>OY986044.1:44333286-45765380 GCA_963920215.1 Nineta flava
GTATAGTAGCCGTATATGTCTGTGTATATTGTGGATATGTTTGTGTTATACAATACACATGTCGCGCGTCTGGTTGGTATGTTAAACGCGTCGCGGCGACTGGTTATAGTTATAGGTGTTATAAATACCAGCAATGTTTGTGGCTTTTTTTTATATCGTACTCGAATACATTGGTCAAATAATCGAATTTTTGTCTCTTTATGGGTATTTTTAAATGAGAATTCCATTAAAAAGTATATTGGTTTATTATTATTCATATCTTTTTATTTTAGTGTTTCGTACTTTGAAAAAATGGTACACTTATGGAATCACGTAATTGTCAGCTTGACTGCAGCTGTCGCAGACGTTTTTCTCAGAGACTATATGACCGTAAATGATTAAAATTTTGGCATATTTATGCAGTTATGACCGTCCGAGTGTCCGAGCTGTAAAAGGCGCTCTGCTCGGAAATGGTAGGTATCTGGTTCGATTCTCAACTGCGGCAGTTTGTCAATTAAATTAATTTTTTTTTTTAATAATTGGATAGTTAATTGACTAAACTGCGGTGTATGGGCAAGAACACCAGTCCAAGTGGTCAAGCGCTCTAAGGCGTTATGTCTGCGCAGAATGCCTACTTGGAAACTGGGAGGTTATGGGTTCGAATCCCGGCATTGGCAGTTTGTTAATTATTTAGAAAAAAAGGGACGGTTTATTGACTAAACTGTTGGCGTATGGACAAAAACGAAGTAAACGGCTATGCTTGAAAAGGTTTTCTGCAGTTTCCTTCACAAACTCCAGATAAATATCGGCAAGTTCTTATCAAAGTCGGCTGCAGTCGCACAATCTACCAATTTCTAGTCCATACACAAATTTCTTGTCTTTCAGGAGTCATTAAATTCAAAAGTTTATGGATAAGGTGTCGGTCGTGTGAGGTGGGTCTCAGTGGCAGCTTATTGGACCACGAATTCAATAATAGATATGATGTATTTATTTATAAAACTTTGGGAAAACAGCTGAAACGTTCACCCAGCCCTTTTGACCAAAAGAACCGTTCAGAGAAATTAGAAGATTATCAGAATAGAGAAATTATCCCGCGATCAATTGTTATAAACAATTTAATTACTTTTTAATACATTTAAACTAGTTTTTACATTTATATACAAAACAACATTATTGTAATGTGCGTTGCTTATTTTAACAATTTGTTTTACAAGGAATTTTTTTTATTAATTAAACGAGAACGAAAGTAGAAAATAAATTTTCTCCCCGAATGCACCAATATGTGACAATAAACAAAAGCGGGCGACGCTCATATTTTAAATGTTCGAATCCCAGCGAGTTTTTTTAACGGGTTTTAAATAGTATACCTTATATATTCAGACAATTAAGTTCAATCGAATAACTAATTTAAATTATTTCTACTCGTGTAATTCGAATATTTACGATGATAATATATATATATTTAAATATATATTATTTTTTTAGATACTTCCTGGGTAGAATGATTATCCATGTATTAGACAAGAGATATTAATATTTCTGGATGACAGACAGGTATATCATCAATATAATAATATTATTAACCATCTATGACGATAATAGATATAGATATATTTATATTTACATATTATGTATACCATGTTCTTCTGTCATTTCCAATTTATTAAAATAAATTTTTGGTAATACATACATATTCGGTTCGTTAGCTCAAATGGTCTCTAACAAGCGTAAATATACTTTTTTATTTGAGGAGTGTATTTGACATGATAGTATGCATATAAAAATATTCAATTTATGAGAAAATATTATATAAAAAAAAAAAAATACGAAAGAAAATGTGGGCAGTCTATTTAATAGACGAATTATAAAATTTATAATATTCAGAAGAAAAAAAACAGAAGCCACTTCAGATGAATATTAATATCATTGTTTTGATATTACTAAGATGTTATTCCATTTACATGTGTATTAAAAGTTGTATTGATTGTTAAAGGGTATGTGCATGGGTAATCAATCAATCCTAGCATCAGTCCATAGATAGATAGATAGTAGAGGTTACCCTGGATGGACTACGCTTCAACCATAAGGTCCATTTTGTTGCCTAAGAATGTGAGGGTGTGAGTGAAGTGGATGGAATTATTGTGTATGGACTAGGAATTGGTAGGATGTACGGCTGCAGCCGACTATGATAGGAACTATGCCGATATTCATCTGGAGTTCGTTAAGCAAACTGCAGAAAACCTTCTCAAGCATAGCCGGTTACTTCGTTCTTGTCCATACGCCGACAGTTTGGTCATATCTGGGCATATTACCACCTTTACCCTTATATATTTAACGTTTATCGAAAATGAATGTAGATATATAAAAAATAAAAATACGTAAAATATTTTTTTTTCTCAATTATTTTTTTAACCGAATATTTTATTCGATAAAATAAATAAATTTTTAAATTTAAATATAAATTGACAATTAATGCCCTTTTTTTTAAAACATATTTTTATTTTCATTAAATCTTCGCATAAAAATCGATCACTTAAAACACCCACCTTAAATTTCTTTTTTTCATTTAATTTCGATGCAAATAAATTTTTTTTCTATATAAATATAGTCAATACGTTTTAAATGTTGTTGACAACAAAAAATCTTTAATTCATACAGAAAAAAATTTCCTGATAAATATTAGGGATTCGAAAAAAAATATTATCCGTCAATTGTTTAACGGAATAAATATTTTCTCGATATTATTAGAGAAACAGTATAAAAGTACGATGTTATTTCCGTGCAAATACCAATATAACAAAAAAAATTTTGAAAAATGGAAACCCGACTTCAAAAATCAAATTTCTTCAAATGTCCATCAATCCTACTTATTAGATGTTAAAAATCACTATCGCTAAAATTTGTATATATATGTATATATATATATATATATATATATATATATATATATATATATATATATATATATAAAGATTCAAAGTTAAAATTCTAAATATCTCTGTTCACATTCGAGTTTGAGAAAAATGATTAAGTAATGAATTGTAGCAAACTTGATTTTCTACAACTTTACTCCTTATACATTTTTCGATTATTATAATATGAAGAGAGATATTTAATATTTTGTGTTTGTTTGATACGAATACATGAAATATATTCTATTTAAAAAAGTTTTGATTGTCGTTTCCATAGTAACTATAAACTATAATCATTATACCGTTTTTTTGGGCTATTAATAAATTTAATTTTTGCAAATACGAAAGTCATATCAGATATTATATTTCATTTTGATCACACTAAAATTATGACCGCTAGAGAGTGATTTATGTATTCTAAGGAAATTCGCTAAGTTGACGCAGCTCCTGCGTAACGAATTTTTTTTTATGCCGTTGAGAGTACGCAACCCCTTAACAATCAACAACAAGAAAAACATGCAAGCTGGCAAGTTCTTTTTAAATCAAAATCAGAGAATCTTTCTATTTGTTAGTATAATGATGCATCTAATTTATCTCTAGTAGAAACGGAACAGTTAGAAGTGTTGTTTTGTTAGCTTCTAGCGTTTACACATAATGTACTACATAATGTCTATATGGTATATATATAGTTTCATTTCATGTTCGTAATAATTAATTCCACATCACTAGGCATCAAATATATATACTAATATCATCGTTCGCCAGCTCAATATCTACACACCACACCAAGTAGATGGCTCCGTGCTGACAATGATGCTGTTCGAGTTTAGTCATAAGTAAAGATATGTACTACTACATTGATTATTAACCCTTCTATGTATAAACTCATTTTAGAAGTAACGCTAAGATATAAAACGGCTCTGATGGACTCTCACGTGAAATTAATGATTTTTTAAACGCAATTTATTGTATAAACTATAAAGTGAATAATAAATAAAATTGTTTTGGTTTCATGAATTAAAAAGGAAAAAAATTCGTTATGCAGGAGCTGCGTCAACTTAGCGAATTTCCTTAGAATACATAAATCACTCTCTAGTGGTCATAATTTAAGTGTGATCAAAATGAAATATAATATCTGATATGACTTTAGTATTTGCAAAAATTAAATTTATTAATAGCGAAAATAGAACGATATATAACGATTATAGTTTATAGTTACTAAGGAAACGACAATCAAAATTTTTTACAATAAAATACATTTTGTGTATTCGTGTCAAACAAACACAAAATATTAAATATATCTCTTAGTATTAGATAAATCGAAAAATGTATAAGGAGTAAAGTTGTAGAAAATCAAGTTTGCTATAATTCATTACTTGATCATTTTTCTCAAACTCTAATGTGTACAGAGATATTTAGAATTTTAACTTTCAACCTTTGGTTGTAAATATTTCTGTAAATATTAGTGTAACAGAAAAATGATAAGAAACAAAATTACAGTAAAACTTAGTACCTACAACTTAACTCCTGATAAATTTTTCGATTTTTCAAATATTAAGGGAGATAGTCAAATTTTGTGTTTTCCCCTCCCTCTAAACTCCCTTTCCTCTCGACTGATTTTACCCATTAACGAACTTGACCTTTTCAATATCAAAAGCGTCTCAAATACCAAATTTCATTCCAATCGGAATAAAACTGTGACCGCTGGAGAGTCCACAGACATTTAAAAAAAGTACTATGTCTATATATATATATATATATATATATATATATACAAATTTTAGCGATAGTGATGTTTAACATCTAATAGGTAGGATCGATGGAGATTTGAAGAAATTTTTACGAAATTCCAACATTGGTGCAAAAACTGCTGCATTTCTTTTGCAGGAAATTCGCTAAAAATAAAGTTTTACACTGAGTCACCAATATCCCTATAAATAAAAGCTATAAATAAAAGATTGAGGCGCTCAGGTTTTAAATGAAAAAACCGCATTATACAATTAATATAAATTGATAAATCAAGTTTTTTACAATATTCTCTTCAAAAATAGAAAGAGAGATTTTTTCTTTCTCAAATAAACAAATAGAAGGTAAATTAAATAAAAGCTTGTAAAAATTAGCTTGGACGAATTTTGAAAATATTCGATGAAATACAAAGTTGCTGGATAAGAAAAAGTATCGATACATGATATCGATTGTATATTTGTTTTTGGCATTCTTCCCTTGTTATGGGAGGTACGCAACATTTCTTCTTAGATAGATGTAGTGTCTAAGACACGTTTTGTACGTCTATGATAGTAAATCAGAAAATTGGTATTTTTTAGACAAATAAACCTTTAGATTTTTTCTTTCTTCATTATTCGTAAAGAAGCATGAACTATTAATAGAGTTATAGAAGAGTTTTTCTGAATTGGCATCGATATTAAAAATATTCAACATGAAATTTTCGCAAGACTCATCTAATACACTGAAAGGTTAACTAATAGTAATGTTACAAACAAACAATATATATTTTATTCTCCTGTTGCGTGCCTGTAAAATATCATGCGGGTACAAAAAGTGCAACATTTTAATGAACGAGTGTGTGTCTATGTGTATGGGTATATCCAATTCGTGTTTTGGATACAGGAATTTGGTTATTAGGATCACTTCTTTTTATATACAGGTGGGCAAATATTATATTGTAGGCAAAAGTTCGATGTCCATTATATCTCAAAAATTATGTTTCAACTTAGACAGTAAATAAAAAAGCATTTATTATACAGAGATGGTCAAAAAGTGCTGGTATGTCTAATTTTTAATAGCCCTGAAAGTCACCAAAACCCTCAAGCTATCTACATGCGATCCAAAAATTATCGGTAGTTTTCATTCCTTCAATAGGATATAGGGGTTGCCACTTAAAAAACTGATCTTGGTATTAGCATGTCTTTGTAAGTCAATTTCAAGGTCACCAGAAAATACTGCTTTTATATACCTACAATTTTTGTCAACAAAACGAAAATGTTCTTTTCAATTTTTACCGAACATGTCACTGATTCCTGGTTTTAAAATCGTTTTTTAATGACCATATTTTCGTACAGAAATATAGTACAGAAATAAATACCTATGCAACCAATCCAGAATTAGTTGTTGATTCATACTTTATTCCCACAAGTGGAAGCGCTGGTCACTTGTTTAGTTCGATAGATACTTGTACTGAAATTAAGTGCTGATCAGTTAGATAAATAGATTGAAGAGGCTGCCCTTGCACTTCCACCATAAGGTCATTGTGATGCCTAAGGATGTGAGGGTGAGTGGAGTGGAAATAATTTTTGTGTATAGACTAGGAATTGGTAGGATATGCGGTTGCAGCCGACTATGATAGGAACTATGTCGATATTCATCTGAAGTTCGTAAAGGAAACTGTAGAAAACCTTCTCAAGCATAGCCGGTTACTTCGTTCTTGTCCATACGCCGACAGTTTAGTCAATTAACCGCCCCTTTTTTTTTCTTAATAATTGGCAATCTGCCGATGTCGGGATTCGAACCCATAACCTCCCAGTTTCCAAGTAGGCATACTGCGGAGGCATAACGTCTTAGACTGCTCGGCCACTGGGGCTGGTTGCTGATCAATTAATATAAATTTTAGGCCCTTTTTATATGATTGTTTTCTTATTTCAAGTTGAACTTTCAGGAAAATCTGACAAGCAAACTCCTGGCTTTTGTCAAAATATGGGAGAAGCGACACTCGTAAGACTGAAGTAGAAGAGGGATCACAATGGGCCATAAAGTCAAAGTGCAATATATTTATATACCACAAGATATAACTATCTATCTATTTCAAATGCATTTTAAAGGCAATATTTCGAGAACATTGACTTTAAAATCAACTTGTATAAATTAGTATACACCACCATGGATGATGTATGGTATATATTACGTTTACACTGTTAACTTATATGACAGATTTCAATACCATGTATATGTTTAATATAAAACGAAAATTAAGATTTCCTTTTGTGATTTTATGTAAACAAAGTCTATATATTTCACATATAATATTGTATGATCTCTTTAGATCTTACTACTATTAACAACAAAATCATTACTACCCATATATACAGAGTGTTTTAAAGGAAAGTGTGCACATTTAAAAAATGTGACTGCGTGTATTATTTTGTATGCTTGTTAGATGTAAATACTCTCTGGCGTTAATGAAAAACCCAAAAGTTGATATCAGTTTTTTTAAATTTTATAATTGATTTGTGCCAATTATTGATTCGGTTTATCGAAAAAATGATTTGAATAAGTGTTGTTCATTAGAAATATAGTAACAAATTTTCGTCGAAAACTTTATTCGAAAACCGAATGAATATGGCACAAATCAACTATAAAATTTTCAAAAAATAGGATCATCTTTTGTGGCCAAGTGTACAAGTAATAAAAGACGTGGAGGAAGATGGTAAATACGATCAGTTTAGTTTAGACATATTGTCACACGTTGTGCGGCAACAAATTAGCTCAAAAACAGGAGTTATTAACCACATTTTTCTTCTCGTTGTTCCTTCAAGAGTTTCCTATTCCTTAGCCTTCGAAAGGAAAGAGTATTGATGGTTTTATTATTTCGAATTCCTTCTGTAGAGACTATTGAATAAGGTGGAAAGTTGCAAATTCTGTGAAGACATATAAGAACATCAAGAGCACTTTATGACAAAATTTTAGCTTACACAAATACTTCTATTCGCATAAAATCTTAAAGATCCTTCTGGAAACGCATCATGCATCCTCAGGTTCAAAAATTAGAACAGGAGTTTAGAATAAGAATAAATAATCCTATGCGGAAAAAAGCAATTGCGTGATATGTAGTACTTGAGGAAAAAGGGAAGAATGAATACTGACCTTTTGTAGAACTAAAGGACAAGGAATTTGTATGTAGACTAGGAACTGGTAGGTTGTGTGACTACAGCCGATTTTGATAGGAACTATGTCGATATTCATCTGGATTTTGTGGACGGAAACTGCAGAAAACCTTCACAAATATAGTCGGTTACTTTCGTTCTTGTCCAAACGCCGATGATAGTTTAATCAATTAATTAACCGTCCTTTTTTAAATTAATTTAATTGACAAACTGTCACCCTTAGGAATCGAATCAATATCCTTCCAGTTCCAAGTAAAGTGCCTTAAACAACTGGACCACTCGGATTGGTATATGGTTGTCAAATTTCTTTCAGTTTCTTCCATGTTTACAACATATATCGTAAAGTTTAAGCAAGTTTTATTAAATAATAATAATAGGGTTTTACCTCCGTTTCTGAGACACCACGGTCTATAACAGAGGCCACCCGCATCAATATTTTTCAACCTTTATTAATTTTTTAAACTGTACATTTTTTATGATGTGATTGGAGGATAAGGAATTCATATACAGACTAGGAATTGGTAGGTTGTGCGGCTGCAGCCAACTTTGATAGGAATTATGCCAATATTCATCTGGTGTTCGTGAAGGGAAACTGCAGAAAACCTTCACAAGCATAGCCAGTTACTTCGTTCTTCTCCATACGCCGACAGTTTAGTCAATTAACCGCCCCATTAATTTTTTTTTGATTGACAAACTGCCGGTTCTGGGATTCGAACTCATAACCTCCCGGTTCAAAGTAGAGCGCTTTAACAAGCGCAGCTACTTGGCCGGTAAGTAGTTTTATTATCGTAAAGTTTAATCAAAATAGTTTTAGACTCCTGCAAGATACGAACTCGGGTACTCTTACATGCTAGTCAAGCACTATAATAAGAATATTAATAAGAATTTTAATAACCTAAAATGTCGTGTCCCTGGCCGTGTGTCCGTAAGAGTATCCCATTTTTTCAAACATTCTGTATATAAATACCTACATACTAACTCTTACTCCATATAGTTTCGACTTGCTTGTAATCTATTAGTTGTTGTTATAGTCGTTCGTCCTCTAAAACTATCTATATTCTATAACAGTATAACAGTAACACAGTGTATATAATAGTTCTAACAGCCAATCTTCTTTACCCACCTCAGTTCTACACGTTAGTCGTAGATACATCCATAGATAGATAGATATAATAATGTTCAATATAATATTTAACAGTAGTCGTAACATTCAAAGTCGATTGGCCATATATCTTTTATGTATCAATAATAATAAATAATAATACACTTTGTACGAAACTTTTGTAATTTTAATAATTATTATTATTTGTTGTATGGAAACTATATATCTATGTGTAGAGTATAGGCCATCATAGGATCAGAGTATGCACTAAACCGGTGAGCTCAACAAACAAAAAAAGAAAAAAAAATTTGCTCCAATTTCCTTTGCTCCCGGAAACTACGTTTGAATCGATTAGATTCAAGTCAGGAGCAAGAGTTTATAAAGAGCTTTAGTACCGTGACCAATTTGATCTACTGTACTTCCTTTCTTTCGAAGGTGCTCCGACAGTCCTATGGTCTTAGTAAACGTTAGGATATATCTGGCTGGAGATCTGTCCATCCCAAATGAAAGTGTCTTTTGAGAGAAAGACTTCCGCATTAACACACATTGTGAATTCCGGTTAAAATATTGAATTTGTTTTGCGTATTAAAAAAAACGACAACTATTGACCGTCTTATTGTTTAGTTATAACAATAAATAAATAAATATACGTTTCGATATGCTGAAATATTTGAGTACATGTATGCAAACAAATAGTATATCAACTGGCGGAATATTAGCGACGTTGCCGGATTGCACCACATAAAAATGCTAGGTAATATTTGTATATCCGTATAGACAAGTAGCGTTTGTGTAACTTGTCAACCGGTAGAGTCTTGAACTAAAATTATGGCTTATTATGAACAACTTTTTGACAATAATGTGTAAACTTGATTGGGTCATTAGCCAACTTCTCAAACAGAGTATAGTATAGGTATCGTCTCAATATTTCACTTTTATAATTGGATGTAACCATAACTAACTTTTCTTATTATGTTTTTTGCACCCTAAATATAAAGTAAACGCAACTCACGCCATGTAGTTTCCTCGAATGACACACGACAACCACATGTACCGTGTCTGCTGCAAATGTGGAAATATTCTGTCAACATTGTGCCGGTATTGGTGCTGTGCTGATGTCGTGTCGGTTTCGGTAAATGTGAAAAGACCCAAATCTCGTATATCAAATATTAGGTCAAATGCTAACCATCGTTATCACTGGGAAAAAGTACCGCGGCAGGAGCTCGGGAAGGTACTGCTTCAGAGTGCAACTAAGAGGCTATCTCTCGATGCCCTGAGGCTTAACAGGATGCAACCGTGGGAGGTTACCGGATTCATTACCGGGCATTATCCCCTGCGGAAGCATCTGCCCACAATGGGACTCCATTACGAGTCCATTATGTGCTGATTGTGTGGCGAGGAGGAAGAAACATCCAGCCACATGATCTTTGACTGCGAACCTCTAGGTTACAGCAGGTACAGGCTATTCGGTGCATCTCACTCCGAATATATGAACCTTTAGGATGACATGATAAGCAAGCTCCTAACTATTTCCAACATATGGAAGAAGCGAATCTCGTCGGACTGAAATTGAAGCCAGAGCACAATGGACCATAGGGTCCAAGTGCAATATTTTTTAGACCCCAAGATGTATCTATCTATTTATGCCGTATATCAAGAGGATATCACTAGAGTGTCCAAAAAAAGAAATGCGCTCATCGGTTTTTCTACATATACACAGCCGGTTAGCGACCTGCTCTAGTATGTGTGTTATTGATTCCCATAGATATTAAAGAAGAAAAAACATTTCATTTTGTGTATACTGTTATGTACAGAACTGATACTTTTTTAATTGCTTGCAGGAATATTTTAAATTAATTTCTTTGTTACGTTGGATGTGTTTTTTTTTTTTTGTAACTAGTAGTTGCGTTTTTCAATATTGGTTTAATTGGATATGAAAGTTGTGTTTGAAATTTACAGTTAAATCTCTTAAGGCGGCAAGAGTAAGTAGTACCTACATATATCGATACGTTAAATGTAACTGATTGACGGTAATGAATAAGACAATTGAATGCATCCAGAGGCACGTTTTAATGAATTTTCGAAGAAAATTACAGTCGATATTGGTAAAATGGAAAAATTTAATCGGAGTTTAAGATGTAGATAGCTAATATTACCTCGATTTATCAACAGACCATTTTTCTGTCTGATAGTTACAAAAATATTTACGATTTTAATGTATATATTCCAAAGGCAACTTAATTTCATATGTACCTCTAAGAAAATTCACTTAGTCGGCGTAGCTCCTACTTAGATTAGAAGTCGCTACGAAAATCAGGTTCATTTTAATGTCCGATCAACACATTTCAAAATTTTCGCTTTTCAAATCATATAGTTTTGAATTTTAGCATGATGGGACTGATATATTGAAAATCGTTAATCGTATCCTATTATAACCATCACCATCGTTTTTGCTAGGTCCAAATTAGCTTATAACGAAGTTTTTATCAAAATCCGAGACAAGAAATTTTTCTCGAATTTTTGCGATTTTATTCACCTAATTCGGTCATTTCTGAATGTCCATCCGTCTGTGGACACGATAACTCAAAAACGGAAAGAGATAACTACCTGAATTTTTGTGTGTGTGATCTTGCTAAAAAGTAAGATCAATCATGGGTAAAATCGGACCATGTTTGGGTAAAGGGCAAAACTGCCCGTCGTTGAAACCGTAAGAGATAGAACAAAAATTTAAAGAGAAGAATGTTCCTTTTTTAAAAATTAACAATTTTTGTTATAATTTTTTTACAAAAATTCAGGATATACCGGGTTTTCAGCCATTACATTTTCCTTCAATAAATAATTTTTTAAGGATACATTATAGCAACAAGATATAAGGATTATTTTAGTTAAAATTGATGAAACTGATGAAACAGCAATTGATGAAACTGTTTGCAATGAAATTTGATTCAACCAAATTAACATAATTTTTAGCCCGAAACTAAAAATATGAAAAATTGTGCAATTACTAGGATTTGAACCCTAGACTTTCATCTAGCGAGTACGGTGTTCTTCCAATTAAGATACGGGTACTTATTATCACAGTGGTTCAAGGATCATAATAAAGATCCGAAATCTGATAAAATGTAGATATCTTCAGTTTTTTACGGATAAAATATTTTTAAAAGATAAACAAAAACAAAATTAAATGAAAAAAAAATTAGGGCATGTTTTATTTGGTCAGTAATAAGTGTCACATCATTTTAAATGAACATGTTTGTATCAAATGTGGTATCACAATTTATAATAATTTCTTCACGTAACCGAAAATATCATTACCAATAATATTGTTTGTGTAATAACATGTGAAAAGCTTAATAAATACTGTGATCAGGGTTGGATATTTACATGCTTAAAACAAATTTTCAAATTCGCCCCCTTTACCTAGAAACTGTCACCAAATTAGTAACAAGTGACATATCCTGCGACAATATAAGAGTAATTTTAATAAGAGTAAAATTAACAGGAATAAATGTGAATGAATGAAATTTTAACAAGAGTAATTTCAATATAATTTAAAATTTATTATATTTTAAATCTAGTATATTTTAATCTAGTTAATTTTCTATTTATTTTTATTTTTGTTAATTGATCTCGACTTTATATCTATTTCTAATTGTCGAAGAGTAAAGTACGACTAGCTAATTTATACTGATGACTACATTGTAGTCGAAATACGTATTTATAATACAAAAAACTGATCTAGGTTAAGGGGGCGAATTTGAAATTTTATTTCAAAAACCCAGAGTTCTCACTAATTATCATTCGATAATATAATGTTTAAAGATGCTTAAAACAGTTTACGACGTCAAAAAAGTGATTAGAGTAAATTACAATATTGTCATCTAACGAATTGAAGCGCACTTTTATAGATAATACCTTATGCAGTGCAGTGATTTTTACTTCTCTAATTTTCTTAATTAAGAATTAACGCACTTTGGATTTTTTCGGAGAGAAATATATGAGAATATCAAATCACATAGTTTTTTTTCTGCTATGTGTTGATGCAACAAGTAAATATAAAATTTTTCTGAATGGTGGGGAAACGAATGGTGAGATTGTTCCATGTTTTTTTTTTTTTTTTAAATACAACCTTAGTAGTTTTAAATACAATAAAATTGTTCAACGATAAAAGTATTAACCATGCTTGCGATTGAAATCACAGTTGGTAAACACAAATATTAAATGCAAACACGTTTGTGAATTTGTTTTGACGGTTTTCGCTTATGTTACCTATGATTTTTCATGTTTTTAACATCTAGAATTTGTTTTGCAATTATACAATAAAACCTATTTTAACAAAATGGAAACCCGACTTCAAAAATCAAATATTCTATAATAAAAATGCACTAAAAAGTAAAAAAAATAATTTCATATTCTTGCGCCAATTTTAGTTAACTTAAGCAAAAATTTTTAAATATATATGTACAATTCTTGTTATTTTTGGAGTCGGTGTCAGTATAGAGAAATTCACATAAAATTTGGACACCGCCTCCAAAAATAACAATAATTGTACATACATATTTAAAATTTTTTGCTTAAGTGAACTAAAATTGGCACAAGAATATGTATTTATTTTTTTACTTTTTAGTGTATTTTTTGTTATTGAATATTTGATTTTTGAAGTCGGGTTTCCATTTTGTTAAAATAGGTTTTATTTTTCGCTTTTTAGTGACTTTGAAGTACTATAACTTATTTTATTTGTCTAAATATGGGTAGACCAACTAATCGACCTACTAACTTTTTGTGCATTTCTTTATAACACATTTTTTTTAACCTTTTTTTTTTTTAAAATTTTTATTGCATATTTTTATAACAGATTTTCAATTTTTTTTACAACCATTTTGTTTTTTTTTTTGTAAAAATTTTTTATTTTTGGGGTCAGTTTTTTTTGTAAAAAATTTTTTTGAAGTCGGTTTTTAAAAAAATTTTCTTATTTTCCCATTATGAATGAATATATCCTTTCAAAAAAAAAAAAATTCGCAGAAATCGGTTATCACATATAAAATGAGGATTTTCCTCGATTTCCAGGGGATCCCTTCATCAGAATGCGACAATGGGACCAATCGGATATCAAACTCTTTAAAACAAAAACAAAAAATTCAAAATCGGTTAATAAATGACGGAGTTCAGAGGTAACAAACAAAAAAAAAACAAAAAACAAATACAGACAAATTGAGAACCATTCTCCTTTTTGAAGTCGGGTTAAAAATATATAAAAATTAAACAAATATATTACCAAGGACTTTAAATAAGCGTGAAATTTACGTTACCTTTCTCAACCCTGACTGTAACAAACATATATACATACATACATGTATGTATAATTACCATAAATACGGTATTTGTATATACCTACTAAGTATTTGTAAATGTGTTTGTTAATTACGAAATAGAAATTCAAAATCGGGAAGCCACAAAAACACTTCTATTACACAAAACCTTTTACGTATAGTTACGTGTATAGTTTAGTCTAGATATTATAGGTAGGTATATACATACATGCATATGTTGTTTATTTGTGCATATGTTAAGGTCGACGTATATACCTCAATTTACTCTTCTTCTCAGCAATATAATATTATCAATAAATTTGTACAGATAGTTTTTAAAATATTGAAGATGCTATTAACTCTAACAGTTAATAGCATCTAAGTATCAGCCAAGTAGCATCTAAAACCAGCCAAGTAACCGAGCGGTCTAAGGCGTCATGTCTGCGCAGTATGCTGTACTTGGAAACTGGGAGGTTATGGGTTCGAATCCCGACATCGGCAGTTTGTCAATGATAAAAAAAAAGAAAATCAAAGTTAATTGACTAAACTGTCGGCGTATGGACAAGAACGAAGTAACCGGCTGTGCTTGAGAAGGTTTTCTGTAGTTTCCTTCACGAACTTCAGATGAATATCGGCATAGTTCCTATCATAGTCGGCTGCAGCCGCATATCCTATCAATTCCTAGTCTACTCACAAATTCCTTCCACTCCACTCACATCCTCACATCCTAAGGCTTTGCAATGGACCTTATGGTCGAAGTGTAGCCCGTCCAGGGCAGCCTTTACAATCTACCTCTACCTCTAACTCTAACTTTCAAGGTATACTGTAAATATTAAAATCAACCACTTAAGTGACGATCTTTAAAAATTTCGTGCACAAACTAGTGATGCCGCTAAACGAGAGTAGCGTGTCTCTTATATTGACTTGTAAAAATTTTCCATTGTCTCGTCTCGTTTTTACAGTTGAAGATTTTCTCGGCATTTGAAGAAATAAAATAAAATTGTTTAGAGGAAAATTCAGAAAAATGTTACAATGTTTAACCACGCCATACATAAAGCTAGTAGATTTAACGTACGATTCTCTAACGGTACCGATTCCCATGTACGCTTTTGAATTCGAAATATATTATGACGGTAACGTTGACATAATTCAACTCATCAAGATAAATTCCGTTAATTCTGTGTTTGCCACCCGCTTAAGTTTGTCATTTTACTCACAGAAGAAGAATTCGCTACAACCGTGATACATGTGTTGCACTATCTTCAGAAGCTTCTTTACAACTTGTAAAGAACTTTTCCATAGACGATCTAATATGGAATTTGATCTTGGGTTACTCAGAAAGGTATTAGGCAAGGAAATTAGGAAATGAAACGGTTATTAATTAAATCGGCCAATTGCCAAGAATTGTGATAGATAGATTGTAGAGGCTGCCCTTCGACCATAAGGTCCATTGTGATGCCTAAAGATGTGAGGATGTGAGTGGAGTGGAAGGATATTTTGCGTATAGACTAGAAATTGGTAGAATATGCGGCTGCAGCCAATTATGATAGGAACTATGCCGATATCCATCTGGAGTTCGTGAAGAAAACGGCAGAAAACCTTCTCAAGCATAGCCGGTTATTTCGTTCTTGTCCATATGCCGACAGTTTTTTTCTGAATAATTGACACACTGCCGATGTCGGGATTTGAACCCATAACCTCTTTACTAATGATACTTCACCGCCAGCGCAATTATGGCTTATAAATAAAACAAACGTGTTTCATTTTGTATATTTAAGAATAATGTAAATAATTTGACGCGCGACCTTTGTGTACGGAGAATAAATATTTTTTTAAATTTTTTGATACATTTGTTTAGATTAGATTAGAGTGGCTGTCCTGGCGTGAGATACACTTGGACCATTTTTGATACATTAATTTATGACGAATTTTTTGAAACCAAGAAAACGGTTTTTGCCCTACATGTTGAAAAGTTAAACATTCACAAAATATGGAATTTTCAGCTATTCTCGGATGCATATTATCTACGAAAATTATGGAAAACATGTCATTTTACGTATACCGTCTGTTTTGGAAAGCTTTGCTAATAGAGAATAAATGTTAAATATTATTTACTATAATAACTACATAATGCTTCAAAAATAAAGAAATAAAAATAGTGGGGGTACTCTGTAGTCTGTAGTGTGTGTGTGAGCATACGTAATAAATAATAATATTATAAATAAAGTGGGCACCACTAAACCCCCACTCTTAAATGACATCAAACAAACATCAAACAAACATTATACCACATCATACCACATAAGTATGTGTATGTATGTATGGTTTTATAGTAAATATTTTATTTATTTAACATTGATTCCCTGTTAGAAATGCTTATGAAAACAGACTGAATGAGAGAATGGTTTTTTAGACTAGACTGTCACGGCCATATTACCTTAAACACACTATAAAAACAAAAAAATACAGACGAATTGAGAACCACCTCCTTTTTGAAGTCGGGTTAAAAATATTATGACCATCATAAAAAACATAAAATGCATCGTCGTGTCGCGTCATCAAATCGCGCATAAACATAAAATTATTCTATAAGTTTTAAATTCTCACAAAAAGAAACAACTATTATTTATCATTTATTATTACCAATATCTAGGTGTAAAATAATTGTCCCCAATAATAATAATTATTATTATTGCTATGTCTCGGTCAACCCGTCCGTCATACCGTGTTTTATATTATTTGTTGTAAGTGCCACAATGGGTTTCTCGCTTCGAAGTACAAACAAAAATAAATATTAAAATAAAAAAATCATAATTCTCCTATTAACAATAAATATAATGTTTCCATTAAACATTAAAATTTAATATTTTTATATCCATTAAACTTTTAAGTTCAATTTATTTTAATTTTTATTACAAAATTATTATTATGAGAGATGTATTCTTACTGGCTGGCTAGTCTCACTCAGTCGTCTATACAACAGTACAGTACAGTGTACAACAGTACATAGGTGTAAATACAGAATGTATCACATACAACTGTACAAATTGTACGGAATCTGGGGTTTAGATAGTCCCCGGCCAAACCAAGGTGCTGCCTGACTTACATCAGGAAGAAATTGGTAGTCCTGACGCATACACAGATCTCAGAACGCGCTGATTGGGTGTATCCAAATCCCGCTCCCATGGGGGATAGTGGAGGTTGAGCCGAAAGGCAGGTGCTCCACGATAAAGTCTGTCGTTGTTGTACAAATTGTACGGCAAAATATCATCTACTGGATAAACTATGAAAATAATTAACTAATTGCTTAAATACCTAAAAAAGTTTATAACAAAAGTTGTTCTGATTTAAATTAGTAGATTGATAGATAGATATTTCTTGGGGTATAGAAATGAAATGCACTTCGACCTTATGGCCCATTGTGCTCCCCCTTCTATTTCATCAGTCTGACGATATTTGCTTCTCCCATATGTTGGCAATAGTCAGGAGCTTGCTTATCAGGTCTTCCTGAAGGTTCATATATTCGGTGTGAGATGCACCGAATATCCTGTATCTGCTGTAACCTAGAGGTTCGCAATCAAAGATAATGTTGCTGGATGTTTCTTCCTCCTTGCCACAGAATCTGCACATAAGTACCCATTGTGGAGTCCCATTGTGTGCAGATGATTCCGCCGGGGATAATGCCCGCTAATGAATCTGGTTACCCTCCACAGTTTCATCCTGTTGAACATCAGTGCATCAAGAGATAGCCTCTTGGTTGCACTCTGAAGCAGTACCTTCCCGAGCTCCTGCCGCGATTTTTTCCAGTAGTCACGTTGTGTAGAATTTGACCACTTGTTGATCACCTATTTACATGCTGTCCTTGGAATTCCTAAAATAGTCCCGGAGCCAATGAAGGGTATTTCGACTCCCTTCTTTGCTAAGGTATTTGCTTTTTCGTTTCTTTCGAAACCACTATGACCCGGCACCCATATCAGTTTAACATTATTCCATTTTGCCTCCTCCAGAAGTTCTTCCAGATAATCCTAGACTACCCTTGAGGTAACCTCAGTTTCAGGCAAGGCTTTTAATGTAACTTGAATGTCCGACATAATACATACGTTCTGGTTGATGCAGCCTCTACGTAGGTTCTCACGGACGCAAGCCAGTAGGGCGTAGTTTGCTTTATGTCTCTCACCGTAGATTCCCGTCCCGGTTCCTTCTTCAGTTTTGGATCCGTTTGTATACCAGACGATTCCTTTCTTGAGATAGGGTAGTTCTGTTTCCGTCCACATTGCCCATTCACAGACTACAGTGAAAGGTTTTGAGAAGGAGAATCAGGTTTCCATGGTGCCGTTTGTGATATTAATTATTTTAATGAAAATATTGAAATTGCAAATATTTATGAAAATATTAGATTTGTCATGTAACAAGTTGTGGCAAAATTTATGTTCTTCAATAAACTTTTATTTCGCTTGTAGCTCCCGTTGTTTCCTTGGCCCATTCGGTTCAACATCTATTTAAAAAGTTTCATGAGACAGAAAATTCACTCAAAAAGCACTAAGTTCTGCCCAAGTTTAAACGATTAAAAAAATATTCCAATAGGATTTCTAGCTCAATGTCAAGTGTTGCCATTCGGTTCAACATCTATTTAAAAAGTTTCATGAGACAGAAAATTCACTCAAAAAGCACCTAGTTCTGCACAAGTTTAAACGATCAAAATAAATATTCCAATAGAATTTCTAGCTCAATGTCAAGTGTTAATTAAATTTGTTTTTACTTACGGTTAAGTTTGCGGTTAAGTTTAGGGCCAACCTGTATATATTATGTATATATAAATAGTAATAAAAAAATGACTGGTTACTTTTGTGCCATAACTGGTAGCGATCTTGTATGACAACGCCTGGTTTCATATCATATAAATGTATAAATAATTATTTATTATTGTAAAACGGAATGTCAAGGCTCTTTATCTTTTACTATACATTTTATATACATACATACATAAAACTATATACTAGGACTTTGAGAAAAATTAATTAGAAATATTCTTGTTTGTTATTCTTGATTAATGTAGACATGCCTAACTTTAACCAATTTATTAACCCGACTTCAAAAAGGAGGATGGTTCTCAATTCGTCTGTATTTTTTTTTTTTTGCTTTTTTTTTAATGTGTGTTACCTCAGAACTCCGTCATTTATGAACCGATTTCGAATTTTTGTTTTAAAGGGTTTGGTTTCCCATTGGTCTCATTGGCACCAAATCGCTTTCTGATCAGGGAATCCTCGGGAAATCGAGGAAAATTCTCATTTTGTATGTGATAACCGATTTCTGTGAATTTTTTTTTTTTTGAAAGGGTATACTCATTCATAATGGGAAAATAAGAAAATTTTTTTAAAAACCGTCTTCAAAAAAATTTTTTACAAAAAAAAACCGACCCCAAAAAAAAAAATTTTTACAAAAAAAAAAACAAAATACATGTAAAAAAAACTGAAATAGAAAAGAAAAACTGTTAAAACTGTTATAAAAAAATGCACTAAAAATTAAAAAAAATAAAAAAACGGGTAAAAAAAAATGTGTTATAAAAAAATACACAAAAATTAGTAGGTCGTTTAGTAGGTCTACCCATATTTAGACAAATAAAATCAGTTATAGAACTTCAAAGTCACTAAAAAGCGAGAAATAAAACCTTTTTTGACAAAATGGAAACCCGACTTCAAAAATCAAATATTCTATAACAAACAATGCACTAAAAAGTAAAAAAATAATTGCATATTCTTGTGCCAATTTTAGTTCACCTAAGCAAAAAATTTTAAATAGATATGTACAATTATTGCTATTTTTGGAGGCGATGTCAGCATAGAGAAATTCACATAACTTTTGTACATATTTAAAATTTTTTGCTTAGGTGAACTAAAATTGGCACAAGAATATGCAATTATTTCTTTACTTTATAGTGCATTGTTTGTTATAGAATATTTGATTTTTGAAGTCGGGTTTCCATTTTGTCAAAATATGGTTTATTGTGTCACTGTTTAAGGTATTTCCAAACTATATCAGCTGATCAGGTACCCGCGCAAAAAGAACTATAAAGAAATTATATGCGAATCAGGGAGATTCCGCAATAAAACATCATACATATACTAGTATATAATTTCAAACGACTTTCAAAAAAGCGCGCCGATACGCAGGATGCCAACTGAACCATAAAAAATAACAATCTGCTGCGGACATGAAAAAAATGCACTTTTTTACGCATATTTTATCAAAAAAACATAATAACCCGATGGACATTCTCCCAAAGTTTGAAGAAAAAATATTTGGAAGGTTTTGAGGAATCATATTTTTGTTTTTGATGGGATTTATTTATCACAATAAATTTATCCATTTAGATTGCATTATTTTCTGGCACTATTTTGTCGCACCGCTGTGGGCTAAATAACCGCACAATTTAATATACACCATCATATGTAAATGTCTTTAACTCTGTTATACATTTCATAAAGAATAGAGTATTTAGTTAATTTATTATGCAGGAATTCTTATGAATTTTACAGATTGTTAGGTTAATATTATCACGAACATTAGTATAATATTTGTATGTATATGAAACATACATATTTTAACTTATATATCCTCCAATTAGAAGTGGTTGTTTTGTTTGGTTTAAAAAAAGAAAACAAATCATTTGGCTGGCGTATTTTTTAGATAGATTTATATTGGAGAAGAGAGTGAGCCAGATTCAATTCTTATATTTTGTATTTAATGTACTGTAAAAGATTAAAATTTATTTGATGTAATGATTCGAAATTGTATACATAGTTACAACAAACAAATTTTAACTAATTAACGATGCAAGAACAAATTGTATATACAAGTTAAAACAGTCCTTAATAATATTAGATTTGATTTAACTTTTATAATAATTGAAAAACATTAAATTTTATAATTTTTTAAGTAATAGACCGGTATTTGCCGGTGTTTAGGTCCAAATCATTGGATTTTATGAAAAAATGTTTCCAGTAAAAGTTGTGTAACAAATTGTGTATAGTTAAAACAGTCCTAAATATTATTAGATCTGTTTTAATTTTTATGGTTATTTAACAACATTAATGTCAAAATTATTGGATTTTATGAAAAAATGTTTCAAGTAATAGTTGCTTGTCTTTATGAGATAACCAATTTTTGTTATTAAGGATTTTCTTGAAAATATTGTAGGTTTAGAGTACCATTCTGGTTCTCAAAACAAACAGATGGACGCGATTGTTGGACAACATTTTTCATTATTTTATTAACCAAAATTCGCATCATTTCGAAAATGGTTATATTATATACATTATTGTATATTTTATTTTATTTTGTTCATTGGAATTAATAAATATTGTGTATAGATATTGATATAAATATTTTCGGTCTATTTTTTTTTAAGTATAAATTTACTATTATATTATTTTAAAGACTTGTTTCGTTTTTTAAGTTCATTAGAAATTTATTCTAGATAGATTGTAGAGGCTGTCCTGGACGGGCTACACTTCGACCATAAGGTCCATTATGATGCCTAAGGATGTGACGATGTGAGTGGAGGACAAGGAATTTTTGTGTGCAGCCGACTATGATAGGAACTATGCCGATATTCCTCTGGAGTTGGTGAAGGAAACTACAGAAAACTTTCTCAAGCATAGCCGGTTACTTCGTTCTTGTCCATTCGCCGATAGTTTAGTCAATTAACCGCCCCCTTTTTTTTCTTAATAATTGACAAACCGCAGATGTTGGGATTCGAACCCATATCCTCCCAGTTTCCAAGTAGAGCATACTGCACAGACATAGCGCCTTAGACAGCTCGACCACTTGGACTGGTAATTTATTCTAAGTAACAGATTATTATTCTAAATTATTGTTATTTATGATTAAATTTACAAAAATTGATACAACACATTATTATTGAGCTTAAATACTAAATTAAATATGCGGTCCGTCAGTCCGCACGGTACCACTGGTGTCTAAAAATTGAACGCGACAATTGTAGGGTTAAAAGGAATAAAGGGAAGTACTATCTTGAGTTAAAGATACAGTTTATAAAGTCACTGTATCTTTATAATAATTATATCTGTGAAGAATAGACTATAGATAGATAGATAGATAGATGTATAGATATATACCAAGTGCACAGTAGTCGTGTATTATTATATATTATATTTTGTATATGTACTCGTATACAACACACAACATATATACAGATTTTCGCATAACATTGATAATAATAAATATTTAGTTTAGTTACTTACTTTGCTTGTTAATGAAGTTAGTTTTGATTGGTTAGTTTTAAGTTTATAATATGTTTTTAGAGTCATATCATCACTCGATGATGATGAGAGGAGTTAGTAGAGGCGACGAAGAAGAAGAAGAGTAGTGAGAGAGGTCATATCATATTAATAATAATAATGATATTAGAGAGATATTTTATATTTAGGTGTTTCGTGATTATTTTACTATGGCTACCTACTTTTTCTTTATTAATATAATCATAAAATATGTTTAACCTCAATTTCATATATATATATATATACATATATTTTTTAATAATAGTTTTTGTTGCAAATTGTAGTGGGGGATGTGTATCTATTTTTTTTTTTGTTACTTGAAATAAACAATTCTAATTGATTAAAAAATTAGTTGTTGGGTAATTACATGGGTATGCACTTTTTAAGTAAAATAATTTTAATTGAATTTAAATGTATGAAGAATTTTATTAAAATGTTGAACACTTTTGGATATCGTAATTACTTTTTTGTATAAAATTCATTTTGGAGTAATCGAGTGCAGCTAGTAAGTGTGCGATAAACTCTGGTCATGTGCCTGCATTGCGTGATTCTCACTAACTAAGTTGGTTGGTTAACGATTTTAAAATAAAACTTATAGAGATTTGTGTAACCAGTTCAAGTAGCCGTGTTGTTTACGGCCCTCTGTTTGGAGCTGATAGGTTCCGAGAGGTTGTCTAATTGTCTAAACCGGTAGCGTATGGTCAAGAACTAAAGTAACCGACTATGCTTGTGAAGATTTTCTGGAGTTTTCTTCACGAAATTCGAAGAACTATGAAGATGAATATCGGCATAGTTCCTAAGTGGGCTGCAATCGCACAACCTACGAAACTCCTAGCCTGCATACTAATTCCTTGTCAGGTTTTGACCTCTCCCTTTCGCTCTTATACTACCACTGTTACTACGAGAGATGTGTGTTGTATTAAATAGGTTCATAAGGAGATTTGAATCGACATTTTAGCCAAATAAATCGACCAAAAATTTTGAGACGGATTTCTCACATGTTTCTAAAAATAACCTTGAAATTCAATTTGGGCTTAATCAAATTCACCCTTTCTTAACCTCAGTTAACACTAAGTCTTTTAAAATAATGTTTCAAGTTATTATTATTCAGCATTTAATGTACTTTAATGAAGCGATGTAAATGGCGACGATTAAAAAAAAAATTTTCGAAGCTTCAGTTGCGTAAGTGTCCGTTATTCTACAACCTCCGTACCATCACCAAAATAACGTTGGTCTGAAAATTGAATTGTGATGATCCTGTCACATCCTTCCTTTTTACATAAAATCGTCCACCAATGGAAATGCAAAGCCCAGTACTATCAAAACATATTACCAATAAAATTTCTTCATAATTCACTCTCGGCGAACCTTCGGTTATATACTGGATCCGATAAAGTTAAAAAATTATAAAAATTAAATAAGACTGATAGACTATACTGAAGTCATACTTCATTAATCCAAAACTGAAGATCATTTAAGCACGAGAAATGAATTAAAAATCCATTAGATTAAATTTATTTCTTTCTCAAACGTTTTTCTAAATTTTGATAAATTGCACATTGCATATGAATGAATGACAGAAATATTTATCGTAAAATAATAATGATGACTTAAAAACTATAATGCACATAATATTTATTTTGTAATCGTGATATATGTTATTTTTTGAAAACCTTGTACTCTATAATAAATATGATAATCATATTTATTTACTTTTGAAAATGTTAATTAAATTTTGTACAAAAAAAAAAACCAACAATTTTTATTCAATTTTATTAATGAAAATTGTTCTTTTTGTAAAAATATAAAAAAATATATACACTGAACAATAAGACATCTTAAAACAATACTAATAACTAATATGAATAATAATAATAGCTGCAATAATAATCATCTTTATTATAATTATTATTGAGGTAGGTAGAAACAAGTACAAGAGCCTTAAGTTGTTATTTCATTTCTTAACCATATTAAAAACATTTGTTTTTTAGGCAGGTTAAATTTTTATTTCATATTGTTTCCTGTATATACAATACACGACTTATACTCATTTAACGATGTCAGGAATATTTTCAAGAAAAGTTTGGGAATTGTACATAGTTTTAAAAATATCTTCAAAAACTTATTGGAAAATTCCAAAAATGAATTTTTATTCGATGTAAATATTATTTTTTATTTAAACAAGTCAAAATAACAACTAACCGAGTTTATTGATTAGATACCCGGTATATCCTTAATTTATGTAAAAAAGTTTATAACAAAAGTTGTTTAATTTTAATAAAGGAACATTTTTTGTCGTAACATTTTTGTTCTATCTTTTACGGTTTCTTACTTTTTAGCTCTAAATCATACACACAAAATTTTAGCTTGTCATCTCTTATCGTTTTTGAGTTATCGTGTTTACAGACAGGCATACGAATATGTGTAAATGACCGAATTAGGCCATTTTTTTAACACTTATGCCAAACTTTTATGCCTGTGATCAATATTTTCAAGCATTACAAAGTCGGGACTAAACTTAATATACCTTGTATATTGACATATACCGGGTATACAAATTAATTCGTAGATTGATGCTCTCTAAATGAATACTCACTTTTTAGGAAATTTTGTAAAACGTGAAAGATTATCAGTGTACATCTTCTTGAAGAGCAATTTCATTCTAAATCTTATCTGTTGAATAAGGTTTTGGTTTTTAAGATATTCTCCCCCCCCCTCCCCCTCATACACACCCTGTTGAACATGCGTGTGAAATCGCAACATTAACAATTTTGGATATTTACAACATTTTTGTCATGGTACACTTTGGTAAGTAATTTTAATGTAAAATACCAATTAAAGTAAAATTGTCGCAGTCGGTATGATAAAAAAGAACTAAGTTGACAATATTTGACAGTTAATTAATTTCCGTAAATGTTAAATCAAAAATTGGTGATAGCTGGACAAAATGGAATGTTTCATGGAAAATTATTGTACTCGTAATCCTTTGCAACATGATATTCACATAGACTTGATTCAATTTTTTTTTTGTACTAGTATGCTATAGTTAGGTAGAGATATTTATATTTATTATATATGACTGCGAATGTGTAGTGTAAATAGATAATATTTTACTCACGAGTTCGTTCGCTTATTTGTCATGGAAGTGATATGAATATAATTTTATTAGTATATTAAAAATGATTGTATGGGAGAATTTAGAGTTTAATATACCTCTAACTTTACAATATAGATAGATATATGTGTGTATGCTGCTAGGCTATTAACATGAAAATATTTTGTGTAAAGTGCAATCAACATACGATTCATACGTTTCTAGGAAATTCAACCTTGCGTAAATAATCAAACAAGTCAAATATAATAAATAAATATGTCTATACATTGCTTATATTATTCAGGTTTATTGTTACCATCATTATTTTGTTACTTATTTTTTAATGAATTTTTCGTCATTCAATCTTCCTGTAAGGACAACCTTTACTTTTTGCATAACACCATATTTTTTCATTTAATCTTTTCTAAACAATAGACAGAAATAGTAGTTTAAACTATCTTTAATCTACTTTTAAAAAAAAATTCAAAATCGGTTCATAAATGCCGGAGTTCTGAGGTGACACACATTAAAAAAAAAATACACAGACGAATTGAGAACCATCCTCCTTTTTGAAGTCGGGTTAAAAAAGATTACAGTCATTCAAAAATGAATATTTTACGTTTACAATTTATACACATAATATTGAGAGGTTTTTATAGAGTACTTAAGGTAGTTCTTAAAATAAAAAGGACAAATATATATTCTTCTTTTTTTGTTCTTTCTGTTCTCAAAAAACTTGACAACGCCACACACGGTTTTGCGTACTGTAAAAATGATTAGGTAATGAAGAGTAGCAAAGATGATTTTTTACAACTTAGCTCATACATTTGTTGATTGATCTAATATTAAGAGAGATATTTTACCGGGTCACTCTGGCGTTAAAGGGGACGAAGTAGCGGACTCGTTGGCACGAGAGGGGTCATCTCAAATGCCCCTTTCACCTGAGTCATTCCCGTAGCAAGATGCTCCGTAATTTACCAAATCAAGGGTTGGGAGCGACAAACTCATCTTGATTACTGGGACTTTGTGCAGGGCATGCGACAGGCCAAATTGTGCATAAGTATAACTAGGCCATTCGACTGTGCTCGGTTGAAACTCAATAGAATGCAGTTGGGAAGGGTGGTGGGGCTCTTGACAGGACACTGTCGATTGAACTATTACCTTCATAACTTGAGGATATCTGATGATCCCCCTTGAAGGGCCTGTATTGAGGACGATGAAACCTCCATACATGTTATTTTCACCTGCAGAAACCTGCAGGCTGCCAGAAATGGATTGTTCGGGTCCGAAACCTTGGATCCACCAATCTTGGGAGCAATCCCGGTGGGGAATTTATGGTCCTTCTGTGTGGCGCCTGTCCTCAACAGAATCCTATAGCTTTATCTGCTTAAAATAGCACCTCTTACCCGGAAACGTCTCGCCTTCGGGTGACACGTTGTTCTCAAGGAGAGCACAGAGTACCCCTTGGTCTAGGTGCTAGGAACCCATTTGCGGTACCCCTCTTTCTAATTTATTCTTATTAAGAGAGATTATTTATATTTTGTGTTTTCTTCTTTCTTTATGCCCGCCCCCTTTACCCTTGAAATATGTCATTTATTAATAAAATTGACCTTGAAAATACCAAAATCATATCAGATACGGCATTTCGTTTAGTTCAGACTAAAATTGTAACCGCTAGAGAGTGATTTATGTATTCTAAAGAAACTCGCTAATTATTCCATATAATTGCAGAAGCATTTTTTTAATGATGAAATTTTCGTGACAAACTTATAATTTCATAGATTTTTTTCTAGTCCACCGTTGCATATTTGTCTCTTGTTCTGTATGGAATATAATTTCACTTGAGTTTCTAACACCATAGTAATATTTTCTCGCTTATGTTAATTATTTAAACACAATATTTTTGCATACAATTTTTTTTAAACAGACATAGTCAGTCTGTGGTGGTGTATGCTTGCAATTGCTTGCTTGCTATCTACTTAAAAAAAAGATTGCATTCATTAAAAAATGAATATTATACGCACACTACTTATACTACACACAATATACACACACACACACATATATATATACACACACTTATGCATGCATACATACATGTGCATAAACAAAACTTCGTATTAAAATGGATGGACGAGTGAAGTTCATTCACCTTACATTTGTATTACATACACATAATACAACTGACGGTTTCGACTAAGTGCACAGATACACACACAGATACACAAAATACGCAGTCTATAAGAGTGTGTGTGTGTGTTTGTGTGTCTGTATCAGATTTCCTCAGCGTAGTTTGGTGTACAATCACTATATCTATATCACATGTATGTTCGATGTATGATATTCTCTGTCCGATCAAATATATTTAGATGTGTCTTAAGCGCGGATCCACCGCTGTGGGATCCCACAACCCTAATAAACTTGTGACGTCACACTTTCACGGTCTATTGAGGTCGATAGGCTGATGATATTATATCCAATGCCTTAATAAAATAAAGCAAAAACAATGAATCGTGCTAGATTCGGAACGCAGCGAAGTACTTAGTCATAATAGACGTTATGCTGACACGTTATGTCACACTTATTATCTGTTTCTTTTTGGCACATGAATACTTGTATTAGAAAAAAGATATGACTATTCGCTGAGTGCGCATAGTTATCTACTAATTTAAACGAACATAGTCGTCTATTAATTTAAAAGTAAGCGTGTGTTGTATGCACATGTCACAGGAAAGATTATCCGGGCTAGCTCTTCTAAATATACACAAAGATGTGAACCTGGAAAACGATGAAATTATCAACATTTTTGCGAGAAAGACACGTTATTTTTTCAGAAATACAAATATTCCTTTCGGCAACTTGAGCTAGCGAGGACACATGCACGATCCAATTGATTATTATTAAAGATCCAGTCATGCATAGTTGTATGTCAGAATATATGAACCTTCGTGAAAATCTGGCATTCACGTTCCTGGCTATTGCTAAGATATGGGAGAAACGAACCTCGTCAGATTGAAGTAGAAGGGGAAGCACAATGAGACATAAGGTCCAAGTACTATTCATACCTCAAAATGTATCTATCCATCTATTTGCAATTTATACCAAATAAGAATTCTGATCGATATACCAACTCAGCCTGGTGCCTGGTCTGAATTCTGATTACATCGTTCGATTGTTTTCAACGATTTTCAATCTGTATTGTTATATACCACAAATTTCTATCTATATATATAATACATATTTGTATACGTATATGTAGCGGTTGTCAAACCTGTTGCAACAAATTTGAGGATCATCATACAGCCATTTACTTAAATATATATATATATATATATATATATATATATATATATATATATATATATATATATATATATATATATATATTCATACAATACTATACTACATATTCATGTGATACCATAACCTACAAAACGGTGTACAGTTTTACCACTGTAGTATGATGACTGTATAGTGAGTTTAGTGCACTGTATGTATAGTGAATGTTGTTTTTGTTGAATTGAACATGACCATAGACAATACACATTTTATAATGTGTATTGCGAATACGAACGAACATACAACATAACGTACAATCATAATAATAATAATCATAATAATAATAATGCCTATAATACTAAATAATATATTATGTAGTATTTTATTATTTGCTTGCTGCTTGGCTCTTTATGCTATCTGTGTGCATTTTTAAATATGTGTATTCACCGAAAAAAATTTAGAGTTATTGTATTTTTTGTGTCGTTGCAAAAAGTTTCAAGGATTCTATTTGTATTAGTTTGGGAGCAAATATCACAAAATTTTTAGTGATCTATTATATTTGTCACCTCTCTACGGAGATCGTCTAGGGCACTGGCTGGTCGGCAAACATTCTGAAAGTCTAGAACTGCAAGTGTGCCACGACTATTGCTGGAACTGTCACTGTGAGGAAAATATGATGACTCACCTTCACTGTCACTGCTCGGCTCTTATTATGCAGAGACTCAACTGTTTGGTTTAGCCATTCTTTGACAACCTCTCTGTGCTAAGGTCCACGAGTGTCAAAGCACTTATGTTGTACCTGAACAGCTCCAAATGGTTTAAGGAGTATAGGCAAGGTTGGGTCAGCCCCATTTCGATATCAGAATGAACCTCACGGTCTCACGGCTACAACCTAACCTAACCTATTTGCCACAGAGAGTCGGAGACTCATGATGGCTCACCTACTCTGTCACTGACCCAATGTTTTGGGTCAACCATTCTTTGACTAGCACTCTAAGCTAAAGCTAATTACCGTCAAATCCTTATTGCTGTACTAGAAGTGTTTCAAATAGTTTAAGGAATAACAGCAAGAATGGATTAGACCCATTCGGTATCACAATGGACCATATGGTTTAAGTGTGCCCCATGTAGTACAGCTTCATAAGTTTGGCTACAACATTTAACCAGTATTTGTCAAGTTTTATTGATTAATAATAGTTGTTGTTTCAGTCATTCCAACTTCGGCATAATTCATACAAAATAACACTAAAAGTAGTACAAGACTTAACTTGCCTATATTATTTGCTCTACGCGGCAAACTTACATGGAAAATTCATGTAGGTGGCAGACGTTCTAATTTAATAATTCAGTTAAATAAAAAGAATGTTTTCTTTATAAATTAGATTTAGCAAAGTATATGAAGTGCTCGTCTGGCAAACTATATTTACTTAGCAAAAATTCTCTTAAAATACTATAATACTAGCAGTATCGCTCGCGAAAATTGTAATTGTAAAGACCGTATAACTAGACTGATGTCTCTAACTTGAAAAATACATTCTCACCCCGTGCTCCACTTCCTTGAGGCTCCATTTTCCAAAAACTCGAAAAAAACGTATTTTATGGTGTTAAACTTGAACACAAATTTCGTGTCTCAAAAAAATGGAAATTGATGTTCTAAAAACGCAAAAACAAACTAGACGATGACATAATATAAGGAATATTATCATTTTCTCTTGACATTATTTTACATAGCAAGATTGAAATATTTGTCTTCACAACGCGCACGGGTCTAAGAAAACTGAAAATCAAAAACGGAATTCATTTCGAATAGATTCTTTAAAATATTTATAGCATTAAAATCATTTATAATATACAACAAAAAAAAAGCGAATCCTTTCAAAATATTAATAATATAATATTTTTCAAATCAAAAATACATAAAAATAATAAATATTTTAAAATGTATTTATTTATAATAATAAAAACTTTCAAATAATTTCTAAATTAGTTTTCAGTATATATATATATATATATATATATATATATATATATATATATATATATATATATATATATACAATTATTATATTTTATTTTATAATATATTTTAAATAAACAACAAATTAAGGTAGTGCTAGCTATCTAGCCTTTGTGTGTGTGTTTGTGAGTTAGTGGATATTTAATCTGTATTTGATGAAATTTTTTTATTTTTGTTTAAAAGAGAATATTGGAAAGTTTTTAAAAACACTTCTTGTAAATATCTCTGTTTGTAGGTACATAAACTAGACAAAAATTTATACAATTAAGTGGTGTATCAAAATTATATGCAAACATAAAACTGTTCTGTAGGCTTGTGGTACTCATTATCGAGTCGTTCCAAATAATAGCTCACATGGGCAGAGTCTAATAAAATCTTTCAGCTATCGAAATATACGCGCTGTATTGAATATTTTGTATCGGTTGTTAAGTTATCAATGCACCGACCTCTATAGAGCTGAACAGAGTATCCCATTTTACGCCATTAATCCCAATTAAAGCGCTCCTCAACTAGCCAAGATACTAATTTTTGCTTCAGCGTGCCTGCGCGGAATGTATGTGTCAAGCGGTCTAAGGTATTATGTCTACGCAGTATGCCTACTTGGAAACTGGGAGGTTATGGGTACGAATCCCAACATCAGCAGTTTGTCAATTACTGAGAAAAAAAACGGCGGTTAATTGACTAAACTGTCGGCTAATGGACAATAACGAAGTAACCGGCTATGCTTGAGAAGGTTTTCTGCAGTTTCCTTCACGAACTCTAGATGAATATCGGCATAGTTCCTATCATAGTCGACTGCAGCCGCATATCCTACCAATTTCTAGCCTATACACAAAAAATCCTTCCACTCAAGTGTGAAGAAGTGTAGCCCGTCCAGGCAGCTTCTACAATCTATATATCTAATGTATAAATGCTTGTCAAATGTATTTCCTCTACACACATAAAGTTTTGATATCTTGGCTAGTTGAGATGGTTAAACTGTGCTGTATTGAGTCCGTTGATGATATATATAGTTATTCGTCATGCCCATTACAATGCTGAAGCATCCTGCTCAAGGAAATTATTCAAACGAAACTTTAAGTAGGTTAATTTCCTTTAAACCCTGACGAAGATTGCGGTCAGAATTTTTATTAACAAGGCGGGGTTCTTAATTCAATCTGAAAATAGTAATTGAATAAGAATTTTATGACCATAGAACCATGAACCAGAATGTTGGATTAGTGGAAAAGTTATCACACCTTACTGGTTTGCTCTGCAGTCATAAAATTCGTATCGATTTAAAATTTTAATTACCAATCTCTTTTGTGATAATGATAATAAAAATTCTGGCCGCAATCTTCGTCAACAAGGGAAATGATTGTACAAGTAAAAATATGTATGTATAGTAAGGAACAAACCACCTATGTAAGTATATACGCATGTTTCTATAATCTGTCAGTGATCGGTTGACTGTTCGAGCTGAAATTGTAACAAAACCTTTAATATTTTTATAGAAAAATTATTTTTATCAAAAGTTGTTTGTTTTTAAGAAAGAAACATTTTTTCTACTTGTAAGTTTTTTGTGTCTCTTACCGTTTTAGAGATAGCTACAAAAACATTTTAGTATGATTTTAATAATTTTTTGAGATACGGAACGCTAATATATAAATTTATTTATCTATAGATCTCCATAATAATATTTACTCATATAGAGATGAAGACTAATGAAAAAAATGTATGTTCAAAACATTCTAAGTACAGGAGGCATTTACTTTAATTAGTGATGCCGCGAGAGACAGGAGAAACGAGATGAGACTATAATCAGTCACCGATAGACGAGACAAAAATTAGAATCCTAATTTTCGGTAAATATTCGGGAGATAGACGGTAGTATTCTGTTTCAATCTGTGTAAATTTTTTAATCACAAAACACCAAACCATTTTGAGTGCTAAAAATTTATTTAAGAAATATTTATCTTTACTATCCTAGTTTTTTTTTTAAATTCTGTCGAGTATTTTTTTTAATACAATAGATAATAGTTGGGCATGCATGAAGTTTTACATGCTTCTAATGAGAGAGAGCGAGAGAGAATGATTACTTTGTTATTAATTATCTCGCGTTCTAAACGGTCAAAAATCTTCGGGATTTCTGTGAAAAATAGTGAGCAAAATCTGTCGATAAGTGATTTCATGCTGATACTCCCTTAAGTACAAAAAATAGTTTTTTTAATTGTATTGTTTCAAGAAAATCTTCAACTGTAAAAACGAGACGAGGTGATAAAAAACTTTTACCAGTCCATACAATACAAGAGGCATGTTATGTGACTCTCGTCTCGTTTCGCGGCATCACTATATTCAATGTACGTTACGTTATACCTACCAAAGTAATAATTATATTTTCAAAAACAAGTTTTTATATATATTAGTATCTCATATTAATAATTTTTGTAAGCGATGAAGTTAGTTAGTTCATATACGTGGTACACTGATTCATTTTCTAATTTACTTAAAACTTACCTTTCTCCAAATGTTTTCTGTTTATATAATGCAAAAAATTTAATTTCTTAATTTAAATTATTATATCTGATTTTTTTATACGCAGTAAATATCGAATGTTTCAGTAAGTATAGTCAAAACTTTATGACCTTCAATTCATACAAAACTTAAATGTGTCCAAACTTATGTTGCAAGAATTTTGAAGCTTAGCGAGATCATATTGTTGAGCGCCGTTAATCGTAAGTCGAAAATTAAGATGGGAAATCTATGCTTAATTTTAAATACTAGCTTATATCCACGATTTCGATTTTCGCGACTTCGCACCCGTTTTATATCACCGGATTTCGTCATTTTAAGACTTCCACTACTTCAAATAATTATTGATACTTCGAATATTTTCTAATTCTAAGAGATAAAATAAAATACATGCTAGTTTTTAAGTGTAATCATGAGCTTTTAAACAAAAAAGTTTCATTACAATCGGTCTGTAGTTTTTGAAAATATTTTAAACTCCTCTTCAAGTTCATTTTCTCAATATTCGAGAGTCGAGATGTTTTGTCTGTTTCTCGCCGCGGGCGAGAGTGGGTTTTTTTCTCGTGACGTACGAGATGAGTATGACCTAATTCAAGCAAGAGACGATTTGCGCCTTAATGTCCCGTCTTAATATTTCCCAAAGTTTTATTTTGGTATAGGCTTAGGCGTATTTCCGTTTACACGATATGAGAAATCTCGATCTACAACGGACATCCACGTGGAACATCTTAATCACATTATTTTCAGGAGAAATTATTTTATTTCATTTTAAATTCCTGTACCAAAACTAATCTAAAGATTTTTTTGGTTACGTTTGATTTAACGAAGTTTGGTTCAATAAAAACAGCAAGAACGTTCTTTTTTCAAAACTTTACAGTTGATTTGTGCCGAATCTATGCGTTTTAAGAGAACTAAAAATGAAATACTTGTATTAAAAAAACCTCTAGGTTTAGGATTTGAACATATGTCGATATGAACGGATTTTTTTCTTCATAAAATTAGTTGAGAAACAGGCTCTAATATTTTTTGCACGTACATAGCCCCCCTCTGTTAATTGTGAATGGGATATCTGATGGAAACTAACACATATGATTTCATGGCCGTTGATAATGATATAATGCAACTAAAATCATATGCTGTTGAATATTTTTATGTAAACTGTTTGCTGGCATATATTATTCGTTATAGCATATTTTTATCATATTTTTTTGCCATAACAGCATATTTTTTAATATATCTTGTTCCAACTTGGATAGGTATCATCAAATTCGAAAGAGGCGATTTTATTACGTAATTCATTTAAGCAATTGTTAGTAAAACTTAAACCTAAATAAGTAAACCTGAAAAAAGTCTAGTATTCATCTTCTGTGTATACAAATCCTCTGCCCGTTTGTGAGTATAACTCGAAAACCATTGATCCCATTTTATATGCCTTTATTTTTAAGTTCTAACCAGATTTTCAGGATTTTATCATTTGTCAAGAAAAAAGAGGATAACAATGATGATTTAGTTTATCAAGTCTGTTATAACTGTTCGTTGGATTGTACGCCGATTTACAGATTGGAGGATAGAAAAAGGGGCACAGAGACCGATTAATGCGAGGAACTGTTAAGTGTATAAAAAATGAAACTATAAACCTATTATATATAAAATTAAACTAATATGGTTCAGCGGAAATTAGTGGAAACATTCGTAAATATTAAATAAAACAAACATTTGATGTTTTCGTATAATCACTTTATTTCTGAGGAAGGAACTGTGTTCCGAAACTAGTCAAATAAAGTGATTTTACGAAAACATCAAATGTTTGTTTTATTTAATATTTATAATGAATTTTCGTCCAGTAACATCCCATTCAAAACAAAATTGAATATTGGCACCCGTTTGTACAATGAGCCACATACAGTCGCTCACTAACAACTTTTTTTCGAAACATTTTCCCAGAAACCCAATAAATAAGGCACAAATCAATTATAAAATTTTTAAAATGAGCACTACTTTTATGGCCCATAGTACATACGACAATTTTTAATGCCAAGGTCACAATTGACCCTCAATACTATGATTTTTACATAATTTTTCTATGTAGCAAAAAACTATTATTTCTTATCAGTATTAGATTAGCAAGTTATGATAAGAGTGCATTTAAATTTATTACACAATTGTTTTTACGGCAAATTACATAATTACAAGCCTGTCAAAATTGACTGTTAATTGTTTAACACTCTATAAAACGCTTATTAAAAAAACAGAAAGGTTTTTAGTCAACCGGCATTTATAATCGAAAAATCTATCAAAACAATGATCTCAACGATATCCTTGATTATTTCATTTGGTTGGAAATTTGTCAAATCATCGCTTAAAATTTTTTTTAAGGGATAGTACCTTTTATTTCCTTAATTTTACAAAGTTGCTTCTCTAAATATGAACTTTTGTTTGAAATATTTTTTTCAAAAATCGGTCAAAAGTCGATTTCTTTCAAAAATTAATTCATACAAAAATTATCGGACTTTTCAAACCTCTTATAATATTAACGTTACACTTGTAGTTAAGAGGTGAATTGCTGGCTTTAGCCAGGACAAACAGAAAAACCGATTAGCATTTGAATTTTGGCCAACATTAAGGAATATTTTAGCAAATTCCAACCAGTCCGAGTGGTCGAACTGTTAAAGGCACTCTGCTCGAAATTGGGAGGTTGCTGGTTCGATTCCCAACGGTTGCAGTTTGTTATTTAAATTAATTTAAAAAATATATAATGGGGCTGTTAAATGACTAAACTGTCGATGGGCGTATGGACAAGAACGAAAGTAACCGGCTATGCTTGTGAAAGTTTTCTACAATTTCCTTTTACAAACTCCATATGAATATTGGCATAGTTCCTATCAAAGTCAGCTAAAGTTGCACAATCAACCATTTCCTAGTCTACATACAAATTCCTCATCCTTTAGGGATTGGATAAAAAAGTACCTCCTTTCAGCCATTACTACTAATCAACTTTTTGGCCTAACAATTTTAATACTGCAAAGCTATTAAAAATTATTAAAATAATCAACGAGAACTCTAGATTTTTTGAAATTACATTTCAAATTTTGCCCCAATTCCTAGAACATTTGTTTGTATTTTATAAATACATATTTTGACTACAATGTAGTCATCATTATCATTAGTATGAATTAGCTAATCGTAACTATCTCTGGGATATGGATTCTGAGATATGTTGCTTGTTGCTAATTTGGTGCGTGTCTCACAAATTAATAGATTTATATCCTGATATAAATGTCAACTCACGATGTTAATTATGCAACAATTCGTTGCCTGTTAGATTTTTTGCGAATTAATTACCACAAAAGTTAATAGTCATTTTTTAAGAATTAACTTTGTATTAACTTTCGCTTCTTTTACTAAGTAAAACTTCTTGTAAGGGAAAATTACTTGACGCTTACAAGGGAATACAGAAAAATTGTTCAACATTTGACTTTAGCCAACTTCAAGGACTACAGATCTTATGATAACCTCACGAAGCAATGATATGCGACCTTCAGTCTTACAAATTACTTCCATCAGCTCGACAACAACTCAAAAGATTTTTTGTGAAATTAATAAAATTGCACTTTTCACAATCTTTATGAGAAATTACTCACAAACTTGACATTCGATTACAGAAAAACGCAATTAGATACAAAAAAAAAGAAGATTAATATAGACATTAAAAATAATGAATGTGTTGAAAATTTAAAAACAAAACTATAAAACAGAGATTAATTATCATAATTAATAAAATAAATAAACGAACAGAAAAAAAAAACACAACATTAGAAGAATTAAAAAATAATTTTCGTATATTATTTAAATAAAAAGTTCTTGAACAGTGTTTTTTTTCTTTTCGTGAAACACACAAATTCTTGTTTGGTTAGATCATTAAAAAATAAATATATTCAAATTCTTAGCAGCAGCAGCAAAAATAGAAGAAAAAAAATTATTATATATTAAATAAAAAAATTAAATAAATAATTCGCCAATTAAATTTTAGGAGGAGTTTATAATATATGGGCGGAGTTAAAATACATAAAACATGCAAATTTCTAAAAAAAAAAAAAAATTAATAGTTGTTAACAAACCCAAACGCTTTTTTTAGACAAAGAAAACGTACGAAAAAAAAATTTAATGGCAGCACACCGAGCAGCTCAAAACTCTAAACACCAATACAACAACAAAAAACCTAACAAATTGAAATTTATATTTTTGACGAACGCGATAAAGACAAAAGTATTAGAGGTATATTGTGAATCAAATGTTTTGTTTCTGTTGGGTAGCGGACGAAGCTGTTTTTGTTAGAGCTCTGTAGTATAAGTAAGTGGTAGCTGTCTTAAATATTACGATGGTTATTCATTTTAATTTCCCTAGGTCAACACTGACTGCTTGCCTGTGTACGAGGCTATATTATTATTATTAAAATATGATAATTTTTTTCCTTTTTTTTTGTATTTTTAATATTTCATTATTTTTATTCATAATTTGTTTTCTTCTTTTATCTTTTAATTACGGACGTTCTTTTTAAATGCAGTTTTTATATTCGGTATGTATATAATATTATATACAGGGGTATATTACGTTTAGTCCCGGCTTCCTAACAGTTGAAAATATTGATAACAGAAATAAATTTTTGGTGTAGATGTTCATAAGAACCTAACTAATCCGCGGGTACGATAACTCAAAAACGAAAAGAGATTATGACAGTTTGAAAATAGCCTTATTAGTTGAAACATGTCACTAATACATATACAAATAAAATAGTGGAATATCAAAAAATAGATTTTGAAAATTTATGTTTCTCCTTTATCAGTTAACGATCTGAAATTTTGTGTCTGGTCTAGAGCTAAAAAGTAACTTCAAGTTTGTGAACGGGCAAAATGGGAGAATGCCTTCCATGCCCATCTTTGAAACTGTAAGAGATAAAAAATTCTGAGGACAAAAATATTCCTTTTCTTTAAATAAACCACTTTTGTTTGAAACTTTTTTTCATAAACTCAGTATATACTGGTTATGTAAGCTATTAACTCAGTTAGTTATTATTTTCATTTGTTTTCACTAGACAATTTTTATACTAAGAAAAGGATGTAGAAGGTTGGATTTAAAGTGTTGAAGATTTATCAAAAATAGGTCTTTTTCTGGGATTTCAACTAAAAATTTATTTTTATGTCCCTTTACAGTTGTTTTGATATGAATCAAATAAGTTCGGGCTTACTATAGAAGATTTATCAAAGATAGAAGTCGAAGGCGAGCCGAACGGAGAAATACAGTGTCGAAAGTCGAGAAACACATGTGGACAGTTTAAGGTATTAAAAATTTTAAATATAAACATGCAATTTCATTTTTTATTTGATTACTTTAAAAATAATATCGGATATTGGATAAGCTGTTTGTTCTAAAGTGATTCGAAGACAAAAATCTTCACAAACATTCATAATAATAATAATAAGATACAGTTTAGTCCCAAACTTAGATCTCATGTTCATAGTTTCTATAAACATGAGATCTGATGCTGTTTCAGAAATTTTAGTTCCAATTTTAGATCTCATGTATATAGTTTCTATAGAAATGACTGCATTAACAAAGTTTTTGTAAATGAATAAGTTAAATACAAAAAACGATGCTTATTGAAACAATATTATCGAGTTTATAAAGTAAATACTTCTATTCAATATTTTTCTTGATATTTCACTGAAACATTCAGAACAGCTGAGATTTCTTTCTTTGGGAAATTAGAGAAGCGACCTTTGGCGGCAACAATAATTTTTTAAGCCAAGTTTTTAGTAAAAATGGAGGGAAACCTCACCGTGCATTGCGCGAAGATGTTTGTTAGCAAAACTATTTTTTTATTACCGATTTCAAACAAAAAATTGGGAGGTTTTAATGAAAGAAACCATTTGTTAATTGGTCCCGAGTAAATTCATTGGAGAACTGGTGATGGGCTCTGGAGATTAATCAAATAGTTTTTACTGTCTAAGAATTTTTCATGTATATGAAATATACCATAAACATGCTTCTTTCCATGCTTTCTATGGTTTTTTAATAACTAGAATTACCCGTCACGGCTTCGCCCGCAAAAATTTTGTAACGCCCTTATAACCAAGTAACATAATATTTTCTCCGGTCAAGGACTGATAAATTATACACCTATACATCAATAAATTATACAACTATATCTTCCTCATGAATCGTTTTTATAATATGTAAGGACCAATGTATATAAAAACTAGACAAATTTTATAGTAAAACCTTTCTCGGGAACCACTCTATCCATTGGTGAAAACAGCATGAAAATCGGTGCAGTAGTTTTTGAGTTTATCGCGAACAGACAGACAGGCAGACGCGGCTGGGGGACTTTATTTTATACTATGTAAGGATAATATTTTTCCCTATACTGAAATCATTAAAGAATATATTTAGTAGGTAGGTACTAAGGATAAATCTCTTGTAAAAGATGAGAAAGAGACCTTACGGTGAGAGTTCAATGTCTGTGGATACCGAAATATAACACAAATGGGGAAATGAAAACCAGTAAAAAGACAAAAATTAAACTATTTTATAAAAAAAAGCAAAACCTTGCCCAAAACTGGACACAAATTTGTTTATGGAAATACATTTTACACTTGGTATTATAAGCGGCAATATAAGGCTCATTTTTGACCCTGACTCTAGAAAGTGTATATCCACAAATTTATGTAATTTATTTAATTTTCTTGTGAAAGGATTTGTTCATTTTTAGTGCCGTTTCAGAAATTGGTTATCTGCCGATATTCATTAAAACGTACAAACTACAAAATACAATTTGATTTTGGAAAAATAAATCCAGTTTGATGCTTATAGTTATTTTGCAAAGGTTTCAATATTTAAAAGAAATCTTGTTGTAAATTAAAAGCCTTGAAATTGGATATAAACCGCTAAATTTATGTAACATGACACAAAAATACGTTACGGAGCATGTCGAAAAGGTTTAAAAATAAAATTTTCAAGAAGACTGCCGCTCAAAAGTACTGAATGGTTAATAGCCATGAAAAGTGATTTAAAAAAACTCATTCCAAGTAATAAAAATTCATTCAAAAATTAGAAAATTAAAAAAAATGATTGAAAATAATAAAATTTAAATCTATTTAGTTTAAAAGTATTTAGAAAGGAAAAAATTGGCATCCATTTTAAAAATAAATGTACATAATTACCAAATGGAATTTAAAAATTAAAAATATATAAAAAAACTGTACATATAATCTTATTTTTAACCAAACACGGAAAAGCCAGAAAAATGTTTATATACGGAAATTATTCGCGCATGTTCGGTACTAATATATATATATCTAATTATATTTCAACGCTAATTACTAATATCTAATTAAAATGAAAACTTGAAATGAAATTAGGCCTAAAATAAAATTTATATATATATATATATATATATATATATATATATATATATATATATATATATATATATATATATATATACCATATCAAATTGAAATTCATAACGAAAAACTTTAATTACATTTTGTAAATGACCTTCTTTAATATCTATCTATAAATAGATAATAAAAAATCCTTTAATTACATCCATTTTTATCCATGCGGAATGTTTTAATAAAACTCAATAAAAAAACACTCCGTAACCTTTAAAAAATTTATATGACTCAACATTAACCATTTTACCGAGGTCTTGACAAAACAAACAAAAAATTAACAACTTACATTATTTTTTCGTATATTTTAAAAACTAAAAAAGAAACAACAAATCACTTCACATTTTTGATCCTTAAAAGCAAATAAACTAAATCACAAAGTTAGTAATCACAGTCACATAAAAAAAAAAATTTCTCTCACTGTCACTTTCAAGGTTTATTATAAAAAAAAACGACAGTCAGGATTACGTATTGGCGGGAATAAATTGTTGAAACTATCAGAAAGGTCGAAGGTCAAAGATTACCGAAGCAGAAGAATGTTTAAAAAAAAAATTGTGTAAAAAAAAACGTTTCTTTTTTCGGTAGACACTAAGTTTATGTTTTTTTTTTAATAATAATAAAACTTCTACTGCACTTATTCACCGAATATTCTCCAATGTTTTAATAAAATGTTGGGAGTACTCTTACACATGCATTACTTGCATTCATACATACATACATCCATACATACATACATACATTCGTACATACACAGACATGATGCATGGTGTGTACCGCTGTATGTAGTAGTGTATGTGTAGTAACAACAAAAGTAAGTACTCCATACTTTAATGCATATAATGTCAGAGAGGGTATGTAATATGGCTGTATACATGCATATACATATATATACACGGCTTATGCACACTGGTGCAATCTTAACTACAATTGCACACATTTATTTTAGAGTCTATATTATATATTGCGAATAATATAGCTTCTCTTTTGCGTATATCTCCGCTATATACACTTGTATATATATATATGTTTATATATATATATACATACATATATATATATATATATATATATATATATATATATATATATATATATATATATATATATATATATATATATATATGTCTACGTTATTTATATAATGGTATATCACTCAAATATTATCAAAATATTGTACAATTGCGATAAAGTGAACTGATATATTATTAAATCGGTTCATTCAATCTTAACATTAAATTTTGGATATGTAAAAATTTTTATTTTTTTATGATTCATAAAAAATAAAACCTAAAATCACAAAGTTTATTATGTCATTATTATAAGATATTTCATATAGGATATTTTATAGGATAATATATACCAGGATATATTGAGTTTAGTCCCAATTTTGTAACGGTTAAAAATATTGATCTATCCCGTCTAGGAGTGATTTTCTTAAAACGCTGTTATACGTATTTATTGATTTATTTATAAATACCATTTTTCATGTCTCTAGCTTTAGATAAACAGGATCTCAATACAAACTTTCATCGTGGATTTCAATCACCTCTTGAGGGGTAGATTTTCGAAAAAGACTGAAACGCGTATTTCTTTGTTTATAATTAATAGCCGAACTACCGATTTTCGAGTCTCTAATATATAGATAAAATTTGGCTGGATTCGCTTGACGATGATAAATCAGTCAGGGTTTATATTGATTAATTTTGTACTAAAACTCTTCGCAGACCTTAATGTAAAAAGTGGAAGCGCTGGGTAGTAAAATCTAAACACATTTTATATGATCTAGTCGCACAGCTCTCCAGGGCGCTTCCACTTTTTACATAAAGCTTCTGCGAAGAGTTTTTGTACAAAATTAATCTATTTGACGAATTAATATGAAAACCAATATGGTTAACAAAGCATTAAAATCGGTCCACAATTTCATACATACATACAAACATACAAAACCAATGGACGGAGAAGCTTGTTATTTTTCAAAATCATAAATAATAACTATTGGAAAAGTAAAGAAATGGTAACCTCTGTCTGATGAAGAAGTCTTCTTTCCAAAACGCTTTATTAGAAGTTGATTACTTGGAAAATTACCATGGTTAAAATTGCTGTTATCGTCACCTAAAACTAGTGCAATCGCCATGTGTTGATCGATTTAAATTTGCATAAAAATAAAAAATACGAGATTTTGTTTGTGGGTTATGCATTAAAAGGCATAAGATAAAGCACTCCCCATTTTTTTTCTCAATTACCTATTTGATTGTATATTGTTTTTTTTAGCGGGAGGATTGCAAATATAAACCTTTTTTATTTTAATATTTGGAAAATATGATTTTGGTTTTTAAGTTTCCATTTTATCTTTGGTAAAGTGGTTTCATTTTTTTACTCGTAATTTTGACTTTATTTCTTCACATAAAATTTTTTGGTCACAAAGATTGATTTGGTCATATTGGCTGTTAATTTTTAGTTTATGAAGACACAGCTAATATATAGAGTGGTAGTCCAGAGAGTTAAAGGAATGTGGTTCGAGTTCCATTGGATATGTTTTCACATTAATAATACAAACTCTGTGAAATATATGAACATAAACATTCTTCCATAAGACCTTAGACTATATTCGATTGCTAGAAATAAAAGCAATAGCTGCATTTCCTTTGGAGGAAATTCGCTAAAAAATTTTAGAATAAACCTATGTTATTATTTCATGTAGCTCTTACCGTTTTTGCTATGTATATCAGTAGTTTTCATCCCGAAATTGAAGGTAAACTCAGAAGATACTTTATGTTTTACTTTAAATATTCTTCTTTTTTAACCTTTTAAAAGTATTTAGTCCTCAGGCCTCAGGCATTATGTGAAAACATATCCTATATGTAATAGCAATTTTCATTTTAAACACGAACACCGATGATTGCCGACTGTCACGTGGCCGATCGTTACATAAAAAAACGTGACAGTCCAATCTAAAGTTTATTCTACTCTCCATATAAAATCATACTTGTATAGCCTCGCTATAGTTGTTATCACATCGAAAACTACACAACATATTGCACTTCCCGGAGCCTTTGCCCTGTTTAGACATATTTGGTATATATGTGTAATAGAATCTCTTTGTTGTGTTTAGCATATAGTAAGCTAAGCAGTAAGTAAGGCGTTAGATTATAGTTGAGTTGGTTTAACTAATACAGCAAAAACTTATTTCACCAGAAAATAACAGTTACATTTTCTTGCTGAAAATTATGTTGCTCATAGATGGAATCTAGACTGAAGAAATATTCACATCTCTCTTGACTGCTTACCGAATTGTAGATATCTACAGGTAAGATGAAAGTAACCAGTCCATGTGGCCGAGCGGTCTAACGCGTTATGTCTGCGCAGTATGTCTACTTGGAAACTGGCAGGTTATGGGTTCGAATCCCGACATCCGCAGTTTGTCAATTATCAAGAAAAAAAGGGGCGGTTAATTGACTAAACTGTCTGCGTATGGACAAGAACGAAGTAACCGCCTATGCTTGAAAAGGTTTTCTGCAGTTTCCTCCACAAAATCCAGACGAATATCGGCTTAGCTCCTATCATAGTCGGTTGCAGCCGCACATCCTACCGATTCCTAGTCTATACACAAAAATTCCTTCCACTCCACTCATATTTTCACATCCTTAGACATCATAATGGACCTTATGGTCGAAGTGTAGCCCGTCCAGGGCAGCCTCTGTAATATATCTATCTATCCATCGAAAATATATAAATTTATAAATAAATAAATTTCGAAAAAATAGATGTTATTAGATGACAGAGCATTCAATGATTTACGACATGTGAAACCCTTTTATGAAATATCACTAGTTATCAATCTTGTAAAAAAAAGTCAATGATTTTATTGATTGACCCTGCTATTTGATATTTGCAATTACTCATCGATGCATATGATGATGAAGTATGTGTTCAGTTTATTGTAATTGCACTGTATATTTGTATGAAATAAAATGCACTACTAACATTACCAAGTAACCAGCCTGCGACCCTGACACTCTTAAATCAGTTTCAATGTATTGACTGAGAGAGTTTATATTTGTATGAATTTTATTTTTAATTTTTGTATGTATGCATTTATTATTTATTATATTATTTTGTATATGGAGTTTTGGGTTTGGTTTTGAAAAAAAAAAACGACTCAAGTCAAAATTTGTTTGTGCATACATAAAAAAATCTCAAGGGCAAAGTAAATTAACGACCATGATAAATTCTTTAAATTGATTCTTACTTTGAACACAAAATATAGAAAATAATATTTAAAAAAAACCAACAATGAATCGCGTCACGTGGGTTATAAAAATCAAGGTTAACTGTAGATTGATCTATGTAAACATTTTTATGTTACACAATTTCGATTATTATAGAATTTTTCAATGAAAATTTATGGGAAAACAGAGGGATTTTAACTAGTAAATTTTCGAAATTGATCTCAGACTCGTTAAGCTCATTAATCGAGGACTTTTAACGAATATTTTTCTTCAACAAATCGTGACAGATTTCTTTTTGATTTTCAGCAAAATGTATATACTATTCTCAATAATTGTATGGTTAAGTTGAGCATTGCATTTTTACAGAATATATTATCCTAGAATAAAGGGCTTCAATTGAAAATATTTGAAAACTTTTTTTGAATTTCTAGAAAAATGAAAAAAAAATTATCATCGAAAAATTTGTAGAAAGTCAATTTTGACTACGATTTTACTCAGCATATTTTTTCTATTATTTATGGGATTAATTACAAGTTTAATGTTCCAATAAATTTTGCTAATAATATTACAACTGTCGTTTTAGTAACTTTCATGTTTTCGATTAACATTAGTCGTAGGACTAATGTTTCGATATTTTTTGGGGCCTTTACAAAAAATGGCTTAATTTATCCGACATCAAAATAGTTTAATGGGTCGAATTGGTGGAGGGTTTGAGGTTTTGTGGTAGTTGATAGTATTAGATTATCGCTATTATCTAGTTATAATCGTTATAAACTCGTTATAATCGTCATAATCTCGTAGAAATACTTTCGGATATTTTATCGCTTGGTTATTTTTTCGTTCAATTTTTTTTTGTCGTGGATATTTTGTAGCGTCTATTATGTCATTTGGTTATTTTATCGCGAATATCTTGTCATAAAATGTTCTGTTACGACACTGAATAATAGTTTCCAGAGTCTAGTTTCACTTTTTTACAATTGTTGCCAGTCTTCATTGGATTTAATGTACTTGATTCTTAATCTTAGATTGTTTTCTTAAATATTTGGATATCTTTGAGGACAGTACATATTTTTCCGAGTTGCTCGGTTGCTACTAACAAACTCATTATTCATTGTTAGATATTCAGGTAAGATTGGTTGAAACCCTCAATCATTGTCTTTATTCAGTATCCCCGCTTGTTACGCGAGAAATCGGGGTTCAACTTCTCGCTGGAGAGTCAAAAATGTATGAACTAAGATATCCTAAAACCTACGCTATAAATATTAAAAGCTATGATTTGGGATTACAAACCTCCACAACCAAACGTTTATTTTATCTGAATATATAATAATCAATAAAGATTTTGTTGGTAGTTACCAGGTAAATCAGTGAAACATCTACTAAATAAATCTAATATTTAGAATCGAGTACATTACAGACTTAAACAAGTTCGTCCAAAAAATTGTAAGTGACATGGAGATTTGGGGAAAGATGAACGTGACACAGTTGAATCGGCAATAACTAGTAGGTATTACTAAACTCATAAAGCTGCCGTAGAATCAAAACTGTTAACTGATTAGTTGTTGAAATAAATGATTAAGAAAAAAATGATTATGTTATTAATAAAAAAAAATAAAATAATTTTGATTAATTACATAAACGGGAAATAAACATAAAAATATAACAAAATGCAAATCTTAAATATAATAATTATGTATTTTACGGCATATCAATTCAATTACACACATTTAATATAATAATAATTTTATTAATTATTAATAATTATTGCAATATATAGACGATAAATACATAACCACTGGAGCCAAAATACTATAATTTTTTTTTTCAAATTAAAAAAAAAAATTCTTTTAACAATAATAAACATTTATTATAAATTCAAATGAGTAATGTCCTCTCCATGTGTTTAATCGTTTAATAAATAATATTTTAAAAATTTTTTTGGTGTGAACGCCACAGGACCTCTATACACAGAGTAAAATGCTGCAGCTTCGAAAATGGAAAAACAATGTAGCTTCGAAGCCTACTATATATAAAAGGGAATTATGTTGTGGGTAGGAGTGTATGTTTGTCTGAATTTTTTGGAAAATACTATAGGAGATAGCGAAATAATGATTCTGACTAGATTCTGGCTAGATCTTTAATAAGGTTACAGGTTTCATTTCTTTAAAAGGTTTTAAAGAAATGACTGCATTAAAATAGTTTTGGAAATACGACACAACGAAATGATTGTGATGAGATAACAAGTGGAAGTGTTTCTGACAATTCCCAGCTCTTCCACATCTTATAGTTCCCTACATCAACTATGAAAAGATTCAATAATCTTTAAACCGCTGAACAGATTATCATCAAACATCAGCTACAAACCGTCAAAGAAAACAAGAGAAAATAACAACCACCTGAGCTAACTGCTCAAATACCCGATATATTGAGCTGAAATAACAGATGTGATGAAAATTGTAATGAAACAGTTTAGTTTAAGAAAACAATTGCAAACAAAATTTGTTTATCTTTAAAAAGAGAACGTATATTTTGTCTTTAATTGTTCTTCTTTCTCTTACGGCTTCAAAGATTGAGATATATTCCCCCCACCTACCCCTGGCAGAATATACGATCTAAATTTGCCCATTCACAAACTTTATATTACTTTTTAGCTCTGGAACATACCCACAAAATTAAAGAGCGGATTGGCGTACAGGTTTATAGGCTGACAGATGAACAAGCGTATATGTGGTAAGGGTGCAATCATCCAACGCGTTAAAAATCTGCCTACTTACGAAGAAATAATTGTTTAGAAATTTTTCCAAAAAATAAAATAATATCATTAATATTGTGGGCGTATATCCGTCACAATCTCGATATAACCTACTCCTTTGTATTCAGCATATAGAGGAATTTAAAAATTAAACAAATATATATATATATATATACTTAAGTATATATTTTAGTATCATTAAGAAATAATTACGTTACTGATTCATCATAAAAGTTTACAAAACTTTGATTAGATAACGACCTAACATAATCATATTATTTCATTTTATGAATTGTATTATATTGCGCTCATAATAATTTTAAACTCCAGATGACTTTGTCAATAATATATCAATAGCAGCAACTCGATTTTGAGGGATTCAATCTGCATAATTTAAATTTTCTGTAGATTTAAAATTTTCTAGATAAAATTATCTTATGAAATGGATATTGCACTTATTCAATTTTTTTACATACTTCATTTAATGTTCGTATGTTAGTTTATTTGTTTAGGTCAAATCTTGAAAGCTGTATTAGAACCACTTCCTCTTATCCTACGGAGTTGAATTTTTACATGTTGGTTCAGTTTCGATGACAATGCATTTTTATAGTAAGCATGACCAGAATCGACAAGGGAAAAGGGGAGATTAGAGGTAGGGAGAACACAAAGTTTGGTATATCTATCGTAATATTGGAAAAATTGAAAAACACAAGAAGTAAAATTATAGAAAATTAGTTTTACTATAATTAAGTTTCTAGTTTCTAGTAAGTTTTTTTCTGTTTCTCTAATATTTACAGAGATATTGACGGTTTTAGACCTAAAAATCTCTGTACACATTCGAGTTGTAGAAAATATGATGAGGTAATAAATTGTAGCAAACATGATTTTCTACAACTGTACTCCGTACACATTTTTCAATTTTAATAATATTAAGTGATAGTTTAAGAGATTTTATATTTTATGTTTCTGCTTTCTCCAAGCACCACTTTCCCCTTGTCTTACTACCCCTGCACTTGTTAACTCCGAAATTATGAAATGAAAATGATGAAAGGAACAGACTTAGAAACATGTCCAGCGAAAAACACAAAATAAAAATAAATTAATAAAAAAAAACATTTTTAAAAACAAGCTTTTATTTAAATGCTCTAAAAAGAAGAAAATAAACTTTAAACTAAGTCAAACGCATCAATTTACTACATTATACAATTTATATGATATAAAAGCTTGTCACTAGATTTAACTGTGTAAGATTTACCTGTGCTTGTAAGATTTACCTATGTTCATGTATGAAAGTGCAACTTTAACAATTAACATATTCTAAACGAAATGTTTGAACTGTTTCATTTTTTTGAGGAGATGGCCGTCATGAGTTGAACTAACCGAGTTTCGAAATTTAACTGTTTAACAAAAATTTAACTGTTAAATTGTTCAACAAACAAAGCCAATCTCAAAAAAATTAACAAGTTTAACCATTTCGTTTAGGATAGATTAATTATTTTTTTTTACATTTTGATCACCTTAATTTGAAATGAGTTTAATTTAATTGAATAATCTCAATATATTAATTTTTATACATATATATTTTTAATATATGTATATACATATAAGTATTTTATTATATATTATATAGTTTAGTTATTTATTTATAATAAACAAAAATAAATAATATATAAAAATTATAATAAATAAAACAAATATCTTAAATAATCGTTCTTTATATTTTAATATAGATTATAAATTTTAATATAATACAAACATTATTGCAATTAATCTAAATGTTTTTTATTTTATTTATTAAGAAATAATTATACAACTTAATTCAATTCAAGTTATAAAATGTTTATGTTTCTCAATTTAATGATATTATACGTTCACTAGATGAAAAAACCGTCATTGCCCGTGATTCAAGAATTCTTATAGGAAATTGATGTCAAATAATTATTTTTTTCACAATTTTCACAATTCTAAACGACAATTTGTTATATTTTAAATTTACTGACAAATAATTTATATTCAAAATTTTGTTGATGCAGATATTTCTACAGATTAACTATAAAGATCTAGCCGTCAGAAAACGGCTACAGCTTTGGAACGGTTTTGAAGTTTGAACTTCTGATAATTTTCCTGGAGTTCCTGAATGAAAATTTACCTAGGGTCTTTTCTTATCATTCTTTCTTCTATAGTATTCTCGAAACAATTCAAACAAACATATATACACACAATATATTTCCCAAAATATATAAATGGAGATAGCTTTTTCCATAAACTATATTTTTATTTATTTGGTGAATACAGTGAATGTTTTCATTTTTAATAATTAATTAATTAATTGAAATGCGACGGAGAACTTCACAGTATCACAAGTAAATAATTTAACTTTCAATGAAATTTTTCAAAATATTGAAATCACATATTAGGACAACCTTGATTGAATTGAGCTTCGTATATCCTCCAAATAAAACTCTGTGTTCAACTGAATTTATTATCTATTATGTGCAGATTGTGTGGCGAGGAGGAAGACACATCTAGCCACACTATCTTTGACTCTGAACCTGTGGGTTCGCAGATACAGGATATCAGACACAGGATATTCGGTGCATCTCACCCCGAATGTTTGAACCTTCGGGAAGACCTGATAAGCAAGCTCCTGGCTATTACCAACATATGGGAGAAGAGAATCTCATCGAAATGAAGTAGAAGGGGGAACACAATGGACCATAAGGTCGAAGTGCAATAATTTTTAGACCCCAAGATGTATCTATCTATCTATGTGCCACTAAATTAGTGTTCTTTTATTCAAACTTTATACATGATTTGTGCTGTCTTATTCAATCGATTTTTGGGAAAATGTTTCGAATAAAAGTTAGTGATTTATTCATAATGAACAACATTTATTCGAAATATTTTTTTCGAAAACCAAATTAATAGGACACAAATCCAATATAGAATTTTGAAAAAAGAACGCCACTATTGTGGTCTCGTGTACCAACTAGAATTTTTTTTAATAATATTTTTTTAAACAAAATGAATTGATATCAAAAATTTTTATATTGACAATTAGTTTTTTTTTTCGTATCTATTAAAGTTCTAAAGAATTTTTGCCACAATTTATATTAAAAAAATTCTTGAACAAAAAAAATTTTTTTTATACATAACAAAACGTAATTTGAACAAAATTTATGGTTGATAACATTTTTAAATACCAAATGAAATTTTATACTGTTTTTATAAAAATAAATAAATTTTATAATAAGAATGGTCTCAATTTCATATTGAATTTTATCATTTACACTAGTTTATAATATACACCGATTTTTAGTATAATCATACGATTTTAAAACACTTTCATCAAAATCGGTCCAGAAATTTTTGCAGGATACTCGAACAAACAGATATGTTAGACAATTACAGTTTTATAATAGTAGAGATGTATATTAAATCAGTAAATTAATAACATACGAAAATTTATTTAGTGAGTACGCTTAAAGCAATACAAATATTTTCAATTTGTTTAAAATTTCGTAAGTTTTCACATATGTATCTTAAATTTGTTTACGTTCAAAATCACGCTCGTGTAATGTTAATACATTATTTTAGTGTCTCAGTTTGTTAAAAATCCAACTTAACAGATGGTCAGAGCTTATTATCCATAATGGTAACGGATATTCTTTAACATGGCCATTTAGAACGTTTTGATAAATGCTATTCACTTCTGTATATAATATCCATAGAAAATTTCGTGCTTCAGGCTATCTACCATTTCTTAAAATACGATTTGTTGTAAACCTTGTAACATGACTGAAAGCTCATAGGAACTATTCGAAAAGTACATTTTGTACCCACGTTTACCCAAAAAATATACAACTTCATTACTTAGAATTAATTAACATTGAAGTTGATGCAGCTGCTGCCTTAAATTGGAAAAGTTTGTATGTTTTCAATGAATTTATAAAATGTATTTAAATTACAAATAAAACAAAATTAACTAAAAGCCAACCATATAATATGAAGCATACATACTATAATATAGTTAATTAATTAGCAATAATAATAAACATTATTATTTAATATATAAAATAAAATAAAATAAAATAACTGTGTGTTTTATATGTTTATTAGTACGATGAAGTAACTCATATTGGTCACATGTAATGGCAATCATAAATAAATAGTTTTGTTCGAGTCATAGATTTCTATTTTAAAACCCTCAATCGCTTATTTACTGAATAAGAGACACAACCCAACCATTTTTTGGTGTAGTAAACTGTACGAACTGTACGAAATTGTATATTCTGTACAGGGTGTCATTCATTCTATTCATATCAAATATTAAAAGGGGTGGATTCGTAGATGCATTAGATAAATCGCAGGAGTCCTAGACATATTATAATAGTACTAGACGAGAATTAATTAACGAGAGGCGAGAATTCTAATTAACCATATCAACCGACCAGAAATAATTAATATTTTTACTAAAGTACAAAAAAATGATTTTTTTAAATTGTATTTTTATAAGAAAACCTTCAACTTCAAAAACCAGACGAGACGAAACCATAGAAAACCTTTACATGTCAATACAATACAAGAGACATACTCCCGTACCGGTCTGTCACAATGGTCACAATCGGCTCCTTCTTTTTTTCATAAAAGTTTTCTTCATAAATTCAGTAGATACCGGGTATTTATGCAATTAACTCTGTTAGTTGTTATTTTCACTTGTTTTTATTTTCTTATATTTTTGAAGGTTGAAAAATTCTAAATTATTTATACGAAACATGTTATCATTTGCAGTGTTTTATAGCATGGAAAAAAATATAAACTGATAGTTTCTATAGAATGGAAGGTAAAACAAGATTAGAAACCTATCATAATAAAAGTTTGTCTATGGTTGCTATGTCAGTGAACTAGATTTAGTATTGACATCTATGTGTACAGTAGGTATGTGTATATGAATGTAATTGTAAATAATTATTCATCATCAGTTGTCAAAACAGTGTATATTAAAACGTTTTTTGGAACATTTCCAATCATTCTACAACAACAACAACAACAAAACAACAATTTATATTATACTTTTATTTTCACATTACGTAGTATGTAGCGTAGTATAGCGTAGCGTTTCACGTATGTTGGTTGTTTGTATACATTTTATTACAAACTCTACAAGCTATATATATATATATATATATATATATATATATATATATATTTTACGAGTATTTATATATAAATGTATGGTGAGTTTATTATTTATATATTTGTAAAATTTGTTGTGAATGAAAATTCTATTTCATTCATAAAATGTTTCTGTAGTGTTTTCCAAATTAAATGAATATTCTTGGGCGTTTTTTGCACAGCATAATGCCAATAAATTTCATATGGAAAATGCATTTTGGTCCCTTTTCTTCAAACGAACAAAATAAATACATTCATCAAGACTGAGATTGAGACTAGACATTTTTGACTTGAATGTACCTCGTATACTTATTTGCTTGGATTATATGCAAATGTCAAACTTTTCGTTAATCAATTACAATAATTAAACGGTTAATAATTTTTTTTCTTCCATTTATAAACATAACATCATTTTACATTGTCCTAATTATTTAACCAAATCGCTCGAAGCGTTTTATAAATTAAAAGTGGGGTGAAATCGCTATTTTTGTCTACCAGTAATAATTAAGTACTAGAAATGTGTTAAGCGTACAACTTTTGAGAGTGATTTCAAAACTTAAACGATAAACGAAATTTGATTAGAAATTTCATATCTTTCAGATTCAAATAAATTTTAACTGGCTTCGTTCCCATCATCTGATCGAGCTGAAATTTTGAAAATGGTTGCAATTCTAGCGACAATACATTAATATGGTTCATTAATATAGCACTCATTATTCAATATTTTATAATTGATTTGATAATTGCTTGAAATTTTAATCAAATTGAAATTTTATAATTGATTGACAAAACGAATGTAGGTTTGGTTTTGGAAATCGAATTTAGAAGGCACAAATCGGCTATCAAATATTATGTGTGCCTGAAACTAGTTATGCCCTGCGCCTTTGTCCATAATAATTTTACCACAAGATCAGACTAACTTATTTTATTTCTAATGTTTAAAGTGGAGGGGTCTGTTAAAAAAAAAAAAGAGCTTGAATGCGACTCTATATCATCTTTCATTCTTAAGATATGCCAGACGAAAAAAAGTTCACGAACGTATAATTGAACATACGTTCAATGTGTCTCTAAAAACATCTCGGATTCTGGACTCGGATTCTGGAAACCGCGAAACGTGGAGATATGCCGAATTTTCAATTAGAAAAATCGAACCCACTACAATAATTTCCCAAACTTCCCAAGTTTATAAAGTTTTAGCATTCTCTGCATTGTGACCAGTCAAACATATCACAAAGAAGCGCATGATATATTTTTATGCACGAGATATACTGTAACTAACAGACATGTAATATAAACGTTACATTTTGTGTCGCGGCTACTGAAATCCTGTTACATTTATGTAATTAAGTAATGACTATAAATAATAATTGTAATTTAGTTGTCATTCTCGCTTGTTTAATTTTCATTTAAAATATTTACACCAATTTTTGGCACCAATTTTATTAAAACGTATACGAAGGCATTTATTTAATTTGTACAACTATTAACCTTGGTTTTGAAATTGTTCATGAAAATTATTTATATTCTGGTTTTAATTTCATTGTAAATCATATTAAAAGTATATCGTTTACAGGCTAGTTTTAATTATGGTTTTTTACGCTCAGTGGATTTATTGGTTTGATCAATTAATAATATTTTGGTATATGTGTTCATAAATGGTTTTCATTTTTTCATTTCCGGATGTGTGTCTGGTCATTGATTATAAAAGTCTTTGTTTTTAGCGAATTTCCTCCATAGGAAATGCAGCAATTGTTTTTGCACCAATGTTGGAATTTCGAAAAATTTTCTTTAAATCTTTTTTTCTTTAAAAATCACTATCGCTAAAATTTATATATATAAATATATATATATATATATATATATATATATATATATATATATATATATATATATATGTATATATATGTATATATATGTATATATATGTATATATATATATGTGAACTTTTACGTGTCTGAGGATTCTCTAGCGGTCACAGTTTTATTTCGATTGGAATGAAATTTGGTATTTGAGGCGCTTTTGGTATTCTTAAGGTCAAGTCCGTTAATGGGTAAAATCGGACAAGGAGAAAGGGGGGTCTAGAGAGAGGGTGAAACACAAAAGTTGGTATACCTCCATTAATATTTGAAAAATCGAAAAATTTACCAGGATTTAAGTTGTTTTAGATACTTAGTTTTACTGTAATTTTGTTTCTTATCATTTTACTGTTACACTAATATTTACAGAAATATTGAAAGTTAAAATTCTAATTATCTCTGTTCACATTAGAGTTTTGAAAAAATGATAAGGTAATGAATTAAAGCAAACTTGATTTTCTACAACTTTACTCATTATAAATTTTTCGATTATTCCAATATTAAGAGAGATATTTTATATTTTGCGTTTTCTTCTATCTTTATGCCCCCGTTTCCCCATAACGTATGTCATTTATTAATAAAATTGGCCTTGCAAATACTAAAATCATATCAGATACGATAATTCATTTTGATCAGACTTAAATTGTGACCACTAGAGAGTGATTTATCTATTCTAAGGAAATTCGCTAAGTTGAAGCAGTTCCTACGTAACGAATTTTTTAAACGTTGCAACAGACTTTTTTGTATGCTGTCTATGAATAAAACTACATTAAATAATCGTTTTATTATATTTTTTTGTAATGAATTAATTGAAATAATAATATATGTCACACATATTCCATGCATAAAAATTATTATTAGCCATAATATAATAATAATTAATAACCCCCTTCACACATCATAATGCACTAATTCATACAAACATTATCAGTATCTACACACATATACACACACATATATACAACTAATGCTCGATGTATTGTCGGTAATAATACTTGTATATTCCTCTCTCAGACATTGAACAATAAATAAAATGCATCACAGACGACTGCATACAATAACTTGCATTCAGTTCAAGTTTATTTTTATTTTTTGAATAATTTTTTCGGGTATGATGTACACTAAAAGTACATAAATGTCCAAAATAACGCGTGCATATTGGATCACAATTATTATACCCGATATATTGACGTGGATATATTTAATTTAGTTCCGACTGTAACGGTTGGGTAATATTGATCTCAAAAGAAAATTTTTGATGTAGATGTTCATAAAATGATTGAATTATTCCATTTCCGTATGTCCAACCGCTATACGTAATGTTTAATTGATCTGGGTGCCGGGTCACAGTGGTTTCGAAGGAAACGAAAAAGCAGATACCATAGCAAAGAAGGGAGTCGGAATACCCTTCATTGGCTTGGAGCCTATTTTAGAAAACTCCAAGGACTGCATGTAAACAGGTGATCAACGAGTGGTCAAATGCTAAACACTGTAATCACTGGGAAAAACGGTTGCGGCAGGAGCTCGGGAAGGTACTACTTCATAGTGCAACCAAGAGGCTCTCTCGATGCACGGAGGCTGAACTGGATGCAACTGCGGAGATTTTACCAGATTCATTACCGGGCATTATCCCCTGCGGAAGCATCTGCACACAATGTGGACTTCATAACGGGTCCATTATGTGCAGATTGTGTGGCGAGGAGGAAGAAACATCCAGCCACATTATCTTTGACAGCGAACCTGTAGGTTACAGCAGATACAAGATATTCAGTGCATTTCACCTCGAATCTATGAACTTTCAGGAAGACCTGATAAGTAAGCTCCTGGGTATTGCCAACATATGGAAGAAGCGAATCTCGTCGGACTGAAGTAGAAGGGGGAAGTGTTATACTTTTTAGACCCCAAGATGTATCTATTTATCTATCTATCTATCTATGTCCATCCGCCCGTCTGTCTGTCCGTGAACACGATAAAGATTTGAGCAATGCATATCACTCTTTGAAACAGTAAGAAATAGAAAAAAAGTGAAGGGAACAAAAATCTTATTTTTTTAATAAACAACTTTTCTTTGACTTATCGAATGAGCCCTTACTCCTTATAGAAGAGCTTTTAATACTTATTTGTTTATTTGTCTTATTTGCTTTTATACTGCGATCAAATTGATCTATTTGTATCTATTTGATCTATTTGAAGGAAAGGTTCAAACGTGTTCCTGGACTTCTACGATCTTGATAAACGGTAGGATATTCCTCGACGACAACTCATTGATTTCATCTAGCTGGAGATCTGTCCATTCCAAATGATAGTGTCTTTTAAGAGAGAGAATTCTGGTTTCCTTCTCTACATGACAAAATCTGCAACGACCATTCTATGTGAGGTTGATTTTGGGCATGTAGCGGTGTCGCTTTATCATTAAATTATTATTATAATTTTGTTCTTCATTTTTTATTGGTTGTATTTCAACTATAACTTCCCTCTATTATCACGGTTGCTGTGAATGTAAATAATAATTATATAATATAACAAACATCTACTTTACAGGCACATGTTTATTGAGTCTGCAGTGGCCAGTATGAAGGTCAGTAAATATCCTCAATTGGCTTTTTCCTAGTTGTAAACGTTCAGAGACCTTTATCCATGGAAAGCTTTTTATAAGAGTCTTTGCATGATCTTGATCATGAGTATCTACCCAATAACGACTGAACTCTTGTACCACCCATTCTTTTCTTTTATATTTTAGTGCTTCTCGGCACTCCAAGACACGGCTCTGGGCCGTTTGGTGGAGCACAAGCACTCTATATTATCTATGTATATATGTGTCTGTACGCGCTCTGGAGGCCGAAATTTTAAGTTGATCCGAATGACATGCTATCAGTATTCGAAAGGTCAAGTTCATTGATGAGTTAAATCATACAAGAGGCTAAAATAATTCTTCATGGGTTTAAGTTCTTGAATTCGTGTGTACACTAAAATATTGTAAGTGAAATAAGTAGTGAGAGTGGTATATATATATATATATATATATATATATATATATATATATATATATACATGTGTGTAGTTACTCTCGTCTTCAATAAATACATACCTACAAACATACATAAACGTTATGCAGCTGTTATTATCGCGTACACCATGGATTCGATCTGATCCAACGACAAAACAACGCACACACTACCAACGTTAATGTTATTGCTACAACAAACAACAAAAACTGAGAAGTATAATATCATATTCACTTCACTCACTTGGCCAATTATATTAAATGTGTGTGTGTGTGTGTGTGTGTGTGCCTGCTTTAATATTTTACCAAGGTCGTTGCAAGATTCGGCGAGACAATATATAATTTTTATTTTTAAGTGTGTGCATGCGTTATAAGATCAACTACAAAAAAACGATGCATTACTTGAAGTGCATTTGCACAAAAAACTGTACTTTATTACATTTAGCAACTTCCATAATATGAAACCAATTGAGAGCATTTATTTTGTGGCTATCATGACCGTATCTTTTTCCTTTCTCAAAAATCAACTATTAATAACACATTGCAAGATAGTAAGACGTGATATACATTATACTACCATAACAACTCAGGTAGTTCAGAGGCAAATCGTTAGTCTAGAATACCAGAGGATGTGGGTTCGATTCCCATGCTTGATGTGCATGATTATTCATATCAAGCGTATGATGTCAACGAATTTGAGACTTTTTTAATGTTCTGACTTAAATGTCAAATTAACTCAATGCTAGATCTTTCCGTTGGAATAATATAACCGAAAAGCAGCTATACCAGCAATGAATGATTAGACGCTAGTTTATAAAAAAAATAATTTACAGTGGAACTCTAACTATCCAAACATCAATCATTCCAGATCACTTGAGCAGCAGCGAGCATTGTGAAACACTCTTCCAAGGTTAGTTCTTTGCAACAATAACTGGTTTTTAGACAGATAGATAGATTGTAGAGGCTGCCCTGGACGGGCTACACTTCGAACATAAGGTCCATTGTGATGCCTAAGGATGTGAGGATGTGAGTGGAGTGGAAGGAATTTTTGTGTATAGACTAGGAATTGGTAGGATATGGTAATAATTGACAAACTGCCGATGCCGGGATTCGAACCCATAATCTCCCAGTTTCCAAGTAAGCATACTGCGAAGACATAATGCCTTAGATCGCTTGGCCACTTGGCTGGTAAGATTTTCTATATTTTGTGTTTTCTTTTTCCTTTATTCCCCTTTCCTCGTGACCGATTCTACTTATTAACGAAGTTGCATATCAGATACGAAATTCCATTTGATCGAAATAAAAGTGTGACCATTCTAGCGGTCACAGGGTGCTATGGACATTAATAAGATTGTAGCGGTATCGCATTATTAAATTATTATAATAATATTGTTTATCATTTTTATCTGTTGCTTAACAACTATAACTTCCCCCTATTATCACGGTTGCTTTGAATGTTAACAACCTTGATAATTTAAATATTAAAATACATAATATTACATAAATCAAATAAATAAAGATCAATTATATCTTTCACATATATTTATTATTTATTCACATATATTTATTATTTATTTAAATAATAATTATTTATTATAAATATCTTTTACTTCTACAAGATAAAAGTTAATTAAGATCTATTTCCAAATTAGAAGTAATGTAATGTATTCTGAGGAAATTCGCTAAATTGACTCAGCTGCTGCGAAACGATTCCATTTTTTCAATGGAAGTTGATGAGACGATGAGTGTATATTATATTCAGTTATTGAATATTTTGGAGAGTGTTGAATATTATTTTGAAGTGTACGTACACATACATTACGTTGAAGTAAAAAAAAAATTATGTACACGATGAATCATTATTAAAAAATGTATAAAATTAAAACAGGAAAAATATTATTTTTATGTCATTGATATGAACGACATGAATTAAATATAATTGTAGGTTATTTTTAGTTTCTATGGGTGCATATATTAATTCCTTTTTGACTTCTTGTGAAATTATCTAAATATATGACGTTTTAAACTTTAGATGTGATTGGATAATTTCATTGATTTTAATTATTATAAATTATTAATTAAAAATCGTTTTCTTGAAAATTATGTGAGTAACCTGTATTAATTATTATTATCTTAAAAGTAAAATTTAATTTGTGAATACATCTAACTAGTCCATGTAGCGAATTATAACACATATAACACAGATAATCGAGTCGAGACAAGAATAACATGTCTCTTGTTTTGTATTGACTTGCAAAAATTTTCTATCATCTCGTTTCGTTTTTATAGTTGAAGATCTTCTTGAAAAAATACAATTAAAAAAAATCGACAATGAAATAATACTTTAAGATAGATGTCGTGCAAATGGGGAGTTCGAATAATAAACATGGAGAGCAATGGACAGTAATAATAATAAATGATTATAATAATGAGGTTTAACCTCCGTTTTTGAGACACGACGATCTATAACAGAGGCCACCCACATCATTATTTTCAACCTTTATTAATTTTTACTTTACATTTTTATGATGTGAGTGGAGGATCAGGAATTCATAGGCAGACTAGGAATTGGCTGGAGTTTGTGAAGGAAAACTGCAGAAAACCTTCACAAGCATAACCGGTTACTTCGTTCTTGTCCATACGCCGACACTTTAGTCAATTAACCGCCCAATAATTTTTAATTGACAAACTGCCGGTGTCGGGATTCGAACCCATAACCTCCCAGTTCCGAGTAGAAACAACGCCTTAACAAGCGCGGCTACTGGACAGTACCCATTCATCAGCAATATGGACAGTACCCATTTTAAGTATTTCTACCAGTTTTTTATTTTTAATAAAGAAACGACAATAAAGAATCTTTTAAAAAAATAGCTATAAATTATTGGATTTGATCTGTGTATTTAAAAAAAAAGAAGAATAGAACCGACCGTTATTGACCGTCTCATTGTTTAGTTATAACAAAGCAAAGTGAAGCATTTTATAAATAAATATACGTGTCGGCATGCTAAACGGATACAACTTGACAACACTCTACGTCACTACTCGTTGTTTGTAAACAAACAATATATCAACTGGCGGAATATACGAAACGACGTTGTTAGATTGCAACTTATAATACTGTAGATAGAGGAAGAGGTAGATTGTAAAGGCTGCCCTGGACGGGCTACACATTGTGATGCCTAAGGATGTGAGGATGTGAGTGAAGTGAAAGGAATTTTTGTGTATAGACTAGAAATTGGTAGGATATGCGGCTGCAGCCGACTATGATCGGAACTATGCCGATATTCATCTGGAGTTCGTGAAGGAAACTGCAGAAAACCTCTCAAGCATAGCCAGTTACTTCGTTCTTGTCCATACGCCGACAGTTTAGTCAATTAACCGCCCCTTTTTTTTATAATTGACAAACTGCCGATGTCAGGATTCGAACCCATAACCTCCTAGTTTCCAAGTTCGCTCGGCTACTTGGACTGGTATATAATAATGTAAGGTAGTATTTGCATTTAAGTATAGACAAGTATCGTTTGTGTAACATGTCTACCGGTACAGTCTTGGACTAAAATTATAGCTTATTATGCTATACGTTTCTTCACTCTTACTATACGCATACGCTCCACAACTTTTTACAGATTAAAAATCTATAGAGAATAAGACTTTTCTATAGAAAAAACCTAAAGAGAATACTATCGTCTGCCTCTTAAATATTTATCGAAAATCGGGATTCTAATTTTCGTCTCGTCTCTCACAGACTTATTCTTGTGTCGTCTCGTCTCTTTCGGTTCTCGCAGCATCATTAATCAATAGGGAAGAGTCGAATACTAGTGAAATCAAACAACATAACATTTCTTTAGAAACATCTCAAATTAAAAAAATATTTTGTCTCATCGGGTATAAAACACATCATAAATATTTATTGTTAACTTGATAGACCAAAAAATAAAAATATGCAAATGTGCATTATAACACTTTTGTTCAAGGAACCTTTCAACCTTTTTCACCAGACAGACAGTGATAAAAAAAATAAATGAAACAAAATTAAATACAAAGAAATAGATTTTTGTTTTAAAATAGTTGCCATGTCTTCTATTTAGTATCCTTCACCCGACCAAACACATCTCATAAACCATAGGTGGGCAGGGTTTGACTACACTCAGCTCTGAGTGAGAGGTAGGAAGAGAGATAGAGTAAATACAGGGTACCTATCAATTATTATTATTTTCTTTTTATAATTAAAACATTTTCTGAAAAAAATAATTCCAACTCTTTTTTATGGTCACTATTATACAAAGTAAATAATACATACAATACATTGAATACATACTCTGGAATTTTGGGCTGGTAATTTGGGGCATAAAATGTACCTTTTTAATATATTTGTGTATGAATAAAATATAAATGAAATTTATAAATAAATATATAATATATAAATTATAAATACACAATATAAATCTTTTGAACCTTTACGTTTACCGCTGGACCGTTATAATAAAAGAGGGAAATTTTTGCAAAGGATTTGAATAGAATTGAAAACTAGTTTAGAAACTTTAGATAGAATTAGATTTTTGGAAATTCCAAAAACTTTGTAGGCCTTAAAAGTTGAAATGCATTAGGGTAGATCATAAACCTCAAAAAAGCGAATGATATATTTTCCACGCACGGTGCTATTTTCTACTAAATTTTCAGAAAAGACCCCCTTAAGAAACCCAAAAGTTAGAAAAATCTAGAGCACGGTAGGGCGGCAGGCCGTGTTTATATATTTTCGAAAATCTTAGAAAATGTAGAAAGATGTGTATGTATTTCATTGGTATTGCAAAAGTTTAAAAAGACACAGAAGATTTTAATTTTAGAGAAAAATCTAGTAAAGTTGTATAAAACAAGTGAAAATAATAACTAACTGAATTAATTGCTGAAATACCCGGTATATACTGAATTTACGAAAAAAAAGTTTCTGACAAAAGTTGTTAACTTTTAAAAAAGGAACACTTTTTGTCTATAAACTCTTGTTCTATCTCTTACAGTTTCAAAAATAGGCAGTTTTGCCCTGTTTGTCCAAAAATGGTACGATTTTACCCATTCACGAACTTGACCTTCATTTTTCCTTTATATTAAAACATACATACACAATTTTAACTGGCTATCTCTTTTCGTTGTTGAGGAATCGTTAGGTGATTTTATGAACACCTATACCAAAATTTTCTGCGATCAATATTTTCAACCGTTACAATAACGAAACTAAACTTACCCTGGTGTATATTATATACCGGGTTGTTGTGTCTTCTCTTTTAGAGAGTTACACTCCAACTGATTTTCAATTGATCTATTTTCTTTATCTAGCTTTGGAAAATAATGAAACGAAATTTCTAGGTTTCTTCTATTGTTGGAGGAACACAATGGCACTGAACAAGATCAAGATATTATTCAATTATAAAATTTGCTAAAACATTCGTTTACAGAATTAAATTTACATATGCGACTTGCAAATTTATTCTTTTATTTTGTTTTTGTTAGTTACATCATCAACTATATTAAGTTTAGTCCCGACGCGTTCAAAAATAACATATATTTATTAAAAAAATAAATTAATAAAGAATCCCTATTGTTGTTGTATATCATATTTTTCACATTTTGAATTTCTTTTTACTTAAAAATTTTATTTAAAAAAAGAATTAATTAAAAATAAGTCAAATGATTAACAAAATGCACTTACAATGACTGATAAGGACAAAATTTATCCAATTATTTCACAGAAAAAAAAAAATATATATACATACATACATACATTTTTTTTGATAAACAAAAACATTGATAGATAGTTGTTATCGCATCACAAAAATATTAATAACAAAATTGCATGATTCTAAATTGATAAAAAAATATAAAAATATTAACTCTACTAAAATAAAATTGCATTTTTTATGTTTAAATATTTGTTTTAAATTTAATGATGATGACTGGTTTTTGTTTGTCGGTCATTACAAGGTCACTGCGTAAATAAATATTATGCATTGTTTTATTTTTTGTCACAAATTTGAATCTTTTCATATGTGAAGAACTTGCATGGCCAGCCTGCGTGGCTTTAATCGAACTATAGAGATGGGTATATTTAAAACTAGCTATGACCTCGCATCATTTCAAAACTGTGATGTAACAAGTATGGCCAATTACTCATAAATAATTATTTTAATTATTCTTTTTTGTTTTAATTATTCAAATTTTTGACTATTTAATACAGAAAATATGAACAAAAAAGTTCGTTACACAGCAGCTGTGCCAACTTAGTGAATTTCTTTAGTATACATAAACTACTCTCTAGCGGTCACAATTTTAGTCTGGTCAAAATGAAATGTCGTATCTAACATGATTTTAGTATTTCCACGGACAATTTTATTAATAAATGACATAGATGAAGGCGAAAGGAGCTCTAGAATAAAGCTCTAGAATATTAAGTAATTTGCAGGCTAGTGGAAATTATCTTTTACAACGACAGAACGAAACACTTCGAAAAATTTGGTAGTCAGATTAAATTTATCATCAAAGCACTTGATTCTAGAAATAGTGGCCATACTAATATATTTAAAGTTGAGTTTCATTATTTTATTATCGCATAGATTATATTCATACACTTTAATAGGTAATTCAAAAATTGAATTTACAACTGTTAATTTTATCTGTAGGTGCTTATTTTAGATAAGTCCTAAAGATTATTTGTGTCGCCATAGTCGCTAGCCATTATTGTTTATCTAGACCATTATTTGAGAGAATGATCTTGCATACGGCCAACGAGCAGAGCTCTATTGTTATCGACGTTTATTGTTTTGATTTTTACTTGAAAGGTGTTTTGGTCAGAACGAAAAAAAATTCCAGTTTGTGAACAAAAAAATTAATTTTGTCAACCAACATGGAAGGTGTAAAAGGTCCTCCTCCAGGTCTACTTTTAATATGTTATTTTTCACTCAAATCTAAGAAACACGCTTTTCTCTCGCGGGTAAAAACATTTGTCAGACGTGAAAATGGTTAAAATATTATATTTGTTTAATTGACCTGCAGATATGCGGTCCAATGCATTTTGCATTATTTTCTATGAAAAGTTTTAAACTATTGATCCCACTTGATGATATTAACCACAAATACTTAAAATTTGAGAACCACCCCTTCATCGTCAACAATAAGGGATGATTTTGTAGGAGGATGGAAGAATTAAATGAATCCAGAATCTAAAACCTAAAATTTAAATATATAAAAATATAACAATTTCAATCTAATCTTTATTTTTGAAAATATAAAAATGTCTGAATTTGTTTATTGATAGTTACTGAGATAATAAACGTATAATTACCTAAGTAACAGGCGGCTTACGTAGTGATTATGCAAGGGTATCTAAGTAAGAAAGTATATTGAGGTTTGGTTGCAAGTCCACTACATACCTCCCCCACCATTCAACAAAGAAAAACCAAAGAAAAAAGTTTATCACAAAACACGTTCAGTACAATTTCATCCCTAAAAAATGTTTTTCGTCAGATAAGAAAAGTATTTTGGAAGCTCAAAGAAGTGCTCAAAGAAGAGCTTAAAATAGCACTTAAGTTATTTGTAGCCAACGAGATTCTCTCGATATTAGGAGCTCGAGTACTTCTCAACTCGAGTCTCTGGTGGTTAAATTATAAACTAGAGTTAGTAGCTCGAAGTTTGATGTCCCTACCCCCATGAAATGTCTTTCGGCCTACACGTCTTGTGGTCACACTCTGGCAAACAACTTACTAACTACTGCTAGTAGGTTGAAATATGAAGCCCCAATAATATTTATTTCTGCCTAATTAATAAAAAGAGTATTTTAATTTTTTGTGTACTTTGGTGTGTACAACTGCAATTAGATAATATTTAAGAGTTTATTTTAATAAAATATATATATTTTTTTGCATTATGACCGGAAATGAAATGATAAATTTGGCTGTATTTTTTTTTCCATAATAAAAATAATATATTTATGAAAGTCTGAAGTTTATCGCTAATTTTTTTGTTTAAACAAAAAAGCTATCAATTATTTAGTTCATTCACCTACATTAAAAACTATATAAAAAAAATATTTACAAATAATCATATAGAATTTAAAAAAAAAATTGATAACCTTTAATTTTTTATAAATTGGCCAATCAACCAATTTTATAAAAAATTCTTTTCCATTGAACAAGTTCACTAGAAGTAAATTTAAAGCAAAATGAGGACAATTTATCCCAAACATTATATACTATTATTTTTTCAATTATTTTTTTGATTATATCATAACTTATCCAAGGCTAAAAAGCTAAGATTAAAACAAAGATATAGAGATTTTGACATCATAATTCAATATAATTCTTGCAGTTTTGATAAAAAAACATGCCATTGAATTTTTAGATTAAATATTGACATGAAAAAATTAACTTATCCAACAGGTATCGAACCCGGGACCGCTGGATTTTGATTATTCATCAATTGAATTTAAAAGTTTGAGATTAAGCCACTGAGCCAATTCTTTGAAAATATTTATTTTTAAGTCGTGATATTCTTTTTTCGGGGAAAAATATTGAAAAATTGGAGTATTTAGACATAAATTAAGACATCAACATGTTCATACAAAAAAGAGTAACCGAAGAAATTGAAGAATATTAAAATATTCAGTTGCAAATTTAGTTCATAAAACACTTTTGAAGAATATGTCAGTGTATGAAAAATATGTCAGTCTGTATCAGTAGAGGCTGCTGTCACTAATAGGGCCTACAAACGAGGAACATATTGCAGCAACATTATGCAGCAACCTATTATGTTGCAGCAACAAAAAACATGCCCTTGAACGGTTGCTGTAAAAATCAAAATTATTTGATATTTTGTAGGAGGAGTTAAATGTTCCTGTACAAATTGGTCATATTATCTAATATTTTATGCTTTCCTAATATTTTATTATGCTTTATTACCTAGATTGGTTACAATTTACATTATATATTTTATTATTTGTAATAATAATATATAGATATTATCCAAAACTAGTTTTATACATGTAAATAAACTAGATACATACATATAAATAAACTATACAAATTAAATGAGATAGATAGAGACAAGATGAGAAATGATTGAATTTTTATGACTAGCGTCATAAAATAATACAATAATAGTTTTATGTTCCATAATTTTGGTTGCACGTCTGTACAGAAAATATTTTGTAGGCGGAGTTCAATGTTGCAGTAACAATGTTCTGCATCTGTTTCATACTTTAGGCAATTGTTTGAAGCTCAATTACATAGCCTTATAAGTACGAATACACATTCCCGAATATATTTAACCTCGCCAGCTAGCACCCTTTCGTATACCTTTTACATAAAGTGTCCCAATAGTCATCACCACATTCGTATTGATTATAACTTTTAAACTAATCGTTTTTTTTTCTTTTTATTTCAGATAATTGAAGATTAACTGAAAAATTTTTAAAATAAACAATTATAGTCCACAAAAATGTGCTGCTATAATTTTGATACATGCACGAAACAACAATTCATTTATTGCAGCCCTGCAAATTACGGGACAAAATCTTCCTTTACCACAATAGAATATCGGACGTTAACCCCTTCTTCGAATCGAACCACTAATCGCCGAACTTTCTGTGGTAAAGAGATATTTTGCCCCATAAATAAATTGTCACAGAAATTAATTGGGTTATTTCGTGCATACATCCAGACTATTGCAGACTATTGCATGTTGTTGCGGCATATAGTTGTGTTCTGATGATGACTTTGAGGCACCCTATACTACCTTAATACGGACTTAACATGAAGTGCGGGGAATTTAAACCGAACAGGATGTAAAATATGCGCTGATTATCAACGACGTTTCATATCAATTCTGTGGTCACCTGTTCTTAAAACCACTCTCTCTGCTGTGAAAACTTCTGGCAAACACGGTACAGAGGTTAACAAACATATTGCTCAATTTGACAGACTAAAATCTGATAAAAAGACTATTTACAATTTTATAACACAACTCATGTTAATAAATTGCATAAATATCGATCGCAAAACAGTAAAAATTATTAAAATTAAAATAAATAAAAAAAAAATGATTTCGTGAAGACAACAAAAAATGACAACACACAACATATTATCATTAATTTTAAAATGCTTTCGTTGTAATAAAATATTCACCAAAAAAAAAAAAAATATATATATGTATATATATAAATGCAAAAAAAAATCAATAAATAGTACTTTACCTTATTTAGTGTCATTGGCGTCGTTCAGTTATAGTTCAGTTCATTTTAAAACAAACAAATTTAGGACATGACAAATATTTAAAAAAAAAACACAAACGTCACACAAAAACACAAAAAAAAAATACAAACATGGAAAAAAAATGTATTAGCAGAGATCACGCGATGAACCATACACAAAAAATTATTATTATTATTAATGCATAAATAATGCTGGCCGCAGTGGTGTTACACCCTCTTCACTGTGTGGTGATGGTGTACCAACATCGTGTCACCCGTAAAAACCCGTAAATAATTTGCACTACAATTTAAAAAAAATATATTTATTAAAAAATATTCGTCAAACTGTCAATTTTTCTTTTTCAATCTTTTTATAGAGAATTAATTCCTTTTTATTTTTTTATATAAGTCATTAAAATTCCATGAAAATTGACCGAAAATAATTTTTATGGTACACACAAATTTTTACAAATGAAATTGAAGTTATTACACACTATTGTCTGTATTGTGGTAGGTCAGGCGAGGTATAATTCACAAAAAAAAAAAACATAACTCCACGATATTGAGGTTGGACCTTCAAAATATTATTTCAGTGCGATTGTGTGTGTGTGTTTTTGTGGTATAAAAAAAAAATTAAATTATTAATCAGCGCGCGGCTACATTCACAAGAGTCAAAAAAAAACAATTTTTAAGGAAAATTACAAATAGTTTTGAAACGAAAAGTAATTAATTCTTGTAAGAGTGATTTTCAGATATTAGATGTTCTGCAAAACTAGATTTTCCTCCTTTACCCATGAGATGTTTGCTGTTCATGTTTTGTAATAGGGATCTTAAACATTCTTCGAAATTTGCCACTGTTATATTTATTACACGAATTACATGAACTTCATTTAATTCGTTCGTTTAATGTTAATATTCAATTCTCGTATTTCAGAATCTTATTTCATGGGCTATAGATAGAAATCTTCTATAATAATTATTAAATTCAATTTATTTTATGAAAATTCAACCAAATAGATTCGAAAAGTGTCCACTCTTTAATCTATTTGCAGATAATTAATTTATGGTTTAATATAAATTGAAAAAATTTCGTATGTATGAACCATCTCGCTTGCGCAACATATTCAATAAAAATTATTTGCATAATTTTTTAATGTTGTATAAACATATTTGTGAATACTTTAATTTGTATTTCCTGTGTTTTATAATCTTTGTATAATTCCCAAAATAAGTTTTTACAATTTTATATTTTCTATCAGATAATCTTTCCTCAAACTCTTGTTTTTATTTGTACCATACAGGTAGCCAATTAAAGTAATTAAAAGAGACAAGTGAGAATAACAACTAACTGAGTTAATTGGTTAAAACCCGGTATATACTGAATTTATTAAAAAAAGTTTCTTACCAACGCTGTTTATTTTAAAAAAAGAGATATTTTCTTTCTTTTACGTTTTCAAAGATAGGCAGTTTTGCCCATTTTGCCCCAACATGGCCCATTCCCGAACTTGACCTTACTTTTAAGCTTTAGAACAGACATAGAAAATTTCAGCTCGTTATCGCTTTTCGTTTTTTAGTTATCATTTTATGAACACCTTTACCAAAAAATGTGTTTTTGTTATCAATATTTTAACCGTTACAAAAATGGAACTAAACTTAATATACCCTGATATATATGTGCTTTGAAGGTTTTCTGCAGTTTTCTATCACGAACTCCAGATGAATATCGGCACAGTTTCTAACAAAGTCGGCTGCACTCACACAACCTACTAACTTTAGGGGTCGGTAAAAAAGACCTACCAAGGTCTTCTTGCCAGGCTTCGACATCGCCTCCGCTACTGCTACAAAAAGACAATTTACCAAGATATTAATGGTCACTTTTTACAAATATGACTATACTTTTTATGAAGTAAGATAACAGAAGCCTTTTAAGACTACAGTGACATATTTGAGAGGGCAAAAAAATTGCTAGATTAAAAAAAAAAATCTTCTTTGAAATCTCTATCAGACAATTTTTGAAACTTTTATTTAAAAGCATCCCCGTATATTGACTAAAAATAAACTTGGTAGAAATAACCAAATGACCTTTTAACCCTTGAAATATAACTGGGGTGTCAAATGGCTTGTTTTGCTACATGCTTAACAACGCGTCTCAATACACATATCAACATTTTCTAATCGATTCAAGGCTATCAACATTCATTTTTGTTAAAAATAGATATTTTTCATTTGCATTGTAATTAGTATTTTAGGAATTTTTTCGTAATTTTTAAAATAATAACATTTTTTAAAGTAAATATTTAATATATTTATATTTAATGTCTATCCGGGATGCTTGTGGGGAACGGAAAACCCACAAAATTAATACGAAAAGTTTCCTAAAATAGCTTAAGATTTCATCATTATTTTTTTATAATTATTTTTTATTTTTTTATTATTATTATTTTTATTATTATTAAGCTTAACTTAACAATAACAAAAACCACAAATATTATACTTAATTGGGGCACCATTAAGTGAGTTAATTTATGAGTTCAATGATAAACCAAATAATTTTAGTATAATTGTAAATTTGATTCTTCGCTTGCCACATTCACTACTAGTGCTTCCACTAGTAGAAGTAGACCTTACTAGGTCTATTTTACCGACCAATGAAGGACACGGAATTTGTATGTAGAGTAGGATTTGGTAGGTTGTGGGACTGCAGCCGAATTTGATAGGAACTATGACGATATTCATGTGGAGTGTGTGAAAGGGAATATATATTCCCGTTTTTATAAAAATGTCGAGCCATCTTTTGTTGTCTCTTAACGGTTCATCTTCCTATAAATAACTCATGAAAATACGCGTTCATCCTGCATAAAAATCTACCTCTTTCACAATTTTAACTTTCTAGGAGTTAACACATGAAAAATAAAGAAAAATTTCACTGGACTTTGTTTTTAGCGAATTTTCTTCAAAGGAAATGCAACTATTTTATTTCATACAAAATATCCCACAAACTAATTCAGGAGCGGCAAATGATATTTTGTCAATTCGTGTTATATTTTAAATTGAAAAAAAAACCATTTAATGTTGCCTACTATGGATATACGAAGCCAACTAGTCTTAAAGGAAAATTTGTGGGATCTCAAAACTACACAACCGATATAGTTTACCTACAAGGATCACTAATGATCAGGGTAAACAATTTCAATCGCATATGTGGAGAAAGATTTTTCGTCTTCTCTGGGAATTAAGCATAGTTCGTCAACGGCTTCATTTATAGAATAGGTTTCAGATTACTTGAAAACTTGTCTCCCCACAAATACAATAGGGCCGTTTACACACGGAGTTTTTCCGACAGTTTTGGAGCGGACGCTCCACTCCTGTGTGTGTAAACGCTGGCCGGCGAGATGCCAAGAGTGTGAAGATGGAGCGACGTGGTAGGATTGCAAGCTTGGCCTTGCACTGTCATGTACACACACACGATCTAATCTAACGTTTCAGACCTCTCAGTGCGCCTCAGAAACCTGTTGAAGTTCTGTGTATTAATTCAGTGTATTCAATTTGACTGACTGGTTACCCACTGAGCTTGTAGCGGCGCGTTCCTAAACTTTTGTATATTGTATTTACACTAAGGGTTTTGGCACGTACGCACACTCCCGGCGAGCGGTCCAGGAGTGCTGCTCTTTTTGTCTACCACACTCCAACCTCACGCTCCGGAGTGACGCACCATGAGCGTCGGTTTGGAGCGGACGTGTAAACCGGCCTTTTACCATTTAAATTTATAGTAAATGTATACTATCTTGTTTTTAAATTCAATCATTACTAACTACTGTTAAAATATGTACCTCTTCCCGTGTATATAATAAATGACTATTGTGATCGGATATGAATTTTATATCTTAAATAGGGCCTACAAACGAGGAACAATGTGCAGCAACCTTATGCAGCAACCTATTATGTTGCAAATGTGTATAGTGGTTGCAGCAACAAAAAACATGTCCTTGAACGGTTGCTGTAAAAATCAAAATTTTTTGATATTTTGTAGGAGGAGTTAAATGTTCCTATAAAAATTGGACACATTATCAAATATTTTACGCTTTCCTAATGTTTTATTATGTTTTATTACCTAGATTGGTTACAATTTACATTATATATTTTATTATTTGTAATAATAATATATAGATATTATCCAACACTAGTTTTATACATATAAATAAACTAGATACATACATATAAATAAACTATACAAATTAAAAGAGATAGATAGAGACAAGATGAGAAATTATTGAACTTTTATGACTAGCATCATAAAATAATAAAATAATAATTTTGTGTTCCCATAATTTTGGTTGCACGTCTGTACAGAAAATATTTTGTAGGCGGAGTTCAATGTTTCTGCAACAATGTTCTGCATCTGTTCCATACTTTAGGCACCTCTGTTTGTTTAATATAACCGACAGGCAACCATACTAACAAGGGATAGATAGTACACAAAACGATACAACTAAATTTGTGATAAAATCTTACTGAGCGTGTACCAAATTCTGACGACTATCTTATAAGTACAAGAATACCGTGTAAACTATATCGTTTGTAGTTGAACCAGTATAATTCAATATTTTATATTAATAAATATATATATATATATATATATATATATATATATATATATATATATATATATATGTGTATGTATATTTTGTTGTTGTTAATGTTTGATATGCCAAAATAACTGATAATGAAAAAAAACTCAGACATTAAATGTTCTTATCTTATCGGTAAAAAAATATAGAGTATTTATGAATTTGAAATGCACTCATTGTACACATATTGAGACGACTCTGTTATATATGCAAGATTTTGTCGCTAAATTCTTGGTATTTGAAATTATCCGACACAAAATAAATAGTGCAAACTTTTTCGAATTAATCAGGGACAAAATTTAATTTGAAACCCAATAAAAGATTTCGTCAAAATATATCTACAGAAACTGAGTTATACTGCCTAAGATAATTATATAGACACAAACTTTGGAATCTAACTAGTTTCAAGGTTATAGATACTTAGTTCTCGAATTGCGTATCTCTTAGGTTGTTCGTATCTCTGAAACTTTTTTAGTCACAATACGCAATAATGTTCGATAAGGAAGTTACATACTACAGAATACTAAAAATTAATAGCTTATTTATTCAACTTGCTGGGCAGAGTCCATCCCGATAGGTTTCCAATTTGATATGCATTCGTTGCCTGATACCTACAAATGTATGAATTTTGTCCCACCAACACCACAGTTGACGTCCCCTGCGCCTTCTTTTATTGTATGGCGCCGAAAGCGTACATATTTTAGACACATTGTCATTTTAGTTTATTTCCTCTTTCATCCGTGGACCGAATTCTTTGACTTCTTTTTATACTGAGCTTGTTTCAAATTATTTCAGTTCTTTTGGGTCAGTGTCGATATTTGAGAACCACATGTTTCATGGGTAAAAGAGGAAAATCTAGTTATGCTGAACACCTCATATCGGAAAATTACTTAATAAATTCGAAGTTTTACATATTAAATAATTTAGAAAAAATTGGAATTATTATACTCAAAAATTGAGATTTAAATATAACGACCATCTGGACATTCTCAAAATTCTCCACTCCTTAACCTCTTTGTAGATGATTAATTTTCGGCATAGTATCTGTAACTATTTTGTATGTATGAACCATACCGACCCTTTACATACTATTTTCAATTTTTATACCTGATATATAATATATACCAGGGTATATTAAGTTTAGTTCCGACTTTCTAACGGTTGTCTGTCATATTTGGGCAAAATGGGAAAGCTGCCTAGCTTTGAAACCGTAAGAGATAGAACAAAAATTTAAAGACAAAAATGTCCTTTTTTAAAAAACAAACAACTTTTGTTTATAAATTCTCAATTAACTCAGTTAGTTGTTATTTTCACTTTTTGCATAAAGTTTTGATGTAAAAATTTATTTGTATAAGTTTTATTTTGTATTTACAATTTTATTATTATTTCAGCTCTTTTTATTTTATTTTTTACCCTGAATTCTTTATTTTTTATTCATTGAATGTATAATTATATAATTTATATTTTATTTATATAAGTACCTAAATATGTTTACCATTTTGTTAAAATTTGTACATTTTTTTCATTATTATATATTTTCTGGAACGAAGGAACTGTGTTGTTTCCAAAACTATAGTCAAAAATCAAATATTAAGTTACGAAAACCTCCAATATTTGTTTTATTTAACTTTTATAATGGATTTTTGGTGAAGTAACGACCGACCCCATCCTGCAAGATGAGTATATACTTTTCTATAATGTTGGATCCTAAACCATCATAAAACGGCCATTTTAAAGGATTTTATTATAATAAAATTTTTCAATTAAAATAAAAAGAAAACTTTTTACGTTAACTAATACAATTAATTAGCTCCTTGTCATACTTTTATGCTTACATATTATATAATATAACATAATATGATTTTTCTATGAGAAAGTATTAAATTAATTTTAGAGCAAAGTTTTTAAAAAAAAAAAACAAAATTTGTAATTTTCTATAATGCTTAATGCTATTTTTATACCCAGTATATATGTAAATATACAAGGTATATTAAGTTATAGAAAATATAGATCGCAGAAAAAAATGTTTGTTACAGGTGTCATAAAATTACCTAATTAGTCCATTTATGCATGTCCGTCCGTCTGTCTATCTGTCCGTGAAGCCGATAACTAAAAAACGAAAAGAGATAACGAGCTGAAAATATTTTGCGTGTTTTAGAGTGTTTCCCTCAGCCAGGGGGGGGGATTTATATCTTTGAAACCGTAAGAGCTAGAAAAAAACTTTGTGGGCAAAAATTTTTTTTCTCTTTAAAATAAACCACTTTTGTTTGAAATTTTTTTTTATAAACTCAATAGTTTTCGCATAATTTGTGCTGAACGTTGAAAATGAGAAATACAATTGATAGATGAAGAAAGGCATGTATGTATACATGTACATAGCATCCATACATACTATTTTTATACCCAGTATATTTGTAAATATACAAGGTATATTAAGTTTAATTCCGACCAGAGTTAAAATATAGTTGGTTCCGAATTTGTAACGCTACAAAATATTGATCGCAGAAAAAAATTTCATATCTTATAAACTTTGAATTTGAAGGATTGTTTAAACATTGATATACAAACTCAGTATGTACTGGGTATTAACAATTAACTCAGTTAGTTGTTGCATTACTTTTTTTTTTTACTTTTTGTTTTTTTGTTTTATCTATCGTATAGTATCGTGATACTCTCTAGGTGATGCTGATGACGCTCTGTCTCTAAAAAAGTTTTTGTTCTCTATACATGTGCATTATCATAATGGAAAAATTAGTCAAAGGAATCAGTGTGTGGGTGTGTGTATAGTTCTGGGTTGATGGGGATGATATATGGTGGACTACGTCCATGTACCTAACTATCTTTACCATATCTAACGAATAATAATTACATACTTTGGTTCTAAACTAAAAAACTTTTCTTAGAATAAAGCAAATTGTCGTTATCTTTTTTATTTATCAGACGAGCAAATTATATCATCACGTGTATTTTCAAAAAACTCAAGTTACTATCATATATTAATACCATTGAAAGACCTCTCTATCACGGAAACTATGTTTTCATATTACTGAAACGCATATATTAGTTATATTAACAGTTTGATTGCTTCTTAATTTTCCCGTTTCAGAAATTCAAAAAACAGATAATTTTATATTAAATAAAGAATTAAATATTCTTAAAAATAAAGTCACTGAAAATTCAAAAAAGTCACCTTCAAAGACCCAATATACCCCAAAAACCAATTTACACAAAGTTCAGGTGAAGTCTGTTTGTTGGTATCATAACAAATATGGTACCAAAGCACGTAAGTGTGTTTGTCCTTGTTCTTTTTGTAAATTAAATACGCGATATAAAAATTCAAATAAAACTTCAAAAAAATTCTAAGAGCTCCTGTTGAGTTGGTCAGTAGCTCTGTCAATAATAAAACCCAATTCAATAACACAACATCAATTAATTTAATGAAGAAGAGACACCGCTACAGTTACTTAGATAGATACTCTACTCGGAACTGGGAGGTTGCTGGATCGATTCCCAACACTGGCAGTTTGTTAGTTAAATGATAAAAAAAAATTAATGGGGTGGTTAATTGACTTAACTGCTGCGTATGGACAATAACGAATGTAACCGGCCATGCTTGTGAGGTTTTCTGCAGTATCATCATTCACAAACTCCAAATGAATATCGGCATAGTTCCTATCAAAGTCGACTGCAGTTGCACAACCTACCAATTCTTAGTTTACACATAAATTTCAACTCCTTAAAAGGCCTACTTACCAGGTTTCGAACCCCTACTAAAACTACTGCTTAGATAGTTAAATCTTGGGGTATGAAGTCTTGCACTCCGACTGTATAGACTCCTTCTACTTCAGCGTGGCGAGGTTTGCTTTTCCCAGATCTTGGCAATAGCCAGGAGCTTGTTTATCAGATTTTCCTGAAGGTTCATATATTCGGGATGAGATACACCGAATATTTTTTATCGGCTATAATCAAAAGGAGTTAATGATGATGTGCAGATGCTTTCTTGGGTGACCTTTCGAAAATATTATTTCACTTTTTTGATTTCTTAAAAATTGTCTCTTGACTTCACACTATTCAACTTTCTGGCTTCTTTCAAGTAAAAAAATACTACAGGCAAATCGATAATTTCAGTAAATCAATTCCCCACATTGTATGAATAACAATAATTTGTAGTCATAGTAAGCCTCTGTAGATAGATAGATAGATCCGCCCAAGCGGCCGAGCGGTCTAAGGTGTAATGTCTGCGCATTATGCCTACTTGAAAACTGGGGATTATGGGTCCGATTTCCGACATTGGCAGTTTGTTAATTATTAAGAAAAAAAGGCAGTTAATTGACTAAACGAAGTAACCGGCTATGCCTAAGAAGGTTTTCTGCAGTTTCCTTCACGAACTCCAGATTAATATCGATATACTTCCTATCATGGTCGGCTGCAGCCGCATATCCTACCAACTCCTGGTCTATACACGGAGGTTCCTTCCACTCTATTCACATCCTCACATCCTTGGGCATCACAACGGACCTTATGGTCGATGTGTGGCCCATCCAGGGCTTCTTCTACAATCTAAGCCTCTGTAAGTTGCCTTTTTGTTTTTTGGTAGTAAATTTGCATTTTAACGCGGTTTTTACATTGAACAGATGTGTGTTTCAACTTTGAACATGACCTAAAAATTGTATCATGGCAGATGAATCATGGCATTCTGATATACTACTGAAATTATCAGGATTTATTTGTGTATCTTTATGTATAAATATAGCCATGAAATGCTGATAAGAGATGTTTTTTTTATTCAAATTATGATAATATTAGGATTAATGTATAATATTTTTCATATTAAGTTGTTAAAATTGAGCCAATTTTCAGACTACAATATAGAATTACATAGTATAAAATTTCTGTTTGGTGTTGGGCACCACTAATGGCAAATATATTTCAGTTATGGTAATCGGTTTGAGTGGACGACGATTCTGTTGCAAAATTGTTGAAATAAGACGCTCTGTTGCAAAATTCGATTTTTAACTGTTGATAAATTTTCCAATGCTCGATAGAGAGGTTTTGAAGGAAACACGACTAATTGATTAAATTTGCCAAACGTCAAAGATTAAAAGATAATATCAATCTTTTCTATTCGTAGCCTATACGCGAAACTTGATAAGCGTTACTCCTCTGATGGGCATATGATGTAAAAAAAACGCAAGTAATCCCAGTTTAAAGTTTCTATAGAAATACCTACTCTAATAAAATTTTGGATATACATTATTTGTCAATATACTTGAAATATACAAAAAAATTAACTTATTGTACTGTCAAAATTTAGAAAAAAATAATTGTTTGACATACAATAAATTTATTTTTTTCTTTTCAAACACAAAGGCACAATAAAATATTAATTGAAAATAAGTTTAAGTCTGCATCTCTAATTGATAGGCACAATGCATGGAACTTGAAAAGTAGTAAACCCATTCGCATACATACGAAACTGTGTTTTCTTCTTCTCCGTGACAATGATTAGATAGATAGATTGTAGAGGCTGCCCCCTGGACGGGCTACACTTCGACCATAAGGTCCGAGGTGATGCCTAAGGATGTGAGGATGTGAGTGGAGTGGAAGGAATTTTTGTGTATAGACTAGGAATTGGTAGGAAATGCGGCTGCAGTCAACTATGATAGGAACTATTCCGATATTCATCTGGAGTTCGTGAAGGAAACTGCAGAAAACCTTCTCAAGCATAGTCGGTTACTCCGTTCTTGTCCATACGCCGACAGTTCAGTCAATAAACCGCCCCTTTTTTTCTTAATAATTGACAAACTGCCGATGTCGGGATTCGAACCCATAACCTCCCAGTTTCCAAGAAGGATTACTGCGCAGACATGACGCCTTAGACCAAGAATGATTACTTCTAAAGAGGTGAAATTAATGCTTTTGTATGCTATATGTGGACTAGCACATAAATTTACTAAATTCGCTACAAAATAATCAAATATTTTTAAAGAAACACAAAGGCACGATGTAATATTTATAAACATTATGACTTGATATAGTTTGTTTCTATAGGGTGGCGCATAAGTAACGTTATGATTTAATTAGTGAATAAATTTTTTGTTTACGTTTTTTTTTCTTTTTTTTTCAGAATTAACTTTGAAAGACTCAGAACAAAGAACCAAAGTTGTTCAATTTTATTTTGAAAGTCTGCATTTGTTTATTCAGACACAAAGATCATATCGAAATTTCTTTCATGTTCCGACAATTTACCGATTGGTTCAGCGTTTTCGGCATCATAAGGCTGTCTGTGATCTTCCGCGTGCTGGTGGACCTCGTGCAGTTCGAACTGATCTGAAAATTGCTCGGGTGCAAGCAAGTGTTGAGGAAAACCCCGAAACTTCCACCGGGTGACGTTCTCAACAGTTGTGGTAATGTCTAGACTGTCTTTGCAAAGAATTTTACATACGTTACACCTTTTTCCATATAAGATTCAATTGGTTCACGAGTTTAAACCAAATGATGCACAAATACGCATTCATTAAATAAATCATGACGTTACTTATGCGCCACGATATATAACCTACGCGGCGCTATCATCTTAAAAAATTTCACGTATATTAATGTGAAATGTATGCCGTGAGACCACACGGCTAGAAAAAACATACAAAACTATTTTTCAAAATAAATATGCATAAAATTTACAATTATACAACGTCAAAAAAATTCATTTAATAAATAATATATATAAAAAAAATTGATTAAAAAAAGAATTATTGTTATTCAAATATTGTGGCCTGGTTACAGATAAATTTTTTTTATGTATTTTATTATTATTATAAATTAAATATATTAAACGTATATAAGTGTGTATGTATGTGCATGTAATGCAAGTATATAAAATTTTATTGATAAAAGAATGCATTGACCCTATTTTTATTTATTTAAGTTTGTACCTTGAATATATTTTCCACAGAAAAACAGTGCGCAATAACCAAAAATAAATTTTATAATATTGTACAATTTTTTTATTTTTTCCATTTTTGATAATGATAACAAGCGTACTCATACGTATAAGTGTATGTTATATATACATATAATAAAAAAAAAAAGTAAGATATGAAAAATGCATTTGTATGTATGCGGTTGACTATTCTATATAGGATGCGACTATAAATGATCCAGTAATATTAGACATTGAACTTCGAAAACATTCGATTCTTTTGAGTCATCTTATGTAACTGTGAAAAGTCCCTATCGATTCCAGTGCCGTTAAAAATTTAACGAGTTGAATATTCTAGTACCGTTAAAAATTTAAAGGTCTCGAAAATATTTCTTCGGGAATATATTCTTATTGGTCACTTTAACACAAAAATGTTGTAGACCAGTTTTGCACCTAAGGAAATCTCTTAAAACAAATCATATAATTTTTATTCATTAAAACACTTACTTGACTTGCAATGGCCACGCAAAGGGCAATCTTGTTTACATCGAACACCCGTTATTGATGACATTAATAATTTTGAATCCACTGAACATATCAATCCATTAGCCGAGCGGTCTAAGGCGTTATATCTGAGGTGTTATGTCTACTTGGAACTGGCTTTGTGAAGGTTTTCTGCAGTTTCCTTCACGAAATCCAGATGAATATCGGCATAATTCTTATCAGAGTCGGCTTCAGCCGCACAACCTACCAATTCCTAGTCTACAAACAAATTTCCTTCCACTCCACTGATATCCTCACATCCTTAGGCATCACAATGGAACTTATGGTCGAAGTGTAACTCGTTCAGGGCAATCGCTACAATCCATTGTCTTTTCTGGCTGGATGTATGGAAAACGGAAAATATCAGACAAATGAGAAATGTACAAATAAATATCGATTTACGATATTATATTTTCTGCAAAGTAAATGTGGATTTGTAAAAATAACAAATGTTACAAGTTTCGATTGAATTATCTCGAAAACAGTTGTTTATATGAAAAGTCATGAGATCTTTTTTTAACTTAATTATTTTTGTATATACTTAAATATGTTAGAAAGGTATGTTAGTAATTCATTTCAAAATAATACTGTCAATGATATTAAAATAGTCGACATATCAAACTAATCATCCGTGGAGTAGTGGTAGACGGATTGGACGTGAAATATGTTTTATTACTCAGTAAATGTTCACTATAGTACAAAAAGTTTAACAGATAATTAAGAAAAGAAGCCCGAAAATGCGTCGTATTTGAGACATAGCCTCAAATGAGAAACAAACTAGTAATGATTGATACCTTGAAAAACAAGAGAAACGAGAGACCAAACGAAAATTAGAATCTTGATATTCGATAAATATTCGAGAGAGAGACGATAGTACTCCCATTCAATCTGAATAGATTTTAATCTGTAAAAATTTACGAACCACAAAACAGCAAATCATTTTGAGTGGTAATGGTTAAATTTTTTCAAAATTTATCGACTAGTAACCATTATTTAAGTACAAAAATATATTTTTTGTATATTTTAAATCTTCAAGTGTAAAAACGAAACGAGATGAGACAATAGAAAACTTGTACAAGTCAATTCAATACAAGAGATATGTTACTCTCGTCTCGCGGCATCAGTTAATAGCAACTGTTTTAGATACTCAACATTCACTCAATATTCATAAAATGATTTTAATTTACTTAATTATAGTTAGATAAACAGATTGTGTTTAAAATTATTTTCAATGGAAATTACCGTTTTATATTAACAAAAATCGAATAAGTTTATGACATTGACTGACATTATTCCTTTCGCTTCATACAAATCGTTAGTTTTCTGCTGCTTAATATAAAATCACAAATTTTTTCTCTAATTCTACAATGCGAATATAATTTATTTATAAAAGGAATTAAAGTACATTCTGTATACATCATATCATACCTATACATACTCCAAAACAGTCATAATCATATATAATTTTATATATTAATTACACTCATGTACTTTGTCCTATTATGGAAATTCTCTCAAGACACTAATTATACACAACTGACAAAAAAATAAAAAACCTATAAAATTTTATTAAAAAACGAAAAATTCCTAACAAATTATTTTCATTTCAGTACCAATTTTGAATAGTGTACTTAAGGACGTTCGAAAGAGTCATGCGCATGCCCGCAGTGTTACAGAATTAATGTATACATAGAAACTAGATTTAAATATTATTTGGTTATGTGGTTAATAAAAATACGCGTGAGTCGGACTCGTAATGTTTCTTTTATTTGAAATAAAAAAGTAAAAGCTTGTGTTTTGCTTCTCTAAAATGATAAAGTTACTTATATAATTCATTATTACTTTCCAAACTGCATTTGAACATACCTTCATCTTTGACTCAAATAAATTCTTGTTTATTTAACAACAATTGACATGGTTTTATAAAAACTTCTCTGCATTTTAAACTATGTTTTATTCGATTATAAATATTAAGTTTATAGTTTTTCCATAAGACCCAATGTTAAAAGTATGATTTTCAATATCGGAAAAAACGAAAAAAATGCATTTAAACTAACTTTTTGAAGCATAAAAATGAATTCACTTTCGCAATGAAATTTTTTTGTTACATCTTTAATTTACAGAAACTTGTTTGCATTTTTTTTTGCTCTCTCGAACGTCCTTAAGACGATGTCTAGACGATAATAATTTGATAAAAGATTTTTGACCTATTGCTTTTTTAACAAATTAACAAAAATTAACCAAGTGAGTTGTTTATTGCTTGAATATCCTGTATATATTGAGTTCATTATCAGTGTTTGAATTGTTCTATACATGTACAGATGTGTAAAAATTTGACATGTGAAAACAAATTCTTATAAGCAGACACAAATAAATTTAAATAAATATTAGATTGTGAGAAATTATCTTACAATCTGTTCATACAATTCGGATTTCTAACTTTTTGATTCTCGTATATCGGAGAACTTACTCCTCAAATGGAATCTCACCTAAAAGATTAACTTGTTTATAATCTATCTGGTACCAGTTAGGTGCTTTTTGGAAAAGAATTTTTGTAAATTTTACAATTGATTTCTATCTTGTTCATTTAAATTCGAAAAAATGCTTGGAATAAAGGATGTTCATTATAAATAAACAACTTTATTCGAAACATGGAGAACAAAAATTTTCTTCACTTTTTTCATAATTTTTTCCAAGGGGTACCCCTTAAAAGAATTGCAAAAAATGGAGGAAAATTTTATGTTCCCGATTTTGATAAAAACTTGGCTTGGAAAAACTTGTCTAAAATTACAAACTGTATGAATTGAGAAGGCAACATTTTGAAATGTGTTGGTCGGACGTTAAAATGAACTCGATTTTCGTACTGTTTGGGTCAAAATTAGCCTAGAAAATGATTAGTTAAAAATCGAGAACAAAAATTTAATAGTAGTAAATAGTAAATAGTAGCCAGTAATAAATAATATTTAACATTGATTGTCTATTGGAAAAGCATTCCATCACAGTAGTATTTTTCATAATTTGTCATCAATCATTGTCTAAGGTCTCAATCTTACATAGAATTATCTAAAAATGTTTTTAAATGTCATGCATTATATCGAATATTGAAGAACTTTTATGAGAAAATAAAACCAAAACAAATTTTCGAGAAACTTTATGAGATGCGATAATAAAAAATAAAAATGTAATAACGCGAATCGTTCTAATCAACGTCATTCATCCACCTACAATCGAAGTTAGTTTTTTCTGTGGGTTGTATTCAATATGAGAAAGATCTACTCATTTTACACAATGAGCACAGCAACCTGTCTATACAGTGAAACATATGTTTTGTTAGGGCCGTTTATTATGTGTGTTTATATTTTTATTAATTGGACGAGGCATACCATGTAATGAAAATATTCTAAATAAGGCATAGGTAAGCTAGAAGTAACAAATTTTATCCATTGAAGCTAGTTGTTTTACAGGAATCGTGTTAAAAAGTTTTAGCTCAGAGCCCACATCAATAGAGAATATGCATGGAAATTTTTTTTTACTTGAATTGAACCATATTTACTTGACAAATATCAAGGTAAAATTACTTTTTAAATAACTTTAAAAATAAGCGAGATATGAATGATTGAAATTCCCGTTTAGACAAAGAGGGTGATAACCCTCTTGGCATGTGACGTCATAATACGCTATTACCATTTAAAATACACGTAAAACTCCGTTTTGCAAGAAAGAGACAGATAATAATCTTTAAAAGTTTATAGCTTCCTTGATATTTGTCGGATTTTAATTTCGTTTTTAAATATTATTACAGTATTAACAGTATTTTCATATTCTGACAATAAATGTGAAAAAAAATTTTCATGCATATTCCCTATTATATGAATAGACTGAGATTGTAGACTATACTATTTTGGCTAGAATGTACCTCGTACACTTGTTCGCTTGGATTATATAAAAATGTCAATCTTTTCGTTAATCTGTATTACAATAATTAAACGGTCAATCATTTTTCCAATTCAAAATATCAATAAAAACACTATTTTACTTCGTCCCAGTTGTTTAGCCAAATCGCTAGACACGTTTTCTAAATAAAATTAAAAGTGTGGTGAAATAACTACATTTGTAAATACTTGTAATATTAATCGTACAATTTTGAGAGCGAGTTTTATCAAAACGAAATAATTTTGAAATTTTAAACTTTGAAGTTGATGCTTTACTTTGAATAATTTGTCAAAAATTCAGCCAATTTCGTCGACAACGCGTTTAAATTTCTTAACCGTCTCACAAGTATTTTTGATTGAAATTCTGAAGAAAAAAACTTTTCCGTTTCGTTGCCATTATGTAAGTGTATTTTAAAGTGTATTTTTTCCAGAAGTACACTTTTTGTTGTGCTTCTCAATGAATTGACAATCTATCATCACATTTTAGTCAATTTTCGAAGCAAATATATGTATTCGAATATATTTAATATTAGTAAAATGGACATACAACATGAATAAAGTTGTAGGAAGCATAAATAAATCTTTAACATTTACAATAATATTAACGATTTAAAACTTATAAAAATGATAGTTCGAAAAGTCATTTTTTTATTTATTTAAAATTTGAAATGATCCAAAAATTTGTTAATACATGTATTCCTATAGAAACTATAAACTATATTAGAAATCCGAAATACAACTTTGGAACGATATGCAAACTTGAACAACAGTTCTTGACAGTTTTTCTGGAGTTGTATGGCAAAAATTACCTAGGGTCTCACATTATTTTGTTATCTTCTATGGTTTTCTTCAAAAAGGAGAAAGATAACAGAAACCTATGTGTATGTTAATGAAAATGTGTTTTCATAAAGTAATTCTTGTTATTGGCGTTGTTTCAGTGAAACGATTTCGCCAAAATTTCTCAAAATGTCCTACCGTTAAAAATGTACGAAAATAAATAGTGGGAAGTTGATGAAGCTGATCCTGCAGACCTCATGAGTAACACTTAGAAATGTAACACTCAGAGACATTCACGAATCCCTTTTCCGAGAAGAACCCAAATTTTTTTAATGCAATTCGATTAGTTTCAGTCCTATTCACTTTCCAAGAATAATCATCATCCAATAATAACAAAATCCAATTTTATGTTCATAAACAAATTTTAATTGTATTTTATTATGTGCGGTTTTTTTTTTGGAAAACTATTACACTAAATAAAAAATTTTCTAAATAAAACATTTTGTTCTATATCATCAAAAAACATTACGTATATAAACCTCCTTACTCTCTGCACACAAACATAAAGCAACAGAGAATCGTTTACACTAACACACATGTATCGGGACATAGTTAAAACATAACCAAAACAAAACGTAGAGAGAAAAAAAAACCGTAAAACATTCAACAGTTCGTGGTTGTAATTGACATTTTTATAATTAAACTACATAGAATTCAAATAAAATAAAAAAATAAAATAAAATAAAATAACAGAAAATAACATTTGAAAAAAAAAACAATTTTAATAAAAAAAAAACAAAAAAACACAATGGGTAAAATGTAATATGCATTTGAAAACTTGTGTGTAGGTATGTATTTTCCGACGTTTAGTAAAATGTCTCATTCGTTTTTATAAAATATCCTAATGTGGTATATATAGGCGAAGCTCATATCCATATACAGAATGTATCAAGTATAGGAACTCATGTTCCTATAGTGCTCCTTGAAGAACCTTGTCCTCTCTTAAAAGTGTCTTCCCGGCCTTTCTATTCTGGGCTTTGGCTTTCCAGTTCCCGGCTCTAGTGCAACATCGTCTATCCATTATAACCTTGGCCTTCGTACTTGCAGTTACGAAATTTTTAATTATTATTTTGAGGTACCCCAACCAACGTAGCCTATCTGTATTAATTTCTGTGGCAATGTCTGGATATTTGAGCAGGTTTTGAAGTTCGACGTTAGCTTTAATACTCCATACGCTACTGTCAGGACCATAGATTTTTCTTTCCCAGACTTCCAAACTCTTCTAATCACTGTTTTGCATGCACCAACTTTCAGAACCATACCTTACTACAGGCGTTTTTTCCATTTTGTAAATTTTCTTCATGAGATAATCAACGACTTGAACATATTGAAGAGGGAGTAAATGCATTTATTAACAGCTCAATATTCAAGCTTTTATTTTAAACAGTTCTCATTGTTTTCATCAACTATAACTCCGAATTATTTAAACTAGGCATCTCGCTCATTCGTACATTCGAATTAATGATTTGGGCCTGCTTTATAATGCGGTTTTTGAGGAAATATTTCGAACAAAACTCGTTAGTATATTTATATATTAGGTTATCAAATGATAATTAAGGAGAACTCTAGGTTTTCTAAATAAAATTTCAAATTCGCTCCAATATCTAGATCAGTTTTTGTATTATAAATACGTATTTCGAGTACTAAGTAGTCATCATCAATGTAAATTAGCTAGTCGTAATTTACTTTATGACAATTAGAAATAGATAGAAAATCGAAATCAATAGACAAAAATATAAATTAATAAAAAATTAAACAAAATAAATTAAAATATAATGAATTTTATTGAAATTACTCTTGTTAAAATTACTTCCATTCAATTTACTCTTGTTAACATCACTCTTTTTAAAATTACTCTTATATTGTCTCAGTTATTCGTTGCTAATTTGGTGACAGTTTCAGTGAAATAGTATGAAAGAATTATTGTATACTATATAGACACACATGTAATTGAATTTTTCAATAGTTAATTAGAAATATAACTTCTTACGTGCGTACATAAGTATACACACAATTTAAACCAAAATTAATTTAGAACTTTTTGTGCAAAATAAAGTGTCTCGTTTTATACTTGGGTGAGAGATACACCGCACACCAATACCTTTCGTATAACTTTACTATATAGAGAACCGTATAGTCTGCTATATACATCTATATACTACATTTAGTATATATATATTATATATATTATATAGTATATAGTTAATAATATTATTTGTGTAGATGATATTATGTAATAATAATATTATAAATGCCTAACATTTATTATGTAATAAATTTATAATCATCTCAAATGAATAATATTAAAATAGTTCACAAAATGGAATATTATATAATATTATTTATTGTATATTACATATATATATATATATATATATATATATATATATATATATATATATATATATATATATATATATATATATAACTATAACTAGATACAACTAATGAAATGAAACAATTATACTTTGTAAATTTATACAATTCCTAGTGTTTTAAAATTAGAGAGGTATTTATTTATATACCTATTTATGTGCGTTATAAGAACGTCATTAGTCTAAAATTTAGAATTATTTTAAATTTAGAGATGTATAGTACGACCAGTGCGTACATGATGAAATGATTGAATGTTACATAATATTATATCACTCAAAAATGTGACGTCAATGAGATGTCATCCACCAGATACTGATGACTTGATCAATTATTTGTGTTATATTAATATTAAATAATAAATTCAATGACGTAGTGTATATAGTATCGCTCGTCCTTTTGTACGTGTGTCTTCTTAACCGTACTCCTTAACTTCTTAATCGGTACTCATGACGTCATATTTCAAGATGGCAGCTTTAGTCAGGCTTCATTTCAACAATTAGTTATACCCATAATACTATAAATACAAATTTCGAGTAGTAAAAAGTGGCTTGGAATGTTTTAAGTTTGGCTACATTCGTGGATGTTTATTGCTGTCGATACACTCACCTCAAACAAGATACAACTTTGAAAGGTTATGGAATTCATCACCGGATATTATTACATATGACAGCACCTACATAAAACAGGACTCCATAGTGGTAACATTAAGTGCAGACTGTGATGCAATGAGGAAGAATTACACAGCCGCATCATAATTAACTGCGAATCTATTGATTACAGCAGATACAATATATTTGGTGCATTTCCTCCCAAATATAAAAACCTTCAGGAAAACCTGTTAAGCAAGCTACTGGCTATTTCCAACATATGAGAGTAGTGAACCTCGTCAGTAGAAAGACAAGTACAATGGGTCATAAGATCGAAGTACAATACTTTTCATACCGTAACCGATTTACCTATCTATCTATGTTAACAAAGTTGATATTTATAAACATTGCTTCCTCTAAGAAATTTCTTAGACTTTTTCTTCACAATCCTATGTATAATACATGTATATTGGTCTGGCAAATAAAATTATTAAAGAAAATTTGCTTATCCTACGTTCTATGGGCCACAAAAGTCGCGTCCTTTTTTTAAAATTGTATAGTCATTTTGTGCATTTTTCATGTGCGGTTTTTGGGAAAATGTTTCGAATGCTAGCTATTCATTATTAATTTACTAACAACTTGTATTCGAAACATTTTCCCAAAAACCGAATACATCCGGCACAAAATTTGAAAAAAGGTCATGACTTTTGTAGCCCGTAGTACCTACGTCCTACGAGACGAATTTTCATTTATGTTTTCTTCTTCAATAAAAATAAACCATAAGTATTGATTTTATTGTGTAAGGACACTATTGACTAAAACATATAATATAATTGCATTTACTCATACAGGATATAGAATTACAGAAAACAATGTCCTTATTTCACAACATTTATTTAGTTAAATTTGAAAGACAAAACATGAACAACAAACACATGTTTTATTAACCCCTAAATAATAATGATCATAATAATGTTTAATACATACACACATATACAGGATGAGTCAAAAGTCGTGGAGTTTTTTAAAAGGGTCGATAGGGAATGATATTCAAAGATAAAAAGTCCTTGCACATTCTTGCACCTAATTAACCGTTAATTAGATATTAATTAAATAAAGTAACCAATTCGAGAAGTAAACAATATATATATATATATATATACAATAGCAACATTGTGTGTGCATCTATAACTGGCCATGCACAGTCTGCTATGATATATTGTTCTTTGTTACACCCATACTATTATATGGTGATACAGTCACACGACGGACGACGGACAATAACGACGGTGTATACATGCACGAGTAAGATGCTACTGACCAGTCCAAGTGGCCTAAGGCGTTAGGTCTGCGCAGTATGTCTACTTGGAAACTGGGAGGTTATGGGTTCGAATCCCGACATCGGCAGTTTGTCAATTATTAAGAAAAGAGCGACGGTTAATTGACTAAACTGTCGGCGTATGGACAAGAACGAATTAACCGGCTATGCTTGAGAAGGTTTTCTGCAGCTTCCTTCACGAACTCCAGATGAATATCGGCATAGTTCCTATCATAGTCGGCTGCAGCCGCATATCCTACCAATTCCTAGTCTTCTCACAAATTCCTTCCACTCCACTCACACCCTCACATCCTTAGGTATCACAATGGACGAAGGTCGAAGTGTAGCCCGTCAGGGCAGCCTCTACAATCTATCTAATCTATCTAAGATTCAACTATACATAAATGATTGTAGATAGTGAGTGATAAGTATATTATAAAAGTTATTTATGTTCTAATACAATACTGATTGTTAAAGTGTGACAAAGTAAACCATATCATAGTACATGACATATAGACAGCGATACATACACTATACAATATTCCAGATTGGGTGTATTTAAAAAAACAAACAAGCTGTATATACAGTAAAAGAAAACTTACAATGTTAAATAATTGAATTTTTTTTTCGTATCTAAAATAAGAATTGTAATTGATTTGAAGCCACATAAATACTTAAAACAAAATAAATATGTATGCAAAAAATGTTTTAGTATCTTAAATAAATTATGTAATTATATTTCTACTGTTTTGTGTTTAGTGTATATTGGTCGAACCATAATGGTTTCAATCCTATATAAACACGAACATATATATGTACATAGATAATTAACAAATCACTACTTAAATAAATACATAGGGTCATCATAAAAAAATGTACATGAAAAAAAATATACAGTGTGTTGAATAAATAGTACTCATTTAAGTCTCCCAGTTAAAATAATCGAAGAGAACTCTAGGTTTTTTGAAATTATAGTTCAAAGTTTGCCCCTATTCCTAGAACATATGTTATTAGCAACAAGCAACATATCTCTGAATCCATATCCTAGAGATAGTTTCGATTAGCTAATTCATACTGATGATGCCTACATTGTAGTCGAAATACGTATTTATAAAATACAAACAAATATTCTAGGAATAGGGGCAAAATTTGAAATATAACGGTATTTATAGTAAAGAACTTTCTTTACTGTATTTAAACACAGGAGATATTTCAAATTACATAACTAGAGTTATTTCAAATTGCAATAGGGAAAGGATACCCGGAGTACAAAAGGATTTATTAAGAGAGCTGCCAATTTCTATGAACACATTATAATGTAATAATCACAAATATACACAATCATATTGTAAGAAAATAGTAAACAAATTTTTTTTTGTCAAAAATAGAAAATTGTGTTATTTGCTCCGTTCTGCCCCAGGCATGGCACAATTCACTCGAAAAAATACATAAATAAAAATTTAACTACACCAAACTACAATTAATTATACGTACTAACTGTAGTTGTAATGTTAACAAGTATGTCTACCTTATCGTGGTTACAAGATCATCAAATGTTACAATACAAGATCAAAGATTCACACAACTTCACGCATCAACGACCAAGAAAAGTATACTTACATGAACGTCGTACATGAATAGCCACAGATTGGTCTGGATCAACGTATTGCCGCTCGCTAGTCGCACCCCCTTGACACCGAAAATCGTCAAACTACATACTGCTCCGGTACCCTGTTGTGCCCAGGGTTCCCCTACCTTCTTTCACCCTGATGATGAAAACGTGGGTCCGAAACATGTAGGTTACAAATAAAATATAGTTTCCAGGAGAAAGAAGTATAACGCAATATGTTAACAAATTTATACCAATCATTTTCTAACCAATCATTTTTTAAATTAATTTAATTGAAAAACTGCCGCCGTTGAGAATCGAACCGGCCACCTCTCCCAGCAGAGCGCCATTAACAACTCGTCCGGCAGTCGAATGAAATAATACGATAATACGAAATATAAACCAATGTATAAATGATTTCATATATTCAAAAATATTTTCTTTGGATACAACTAAATATTCAACATTTACAAAGTATATATATTATATAACAGTGAGTGTAGTAATAACATTTGATAATGATATCAAGCATATTACTAAACTAAATAGCACACAGAAATTTCATAGAGTTTTTAAAATTCTATTATTTTACGGATACAAGAAAACTAGAACATTTTACACAATCATACAATAATACTCTGAAGAGGTATACTACATTTAACAGTTACTATATAGGTAATAATATCATTCATTGAAAAGAAAAACTTTTTAAAATAAATAAATATATATATATATATATATGAAACTGATTATTATTAAATTTCAACAATTTATAAAATGTTATTGTTATTATATGTGTGTTCTAGTATATGTATTATAAAATATAGTATTATTTAAAATTAAATATATAAATAAATGTATATATGTAATGTTTCCGAAAAATATAGATATCTATATGTAATAGTTGGTTGTGTTCGTGTTGGTTGTAGTAGTTAAACTTCATGTTTCTCTGAAAAAAAAAGGAAATGAATTGATTTTCATCGTATTATATATTTATTCTAACTGTTAAATAATAAAATTATAGAAGTTGAAGTTTTTCCATATGTGAAAACAGCTACAAATGATTACATAAATTTAATTGTGTACAATTGTATAGTGAAAATCCTGTATTCCACTTGTTTTGCGGCCTGATTATTTTTATACCGATGAAGGACTTTCTGATCAAAACTTACTCGTGCAAAAAATGGCTAAGAAAAGGATGTTTATTTTACTTAATTTCGCTTGTTAAATTAAAAATTTTTTCCCATTTTAAATAAACTTTACTTAATATAGTTATGGTATCGACAAAAATTTTTCAACCCTGAATTCCACTTCTTTTGCGGCCTGATTAGTTTTATACCGATGAAGGATTTTCTGAAAAAGTTCTTCAAATGTTAATCGAACTATGTAGTAGATATCAAAAATGACTATCACGAAAATTTATATCAATTTTAGTGATAGTCATTTTTGGTATCTACTTCATAATTCGATTAACATTTGAAGAAATTAAAAAAAAAAATCCTTCATTGGTATGAAACTAATACAGCGGTTAAAAGAAGTGGAATTCTGAGTTGAAAATATTTTGAATGTTTGTCGATACCATAACTCAATAATATTTAATAAAGTTTGTTTAAATTGTGAAAAATTTAAAATTTAACAAGTGAAATTAAGTAAAGTAAATAATCTTTTCTTAGCCCTTTTTTACACGTGTAAGTTTTGATAAAAGTTCTCAATCGCATTAAAAACAGTCGATATATCAAAAATTACGTAATTGTTCAGACAAATTTTAAGACTAATAATCCTATCATAACTTCTCCAGAAATAAACGTTGTACAAAACAAGTGAAAATAACAACTAGTTGAGTTAAGTGCTTAAATATCCGATATATACGGACTTTAGGAAAAAAGTTTCAAACAAAGGTTGTTAATTTAAAAAAAAGATTCATTTTTATCTCTAAATTTTGTCTATCTTTAACTATGTTTTAAAGATGTATATTTTGACAGTTTTAAATATAGACATTTTTATTCTGACGGGGGAAACATGGTTCGATTTTCATGGTCCGAAGCTTCTGTTCGATAACTTCTTTCGTTTTTGATTTATCGTGTTGACAAGCGGACTGACGTACAGACATTTTATTAACCGGTACAAATTTGGGACTATACTTAATATACCTTGTATATATAATGTATGTAGTTTACAGAATATAAAAATCTCCGACCCAATGAAGGGATTATAATGTAAAGGTGGAAGCGTTGGTAAGGGATTTTAACTCCACTAAACACTTCCCAACTCTTCCACATATTAAATATATTTAATTCAACTAGAAAAAGTTGATGATCTATAAACGGCTAAACAAATTTTAATTAAACATAGCTAGTAAACATCCTGATTAAGTCAATCTTCAAATAAAAAAAATCACGGTTCTGAAGTCACAAGTATGAAAGAACAAGCGTATACTACATAAAATAGACTGGCACGTCATAATACTTGATTAATATTAATATGACAAAAGTCATATTGATTAATATTGATACGAAAAAAGTGTCTTGGATGAGTTAATTTTTTTATACCTCTACGTTTATAAATAATATACGTTAGTCCTTTCATACATGTGTCTTCGTAGCCATACAAGAGATTGGCATTGGTATATTATTGTGAAGAATACACTAAAATAATATTTTAGAACCTTGAAGTCGGTAATTGGCTTTAAAATCAATGATACGAAAGAACCAATTCGTCAAGTTTGTCATCCGTCGTGTATCGGTTAACGCACTGGACGCGACATCTGTTCCACTGAACACGAGTTCCAAATTTCGATTCCTGGCCGATGAGCTAATTTTTTCAATTAATATTTATTCAATATTTAATATTGGATAGATAGATTTTAGAGGCTGCCCTGGACAGGCTACACTTCGACCATAAGGGCCATTGTGATGCCTAAGAATTTGACGATGTGAGTGTAGTTGAAGGAATTTTTGTGTATAGACTAGGAATTGGTAGGATATGCGTCTACAGCCGACTATGCTAGGAACTATGCCGATATTTATCTGTAATTCGTAAAGGAAACTGCAGAAAACCTTCTCAAGCATAGCCGGTTACTTCGTTCTAGTCCATACGCCGACAGTTTAGTCAATTAGCCGCCCCTTTTTTTTTCTTAATAATTGAAAAACTGCCGATATCGGGATTCGAACCCATAACCTCCCAGTTTCCAAGTAGGCATACTACGCAGACCTAACGCCTTAGACCGTTCGGCCACTTGGACTTGTATATTAAATATTACTTGATGATATAACAAAAAAGTTTTTAATCTGAACTTGTTATTATTTGTATTTATATTATGACAAATATAAATAAATTTTCCAAAATAATTCGATACATATGGATATGACACTGATGACGTTGGTAATGTTTAAAATGATACATACTACATACATATACACATATGTATGTGAATTTAGTACCAGTAATAGTATCCTATCCATAGACACGAACTAAAATACACACATTTTATTAATATAATGAATACAAACGACAACACTGAGTAATCATAAACCCATGATGGATTTGAAATAATAGCAACTAATATTATCAATACACAAATAACATCCGATCCATATACACATACTCATAACTACCAACACACACCAATTTTATTGATATGTAACGATGATCTGTTGTTGTTGTACTCCATAAGGCTGCATGGGGTACGGAGAGTGATGGGGGGTGTGTGATGATTGGTATCATATTTCTGTAGTATGAGTAAAATAAACGAGTTAAACTTCTATAGATATCATCTCTATATTATATAGAATCTGTATTGGATGATACAAGCAAACTATTTCAATTGTTTCAAATTACAAAATTTATTTTCACAAGCTTTTATTAACATGCTTTAATTGAGCTTGACTTGTATGTTTCTATGCATGTATGAATGTAATGGAATTTTTTCAGTGAGGTATCACCCACTTTCGGTCGTTTGAATAATCTGAAATGATGAAGAAGTATTGAGGACCGATGACAATATAATAAAATTCAAAAAAAATTTAAAAAAAACAATATCAAGGTTAGCTTCGATCAACTCCTTGTTGACAATAACAACGCCGCATGGTCAGAAAAGGATACAGCCAATAAATGGGTTGGTCTTAATGCGCATAATTGGTCAGTCAACTCAAAAATCCTTCAGGTACTACCTCAGTCAGGAAAAAGGAAAAACTTTTTTAATATAATTGTGAGACACGCACCAAATTAGCAACGAGCAACATATCTCTGACTAGATATCACAGAGATAGTTACGATTAGCTAATTCATACTGATGAAACCTAGAGTTCTCTGTGATTATTTTAATAATCTTTATAATAATAAAGAATAAAAATGTAAATATATTAACAGCCAAAATACACATTTGCATATCTCTAACTTATATACAACGATTTATCGTAGGATAGTATAGTTTATAGTTTCTATGTAAATATCATCAACTGAATTTTCATAAAAAAATTACATTTCTAACTGTTTAAATTTCGAAAAAAATATTTATTCGACATTAATTTCCTATGCCCTATTTGATAAATATTTTCTTTGGTAATATTTGGTTTCATTCCATCATTCGTGGGAATAATATTGAAGAATGAAACTACAAAACAAAACATAATTTTGTTTTAAAAGTAAGAACAAAAAATAAAATTTAGAGTTTAAAAAAATTAAAAAAAAACATGCTTTTATTGGAATATAAACAAAAAATTGAAAAATAATTTAAAAATAGAATAGAACAAATAGAGATTGACAACAAAATTAACTTTAACGTAAACCAAAGCATGGGGTGCTCTCCACGTCTTTATAATGACTCTACTTTTGCAAGATTGAGTAGAGAGCATCCCATGCTTTTGTTTAATCTTTATTAAAGTTAATTTTGTTGTCAATTTCTTTATTCTATTCTAGTTTTTTTTAATTATTTTTGTTTTTTTAGTTCATATTCCAATAAAAGCATGGTTTTTTAGTTTTTTTAAATCTACATTTGATTTTTACTTCACTTTCTGTGTGTAAGTAAAAAGGAAAAATTTGACAAGAGGCACCAATATGTTATTATAAATAAAAACTTGGAACGCTCAGGTTTGAAATGTTTAAGTTCCAATTAATATAATATGATAAATCCAATTTCTTAAATATTTAAAACCTGAACACCCCAAGCTTTTGTTTAAAGTCGCATATTGATAGCACGATTAATACTTGCAATACCTACAGAAATAACCCAGACGAATATAGAAGTTGCTAAAAAATAATTTCTAATGTTTGTGCTGGACACATTCATTCTATCTGTTTCTTTCAGATAAAACTGCTAGGGCACTTCCATTGTAACAATCGGGTAAACTGACAATATCTCTAGAATATCAAACGTTGTGAATATCCAAAATTGTGAATAATTTATTGAATTTTGTATTTGAGAACAGAATTGATAGAAAAACTCCCAAAATATTTAATATTTCGTAGAAATTAAACGCCATTGGCTTAATATAACACCGCATAGTCTGGCAGTATATGAAACTGCTAGAGATACGTCTAAATAGGGACTACAGACGTGCAACCTATGAAGGAAAATTTTATGTTTTCGTGATATTTTTTTTATGTTTTATTACCTAGAATTAGATAAATAAACTACAAATTAAATGAGATAGATAGAGACAAGATGACAAGTGATTACATTTTTATTAAGATAATTAAGAAAGTAAAAAAGTAATAATTTTAGTTCCCAATTTTGGTTGCACGTCTGTAGACAGAATATTTTATAGGCGGAGTTCAATGTTGCTGCACAATGTTCTTCGTTTGTAACCTACTTAAGGAATAGAATAGAATAGAATTTATTTGTTCATATTCATACAGAATTTAACAAAGAGTTCTACAATCAGTATAAAAAACGAAATTAATGCTTTCAAAACATCAGAAATTAAATTTTAACTACAAAATAATATAAACATAAAACTACATAAACATAATATAAACATAAAAATACATAAACATAAACATAATATAAACATAAAATCAGAAAAAATAGTTATTGAAATTCTTCTAAAATTTGTCTTCGAAGTTGCAAGGCACTTACTGTGTAATTATATATGTCATTCAAATGATTTAGGGATTTAATGTGGAAAAGTTCTATAAAATAGTTCTCTACACAAACATTGTTTAAATGTTTTGCCAAGTATATATTCCTTTTATCCTTATAAATTGGGCATTTAATGTAGAAGTGATAAATCCCTTCAAGCTCATTACAATTACACATAGAACACACGCTATTTATATTCAACACATTGTTGAAGTTCCCTAGATAAATTTCAAAGCACAATTGGTTTGTTGTGCGATTTTGACATATAACTCGTTGCTTCGAAATGTTGCATCTATATGACAAGTAGCTTTTATGAAATACATAATTTGGATATAAGAATTTGTAGTGTTCACTGTAATTCGATTGTTCAAGCCTACTCAAATCTTTATTTTTTAGATGCATTTCGTACATCATTACAAGTTCCGTTTCTTTGATCCTTGCTATATCTTGTGAATTCCAAATTTCTAACTGATCAATTTCACACATCATTGATTTTAAGTTTGTACACCAATTGTTTCTTCTAACGTGTTCAGCGTTTCCATCATTTGTAAAGAGTTCATTAAAGCACTTTTTAATATTTCGGCTTTTTGGCTGTTTCAATAAGTGTACCCACCAGCGTAACATCTTCTGAAAAATACTGTGTGCTAAATGAACTTTGTTTGTCTCCAGCCTGACCATGAAGTTTGGGGTATTTCTTTTTACACCAAGTAATTTTTTCAAGAATTGTAGTTGCACAGTTTCAATTTGTTCCAAGTTGTTGGGTGCCCATATATCTCCTGCATACGTTAATGCTGTTGTGACAATTGAGTCGTATAATCTCATCTTTGCTTCCCATGTATCAGATTTTAAATCCGAGAGAATATGTCGAACACGGCCAGATGCTAGTTTAGCTTTGGATATCATTTCTTCCGTTGCTTTCCTGTATTTACCCGAGCATGAGAATTTTACACCAAGGTAGTTATATTCGTTGCACACTTCAATGACGTCACTCCCATACTTGAAAGTTGGCATTTTCTTGAATTTAGCTGAGTTTCTAAATATCAATAGTTTTGTTTTGTTTGGGTTCAATGTTAATTTATTATGTTCGCAATATGTTTTGAGGTGATTTAATTTATTCTGAATATCAGCAGGTGAGTATCCAAATATAACTGCATCATCGGCGTACATTAATAACAGTATATCATGAAGATGATCTGCACTGATTCCTATCATGTTACCGTCTCGAAATGATTTTTCCATATCATTAATGAATATGTTGAACAATAGGCTCGATAAACTTTTACCCTGCAAAACTCCAGTGTTTATTTGGATGTCATTTGTGCATTTGGAATCCATTTTTACGACAAAATTAGCACCATCATATAAACTTTTTATTACGCGTATAATTTTTCCACTAAATTCTCCACAATAATTCATGGTTAATTGTATTAAATGCTCTTCGAAAGACCACAAATAAGGCATACACGTATTTACCCTTACAACTTAAATGTTTATTGACTAGAGCATCAAGTATGAAAATATTATCCAAGCATGATCTGTTTGAGCGAAAACCACTTTGAGCGTCTGACAGTATTTCATTGGTTTCCAACCACATTGTTAAACGTTTGTTTAAAATACTTGTGAAAATTTTTAACAGGCAGTTTGTCAAAGCAATTCCACGATAATTTTTTAAATCTTCTTTGTCTCCACTTTTATAAACTAGAGTTACTAGCATTTTGTGCCATTTATTTGGGATACTTTCTGTTTGTAAAATTTGGTTATACAAGTGTAATAAGTAATGAGACCAGTTATCGAGAAGGTTTTTTAGGAACTCATAGCTGATGCCATCAGGACCGGGTGATTTGTTATTTTTCACCTTCTTTAGTGAACATATCAATTCATCAATATCAATATTAGTATCTAATTGTTGGTTATACACATCATAAAAATCAATCGATATATTTTCCTTTTCGCCATATATGGTCTTAAAATATTTTTCACACTCATCTATATCCAGTTCAACAATATTGGGCGAGCTTTTTCTATATTTGTTAACTACTCTCCAAAAGCAACCAGAGTTTTTAACATTAGCAAGATCATTAAGTAAGTCATTCTTGTATTTGATTTTGTAGTGTTTTAATAAATTTGTGTAATTTTTACGGGCTTCTAAGTAACTTTCGAGATCATTTTTCTGGAAACCCTTCTTACTCCATTTTTTGTAACAAATACGCGTTTGCTTCTTTGCGTAATTTATTTCGCAGTTAAACCACGGACTTTTAGCTTTAATTATTTTGTCATTTTTTGTTTTACACTGAACTTGTCTTTTCATTCCTGTCTCGTCAGCGGCACATTTAATTGCTTTTTCCAAATTCTCTATGAGATTGTTATTATTTTCAGAATCGTAGTATATATTTGGACTTTTATTCATTGCTGTCATGTAAGATGTTTTTTTGGTTTCATCCCATTTGAATAGACTCTTAATGTTTTTATTAGATTCAGTATCTAAATCAAAAGTATCATAAAAAACATTTTTTAAGTCTAAATTGCATACAAAGTGTGTTGACACTGATTCTCCTGGATCATGTTGTATCCAAAAATCTCTTACTAATTCCAAGTCGTTCACATGTACCCAAACTAGATCGTTGACACTAGTGCCATTCGGTGTTATACACGTAGGATGGCCAGGTTGATCACTACATGATCTTCCATTTATTACCACAAAACCATTTTCTTCCATACATCTGAGAAGATGCCTACCTCTTTTGTTCACAAAGGCGTCATTGGATGTCCTTATACTATTCAAGGCACTGTTTAAAAATATATTTTCATCAACCTCAGAAAAACCACCAATTCTGGAATTGTAATCTCCAGTCAAGATTAAACTACTGTTCAAGTTTGTAGTCATAACATTATTTAGGATCTCATTAAGTACATCTACACAGTCTCCCACACTCAAGTCTGGTTTGAAATAAGACACACCGATAATAATAGTGTTTTTTGTATACTTTATTTTAACTAATAGAAAGATATCTGTTTCTATTAAAACATCGACAGAAACTATATTCACATTTTTAATTAAAATCATAAGTCCACCACTGGCCCTCCCTCTCACATTTTCCTTTTGGGCTTTGCTAGTGAAGACACGGAAATCGTGTAGACACTCAGGTAATTTTACATTATCTTCCAATAACCACGTTTCAGCTAAACAAATTATATTTGAATTTAAAAAAGTTTTTATATTCTGCTCATCTAGATTAAAAAGTCTAAAAAATCCAGATAAGTTCCAATGTATGATTCGATATGCGTTTTCCATTTTCATTTGTCCAGTCGTCTTATTGTCTTCGATTTTATTATTCCATACTATGTAGAGCCTACTTAAGGATACAAATGTTATATGAACAAATCTGGTGAACTATCTTGTACACAACCTAAAATTCGTTCTCCTGTCGATTATCACTTATATGTACCAATACGATACATGTTGATATTATATCACCAGGATCGTGACATATCCATCCTTGCACTGCACAGTTCTCCCCCTGTATACAATTCCACTTTTATGATAGAGCTCATACATGCATGTATATATAGGCACATTTGTAATAGAATCGGCACCTTCGTTAGACACATCTGGTCGACGAAACAAACATATGTACAACTGCTATATACCTCACTGTTTTTCGTGTTGATCATGCAACTACCTATGTAGATAGTTGCTACATACTTCTATATGTATAGGTATATACCTATCTAGTCAATCCCTGTTAATACAATTATATAAAAGCAATGACAAACATGTGGAAACTTTATATTGGATAAACAATATTTTGACAGTCGAATTTCATTTGTTTTTTTGTAGATGTGTTGGTGTTGTTTGTTTTTTATGAGGTGTTATTTTTAATCACCTCGAAAAAATCCAATAAAAAAGGTTTTTTTATATTTATGTATAGAAAAATATGTATCAAAAAAAAGCTCTTTTTTCTAGACAAGCTTTAATTTACTTTTGATGAATAAAAAACAAAAAGAATACAAATTTTGGTAGTATATACCGTAGAAAAATAGCATTATACCAACTGAAATGTCGTCTTTGAATGTGGAGAAAATGTAATTTCTTTTTTAATGTAATTTCAAAATTGAAAAGTTTTCCAGAAATATCTGGAAATGTAAAGAAACATATTTGCGATTCAAGAATTTGCACGTTACACTTGCGACCGACAAAATAGAAGTAATTTTTGCCAATTTTTTTAACGAAACTTTTAATGAACAACCAAAATATGACGGAAAGTTCTTGGTTTAATGCATTTATTCTGAGGAAATTCGCAAAGTTGACTCCTGTGTAACGAATTTTTTTTTGTGTCAGTAATTTATTTTTATTTAATAGAACTACCGCCTTTTGTCAACTACCACAAAAGTGGGGACAATTTTGCAAAGCATTAAGCTTGAACACAATACATATTGACTTAATTAATAAAATGTAATGTTATTTTTTTAATCGTGAAAATTAACTCCTCTATGTACGATATAACACATTAGTCCGATAATGTATGTTTTCACAATTCTAAAATGATACATATAACATATACAGTTACCAACTATACCTATCAACGAAATTTATATAACGTCTGTCCATCATGGTCTATATACCAATGTTTTGTTTTGTGTTAGAACAGTTATGGAAAACCTACCCACCATATGTGGAATAAATAGATTCATACAGGCTGGATATATATATATATATATATATATATATATATATATATATATATATATATATATATATATATGTATATATATATAGGATGAATTGAACCTGCCGCATATTAGCACACACCTCCACTTCCTTCCACGATCTTCACATTCTTCAACAACATCCAATAGAAATAGATAAATTGAAACAAAACGAAGACTACTCGTGGTTGGCTCTAAAAACCAAAGCACTCAAAAGCCCATAAATAATCAAATCCGGGAACCAGAGCACGGATGGACAACAAATATACGGTGTAGTATATTAGGTGAACATGTATATTTCATTAATAAAATAATATTTATGTTAAATTATAATTTTAGAGTTCAGTTAATTTAGCACCACATAGATTTTTTTGTTATTTTTTACTTTTTATTACTTTTAAATTAATTGGTCGTCGTTTATGTCGTTTGTTCAATTCACCCTATATATATATATATATATATATATATATATATATATATATATATAGTATAAATATATATATATAGTATATGGAAACTGTGAGACGATGCCTGTTTGACCGTTTGTGTTGAGTGTTAGGTAAATTTATAGAATATAATACATATTTAACAACATTATAGAAACTGATTCATTTGGTTTAATATAAAATTTATTCGCTTTACATACTGGGTGACTAAATACATGGGTACTATAAAATTAGTCGCAGCTTTATAATGACTGAAAGTAATGAAAACTTTCTTAAAATAACTTAATAAATCCATTTCCAAATTTTCTTATATCCCCGCCCGTAGACACTATAACTCGAAAGCAAGATACCGAGCTGAAGCTTTGCGTGTATAATCTTGACCTAAAAAATCAGGAAAAAATATAGTGAGTCGGCAAAATCAAACCGAGCATAATTTATCTTTGAAACCGTAAGAGACAAAATAAAATATTTAAAGCAAAAACTGTTCGTTTGAAATTTAAAATAGTTTTGTTTTATAAACTGAATAGTGTTTTCACAATTCCAGCTGTAAAACCTTGTAAAACTCGTGATTAAAAAAGTATAAATGGACCTTAAGACTAAAAATAAAATAAACAGTTCCCGTAATTTAAATGAATTCAGTATCATAATAGTGCAAATATCATAAATGTATCATAAATATTAAAGCACTAAATATGTTATACTAGATAATATTCAATTGGCATCGTTAAATTAATCCTATTGTATTGTACACTTTTTGATTTGACTGTAACGAGTGAACTATCTTAAAACAAAAGTTGTTAGTATTTTAATAAAAAACAACGTCAATTCGATACATTTTTCTCAAAATTTAATCTAGCCATCGCAATTCAATTGACGAGAGCACCGCAAATCGATTGTACGAGAATGTACATTATTTTTATCAGCGATAATATATTTATTCGAAAATAAAAAAACTATTATTATATATCAACATAAATAGATCATCCCATAATAATATCTACATTCAAATGTATACCTATATTTTGCTAAATAATATTATTATGCAACAAACAAAACACAATCTAACAAAATGTTATGATGGCCGTTGTCAACTCATTTCGTTCATCGTTATGTTTCGTTACGTTACATGTTATGTGTATTTTCACACATAAAACTATTGCCTACCTACATACAAACTTGCATACATTCATACATATACAGGGTGGGAGGTAAATATAAAACTATAAGCGGATAATGTCTTTCAAAATAATTTAAAAATCAATATTTATTACAAATCCACCGTTTTGTTAAATAAACAGAATCCTTACCTACCATAATGTGTTCTTCAAAACAAAGACATTATTGAAAAAATACACATATTTATATGTTAATTCAAGTCATAACAATCTTTATGATAGACAATTATAAATAAAGTGTATTTATTGTTTCATCCATACTACTATATAAATGTGAAAGTAACTCTGTTTGTTTGCTACCTCTTCACGACTAAACGGCTAAACGGATCGTAATGAAATTTGGCAAGGAGATGGATTATATCCTGGAAAAGGACATCTTTTGTCTCAAAAAATAATCTTGAAGGGGGTGAACATTTAAAAAAAATACATACAGTTGAACATAGAATCTCCCCATTGTTTTTGGATTGGGTTTTTGTGGATTTTATCATTTCCACAGAAACTGTACTTCTATAAAATAAGTATAAAATTATTTTATTAAAATTTTGTTTCAATTTCAAAATGTGAACTTTTATTGTCGTTTCCATGGTAACTATAAACTATAATAGCACACTATAAATCTTTATATATCGATATACATATACATATACAGTAGAGTTTCATTAATCCGGCACTATAAAAAACTATAGGGTGCTGGATTATTGGACGTGCCGAACTATTGAAGTGCCGGATTAGTGAGACTTTATTGTATTTATATATATATACATATATAAATGTATATATATATATATATATGTATATATATATATATATATATATATATATATATATATATATATATATATATATATTTATTTATTTATATTTATTTTTCTATATTTATATATATATATATATATATATATATATATCTATATATATTTATTTATATTTATTTTTCTATATTTATATATATATACATATATATACATATATATATATATATATATATATATATATATATATATATATATATATATATATATATATATATATGTACTCCTTGGAAAAAATGTGACAAATGTGAAAAAAATTTTTGTTAAAAAATTTAAAATCGATTATTAAATTGTAAAGTTACCGTTCCACTAAAATCACTACTTTTATTTATTTTTTGAAAAAGAAATTGTGCGAAAATTAATTTTCACTAGCACGAATAGTACTTTTCACTTTTTTAATTCAAAGTAGACTAACTCGAAGAAACACAGTCAGATTGAGTAAGCTTACATAAAGTTCCCACTTTATGTAAAATTTAACCATTGAGAAATCAGTAACAAATTATCCCTCCCCCCATCCTTATCTTTGCATGTTTATTGTATCCAGTGTCATCAAATTCCGATGACACTATACCCCCTTCGAAGAACAAATTATTAAATCAGGTAATAATTAGTCCTCCCATGTGTAATAGTTTAGGAAAGTTATTAGGAATTTTTCCAAAATCTAAACCATCAAAAAAATGTCTCTAAAAGTAAAAAAATTACCCCTTTTATTGTAACGGTCAATCGGTAAAGGATCAAAAGATTTATTTTTATTTAACATTTATATTTTATTCATTCACAAATATGTTAAAAACGTACATTTTATGCCCCAAATTATCAGCCCAGAATTCCAGAGTATTTGTTCAATTTATTGTATGTACAATGTTTTTTTATGTATGACCATAAAAAAAGGTTGGTATCATTATACTTTTTTCAAAAAATGTTTTATTAAAAAAATAAAATAATAATAATTGGTAGGTACCCTGTATTTACTCTATCTCTCTTCCTACCTCTCATTCAGAGCTGGACGGAGTCAACCTTTGCCCACCTATGGGTTAAAACTAACTAAAATCTACCTACAAATAGAGTAAATAGTATCATCAGTTATGAGAGATGTATATGCTGATTGTGACTGACTATGAACCATAATAAGTAGTGCTCATTTTTCAAAATTTTATAATTGATTTGTGCCTCATTCATGTGGTTTCGGGAAAAATGCTTCGGATAAAAGTTTTTCATTATAAATGTACTAATAACTTTCATTCGAAACATTTTCCCAAACACCGAATGAATAAGGTACAAATTAAATTTAAAAAATTTGAAAGACGAGCGCCTATTTTGTGGGCGATAATATCTAGTAGTGTGTGGTATAGGTTTTTAGGAATGCTTTGTTAGTTTAGTTAATCTACAGGGAGTTTGGTGTGAGAATTCAGAAAATAGTCAGCAAATTAATGAGTTTCAAAAAAAATGGCTCATAGAGAGTAATTTCAACACGTGATCTCTTTTTATTTTTGATTTGTCGTGTTGACTGATGGACATTAGAAAATGTACTAATTACGTCATTTTATGAACACTTATAACAAAACCAGTCGTGATAAAAAAATGATTGTTACCATTACATACAATCTCCGGCAATAAAACTGAATCAAACTGAATTTAAAAAATTTCCCAATATTTTTGTTGGTGTCTTAGGGTAAATGTCTTGCAGAAGTCGTGTTAAAAAGTTTCAGCTCGAAGCTCACATCAATTATATGAATAGGCTGTGATTGTAGACTATAGTTTTTTACTTGAATGTATCTTGTATACAGTCGAGAATCATACTATTGGGTAGTTGTCTAGCAGTAATCGTAATAAAAATTTCAGCTTGAAACCCACATCAATGATTTGAATAGACTGAGTTTGTAGACAATAGTTTTTTATTTGAATGTACCTCGTATACAGACAAGAGTCGTATTATTGGGTAAATGTCTAGCAGTAATCGTGTTAAAAAATGTCAGCTCAGCATCCACATCAATTATATGAATAGACAAAGATTGTATACTATGAGAGGTAGATTGTAAAAGCGGCCCTGGACGGGCTACACTTCGACCATAAGGTCCATTGTGCCTTAGGATTCGAAGATGTGAGTGGAGTGGAAGGAATTTGTGAGTAGATTAGGAATTGGTAGGATATGCGGCTGCAGCCGACTATGATAGGAACTATGCCGATATTCATCTGGAATTCGTGAAGGAAACTGCAGAAAATTTTCTCAAGCATAGCCGGTTACTTCGTTCTTGTCCATACGTCGACAGTTTAGTCAATTTACCACCCCTTTTTTTCTTTTTAGCGAATTTCCTGAAAGGAAATAGAGCTATTGGTCCCGTACCGAAGTCAAAATTTCGCAAAAATTTCTTCAAATGTCCATCGATCCTACCTAGTAGATGTCAAAAATCACCATCTGAAAAATTTATATATATATATCTATGGACATATATATATATATATATATATATATATACATATACATATACATATATATATATATATATATATATATATATATATATATATATGTGTCTGTCATCACTCTAGCGGTCACAGTTTTCATTTTATTGGGATGAGATTTGGTATTTGAGGCGCTTTTGATATTCAAAAGGTCAAGTTCATTAATGGGTAAAATCGGACCAGGGGAAAGGGGGGTTTAGAGGGAGGGGGAAACATAAAATTTGAGATATCTCCCTTAAAATTTGAAAAATCGAAAAATTTATAAGAAGTAAAGTTGTAGGTACTAAGTTTTACTGTAATTTTGTTTCTTATCATTTTTTCTGCAACAATAATATTTACAGAAATATTGACGGTTTAATATTGAAAATTAAATTCCTTAATATCTCTGTACACATTAGAGTTTGAGCAAAAATGATAAGGTGATGAATTGTAGCAAATTTGATTTTATACAACTTTATTCCTTACGCATTTTTCGATTGTTCTAGTATTAAGAGAGATATTTTATATTTTGTGTTTTCTTCTTTTTTTATACCTCCCCCCATTCGCCTCGACGTATGTCATTTATTGAGAAAATTGGACTTGCAAATGCTAAAATCATATATGACATTTCATTTTGATCAGACTAAAATTGTGATCACTAGAGAGTGATTTATTCTAAGGAAATTCGCTAAGTTGAAGCAGCTCCTGCGTAACGAATTTTTTTTCTTTTATAATTGACAAACTGCCGATGTCGGAATTTGAACCCCTAACCTCCCTGTTTCCAAGTACTGCATACTGCACAGACATAACGCCTTAGACCACTCGGCTACTAGGACTGGTAACCGAGAAAGCCGAAAGAATAAGACATCAATAATTGTTTTTTTGGATCAAATATATTTAGTTTTTTGAATAAATATACTAAACTTTCTACATACAGTATCAAAATATTTGACTTTTTGAACCGAATATAAATTGATAGTTTTGAGTATCCGCGTGTTTTTCTTAATTATCCTTGCTTATCGTCCGCAGCAGTAGCCCGGATACTCCAGCTTACTTAAGAAAATATCATTATTGTTTTTATGAAAACTGTTGACATTAATGAAAAGCTGAAAATAATTATGAAGATGAATCAATAGACTATCCATCAAATTCCATCGCTCTACAATATTCATCTGAACACTTTGTACTTGCACGTAATATTTCGTTTCACCTACAAGCCTATCATTACATCATTTGTGCACCTAATATGAGCCAGCTACAGCAAGCTATAAACTGTAATAATATAATAGTAAAATGCCTATATATATATATTCCTGTACCATGTTTGGTTTTGTTCATATTGCTGTCATATGTGAATTACCATCATTATTCATTTCAATATTATAAATTTTTATATTTTTGTTTACTTTTTAGTATTTTTATTTTTTTATTTTTTAAATACTATGAATACATTTTCCAAACAATGTATAACATCAATGAGTTGGTTTTTTCCTTTTATTTTGGATAATTTTTATTTAGCATATTGTATCGAAAATTGGGAAAAAAGGCAAATAATTTTTTATTAACTACGCAGGTTTAAAAACCTATATTTTAGAAAAAAAAATTCGTTACGCAGGAGCTGCTTCAACTTAGCGAAATTCCTTAAAATACATAAATCACTTTCCAGCGGTCACAATTTTAGTCTGATCAAAATGAAATGGCGTATCTGGTATGAGTTTAGTATTTGCAAGGCCAATTTTATTAATAAATGACATACGTCAAGGGGAAAAGGGGCCATAAAATAGGAAGAAAACACAAAATATAAAATATCTCTCTTAATATTAGAAAAATCGAAAAATGTGTAAGAAATAAAGTTGTAGAAAATCAACTTTGCTACAATTCATCACCTTATCATTTTTGCTCAAACTCTAATGTGTATAGAGATATTAAGGAATTTAATTTTCAATCTTAAACCGTCAATATTTCAGTAAATATTAGTGTAACAGAAAAAATGATAAGAAACAAAATTATAGTAAAACTTAGTAACTACAACTTTACGTCTTATAAATTTTTCGATTTTTCAAATATTAAGGTAGATATGTCAAATTTTGTGTTTCCCCCTCCCTATAAACTCCCCCTCCTCTTTGTTCGATTTTGCCAATTAACGAACTGGACCTTTTGAATACTAAAAGCGCCTCAAATACCAAATTTCATTCCGATAAAATGAAAACTGTGACCGCTAAAGTGATTACAGACATATATATATATGTATATATATATATATATATATATATATATATATATATATATATATATATATATATATATATATATGTCCATAGATATATATATATAAATTTTACAGATGGTGATTTTTGACATCTACTAGGTAGGATCGATGGACATTTGAAGAAATTTTTGCGAAATTTTGACTTCGGTACGGGACCAATAGCTCTATTTCCGTTCAGGAAATTCGCTAAAAACTACAATACAAGCGTCTATCTGTATAGACCAGTGAAATATAAAAATTGTTAAAATAATCAAAGAGAACTCTAGATTTTTTTGAAATTAAATTTCAAATTTTACCTCAATTCCTAGAACAATTATTTGTATTTTATAATTTTATAAATACATATTTCGACTACAAGGTAGTCATCATCAGTCTCTACGATATGGAATCAGTGATATGTTGCTCGTGGCTAATTTGGTGCGTGTCTCACGACACCTTATTGACAATAACAACGCATGGTTAGAAAAGGATACCGCCAATAAATGGGTTGGTCTTAATGGGCATAATTGGTCGTCAACTCAAATAACCCTTCAGGTACTACCTCAGTCATATCATATAAAAGACAAAACTTCTTTAATATTATTGTTGGGCATGCACCCAATTAGCACCGAGCAACGAATCTCTGACTCCATATCCCAGAGATAGTTACGATTAGCTAATTCATACTGATGATGACTAGCTTGTAGTCGAAATGCGTAATCATAAAATATAAATAATTGTTCTAGGAATTGTGGCAAAATTTTGAAATTTAATCCAGGGAAATAGTATACAAAAATGAGCTTACCCCATCAAAAATACACATGGAGATTTTCCAAAATAATTATCTTCGTTTTGGCACATGAAAGCATGGCAACAAGTCCATAACGAAATCGCACGTACAAAAAAAGTTATTAAAAGTCTGTTTATCTCAAATATATCATAAAAAATTGGTTTTACGTTAAAAGAGGTCATTATTAAATTTGTTTTTTAGCTAATTCTACACAAAAAATGTTCCGGACAAAATTGACGTAGGACCGATAGCTTTCGGGATATACGGTTGAGAATGTTTTTCGAAACATTGCAATAAACTGTCATACAGAGAGATATAATATGGCGTTTAATACGTTCAGTTCAGATTTATGGCCACCCGTAAGATTGAAAGTAAGAAAAAAAAAATTTTTAGAAAGGCAAAAGTCGTAAAAATTAGTTTTTCTCGAGGTAATTTATGTTCATAGAGGCCAGTATCGAAATTGCACAAAAAAGGTTGCTTGCAAAATTTACACAGCTTCAATTGTTCTTAATATACACGACTGTGGTTATGTCAAATAGGACTTTTACCTCTTGAAAAATACATGTGGAGCTTAATGGCACTACTAAATCTCTGTAGGAAAAATCCTTGAAGGAAGTTACGTCTAATGAGTAATGGAATTGAACTGAGGGGAAAGACTAGAAATAATTTTCCACTTTACGCATATTTTGGGCGCTCTTCTTTTTTCTAAGCCCTCCTTTCTTCTAAACCAATTCTACTCATTAACGAACTTGGCCCTTCAAATACCAAAAACCTTTAATTTCAAAACCTAGAGTTCTCTTTGATTATTTTTGAATAATCTTTATATCTTAGTGGCTAAATAATATTTTACTTAAATCATGAAATAAACGCTAGTCACCTTCATTGGTATAATAGACGTAAGTTTACAAAATCAAATAAATATAGCAATACAGTTATTCCAAGTATGATTTAAATATTTTAGATGATAAGAAGATGATTCATCACAGATGATTAAGCGACCCGTTAAATGAGAGTGATATCCATCGACTTTATTTGAAAGATCCTAAATCTTCCAACAACGTCGGAAACTTTTAATTTTTTTTTCAATTAAAAAAAAATCCTTTTATTTAATACTAGCTGCTTCCCGCTACTTCGTCCGCATTTATATGAAAGCTAAATATATATTCAAATTGATTTTTGTAAACTAGCGTCTATATATTTCCATTTTTAGTATGGTTGCCTTTCGGTTATATTATACCAACGGAGTAAGCGACTAGCGTTAAGTAAGCGACTAGCGTTTACTTAAAATACAAAGCGTTTATTTACAAAAATCAATTTTAAAATATGTTAATAGTAAATAAACAAAAGTAATAATACAATTGCATCAAAAATGATAGTGAAATATCATATGCATAGTACTACCATAACATCAAAGGTAGCTCAGATGGTAGAGCATTGGTCTAGAATGCCAGAGGTCGTGGGTTCGATCCCCATCCCTAGATGTGTATGATTTTTCATATCAAGCATTTGATGTCAAAAAAATGCTAAATATATATTTAAACATTTTACCCGCGTTAAATTTAAATTAAATAAAAACATATTTAAAAAATAAAAATAAATTAATTATTTTTAAAAAAAGTCTCCTTCCACCCGGATTTGAACCAGCGACCTATCGATATCAATATGTATTGAATATATATATTTTCTTCCGACTTACATTACAAATATCAATATTTAAGGCTAACTAAGAATTTTAACGTAATACTAGATAACCTATAGTCTTCCTCATGATATCATACACAAAAAGAATTTTTCAAATCGGACTGGCAGTTCTCGAGATTAGCGCGTTCAAACAAACAAACAAACAAAAAAACTCTTCAGCTTTATCATATTATTGATAAACCGAATCATAGACATTTCAAAACCCAATACCAAACATGTTTTGATCGAAATAATAACAAAAAATAAATAAAAACTTTATACATTTTTTTTTTCGAAAAAAAATTTTTATTTCTGTAGATCATTCAACAACAAACACCTACTCACTATAGTTACGAGTTACATATAATATTTTGTATTATTTATGTCAAACATTCAAACAGCATACGAATGAATGAACCACCATATTTTATTGTTATATATGATGACAAATATGTTTTTTATTTATTTTTTCGTATGGTCTATGTTTGGTCCACATTATATAGAATGGTTATGTAAAAGGATAAAAATATTTTATGACACCGAATTGTGTTGGAGATAGACAACTTTTTTTTTGTTATCCGATTATGATATGATAAATTTTTGTTGTTGTTATTCTCTTAAGTAATATTTATTAGAATTAAAAAAATAAATTTTTTTCGATGATATATAAATACGTTTTGATATGTTGTTGTGTTTATGTTGTCATAAATTGTACAATGTAAGTCCACCTGATGATAAGTTTATTTCATTGGATTACTGATGCCGTGAGAGAAACGTTGCGAGACGATAATGAGTGAGCGAAAGACGAGACGAAAATTAGAATCTTGATTTTCGATAAAGATTCGAGAGACAGGCTATAGTATACTCTTTCAATCTCTCAATTGATGTTTAATCTGTAAAAATGTGCTAATCCCAAAATATGAAATTATTTTTGGTGGCAATGGTTTCAATTTTACTATAGTCTTTCTTTACTGTTTCAATTAAAATATTAAAATTACTTAAATTAGAAAAATTTGCATTTTATATAAATAGATAAAAGATTTTCAATTTATATTGAAATATCTAAAACGAAATAGATAGTACAGAAAATCTTCAACTGAAAACTCGAGTCGAGACGAGACAATAGAAAACTTGTACAAGTCTCTACAATACAAGAGACATGCTACTCTCGTAGCATCACTACATTTGATGTAGGTAAACAGTAAGTGAATTTTGAAAGGAATTTATTATATACCTTTATCAAATATTTTCGAAAAAAGCTACAAGTTCGAAAATTCGCTAAAAACTACTAACAGACACGTTTTTATAACACGAAAGTAACACAAACTGGTGGGTATTAAACTAATTTTGGAGACCGATTGTGGTGGTACCTATTATAATATGCACCTATCGGTGCATATTTACGATCGAAAATTTGATTTCTTAATAATTTTGGCAATACCATAAAATTTCGCATCTTCATAAGCAATAATTACAATTACAAAATACGAAAAATGTTTTTCGGTGGACTGTAGGCACGCAGACACAAACACCAAGGTAATTCCACGATTTTGCAGAACGGAATGCTAAAAATTTAATAAAATTTCCCATAAACATTCCCATCGCCACATTATTGTAGTGCCGATTGGAAATTGCATTTATTTATAAAGATTTAAGACGAAGCGACAATACAAGAAGAAGGAAAGCGAATTCTAAACATTCATTACAAACTTTATCAGTTTGCTATAAGCCTATACAAATAGTAGCCCAATGAACGGCTGCTAAATCGTGATGAAATATTAATCGAACATATTTCCATTAACTCATATTATTCTTAAACAAACTTCATGATATTAAAGCGATAAATGTGGTATGCAATTCGGTCATTAATTAAGAAGTTACACCTTTTTACATGTTCTTCTTAATTTATTCATATAAAATCATTTCGAATTTTGAATTATATATCGATAGAAATGATTAAGAGAGATAGCTGTTGAAAAGTTAATAAAATTATTTTTTTTTACAGAAATACAGCTAAAAATTGTTTCCAATCAAAATATTATGTTTAATGAATATTTAACACGAAATAAACAGTAATCATGCTTCAAAACTATATTTCATCATATATACAGTATGTGTTTTATAACATTAGGCATAGTGAATGACATATGAATAATTCTTATTATGATCTTTATTGTGCCAGAATACAAAAATACATATCAAATCGAATACGCTAACCACGATTTTTTTTCAAACAATATATTCACTAGTATTTATCAATTAATAATATCAATTTAAACAAAACTATTATTTTTCAAACTATTCTCTAGCGGTCACAATTTTAGTCTAATCAATATGAAATGTCGTATCTGCAGATATGATTTTGGTATTTACAAGGTCAATTTTATTAATAAATGGCATAGGTCAAGGGGAAAGTAGTGCATAGAGTAAGAAGAAAACACAAAATATAAAACATCTCTCTTAATATTAGAATAATCAAAAAAAGTATAAGGAGCAAGAAAGGATAAATTTTTTTCGTTGCACTCAATAGTTAGGTGTTTTTGACAAACCACAAAAAAAAAACAAAAAAAAGAGAACAACAGGAATGATTTTTAAAGAAGGAACATCTTTTGTCTTTACATTTTGGTTCTACCTCTTACGGTTTCAAGGATGCGCAGTTTTGTCGATTTGGCCCAAACAATGTCCGATTTGGCTCTAGAACACACATACAAAATTTCAGCTCGACCATTCTTTTCGTTTTTGACTAATTACGTCATTTTATTACAAAAATTTTAATTATTATTTATGTTACAAACTCGGAGCTAAACTATACGGGGTATAAAAATGATATTTTTGGAGCCATGTGTACATACAACATGCCCAAAATCGATAACTACATGAGCTTTTAACTGATAACCTACCTTTTTCACACTGTGGGGTGTACTGGCCTCTAAGCCTATTTTAAAGACAATAACTTATTTTCTGCTTCTAATAGAGACATTTCCAATGATTGATGACATATACTGTAAATACAATACATACAAATGTATAAATGTATAATATATATTTATTAAACACATCATTATATGAATATAATTTGAAAGTAAACTAAAATATATATATATATATATATATATATAATGTATAACCAAACCAAACCAAACGTGCCTACAAAATCACACTTCACGAACATATGCTGTTGCTGTTCAATTGAATAAATGTTTTATTAATAATTAATATTTGATCTGCCCTAAAAACATTTATAACCATATTTCAAATATTGTATAAATAAACTCATTATTCAACAATATATTATTTCATTAGTTATATATCATAATATATTTTAGATTATATATATATATATATATATATATATATATATATATAACGCGCATATTTGTATAACCAATTTGTTATTGAAAAACTTTTTTCAATAATATTTTTTTATACTGTTTTTCTAAATATTTTGATATTAGTAGATAGGTATTGATATTTTCTTCGATTTTGTTCTAATTAATTTTCACTATGTTTATTATATAGAATATATAACATAATATTTTATAGTTTATGTAAAATAATAAACATAATAAAAATGAAATACATAAATGAATAAATAAAACGAACTTGTTGTTATTTTACAAATGTCTCAGAAGTCATAATGATTATTATAGTAATTTATTTGATAGACATATAAATATTATTACATATTTGTGAAGGAAGGTGAATATTTGTTAAATATTTATTTTCTGAATAAAATTTATGCAATTATTTTTATAAAATTCAAATCTTTTTTCATATAGTATGTCTTAGTGTTTTTATAATTTGGCAATTAGGATACGAGCGCCAAATAAATTTGATATTGCAAATGGGCTTTAAATTTTATTTGAAAAGTCAGGTACGTTAATGTGCAAAATCGGTCAAAGTGGCCTTAGAGTGAAGGGTAAACACAAAAAGGGCAATATCATTATCTAATATTAGTTAAATAGAAACCTGATTGATGTGAAAACATCTATAGCCAAGCTTTGCAAGTATGTTTTCATATGGGAAGTGTTTCACGTTTTCATACTTCGGCTATTATCGACATTCGGCAATTATCGGCATTCTTGTTTTAAATGGGAATTTATCATTGTATATGAATATAAAGTTTTCTAACGGCTAGATCATTAATATAGTTAATAGTCTCTACAGAAATATTTGTTTTAACAAAATTTTGGAAATAAATTATATGTCAATAAATTTAAATTATAAAAAAATAGCATTTTAAAATGTCTAAACTAAGATAAAAATAATTATTTTACATAAATTTCCTATAATAATTTTAAGAAGCCCAGGCAATGTCGACTTTTTTATCTAGTAGGATATGTTTTCACATCATCATGCCCCAAAACTTTTTTATATATTATATTTTCTGTAATTAATTATCAACCGAATTGTTCATGATGGTCATTTTCAACATATTCTAGGTAGGATCATTGGACATTTGGAAATTTTTTTCTGATATCCTTTCATAGGTACTAAACCAATAGCTGCTATGATTTACAAATTCGTTAAAAATAATAATCATTAAAAATTTAAATAACATTTAAAAATTTTAGGCATACATAGTTATTGTAGAAGTGTTTTGGTAGAAGTATTTCTATCCGCATTTTGCAATTAAGGATGTACGAGCACTGAAGCTTCAAAAAGATTAAGCCTTGATTTTATGTTTACATGTAGTTGAAGTGCATATAAATCAATTATAAAAGTTTCAGGGTGGGGGTTACGGGGGTCTTGAAGTTATTATTTAATGTTAAAGTTCGAGTTTTAATGCATTGTTCTTATGGAGAAATCCTTATTTTTACACCTATTTTGACATATTTTGATAATTTTCACTTGGAATAAAATAAGACGAATAAAAAAAAACTACGCAATAGAAAATAGAAATATTAATAAAGAGATTGATTCAATAATATTCCGGTATGACGGACCTAAAAAAAAGATATTTAAGAAAACAACTGAGATTTCGGATAAATTTTATTTCTGTCGGCGGTAACTTAATTACCCAAACTCTCAGGTTTTTTTCTTAAATATCTTTTTTGTTAGGCCCGGTATGACGGGCTTAAATTAAATTTTAATTTTAACTTACGACATCAAATAATAAACATTATTGTGGATTATTATGAATGTACTATATTAGATTTTGAAGAATTTTATAAATGGACTATACATTAGTGCTCGTACACCCTAAGCCATACAACAATACTATAACTATTTGACGCTAGTGTTGCGAAACATAATAGATAGTGGATTTTTAAGGTCTATACAAATTTGTCGTGTATGTAATTATAACTATATACCTAAAACCTAAAAACCGATGACTATTACATATATAGTAAAATGCATAAAGTTGACTGATAGATGGATGTACGACAGACTGATAGATTCTAATGTGTGTATAGTTGTTTGCCTATAGTGTCGCTTGGCAACCATTAATAATATAATTTTGTTTTATTACACGCGTATATGTTTTTGTTTTCATTAGAACACACACATACACACATAATATAGTTTTACCTACAAATAAACAATTTACATTCGATGCTACACTTCACTAATGCATTCAGCCAATACTAATATGTATCGTTTTCATTAATGTTCGATGTCCGTGGTCCGATCTCTCTCTTCGGTTAAAAATATCTCAAAACCTTAGATCAGCATTATCCATTTATTTCAACTCTTAACTGTCTGACTTTTAGTAGTAGTAGTAGTAGGGGAGGGGAAACTGAAGCTTGACAAGTAGGCCTCTCTAGACCTTTCTACGTACCCCCAACGAACCCATTCCTTCAACCTCTTCTATCTACTACCACTCCTGGATCGTTTCCTCTAGCCGTGTGTTGGTTGCCAAACATACCCGTCTTCTTCACGAACGACAATACAGAGCTCCACTTTAGTTGTTTCATCGCAAGTTTCCCCATTTCGATTGAATCGAAAGCCATGTACCTCATTCTGACTCTGTAAAGAAATTCAGCCAGAAAGTGGAAGGGCGTATCAAGGGCGTTACAGCCTAGGCAGATCGCACTGTCCTTCAATCTCATGAGAGATAGGTGCCTCTTGAGGCTGCAGTGACCGGTCAGGGCCCAAAAAGAAGGTTTATCTCTTTCCGGTTTTTGCCAATTAGCCAGATCGACCTGGTGTATCTTTCCATTTTCTATTTAAGGACTTATCTACCAATTCATTGGGCACAGAGGTAGCCTATCTCCTACTTATTCGTAGATATGGCTCCGGACCCTAACAAGGTAGTGCGGCTCTTCTATGGGCGATTTCGTCGACATCATTAAAGAAAACGTATAATTCGAAAGGAAAGTCTGAAACATTCGTATGTGAAAGCTGATTTTTGTCGATTTGAAATAGAAATCAGGTAATCTATTTTTTTAGTGATGTTGAAAGATAAGATATGATAAAACTTTTATTGGTAACTTTTGTATAAAGGGTAGCGCATAAGTAACGTTATGATTTATATAATGAATGCATCATTTGGTTTTAACTCGTAAACCAGTTGAATCTTATATGGGAAAAGGTGTAACGTATGTAAAATTCTTTGCAAAGACCGCCTAGACATCACCAACTGCTAAGATCATCGCCTGGTGGAAGTTTCGGGGTTTTCCGCAACACTTGCTTGCACCCGAGCAATGTTCACATCATTTCGAACTACACGAGGTCTTCCAGCACGCGGAAGATCACAGACAGACCCATGTTACCGAAATCGCTGAACCAATCGGTAAATTGTCGGAATATGCAAGGAATTTCGATATGATGTTTGTGTCTGAATAATCGAATGCTGACTTTCAAAATAAAATTGAACAACTTTGGTTCTTCGTTCTGTGCTTCGTTCTGTCTTTCTATCATAAATTTCTTTAAGTTTTTCAAAGTTAATTCTGAAAAAAAATACGTTAACAAAAAATTTATTCACTAATTAAATCATAACGTTACTTATTCGCCAACCTATAGAATATACAAAAAAATGATATCATGAAATTAGTTTACAGATGTTTCTGATACACAACCATTATGTAGGTCAGCCCTATTAGCACATATAAAGCCAATCGGTTTGTTCTCTTTTTAAATCAGTTCTCTTGACAATCCAAAAAAAAGGTACTGTTAATTTATCAACAGGTGTTCCATCTCGTAAAACAATAATAATGAATCCATCATCACATCATACCATACCATACCATACCATATATTAGTGTATTTGTTCTTGTTATTGTTATTTTGCCTGCCCCATTAGTGGCTATTCATAATTAATGTTATATCTTTTGATATAATTATAATTATTTATATAAATAAATTAGGTAGATTGATATTTTGTGTGATATTCAATAGATTTTGATTTTACAAATTAATATGTTTTATTTTACACAGATACACTGACCGTTAAAAATGTTCTTCGCTTATGTAGATGTATACTTTAAAGTAAAGTCATGCCACCGCGTCTGTTTGTTGGAAAGCCCTGATCTCGAAAAGCGCTGAACAGCTTTATTTAAATTTTTATTAATAGAGTATCTCTCGGAGAAGGTTTATGTGGATAATGAATATATAAGAGTTTGATATTAGTTGGAGTATTACGGAAATGTAGAAGGAAATGGTATTTACGCCAAAAGTATTGAATGAAGCATTACATTGTGGAACATTCGTTAAAATTTGGCAAATCAAAAAACACTATTTTATCCTAATATTTGAGTTTGTGCACTCATGATGCTTCAGATGACTTAGTAGTCCCACAACAAATCTTTTTTACAATAAAATATATTTCATGTATTTGTGTCAAACAAACAAAAAATATTTAATATCTCTCTTTATATTAGAATAATCGAAAAATGTATAAGAAGTAAAGTTGTAGAAAATCAAGTTTGCTACAATTCATTACTTGATCATTTTTCTCAAACTCGAATGTGAACAGAGATATTTAGAATTTTAACTTTCAATCTTTAATTGTAAATATTTCTGTAAATATCAGTGTAACAGAAAAATGATTAGAAACAAAATTGCAGTAAAATTTAGTACCTACAACTTAACTCCTGATAAATTTTTCGATTTTTCAAATATTAAGGAAGATAGTCAAATTTTGTTTTTTCCCCTCCCTCTAAACCCATAACGAACTTGACCTTTAGAATACCAAAAGCGCCTCAAATACCAAATTTCATTCCAATCGGAATAAAACTGTGACCGCAGTTCATATGTTGTATATATATATTTATAAATATATATATATATATATATATATATATATATATATATATATATATATATATATATATATATATATATACAAATTTTAGTGATAGTGATATAATATCGATGGACATTTGAAGAAATTTTTACGAAATTCCAACATTGGTGCAAAAAAAATAGCTGCATTTCCTTCGGAGGAAATTCGCTAATAATTAAATTAGGTAAATAATTGCTTAGAAAAATTATTCGGAATTTCGAAAAATCTAACCCGTCAAAAAAATTTAACAACTATCTCGTCTAAAAGTCTAAACTATTTTTCAATTCTAATTAAGTTCTTAAAGAGGCAAAAATTTACCTCTTTTATTATAACGGTCAAGCGGTAAACGTAAAGGTTAAAATTTATATTTTATATAACATTTATATTTTATTCAAACACAAATATATTAAAAAAATACATTTTATGTCCCAAATTACCAGCCCAAAATTCCTGCGTATGTATTCAATGTATTGTATGTATTGTTAACTTTGTATAATAGTTGACCATAAAAAAGGGTAGGATACCCTGTATTTTCTCTATCTCTCATCCTACCCCTCAGTCAGAGCTAAATTCAGTCAACCTGCGCCCAGCTATGCTTCACATATCGTATATACATACAATAAACAAATTAGATAATTATTACATCACACCAATATAAATGAAGTCAACTACACATGTAAAATGTGACACAAACACAATAAATAGAAAATAAATATCCCTCTTTTTTATTTTAATCCATAAGGCATAACATGAACATTTTCCAAGAAAATTGAATGAAAATTATTACAAAAATAAATGAGGTAATGTGTACAAAAAAAAAAAAGAAATACAAAAACAACATAAAAAATATAATATAAGTATATCAGAGCTTACATTCTACTAATTATAATGTCGATGTTGGTTGTTACTACAAATGTTGTCTGTGTGTGTGTGTATGTGTGTACGAGTATGGATGGAGTTCATCGAATAATTTATGACAGCAAAAAAAAAAGAATACTGTTTTCATACGCAAAGTAATAATATTATTGAAATTGCAATAAATATATCACTTATTGGAATTATACACAGTGATTGAAATAAATTGATGGCTTGATAAATAGATAGATTGTAAAGGCTGCCCTGGACGGGCTACACTTGGACCATAAGGTCCATTGTGATGCCTAAGTATGTGAAGATGTGAGTGGAGTGGAAGGAATTTTTTTGTATAGACTAGGAATTGGTAGGATATACGGCAGCAGCCGACTATGATCGAAACTATGCCGATATTCATCTGGAGTTCGTGAAGGAAACTGCAGAAAACATCTCATGCATAGCCGGTTACTTCATTCTTGTCAATTAACCGGCCTCTTTTTTTCTTAATAATTGACAAACTGCCGATGTGGGGATTCGAACCCAAGCGGCATACCAGCCAAGTAGCCGAGCGGTCTAAGGTGTGATGTCTGCGCAGTATGCAGTACTTGGAAACTGGGAGGTTATGGATTCGAATCTCGACATCGGAGTTTGTCAATTATAAAATAAAAAACAGCGGTTGATTGACTAAACTGTCGGCATATGGACAAGAACGAAGTAACCGCCTATGCTTGAGAAGGATTTCTGCAGTTTCCTTCACGAACTCCAGATGAATATCGGCATAGTTCCTATCATAGTCGGCTGCAGCCGCATATCCTACCAATTCCAATCTACTCACAAATTCCTTCCACTCCACTCACATCCTCACATCCTAAGACATCACAATGAATCTTAAGGTCGAAGTGTAGCCCGTCCAGGGCAGCCTTTACAATCTACCTCTACCTCTTCCAAGTAGGCACACTGCGCAGAAATAACACCTTAGACCACTCGGCCACTTGGACTGGTAATTGATGGCTATAACGACCATTATATAACATTTGGAACCGTGACCCCCGGTAAAACAAAATTCTAGAAATAATTGACTATGAACCAAAATTAAGGCAAACAAGACATGAACCATAATCTACGTAGGGTTGGGTCTTGCGTCCGGGGAGAACCTACATAAGTGTTACATAAACCAGAACGCTTGTACAGTCAAGCAGTTCCAAATGTCTTGCCTGTCACTGAAATCATTGTGATTGCGAAGAGGTCACAGTGTTTTCGAAGAAAACGAAAAAGAAGAAACCATTGCAAATACTGGAGTTGGATTACCTTACATAGGCCCATAACTTATTTTAGGAATTCCAAAAACATTATGCAAACCGGTTGTTAACAGACATTAGCACCTACGGAAGCACCTACGCACATTATGTGCCAACTGTTTGCCGAGTAGGAAGAAAGCTCGTACAGACCACCTATGTAATTCTAAGCATTAGAGGATCCTAAAACGGAAAGATCTGTTGAAAGCTTATTATCAATTATTGTTTCAAATCATTGACTAAACAAAATGGATCATCTCATACACACTATAATACAATAGTTTTATTAAATTATATCCGATGTGTGTAGGCCTACACACCTACCCTCTTCAATTGTTTACCACCTAATTACAAACAAACTGCTGTGAATGAAATATTACGGTCATCTATTATTTGTAAGACACGGCCGGTTATCTACGAGCTCGCAATTATTTAAAGCCATTGTTATATGCCTATTAAATTATACCGGATGTTTCATATATAATTTTAATTTACTATAAGTAAAAAATATTTTTTTTGTACCCTGTAAAAATATTATATTCAATATAATACGGATGTTATATAAGAATCCGAAGCATGTAGGTAACGGCTGGAAGTATCGATTATAGAAAAAATTTGTGTACAGGTGTCTATTAAATGTTCTAATCAATCCATTTTCAGACGTCAATTTGTCTGTCTGCTCATTGACAGACAGACAAAGTAAAACTACTGAAATCGGTACAAAACCCCATAGAATTAGATGCAAACGAAAATATCTACAAACACAAATTAAGAAAACAGATAATGAATTTAGACTATGGCCAAATTCCAAATTCTGATTTAATACAATTAAACCATATTCAAAATTTAATACCTGGATATCAAGGTTAGCTTCGATACACCCCACCATCTTATTGACAATAACAACACCGCATAGTCAGAGAAAGATACCGCCAATAAATGGGTTGGTCTGAATGGGCATAATTGGTCTGTCAACTCAAATAATCCTTCAGGTATTACCTCAGTCAGATCATATTAAAGACAAAACTTTTTAAATATTATTATAGACACGCACCAAATTAGCAACGAGCAACATATCTCTGACTCCATATCCCAGAGATAGTTACGATTAGCTAATCCATACTGATGATAACTACCTTGTAGTCGAAATACGTATTTATAAAATACAAATAATTGTTCTAGGAATTGGGGAAAAATTTGAAATTTAATTTCAAAAAATCCTACAGTTTTTTTTATTATTTAGTTAAATAATTTATTTTGTAAAATTGAAAAGACATTTCGAGTTATTTATGATAATCTAGACAAACTTTTCGATTTTAGCGTATTAGTCTGATAGTCCTTGCTTGATCAATCAATTTATGTTGTGGAGTTATGGCATAGATTAAATAAAAGAATTGACTCTTCAATCAATGACATCTCTACCAACGTGACATTGTTTTTGATGAAATATTTCATCTTCTCGCATTATCATTAATAATTCAAATAAAATTTTCAAAACTAGAATAATTTCGCAATTTTTCACACCACAATTTATGTAAATCAAATGAATAAAATTAGGTTATAATATATTATTGCATACAGACAAAAATAAATATAAAAAAAAAATATTTAAAATTCACAAAAAAACACACACACACACAAATAAATAAATAAATAAATAAATAAAATATTAAAATCGTTTATTATGTGTGTTCAATTCTCTTCTCTTCGTAAAAACACAAAAGAAACCTTCAAGTCAATTCGAAACTGCATAATAAAAGTAAAATAATTCTGTATAAATATATCTTTTTTTTTTTTATAAACTTTAAACAAAATTTATAGGTCGGTAGCTGGGGCACATTTACCGTACCAAAGATCAGGTATACGATGTTTTTATTTCTGCGTATGTAGAAAGTTAAAAATTTTATAATTGATTTGTGCCCTATTTATTCGGTTTTCGAAAAAATGCTTCGGATACAAGTTGTTCATTATAACTATACTAAAAACTTTTATTCGATACATTTTTCCGAAATCCGAATAAATAAAGCACAAATCAATTATAATAATTTTAAATTTTAGCTTGACCTTTGGTTGAATGTACATTGAGACCAGTATTAAAAAAAGTTTTCTATCTTAATAGACCTTGGTTAAATTTTCTGTGGATTAGAAATCACCAAATTTTTACAAATTTCATTTAACTTCATTTGGTGGAAGTGTTGGTAGCTGTTAGGAAGTAGTGGAAGCGGTGGGAAATTTAATTAAGGTTTTTACTTGTTCAAAAATTAAAAATATTAAAAACATTTTTATTATAATTGACTAAAAAATAGAAAATAATAGACAAACAAGTTTTTTTTAAACAAGCTGTTATTAAATAAAATAACTAGTAGAAAAAAAAATTCCTAAATGCAAGAACTTAGCGTCCTGATAAAAGCTTGGGATAAAAATAGAAAATCTGAGCGCCCTAAGCTTTTATTTAGAGCCATATATTGGTGGCAAGAAGAGAATACATCATTTTCTACTCTTGAGTTCATAAAATAAGAGCTTGTTTTAAAAAAAATTGTCTTTTAATTGCCTTTTTTTTAATATCTCGGTATTGGTTAGTTTCACAGCTTTGGTAGTTACAATGTTTTAATCATAAATATTATTAATATCTTTAAAGGGATCCAGGAGAAGAGGTAGACCTGCATAGACTTGGCGACGCGCAATTCATTAATTGAAATTAATTCATTAATCCAAGCAGTTTTTTCAACAAGGAGATGAAATTGTTTAAATTGTCATAGTATTTTTTTATTGTCGTTTTGTAGTTTTTTAAGTTGGATAACCCATTTTCCTGCAGAGCGTAGAGAATAAATAGTTGTTATAAGAATTTGTACCCTTTAAAATTGAAAACAATTACCTACTCAATCTGTAAAACCAAAAAAAAAAAGACATTAAATTTGGCGGTTTTAACATAAAAAAATTACCTGAGGTCTTTCGCATTGGAAAGCTTGATTTTTTATCGGCCTCAACATAGATAAGTAGAAATATAAAAATCATATACTAGACCTTTTGTTCGATATGATCATGTATTTGAACTCGATTTACTGAGCTAATATAAATAATTAATGAATTTAAAAATATTTTTGAATAAATGCATTCATTAATAATGTTTGTTTGTTGTTATTTTGTTGCTAATTTGAAATGAAAATAAAAAATTATTGACAGTGTATGTATATACAGGATGTCCTATAAGTAGTCGAGTTCCATAAGAGGGTAGGTAGAGGGTACGATTTTGGAACGAAAAGTCCTGAGACATTCAATTCTCAACTCTTTCATTTAGGTTTCGAACTCAGTAAAAAGTCTCTTCCATTAGATAATTAATTAGTTATTAGATAATTGATAATTCCAAAAATTTAATTATTGCATTATTAAAAAAATTAATCAATAAAATAATTTTATAATTTAACGAATTTAATTTGTGCATTTATTTTTTTAAATTTATTATTAAAACAATTTTTTTATTAAATTTTTCAAAAAATAACAAAATTTAATTAATGCACTTTTCAAGGAATTAATAATTTGAAAAATTTAAGCAATACATTTTTCCAAAAATTGATAATTAAATCAAAAATCAATTAACAAAAAAATGCACTTTTTGCAACTCTGGTTTCAACCTAGTTTCCTTAATAAATTAATAATTAATTAACGTCTAATAAAAAAATGTCTCAGGACTATTCGTTCCAAAATCGTACTCTCTACCTACCGTCTTATGGAACTCGACTACTTACAGGACATCCTGTATATATGTGTGTGTGTACTTTTCAATGATAATTGAATGTTTGGTTGTTTTGAGACCAAGGTTATAGACCAATAATAATTGTAAACTGATTTCTACTATTTTTTAGATACCTATCATTAATTATAGACCAGTCAGTTCAATTGTTTTGTTTTATTTTTATACAGAGGGTACAAAGATATGCAGATCGTTTTTCTTGTATCAAGGAATAACTGTATAACATGTATACGAACATATAGTATACCAATCAAGTGACGATTACAGATTTTAATTAGTAATCGATGAGATTGTGGTAAAGAATTTAATAGGGTAATGAGGGCTGACTGTCCGTAAAATCAGTTGTATAAGAACTTGCTGCAAAGATAGGTTTTTATATTTTTAATTGTGGTCAATATTTTATGAATTTTATTTTAACATTGAAATAAGTTGGTGCTGTAAATTAACAATTTAATCATACCGCATTACATAATTTTAATTTTTGTTTTTGTAAAAAATATATGGAGGTTATCAAAGATAAATCATAAAGAATCCCCATAATATTGTCCCGATTTCTAGATATATTGTTTGTTTTGTAAAAATATGTATTTCGGCTTCAAAGTAATCCACATCAGTGTTAATAAGCTAGTCGTATAAAGATTATTAAGATAATCAAAGAGAGCTCTAGGTTTTTTGAAATTAAATTACAAATTCTTGCCCCAATTCCCAGAACAATTATTTGTATTTTATAAATACGTATTTTGACTACAAAGCAGTCATCATCAGTATGAATTAGCTAATCGTAACTATCTTCGAGATATGGAGTTAAAGTTATGTTTCTCGTTGCTATTTGGACAATTTTTGACAATTTAATTAATACTTTTATACGCAATAAAAGTATTAAAATATATTAATATTATTATATAAATTTCAATTGCTTGACAAATGGTCACACCTTACTCTCAACTCATTGGTCTTTTAAAATTAAATGACCAACCCAACAAAAAACTACTATAATCCGTCATTTTCTGCAAGACTTTTGCTGGTCTATTGTACTTGTCAATTTACAAACAAAAATTATTGGTTTATTTGTCGGATTTCATTTCATTCATCATTGAACCTTATATAGATTCTTTTAGAAGTATATTTTACGGATAAATTACGGATTATAAAAACGTAAACAGTTTTTCATAATATCCAAATTAGTAGCTAGTTCTAGAATGACTAGACTACAATTTTTGTTGGTAACAATAATAATATAATTTGCACATGTTTTCATTTAATAATTTCAAAATTATGAATAAACAAATAATATACACGAATTATAGAATTGTTTGAATAAATTATACATCTATACTCTAACTAACACACGAAATATATAAATAACCGAGTTCTATAATATATACCACTAATTACATATATATTGTTTATCATTATAATATTATTGCAAGCAGTTAGCCCGTTGAAAAATCAGCAGTATACTTTTTTTAATTCCTTTTTCATATATACTTTCTTTGTGAACATTCAAAAAAAATTTAATTTTTTACAAGCAACAAAACCAAACCTATTAAACTTTTCTGTTAAATTTCAAAATGTAAATATCACGATTAAACTTTATCCGATTTCAGTGCCCAATTATACTTGGGCCCGGGGCAAATCTCTTGGGCCCGGAGACCAAAGGGTTTTTTCAGGAAGATGAGCATCAAGCTGGAAATTTGTAAGGAGCTTCGTTCTGACAAGACTTTTTTAATTATAAAATTTTGGAAAACGGTATAGAAATTTTCTGGAAGCCGTTGAACATTGAGGATGGGAGACTCGGTGCCATTCCATTGAATTTGTAGGACAAAAATTATTCCTCGTTCTTCACTTGATTATCTTACAAACTCATAATCGTTAAATAGTGCAAGGTAAGTATAAAGCTTGTATTTGAAAATAGACCCAATCTAGAAACCATGTATAGTGCATCTATCACTGGCTACTCACAGTATACCATGATATAATGTACTTTGTTACACCCAAACTGCACTCTACAGGCAGTGGAGCTTCCCCACCCACTATATGGACAAATGTATGTGGTGAGAACGTATCAACCCTGTCACCGATTTAAATTCAGTTTAAGTGTAACAAAGTACACCATATCATAGTACACTGCATATAGACAGTGATATATACACTATACATTGTTTCCAGATTGGGTCTATTTTAAAATAGAAGCTGTATTCATACATATACATTACCTTTTACTATTTTTGCATCGGGTAGAGGTCATCTGACCATTCAACATCGAACATTCCATACAATTATATAATATAATTACTAATAATTTAACAAAATTCAAAATATCAAATTGCAATTCATATTGTGTTTGTTGTATGCTTTGATTTATCCATAATTATTTTTTATTGTCAATTTTAATGTGTATTGTTTTTTTATTTTTTAAATCAAATAGTTTGTATTTTTTGTAAATAAACATCCACAATTGTTTCTTTTCTATTAATATGCGAAATTGAATTAAAAATGACTATAGGTATGTCTATTGTTTGTCAAAAAATGTTTGTTGGTATAATATTTGTTTACCTATTTAAAAAAATCTATCTATACAATAAATCCATAACAAACAAAAAGATTTCTCTTTATAACAATTTTAATTCGTTTAAGGGCATTATTGGGTCACTTCGTCAAAAATAATAAAAATCGATTGTAAAACCACGTAAAAATTTATATCATTTGAATATTTGCTTCTCATATTGGTAAAGTTACGCATGACGTCATATTCCATAATGGTGTCTTTAATCAGGGTACATGTAACCAATTAATTATATTTTTCATAAAAACCGAGTAATTTTATGTTTATTTTTTTAACATAAACTTAGTTAAACGCATAAGTAAAAATAATGGTTGAGTCTGAACAGAGACTACTCTGTTTCGAATACTACATGTTTTGAAACTCTTTCCACAGTCATTAGAAATTTGGTCTTATGATATTTAAGGCCAATTAATATTCATACATAATTTTAACTATAAGCAGGTAAATTGAATAAATTTTTCCTGAACGAATAAAATTTCAAACGTTTAAAATTCGATTATTACTTAGAATTTCATTATTATATATATATATATATATATATATATATATATATATACATATATATATATATATATATATATATATATATATATATATATATATATATATATATATATATATATACATATATATATACATATATATATATATATATATATATATATATATATACATATATATATACATATATATATATATACATATATATACATATATATATATACATATATATATACATATATATACATATATATATATATATATATATATATATATATATATATATATATATATATATATATATATATATATATTTTCGAAGAAATACTACTAAAGAATATTTTAAATGTAGAAATATTTAATTAAAAATTCGATGTGAAACACTCGCACGACCTCCGTATATTAAAGGCATTTGTTTTTAAAAAATTCATTGGATATGTTCTTACTTACACACTCATATAAGGGTATGTATAAATCAGATATCTTCAAAAAAAATTTTTGGACGGTTATGTAATGTTTTTTATTTAATTTATAATACAAAATTTTTTCATATAGGTATATATGAATGTGCCATGCGGCTAGAATAGGCGTGATTTTAATTAAAATCAAACTTAAAATAATAATGAGAAGTACGAACGAGAATTTTATTACCCTCAGAGCCATAAAATTTAGATCACATTTCCAATAATCGACATTCAAATAATATATCTTCATAATAAAGAATGGTACCACACCAAAACGTCTCTTTCGTTTATTAATTTTAGTTTGAATTTAAAATCAAAACCGTTTACCGTACAGTAAGGCATACAAAAAACATTAATAAACAAAAAAAATAGGAAATTCAATTATCTATAACAAAGATTATTACCGTTTTTAGCCTTAAGTGCACGAAATGGAGATATATTGGCTTATATCTACAGTTTTATACAGTTTTTCTCAAAATAGTGGCACTTCCGGGATCGAAATTTGTTAAGGGTTTTGTTCGTTTACATTCAATACATGACACTGAACATAATTAAAAAAGTAATAACTCCTGTAATTTAGTGCAGCGCAATATTCTCTGTTGATTGTCTATACTAATATTATTGCATTGAATAGGCTCCGAAACTACTGGACCGATTTAAAAAATTCTTTCACCGTTGGGAAGCTACACTATCCCCGGGTGACATAGGCTATATTATATTTTCAATAAAATTAGGGAAACTCCAATAAAAGGTGTAAAAAGGTGTAGGTTCTGGGAAGCCAAATAACATTTTAATTCTGATAGCGGAAGTGTCGGTAAAAATTAATAAAGTTGAATAATTTTGTAGTACGCTATCGACACCAAAAGTACCGGAGCAAATCTTGGAGTTCCACGGGCTACGCCGGGGAATTCAGCTAGTACTATATATAGAGGTAAAAATCAACTCTTTTTCAAACAAAATAAAAACTAGTATATTATATATTAAAATTGATTAATTTTTACGGGATGATGCATTTCTCTTGAAAGTAAAATATAAAATATATATAAAATTGAAATAGATATGGATAGAATTTTAATAATAACTAACTTCTATGATGATGTTGATGTAGCCTAGGTACCATTGACTGTTCTTCGACTCAACATACAGAAGTTGTTGAACTGGTTTATCGGAATTGCCCGTAGAATATATATAGGTATATATATATATACACAAATAAAATACTCTATACTCATCGGAGTGTCGTTTTTTTGTGTATGTTTTTATACATGTATATGTATAAACGTGTATATTGTTTTCCTAAACACAAACATATTCACATTCTTCTTTAAAATTCTAAATACTTCTGATATCATTAATTATATTTAAGATGGTTTCGTGCATTCAGTGGCATAAACAAGTGAAATTGAAAATTATTAAAAAAACCTTAAGGATGTACGAGCACTGAAGCTTCAAAAAGATTATGGCTTGATTTTTTTGTTTACATGTAGTTGAAGTGCATATAAATCAATTATAAAAGTTTCAGCGGGGATTACGGGGGGTCTTGATTAATTATTTAATGTTAAAGTTCGATTTTAAATGCATTGCTATTATGGAGAAACCCACATTTTTACACATATTTTGACATATTTTGATAATTTTCACTTAGAATAAAATAAGACGAATAAAAAAATCAACGCAATAGAAAGTAGAAATAGAAATATTAATAAAGAGATTGATCCAATAGCATTTCGGTATTACGGGTCAAAAAAAAAAGATATTTAAAAAACCAACTTTTGGGTAAATTTTGTTTCTGTCGGCGGTAGCATAATTATTCGAAATCTCAGGTTTATTTCTTAAATATATTTTTTGTTAGGCCCGGTATGACGGGCCTAAATTAAATCTTAATTTTAACTTACGACAAAAAATATTAAACAATATTGTGGACTTTTATGAATGTAGGTACCTACTATATAAGAGTTTGAAGAATTTTATAAATGGACTATACATCAGCGCTCGTACATCCTTAAGACAATAATATGAAACATAATAAGAACTTCCCGTTACCTCTACCACATTTATATGTAAAAAAAAACTGTTCCTGTATCATCTAAGAAAAGGGCTTGTTATCTTCAAACGACTGAATAGATTTATATCAAACATAGCTAAGAACCAACGCAAGAAAACCTGCTAAGTAATAAAAAAATGCATAGAAAATGCAAACAAATCAGTCCACGTGTCACAGACAGACCCACAAACATAGGTCGACAAACATAGGTTGCAAACATATAGCACTCCTCTTTTTGCGTTAGGGGTGTTTTCAAGATATTTTCAAGAATATCTTTTTGACTGCTGTTTTCACAAAAATTTCAAATAAAAATTTTAATTTTGGGCCAAGTTGTCACCTCGATTTTTGACCATCTCTTGTAAATAATGGCTCTCAGAGACCAACAGTACTGCTTACTGGTTTATCTAAAATCAATGAAACAAAATTAAAAATTATTAGTTTAATAGTTCATCTGCGACCTAGCAAACCTCTGAAAGTATAATTATAGATTATGAGGAGGGAAAATGCTCGTTAATTGTTTGGTCAAAAAAACAAACGTCCATTAAGGTCTACTTTTAATACCATAAATATACTGTATAAATTTTTATAAAAAACTGCCGAACAGATTCTAAACTACAGTGGTCACCATTTTGAAAATGTAGTTTTGAGAAAATCGAGTTAACATAAATAACTTAGATAAAAATTCCTCTAAAAAAAAAATTAACCAATTAAGGGGTAAAAAAAATAAAATTTTTCTATGCTGACGTAAAGGAAACAAAGGAAACAGTCTGTTTACAATATTTTGTTTATAAATAATGTATATGCACTAGCATAATATAATCACGATAGAAACTCGCCATTTTTCACTAATCTATTACGACGATACATAGAGTATATCAGAAGTATTTGTATTAGTGTATTATACTAATTTTTTATCGTCTTTTAAAAGTTTTTTTTTTTTGTCGTATTTGCTAACATTATTATTATTATTATTTGAACTATTTGGAATTTTACAGCGTTCATTAACCGTTAGTTTTGAAGAAAAATTCTATTAATTTATAATTTGTTTTTTTAAACTTATTAACATTTATAAAATACATTTTTTTTTTCGAAATAATTTAATATTTATTTTAGTTGTTATTAAAAATTTAAACCGTTAGGTAAAATATAAATCATTAAACATTAAATTCAATAAGTTTGAAAACATTAAGAATAAATCTAAACAGACAGCCTGTAATAATTTAACCGGATTCAAGAAATAGAATAAATATAACCTAAACCCAAAACAAATGTTTTCATCGTAAAATTGAGGCGAGAACCAGGTAAGCCCAAATATTTCAATTTAAATAAATTACATTTTCGACTGTGGACAATATAGCTATTTCGCTTGGTGCAAGAACCGGTTACAAATGTAACATCAGTCCACTTTGAACCGTAGAAACCGGGTACCGGATTTTAAACCGTTAGTGGAAAAACTGGGTACCTATGTCTGAACTTAAGCAATGTTGAATTATTAAGAGTTCGAATAAGTTTGTTGATTTATTTAAAGCCTTATTGTCGGCTTACCCGGTGTCTTATTTTATAATTTCATTTGGCTCTCACCCAAAAACTTTAGTGTCTGGACTTACCTGGTTCTTGCATCAAGGCGCTCAATTTTATATTATGTTATATTAACAAACAAAAACGATTAATTATTACATAGGCCAGGCTACACAGGGTTTGTTGGCTAATTAATTCTCGGAAAGTTGGAAACAGTTTTAATCTCTTCATTTGAGAGTTCATGTAAAAAAGTTTATTGAAATTTGCACTACTTTTCGGTCTTTTTCAGTTTCTCGCTCATAAATCCTAAAGGATGCAATTCTAAAAAAAAAATTTACTGTTTTCTAAATTAAACTACATACAATTCTGCATATTTAATCTATTAGTTATTACATTTTTTTTTTAAATCTTAGTCATGAAATACATAAATAAATAAAATAAAAATTTACGTAGATATACCCAATTAATTTTCCAAATTTTTCAAAGCAGTTGTTTCGTGAGTATAGATTTAAAAAAAAAAATTATATAAAAAGTATTCCATTTTAAAATAAAATATTCTAAACACAAACAAAAAAATCTAAATTCAGATTAGATGACGTACACATAAAAATAAACTATCATCATATAATTTTGTTAACACCCATTCTGTAAGGCAACCATTCTAATTTTGGTAATCCCTACTCTACTCAAAACTAAACACACTAATGTTAAACAATAACATATACCTACATATATTATAAATTAAACAGAATATTAGAATATCTAAACTTATATGGCCTTCAAATTAAATTTAATAAAACATACATACAGTCAGTCAGTCAGTCAGTCTGTCTGTCTGTTAGGCAGACACATAGAACTAAACTATTCAAACTTGTTGGCCCTGGTCTATTGGATAATTTTAAATGGCCAATCAGTAGTTTAGAGTGGGAGTTCAGAATTAGAATTCATTTTATAAATAAAGAAAAAAATTTTATTTTTATTAAAATATGAAGAACCGTTTCAAATATTAAAGAAAACTGGTTTGTTTTTTCGTTTGTTTCTCACCTGTATAAGCAAGCTGGTTGTTTTAGGTTGTAGAAATATACCAAGGATACGCTGGTCACTTCCGTTGGCATAATATAATCGAAAGGCAACCATACTAACAATGGATAAATAGATGCTATTTTACAAAAAAAAAAAAAACAATTAAAAAATATGTAAATAGTAAATAATCAAATTAATAATAGATTGACATCAAGATAGTAAAATAGCATCTGTTTGAAATCAAAGACGAACAATCTTAGAGTCGAATCTAACTAAACGATACTTTTATATCCCAAAACGTATTGAAGTTTATTCAGGTGTATCCGAGCCTCAACTCTACCTACCGAATATTCCGATTAAGACGTGTGACTATCGTCAATATCGCCAAAGTTCGTTTAATTTAAAGTGCTCCGTGGAAATAAGATTTGGAAAAAAATAGCTGAACCAAGTTAATAGGAGTTTTATGCATTCGGTTTTGGGAGTAAATGTTTCGAATAAAAGTTGTTAGTATATTTATAATGATAAACTTATATCCGAAGCATTTCAAAAACATAATGAATAACGTAGACATCAATTGATCAATTTTGAAAAATTTTGAAAAATGAATGCTATTTTTGTTGCCCATAATACCTGGCACCCATATACACAAGAAACTCCAATCATGGGTGCACGGTACATTTTCGCACATTTTCATTTGCTGTTGTCACTGAGAATGTGTACCGTGTAACTCGAATATAATTCTTAGATTTCTTCAATATTCGGTTACCTATGGGTACAGTACGTGTTTCCCTGAGGTACCTTGTAACTACAAACAAACTAATTATTGATTGTTAGCTATTCAGGCAAAATTGACATTTGGTTGAAATCCCAAATCATTATCTTTTTTTAATATTTAAAGCGTTGGTATCGGGATATCTTGGTTTATACATCTATGGCTCTCCGGTGGAGCATCTAATCCCGGTTTCCCTCGTGAGACGTGGGTATACTATGGTCAGTGCTCCAGTTCCTACAAATACAATAGTTTAATTATTATTTCCAAGTATTTTCATTTAAAAATCGGTCAATATTATTCAGGTACTGATATACAATATGTCAATTAACGTAGACCTAATAGGAACATTGTGTAGTGCTTCTATCACTGTCCATATGCAGTGCACCATGATACAATGCACTCTTACACCCAAAATCACAGTTATTTGTAGAGTGTAGTTTCGGTGGAACAAGGTGGCTGTCCACATCATCGTTCACTGTGCATATACAGTGATGTACATATATCACTGTCTGTATATATATCAATGAATACATATTCTACATGCTGCATTCTACAAATGTCTGTGAGTAACAGAGTGCACCGTATCATGGTGCGCTGTATATGGACAGCGATAGATACATACATTGTTTCCAGATTGGGTGTAGTTTAAAAAACACACGGTATATGTATATAGAAGTCAAATGAATATTTTACAATAGATTTGCACCAAGCAAGTGAATGTGTATAAACATTTTTAAGCAAAATTAGGATTAGTGTTTTTTATTTATATTTTGAAGGCAAGGTCAGTAGTTGTCAATGTGATTTGAATAAATTTAATTTTTTTCTTACTTAAAAGTAATTGATTTTTGCAAGTGACCTTAATTCTGTTCTTTTCTAAATGCAATTTTAATAGAATAAAAATTTTAATTAATAGTTAAATAATTTAATACAAAAACATTACAATTTAATAATTTTTTAATGATTAATCTAATATTTTTTAATCTATATATATATATATATATATATATATATATATATATATATATATATATATATATATATATATATATATATATATATATATATGTTTGTAGATTAATTAATGAAAGTACTTATACTGATATGTGAAGTACTTATATATCGGTAATCATCGATAATTATTGTTAGTAGTATTACAGCTAAACACAAATTTTTATATTTACAAAAAAACGGATATTCATTTTATTACGTTATTATTTCAACACGAACTTCACTTATATATATGAAAAGACTACGAGGTCGGTTTTAAACATAAAAATTAAAATTAAAATATTTAATATTCAAAAATTTAATACAAAATGTTTCTTACCTCCTTATACAGACTAAAACAGATTATGTAATATGGAGTTTCCGTTTTTTGAGACTCTAACAGTGCTCACTCACATCCTTATTTGTTTAACCTTTATTAATTTTAAACCATACACACAATTCTAACGATGTAAGGGATTAGAAGAATGATGGTATAAAGATTGGCACCTGAACTTGAATTACAAATCGCTAAAAACATAAACAAATACCACAAAATCGAAAAGTTTCCCCAAATTTTCATTAATAGTCAAAGAATTTGCTTATTTTAAGCCTCAATTTTGCATCCTCTACATGTGTTAATACAATCCTATATAATTTACTACATTCTTTTGAAACTTAAAATATTAGTGCTTGAATCTTTTCTTTCATACACTGACAGAATCTCTATACATAAGCAGATGATATTCTTTTGAGATCTAAAATTTCATCTGGCCTGTCTTTCGGATATAACCATCAGAGTGTCGAAGTCTACAAGTCGTTGTTTTCTAATCAAAGAGAACTAAATTAATATAAACAGACCTATCATTTGATTTATCGATAATATCTGTTTTTATATAATATATAAATTAGAAGTAAATTAGTCTGGGTGGTGTTGGCGCATAAGTTACAGAATATATGTGACTATAGATAGATATAAAATTTTGTAGTCTTACTTACGAGGAAAAAGAAACTTTTGTCGCTAGGAATATTCGACTTTTAATATTTAAAAAATTCGCAAACTATGAAAATAATTCAGAAAATTTTTATAATTCAGAAAAAGTGGAAAATTCTGATTTAATTTTAAATGATCACCTAGATTTTCAAAAGTATTCCATCTTGTTGGTAGATAATTATTTTTCGCCATAACCTGGAATAATTTCGTAAGAACCATTTCGCCCACTTTACGTAATATATTGAATACATATTTATGTATATTTTTAATTTTGTATCAATTTATTTGTATTACTTTAATTTGTATTACATGTGGCTTATAATCTTTGTATAAATTCTGAATTTAATTTCAGCCATAATCCTTTACCAATTTTATTTCATAGGTTTTACGTGTATTTTCCCAAATGTTTGTCTTCATTTAATCCAATTTAATCCATGTTTTTTTTAGATTATTCCCGACTTTATTATACCCGGTACATAACATATACCAAGGTACATTAAGTTTAGTCCCGACTTTGTAACGGTTGAAAATATTTATGGCAGAAAAACAATTTTGATATAGGTGTTTATACAATGACCTAATTAGTCCATATCCGCATATCCGTCCGTCTGTCCGTCGTTGTTTGAATTTTTTTTCCATAAGTTCAGTAAATACTGGGTAAGTAAGCAATTTACTTAGATAGTTGTTATTTTCACTTGTTATTATACAGACCGTTTTCAAAAGCATTTCTAATAGGGAATCAATGTTAAATAAATAAATAAAATATTTACTATAAAACCATACATACACATACATACTGAAACTGAATGTCTGGACTGGAATATTGGGTGACCATATTATAGGACCATTCTTCATTGACGGATCTTTAGATTCTCAAAAATATTTGAGTTTATTACGAAATAATATTTTGCCAACTGTTAGAGCTCTTCCTAATTTAGACCTGGAATCTGTATGGTTCCAACAAGATGGTTGCCCTGCACACAATGCCATGATAGTAAGGCTGTTCCTTGAACAAACTTTCCAGGAACGTCTTATGAGTGGTTTTGGAACCTTCAAGTGGCCAACCAGATTGCCAGATCTATCTCCTAACGACTTTTTATGTGGGGTTTTCTCAAAACACAGATCTATATCTGGCGGAATAGGCCAGAAAATTTGTAACAATTGAGGTAAAGAATTGTTGACAATTGTGCGAATATTTCTCCTCATGTACTCGAAAATACCCGGGTAGATTTCTACAACCGACTTGGATATTGTTTAGCCAATAATGGAGGAATATTCGAACCGTTGGTTTAACTTTTTTTTTTGTCGGAATTCTATTTTTTTGTTCTTTTTGGGGTTTTATTCTTCTTTTAATTTGTGTGGATTGTTGTTTTATCTTATACCGTTAATAGAATACTATCATTTATTTTCAAACATTCCACATACAAATAATAACGAATATTCAAAAAATAATATTCAATGGTTAGAAGTAATGCTAAGCTTAAGAAGACAACAATGAACATATTCATCTTACTCTCATTACATGTTAATGCAGTACAAAACAGTCCAGCAAGCATACACAACAGACACACTAAAGAGTATCCCCACAATTTTTATTTCTTTATTAAGCATATTGTGTATAGTTATTATAGTAAATAATATTTAACATTAATTCTCTATATGTAATTGTAATTTGATTCTGTATATGTAATATATATACATAATGTTTACGTTTGTGTTAATATTTGTAATTTTGTTTCCGAAACAATAAAATAATTCCGTTTTAAACTAATAAGAAGCTACTATATATATTATCGGCTGTACATATGACCATAGTTGTTCAAAGTACAGCCGTTAAACGACAATAATTAAAAAAAAAAAAATAAGAAGCTGCTCCATGGCCTCATACATATCTATAATCAGTAGTCTTATGTCAGTATATTTTGGACGAATTGTTTTTGAAACGTACGTCGTGCCAATACCCGCTAGACTCAATACAATCATACTGTATCTCTCTGTAACCACAGTTTTAACAGATAACTAACTATAAATACCTATAAAACATAACCGAACGTAAACTGCTGCAAATATCATTCTCTTTTCTGTTTTTTTATTTTATTTTTTTCAAATAATATAACGAGCAACGAACCACGACCAGTGACTCTGTAGGTACTCTCTGTTGGTATTACAGAAGAGTTACAACAAACTAACTATATGAAACTGAACGTTTTATAACTCTAAAAAAACCAGCTTTAAAGGAAATTACCAATTTAATGTATTTCATTGAAAAATAACCTACAATTACTTAAACGTTATAATGTTTTTGTAGTTGCTGTTTATATAAATCTATTAGTTTAAATTTAATATTATTACCTATCTATCGCTTGCTCGCTCGCTATACTACAGAAACAAACGTTTTACAAATATATATATATATATATATAGGGTGAGTCGAACCAAGTGGATAATAGTACACACCTCCACTTCCTTCCACGATTCGCTTATTTTTCTACAGCATCCAATAGAATACAATACATTATAACAAAACGAAAATCACCCAAAGACATGATATAAGCCACAACCAAAACATTCCAATCAAATTACGCACAAAATGAAGCAGTTTGAAAGATTTGTGAAACAGAAGTATTTAACAAGTAACATTTGTTAACATTATACATATTAAAAACAAAAATAAATTTTTATTATCCAGGGGCGAATCTAGAAATTTTAAACGGGGGACGCAAATATAAAAATTTGACATATTACATATGGTAAGTTGTTGTAGCTTAAGGAAGAAAGTTAAATTGTTAAACAATTAAAGGAATAAAATAACATAATATTATCAACTCATCCTGTATATATATATATTTATATATATATATATATATATATATATATATATATATATATATATATATATATATATATATATATATATATATATATATATACATATATATATATATATATATATATATTTTAAAAAAAACATTAAATTAAATAAAATGGTTTTATTTAATATGTATAATTGTTTGTTGTTCTTTAATTAGAAATTAAATGATTTTTCAAAACGGATATCATGTATTGATTAATTAGTTCTTTTTGAAATTAATTTAAGTTAGTTTTTTTTTATGATTTCTAAAATGTGGAGATGTATTGTGTGAATTCCCATAAGTAATTCGTACATATCAGAATAATTGCTCTATAATTTAATATATACTGTGTGTCTAGAAAAGTGCTCTACCATTAAAAAAAAAATTTTTTTAAATTAAATTTTTAATATTATTGTGAGACACGCACCAAATTAGCAACGAGCAACATATTTCTGACTCCATATCCCAGAGATAGTTACGATTAGCTAATTCATACTGATGACTACCTTATAGTCGAAATACGTATTTATACAATACAAATAATTGTTCTAGGAATTGGGGTAAAATTTGAAGTTGGGGATTCTCTTTGATTATTTTAATAATCTGTATATCGTTCTATCGTTTCATTTTCTATACTATAGAAAAATATTTTTGTAGAATAAAATAATATATTTTAAAACTGTCAATAAGTTTTGCCACTCTAAAAATAAATTTTAGATACTTGTTTTTGAACAGCATCTAACTCTAAACAACAAATACCAATATAAATATAATATATTGTTAGTATTAGTACAGCGTACTTTGTATATATCAATACATATTATAGGTATATACGACATATGTGTGTATGTATGAATGTATTATGTTATATATATATATATACTGTATACATACGTTTAATGACTGGGTATTCACACTAGTTTGATCTAAAAACCTCGATTACGTAATTTCTAGGCCAATATCGTTAAAGTTGATCTCCATATTGCATATATATATGTATATACAATACATTCATATACAAAAACATTTGACATTATATATACATTCTTATAAACTACTATATTTAGCATTAATTTAAAATTTAATTTTTTGATTTTTATATCATATAGTATGATCTTTAATTCTATTTACTTCGATATTCTTTTTTTGAGGATAAAGATAGATGTTTGTGGATATCCGCTAATGTCACTTACAGTAAACAATCAAATAAGTGGCCAAGCAGTCTAGGGCGTTATGTCTGCGCAGTATGCCTATTTGGAAACTGGGACGTTATGGGTTCGAATCTCGACATCGGCAGTTTGTCAATTAGTAAGAGAAAAAAAGGGGGTGGTTAATTGGCTAAAATGTCGGCATATGGACAAAAACGAAGTACACGGTTATGCTTGAGAAGGTTTTCTGCAGTTTCCTTCACGCAGATTCATATCGCCATAGTTCCTAACATAGTGTGCTGCAGCCGCATATCCTACCAATCCACTCAATTCGCTTCGTGAAAGGAACCTACCGAAAGTCTTCACAAGCATAGCCGATTACTTTCTTTCTTGTCCATATGCCGACAGTTTACTCAATTAACAGCACCATTAGTTTGGTTTTTAAATTTAATTGACAAACTGTCAACGCTGGGAATTGAACCAGAAGCTTCCCAGTTCCTAGCAGAGACCCTTTAACAGCTGGACCACTTGGACTGGTCCATACGTGGTTTTTACTATTCTTTGCCATATTGCGACGCCATTCCTGCAAAATCATATTGTTGACTTCCCACGCAAAATGTGGTTATTCAAAATAAAAACATAGGTAACAGCCCCACAAATTAATAGCTTTGGATACACATTGAATTGTTAAGTGATCCATCGAGAATGCTCATGTTATCATGAAGCACGCCAAATGATATTTGTGAGACTATCAACCAAAAAGTACCCTTAGAAAAGTACCCTCACGTTGATGTTTTAATTAGAAAAAAAAATACGTCAACAATTTGTATAGACGCAGTCTGATAATGATCTAGCAATCGGAACACTTCTGGTCGTTTATGCAATTGGATGTATGTTATAACCCATCATTTTGTAGGACCCTTGGTTTAAAATCTTGTATCCGTATAAGTTTAAGTTAAGGCGCAACATTAAGTACTTTGATTAAAACTTGTAGGTGCTTTTAACTTTATATGACATTTAAAGGAGAAGCTGGTTGACCAATAGATGGCTTTAATAAAGCGATTTATATGCTGGAAATTTAAATTACCACATGGGCTACGCCCTCGAGGTATAATGAATAAATAAAAATATAAACTATAAAAACTATTCTTTACAATTACACTATAGCTTATAATGGACCTGAACATGGTCCATTAGATATAAATTATGAAAATGGTCCAAGATAAAAGTTATGAAAATGAATCGGTGCTTAATATACCGAAAAACGGAAAGACCACAATGACTGGTAAAATTTAGGTTCAGAAATTACCAATAAATTGAAGACATGGCATTGTAATTTATATATTTGCGAAGGTATTAAATCATTTATTAATTATCTTTGCAAATGTTTTGGATTTGCTAAAATACTAATGAAATTATTAGAGCAATTATAATTTTTCCTAGTATAGATTACTAATGTTTGGAAAAACTAGAAAACACAAAAAATTGTTAATAAATTTCACGCTAAGTGCTCTTTCAATAAATAACAATATTATACACTATATTTAGCATAATTCATTTTCAGATAACATAAAACGTAAAAAAAAACTTATAAAATGATTTCAAACGAGATAATAAAATCTTCGCAAAAAAAAACTAAAGATAGAATTTAATTAGTTTTATTATTATTGTTTACAGTTTTATGGTCCTACAATAAAACCTTAATATACAACGTACATAGTTTCTGGCCTGAGTAAATTGGTCTTAGAGTATCCGGGGTCATTAATTTCTTTTCTCATTTCTATTATGAAAAAACAATAACCAGATTTCTTACTAAATCATAGGTGTCTAAAATGATGCCAGCTTTCGTATTCTATTCGTATTCTAACTTCAAACATATTTAGGAGTAATATGAGACGAAATCTTTAATTATTTTGTAATCTTAGCACAATACTTTTTCCGTTTTCGACGTGAGCATTTCTCTGATATGCGTTTTCTATAGTTCCGATCACATTTACGAGTCATATAAGACGAAACAATTTAATATCAATTTACACTTATATTACCAGTCCAAGTAGCCGAGCTGTCTAAGGCTTTATGTCTGCGCAGTATGCCTACTTTGAAACTGGGAGGTTATGGGTTCAAATCCTGACATCGGCAGTTTGTCAAAAAAAAGGGACGGTTAATTGACTAAACTGTCGGCGTATGGTCAAGAAACGAAGTAACCGGCTATGCATGAGAAGGTTTTCTGCAGTTTCCTTCACGATCTCCAGATGAATATCGGCATAGTTCCTATCATAGTCGGCTGCCGCTGCATATCCTACCAATTCCTAGTCTACACACAAAAATTCCTTCCACTCCACTCACATCACCACATCCTAAGGCATCTCAATGGACCTTATGGTCGAAGTATATTATCCAAAGGATATATTTTCAGTTTGACCGCTAATTTCAACAGGTTGATTAAAACGTATTTCATAATATTGTGAAAATATATAGTTATTTTGACTGATTAAAGTGAGTCCATCCCTGTATAATATTTATTTATTAATTATTATAATTACACATATTTATATTTATTTGAACAAAAACTATGTATTTAATAAAATTATTATCTATAATAATAATAATAATATCTAATATAAATATTTCTATTCTAAGCTAACGGTATATTCATTAACAAACCAAAACTCAATTGGTTTTAACATGAATATAACAACTATTTTTATTACCTGTATTTATAAATAAATAAACATCTGCCATTTTTTATTTCATTTACTAAAAGTACTAAATCTATCAAAAATTCACTGTTTTTATGTACATAAAATATAAAACAAAATAAAAACTATATAATCAATCAATCATTCGGTTATTCATAAAGTTAGCAGTCAATGTCTTAAACGTTCATAAAGTGGTAGCAATGTCTTAAAATAAAATAAATATACATTCTAGGCTAATTTTGACCCAAACAGTACGAAAATCAGGTTCATTTTAATGTCTGACCAACACATTTCAAAATTTTCGCTTCTCAATTCATACAATTTGGAATTTTAGCACTATGGGTCTGATACTTTGAAAACCGTTAAACGTATCATATTTTACGGAGACATAAAATTTTCCTCCAATTTTAGCGATTTTTTTAAGGGGTACCTCTTAGAAAAAATCCGAAAAAACTGAAAAAAAATTTGATTTAGTTCATTTAGCCAAGTTTCTTGTGTTACACAACTTCCAGATTTTTTCCTAAGACTCAAAATAAGGCCCAAGGTGATTTGTGATTAAAACTAATATACTGATATCGATAAATTTTTAAAAATATTTAGTAAAAAAATAAGTAGACAGAGAAATGAGGACATTTTAATATATAATGATAAATTTTGAATATGAAATACATGAATATGAAATAAGAACATATTTATTTATGATGACTGTTCAGGGAAAAAATTGATATAATTTGATTTGACCTATGATTAGAAAAAGTTTTTTAGTAAGGCCCACAATCGATGACAGGTTTTTAAAATTTTAACTAAATACTGATATGAAGAAATTAACTCGTCAACCAGGAATCGAACCTCGGGCCTCTGGATATCTAGTCCAGTATGCTTCCGCTACACCAAAGACGACTGTGACGTAACAGCCAACCTATTCATATCATTCTTTTTTTTATTTATTTTGACAGTATTTTTTCTGTCGAAGTTATTATTCACATACATTTATTTGTGTATACTTAAGCGTCAACACTAAAATTATTTTAAAATTATCATTTTTTCATGGAAACAAAATAAATTGTCATGATTTTTGTCAAACATCGGATGCATAAACAATCAATCTTTACTAAATTTCTATTTATATTTATTTATTATGTAATTTCACGTTTTTATAGTCATTTTGCATAAAGTGGGCCTTAAAAGCATAAACCAGAATAGAATCTATTTAATTATTTAAAATGGGGTTTAGCTAGAATAGAACGAATGTCGGGAAAAAAAGGAATTTAAGAATTCAGAGAAGTTCCCCACGGTTTTTACTAAAATAGATGATATTGCCAAAGTACGATTATATAGTATATTGACTTATATTTCACAAATCGACGGTATAAAATACTTAATTATTTTTTTAATTTATGAAAAATCACCACATGAACTCTGACGATCTCTGCCCGTATGTTTTGATTAAAAAATTATCCGTGAAAAAAAAAAACTTTAATTAAAATATTGTTTATTTTCATTTCTTCCTCATCAAAATTAACATTAATTTTTCACATATTAAAAATGAAAAAAAAAAAAAAAAACTTCCGTTAATGAATAATAAAAATTACTGTTGCAATGTTTTTTTCTGTTTTGTATTTTTCTTCTGCTGTTGTGTAATTGTGTTTTTTTTTTTATATAATTTCTGATTAATATATTCACCTAAATAATAATATATGTGTGTATATGCAGATAGATAGTGCACAGATAACAGATAGCTGATATATGTTGTTAGTTGATAACACCAGCGAAAAAAAAATTTATTACAAGAAAAAATAATAATAATTAAAAAAAAAAAAACGTGTATATGTATATGTAAACGATGTGAGTATAGGAAAAATGTATGGAGAAAAAAAACAATCATAACATTGTTTCTCAATTCCCTTGCCCTTCATCCCTTTTTTCAATAAGGTATTAATTATTAATGCACATATGATAATGGACCGGGTGTACCATAAACCTATTTGTTACGCTCACTAAAATAGTATAATCTGTACACTACTTAAAATTTCAAATTCGTCCAAATACCTAGATCAGTTTTTGTATTATAAATTTGCATTTCGACTACAAAGTAGTCGTCATCAGTATAAATTAGCTAGTCGTAATTTACTCTTTGACAATTAGAAATAGATTGAAAATCGAAATCAATAGACTCTTCTACATGATTAATAAAAACGGAATAAAAAAGAAATTAAAGAAAATTAACTTCTCTCTTAAAGTGTAGGTCTTTTAAAACTTTCCTTTCGTTTATCTCTGATAAGCTCTGTTGATGTGACAGCGTCGGATAAGTTATTGACGAGAGAATCTACACGTGTTACATTACACGTTTTGTGATCTCTTTCAATGTCACCACATATTACATTTTAAAAGGTAACTCTAATCCGTGTGTACCCAGATGATAGGAGTCAAGTTCATTATTAATTATTACATAATATATATTTATTTGATACACAAATAATATATTATATAATAAAACTGTATAAAATAACAAACCATATTATGCATTACGACTTGTGTTATATTATGTTTCTAATAGTACCTGTAGGTAGGTAAGCAAAGTATACAACCTGTATCAGTATCACTGTCATATTTACGAGAAGAAAAAAAGTTTTGACTCAGGCATGATGTGAAAACGTCAATGTAGTATTTATTGTGAGTAATGTGATTGGTTGATAAATACGAAAGAATATCTCCTTTCTTAACAATGGCGATGATTGTCGACTGTCACATATTCGATCGTCACAAAAAAACGTGACAGAACATATTTTGAAATTTCATTTTACTCCCCATATAAAATCTTGTAAAGTCTCGCTATAGATGGATTCACATTAAAACACAAATATCACTTTTCCCCCACAACCCTTGGAAAACTGGTTCTTAGTAACAAAAACAAAACAGGTACCATGATGAAATTAGGAGTGTATAAAATATCTAGTGAGGAATGTGGCGCTATTTACGCCATTTGGAGCAGACTGGGCGTAGCTTTGAAATCCGGAAAAACGAACCAACAAATCTCTTAGACTGATAATAATAATAATAATAATAATAATAATAATAATAATAATAATAATAATAATAATAATAATAATAATAATAATAATAATAATAATAATAATAATAATAATAATAATAATAATAATAATAATAATAATAATAATAATAATAATAATAATAATAATAATAATAATAATAATAATAATAATAATAATAATAATAATAATAATAATAATAATAATAATAATAATAATAATAATAATAATAATAATAATAATAATAATAATAATAATAATAATAATAATAATAATAATAATAATAATAATAATAATAATAATAATAATAATAATAATAATAATAATAATAATAATAATAATAATAATAATAATAATAATAATAATAATAATAATAATAATAATAATAATAATAATAATAATAATAATAATAATAATAATAATAATAATAATAATAATAATAATAATAATAATAATAATAATAATAATAATAATAATAATAATAATAATAATAATAATAATAATAATAATAATAATAATAATAATAATAATAATAATAATAATAATAATAATAATAATAATAATAATAATAATAATAATAATAATAATAATAATAATAATAATAATAATAATAATAATAATAATAATAATAATAATAATAATAATAATAATAATAATAATAATAATAATAATAATAATAATAATAATAATAATAATAATAATAATAATAATAATAATAATAATAATAATAATAATAATAATAATAATAATAATAATAATAATAATAATAATAATAATAATAATAATAATAATAATAATAATAATAATAATAATAATAATAATAATAATAATAATAATAATAATAATAATAATAATAATAATAATAATAATAATAATAATAATAATAATAATAATAATAATAATAATAATAATAATAATAATAATAATAATAATAATAATAATAATAATAATAATAATAATAATAATAATAATAATAATAATAATAATAATAATAATAATAATAATAATAATAATAATAATAATAATAATAATAATAATAATAATAATAATAATAATAATAATAATAATAATAATAATAATAATAATAATAATAATAATAATAATAATAATAATAATAATAATAATAATAATAATAATAATAATAATAATAATAATAATAATAATAATAATAATAATAATAATAATAATAATAATAATAATAATAATAATAATAATAATAATAATAATAATAATAATAATAATAATAATAATAATAATAATAATAATAATAATAATAATAATAATAATAATAATAATAATAATAATAATAATAATAATAATAATAATAATAATAATAATAATAATAATAATAATAATAATAATAATAATAATAATAATAATAATAATAATAATAATAATAATAATAATAATAATAATAATAATAATAATAATAATAATAATAATAATAATAATAATAATAATAATAATAATAATAATAATAATAATAATAATAATAATAATAATAATAATAATAATAATAATAATAATAATAATGGGGTTTAACCTCCGTTTTTGATACACGATGGTCTTTAACAGAGGCCACCCACATCATTATTTTTCAACCTTTATTAATTTTTACTTTTACATTTTTTATGATGTGAGTGGAGGATTAGGAGTTCGTATGCAGATAAGGAATTGGTAGGTGTGCGGCTACAGCCGACTTTGATAGGAACTATGCCGATATTCATCTGGAGCTCGTGAAGGGAAACTGCAGAAAACCATCACAAGCATAGCCAGTAACTTCTTTTTTGTCCATATGCCGACAGTTTAGTCAATCAACCGCTCCATTAATTTTTTTTTTTTAATTGACAAAATGCCGATGTCGGGATTCGAATCCATAACCTCCCAGTTCCAAGTAGAAACAACGCTCTTAGACTGATAATAGGATGGATATTCCTTCTACGTCAACATAAATACAGACGGTGCTCAATTGAACCATCGTTGCTCCAGTACGGTGACATTGTGACAGATTGTATATATGTTTTCACATAGTTCGTAGTATAGCACCGTATTTATGTGTAATGTATACCATACAAACTGTATATTTTTCTAACAACCCAACTCTGATTAATAATTGTGCAAAAGGCAAAAAATAATTTCCTGCAATATTTTAAATTATAATGTTTATTTTTTTTATACATTTTGTAGAAAAAATATTATGTAACTGACATTAATATTCCGGCTTTATCGAATATTGTATATATATTTTTATATAATATAAAATGCATAGATGTATACTACTAAATCTAGGTATAGTATAATCGTACTATTTAAGAATTAATGTCTAGGATATATAAGATGATGTGCATTTATTCATTCCCTTTTTTGGGTAATTATTATTTTAATTTTAAATTATTTTGGATTTTTTAGTTCATCTTGCAATAAAAGCATGTTTTTTTTTAGTTCTTTTAATCTCTAAATTTTATTAAATAATTAGTTCAAAATAAAAAAAGTTTGTGAAAAAAAACTAGGATAATAAAAATGTTATCCGGAGCCGAAGGGCTCTCCATAAGCTGTGTGAGAGTAAGTAAAAAAGTTATGTTTTAAAGTAACGATGTTTCAATACAGGTTGTTCTACCAATTATGGCCCAATAATTTATTCAATTAATTTAGTTAATAGTTTTAATTTATTAATAGTTTTAGGTATTCACCATTATTAAAATCACTACTTTTATTTTTTTTGAAAAAAGCAATTATGCGAAAAATAATTTTCATTAGCACGAATAGTACTTTTCAGTTTTTAATTCAAAGTAGACTAACTCGAAGAAACTCAGGTTGAGTAAGCTAACATTAAATTCCCACTTTATGTAAAATTTAACCATTTAGAAATCAATAACAAATTAACCCCCCCCCCCCAGCTTTTTCACTGACATGTTTATTGCATCCAGTGTTATCAAATTCCTATGACACTACGTAGGGGGTATACGAAGAAAAATAATTAAATCAGGTAAATAATTGTTTATTAGTTCTCCGAAATGGATAGTTTAGGCAAATTATTCGGAATTTCCAAAAGTCTAATTCTCAACCATCAAAAAAATTTACAGCTAACAATCAAGCGGTAAACGTAAAAGATCAAAATTACCAGCCCAAAATTCCAGAGTATGTATTCAATGTATTGTATGTATTGTATACTTTGTATTATACTGACCATAAAAAAGAGATGGTATTATTATATTTTTTCAGAAAATGTTTTAATTTAAAAAAAAATTATTATTATTATTGTATTTACTCTATCTCTCTCCAACCTCTCACTCAGAGCTGAGTGCAATCAAACTTTGCACACCTATGGGTTATCCTATGCGATACCCGATTATTATTCGTTGTGATCGTAAGCGATTCAGGTTTAGTACAGACATTTATGGTACCTACATATAATTATTATGTTACTTTACTTATTTTTATTTACGTATTGTGCGGAAATCAATTTGTCATTTTCATTATCTAATGCCAACCGATATACATACATATAGTTGAATTTGACTTTTAACAGTTCTAACTAAATTATGATAATGAGAAACATTATTTTTAAGTATTATCGAACGAGGTGAAATCAGAATTTAGCGCACTGGAATTTTTTTAAATTTTAAAATTTGATTCCTTTGTCTATTTCATTACAAATGCTGGAAAATTTTAATTGCTAAACAGAGTTTGACGTCATCCATTAGTCATTTGATATGCCTGACGTTACTTCATTCGATACGCTTTTGCATACTCTATCTGTTAACAAGTAAAAGTAGTATAAAAAAATTTAAAAAAAAACTCGACTGCTTAAAAAAAAATTAACTGAAAAGATAATAAGGTTTTTGATGGGTACCAAAAAACCATGCTTATGTATATAGGTACTCGCACGGTGGCCAGCATGAAGCGCGCACGAGCTTGCAAGCAGGCTCACTACAATTATTCTTGCATGAGCGACACGGCTGTATGAATCATATTATTAGTGTAGTTCTAGCACCGAGAGAACTGCCTTAATAGGTTTGTAGCAGTTAAAGGAGACCATTTAAAGACGCTCTAAGATGTTTTCAGTAAGTGAGATGATTGATTACGTTACAGTCAACCATTTGTAAAGACTCGATCATATTTGCATAGACTTCGTTCTAATAAAAATGATATACGTAGATAAAATTGTCATTCATAATTTCAATCGAATAAAATTATAATTTAGGTCAACACTTAATAATTTTTATTTATTTTAAATTATCATTTATTGTGGTGTGCTCACAGTTTAAACAAATTTTAAACTATAACGATTTTGAACTAAATTTAGTATATAAAAAATGGAATTTAAATATACGAAATTGTGACATGAGCGTATTTGATAAATGTCGAAAGAGGTATAGGTACATTCTTTCGGTGTTTTTATAGTCAACTATAGAAGCTCACATCTCACGAAGGCATAGCGAGTTTATTTAAAATAAGGTAAAATTAACCTTTAATTTTGTAGAGCTTTTATTTTTTATAAAAATAGAATCTTGGTTTAACATTCTTAGATACGCTTATGATTATGTTAATTTAAATATTTGAATATTATTGATATTTGAGGTCATTCTTTAATTGATTAAATGTTGCAAATTTATTTGGATATTTTCGTTGATATTAAGGACAAAGAAAATTTAAATATACAATAATTAGAGAGGGTTTTAAACTGTCATCTATACGAATACTATAAAGTTGGACAGTTTGTAGGTTTGAACGCGCTCTCAGAAACTACCAGCCCGATTAAAAAAAATTGTTTTTGCGATTGATAGCCCGCTAAAAACCTAACTTTTAAACGGTACGAGATAGACAAAATATTTATAACAAACAACTTTTGTATGACTCATTTTTTCATACAACAAATAGTTTAGGTACAATTTCAGTGCGAAGCCTGTGCGTTAGTATTTTATACATGTGTTTTATACATGTATACTCTGGCCAGTGTTTTATGTGAGAAATTCTGCATCCACGCATATCTTACCTTAGAAGATCAATTTAAGAAGCATAGCTCTTATAGTCTATCAAGAGCCTTAAAATTGTGAACAATATCTCTCACAGTGTACACATGAGAGCGATTAGTGAGTGACAGCTAATTAAGTAGAAAGTTTAAAAGATAGGAATTTTAGCGTAGCTGCCACGAGGCACAGATACAAGAAATGCAATTTGTGTACAGTCTATAATCTTCTTCGATAAACGAGTTATCTTACGCAAACAAAAGTTTTCAAATCGGATTGGTAGTTCTTGCGATTAGAGCTTTCAAACATACAAGCTCTTCAGCTCTTCCTCCAGCTCTCCAGGTATAGTGTTAGTTTTTAACAAATATTTATTTATTCAATAATCATACTCTTATATTTGTATGTCGGTACCTTCAAAGGCTATATATATTTTGTAACATATAGTGTTACAAAATATAACACGAAGAGAAATTATGAGCTGAAATTGTGCGTGGGTTCTAGAGCTTAATTTTGACGTCAAGAATGGGGAAAAAATCGGTCTATGGGTTGTAAGGATTTTTATCTATCCTTGAAACTGTTTTGAAACTTTTGTTTGAAATTGTTTTTCGTAAAATGAATAGTTTTACATACAGGTTAGTTCATTTAAGTGATTCAAGAATTCATGAAGCTTGTACGCTTTCAAATGAAAAGTTCAATTTTTGATCACCCAAGTAGCGTAATATCTACTGTAAACGATGAAAATTTGCCACCCTAGGCTGGTGTCTACCCTTTTCTACAACCGCAACTTGGATTACTTGATTTACTTTGTTTAATTACATACAAAACTAACACATACATTTTTTTTTAGTTATATTTGAGTATGTAAAATTTTAATTTTAATTTCAGCATTATAAAATTTCATAATAACCTACAAATACAATAATTATTTAATAATCATTGTTTTTAATTTTTTATTTGATTTTTTTGTACAAATATGAATAAATTCTATTACAAAATATCCTTAAAAATTCAATTATTTTCAAACTTTACCATGTAAAACATATGTATGTATTTATGTATGTATATATATATATGTATGTACTCATATCATATGTATAAGGCTCTGTGTATTTGTGTAAGTTATTTGAACACAACAAAACAAGTGAAAGCTAAAAATACTTAAATTATTATAAAATTCAAGGTAAATGTATAACACAACACTGGCTGCTATGGTAGTGGTACTTATACTACCTAAATGTAAAAATTATACATTTGCACACACACAAAAAAATTGATCTCTGAAACAAAATGTACCTACTATAGACCAGAAAAGTTGATATCATTTAAACAAATTATATTTTTGATTGGTGCCTTATTGATTCTATTTGCGAAAAAATGCTTCAGGAAAAAGTTGCTCATTATAAATATAGTAACAACTTTTATACGAAATTCTTTTTCGAAAACCGAATCAATAAGGTACAAATCAACTATAAAATTTAAAAAATAACATCAACTTTTGTGGTCAAGTGTACAACGTATAATGTATCTATGTATATGAAATACACTTGCATATAGTTTAGTTCAAGAGCTGATGATACAAAAATAGCTAATACAGAATCATGCAAAAAAAATTTGATTTGTCATATCAAGGGTATAAAATCAAGGTTTGCTTGAATCCGTACTATGAATTGGATAGTTTCTATGGCCACCGTTATCAATTCGAAATAATATCACGAATATATACCATAAATTAATAGGTATAACACACAAATATTCTTTTAAATATCAAAATAATACTGAAGTGAAGATAGAACACATGCTGGGAATCGTAGCTCGGGCTTCTTCAATTTAATTATCCCTACAACTAAACTAAATAGGTAACATTAAACATTTTAAAGTGTAACGATATCGCTATCTTACCAAGTAGCAGGGCGTTATGTCTACTTGGAACTGGGAGGTTATGGGTTCGAATCCCGACATCGGCAGTTTGTCAATTATTAAGAATAAAAAAGGTGCGGTTAATCGACTAAACATTCGGCGTATGGACAAGAATGAAGTAACCGGCTATGTTTGTGAAGGTTTTCTGCAGTTTCCTTCACGAACTCCAAATGAATATTGGCATAGTTCCTATCAGTGTCGGCTGCAGCCGCACAACCTACCAATTCCTAGTCAACACACAAAATTCCTTCCACTCCCCTCACATACTCACATCCTTAGGCATCCAATTATGGTCAAAGTGTAGCCCGTCCAGGGAAGCCTGGACGATCTACAATCTATCTATCTATATTGCTGTAATCTCTGATGGCCAAGCACCGATAAAATTCCTAAACTCGGTCGTACTATCTTCTAAGGTGGCACAGGATTGCCGATTTTCTCTGAATGAGCTATCGGCAAATTTCTATGTTAACCTAATATAGGTGCTGGGCCATAGGAACATTCCAGGAAATTGCAAATACGATGAGCTTGCCAGAAATGGCTCACAGCTATCGGACAAAAGCATAACCTAAAATCCAGGTTTACCCTTTCGAACTGCCAGCTACTCCTGAATGAAAACATTCTAAGATGCCAATATTAAGTGAAGAGAGAAACGTGCTTGTGGTACTGCAAGATAGATGTGTTCTGAGTACAATCTGAGACGTTCCCCTTTAAAGGCTCTCCGTAAGCAAAACAGTAGCAGCCATTACGAGTCGCTGGAAAGGCAAATACGCTGAGCACCTGGACCTACCAGTGCACCACGACTATTTCAGGAGTTGTTACAATGTTGAAGAAAAGGAAACAATGACCCACCATCTCTGACACTGTCCAGCTCTAGCAAAACTCCACTTCCGGTTTTGTTGACAGAACATATACAGATTGTAAAAGTCTCGGAACAGCTACACGGATACACGGAGTTAGCATCTCTGACACTTCCAAACATTGATCAAGAATTTTTTTTCAAAAAACTTTTCTTTTTGAGATAATCAGACATCTCTGGAAATTTTAACCCGGAAAGTATGTTTAACCTCTATTAAACACATAAATCTACGTGGAATTTTCCATAATTTTCATCAAGTATGCAATGATTATGGGTATATATTATATGGGTTTCAAAAAAGTTGAATCAAAGACTAGTGCAAAAAAACTTACCGACGCTACGTAAAGACGAACCTTTACAAAGAATATCTAAAACCATTTACGGCTCACACTTATGAGACTAATTTTGGTCTATGATAATTATAATTTTACATACAAAATTCAAATAACACAATTTTAAAGTTAAATACTGATATGAAAAAATTAACTCGTCAACCAGGAATCGAACCTCGGGCCTCTGGATATCTAGTCCAGCGTGCTTCCGCTACACCAAAGACGACTGTGACGTAACAGCCAACTTTTTCATATCATGCTTATTTTTTATTTTGACAGTATTACTTCTGTCGAAGTTATTATTCATATATATTTATTTGTGTATACTAAAGCGTCAACAATACGATTTTTGTCCAAATTCCATTTCGGTTACGTAAGACAAACTGTAGGAGTCTAAATAAAATTTCAAATTCGCTCCCTTTACCTAGATCAGTTTTTTGTATTATAAATACGTATTTGGACTACAATGTAGTCATCATCTGTATAAATTAGCTAGTCGTACTTTACTCTTTGACAATTAGAGATAGATGTAAAGTCGAGATCAACATACAAAAATAAAAATAAATAGAAAATTAACTAGATTAAAATATACTAGATTTAAAATATAATAAATTTTAAATTATATTGAAATTGTTAAAATTTCCTTCATTCACATTCATTCCTGTTAATTTTACTCTTATTAAAATTACTCTTATATTGTCGCAGGATATGTTACTTGTTGCTAATTTGGTGACAGTTTCACCAATTATCATTCGATAATATAATGTTTGTAGGAGTCTAATGTATACTATATAGACAAATTTCATTCAATTTTTAATTAAATACTGATATAAAAAAATTAACTCGTCAACCAGGAATCGAACCTTGGGTCTCTGGATATATAGTTTAGCATGCTTCCGCTACACCAAAGACGACTGTGACGTAACAGCCAACTTTTTCATATCTTATTTTTTATTTTGACAGTATTACTTCTGTCGAAGTTTTAGAATTATACACTTATGAGACTAATTTTGGTCTATGATAATTATAATTTTATATACAAAATTCAATTTTGAAGTATTTAAATAAAGTAGAATCAAATTTGCAATACACTCGCTCTTGGACTATCCTTTAATATTATACATCAACATTCAAACAGTAACAAATGACATCATTTAAAACAAATGAATCTAATTAAATAAACAAAACATAAATAAATTTTTGTGTCAAACACAAAAAATAAATAAAAATGAAACATATTGCAACCCGGAAATGTGTTTACATTACTTTTACTGCTATAGCAAGACAAAAAAATTATAATATAATAACTTTTTTCGTTTTTTTTTTAATTACGTGCATATCTACAGCATATGTATATTCATTTTTGTATAAATGATATTATTTTAATTAAAAATTGGGTTAACGATAATGGGCTAAATGAATTGGCTTTTATATGTAATATCAAAATAAAATTATTATATTCTTTACTTTACTTAGAATTCAGGGTATTCTTTGAATTCAGCATGCAGTCAGTGTTCGAGAGACGAGATTCTATTCTGATGTAACGTTTGTAACTTAAGATTGTATTTAAAATAGCGATTCAACGTAATCTTATTAATACATTAAATAAATATTTGAGATTTCGTAACGATATTTATACTCGGTATATAATATATACCATGGTATATTAAGTTAAGTCCCGACTTTGAAACGGTTGAAAATATTGATCCATAAAAAAATTTTGATATTAGTGTTTATAAAATGTCCTTATAAGTCCTTTTCCGCAAAGTTGTCTGTCCATCTGTAAACACGATACCTCAAAAACGAAAGAGATAGTGAGCTGAAATTTCGTATGCGTGTTCCAGAGCTAAAAAAAGAGCAAAATTGTACTATGCTTGGACAAAATGGACAAAACTGCTTATCCAGATGATCTGTCCTATTGAAACCGTAAGAGATAGAACAAAAATTTAAAGAAAAAAATGCCCTTCTTTTAAAAATAAACAACTTTTGTTCTAAACTTATTAACATAAAACTCGGATATACCGGGTATTTAAGAAATTAACTCAGTTAATTATTGTTTTCATTTGTTTTTACTAAGAAATAAACCGAATTTTTTAGATTTTCGTAGCAATATTTTTATTTTTATTATCGTTTCGGAAGCACAGTTCCTTCTTCAGAAAATATATAATAACGAGAAAGAAGGAACTGTGTTTCCGAAACTATTGGTAAAGGATGTCATATTCCAAAATGGCAGCTTTAATCAGGCTAATTAACAAAATAATAATTTTTTGTTTATTTAAATAGCGTATCTATTAACTATCACATGAGGAGTATTGAACTGAAAAATGAACATAAGCGCATAATAGGGAATATGCATGAAAATTTTTTTTCACATTTATTTTCAGAATAGGAAAATACTGTTAATACTGTAATAATATTTAAAAACTAAATTAAAATCCGACAAATATCAAGGAAGCTATAAGCTTTTAAAGATTATTATCTGTCTCTTTCTTGCAAAAATACTAAAAACGGAGTTTTAGGTGTATTTGGTTGTAAAAGGTGAAAGAGTAAGATGACGTCACATAACATATCAAGAGGGCTTTCACCCTCTTTGTCTAATCGGGAATTTCAATCATTCATATCTCGCTTATTTTTAAAGTTATTTAAAAAGTAATTTTACCTTCATATTTGTCAAGTAAACATGCTTCAATTTAAGTGAAAAAAAATTTTCATGCATATTCCCTATTACTAAAACAATGCTCAAAGATGGTTAGTTCCAGAAAAATTCTCAGTCATATCTCGTACATTTTGTTATGAGTATCCACTAATTCACAAGGCCCTCTTTTAATTGGAATTCAATTACTGTTTTGCATTCAATGAGTGTACAGATTTTTGAAATGATTTAAAATCGTGACCATTAGATTACAGTTTATGTTTATTTGAAGAGAAAAATTTTTGCACTAATTATATTTATTTATATTTATTTATTTATTTGATGTTATTAGCTAATAAAATACATTTTATGACATCAACTATATCAATATAAACTTATTAAGAAACAATAATCTGACATTGATTATTATTTTACTGATCATAAATTATTACCTGTACAGGTACGAGAAGTAGGAGCTACAGATATAGTCAGTGTTACTCTGACAGAATCAAGAAAAATATGCAGATTGTATTAGTATGAATATGTATCTACAGGGTGAGTCATGGAGTTAATTAAGAGGGTGGGTAGGTGATGGAATTCTAAGATATAAAGTTCGTGGACATTTTTGCGTATGACCCACCGTTAATTTGATATTAATTAAATAAACTAACCAATTAGAGAAGCGTGTTAACGGAATAAGAACAAGTGAGGTAACAAACGCAGCGGTAGCAGAGATACGTGGGGGGGGGGGGAGCGAGCTCTCAATTCAATGACAATTGAATGATTCATTATATCTGAAAACTATATTTTTCGTTAAAAAATTTAAGCAATGAATCACCAATAATTTAGCACACTAAAATATTGAAAAAAAATTATACTTAAGAATTTATTAATGATTTTTGCACTGATCAAATCAATTGCAATTTACACTTATTTTCAGCTAAATTGAAGGTTTTCAAATATTGGGAAGTTTTTGATTTCCGTTCGATTATCGAAAACTGAGTTTTTATAAGATCTTGAATTTTTGAGGTCCTAAAATCCTGACTGTATGACAATCTCAAAAATATTTTTTAAAAGAATTTTTATACTACTGTACCGATCGATACTAAAATCGAATCAGATCTTAAATACGTCAAATGCCGCCGTAAAATCTCATCGTAAGAAATATAATAAAAACTGAATAATTCAGTTTATTCGATTTTTCTGAAAAAAAAGAGGTAAATTTTTTTTCCAAAATTTTTTTAAATTCTACTATAAAAACTGTACCGGATTTGAAACGCATAAAGGTGACTCGCTCTACGTTAGTGATGGGGAGAGCCCGCACCCCTCACGTATCTCTGCTGACATTCCGTTTATTCCCCACCATTTATGTTTCCGTTAACGCGTATCTCTTATTGGTTATTTTATTTAATTAATATCTTATTAACGGTGTCTTATTAACATCTTAGAATTTCATCCCCTATCTACCCTTTCAAAACACTCCATAACTTTTGACGCATCCTGTATGTAGTATCGCCAAGATTCAAATTGCATTACTATACTGTATAATACTCGAATTTTTATTCCCTGTACAAATGTCGTCAAAAGTGGAACAAATTTTAAAACTTTACAATGGATTTGTGCCTTATTAATTCGATTTTCGAAAATTGCTTCAGTTATAAGTTATTCATTATAACCATACTAAACAACTTTTATTCGAAACATTTTTCTGAAATTAGACTATATAAGGCATAAATCAATTATAAAATTTTGAAATGATAGTTCGATTTTTGATTTGAGCGCCAAGCGATTATTGCGAGTTTTTTTAGATCTATTTAGTATTCAACTTCAAGTTCCCAAGTGTTGGTTGAAGTTATTCTTATTTTGGCGCGTCATAAGTATCCGATCATAGTGTATTTTCAGCATGTAACGAATCGCTGATATAACACTCGACTGATGTTGTACTCGCTCTATCGATATTGAACAGTTTTCTATCCTGCTCTATTGTACAGTGCTTGGGAGACATTTAGTACAAAATGTATGGCATACAGTAGAAAGACTAAATTTATATAAACATACATTAGATGCTTAGCGCGAAATAGACAACAAGAACATAGTATTTTTTTTTTAATCGTGTGTTTCTGTTTTATTTTCGAAATATAAAAGTATAAAATTATTATTTTTCTTCAACATAACATTCTTTTGTATATGTGAACAGTGTTTTTGTCTATGTGTTATATATGTGTGTTTATGTATTTGTGCTATAATAAAATCAAACCGGTTTGTTGTCCTGATTGCATAACACAGTGCTGGAACGTCCTTAAATAGAAATATTAACTTTACAGCCCACAGAGACAACGAACATGGCCTCTAGAGGCTGGACTGTAATTAGTTATCTCATATTGGTGATGACTTGATGATAGTTTACTAATTTTATTTCAGTGTACATGCAATTTTATTGATATAGGATACGTCTATATAGATATTCACTCTGACATACTTTACATAGGTATATTAATTTACTGTTTAGGAATTGAAAATAAAAAAATTGTTATAATACAGGTAACCTTGAAAAGTTACATACCACAGTCCACAAGCAGTTTTTTTAGCATGTTATAATAAATATAAAGTTTTTTTACAGAACATAATTCAAAATGGAACTGACAAAACTCAGTTAATAAATATTTCAATGCAGATTGAAATAATAATGATATGGATTTTAAAATTTCAATAAAGATATATTAGATTAAGCAAAAATTTTTTTTCTGTTGAGACTAGGGTTGCCACCTATAGTTTAATATGGAGTATTGTACGTTATTTTGGAGAAAAGTACTTTGTTCATAGTATTTTGTGTGTACTTTGGAGGAAAGTACACACAAAATACTTTATTTAGGCAAACTGACCTTAGCGATGCCGCGAGAGACGAGACGAGAATAAGTCAGCGATAGGCGAGAAGAATATTAGAATCCTGACTTTCGGTAAATAATCGAGAGACAGACGATAGCGGCATCACTATCATTTTTAATTATGTCAAATTATAAATTGCATTTTTCTTTTTGTCAGTAGTCACGTATTCTTTTAGTATAGTTTTTTTTACTACATCAAGAAGAATCGAAACCTTTATTAGGGTCTCTATTCGTCATAAATTACGCAATTAACTATATATACATATATATATATATATATATATATATATATATATATATATATATATATATATATATATATATACATATATATATATATCAGTTGGTAAATGACATAGAAAGTTACTACACCGGCAATTAGATATCCTCCAATATTCAATAGTCAACCATTTTCGTTTGCTTATATTTAGTGAAATAAAAAAAAATATCTTAGAAGTTCTTAAAAATATTTAAGGACGTTCCAGAACTGTGTTATGCAATCAGTACAACAACCGGTTTGATTTTGTTATGGCGCCAATACATAAACACACATATACAACACATAGACAAAAACACTGTTCACATATACAAAAAAATGTTATGTTGAACAAACGGAATAATTTTAAACTTTTATATTTCGAAAACAAATCGGTAACACACAATTTAAAAAAAAAATTCATATAATAAATATTTAGCTTTACTCTCCTAGTTTTTTTTTTAAATTCTGTCGAGTATTTTTTCTAATACAACAGATAATAGTTGGGCAGGCATGAAGTTCCACCAGTACCGGATTAGCTACGTAGCAAGAGTAGCAAATGCTACGGACCCCGCGCATTTGGGGGCCCCGCGCACCCACGCCTACCTGAGCGTTAAAAAAATTATTTAAGGAAATTACAAGTCACTGATGTTATATTTTTTTTGAGTCATTATTGATAACGTACTGTCTGCTTTAGATTGTAGAGGTAATTGATTGATATAATAAATAATTATTATTTAAATAAATAATAAATAAGTGTTAAAGATATAATTGATCTTTATTAAATTGAATTATGACATATTATATATATTTATATGTAAATTATCAAAGTTGTTAACATTCAAAGCAACCGTGATAATAGAGAGAAGTTATAGTTGTTAAGCAACAGATAAAAATGATAAATAAAATTATAATAATAATTTAATGAAAATGCGATACCGCTACATACTTCCCCCCATCAACTAATAAAGAAAAACGACTAGAAAAAGGTTGTAACATAAAAAACCTTGTTCACTCGGAAAAAACTTTAAAAGTTGATGTACATCTTATAATTAAATGCAAAGTTAATTAAGATAAGATTAACATTGAAAAAAGTATGCAGGTTTTAGCCTGTCAATCGAAATAGAGGTAGGTTTGTTATTGATATCAATAATAAAAAATTTAGGAAATTTCTTGATAACAGAGAAAGGACCTCTATAATTACAAGATAGTGGAGGTTTGACATGATCTTCGCGTATAAAAACTTTTTTTGATGAATCTAAATCTTTGGGTAAAAATACATTTTTGTTGGTGAACTGTCTGGTAAAAAAAAATTTTGCATTTATCATTCTATTTTTCAACTCTCGAGTAGATTGTTGAACAGAATGATATGTATCAACGTTTTCTGAAAAGAAATCATATGGTAATCGAAGAGGAATCCCATATAAAATTTCTGCAGAAGAAAGGTTAATATCCTCCTTGACCGAGGAGCGCAAATTTAGAAGTACCCAAGGTAAAATTTTGTACCAGTTATTATTTTTTTGACAGCAATTCAAAGAAATTTAGAGTGACCGGTTAAACCGTTCAATAATACCGTTGCTGTTAGGGCGATAAGCAGTAGTGGAAATATGCTTAATCCCTAGAGAAGACAAAAAATCTTTCCATATATGTGATTGAAATTGTTTACCTTGATCAGTAGTGATCCTCGTAGGTAAACCAAAACGCGAGAACCAAGAAGCAATCAAATTGTTAATAATTTCTTCCGACGTGATAGTTTTGATTGGAATAGCCTCGACCCAACGTGAAAAACGATCAATGATAGTGAAGATATACCGATATCCTTCACTAGGAGGAAGAGGTCCAACAATATCTAAATGTAAGAAAGAAAATTTGATACTTGGTTCTTTAATTGGCATAAAATCACTTTTAGTGTGACGAGTGATTTTATTTAATTGGCAGATCGGACATGATCGTGTCAAATTTTTGATTCGTGAAATAAGATTAGGGTTAAAAAAGAATGTGCGTACTTTTTTCAAGGTTTGTCTAATTGATGGATGACCAAGATTATGGACAGCTTTCCATACATCTTCTATATCAATGTCAGGTACGAAGATTCTGGGAATTTTCAAAGAAGTCTCCACATAAACCTTAAAAAGAGAATTCGGAGGAGTACGTATTTCTAAAGAATATTTTTGATTTTTTAACAAATTAATAAGAAGAGGATCACATTTCTGGTGATCAGAAATCTTCTTAATATCAATCAAATCAATACCTGAAGGTAGTGAAATTGTATTAATTCGAGATAAACAATCAGCCGGAATGTTTTCACTACCTTTAATGTATCTAAGATCAGTTGTATATTGACTGACAAAGTTTAAATGACGTATATCTTTGATAATTTACATATAAATATATATAATATGTCATACTTTTGTCAATAAATCTTGAAAATTAATTGAGGCATTTATTTATTTCAAAATAATCTTACCTCAATCTTTTCACTATAATCTCAATATTATTAATAATATTTATTATACCAATTCAATATTTCAACGAATTTAAAGGAAAAAATTATGACATATTATATATATTTATATGTAAATTATCAAAGTTGTTAACATTCAAAGCAACCGTGATAATAGAGAGAAGTTATAGTTGTTAAGCAACAGATAAAAATGATAAATAAAATTATAATAATAATTTAATGAAAATGCGATACCGCTACAAGATAAACGTATGAAAGCATACCATAAAGTAACTAGTGTTTTTGGAGTATTTCGTCAGTTAAAATCATTTACAAAGAGGAGATTTTGAAAAAATCTTCAATTATCGTCTATGCTTACGCACATGATTTGGAGGAGTGTGACGAATTAGGTGACGAATTAGTGCAGTTCGCTGAGCTGCAAGAAAGACGAGGCTCAGGAACTGGACTTTAGAATCGTGTTTCCCAAATGTAGAAATTGCCTAGCGCATTTACTTGTATCTCATGATCACCAACTGCAGTGGCGAACGTTCTTTTTCAACGTTAAAGCGTATAAAAAATGAGTAATACGATGGGCCAAAAACGTCTAAATCACTTCAGCTTGATGAATATAGAAACTGATTTACTCAGAGAAAATAGTTTAATCTCTATATTTGTCCACATTAAATCCAGAAAAGTTCATTTGTAACATTTTCTTTTATTAATCATCCTAAATTTAAAACCTAAGGTAAAGCAAGGGCCCGTTAATGGAATTTGCTACGGGCCCCGCGCTGCCTTCCGGCACTGAGTTCCACATGCTTCTAATGAGAGAGAGTGAGAGAAAATTATAACTTTGATAATAATTATCTAGCGTTCTAAATGTCGTTTTTAGCCTGTGAAAAAAAATGAGGAAAATCTGTCGAAAAGTGGTTTCATGCTGGAACATGCTTAATAAAAAATCAACATAAATAAATTATTGGTAAAAGTAAGAAGAATAAAACTATTTTTAAAATAAGTAAAAAAAACAACTAATGGGGAATATTTTTTGATTTAATAAACGTGTCTTGTTTATAAGACCTTCAATTAAATATAGTACATGTCACTGCTATTGAATTTAGAGGTGCGTCTTTGGTTATGTAAACACTATAATTCATGTTTTTGTTTTTTTTTTTAAATAATGAATCAGAATTGGTTAACATTCGATTAATGATAAGTACCACAAATTCTTGATAAGTATCTACTTAATAATCGCACGAGAGCGAGATTTTTGCTTTGAAAACGAAACAATATACGTTATTATACGTTAGAAAATAATGAACCCACAAAATTCAAGGAGAGAAGTGAATCTACCCATAAAATTCGAGACCAGGCGAGAAAACTAAGGACATCGCCTATCATTCAAATTTAAATAAAAGTTAAGTTTATAATCATTCTTTTCCGAAAAATGTTGAAAAATTTTCTTAACATTTTGAATATTTCAAAATGGGTTGGACACAATTAGTAGCTAGGTATCTACTATGGGCCACTAGTGAAGTAGCCGAGCGGTCTAAGGCGTTATGTCTGCGCAGTATGCATACTTGGAAACTGGGAGGTTACGGGTTCGAATCCCGACATCGGATGTTTGTCAATTATTAAGAAAAAAAAGTGGCGGTTAATTGGCTAAACTGTCGGCGTATGGACAAGAACGAAGTAACCGGCTATGCTTGAGAAGGTTTTCTGCAGTTTCCTTCACGAACTCCAGATGAATATCGGCATAGTTCCTATCAGAGTCGGCTGCCGCCGAATATCCTACCAATTCCTAGTCTACTCACAAATTCCTTCCACTCCACTCACATCCTCACATCCTTAGGCATCACAATGGACCTTATGGTCGAAGTGTAGCCAGTCCAGGGCAGCCTCTACAATCTATCTATCTATTAACTATGGGCCACAAAAGTAGAGCTCAAAATTTGGTGACAGTTTCACCAAATTAGTAACATGGTGAAACTGTCACTAAATTAGTAACAAGTAACATATCGTGCGACAATATAAGAGTAATTTTAATAAGAGTAAAATTAAAAGGAATAAATGTGAATGAATGAAATTTTAACAAGAGTAATTTCAATAATATTTAAAATTTATTATATTTTAAATCTAGTCTATTTTAATCTAGTTAATTTTCTATTTATTTTTATTTTTGTCTATTGATCTCGACTTTATATCTATTTCTAATTGTCAAAGAGTAAAGTACAACTAGCTAGTTTATACTGATGATGACTACATTGTAGTCGAAATACGTATTTATAATACAAAAAACTGATCTAGGTAAAGGGGGTGAATTTGAAATTTTATTTCAAAAACCTAGAGTTCTCACTAATTATCATTCGATAATATAATGTTTGGTAGTAGATATTTGTATAAAATATTTGAGCAACAAGTTCTACCAAAATTTTTCAATGAAACGTGACTCATTTATTATCGTATTCTCAAAAAAACCAAACATATATTTATATTAATCATATTGCGTAATCTTCACCTGCAGTTGTTTTGTATATATGTATTCATTTTTAACATAATCTATAAAACTGGTTTATTTACATTGAAAAACTTCCGTATTTCTTCTTTTTGCTGCACTCATCTCAATCTATATATCTCTCTGCCTACCTACTTGAAAATTCTGTCACTTTTATTTTAATCGTAACCTTATTCGTTGCGGTGATTATCTTTTGATAATAAAATTTAATAAAAAAAAACATACGTTTTCTTTTTTAGAAAAAAAAACAACAACAAATCTATAAGCAAACGTTTCAATAAAAATCTACATATTATATTGATAGATACTTTTCTTTTTTTTTGTAATTTCATTCTTTTGGTATGTATTTGAATAGAATTACGACCACCAGAGAGAGAGAGATATTCCATAAAGTGAATTGCTAAAGGTCTATTGTTTCAATGTGAGATTTATTTTTGTCTATGTTATTTTAAATACAATGGGTTTCAAAATTATCACTTTTAATTGTGTATGAAAGTTAGTAAATCTTTATAAATATGCTCGAATGAGCTTATCAAGTTACATAAAAGATAAAAAAGTGTGTGTGTACTTAAGTACGCGCTTAAGAAGTTATACTACTTTTTAAATAATATATTAAAATAATATTCAATATGTCAACACTACTATTAAGTCACAAAAGTTCTATAAAATGATATAGTCGTGAAAAACTTCAATGGAAAAATTATATATTGTATCTAAAACCAATGAATCTACATTTCAATCTTCACTGTGATGTGGAAAAGCACTTTGGTTATGAGTCAAAAATGAGATTACAAAGAATTGAAAAGTTCATCACCCGAAATGGTCAATACAGTTATCAGTAATTTTTCACTTTTTATTGATATAAGTTTAAGTTATTTGAGAAAATGGTTTGATTTTAATGCGTCCTAACATATTTTTGAAAAATGAGGTTGAATTTAAACATTTTGAAATGGTAATTACAAAGGCCCAATTACAAGACAGATTAAATATTAAGATGGAGGATTTGTATTCCGAGTTAACAAGACTTTAAGAGATCCAAACACAATCCACTAATACGGATAATGAATTTTGAGAGAAAAATTCTGTTGACAAATGGCAATATACAGGTCGTTTTCAGAAGCATTTCCAATAGAGAATCAATGTACACTCCCGGTCACAAAAACTGAACCAGTTGAAACATTTTAAGTGCTATTTTATGTAATATACACATATTTAGTAATATATTCGCTTAGAATGTGACTGCTTGGTGGTTGAATTTCAATGAACGGAAGATACAATATTAAAAACATAGTCGAATATACACGATTGTACCCGAATCGAACGATACACGATGTATTATACATTGACTAAGTAGTGTGCGTGTGTGTGTGTGTAATTATTTAATTATTTGTGTGTGCGTGAAATTTAACATGATTCCCCATTGGAAATGCTGTTCAACACAAACTGTATACTTAAAAATGCATCTGATAGCTTACCATATGGAAAAAAAAATGATTTCTTATTTACTCTCTGTTCCCGCCACTTCAGCGTTCACTGAAAGTGTTTTTTTCGGTAATAAATTTGAAATGATGAGAAGAGAGAAACAGATCGTCCATCAAATTTTATTAAATTTGTTATTTATTTATTTAAATCTAAATATCGATTGTAAAACTAGCTTTGTATCTTTCAAAGACAAAAAAAATTGTTAGCGTGTGCGAAAAGCACCCAAAAATAACGTTTTAAGCGAATGAAAACAATAAATTTGAAAAATACTTTATTTTTTTCCTATTCAAAGAATTTGATACGATATTTTTCTCAAAAAAAAGTTGGCAAACCTAACCTTAAATATACGCACTTTTGAAGTACATAGTACCTATACTAAATTCATCTATACAAACAAAATATCTATATGTATATTATTTTCTTACTTTGAAAATGAGGACGCGAATATAACAAAAAGGTATTGAATTTTACCATTTAATATCAAAATAACATATACACACACACACACATCACATACGTGTATAGGAGGAATTGGATAGGATAGTTTTTTTAAATAAAAATATATATAAAAAAAACTATATAAATACAAAAATATTTTTAACAAACAAACAAAAACCCTATACAATAAAAATAAATAACCGACAGACAGACAGAGAACGTATCTAGGTGGGTACATACTATACGAATGCAACAATCGCGAATGACTTTGATAATATGTTTGTTTTATTTTAGATAGAAAACCACACATATTTATTTCTCTGTTATTATTTTGTCAATCCCATTTGGTTTCAATACAATTTTTCCAAACTATTTTCTCTGTGTATTGAAAATATTTTGAAACAATATCGTATGAACCTAACAAATTGGAACGAAAATATTTCTAGAGGTCTAAGACCGCATACCAGCCAAATTGCCGCGCTTGTAAAGGCGTTGTGTGAATTTGGATCTGGGAGGTTATGGGTTCGATTCCCGACATCGGCAGTTTTACAATTATTAAAAAAAAAGGGGGGCGATTAATTGACTAGAACAAAGTAGCCGGCTATACTTGTGAAGGTTTTCTGCAGTTTCCTTCACGAACTCCAGATGAGTATCGGCATAATTCCTATCAAAGTAGCCGCACATCCTACCAATTCCTTGCATATACACAAAATTCCTTGTCCTCTTCTCTCATCCTCACATCCTTAGGGATCACAATGGACCTTATGGTCGAAGTGTGTCCCGTCCAGGATTTATCTATCTAGCACATTAAAATTGGTACGATTAGGTCATAAATTACTATACAAATTACTATTAACAATTTTATTTAGTTACTTGATATGAAAAATCATCCATATCTTCGCTGCAGGGGATCGAAACCAAGATCTCTGACTTTTCGCGGGCCAGTGCTTTACCAACTGAAATACCCAGATACTATGGTACAAAGTGTATAATTTCTCACTCTCAATTTCTTAAATAATAAATAAATTGTTTCATTTTCCAAATACTAAAAGAGAAATTCAATAATTTTGTGAAATAAAAATATGATTAGAAAAATTCTTCCAGTATTTATAAGGTTGAATTCGTCATGAAACAGTACTAAATGTTTAATACTAAATCCATAAAAATGTTTTATTAATATTTATATTAAAAACAACGCAAATTGGCAATTTTGATTTATCACAAAAATAAAATTATTATAATCAAGAAAAATTAAAATTACAATCATTTTTGACATTTAATAAATTATGATATCACGAGGAACGTCGACACTCCTTTTGTTAGAACAATGCTGTTTTAGTTTAATCACAGCTGTGTGTCCGTCTATATAAATTGTTAAATCATTAACAATAGCCAACAACAATAGCTATTAAATCTAATTTAAATCTTATTAAATCTAAAAATGAAATGTCATTTCATTTTTATTTCTGAAGAAGGAACTATAATGTTCCGAAACTAGTCATATATAGTGATTTTACGAAAATTTCAAATATTTGTTTTATTTAATAAATCTAGAGCACGATAGTGCGTAAGGCCGAGTTTAAGGTATATTACTTCTTAGTTATTCTAGTAATAGAACTTATTCCACAATACTCGAAACAGCTTCTCGATACCCGAAACAAAAAATTTCATTATTAGTTTTTATTTCGAGTATTGCGGTAAACGTTTTGTTATTTGAATAACTTTGTCTCAACTCGAAGTCAAAAAAAATACGATACTCATTTCGTTAATTTTCGATAATCATTTAGGAAGAAAAGTGCAGATTTGGACTGATGATGGCATATCAAAGTAAAAAACAAATGTTCACAAACAAATTTCATGGGTCTGAAAATGTTTCGTTTTCCAAAAGTATAGCTCAAATCTGTCGACTTCTTCCGAAACTATAGCGATTGACTAACTTTTGGAGCCCCCATTTCATGCGAGATAAGTCTGATGAGAATTGAATTACTCATATAAACCTAGGATGATCGTGGTCTTATATTTATAGAATAACCAACTCTCCCGCAATATGGCGGTTCCATTTTTATTGAAACAAAATTTATTATAGTGTATTTCCAAGATAGACGAATATTTTCCTATAAAAATATTCTTTGTGCTAATTCCAGTAGAATTTTTCATATTTAAAACAATAAAGATTCCCATTTAGAAAACATAAGTTACCCCATGAACCCCAAAAAAAAACTCCATGAACCCCATAAAAATTCTACTCATAGTATTTTCCGATATCCCTCTCGAACCTAAGAACTTTTGTCTGAAACACTTTTCAAAATTCTTTTCTCATTTTTAGATAATTAGTTGAATTAAATTTTAAATATTGCCCCAATTACATAGAACAATTATTTGTACTTTATAAATACTTATTTCGACTACAAAGTAGTCATCATCAGTATCAATTAGCTAATCGGAACTATCTCTCGGATATGGAAAGATATTTTACTCGTTGATAATTTGGTGAGTGTCTCTTAAAAGTTTTAAATAAACTTATCAATGACTAATTTACACTATAAAACTTGTAATTGTTATTTATTAATTTGTACACGCATAAGTATTATATATATTAATATAATAATTATATAAATGAATGACTCTATAGACCAGGCATTATTATATATAGTTTTGTGTATATTACATACCTATAGTGAGTATTATCAAAGCGTATCAAATATTAAATACACTATAAATTACATTTTAAAAAATCATATTACAAAAACGAACATATTATTGTTTTAAATAAAAATACATTTTATGTTCAAACCATCCATATACCTATATAATAATAATAATTAACTAATATACACCGTGTAACGGAGAAACCGTGTTTTTATTTAAATTAGGTTACTTAATGATTCGTCAAAATAGTATTTGACGACTCATTACCTCAATCTTAATCACTATAAATATAAACTGACTGATGTTTTAATACTCGCACTGAATTTAAAACTATTACACTCATTTAATATGAATATTTTTTAACCCGACTTCAAATAGGAGGATGGTTTTCAATTCGTCTGTATGTTGTATTTTTTTTAATGCTTGTTAACTCAGAACTCCGTCATTTATGAACCGACTTTGAATTTTTGTTTTGTTTTAAAGGGTTTGGTTTCCCATTGGTCCCATTGTCACCAAATCGCATTCTGATGCTGATTAGGGGATCCCCGGGAAATCGAGGAAAATACTCAATTTATATGTGATCAAGGATTTCTGCGAAAATTTGTTGTATGTTTGAAAGGGTATACTTATATAAAAATTTTCTTCAAAAAAAAAACCCAAAAAATAACAAAATGCATATTAAAAAAAATTGAAAATCTGTTATGAACAAATGCACTAAAAATTAAAAAAAAAAAAAAAAACAACTGATAAAAAAAATGTGTTATAAAAAAATGCACTAAAAATTAGTAGGTCGTTTATTGGGTCTACCCATATTCAGACAAATAAAATCAGTTATAGAACTTCAAAGTCACTAAAAAGCGAGAAATAAAAAAAATTTTGACAAAATGGAAACCCGACTTCAAAAATTAAATATTCTAAAACCAAAAATGCACTAAAAAGTAAAAAAATAATTGCATATTCTTGTGTCAAATTTAGTTCACCTAAGCAAAATTTTTTAAATATATATGTACAATTTTTGTTATTTTTGGAGGCGGTGTCCAAATTTTATGTGAAACATTAAAATTTACATAAATACAATTTTTTTCGACGTTAATATTTTTCAATTTCTCTATGCTGACACCGACTCCAAAAATAACAATAATTGTACATATATATTTAAAAAATTTTGCTTAGGTGAACTAAATTTGACATAAGAATATGCAATTATTTTTTACTTTTTAGTGCATTTATGGTTTTAGAATATTTGATTTTTGAAGTCGGGTTTCCATTTTGTCAAAATTTTTATATAAATCGTCATTGTCTAGTTTAAACGTATTGATAATAACAAGAGTAAACAATCACTCAAAATGCACAGTGATGATTTAGATAAAAAATATTAATATTAAATGTGTTTTAAATTCAGTGCGAGTATTAAAATATCAGTCAGTTTATGTTTATAGTGATTAAGATTGAGGTAATGAGTCTTCAAACACTATTTTGACGACTCATTAAGTAAACGCCTACTATAAAACACGGTTTCTCCGTTACGCGGTGTATATTATAAATTAAACAATAAGGTATATCTATTACTTGTAACAATGTGTTATATATGTTTAACTAAAATAATTATGTTATGTTTTTATGTTATATATTACCTATACTTAATTATGTTTGGTGACTAAATTATGTTTTAATATTCCGTTATGAAATTAATATGGCTGTGACAAATAACTGGCCCCAAAAGTAGCGTTTATTTGTGTCAAAATGTGTGCCTTTTTAATTCAGTTTTCGTTACAGCCGGTACAAACTCGGGACTAAACTTAATATCCCTTGTATATATCATATAATCGGGTATAAAAATAATAATTTATAAATAATATAATATGGTTATTATAAGTATACTATTAAAACATATCCCACATAAATAATTTCGGAATACTTTTTATACATTATAATAATTGTCAATTCTTAGAATATTAAGTTTTCAAAAACCAAGCTTTGCCAAAATTTGTCATTTACAATAACTTTTCAACTTACTCGTGTAAGAAATAATTCTGGTAAATACACATTCACAATGAATTTATAGCGGCATCCAATTAGCTATCAGTAGGGTAAGGCTATAAATGACTTCGACAACCATGCTTTTCCAGGTTCGTCTGTCCTGGGCTTTATGAATAATTTCTTTGGTGTTTATCAGTTTTGTCCTGGTAGAATGCTGTGTATAAAGTATATTGTATTTTGACCTCTTCCAATCATCTTTCCTGTAAGTGTTAGGTGTTCCATTTGTTGACTTCGGATGATGATTCCAACAAATTCTAGCTTTCTTTTTCGGATCCATTTAATCAAACAATGAATACATTTGCGATAATTTTCTACAAGACTTTTGATTTGATCACTAAAATTGTACAATTATTAAATTAAATTATTTGGTTTGAAGCCGGTTAAAAAAAACTTGATATTTAAATTTCAAACACCATAAAACTTGACGCATATACTTGTTCGAACAACCGCAGTCAATATTAATTATATTAATTTTATTTATGTATTACCTCAAAGCAGTATAATAATTATATGAATCTATTAAAAACCTATAAAAATTATAAACTATAATAAATAGGGAAGAACTAGGTGTTGAACAAATACTTACAATAAATTTATTTTAATATTTTTTTTTTTTTGTAAATAAGTAAAATATTTTATATGCGAAAACCCATACATACATAATAATATAATAAAACACACACATACTATGGACCACACAAATTGATGTCATTTTTATTAAAATTGTATAATTGATTTGTGCCTGATTGATTCGGTTTTCGAAAAAATACACCGGATAAAATTTGTTCATTAGAAGTATAGGAACAACTTTTATTCGCAGCATTTTTTTCCAAAACCGTATGAATAAGGCACAAATCAAGTATATAATTTCAAAAAAATTACATCAAGTTTTGTGGCTAAGTGTACTTACTCTCTTAATAACAAGTAGTAGCCATTAATACTTATGTTCAACCTACAGAATTCATGTTTGAATAATAATAAAACATTAATTCTTTTTTTTTTCTACAAAATATATAAACTTAAAATCCGCTATACCAGTTATTTTATTATTATGTTAACTATTAATGTTGTTTTGTTATGTTGTGTTAATAATGAAAACATAATATTCATATCTGTTGTATTGTTTAAGCGTTAGATATTATTAAATGATTTATAATTCTTGTTCGGAAAATATCTGAATAATAAATTTATTAAGAACAATATTGTTTGTTACTTGTTGAATAGTTTAAAAAATATGTGAAAATAACAACTAACTGATTACATTGCTTAAATACCCAGTATATCATGAATTTATGTAAAAATGTTTAAAACAAAAGTTTTTTATTTTGTTAAAAGGGATATTTTTTTCCTTTACATTTTTATTCTATCTCTTACAGTATCAAAGATGGGAAGTTTTACCCATTTTGCCCAAACATGATTCGATTTGGCGCATTCACGAACTTGACCCTACCTTTCAGCGCTTTACGTTATTGAGTTATCGTGTTCACGGACACACGGATGTACGAAAATTGGCGAATCAGGCCATTTTATGAAAATATTTATGTCGATCAAAATTTTCAAGCGTTACAAAGTCGGGACTAAACTTAGTATACCTCATATTTACATATACCGGGTATAAAAAGAAATCTGTTTCGAATCTAAAGGATGTTATTTATTAAATTAAAAGTATTAGAACTTTTCGTATTTTTGACTAGTGAAATAATGAAATTGATATCAGTTTCATTATTTCAATGTTTAGGCATTTAGATTAAGTGCTATTCATTTCTCTGTAGGGAGTACGGGCCAACAACCTTGCGTACTTGTGTCCACTATTTTATTTTTTACATTTATTTGTAATAAATTCACGTTCGTTTATGTAAAGGAAGTTTCGGTTAAAAGCAAGTAAAAATATATTATGAATACCTGCAAGTAATTAATATGGATTTCAATTTCATTAATTAATAAATACATTGAACTAATATTCAAAAAAAAAGAAACGGATCGTTATGTAATTTTCGTCTTATTTTTTTTACCTAAAGGCATTCAAATAATTTAATTAAAATTAAATCCACCATCTATTTTATGTATCCAACCGTCAAGACACAGAGCTAAAGCTATTCATTTAACGGCGTCTGTGTGTGTGTGTGTGTTCTTCATTAACGGTTTTAAATATTTATTTCTATAAAACAGTGGCGTATTTACTTATTTTATGGTCTAGATCAGGGGTGACCAACTTTGGTGTGTATAAGATCTATATACTTTTTATCTTAAAAATGTGTCGCGATCGACTTGTAGGTACTATTTGTTCGATGGTACTTATAAAAAGTTGTTATAAAAATGCACAGTATGGTTGATAATTTGATTTTACGATTTCACTTTCGCGATTATTTTTTGGTTTAGGAAAATATATCATGGAAGAATAAAATACGTTTTTAGACTTGAATTTTGCTAGTATATCAATATCTCGTGGAAGTAAACCTGGTACTGAAACACCATGTATATCCACCTACGTAGAAAACAACATAATTATTTAATGGGTCAAAATTAACTCAAGTTAGCTACAAATAAAGACATATTTAGATCTTACTATATTGTCTTAACATTAATTGGAAGACTGAGTTTGCATGTCTCTAACCAAGGAATCATAATTAGCTGTATATTCTGATAAAGACAATAATAATGAGTCTTCAGTATGGAAATACTGAGGAATAGTCAGGATAAAACGTTGTGAAGTCTTCGTTAACATTAAGTATGAAAATTCCGATTTACAAAGGTATGTAGATCTGAAACAAGAATAAATATATTCACTACATTTGGTGATATTCGAATGTTTTTCTAGGTTGATGAATTTCCAAAAATCTTCCTCAAATTTTCTGGCTTGTAAGATTAAATCAGTTTATAAAATTATAATTTTATTTTTTAATGAGTTTTGCTCCATATGAAATATATTGGCAATTTTTTGGGAAACGCGTTTCACACTTCACAATCTTTTTTAAAAGGAAAAGATATAAATTCCACAATTTCTTTAATTTTTTCTTGAAATCTTATCCCAAATTCTTCAATAACTATTTGTCAAGACATCGCGAGCGATCGACCAAAATTGACTTCGCGATCAACCGGTTGATCGCGATCAACTTATTGGCCACTTCTGATCAACATTATCAAACTCCTATCGTCAAATTGCCGTAATGCTGAAGTTAGACGCCGCTCAAATATCATCGGTAGTAAGTCGTAAAATGATGCACTCTCACCAAATTTCAAATTGTAATGTAATGGCGTATTTTCGAATTGAATTTTAAGATCATACCATATAATTGTTCTGTTGCATACATTTTAGTTACAATTGAATTCCTAGGCTAGTTTACAAACATTGTTTCTAACGTTGACGACATACATATGGCCACAAAAGTAGCACTCTTTTTTCAAAATTTTATAATTTATTTGTTCCTTATTCATTTGGTTTGCCGAAATAATGCTTCGTTTAAAAGTTATTTAATATAAAAATAACAACAATTTTATTAGAAACATTTTCCCAAAAACCGAATGCATAATTTACAAATCAACTAACAAATTGTGAAAATTGAGCTCTATTTTTGTGGCCCATAGTACAAATCAGCTCACGCTATTATGGATTTGATTTAATTATTAATTAATAAAATGAAAATCCATAGTAATAACTGCAGGTGTAAATTTGCTAGCTGTTAACTGTGCCTTCGTGTTTTTTTTTTATTAATAAAGCTTTAAACTTACAATTCGTAAATTATTAAGATAGAATGTGCTGAATTATTGCCTTCATTTATACATAGAAGAATTTATCACCAAATCATTAAAAATCTTTAAAAAAAATTATTTGTGAAACATCTTTCACAACATCTTATACAGTTTTAGAATATTTGCACTATAATATACTCAAGCTACAGAGTCCAGAACAATAAACAAACGACATTGCGTGATCATAGCACATGATGCAATTTGATTGGTTCATTTGGTAACTTGTCCTTGAATTAATACAAGTGTCAATTCATTCGTGTGTGAATTGTTGTTTACTTCTATCATGTTTGTGATCCATCATATCGATTTATTTTTAGTTTTTATTGTTACATTTGTTATTATTGTTCACTATTCGTTATATTCCTATTTATAACAGAATAATATGAATAAAAACCGAAAACGAAAGAACGAAACCGGTCTATTTTGACATATGTTCGCGTGTATTAGTGCATGTATTTGTTATTGTGGCTGGATTCTAAAGCTTAAGTTTTATATAGATCTTGAACTTCAATATGCAGTCTTAGTGCAACACATATGCCGCAAGGTTACACTTTGTACCCACCCACAAATTTTGTATTAATTATTATTATTTATAAAAATAAAAATTGGTTTACTGTCCAAAAAATGTGAATTTAATTAACATTTATTAGCTTAAACCAGGATATCTTGGTACATTCCTGTAAGTTAATCCTTAGAAAATACATCAAAATTTCTATTTAGAATAGACACAAAATCACATACTACGTAAATTTTGTCTTTTAGACTAAGAAATATATTTTACATTTATTAGGTGAATTTTTGGTACTGCATTCAAAGTTTTATATCTTGTTCTACCTCCTCAACAACCTCCTCCTACCACGAAATTTAAACCTGTTCTTCGTATTATTTTTAAATCCACCCCCATAATACATTATTCTTTTGTTCCTTATTTTTCGTTTAAAAAATTTACAGGAATTTTATTAATGAACCTAATTATTTTGTGAATGTTATTAAAAAAAATAAAAATACTTAAAAAACTTTCTAACGTCGAACTCTTTTCATATTGATTAAAGTGTTCGCTTTTTTTTTAATTAACTTAAAAAAGACGAAAATACTTCTTCTTTTTTTTAATTTGAATATTCACGATCAATTAAAATGGACTGTTCTGTAATTTATAGTCATCACCGATTAATATGGTATTTTGTATTTCCAACGAGTTTAATTTAAAAAGTGTATACAATCAATTCACATTTTGAAGACCCGAAATATCTAAATAAAATATCAAATTTCTTGTACTATGGACTACAAAGGTAGGGCTCATATTTATAATTATTTTATGCCTTATTCAATCGGCTTTAGAAAAAATGCTTCGGATAAAAGTTGTTCATTATGAGTATACTAACAACTTTTATTAGAAACATTTTCTACCGAGAACCGCATTAATCAATTATTGAGAAAGGAGCACTTCTTTTGTGTTCCTTAGTACTCTAAAAGCCGTTTCACACACATGTCTCCTCCTTGTTGAATACTCGGCAAAATACTGTTTATAAATGCGTCCAAGAGGCTTCCTTCGATACACTCAACATGAACAGGATACAACTTCGAGAAGTAACCGGATTCATCACCGGGCATTATCACCTACGAAAGCATCTGCACACAAGAGAGCTCCACAATGGATTCATCATTTGCAGTCTGTACGACGAGGAGGAAGAAAAATCTAGCCACTTCATCTTTAACTGCGATTTCACGATTGCAGCAAATACATTATATTCAGTGCATCTCACGCCGAATGTATGAACCTTCAGGAAAACCTGATAAGCAAGTTGCTAGCTATTGCCAAGATATGGGAGAAGCGAGAAGACTGAAGTAGAAAAGAGAGCACAATGGTCCAAAAAGTCGAAGTGTAACACTTTTCATTTATCATGGCAATATTATCCTAGGGCTCTAAGACCTAGGTAAACTTACGGTATGTAAGTAAGATTCACATTGTGTTAAGTTATTCCATTAAACTTACCTCACATTTTTCCTGAATTTACAGGTTTTGCAATTCCTTATCCAAGTTTGAAGGAAAAACTACCCTATCAAATGACGAATTAAAATCGGTATGATTGATGATACATAGTTTGGCTATAATGTCATTTTCTGCGAATAAGGGTATATTATTGTTCAAAGAGCTGATGGAACTGACCGAAATAAAGAGAAAAGGAGAAAAGTTTATAAGACAATGGGCCTGAAAGTGCTTTGTTTCCAAAGATATACTTGAAACGCTCTTAAGTAACCACCGGCACAAGAATCCCATAACATGTGAGGCAAGACTTTTCACAGAATATCTCAATTCAATGCGTGATCTTACAGAAGTACCGTAAATCTGCCCACTTTTAGCTCATACATTACTAATTTGGAGCTATTTGGAACTATTTCACAAATGTTATTTCCTAATGTCTATAAAAATATCGACTAATCGATAATCGTTAAAAAAATGTTCAACAAAAGAACACTGTTTATAGACGATTTTACAATTAATCTAAAATATAATAACAATCTTGATGTGATATGAGGACTGGAGTGGGGCGCCAAGCTCAAGTAATAACAACACAAGCAATATATGTTTTTAGTACACTTGTAAAGCTGTTTAATGGTGGATAAAATGACAGTACATATAAGGTGGTTAAATTCACCGTCTCAAACTCCATCAGACTTCGCTACATTCACCTCTCATCCTCGAAACAATTTAGATATAGGATTTGTGTGAACACACACACACACACATATATATATATATATAGGTTCACAATTTTCTGTTGTTGTTCTGAGATGTAATCTGAGCACTACCTAACATGTGAGAAATAAGATTTGGAAAATGATCTAGAAATTCTGGGCACTAAATATATTTAGGGATAATATAAATTATTTTATAAATTTTAATGAAAAACTATATGGAAATTACCATCATTTTAATATTATTTGTTGTAACGTCTACTATAAAAACATTGTAAATGTCTGTTTATTTGTTTGTTTGGTACTACTGGACCGATTTTGATGAAATTTTTTTAACTGCATAAAAGTTAAAAATTGATATGTATTCGAAGCAAGAGAGAATTAGAAAATGTGGGCTAATTAGAAATAGAAATTTAGAGGAAGTATCACAGGTGGACAGATATTATGAACAACATTTTCCAACATTTATGCCTGCAATCAGTATTTTCAAGCGTTACAAAGTCGGGACTAAACTCAATATATATATATATATATATATATATATATATATATATATATATATATTTATATATATATATATATATATATAAATTCCTGTATCCCATTGGGGGGCGTAGGGCCGCAACAAATGCCTTCCACCATACTCGATTCTGGGCCATTTGCTTTATTTCTCTCCAGGTTTTTCCTTCTTCTATCTCTTTCTCGACTGACCGCTTCCGGGCTATCTTGGGTCTTTCACGTTTTCTGCTTCCTTAGGGGCTCCAGTCTAGGGCTTGTCTACTGATGGTATAACATGGCCTTTTTAAGGTGTGACCTATCCACCCAAACTTTCTCTGCTTTATTGTTTCGTCAAACATTATATTATCGAATGATAATTAGTAAAGTACAAGAGTAAATTACGACTAGCTAATTTATACTGATGATGACTACATTGTAGTCGAAATACGTATTTATAATACAAAAAACTGATCTAGGTAAAGGGAGCAAATTTGAAATTTTATTGTTTCGTGATAGGGCTTTGGCTTGCTCTCCTCATCAATTCTTCGAAGAGTGTTCTGAGATATTTGTTTGTGAATACCTGTAATTTATTTGGATCGTTTTTGTCACTTTCCACGTTTGGCAACCATACAAAAAGACTCAAACTTAATATTCACTCTGTAAATATAAGATGCATCTTTGGATTTGGCATTTACAGTAGATTTCAGTTCAATTAGCTTAGTGCTCAAATTACATGCACCCGTTTTTAGATACATATCTGTGTGTATCTCTACTATACCTCGCGTGGAAAATCTGATGCTTATACCTTGTTGTTGTGTTTTGTCGACTCGATTGGTGGTGGCGTCGTAAGGTTGTATGTATTTTGTATGTGGGGTAGTAGTGGTACAGTAGTGCAAGTACAATGATGTGGGGGGACGTGTGTATATATGTGTATATGATTCGATGTTTTGATGTTTTCGTCATTATTATTTATAATATACTCATGGTATTTGTATGTATGTATTGTATATACACTTATTATATACAGTTGCAAAATGTTATATACAGTATGAGCTCGTTAACACACCGTATCGCAACGCCCGTTGCGATCGTTGTTGTTGTTGTGTTCTGTTTCTTTCGTGGTTGTTGTAGTGGGTATTTTCCACCGCATATTTTCCATGATCGTGGAAATGAATTTCGTTGATATACACCAAACAACACAACAACAATATCTTCCTTCCTACGTATACTGAACGGGGTTGATGTATGTTCTATGTGAGGTTCACAACATCGACAAAATCTATGCATACATATATTAGTATTGGGACATTCACTTTAGTGAATAAAAAGTAGATTATATTAGATTAAATAGCTGGAGGAAAGTGTAACAAGCAAGGCATGTTGTCACTGCAACCTAGATGCTCGATTATGTCATTTTCCTTTTCTATCAAAATCCCTAAGTCCATGGCCTTGATGAAACATACGATTTAACCTAGATTAAGGTCCTCCCTCCAACATAGAAAAGTATAACTTCACACATTCCGCATTTTCCGGGAGACATCTTAGCCCCAATGTACCAGTCCAAGTAGCCGAGCAGTCTAAGGCGTTATGTCTGTGCAGTATGTTTATTTGGAAACTGGGAGGTTATGGGTTCGAATCCCGTCATCGGCAGTTCGTCAATTATAAAAATAAAAAAAAAGGGCGGTTAATTGACTAAACTGTAGGCGTATGGACAAGAACGAAGTAACCGAAGGAAACTGACCGAAATAAACTGCAGAATACCTTCTCAAGCATAGCCGATTACTTTGTTCTTGTCCATACGCCGACAGTTTAGTCAATTAACCGCCCCTCTTTTTTCTTAATAAATGACAAACTGCCGATGTCGGGATCTAATAACATATCTACGCATTTTTTTGAATCAAACAAAAAAAAACGACTGTGTCGTGTATACATGAATAATCCTGTACATATGTAACCTAGTAGTGTAGTAAAATGCATTAACATCGTTAGTGCAAAGATGAAATAAAATCAATAAGATTGTATTTATAATAAAAGACAAGCGCGTATCAGTAATGGCGCCCACGTACATTTGTCATTTCCTTGTATATATGTATCGATGTACGTATGTATGTATGCAAGTATATATGTGAATATGATGAGATGGTTATACACCAGAGAGGATTACATTGGGGTATGAGTAGTATTGGAGTAGGTGTTCTGACAGAATATAATGGGTACAACAAAATATATACGTAACCTACCACATCCATCTATCTATCGCATATATATATACACATATATATATATATATATATATATATATATATATATATATATATATATATATATATATATATATATATATATATATATATATGTGTATCGGTATTTGGTTCAATGTATCTATCTATCTATCTATATGTATCTATCCATTGTATATGACAATAAACTCTCAACTGTTCAAAATTAACGATGCTGACAAAAAATACACTTATGTGAAAAAGTTTTGAAACAAAAAACAAATAAAAAAGAAGTGAAAATAACAAGTAACTGCGTAAACTATTTATTTTAATTGATATGAAACAATTAACTTATCAGGAATATTATTACCAGGAATCGAACTTGGGGCTTCTGGATTTTCTCGGTCGGATAAGTTGATATTTGACAACCAAGTAATACAATGATGTGAGAAAATTGAGTCATTCGTCAGAATCATCTTTGGTGTAGCGGTAAGCATACTTGGTTAGAAATCCAGTGGTCTGATGCTCGATTTCTGGTTGATGAGTTAATATTTTCATAGCACAATGGGACTCCATAACGCGTCCATTGTATGCAGATTGTCTGGCGAGGAGGAAGAAACATCCAGCCACATTATCTTTGACTTCTCTGGGTTACAGCAGATATAGGATATTCGGTGCATCTCACCCCGAATCTCACCACCTTCATAAGGTCGAAGTGCAATTCTTTTTAGACCCCAACATATATCTATCTACCTAAATATATTACATATGTATACACTAGAAATCCTATTCTTGTACTACGGGCCACAGAAGTTGTGTCCATTTTTCAAAATTTTATATTTGATTTGTGTCTTATTAATTTGGTTTTCGAAAAAAACTCTTCGGATAAAAGTTGTTCATTATAAATATAGTAACAACTTTTATTCGGAACATTTTTTCGAAAACCGAATAACTGATACCAATGACGATAAACTAAAGATGATAAACCGATTAAGTGGCGTTTGTTTTTTTGGGAAATTGTGATAAATTTATTTGATTTTTGACAAAAATATCTCGAAATACAACTCGACACTTAAAGTGAATATGTGATATTTAAGCAATTAACTAGTTGTTATTTTCACTTGTTTATCTATATTACTAATAAAAGCGTATCGTTAAAAGTTTTATTTTGAAAGATAAATGTTCAGAATATTGTTTCCAAACTTTATGACGTTCGTGTATTTGCTACTATACTTCATAACATATTACTTATTGGTTTTTATTCATACAAAAAATAATTTTCTTCAAACAATTAATTTGTAACCAGATATTTTACTGTTGTTTTATATAATACTACACACATTCTTCGCTAAAATTAATTTGGGTGTGTCATATTTCACTAAAACTGAAAAAGAATATTCAAGAATTTGTATCATATCATACTCGTATATATTATACAGGTGTTCTGAAATTTATTCAAGAAAACTATACCACAATGTAGAGCTGGAGAAAACTAAACAAAAATGTTTTATCAAGTTTTTCGATTTGACGCTTAGTTTTTGAGATATAATCAATTAAATATTAATAAATTCAACTAATCACAGAGAATTTGCAAATTTTAAAGGGTTTTGTCGACACGGTTATCAAGTGTAAACACTAACCTACTCTACTACGGTGGCCCCGCCTCCTTACACTATGCGCTCTGTGATTGGCTGAATTTATCAATGTTTAATTAATTATATCTTAAAAAATAAGCGTCAAATCGAAAAACTTTATTAAACTTTTTTGTTTGTTTTTTGCACATCTACACCGTAGTATAGTTTTCTTGAATGAATTGCAGAACATCCTATATATATATATATATATATATATATATATATATATATATATATATATATATACATATATTATCTTTGAAAAACTTTTATGATTAATGACCTTTTATTCGTTAGGTCTTCTTAGGTTACAACACAACACATTCATAGAGGAGTCATGTAGTAATAAATTGGGATTCGAATAGATGTGCAACAAGTTGCTGTCTAGATGGTTACGTATGTCTAGCATCTAACTGTTGAGAAGAAACCATATTCATTACAAAATATTCCAAGAGATAGACATAGGGAAGAGCTGCCTAACGAGTACTGGTCACCGGCTCATTTTTTTGGTAACCAATTAATGTTAGCGACTGCTAGTGGTGAAAATTTCAAGTAAATTTGAGATAAATTTTAACCAATAATTTTAAGACAAATTTCAATTAAATACTATAATTGATTAATATATTTTGTGTTTTCTTTGAATAATATTTAATATACCATCTTTATAGTAAGTTTATAATATAAATTACTAGCAACCCGGCGGCCCGGCTTCGAAGATGCACCAGGTACACGCCAGGTACAGTGCTTAGATACAGTGCACACGCCAGTAAAGCCCCCAATCGGCAAGATTTTTTCCGATTTCTTCAACTGTCATCGTCATATTTCAGCCAATTTACACAAAACCTCAATGAATTATACAGCTAAACTTTCGTCATGAATCACTCCCCGATTGATTGGGGCAAAATTTTTAATTTAATTTCAATAAACCTTCTAAAGTTCTCTTTGATTATTTTAAAAATCTTTATAAAAATGTGTATTGTTTATTAGACATCAAAAATCCTTTGGGTAGTACGATTTTGACATCAAAAATGTCAAAATATATGCTCACAGATCTTTTGATACCATCGCAACACAAGTAATTGTATAGAAGTATATTTATGTACTGAACCGATTCTTTGCTAAGGAATTCTGATATATCAGTGACATCTAGTGCAGCATATAGATAAACTTATAAAAGAGGAATGTTTCAATAAAAATTTTAAGAGATATGTCCATTAGTTACTATCAGTGATTTATGTATTTGGTTTTCAAAATAAAACCACTATGAGCACGGTTTTTATGGACACGAGTGTATATTCTCAATAAAAGTTAATGGCTCTATAAGAATGGCTCTTGTTTTTATACACGAACACCAGCAATTTGAACTATAGAGAACTATCTATCTCTAAATAATAATATGATTAATTTTAGTCTACCTAATAATACCGTTATTTGTGGGTTATTTAATCCAAAATCTCTTTAAATACGTTTAGGGTCATTTGGTTCATGTAAAGTTGATTATCGTATGAATAAAATATCTCATATTATGAAATACTTTCATATATTACATAAATATCACTTTAATATTAACTGTTTTCTAAACAGATAAATGAAGAGTTCTATTTGTGATTAACTTTCAAAAGCAAAAAAAAAACACATTTACTATCAGCAGATCAAAATTAAACAGAAAATTGTGCTTTGCTTAGGTTGAATTACATTTTACCGTTTTTTTGTTTGCTGGATTTCCCCTATTTAAATGCGATTTAAATATTATATACACTTCAATCAATCAAAAAGATTCTTGTAAAGTTAAGGAATGTTCCTTGTAGTTTTTCTATAAGATTATGATTTTATAATCACTATGATTAAGTGTCATAACTGTTACATGAAATATTTATATCTACTATTGGTCAATTCGATAAAAAAATTTTATTTTGATAATGACACTTTTGAATGAATTTTATACATCATTAACAAAATAATAATATCAAACAAAAATTTTATTTAAAAAATCAATCAAATTTGTGTGTTTTTAAAATAATAAGTGATAAAGGTTTCTCGCGAGAGCAAATGTTATCATTTTATTTTATTCTTCTAGGATTATTTATTGCACTTTATAAATGCATTTATATATATTTTATTCTTAAACTTGTCGCCTTAAATTTAAATAAATTATTAATAACCCTTTACAGTTCATGGAAACAAAAATTTGCTTAATTATAACTTTTACAATACGAATCAGAAAACCTGTTGAATATTTAACGTTGCCCGTGGTATAGTTTTCTTGAATGAATTTCACAACACTCTGTATAGTCTTTTATATATAAATATAGACATTGAACATTCAACAAAATTAAATAAATGATAAATTGGAATTTCAATCATTTACAGTTTTTTTTAAATTCTTGTTTTAATATTTCAAGTATATAGTTATTATTGCGTTTATTAATATTATTCAAAATATATTTATTGTACAGATGTTTTAGTTAACAATATTATTAAAATACTATCTAGTAAATAGTTAATTTACCATATGTAGACAATAATTTTTTCCGTGAATAGCTAATTTTTACGCATTGAAATATACATGAACGTTCATATCCAGGGTCGGTTAATAATTATTCAGAGAATTTCTTATTATATTCGTTGAATGCATATATTTATATTTCTTAAGATTTAGTCATTTTTCTGGCAATATGCCAGTTGCCACGAGAGTAGCACTTTTTTCTTCAAAATTTTATAATTGATTTGTGCCTTATTCAAAACAATTTGTCCAAAACCGAATATATAAGGCACAAATCAGCTATAAAATTTCAAAAAAGAAGCTGTTTTTTTGATCCATAGTACATAAATCATCAATGTTAATGAATCGATTTTGTTCCGAATTAATACAAATAGTGAATCGCACATCTCAATAATACCATTTCGTTAAAAGTTTTAAATTCGCTTGAAAAATGTAACTTCTCCTTACAGCTTTTCATCAAATAAATACATTGAACTTTAGAATTTTGGTATCATCTCAAAAAACGTTTTAACAATAATTTAAATAAAAAATTTAAATCAATCTGTTTATTAGCGTATCGATCATTCTACTTCTTTCTGTTTTCCATACTATAACCAACATTTTGATCATTTCTAAGTAGGTTATAGAACCTTAAAGATTTAAGGTAAATGTATGCAGTTTTGATGGTAAACATTTTAATCGTGCGCTACCAAGATGATTTTATGTTGGAAATTGAAAATAAAATTAGAAATCTAGCAGCAGCCTTGAGAAATATGACAAAATTAATTTAATTGTTCCAGTTTTAAAAATAAAATAATTAATAATAATAAATAAAATAATAACTTAATAAATTAATAAATTAAGTTTATTTTATCAACAACAAAAAATTGATAATTTCTATTATTATAAAATTGTAAAAACCTGTTTATTTGTTTGTTCGGTCATCATACAAAAAATGTTGGACCGATTTTAATGACACTTTCTTTGTTTACAATCTCATGATTAGACTTAAAAACTGATAACCATTTTATTTCGCTACAAGAGATAGAATTTGAAAATATTCACTGAAATAAATATTTGGTGGAGGTGTCGATAAATATTTAATAAAAAAGTAGTGGAAGCGATTGGAAATTATATAAGGTTGTTAGTCTTAAAATGACGGGAGTCGGAAATATAATACTAAAACATGGAGCGATGCCGTGAGCATAAGCAAGTAATGCATAAAATAATAACTTAACAAATTAAGTTTTAACAAATTTACAAATATTAGTTTTTGATATTATAAATACTCGACTTCGAAATTATATTTAGCAAATCAAGTTACTTTTGAGACAGTAGAGTATTTCTGGAATAAAATTTAGGGGGAAACTATGCAGTAAATTTTTATCTCCAGCGCTCAATCGATCATCTACAAGCATCTGTTCTGTGGGGTATTTATGCGAAAGCCTGGATGATTCTGGATGAAGTTAGTAAACATTTTTGAAGATAATAATAATAATTTTAATATCGATAAACACGTCGTTTTTAATTTATATTTATGTAAATATCAAATAAATTTATTTTCAAGTAACTCATAGCAATTTTTTAGATAAGTTTTAAAATATTCAAGGTTTAATATTTGTTTGAATTCGAACTACCCTTCGCGAAACTGGTAAATGAACGCGATAGCTCTTCTTAACGTTAGGCTCGTCTATTACACCCGTACGAGTCAATATTATGCATGTCTATTCTTAAAGATATATCTAAATAAACAAATAAAATTAATTTAAAATATAATATCTTCTTCTTCAATGGCTCGACTGACCAAAATGACTGATGGCATTTTTAATAAAAAAAATTTCAAGTCAATCTTTGATCTTAACAAAGGTTCTTAACAAAGTGTTAAATATTTTGTATTTGAATATTCCCAGAAATGAAAGTTTAATTCCCGAAACCACACTGAAATTACTGACAAAAAATTGGAAAGTTACGAATTTTTCTTGAATCCGTTTCTGTATTGTCCAACCTCTCTGAACATAAACTTTAACGAAGTGAAAAATAATACTATATGAAAAAAAAAAATTATATATATTTTTTTCAAACTTTAAATACAATATCACACACAAAGTTTAGAAAATTTTCCCTAACAAATATAAAAAAAAATTTTCTGTGTTTTTACCCAGAAAAAAAAAAGTGCTTTGGTATTAAAAAATAATGATACTCATAAATAAGGGTATTAAACCTTTTGTGTAATTATTTTTTCCCTCATACTTCAACTATATACGGAATATCTATCACCAGAAAAGCTTTACCATACCTTCTATTACACACATAAACATATAAAGCTTTTTGTATTTTACTGGATAAAAAAAAAAAGGAAAATTATTACGTATTGAATTATATGTAACGTTTGAAAAGAATATGTTTTTGTTGTTTAGCTGGTAGTGTACGCTTGGCCACAAAAGTTGATGTTATTTTTAGTAAATTTCCTCCAAAGGAAATGCAGCTATTGTTTTTGTACTGATGATGGAATTTCGTAAAAATTTCTTCAAATGTCCATCGATCCTACCTACTAGTTGTTTAAAATGACCATCGTTTTTTATATATGTATACAAGTATATATATATATATATATATATATATATCAACATATCAACATATATAAACGCTTATGTGTCTGTGAACTCTCTTGCGGTCACTGTTTTATTCGGATTGGAATGAAATTTGGTATTTGGAGGCTTTTGGTATTTAAAAGGCCAAGTTCCTAAATGGGTAAATTCGGACAAAGGGAAAAGGAGTTTAACGGGAGGGGGAAACACAAAATTTGGCAAATCTCCCTTAGTATTAAAAAAATCGAAAAATTTATAATAACTAAAATTGTATGTAATTAGTTTTACTATAATTCTGTTTCTTATCTTTTTTTTCTGTCACTAATATTTACAATTTAAGATTGAAAGTTAATAATCTAAAGATCTCCTAAACTCTAAATTCTACAACTTTTTTTCTTATACTTGTTCTAATATTAAGAGATATATTTTATATTTTGTGGTTTATTCTGTCTCCATGCCCCCTTTCTCCGTGGCTTTGCAAGTACCAAAATTATATCACATACGACAATTTATTTTGATCAGAACAAAATTGTGATCGCTAGAAAGTATTCTAAGAAAATTCGCTAAATTGATGTAGCTTTTGCGTAGTTGAATAATGAATTCTTTTAAATTTTATAGTTGATTTGTAGTTTTCAAAAAAAAATATATATAATGAACAATTTTTATCCGAAGCATTTTTTCGAAAATCGAATCAATAAGGCACAAATCAATTATAAAATTTGTTTAAATGACATCTACTTTTATGGTCCAAAGTACCTTCAGAGGAGGACATTAATCAATATTAAATAATTTTTCTCTCTCTGTGTTTTGTTTCTAATAGAAATGATTAATATAAATTTTCATACCATAAATGGTAAACAACTATTATGTTTTTTTTAATTTTAAAATATATATAGTTGCCGATATGTGTTATTTTGTAATACAATCTGACATTTATTCTTCTATTTAGAATATTAAAATTGTGAAAAAAATTTATTAATATTGTTTTTACATAAATTAATTTATTATAGTAAATATTATTTCAGCACTACATTCATGATGGAAATTCATTGAGAAGTTTCCTTTGTTTAAAAACTAAATAAAAATTATTGATAATTTGTTCAAAGAATTGTTTAAAATTAGTCCAAACAAATTATGCCAAAATTATCTTCTTGTTCTTTCATAGAAAATCAAGACTAAAAAAATATACAGGTTGAATTGAGTACCACCTTCTTTCGTCGGTAAAAAATGAAGTTTTATTTTATACCTATTATTTTCATAAATTAATGAAGTTGACAAAAATTATTTTATTATATTTTTTGTAATTATTTTACCGACTTAAAAACTAGCGTCTATTTATATACATTAATAGTATGGTTGTTTTTCGGTTATATCATACCAACGGAAGTGACAAGCTTTTACTTAATTTGCTTTTACATAAATATCTGAACATTGGTAACATTCTTTGACATCAAATGCTTGATATAAAAATCATACACATTTAGGGTGGAAATAGAACCCACGACCTAGCCAACATCTGGACCAACGCTCTGTTTCAGAGCTAGAAAATGTTATGGTTGTGGAATTTATATGATTTCTCACTATCTTTGATGTCGATGTAATATTAATTTGTTTATTTTACTTTTTACATATTTTTTAATTGTTTTTTTTTTTGCAAACTAGCGTCTATTTATTCATAAGTCTTTAGAGTATGGTTGAATTATTTCAACGTAATTGATGAATTGTTAAATAGTTTAACATTTAAGTAAAATTTCTGAACATTAATCGAACCCGTTTTCAACTAAATAGTGTGAGATTCTCATTCAAAATAAATTATTTGAGAATAAAGAATTATTTCACACACTATAGCTCAATTGGTTAGAGTGCCGCTCCGAATAAGACTTCAATGATTTAAATCCTAGAATTTGCATTCTCTTTTTAACCCGACTTTAAAAAAGGAGGAGGTTATCTATTTGCGTGAATTTTTTTTTAATGTTTGTTACATCAGAACTCCGTCATTTATCAACCGATTTGGAAATTTTTATTTTAATGGATATACTTCCAGATTGGTTCCATAGAAATTTCATCAAAATCGGTTAATTTTTTAAACTTTTTAAACTTGCTGCAAAAAAATTATTATTTGTTGAATTTGTATTATATTCTCTTAAAAATTTTCTATCATTTTATGTATTCGTAAAATTGAATTTTATTTCACTTTTATCCTCAGGAAATATATTTGTGGATGTTATGTGGATCATATGCATATTTCTGTAACTAGAAATATATATTTATATATTGATAAAATTAATATTTTGAATGGAGAAGTTGTATTAATTTTTTATCGCTACAAATTCATATATAAATGAAAGAATAATTCATTTGAAGTATGTTTTGATATTTTTTTTTTATTAACAATTTCATTTTTTCATTAATTATTAATAAAAAATAAATACATTTTTGTATTAAAAAAAAATGTGATTGATTATGACGTCATTATATCCGTTGAGGCTAATTGGAATCATGCTATACACTTGTATTTTCTATATTCATGTGTCATAACAAAATAGTTTAGTCTCTTGTCTTTCTCGTAAACATGGATGTTTTATCATTTCTCCATGCGATGGCGTTACTAAAGCGATATAATGACGTCACTGGTGTTTGAATGTACATTTTCAAAAAAAGAAGAAATTGTTAAATTGTTAAAATTGTTAGAACCTTATTAAAAGATCTAACTTCAAATTCGATATTCATTTATATACTCGGTATCTATAGTATATAGAAGGGTATATTAAGTTTAGTCCCGACTTTGTAAAACTTTGTTTGAAACTTTTCTCATAAACTTAGTATGAACCGGATATTAAGGCAATTATTTTTTACTTGTTAATTCAACCTCATGCTGTAGTTTTGACATGTTGTTAAATATTGCGAGGTGGCTTTATAATCAAAAGAAAGTGATTAGTGTAAACTTTAATATCTTAAATTTTTTCCGACACGGTTGATAAATAATTCAAATAAAATTTGTCTTTTACATCACTGGAAATACAAAATGCGCAATATTTTATAATTTACAAAAAAGCGATTGACGTAGTTTTAAACATGATATAACCAAAAAAAAAAAATTCGATAAAAATCTGGCGAAAATTTTGTAAAATTGTGTATACAATCTCCAATACACCACCACACAAATTTTTAAAATAAAATTTATCAAAATTAAATTGATAAATATGTTAAATCATGGGCGTAGCATGAATTATATCTCTTAGAGGAGTAGATTAGATGTTGTATTTTTGTACACTCAAAATCTCAAGTGATAATTAGTATTGAAAAATCTGGAGTTTTTAGCGAGTGTTGAATGTTATTTGAGAATTATTACAACAACAAGATTAACTAAGTATTTCAACTTCAGTCATCTTAACTACACCCTTGTACTGAAATAATTATTTGTGATAAATAAAATATGCGTGATTAGACAAAATATAAACTGGAAAATTTAATTTATATACAAAAAAAATATTGCGTTAAACCCACACGTCCTCTATAAGTAGACTACAATAATCATATATTATTATTTGTGAATACTTGCGTCACAATACTTCAAATTCCATTAAGGTCACTTACTAAGACATAGTATGAAATAACTGGCGTATATTAAATAGACATACATATCGTTCATCTACAAACATAGTTCATAGTTAGATATAGTAAAATTAGTTTAGAAAATAAATAATTAATTGGCGGATAAAAATTTGTAATTTCTGTTAAAAAGAGTGTTTCTGTTAGGATTTGCTGGGTACTTTCCGGTCAACCTTAAGTTATGTATTAACATAACTATTATGATTTCCTAGTAGAACACATTATTGTTGAAATTTTCGCTGTAGCTTTTGTATATGGAGGAGAAAAATTTATAATTTACTATTGAAATAGTTTTAGTAAAATTTCATATTTAAATGTAATTTTGAAATAACTGATGATAGACCTTGAAATAATATTACTTTTATATGTACAGCATTTCAAAAAAAACTATTTTTATTAATTTTATCAGTAATAATATTTAATAATAATTTTCTTTTTTATTAAAAAAAAACCTATTTAATTTTAAATACAAAAATTTTATTTTAATCTACCATGCAACTATTTGGTATAAATAATTATCTTTATTTTTATATAAATATTTTAATAATTTTTCAATTGGTTGAAATTATTTTTGCTTGCAAAAACATTTCGATGATAAAATTTTAACATTGAATTTTGTTTTGTAACATAATACATAATTGTAATTAGAAATATGTTAATGTTTTAACATTAAGTTGTTTTTTTTTAAATTCATTAAAATATTTTCAATGTTCTTGTAGTTTTAATTTAACGCTTACATGCACATCCGGATACTTGTGAAAATTTTATTGGTTATGGGCAACAAATTACCTGTTTATGGGCAACATTTTAAACGCCTTAGTTCTTAAGTGCCTGCCTCTATAAAAGGTGCATAATCCAATGGAATCCATTTAATTTAATTTATCAAAAGAGATTTCAAACAATGAACTTTGAAAGTTTTTCTTCCCTAAAACAGTATATTGGTATAGACTCCAATATAGAGTATGGGTATTTTGATAAAGATTTTAGTCCATTTTTATTATAAATTTTTTTTTTCAAACGACTCGATTTGCCAAAAATCCTTAATAATAATTAAAATTAAATGAATATTTGAAGTTTTCGACAAAAATATATATTCTATATTAGACTGTATCAAAAAAATCGACTTACCCTGTTAAAACGGCAGCTCTTAATTTTAACATTAAGGGGTGCCTCATCGCGATTTTTCATTTCCTATTTGATAAACATGGGAAAATTTTTTTTTACCTTTGAAATTTTTTAGTTTTCGAACGGCTTATCCGATCTGTAAGGCCAGAGCAATCTGTAAGTTCAGATCTGTAAGGTCATGGTATATCCCAATATTCGGATATCGGTCTGGTCAAAAATAATCCGCAAATAATTTGCTTAGTTTTAATAATTTTTTCATTTTTAATTAATTATTATAACGTAAGATCAAACTTGTTGAATCGAACCAGAAAGATTCGTCGTTTTTGTGCTTGCTTAGTGAGATGTCATGAAAATCTGGCCTCTCGGCAACCCGATCCAATTACTTTAATGAGGAGGAAAAGGGGGAATAAAAATTTCAATATCTTTTAAAAGTGATGAGATTTCCTTGATTGTTAAATCACTGAAATCTCATATTTAAAAATTCACTTAAAAAAAACGCATTCATAAACGTTTTAAACAAGATCTGACAGATCCTCTCCATGTATGCAATTTGGTTTTATAGGTCCATTAAAATCTATGATTTATTTTTTTCATGTTAAACCTTGAATCTAAAGATTTAATTACAGATAGGATTTAAAATAAGAAAAATTTATTAAAACATTTACAATTGACTGCTGTACCGTGATAAAATTTATACATTTCTAAAATGGTATTTAATTAAAACATACGTTGTGTATTTAATAAATAAAATTGTAAATTTACTATATATAAATATATATATATATGAATAATTAAATATAATTTTTTAACCGAATTCAATTAAATTACAAAACTTGTTTTTAAATCCAATGTCTTTAAATAAAAAATGTAAACAAAATTAAAATCTTTTTCAAATTCAATATTTTTTTATATACATATAAGGTGTTATTTCAAAATGGAAATAACTATATCAAAAACTGAAATTCAAAACAGAAATTTTCATTCATTTAAAAGAGTAATTCTTTTTTTCGAAAATTTCCTTCATCAGAAAATATATAATAATCATTATTATATATTTTCTGAAGAAGAAACTTTATTTCCGAAATCATAGTCAAAATAAATATATTAATACAAAAATGTAACAATTAGTCTTATTTAATAATTATCATGGATTTTAATTCTTATTAAACAATAAATTTATAACCACTAATAAAAAAATATATACTCAATTAACAACGAATTAAGAATATTATTCTATAAAAACATATTACGAGAAAAATAGCTTACCCATTTTATTTTAATAATTTCATAAGATCTGAAGGGCTGTTGGTTAGTTATATTGATTGTGCATCGATTATATTCATATTAATACTCATATTATACAGCATCAAGGTGAACCAGTGTTTATATAGATTTTCATGTAAAATTTTATTTTTATTTTTTTGAAATTATTTATTTAAAAAAATTTTAAAAAACACATCCATCGATTATGTTAAGTTTAAAAAATTATTATTATTACATTAATTTTATTAATATTATTTAATAGATTCTTTTGTATTGAAAACCAGTTGATATTTTAATATACATATATCGTTACTCCTCCATTTTTAAACCTCCATGATTGACAAGTTCTGAAAAACAATTTCTCTAGTATTAAGCTCGTTGATGCAAAAAGTAGTTTAAAGATCCCTCATACCCATAATACCCTCTGTCATATCCTTAATCTCGATCCTATTTAAAAAAATACCATATAAAACTAAACTACTAAAATTAAACTACTTCCAAAAATTAAAACTAAATGTCAAAATCAGCTGGCATGAATAACACTATTAGCCCAAACAAGACCACGTGGTCAACGCTGATAGGCTAACCGCAATCGACAAAACAAATTTGCCCTTTCACACTTTATTCGGGTTGATTCCATATCCCGGAGATATAGTTTCGCATAGCTTCATATTGATGATGACAACAATTTAGTCGAAATACGTATTTAAAAAATAATTGATCAAGAAATTTTCAAATTTAAGTACTAAACCAGTTATATTGTTTATGACAATAAATCGCCCTGTTTTTTGGAGCCTGAAGTTCATTTTCAGATTTTTGTGAACAGCCATCTTAGATAAATGGATAGATATATCTTGGAGTATAAAAAATATTACATGATCTTATGGCCTAGTGTGGCTCTCATGCTACTTTAGTCAGACGGGATTTGCTTCTCCTATATCTTGGCGATGGCCAAGATATAATACTTATCAGGTTTTCTTAAAAGTGCATATACTTGTGGTGAGAGGCACCAATTTACTTGTATCTGCTGTAACTGAAAGATTCGCGGTTAAAAATGATGTGGCTGGATGTTTATTCCACCTCGTCGCACAATCTGTACATAATGGATCCGAACGGTCCTATTCGTTGAAGGATGGCTATTTTTAAACTAACCTAGCAATTTTTAAGAAAACATATACATACTACATAGTCAATATAAAAATGGCTTGCTCGATAGGAACAGAACAGCAGAAACTAAAATACAAGGAAATAATTGCAGAGGAAATCACATTAGTTTTAAAGTAATGGAAGTAAAACATTACTATATATGAGTAATTACATGTCGTCAGTTTATGGTTTATGACCACTAAAAGTTGTTTTCTATTTGGTATTTGGAATTTAAAAAATAAAAAAAAAAAGAACTGTATAAAATATATTTTATGTATTACACAAAATCATAAATTTTGCATTTCTAATTTTTCATATAATAAATTAAAATAAAATGTGTCTACGAAAATATAATACGATGATGATGTAATTATATATACCTACTAAAATGAAGGATGAAATATTTATTATTATTATTATTATTTTGTACAATTTTCATCATTCTAAGGTGCGCTCAAAACATAAATACAAACAAACAAACAAATATTGAGTAATTTTTTCGGCACTGACGTGAATAATCAAAATTTATGGCGAAAAACATCTTCCGTATTTTTACTAACCTTGAAAGTACTCATATTTCTACAGAATAGGTGAATACAGAATTTGAAAAAATTATATTATTGTTTAAATTTAACAAAAAAATTAGTTTTGGATGTTTCTAAAAATCATGAAGAAAAACTTGTTGAAAATACTTTTTCGATAATTATTTTTAATTATTAAATAAAGTAAATATTTGAGATTTTCGTAACTATAATTATGTTTTGACAACTATAGTTTCGGAAACAGAGAGTTCCTTCTTCAGAAAACATATATCATAATTATATATTTTCTGAAGAAGGAATTATGTTTCCGAAATTTTTCTTTAATTCAATAATTATAATGGATTTTCATTACGACAGAGTTACAGGAATTTCTGAAACAATTGATATCAACTTTCTAAAAAGGCAAAGACAAAATATTCGACGACAAAATAACCAAAGCAAAATATCCGAACGAAAAAACAACCGACGAGAAAGTAACCGCGACAAAAGAACCAAGTTAAGTTCTACGGGTCGAGTTCTAATTTCTTGAGCAGGCTATTGTGATTTAAAATTGTATTGTTTGTCGATCGATTTATCACTTGATTATTTGTCGTGAATGGTCACTCAAATTAGTCCGTTCGGAATGAAATTTGATAAGCAAAGTATTTTATTTTTTAGGGCTTAGTTTATTAATGCGCGGTAAAAAGGAAACGTACAATATCTCTCCTTATATAAGTGAAATGGAAAAATTCGACTAAGGAAAGTTTTACAAAATTCATTTTACTACATTTTATCATCGAAATATATATATATATATATATATATATATATATTTATATATATATATATATATATATTTATATATTTATTTAAAATACGATACGATTAACGGTTTTCAAGGTATCCGACCCATAGTGCTAAAATTCCAAATTATTAAAATCGAGAACAAAAATTGTATTCACTTTTTTCACATTTTTCCCTCCCAGGGGGTATATATATATATATATATATATATATATAAATATATATATATATATATATATATATATATATATATATATATATATAAATATATATTTATATATATATATATATATATATATATATATATATATATATATATTTTCAAAATAATTGACATTAATAATGTCCCTATAGTGGGTAACTGTATTTGATATTCATTATAATTCTTTACTCCGAGAAAATTCGTTGGTCAACATAACTCCTACGTGACAATTCTTTTAGATATTTTGCGTACAGGAAATCGGTCGTAGTATGCATGTTTAAAAGTATTTGTACATCGAAAAAATAATTCAAGCATTAATTTCAATATTCAACAATTATTATTTATAGGCTATGTAGAAATCGTTAAACAAATTCTCTAGGGTAAAATTAACGGGCAACTATTAAATGAATTATATAAATATTCATTTTTTAAATTTTTATCTATATATGCATTCCATAAAATTAATGTTTTGGACTGCCTTATTCACGCATATTAATTATTCGAAATTATATAGAAATTAATGAAAATTAATACTTATCTACCAAACAAACGATCCCTAATTATTTTATGCAAAAATTACTAAATAACAAATATAATAAAAAAAAAAAAACCTACAGATAATTAAATAAATTAAAATGTCACAAATAACTTTAATGCTAATGCTAATAATAATTATAATTTGTTGTTTTAAAATTAATGTATGTGTATGGGTACTTAAACATATTTTTAAAATAATTGTATAATTATTTTGCAAAAAAAAAATAAAAATTATATAAATAAATAAGCATATAATTCTTGTAACTGAAATTAATTTGTTATAATTAACATAATTTATAAAAAACAAATTAAAATTGTTTAAAAAAAAAATGGTTAAAGAATATCTATGATCTTAATATTAAGGAATTATAGAAATATGAACCTTAGCCTGACATCAGTAGTAGATAATTCATTATAAAAATACGTAATACCTAAATTTTAACAGGGAATGGTGGCACTGAGATAATATAAATATACAACATGAAATGAGTGAAAAAAATTATCAGTAAGTGAATACATTTTAAAATAAAATTTCGACCCCGTAGAAGCTTCAGCGAATTTTCTCAGAGAAAAGAAGTTTATACTAGCGGCATTTCTCGCGTTTTATTGTTAAATCTCCTCTCAATGTAATTTCCCGTTTCCACCGCTTCAAATATTTATTAACACTTCACCCAATCAATTACTATTTCAGCAAATATTTTCCAATTTTTTCTCTTGTACCGAGATAAAATACATATCAGTTTTTAAGTCTAATCATAAGATTTTAAACGACAAAAGTTTTATCCAAATCGGTTCAGTAGTTTTTGCGTGATACTTGACCAGACATTTACAATTTTATAATAGTAGAGATATGAAATTAAGTTGCCTTAGTGACAATTTGATATTCATTGTTATTACATTAAATAATTTTGTAACTATTAGAGTTATTGAAAAAATGGACAGAATATTAATTCAGGTAAAATTAACTTTTACACATGTAAATTTTTTCCAATATTAAAAGATTTCAAATTTGCTTTTTCTCATCTCTCTTTCAAAGACCAAAATAATCTGTACCATATTTCATTCCAAGAAATTTCATAAAGAAAATATTTGAGTGACCAGTTTCGGAACGCCTTCATCAGAAAATATATGATAATGATTAGGTATAATATATTTTCTGATGAAAGAACCGTGTTCCGAAACTATAGTCAAAATAAAATTATTGTTTCGAAAATCTCAAATATTTGTTTTATTTAATAATAAAAAATAAAAACAATTCTCAAAAAACTAAAACAGAAACTATTACTAATAAGTAACGCACAAAAAAGTAAAACAGACATGAAGACATCAGAAGGCTCACCAATTCATCTCCAAATCTAAATATATTATTAAGAAATCAGCTGCAAGAACTAAATAACCTTTTTAAATATCTCGAACCAACAAAATTACTCCTCCAAATCTAATCAAATATTGTAATTTTATTGAACTCATACTGCGAAATGACCTCAGTTAAAAGCAGTTAAAAACGCAGTATAATTCTAATAAAAAACAATATATATACAGCTTGAATTGAGTACATCCTTCTTTCGTCGGTAAAAAAAGGAAAAAAATCATATAGTTATTAAAAAACGAAGGAGGCGCTCTAATCATCATAATTTCAACAAATTTTTATAGTTTCAACTCAAATTATCATAGTTTTAACTAACACAAAACGTGCCACGCTTTGTTAATTACCTACTTAATAATTTTTCAGCTTTTAAGTGCATAAACTACAAATAAAAGCTTATATTTAAGTTTTTTTTTTTAAATAGAAAATTGTATTTCTCTCTGAATCATATTTCTCCCTTTGACCGTGAAAAGCGTTAAACATAAACATATTTTCCAAAAACATCATCAACCCGGAATACTAGTAAATATGAAAAATCAACTATATACCATAATTTACCAGATAAAGGTATTAAAATTAAGTTCCACAAATTAATTATTATGATTATGTTTATTTGTAAAACATCTGTAATAATAATTTTTAAACCATTTTTTTATGTAAAAAACATGTTTTATTTTTTTTTATTTCTTTATTTCTTACGTGTATTTAATTTGTTTAATTTATTTATTATATTATATACTTATGACTAATATTTTTTTAGATAGTATTATAAAATTATATAGTAAATTTATTATATTTTACATATGAAAATAAACAAGTGCATACTTGTGAAAAATTATGTATAGGTAAAATTCTATATCCGTTGAGGTTTCCGCTAATTGAATTATTATTTAACATAAAAACATAAAAAAAGTTTTAGTAATATTGTTTAAATAGATGCATCAGCAAAATATGAACTTATTTTAACGTTTTATTAACTGCATTTGTGCAAGTACTCGAATCGATAATGAAATTAATTATATGTATAATTAATTTAGACATGGAAAAAATCAATTAAATATAGAGAGCTGAAGTTTTGATGGAAGTTTGGTTAGAATAAGACACAAATAAACTATAAATAAAATAATTATAAAATGAGCGCTAGTCTTTGTGGCCATGTGTACCTGCATACTCTTTAAAAAACATCACAATCCAAATTAGTAGAAAATATAGCAATCATTGACGAAACCGATCCCTGTGGTATGGTTGCTAAAAGCGCTCTACTCGGAACTGGACGGTTTCTGGTTCCATTCCCGACGGCAGCATTTTGTCAATTAAATTAATTTAAAAAAAACAATTAATGGGGCGGTTAATTGACTAAACTGTCGGCTTATGGACATGGACGAAAGTAACCGGATAAGCTTGTGAAGGTTTCCTGCAGTCTCCTTCCACAAACTCCCGATTAATATCGACATTGTTCCTACCAAAATCGGCTGCAGTCGCACAATATACTAATTCCTAGTCTACATACGAATTCCTTATCCTTAAAAAAGTCCTAGAAAGGCCAAATTTGCCAGAATCAGCCAGAAAGACCGTAAAATAATAAGTTAAATAGAGTATTGTCCGTAAACTATGTTCAGTTTATAAGAAAAGTAAAATATTAATTAACTGTGGAAAAAAATAATAATTTAAGCAAAAAATATAATAGGTTTTTTTTTTTTTAATTTTAAATATTACTCATAACAAGTTTTTAGGATAAGTTATTGATGAAAACCGGTTATAAAATGAATAAAATTTTTTGTTGCTGTTTTTTTATTGGTTAAGGTGAAAATATAAAAAAATAAATTAGTTACCAATTATAAATATTTTTGCGCAAAAGTGCATTAGAAAATTTACATATTAATTATACATACTACCTAGTACAATCAACGTATAGAGTCTATCCATATAAACAGACAAAACGCGTGTCCAGAGTACATGGTTCGTTTGATAATTTGGACCTTTAAATCTGACAAAGTCTTAGCCCAATTTTATTCGAATTAATGTTTAATGAAATCATTTTTGGGATGGATTTGGGTGATGGATTTTTGTGATCCATCATTTGGATTGATTGATGGGAATCGAATCCACGACCACTGACATTTAGACCAACGCTCTACCGCTGAGCTACCTGACATGCCACGGTAGCCTAATATGATCTTTCACTATCTCTTGATGTCGATGTATTAATAATTTGTTTATTTACTATTTACATAATTTTAATTATTGGTTTTTTTTTTAAGACTAGTGTCTATCTATTATTCTTGAAAAATATTGATTACTTGAAGTCTTTGAGAAATCGAAAACGATAATTATTAAAATAAAATTATCATATCTATGACACTCGAAATCATAGTAAATCAATTCTCGATTACAAAGACAATGTAAACAATTTTATAAAATTTATAAAAGCCATATCAAGCGAATCAATAAATTATGAAACGTCAACACAGAGTATTGAAATTAAATTAATGTATATCTCCATATAGGTATTACTATACTAGCAAATACAGTGTGTTTTATGTAAAATTAAAAATTTAAAAAATCCAAAAATAAGAAACATAATTAGAACTTCCCGTTACATGCACCAAATGTATATGTAGAATGATAATATTGATAATATACCTGTAGAGTAGGCCACAAAACTTGAGGTCATTTTTTTAAATTTTGTAGTTGCTTTATACATTATTCGTTCGGTTTTCGAAAAAAATTCGAATAAAAATTGTTATTATATTTTTAATATATTTTTATTTTTTCAAAAACCGAATTAATAGGGCACAAATCAATTACAAAATTCAAAAAAATGGTATGAGCTTATGTGGTTCATAGTACTTTATCATAAACATACCTAAGAGCCACCACAAGGTAACCAGCTAGCTAATAAAAATCAACCGTATTCAAATCGATCCACGCGTTTAAAAGACACGATGACATAGACAGACAAAAAAAAAGAAAACAAGATATGTGACAACTATCTGAGTTAATTATTTAAATATCCTGTATATATTGAATTATTCAACAGTAAAGGTTTACTGTTTTTTTAACAACACACGTACAATCAACTCAAGAAGTGGAATACCTTTTTAAAAAATTTTTCTAGTTGATTTGTGTAAATCTATTAGGTTTCCATAAAAATGGTTTAGCTAAAATTTTTTTGTTATATAAATACAACTTTTGTTCTAAACATTTTTCTGAAACACCCAATGCATTCCTCGTAAATCGACTTAATTTTCAAAAAATTACTTATGTTTCAGCTGAAAACTGTGAAATTTATAATCAAAAAATATTTGTTTTTAAAGTGGAAACATTTTGTGTATTTGAACTTTTCTTGATTCCCTACGGTTTCAGGGATAAATATTTCTCTGGAGATACATGGACCGGATTTGACTAATCACGAACTCAAAGTTAGTGATGACACAAGAGACTACATAATCGACACGAGAATAAGTCAGCGAGAGATGAAAATTAAAATTCCGAATATTTTCGATAAATATTCAAGAGATAGACGATAGTACTCTCTTTCAATCTCTATAGATTTTTAATCTGTAAAAATGTATTAATCACAAAATATGCACACTATATCTTCAACTGTAAAACCGAGATGAAACTAGACGATAGAAAACTTTTACAAGTCAATACAATACAAGAGACAGGCTACTCTTGTTTCGTCTCGCGGTATCACTACTCAAAGTCATATTTTATATCCGTAAAAAGCATGGTTTTACAGTAATCACTCTGTATACATATATGTTCATATAATATTGTATTAAATTCAAACTTCAGTGTTTACACAAATAACAGAAAACAACCTTTCACTAAATTATGTATCGGAAAAAAATATCATGTATACAGGATTGCCCTACGCGTTAGTGTAGTAGGCTTCAAAATATTCAAATATACATATCGCAAAATAAAACGTGGATTAAATATAATAGGTAGACACAAAATCATACAAGCTTTATATTCAAATTTGTTAAGTATGTGCTATGGGACTAAGCGAACCGTCCAAGTGGCCGATCGGTCTAAGGCGTTATGTCTACTTCGAACTGGAATGTAATGGGTTCGAATCCCGACATCGGCAGTTTGTCAATTATTAAGAAAAAAAAAGAGGGCGGTTAATTGACTAAACTGTCGGCGTATGAACAAGAACGAAGTAACCGACTATGCTTGAGAAGGTTTTCTGCAGTTTCCTTCAAGAACTCCAGATGAATATCGGCATAGTTCCTATCAGTACGGCTACATCCTACCAATTCCTGGTCTAGACACAAAAATTCCTTATACTCCACTCACATCCGCACATCCTTAGGCATCACAATGGACTTTATGGTCGAAATGTAGTAGCCCGTGCTAAAAATAGAAAAATAAAAACAATCTATCTTTCTGGGACTAAAGCAAAGTTTTTCAAAGAAAGAAATCGTAATGAATATGAAATCGAGTTACACTGTTATTAATATTCATTAATATAAGTATTAGAAAAATAAAAACAGAAATATCTCCTTTTTAACTAAAACAAATATTTGAGATTTTCGTAACAATATTTTTATTTTGAGTTCCTTCTTCAGAAAATAGAATAAAGAAAAAAATATTTCTATTAATATTTGTAAAAAAAAACTTTCGTAGATAAATTGAGAAAAGAACTTCACTTTCAACTTTTCTACAACTTCATTCATGGATTCATGCAATTTTATTCATTTTACATAACATTAAGAGGTGAATTTGAAATTTTGTCTTTCCCTCGATCTCTTTCTTTCTCTCTCTCTCTCAAAGTTCGATTTAGAACGATTTTTCCCATTATCACGCATGGTTTTTCCAATATTTATCACAACCAAACGTTTATTTTGCCTGAATATCTAACAATGAATTTATGATTTGAATGGTAGTTACCAGGTAGCTCTGGGATCCACGATTTAGAAATGAGTACATTACATTAAATGTAGGAACTAAGATATCCTGGAACCAACGAATTTATTCCGACCTGACTATGATTGTGATCTATAAAGTGTGTCACGAGAAACATTCAAACGTTTTTATCTTTTTCTAAATAGAAATTTGACATAGATAATTGACAATTACCATGGTGACATGGCATTCATACTTTCAAAATCTTAGTAAAAAATCTTGTATACTTTAAAACGAACTTTAGGGCCACCCCATATAAATATAAAATATAGTAACAAATATAATAATAATATCATCATATCTGTATATTTATATTATTAAATGGCCTTCTAATTTTTACATATTTAGATTCTTTGATTCATTTAAATATTTTAATTTATTTTAATGATTTCAGCAGTAGCAAAAAAATAGAAAAAAGGAAAATAAAAATGTTTGTTTTAAAGATATATTCACATATTCAAATTATTTTAATGTACGTACGTCATCACATATGTATGATATATTATATTTGAAGTAACTGTTATTTTTTTATGTTGTAACTCGCAAATAGTTTTTAATTAAATGTGTTTAAACGATTAGAGAGATTTTATAAAACTTCTATATACAGAATTTACCGGCATTTTGCCTACCAAAAGTTATATTTTGAATGCCTAACATTAATTTTCTGTTGTCATCTTTACGCTTTAAGATGATCCCTTGATGCCAAACTTTCTATTGTAGGTCATTGGTCTTTGAGGATGATCGCGTGAATACTATCTCTCGATAATAAAAGTCGCTAGGTCATTTAAATTTCACAACTAAGTTACATATCAACCAGTCCAAGTGGGCGAGCGGTCTAAGGCGTCTGCGCAGTATATCTACTTGGAACCTGGGAGGTTATGGGTTCGAATCCCGACATCGGCAGTTTGTCAATCATTAAGAGAAAAAAAAGAAAAAAAAGGGGCGGTTAATTGATTAAACTGTCGGCGTATGGACAAGTACGAAGTAACCGGCGATGCTTAAGATGGTGTTCTGCAGTTTCGTTCACGAACTCCAGATGAATATCGGCATAGTTCCTATCATTGTCGGCTGCAGCCGCACAACCTATCAATTCCTAGTCTACAAACAAAATTCCTTCCACTCCACTCGTATCCTCACATTCTTAGGCATCACAATGGACCTTTTGGTCGAAGTGTTACCCATCCAGGACAGCCTCTACAATCTATCTATCTATCTATATATTGCTTGGATGTCTCCGTTCTTGAGATATCTTCTTCATAGACACACATACATCCGGACAGTCAATACGTAGTTACATGGCCACACATATGTAAATTAGCTCTCATTGTTCAAAATGTTATACATGATTTGTGTGTTATTCGTTTGGTTTCCGAAAAAATTCTTCGGGTAAAGCTGTGCATCACAAATATACTAGCAACTTTTATTTGAAATATTTTCCCAAAAACCGATTGAATAATGTACAAATCGACCAACAAAGGTTTGGAAAATTACTTCACAAATAATACACACATATCTTGGCCCACCAATGGCCAAAAAAGAATGGTTTTATGGTATTAAAGGACCACAAAACTTAACGATTAAATCTGCTAGAGGCCTAAACTTTGTTATACAGGATTCAACATACATGTTGGTCATAGTTACCCAACTTGTTTATTACTTTTATAAACAATTATATAAGAGTACAATAAATATATTACAGCGTCGCTATGTAGACTTTTAGTTTGTACATAGAGGTTTTGTGACGTTCATAATAGATTTTTTAATTTTTTCATCTCTAATATACAATATACAATATATATATATATATATATATATATATATATATATATATATATATATATATATATATATTTATATCTTTAGGCGTGGTTTAATGTATAATTAATATGACACTGGCAATTATGACAAATTTGATTAATTTATAATAAATGGTTCAAATAATTAATTGGTTTAACTAAAATTGAACTGAATATTAATAAATAGAATTCTAATGAAACACTCCCATAAAAAGTTTATATACAACATTGTATACCGTTTAGAGTCGATGCCAATCTTATCATTTTAAAGAAAATTAAGTGTTAAACTATTTACAAAATTCTTTTGGAAGAAGGGTTTGTTTCATTTTAATTATGTTAGTAATATAGTTATACCACGTATTTTTATATTCGGTATGCAATATATTAAGGGTGCACCAGGGTATATTAAGTGTAGTCCCAACTATGTAACGATTAGTCAGTAGTTATTTTAACTTGAGTTTATTTTTATGTTAAGTACAAAAAATGTTTGTTTAATGGTACTTTTTCAAGATAAACTTCAACTATACAAACGAGGCGAGACGAGACGAAAGATGACTTTTACAAGTCAATACGATACAATAGACATGCTACTCACATCTGGTCTGGTCTCGCGAATTCACAAGTGTAATAGTATATTGTAAATATTATTATTGATGTTGCGACTTCAATATTTAATACATTGAAATTGAAAACTAAAATAAATCTATTGTTTTTGATTTTTTTTAATGTAAGGTTGTTGTGAAACTGGAAAGGGTAAGTAAGGTTGGTGAGTTTGTCCTATACTAAATGCATTGATATCTCATCCATTGTCAACTCTAAATAAGTAAAAATTTTGCAATTAAATCGTTTCAAATAATTTTTGTAAAAAAAATATATATTTAAAAAAACTTAAATCCTAAATTTCATTTTTTCGAAGAGTTTTAATAATTATAAAAATGTTTTAATGTATTTAACAAAAGATGCATGGTGATAAAACTAGATAAAACTAACTAAAACTAGATAAAAATACATATAACTAAAAATAAAACTAGATACAAATAAATAAAACTAAAAATAAAAATAAAACTAGATTTAGAACATTTTTCAATCTACAAATTTAATTATTTCAGAACCCAAAAACAGGATTAATTTGAAATTTAGTCCAGGTATTTATAAGACTTTGAAAATTATTATGACAGTTTTTCATAACACTGACATATCTGGTTGTCGAGATATATATGTATGTATTCATGTTTTTACCGACGAGTCCATTTAACCTATGTAAAAATCTCTTAAAAATTGTAACTTTAACATTTTTTTACTCAAAAACTAAAAACAGGATCGACTTTAATTTTGACAGGATATTCTTTATTACTGAGATAATAAGCTGTCAAATTTTGAAGAACCTGCCATTAAATTGAATTTTCTTCACAACAGCCTTAAAATTATTTTTAATATGCGGCTTTACGTCTAAACAGACTTAAAAAATTTATTTGTATAAAAACTATCTTCGAAAGATTTAACAATAAAAACATCATTTCAAGAAAAGTTAACTTTTGAATTACATATAGAAATTGAAATAAACAATATTATTTGAACAAATATTATTTGAATAAATTAATTTTTTTTAAAATAATTTATTCAGATTTTGAAAATGATTTGAATTTTCTGTCATAATTTTTTATTATTCAATTATTTATTAATTATAAAATGCATTTTCTTAATAAATTACTATACTTAATTATTTAGTATTTGAGAAAACATAAATTATTTCTTACATATTAAAAATAGATAAATAAACTATTTTATAGATATTAGAAATAAATTGAATATTCATTAATATATAATCCAATTAATTTTTCACTCTAAATAAAATTTTAAATGAAAACTAAATATAAAAATCTGGTGTAAAATCCTCACACCATCTCTGTATACAGATAATATTCGATTAATTAAAATCAAAAAACAGCTTATGAGTTACATATTTCCCAAAAAAATTATTTCAAAATATAAATATCTTTACAAAGATTTCATATATTTCATATATTTCAAATATTTAAAGCTTTCATGAATGGGAAAAATTGGACTCATCTTTGAAACCGTTAGAAATAGAAGAAAAATTTAATGATAAAAAATGTTCTCTTTTTTAAAAATAAACAACTTTTGTTTGAATTTTTTTTTAATCATAAATACATACGGGGTATATAAGCAATTAACTCAGTTCGTTGCTATTTTCACTTGTTTTATTTTCTTTTATGTTGATAATCACCCAATAAAGATTTTTTAGGGTTTTTTTCCTCCCTTTTTAGTGGTGAGGGGAGGTATGTAATATACTCGATTCTAAATCTTAGTGTTTTCTTCAATATTTGGACACTTATGTGTACAGTACATGTTTCCCTGAGTTACCTTGTAACTACTAACAAACACTTATATTATTAATATTTTTATTATTAAATATTCAGGCAAATAAAACGTTTGGTTGAAACTTCAAACTGTCTTTTTATTAATTCATATTTATTAAAATAGATTTCAGACTAAATATATCCGGATATCTTGGTATATTTCAACACCCCTGTTAATTTAAGAATATGCTAGCCGTATCCCGCCCGATCCGCTGAGCGTACTTTCAAACTTATTTATTGATTATTTGAATTTCATGGCTTTTATTTGATATGAAAGTAGCCTATGTTACTCCTTATAACATCAGCTATCTACTAGTAAAAGTCTCGTCAAAATCAGTCCAGCCGTTTCGGAGATTAGCCGGAAAAAACAGACAAAATTTCAAACAGCAAAAATTTCAAAAATTATTTTTTTAAGTAACGTGTATATACATTTTTATATGCATTTAGTAAAGGAGAAAATTCTCATCCCAAATATTTTTCCTTTTATACTTTTTCTTGTATAATTAGAATATGTTGTATATTGTATAGAATGTGTTGGGGTCAGAAAAATTATTCTTAATGTATCAATGTGTCTATATAGAGGTAAAAATAAACATAAAATAACAAATATATTACTCAATTGAGTAAATATATTTTGTACTACGAGTTATAATAATAATAATATCATATCATATTCATTCTGATTAAAATATTAGATATCTATACGAGTACATTCATTCTGTGGCCAATTTACAAACACACAAACACACATACAGAATTACGAGTAATGTATTAACCTAAACACACATTTACAATATTTTAATGATATTGTAACTAATAATTAATTATGTAAATTAAATATAATAATTAACTATATAATAACTTTCCGATCATTTATTAATTTTATATTATTTAAATATATGTATCTATTTAATATTATAATAATAATTATTATATTATAGTTTATTTAATGTTTATAATAAACATTCCAAATTCCAAAATATTTATAATATATAGACATGTTTCAAATCTAATTTAATTAAATTTAAAAGATATTGATATGTGTTATGGAATTTAATTTTTATATTCATTAATTTCTAATCTAAGAGTATTTTATTTGAATATTTGAAAGTTTTAGTAGGGAATATAAATTAATTATGCTAAAATAGGCATAACGGGACACTTATGGAATCACTTCGGTATCTCTAAAACTATTTGACATATTAAGTTTAGCACAGAGATAAAGAGATATATTCTGGAGTTGATTTTAGAGAGTAAATTTATATCGAAAAAAAATGTCAAGGGCATTGGGTGGGCTGTCTAGTGAAAGCTTATTACAGCACTACAAATTAGATTTTAAGGATATAATTTGTTATTTAAGTTAGATTTTACATGGCAAATTATTATTATTGCTATTGCTAGAGGTATGTATAGAAAAACAATAATTAATAATTTAATTTAAATCAGAACAAACTATCTGATTTTTTAAGGTTGGTTCTTTCTGAATCCAACAGTATATAAACATATCTTTTATTTTCTTTAAATATTTTGTAGGAAAAATATTCAAAAATTCAATTATTACCGATAGTAAAATTATTTATTTCCAAAAAACTGCTGAACCATTGAAAAAAGTTATTTAAAAAATTTTTTTCGAAGTTCAATCGGTAATAATTTGTAAAAAAATTAAAGATAGGAAAATCCAATCGAATTTGATGCTGAATTTCATTGTTTCGAAAATTCTGTTTGTAGAATTGAAAGCCTGAATCTCTCAGTTTTGAATTCGAAAACATGCATTGATTTTCATAATTTCCGATCTGTATGACTCAAAAACACATGATTTCCAACAAAACTGGAGACAATCGAATAATCAGGGATTCGTTTTTAAGAAGCAGAGAATCATTAATGAACTATTCGTACTCCACCCGCTTTGCTGATGCTGAAGATTCGAGAGATTCGAATTTTGTTCACAATTTCATGGGTTTAAATTTTTTTGCGCGAAATCTTAATTCTTTTCCAAAAATAAATTTATAATCGTATATTCTTTCATATGCATTTAGTAAAAGGCTGTTATTTTGACATTACAAACAGGCACTTCAATTTTATTTATTTGTAAGGCTAAGGACAAAATAAAATTGGTGAAAGAGAAACGGTATGAAATTACATTATTTTTTCTAAATTGTATAGTCATGTTTCGTATAAAAGTTGTTCATTATAAATAGACTAGCAACTTTTGTTCGAAACATTTTCCCAAAAACAGAATGAATAATTATTTGTGAGTAATGTTTCTTTATGTACGGAATCCTGAAAAGGTTAGCAGCGCATACACATTTTTTTCAATAATACTAAAAGAACGAAGGTATTTTTTTATTACTAAACAAAATTTAATAAATAAATAGACTTTTCTTCATTCTTTTAAATACAAAAGCATTTCAAAACAAAAAGTTTTACTAAGCTAGAAATAAAATAAATATAATAAAAATAATTCCTATTGAAAAAAACTAATAATATAATAATATAATAATAAATTTTAATTTTTAATTAAATAAATAAAAAGGTCAAGTGTAGGACAAGGTCACGCACAATATGTGCAGTATTATATAATAATAAATATATTATTGTAATTATTATTATTATTGAAAATAGATAATAAATTTCTCACACATTAAAAACAAACCGTCAGAGGTTTTATACTGTGAGACTAATGGGTCGATTTATAATTTAAATTTTGTGAACATGAAAAACGAGATACACGTGGAACCCATACAATAAGTTCCGCAGCAGATACTAGAATTTGGCAAGCAAGTCAATAATTTTTGCATATAAATATCATTTCCTGATAACGATACGTGACCTTTTTTCATACGAAAACAGTAGTGATAATGAAGATCATCCCATTGCTGGATTTTCCATTGAATACATTTTAATACTTTACAAGCTTTTTTATTTTTAACTTCACTTTCAGTTTGTTCGTAAGGGTAAAATCTTGCAATCGATTTTTCAAATTATTGCCGACACCCGATAGGGATATACTGAAATTTTCCACACCGCTTCGATTTTGAGAACAATAATTAGGTACCATCATCATGAACAGATAATGGAATTCGAAAACACTCAATGGAATTGAAATTTGATGGAAATGTTGATAAATATTGGGCAGTAGTGGAAGCGGTGGGGAAATTAAAATGAGTATTTTAGACTTAACATAAAACTATTTAAATTGAAAAGAAATTTTTTTATACAATTGATTAAAAATAGAAAATAATAATGTGGCTATAAATAAAAGCTTGGAGCGCTTTGGTTTGACTTATTTCATGATCAGGTGTATATTACCCCGAAATAGTAAAATCGGCCTGCCAGTATAGGATTCCCCGGAGTTACAGCAATTTAAGTAAAGAGCTGTAGTGCTTGGAACTTGATGGAACAGTACCATGGGTATTTCTTATTTTACTTGGCAAGTGGTCAGATTTTTTTACACTTAATATTCAAAAAAACTTGCCACGTAAAATACGAAAAACCCTGCACCTGATTTCACTAATTTTGTAGGCGGGAATTTTTATTTTTGCTGGGGTATCGATACTTTTTGTGTGCGAAAACTTTGTCCCTCTCACATTTGTTTTTGATCGAATATCATTACTTTTCAAGTGTAAAAAAATATATGTAATGTATATGAGCGAAAATTTATAGCTTGATTGAATCATGTTGTTAATAAATGAGAGATGTAATTCGCTAATATAATTACGAAATCAATAAAATAAGTATGTTTTTATCATCAATATTTTACATAAATTGTAGTACAATACATCTTTAAACTATAGTTCCGAGCCTATGCTTTACCTATAATATATCATCATATTAAATTATATACATCGAGATCATAAAATTTATGAATGGAAAAAACTTATTAACCAATCACAAAAAATATTAAACGATATTCAAGTAAAACTACCATGTAAAAAACATAGGATTAACATTATACCTTTACTTGTCAAAATTATCATTTTTCAGGTAAAAATATCTTTTCCGGGTAGTTTCAGCCTAAGATCTATCTTCCTACCAAAAATCAAAAATTCTAGGACAACTGGAAGTAGCCTAAAATATTGATGATGTGTGTGAGTGGGATAAAATAGGACTCTGAGATACAGAGGCCTAAAAATTGTCTCTAATTTTTCCTGTAAAACATAGTACAGTAAGCGTCTCTGCTTAAACTTGTTCCAACGCAATACCGTGCTGTATGATAGTGTTAAAAATAAATCGTTTTGGTAAACATTATCTATTTTTACATATTTTTCATCTCAACTCAATTTCTCTCAACGCCTGTACTATATTTAATGTAATGTATATGTATTTTATAAGTTATACAGATGTACTCATAGCACACAACACCCAACGAGTACAGATCTGGTGTTAAATAAAGTAAAGGTAGGTATTTTATTTATAAACTACACTTAAATTCTCTTTCACACAATATTCTTAACTATTTTCACAACTTAACTTCTAGTACTAAGCAAGCAAACGAATATAAAATAATAATAATAATAATAATTCATATATATCATCTACCTATGTAGGTACATACTCTATTACAATATATTATGTATATATAAGTCAACATAGTAGGTATCTACCTATATAATATCTACCAAGCAAAATTCAAGTTGTATTGTTATGTTGTACACAATTTTTTATTATATACTAGTACATAAATATTTTATCGAGTGAAACTCAGAAAGAACAAGTCAAAATAACAACTAACTGAGTTAAATGCTTAAATACCCGGTATATCTTGAATTAATGTAAAAAAATTTAGCAAAAAAGTTGTTAATTTTTTAAAAAGGAACATGTTTTGTCTTTACATTTTTTTTCAATCTTTTATGGTTTCAAAGATGAGTAGTTTTGTCCATTTTGCCCAAAAATGGACAAAACGTTTTAATTATCGTGTCCACAGACGGACAGACGGACATGCGTAATAGCCGAATTAGGCCATTTTATGAACACCTATGCCAATAATTTAGGTCTGCGATTAATATTTTCAAGCGTTTCAAAGTCGGGGCTAAACTTAATATATCCTTCTATATTGACATATATAGGGTATAAACAGGTTAATTTTAGTTTCAATATTTATTCATACACGCAACTCTATGGAAACATGTACTATAGGCCACAGAATCTGACTCCTTGCATTGCTAAGGTATCTGCTTTTTTCCTTTCCTTCGAAACTTCTGTGACCTAATATTTGCCAGCTCCAGTACTTCCTCTAGGCAATCCCTGACTACCCTTGAGGTGATTTCAGTAGCAGGCAGGGCTTTCAACATTAACACTGAATAATAATAATTCATTGTAAACTGAGTATTTAAACCATTTACTCACTTAGTAATAATGTTGCCTATTTTAAAGAAATTTCAAGCTGACGTTTATCACTCTATAAAAAATAATATAATATACGACTGTTTTTATTAATGGTTTACTTATTATAACTAGTTTTTGCCTATTTTGATGTATTTAAAGCTTCACACTACTATTTTAAGCATTATGCGACATAAACTACAGCTAACTATAGCATATACATATATATATATATATATATATATATATATACATATATATAGCTATATATATATATATATATATATATATATATATATATACATTGCCAACCACAAGCTCTTTCAAATTACTTACACACAATAGTGTAGACGTTTAACACACATCTATATAATATAATATTAGATACCTTTTTCTATATATATATATATATATTAGTATAAACGTAATCAACCATCATTATACCATCAAACATTAGCTTAAAATGTTTGATATAATGACACTTGAAATGTCCTCTTTTGTGTGGCACTTATACGTTTTGTATAAGTATAAAATGAAATAAATAAATAATAGCGTCTATTCAACAAATTTTCTTGTTAAATTTAAATTTCTGAAGCTGCCGCAAGTTTTTGCATTTTGCGTTCTATGCCCCTTTTTTGCACATAAAATTGTTGATGATTTTAATTGATTGTTTTACTGAGAAAGGGCACTATAATGTTTATACTTAGTATATATAATGTATACCTCGGTATTATAAGTTTAGTTCCGACATTGTAACGGTTTAAAATATTGATTTCAGATGAGAAATTTTGGAATAGGTACTCATGAAATGACCTAATTAGTCCGTGGACATGATAACTGCAAAACGGGGAGAGATAATGCTCTGAAACCTTGTATGTGTATTCTAGAGCTAAAAAGTATGAGCTAGTTCGTGGATGTGAAATATCAGAGCGGACTTTCCCCCGCCAGTGTGGGAAATATTCAGCTTTGAAACAGTAAGGCATTTATAGAAAAGAAAATTTTTTTAGCGAAAAAAAATTTAAAGGCAAAAAAGTTGAAGCCTTTGGTAGGTCCCGATGCCAAATACATCAGTTTTAGCCAGTGATGTGTTTTCATTCCAATTTTGATCACTAAAGCTTTCAATATGTATTTGGACGAAATCATTCCATTGGAATTAAGAGTTTTCTCCAAGATTTTTTTGTTTTCTCGAATTTTTCCAAAGCTCAAATTTTTTATGTAGTAATAAGACAGTATCATGAAACGCATGAGTACTCGGAATGAGACTATTCGAAAAACCAAGTTCAAATCTTGTTTGAGACTATTCGATATTTTAAAAGTTTAATAAAAATTAATATTTCAATTTTATCCAATAATGCTTTAAATGATTTTATCCAATAATGCTTTAAAAGAAAAGTACACTTTTGGTTCAAAAACAACGAATTGGATTCTCGAGAGACGAAGTTCAAATATTCTTGGAGATAGGAAAAATCATATACACATCGGATAGGAATCGAACCCACGACCTCTGAGATTACCGACCATCGATACTTCAGAAGGAGATCGAACTCAAGTGGGAGAATTGACAAAATATGGCAATGAAATGGTTGAAATTATATTTACTGTTTATACCACTAACGTCGCGAGTTGTTCATCCGTACTCTCCGTACCGAAGTGAATATAGTATAATAAATAGGATTGAAGTAAGCAAGTAACCAGTTTTATTTCGAAGTGATTATTTGATTTTATTTATTATTAATAAATAAAAGTTTAATTTAATATCTGATTCAATAATTTATTTGCGTTTTTACAATTCCAACTTTACAGGTTACTATTTTATTATTAGATGTTATATAATTATTTTGTTTTTTATTGTTATGAAATTATTTTGCGAATTTTTAAGTATCACTTCAACTTTAACCTATTCCTTATTGAAAAATTTAAATTATCATTTATTAAAACAAGTTTTTTATTAAAAAAATACTTTGGCTGCAAATAATTTTTATAATACTACATAAATGCGTAATGTTTTTCAATTAAAACCCGCGTCTTATACTCTCTCCACTATTTCCGGCATAGAAGCGACACTACTGACATCTTATTTTTGTCATTTATTTGTTAACATGGAGTTCGGTATCCTTGTGTAGTATCCATGGATCTGTCTTTGAGCTACCTGCGATATTATGGTTGCGTTATTAATTTTAGTTTATTTAATTCGGTTATATAGTACCGAAATTTCGGTCATATCCATTGGTATAATATAACCATATATTTTCAAAAGCATTTCGTCAAATTTTATAAAATATTCAAATCAATGTTTTCATTTTTAAGGTAGTTTGTTAAAAAATTCATAAGACATAATATTTTCCAAGCTTTTCTATATTCAAGACTGACAGAGTAGTCTGTAAACAAAGATATTGTGATGTTTTTCTCACTAAACTGATTTTATTTAACCTTTAATACTTTGTATTACTTGATTAAAAAATGGAAGCAATTATTAAAACCATTGAAAAATTTTAATTAAATAAAAATATTCGCCATCATCTGACAAACAGAATTTATTAATCAACAATTATACAAAATTATTGAATAAATTGTAAACTAATTTACATTTTAATTGAGGATACATTTATTTAATTTAGAAAAAAAATATTTAATTAGACGACTAAACAAAAATAACGAAACAAATACAAAAATTATTTTCTATCCTAAGAATTTTTTCCTAGAAATAAATATACCTTTTTACCAGATGACTTATAAGAAAGAACTCATAAATTAATCAAAGTGTATAAAAACAATTAATTATACTATTAGTGTCGTGTTTTTTGTTTCTTAAAAAATGGAGAAGTATTTAAAATGTCTTGATTATTATATTTTTTTACTTATACTTGGAATAATTTAATTTCGTAATTAAGTTTACTCGAAAAAATTGTCAGTATACTTGTTATTCCATTTACCAATTATAAAGATTAACATAAAACAACATTTATATCAAGATGAATGTCGCGAAAAACTTCTACGCAAAAAAGAGCGCTAGAGACAGATACAGTGTTTTCATCCTCGAAAAAGCCTATTGGAATAGATACAAAGATGCATTTCATACAGCCGTTCTACCTGGCAGCTACTCTTTTAACTATGCGAGGTAGAGCATCCTCCCTTGGGTACCGAGACCTGCAATCAGTGTCGGACTGGCCATAGAGCCAGGGGTGGGTTTGACACTCAGGCCTAGCCAGCGTGGGCCCCAGAAGCTTACTACCTACACGCAAAATAGTTCATACACGGAGAAAGAGGAAGGTAGAAGAACTGAAAGAAATCGGTAAAGATAGTTTGGATCAAACAGCAAAGCACTGTATTGTTTGTCTCGAAGATATTTAGATACATTAGTAGGTACGCACTCCAACTTATATGCCCCTTTCTGTGTAATCCTCGAAATCACGTGTAAACAAGTAATCACCTGCGAGGAACGGTTTTCCGTGCTGCAGCGAATTAAGGACATGCTTCGTTCTCTACTGGGTCAACTGCTGGACTCATTGAATATCCTAAGAATATAATCGGATATTATCAGGAGTAACCAGGATAGCAACTGTTCCGAACGAATTTTTGACAATCTAGCTTACACATTAAAGTGTACGTCTTTGAAAATAAAAACTTCCAAAAACTTTTGCTTATTTGATTATTATTATCATTTGGTGCCCTTTAAGCCAAACTGCCATACGGGCCCCTTAGACCCGACACTGCATGCAATAGTGAATGGAAATGAGTCAACAGACAACTTCCTAATGGACTTTAAAAACTTAACGAACATCACCGAAAATTGAGCTTAGACACCGAAGGCAGCTGCATGTTTTTAAAGGAATGTGAAGGAATTCTAGAGCATTTGTTACCGACCTGTAGGCCCCTAATACATAAGAAAATCAGATTTTAGAGTGCCTACCATATATCCGCAGGGATCCTACAATCCCAAGATTCACTCAGGATCTTCCCGTCTGAGATCCGAGAGTTTGCGTCTGCCTGATCTGAGAATTCCCAACAATTAGTCATTTTTGAAAGATATGGTACGATTCATTTTTGAATAAAAGTGATAACCTGTGTATTTTTACTGTTTCTTAGTTTGTGATTTTATCTATTTAAGAGAAAAAGATTAAATAAAAATAAAATCCTATGATTTATTTAGTGCTGAACTGAACTTCTCTAAACAGTCAATATATTTTCACCTGCTACTTGAATAATTCTTTTCTATTGATACATATCACATAGCCCCTATCTTACTTACATATACGAGTACTATACGTTTCATAAATATTACAAGACATCTTTTTTTGTATTTTAACAATAATGTAATGCTTCTAATACAAAAAATCGTGCTAACACGATAGAATGAATGCAATTGAATATATGGATAATAAATAATAATCTCTGTGTCTACAACTTGTTTCCTTTAGTCTATATTATCAGTAAAGAGACAAAAAAATTTTCTGAGAAATAATTCTTTACCAGATGTGTGTTGATACAAAGTTATCATCTAATCGAATACGATGATTTCAATTATAAGGATAAATTTTGTTTCAGATTTCTGATGAAAACATAAAAATTTAAAGCAGCGTGTAAAGTTGTAAAATTAGAATACACTGTAGATAAAAATAATAAAGTATATAAAGTAATCAATCTATGTAATAAGACATAAAAAAATATTAGGAAAACATAAATTTTTAGATAATATGTTGCAAATATCGCTACACGCGAGCAACTTATACAGCAACATTAAACTCCTCCCACAAAATATCAAATAATTTTGATTTTTACAGCAACCAGATCAAGGACATAATCAAGGAAATTTTGTTCTGCAACAGCTCATACAGACTATCAACCTACTTCCGAACATTCATTTGTCCTTAAAATGTGCGCAGGTTTCACGTCTGTAGTCCCATTAAATGTCCAAGTAAACGATAGTCACTTCCGTTAATATAATATAAACGAAAGGTAACCATACTCACAATGAATGGATAGATGAAAGTTTACAAAAACAATAAGAATATGTAATCATATTGTTACCAACATTTTACTTTATACTTGCATACAATATTAGTTTCGTTCTGCAAAAAATTATAACAATTTTAGTAAGTACTTCAAGTAATTATATATATATATATATATATATATATATATATATATATATATATATATATATATATATATATATATATATATATATATATAATATATATATATATATATATATATATACTGTAATGACATATAAAATATAATCCTTAAACTGGAGGTAGAGTCGTCGTATAGTGTAAGTAGTAGGTAATTGAAAACACTTTTTTTGTGAAAGAAAAAACTTGACATAGTTTTATAGCGAAAAAAATTCATTTTTTTTATTTTTTGTAAAGTACTTTTGTAAAATATTTAAAATTATTTATGTTAAAAAAAATTTTTTTTTAACTAAAATTCTATGAGTTGTTTGTATGTAACCATAAGTTTGAAGTAAAAAATCATTACTTTGTAACGAATATGTACAGAGCATACAGCATAACTTACCTTGTGGGTAGCAACCTTCTATTATAATGACTTAACCGGCCAACATCTAAATAACTTCTGGTATTTTTTTTTTTTTGTACAAAAATTATTAAAGAAATATAAAAATAAATAAATAAATATTTTTATAATTTATAAGAAGTTGACCTAGTATCTGAATTTTATCGAATCGAACAATGAAATCTTTATTTGCCCTATTTGAGCATCCATAGACACTACACAATATGTCCGAGCTTTCGTTTTTCATGCTGAAAACCTCATACCCTAATTATCATTTTACATTTTTCATTAAAAAAGATGAATTTGATTTACAAAATATTATTTGTTTATTTTAATAACTTAACCCAATTAACGTATATGTAACTATCACAAATGAGACTGACTTCTTTGTTTCAAATTCTTGCCACCAGATGTCGTAGTCCTAAGGAACAATACCAATGAGAAGGTTCTGAGAAAATTGTTTAATTTCATTTTTCAAATAAATTATAATCACTTTTAAATTTCAGACAAATACACTCATATAAAACCTATAATTGAAAATCAATATATAATTGGTTAATAAACTTTATAACTCGTATATGCATGTATTTTAAACTTAGTTCTATTTGTGTTTGTTTAGAAAATCAATTTAACTAAAATTTATTTACGCAGTACACAATTCAAAAAAGTACCATTTGCAATTAATATATGTCGTACAATGTTATCAAAATCATTTGTATTTATGTAAGAATCATTATCTAAATTTTTCTCATATACCAATTAACCGTATGGTATAGGGTGCGCAACACCTTGTAACCTCGATAATGTCACACACACTATCCCGTTTGAATGAATTTAGATTTGGTTTGAATAAAAAGTATAAAAGGATTGCCCATACACTTCAATATTCAAAACGGTTCTGTGTGGATTAAATTTTTAAAGTAAAAAGCCTACATCTAAGGTAGTTGTTGATCAGAAACTCGTACTAAGTTCGATAAGAAGCCATTTACAGAGTTTAGAACCAAATTTTACTTTCGTAGAGTGATCTATTAGCAGAAAGACGATAAAGGATAGCGACTCCAAGAACAACAAGTTATTTGAAGTCACAATATCAAAGAGAAAAAATACGTCTGAGTAAAAAAACTTCAAAATACACTTAGAAGCAAAAAATGTACCTGTTGAACCATTTCAAACAATCTAAGAATACGTGCACTTAGAATTTGATTTACAAATAAATTGCATTCGAGTATAATTTGCATTTAAATTTGATCGAAAATTTCCGAATACCTTGTACTAATATAAATTAATGGTATTTGATCGCATATTTATTTCAAAAATTTTTTTTTCGTAAACTTGATGTAAGTTCCGCTTGGTTAGTTCACAGCCATTTAAAAAGAAAAAAAAGGCCGTAGATATTTATACATTTCTGTTTGGGTTAGTCTTAAAGCCGGTTTAGTTTATTCGTGAATACATAAAAATTTATACATCCACATATATTATTATTACTTTAAAGAATTTAAGATTATTATAAAAAAAATCTAAATAGTTTTCATTACAACGCAATAAATTTCTACTTATTTGTTTTTAAATAACACCAGTAGTTCCGTCAGACCACGAATGGTACCAGTATCGGAATTTCAACAAATTCCTTACAGAAAAGCATTTTTTAAATTGATACAGAATTATGGCACATCGTCCTCAACCTTAACACGATACAGATTCGAAAGATTGCCGGGGTCATCACCAGATATTGTCACCTACGAAAGCATCTGCACATAGCAAGAGTCCACAATGGATCCACTATGTGCAGACTGTGCGGCGAGGAGGAAGAATTTTCATCATCGCTTGGTTACAGCAGATACAAGATATTGGGTGCTTCTGACCTCGATTATATGAACCTTCAGGAAAACCTGATAAGCAAGAACCTGGATATTTCCAAGATATGAGAGAAACGAATTACGTCAGACTGAAATAGAACGGGGAGTCAAATAGGGGAGTCAAAAGTATTACACTTAGACCTTCTAAGTGCAATACTTTTTATACCCCAAGATATATTTATCTATCTACCTATCTATGAGCTGGGTCAATTAAGCAAATTTCTTCAGAATAGATAAATTGATTGTAGAAACTGCCCTGGACTGGCTACACTTCAACCATAAGGTCCATTGTGATGCCTAAGAATGTGAGGATGTGAGTGAAGTGGAAGGAATTTTTTTGTATAGACTGGGAATTGGTAGTATATGCGGTTGCAGCCGACTATGATAAGAACTATGCCGATATTCATCTGGAGTTCATGAAGGAAACTGCAGAAAACCTTCTCAAGCATAGCCGATGACATCCTTCTAGTCCATACGCCGACAGTTTAGTCAATTAACCGCCCCCTTTGATTTATTTCTTAATAATTGACAAAATGCCGATATCGGGATTCGAACCCATAACCTCCCAATTCCCAAGTAGGCATACTGCGCAGACATAACACCTTAGACCACTTGGACTGGTTTCAGAATAGATACATGATTGTTTAATTCATCAATTAATTTTCTCTATATAGCGCATCAAAGTTGTTTCCAAAAAATTAGTTCCAATAAAAAAAGTCCTTGCTTGGTCTATAAGACCAATATTTCCTGAAATTTTGAATAAAATGTGTGTTGGAAACTTTAAGAAAATATATTTTTTCGAAAAAATTAAAATTAATTGAGAGTGGCTATACAGAACTGAAGACGAATGATTTTCTGTTTATTTGTCTGCTCTCGTAATACCCGACAAAAAACAAATCGAATGCAGTACGGAGACGCATAACAATTATATTCGATCGATTTCGTTTTAAACACACAATTGATATTAATTGTTTCAAGAATAATTTATCATTCGTTCGGCGTAACATTCTCTAAACGATTTAAATTATATCAATGGACACTTATATGGTTATAAACTTATGTCTTAAGCAAAAAAGTTATGTGACGATCAAGCGTGAATCGGACTGGCTCAACAGAATGTAGATTGTATGCAGAGTAGATTTTACCATCTGATACCATCAGCAAAATAGACACAAATTGCTTATTTTGTACGACAAACAGAAAACTCAGGTTCCGCAGTTTTGGAATAACATAAAGTGTAATATGTATATCTTGAAATGTGTATACAAGGTGTTTCAGTAAGGCTGGGTGCATGGGCAGTGTCTTTCTAATTTACCTTAGTGTTGAGATATTTAGAAAAGTGTGTTTAAATGACTCTTAGGTATTCATCAAAACTTTGAGATCATTTCATAGATCTTAGGTAGATAGATTGATTGTAGTGGCTGCCTTGGACGGGTGATGCCTAAGGATGTGAGGATGTGAGTGAAGTGAAAGGAATTTTTGTGTATAGACTAGGAATTGGTAGATGCGGCTGCAGCCGACTATGATAGGAACTATGCCGATATTCATCTGGAGTTCATGAAGGAAACTGCAGAAAACCTTCTCAAGCATAGCCGGTTACTTCGTTCTTGTCCATACGCCGACAGTTTAGTCAATTAACCGCCCCTTTTTTTTCTTAATGATTGGCAAACTACCAATGTCGGAATTCGAACCCATAACCTCCCAGTTTCCAAGTAGGCATACTAAGCAAACATAACGCCTTAGACCGCTCAGCCACTTGGACTGGTTAATTCGTGGATCTTAGTGAAATTTTCCGTAGTTTTTTATCTCTATAATTGAAAAACGTGGCTCTCATATAAAAAAACCATCTTGAAGTTCTTTTTTCATTTTCCAAATAATTTTTGTCTAAAACCCTTTGCTTAGAATAATGTTTAGCCATTTCAAGTTTTAAGAAGGCTCAGAAAAGTCAAAAGGTTTGAGCAAGAATTGTCTTTAGACAGAAATTTCAAAAATACTATTTTTGACTACTGGTCTGTGTTCGTGTGTCTGAGGATATGATTTGGTTGACGTTTTTTAACCAAAATTTAATGGTGTTTTGGTTTTTTGCAAATTCGGCACATATTTTATACTACAGTTTTCTCAATTAAAATTATCGAAAAAATCGTTCACTTAAGTACCTGTGTTTTCAGTTAAATATCACCTTTCAATATCATAGATGCTTCTGGAATCTAGAATGGAAGGTTTTAGAAAGAAAAAAATTGTGGGCAAAAGTTAACGGAATTTAAAAAAAAGGATCTTATGACGTTGACTTTAATCTTCTAGCATATTTCAAGTTTAAGCTGTTTTTTTATTGAATAAAATCCCCAATTTTTAAACAAGATAACTACGGAAAATTTCACGACGATCAACGTAATGAATTAAAGGTTATGCATGGCTCCAAATTGTTTCAAATGTGATTTGAAATTTAATTACACTATTATGGTAAAAATTCAGAATAACACGCTTTGGAGATTTGTAGAGGTACTGAATTCGTCAACGCATAGCCGTCACGAAACACCATGTACACATATTAGGTTGTGACCTATTAAAACTTCTCGGATGCTTAGAAATTTGATGTTCATTCTGTGGGTTGTTTTGAATACGAAATATTCCGAAAACTAAATAAAAAATCTTTAAAAGGTTTTGATACGCATCTCTATCGTTTATGACATTTTGTTACGGTACCCTTGAAAACCATTAAAAAATGAAACACAATAATCGTTAAAGACCTCATACTATTAACGGGTTTTTGATTAGTCAGTATCATATATATATGCGACTACCATAGTGATAGTATTTTTCACAATTATCACAATATTATTAACTCCTGAATTGACCGAAAGCATTATGTTCTGCTATCGATCACAAACATTGTAGAAACACCGCACTCTGAACAGCCGACAATCAATTTCAAGTTTTTTTTTCGCTGTTGCGTCGTTCTCTAGTTAATATCGTTAAGGTTTTTGTTCAGTAGGTTTTTGTTTTGTAAGTATGTTTATATATATTACACATATACAAACAATTATTGTCCAATCGTAGGTTATAGATTATTGACGTACATGCTGTGTCTCTCTTTATATTCACCATCGATCATTGCTTCTATTTTTTTTTTTAACTATATCATTCGTTTATTAATATTTGTCTACAGAAAATGTCGTTGAACAGATTTATTACGAAAATTTTTGTTAATTTAGCAATACGAAACAAGTTTTCGAAAATAACCTCAAGCCATACTCTGTGAAGGAAACTACCGTTTAATATCCTTGAGGCATATCTCATACGAAATGGAGTTACTTATTTCTAATTTGATGTTATTTACCGATATATCCTGTATATTGATTGTTCCTTAGGGCTAAGATATCTGGTGGCAAGAATTAGAAGACTAGTCAGGCAATTGTGTTGCAAATGCGTTGATAGGTTAAATAAACAAAAAATTATTATTTTGTTAATGAAAACTCATCTTTTTAATAAAAAATGAAAAGTGCAAGAAATTGGAGGGGGCTGTATATTCCGCCAAACCAAAATTCACATCAAACTGTTATTCTCTCGGGATGCATTTGGTGCAGGTGTATTTCGTATGGATTGGTATCGCCTCAAATCCGACAATTCTAAAGACGATTTTTCTGGCGAAATTTGAGTCAACTTACAACTGCTCCAGATCCCGATCATCAAACACGTGGCGTTATCATGGTGGATTACCTTAAGTTCCTGGATCAGTTGGATTTTATTAGGGTGCAAACCCAAGTGTAGATGCAAAATTCACCAAGTTGAAGTCGCAAAAAGAACAAGTTCTTGTGATCGACGAGAAATTGGCTGTCTCGGGTTTTCCCGTACACTCCCATGTACACCAGTGATGTTTTCAGCAGACCTTGACCTTGGAAGCAGACCGGATGACTCGACTTTGGCCACCAACAGTCAACTTGGCAGGACGCTTGTGACGACGATAAAAATCACGTAGTGTGCAGAACATTTCTAGAACGGTACACTGATTTTCATAAAAAAATTTGATGATTTGCAAACGTTTTTCAACGTTATAACCTTCCATGGAGATTTACCATACCCTACGAAACAATTCACAATATACTTAACAGATTAACAAGATGGTTGCTATAACCTAATATATTTCGAGCGTTCCTATTGAAAGTTTATATCTTATATAATATAAACACATTCGATACACTTCATACTGCATATACATACATATATACTAAACTACATTAATATACACATGATAGTACTCTCAAATATAATTTCAAAAAAACTCGACTTGAATTACAAAAAAAATAATAATAATAATTTTTTTTTCAAGTGCTGGATAACTTCTCAATATAATTCAATAATAACATAATAAAGCTATATATGTATATAATATGTTTTATAATATTTCTGTACATAAAATGATTTCATTTTTTTTTATTGGTTTATATATTATTAAATAGTAGGAACTCGATATATATATATATATATATATATATATATATATATATATATATATATATATATATGTTCAATTCCATACGTTCCAATAATTACAAAAGTGTTACTACTACTATGGTACTGTACTACCTATAAATCTGTATAAAGCTGTGTGTAAAGCCCATATAAGTTTAAAAATTCTATAGCTTTATTGAAATCAATATACTAAAATATTTATATATATATTTTAAATATAGGATAAAACATTTTTAATGAAAGATGTATCATACTTTTAAGTTGACCTGAAAAAACAATGTTTTTAGTTTAATTTTTTTATATAGATTGAAACCATTTCAGCTGATTCGTTTGAAAAATTAGTTTACATGTTAATATCTTCAAAAATCATCGTAATTTTTTTATGGATTACTGATTTTTCACAGAGGCTTGTTAAAATAATTACGAACGCTGTACTAATTAAAATTGTTGATGAATGGAAAGGTTTTTCAAATGTCTTTATATGAAATTGTATAATCGCTTACCTGCGGATGGCCAGTCCAAGTGGCCGAGTGGTTTAAGGCGTTATGTCTGCGAAGTATGCCTACTTGGAAACTAGGAGGTAATGGGTTCGAATGCCGACATCGGCAGTATGCCAATTATTAAGAAAAAAAAAAGGGACAGTTAATTGACTAAACTGTCGGCGTATGAACAACAAACGAAGTAACCGGCTATGCTTGAGAAGGTTTTCTGCAGTTTCCTTCACGAACTCCAGATGAGTATCGCCATAGTTCCTATCAAAGTCGGCTGCAGCCGCACATCCTACCAATTCCTAGTCTACACAAAAAATTCATTTTCCTCCACTCACATCCTCACATCTTTAGACATCACAATGGACCTAATGGTCGAAGTGTGTCCCGTCCAGAACAGCCTCTACAATCTATCTATATATAGGATATTTATACTAATAATTGAATAATTGAAATATTTTAGGTATTTTGTTTATATGAAAAGATTGCCCCTGACAAATTCAATTATATTATTCAATTAAAATAATTAATTAATTAGCTGATCGAACACAAATTAATAATTACATTAAAAATAATCATATAGTTAGGATTTGACATACAAATAAGTTGACTTCATTAAACTAACTTCTAAGATTACATTTTATTTTTTTAGAATTCACAGTCAATTATAATATATTTGATCTACTGACCGAATTTCTTTTTACATATGAATTGAAAATATCACATAATCCGTGTATATATACATATTAAAGTTACATGTATATATATATATATATATATATATATATATATATATATATATATATATATATATATATATATATATATATATATATATATATATGTATATTGAGTTTTTAAAAAAAGTTCTATAATATTATTAGCTAATTATATATAGTGTTAACATTGTTTAGCTGGTGTTATAACTAAGTAGCTGTTAATAATAAAAATAAAGTAATATTTTATCACCATTTATAGGTATATCAAAATCAAGTTTGTTTTAAAATTGGAAAGTTATAACACATATACATACAGTTTTTTAAATATTCATGGAACTAGCAACTCAGAAGATGGCTTGCGGTCAATTATTAGAAGACCGTACGACAATATTCTTTTTAACCTTCAGAGTGAAAAATATTTATTGGCATAAAGTTACATTTTGGCTCTTTTTCACTTCTTCTGGGTCCGAAATTCTTCTTAGTTTCCTAGTTTCACGCTGCAATATTGTATGAAAGTTCCTTCCAGTGAATATTTAAGAAGACTCTGGGAAAGTTTCATTGGCCCTTCATATGCAGGGTGGCGCAAAATTACCTTCACGATTTTCAATTTCAATAATTATTTCTAGAATTCATATTTATTGAGTTTCTCTTTTTTAGATAATAGTACTTGGGAGTTTCGATATGAAGCGATACCAGCCTGAAGAAAGGATAAATATCGTAACTTTTTATTTGGAAAACGGAGAAAGCATTATTTCTACTCAGAGAAACTATTGACGCTTAAAAAGTAATATAATACTGTCAATGATATGAAAAAATTGGCTCATACGTCAGAATCGTCTTTGGTGTCCGAGGTTCGATTCCTGGTTGACGAGTGTGAAACTGTCACCAATTAGCATCGAATAACATATCCTGAGACAATATAAGAGTAATTTGAATAAGAGTTATGTTTACAAGAGTAAATTGAATGAATGTAATTTTAACAAGCGTAATTACAGTAAAATTTATTATATTTTAATTCATTTTGTTTTATTTTTATTTTTGTCTATTGATTTCGATTTTCTATCTATTTCTAAGTGTCAAAAAGAAAATTACGGCTAGCTAATTTATACTCATGATGACTACTTTGTAGTCGAAATACGTATTTATAATACAAAAACTGATCTAGGTATTGTGGCGAATTTAAAATTTTATTATCAATATTAAATTAAAAATTCAATGACATTTGTTAGTATAGTTTACGCCAGTTCCCTCGTACAGTTCCCTCTGCTTACGTAAGCTAAATGAAATTTGACAAGTATTGTATTGTGACGCTCAGGTATACACAAATAATATTATAATATATGAATAATGTAATTATACTCTAAAAAATAAAATCTCCTCAATAAATATACTAAAAATTAAAATTAAACTATTAAAATTCTACTATATTTATTTTATAATAGAATATCATATTTAGAAATATTAAATTTAATTAGTGCTTGGATTATTTTTGAACAAAAAAATATATATATATTACTAAAAACATATTTAGAAGCAAATCTATGTTATTTTATTGAAATATTAACATAATATTCCGACGTAAAGTGCATACCAACAACTTCATTCAATCGAAACTACTCGTCTTACAGTTATGATTCACGATAAAGACTCTAGAAGCTCTGTAGTCCCGCGAGTTAATTTTGACTTTGTATAGGATAGCGCATAAGTAATTTTATGAATAAATTAGTGAATAAATTTTTTGTTTTCGTATTTTTTTTCTTTTTTTTCTGAATTAACTTTGAAAAACTTGGGAAATTTATGACGGAAAGACTCAGCACAGAACAAAGAACCAAATTTGTTCAATTTTATTTTGAAAGTCAGCATTCGATTATTCAGACACAAAGTTCATATCGAAATTTCTTTCATGTTCCGACAATTTACCGATTGGTTGAGCGTTTTCGGCAACATGGGGCTGTCTGTGATCTTCAGCAAGCTGAAAAACCTCGTCCAGTTCCAAATGATGTGAACATTGCACGGGTGCAAGCAAAAGTTGAGGAAAACCCCCGAAACTTCCACCAGGCGACGTTCTCAGCAGTTGGTGATGTCTAGGCGGTCTTTACAAAGAATGTTACATACGTTACACCTTTTCCCATATAAGATTCAATTGGTTCACGAGTTTAAACCAAATGATGCACAAATACGCATTCATTAAATAAATCATAAAGTTACTTATTCGCCACCCATAAGATAATACATAGATAATATATAAGATATACATAGAGTTGGTCAATAAAATATTTTTTTAAATAATAATGACTCGCGATTAAGGGCAACTTAAATTTTTAATTAGAGCATTTCTAATTAGAGACCGTACAAAATATACCATTCAATAGTCTAGTCATTTTAAAACAACAACTCATAATTTATTATCGTCATTGCAGTAAAGTTTTTTTTTTTCGTTTGTAGTATACTGTCGTACAAAAGAATAGCCAGCAGTAACGCAAAACTTAACGACACAAAATACATACACACACACAAACCTTTTAAATTTGTTAATAAATATTTACATTCAAACGATCAGTCGCGACCACCCACCCAGCGGAGCTAATCTAAATCTAACGACAAAGTACTATACAATAAAAATGTTTGAATACTGTACGATATATACCTACAGAGTGAGCTTGATAAAAACGTAACAAGCTCTTGGAGTATATTCTACGTGAGGGTGAAACTACAATACCGCAAGAGCTTCTTGCAACGTGAGAGGAAATGGTCTAAATTTTTTGTATTTATCTTCAGTTATTTAAATAATAAAACTTAGACCAAAATACATACGGGCGGACGGACATGATAAAATGGACAAAGTAGATCATTTTATGAACAACAAAAAATTTTTTTTCTGGTATTTTTTATTTATAACCGTTACAAGGTCGGAACTTAACGTATAATACCCTTGTATATACTATATATACTGGGTATACAAATACACTTAGAACTTACACCTACCGAGTACCGATACCGGTACTTCAATTACAGCGCAACATCGTTAGTAAGCAAATTCCGTATAACACATTAAAGAAATAAAATTAACCCTTGAGAAAAATTGATATATTTCGAAAAATATATCAATTTTATTCACTCAATCTTATTTACCAAAATCGGTTTAGCTGTTTGACTGTAACAAAGTATAAAATTTGAACTTTTGCGTGTATTTTATAATTTTACAGTATTATTCCTGTAATCCATAGTTCTGCGGGTCGTGTTGATGGTGGCCGAACATACCTTATGGAAGTTCTGAGATTTCAGGTAGTTGGTGGCAATAAATTTTCGTTAAAATCGAGTGGATGCAGGTTGGCCGTGCCTTGTGAAGATACTGAGGATTTTGGTTATTGGTGGAATTAAGTTTTTGTTACTTGCATAAATTGAAATCTCGAATACTAAGCCAGATATCGAAAAATGTTATTCATAACTTTCGAGTCTTGTCGGGTTCTATAAAAACCTGTGGTCAAATTGTAGTACACGGGTAAAGGTTTAACTGCGTATTCTGCTAAAGGAAAAATACTTCGATTATGGTATTATTTTAGTGTATAGAGAATACATTCCAAGTAGTGATGCCGCGAGAGACGCTAAAAACGAGACGAGACGAGTAAAAGACAGCGAGAGAGAAGACGAAAATTAAAATCCTGATTTTCGATAAATATTCAAGAGACAGAAAATACAAAACAGAAAATCATTTTGGAAGGTAATGATTTTGGTTTTTGCTCTTCTATTTGTTTTACTAATTATTTTTCTTAAGTTAAAAAAATGATTTGTTTTTATTGTATTTTGTTAAGAAAAATCTTAAACTGTAAAAACGAGAGACTAGAGGATAGAAAACATTTACAATTCAATACAATACAAGAGACATGCTACTCTCGTCTCGTCTCTGGGGACATTACTATTTCCAGGATTATGGAACGTTTCTTCCGACTCACCCAATATACACATATGCAATATATAGTTTGAGGTTTTTATAATAGCGTTTTCAAAACTAATCAATTCACATTCATATAACCTATGTGCACACTGAAGGGGGTTTTAATATTTTTACATTGAGGTATTACATACACATAAGGTATACCCAAACTATCGATACTTGGTCGGCTGGTTGGTGGATTGGAGGACTGTTTGTTGGTGCATAGAATAATAACATGAGTGTTACATATTTCGATTAAAAATATGGGTGAAATACACGATCAGCTATACTCTTATGCACACCACACCATCAAGGCTAAGTTTTGTGCTGGCTAACACTCACACTCACACACACACTTTTAATCAACATGAAACTAATAGTATATAAAAAATTATTAAAGTATTTATTATATCTTTAATCTAAAAAGAAAACTTTACATTTTATACAAAGCATAGGACTATGGTTTTTTTGTTGTTTAGAATAATTTTTCGATATGAAAAAACAATTTGTAATTATTAATGAGCAGCTTTCACGTCTTTGTTTGAAAACTGTGAAATAACATTAGCACAGTTTATTTAACAAAGGTCCGTAGTAACCAGTCCAAGTTTTTCTGGTGTTCTCACACATGTAGTGGACGATAGCAAAAATTTCCAAATTACCACTTCCACATTTTTTAACACCTCTTCCACCAAATTTATACTAAAAAAATTGATTTATATATTTCATATTTTACCAACGCTTCCACCAAACTTAACTGATTCTGAACCTTTTTTGTGTCGCGGCACACTTTTAACGATTACAAAATTTGACGGCACACAAAGAAAAAGATAAGTTTAAAAGTTGTTTACTTGCCTATAATACACTGTGTTAAATAGTTTATGATAATAATTTTGAATGCAAAATAAAATAATATGTACTACAAAAACAACAGTACGTTTATTAAAGGATTCATTACAAATTAATAATATGAATACTATTAATGACAAATTTGAGCTTGATGTTTTTGATAATTTGATAGCTTTATAATTTCATTGATATTTGGTCGTAAAAAAGGCAATGCTACTCTCATATCGTCTTCTGCATTTAACAGTCTCGATCTTTTTTTCGTTTTTATGTTGGTTAATACTTTACTATATACATTTCTAAAATTTTGCGGCACACTTTAAGAATTTGGCGGCACACAAAAGTGCTGATCCCATACTATTGTACAACTGACTGCAAAAGTATTTTTTAAATTTTGTAATTGATTTGTGCTTTATTGATTCGGTTTTCGAAAAAATGCTTCGCTTAAAAGTTGTTCATTAAAAATATAGTAACAACTTTTATTTGAAATTTTTCTTTCGAAAACTAAATAAATTAAGACCCAAAGCAAGTATAAAATTTTTTTAAATAACATCAAATTTTGCAGCCAATTATATTATCATCAAGGTTGTATACATTTGTCTTCTTTTAATCCATACGCCAATTAAAGATGGGTGAAAATTAAGGTATTGGCTTACATAGTTGTCACCTGTATCAAAGCGTATTTAACAAAAAAAAAGGCAGAAACTTATAATAGATTGTAAACTTTGAAAAACACCACAAATATTTTTATACAATCTACGGTGTAATCTTCAATAGCCTCGTCACTTTTTGTATTTTATACGGGTAACCAACTAAAGTCCATATTTATCTGTTAAAAAAAAATTAAATATACACCTGGTTGCACTTAAAACTTAATGATATTTGGTTAATAAACTATATATTAAAATTAATATATTTGTCCATTCCAAAACGAAATATATTTTTTTTTAAATTAAAATATTTAAAAAAAAGAAAGAATTGTATAATATGAATTCGTGATAAAAAATAATATTTCTGTAATATATTTATTATTATAAGAAAAATAACCATAATTTTAATACACCACCGGTTCCCGTAATTATCCATTAAATATTAATATTCGTGTATAAAAGTGTATATTTTTTAAATATTCTACATATACGAGTATGTGTATGTATGTACACACGTTCAAAGTCGGTTTTTACTTTGTGCAAAAAAATTTTTGTTGATTTAATTTAACTTTAAATGTATCCTGAATTCAGGAGAAATCAGTCAAAATTCCTGAATGTAGTAATATTTGGATTCAGTAAAACATGTCCAACCGCATACAAAAAGTTGTTAAATACCAGCAAACACAAAAATGTTCGCCTTCAAAAGTAGTGAAATCTATTTAAGGACCCAGTTTTTGTAACAAAAGTGAGAAAATGATATATACTTATTGTGTAAGTTTCTCAGGTTCAGGATATTTCATATTTTACATGGCAAGTTTTTTTTTCTTTGTATATTAAGTGTAATAAAATCTGATCACTTGCCCTAAACTATTAAAGCTGTTGAAATTTGGTGTAAACCGTCAGATGGTGGGTCTCGCAATACGTTTCAAAGTTGAGCTTTTTTAGTCTAATATACAGAAAGTGTAAACACAATTTCTAAAAATCATGCGAAACCCGAATAAATTTGCGCTTGAAAATAAATCAAAAATAAATTATTTTTAAAGTTTATTTTAACAAAACGTGATGTTTAAAAAAAATGAAATTAAAAAACAATTCGAAATATTCTTCAGTAAAGAAAAATTAGATTTTTCACAAAAATAGAACCTATTTCCAAAACAAATATTTGTTAAACAAAACAAAAAAACGGTGAAAACAAACCTATATTGCAAATGTTTTTAATATGTGCAGAATACTTTTTTTAATATATTTAATAAACAGGAAACATAAAACCTGACCTAACCAAATTAGCATTACAGTGGGGTAGGCTCGTTAACTTTCAACTTCGTTTCAACATACGTAGTACACACATACACTTGTGTTATATAGTGAAGCAAACACATTTATCGTCAAATTCATGCTAGTATATTATATTGTGTCTACTAACTTAACACCTTCATCAAAATATTTGTCAAGTAGAAGCTTGCACAATAAGTTCTGCGGAAAAAAATTTTTAATGTTTAGTACATCATGATTTTTGTACCTTTTATTCAAACAGACAACCTGCAAAACACTTAACTAAAAATCAATTAAATTGTTTATAAGTGAAAAATTTCCATCAATCTATACCTTATTATCGAAATATCGAAGCGTTTTTTCAGAAAAATGAAAAAAAAATTATGCACACAAAAATTTATTATATTATATTTTATAATATAATAAATTATAAAATATAATATTTTATATTATATTTTATTTTTATATTTTAGAAGTTATTATAATTTCTATGTATTTATACACTCTCCAACGGTCACAATTTAAGTCTGATCAAAGACAAATTTCGTACCTGATGGGCTTTTGGTATTTGTAAGGCCAAGTTCGTTAATGAATAGAATAGGTCAAAAGAAAAAGGGGGCATAAAAAAAGAAGCAAACACAAAATATCGAATATCTATCTGTATATTAGAAAAATCGTCAAATATATAAGATGTAAAGTTGTAGAAAATCAACTTTACTACAATTCATTCCCTAATCCTTTTTTCGAAAACTCATTTATACAGAGATATTTAGGATTATCATTTTCAATCTTCAGAAATTCAACATGAATTTTAGTGATGATCATTTTCGATATCTACTAGGTAGATTCGATGAACATTAGAAGATTTTTTTCAAAATCGTCCATTGATACAAATGCTACATTTTCTTTTCGAAAATTCACTAAAAACCCCAATTCATAACTTTTTTATACAACGAAGGTGTTTAGTTTCCATAGACCAATTTTACCTATACGTACAACATATATAAATAAATATATAAGGTTAGGGTCCGCCGTTTTTTAACGAACATATGAAACGTTTCGATTCTAACTCTATATATATATACTTCTTTTTTTTTTTTAAACATATTATTGAACTATATAGAAAGCCGGTTGGTACTATATAGGATATATATTTGCTATATGGATGACATAAACTGATGTTTGAAGTTTATTTTACTGAAAATAATTAAATTAAAAGTGTATTATTTACGTATATTAAATATATAATAATATTATAAATATGCACATAATCATCGAGTTCGAGAGGTAAGCCAATAAGTATTTGTAGTAGTAGGTATAGTAATGTGCATCTAATGTTGTGTTCAATTAACCAAATTGATTTTTTTATTAGAAAATTCTATTTGTAAAATAGAATTTAATAGTTTAACTAAAATAGGGTTTTTTTTTCATGGCAAAAATTTATTTCCACTTTAATAGGTTGTAACACCTACGTGCACGTTTGTTGGGACGAATAATGAATTGATTTTTCAAACAGATGTTTGTATATTCGATACAAATTTCAAAAAAATATGGCTGCTTGAAAACTTCGATTAAATACGAATTGATTGAAATTTTTCAAAATTTTAAAGTTGATATTATTCATTCGGTTTTTCGGGAATGTTTCGAATAAAAGTTGGTAGTAGGTATATTTATAATGATCGACTTTTATTCGAAGCATTTTTTTCGAAAATCGTATGAATAAGGCACAAAAACAAGTGAAAATAACAACCAACTGAGTTAATTGCTTTAAATTTGTTTATTTTTAAAAAAATTGACATTTATTATCCTTAAATTTTTTTCTCTTTCAAAGATGTTTTCGGGTAATTTCCAAACCGGCGGGGGAAGGCTGGGTCCGTTCATGAACTTGAAGTTACTTTTTAGCTCTATTTTCGTTTTCAAGTTATCTAAAATGGACTAAACGACTAAAATGGATATTTTATGGACACCTATACCAAAATTCTTTTCTGAGATCAATATTATCAACTGTTACAAAGTTGGTAATAAACTTAATATACCTTTATATATATTATACACTTGTTTATATTATGGCTGAAAAAGTCGGCGTTATCCGGGCTTCTAAAAATTCTTATATATAGAGAGTAGATAGGAAATTTATGTTAAATAATTATATTATTCTAAATTACAGCTCAATACATCTATTTTATTTTATTTTAAATTTATCGACAAAGAATTTATTTTCTAAACTTTGTTAATTCAGGTATTTCTATAGAAACTATAAACTATATGATAGATCTAGCAGTCAGAAAACTGTATAACCGTCAGAAAACGGCCATAACTTTGGAACGGTTTAGAATTTTAAACTTCTGATAGGTTTTGTGTAATGATTCGTAAAGAAAATTTACCTAAGGTGTTTTCTTAAGATTAATTCGCAATCTCTTATAGTTTTCTCCAAGCAATTTGGACAAACACAACATATTTTCCTTTATATATATATATATATATATATATATATACATATATTGGTAACTGACCACTTTGGCCACAACACCTGGTAGCCAAAAAAGAAACCAATTTTCGTGTGAAAGTACCAGTCCAAGTAGCCGAGCGGTCTAAGGCGTTATGTCAGCGCAGTATACCTTCTTGGGAAAAACTGGGAGGTAATGGATTCGAATTCATTCCCGACATGCACAGTTTGTCAATTAATAAGAAAAAAAAGGGGCGGTTAATTGACTAAACTGTCGGCGTATGGACAAAAAAGAAGTAACCGGCTATGCTTGTGAAGGTTTTCTGCAGTTTCCTTCACGAACTCCAGATGATATCTCATAGTTCCTATCATAGTCGGCTGCAGCCGCATATCCTACCAATTGCTAGTCTATACACAAAAATTCCTTCCACTCTACTGACATCCTCTCATCCTTAGGTATCACAATGAACGTATGGCCGAAGTGTAGCCCGTCCAGGCTATCTAGTGTGAAAAATAAGTTATAGCCAGACTAGATCTCTAGGATCTCAAAGATAAAAAATAAATATTTGACATAAAAAAATTAATTTTTCTTTCGTTGCACTCATAAGTAAGCCATGTTTTTAAAACCTACCCTCAGGTCAGTTCTCAGATATACCTGGTACACCTAGTATACAGATATATCTGATATAAAATTGTTTGTTTAATTTATTAATTTAAATTAATAAATCATTTGCTAACTTTAAAATGAGATTTAATATAATCTAAATTAAATGATCTAATGAATTAATTAAAAATCATACATAAATGAATATTAAGATATAATAGATCATCTTTTACAACACATATACATGAGAGTAGACCATATAACGATCCCATATAATAATAATAATAATATAATTTTTATAAATTAGTGAATAGAAGTTGTTTGGCATTTTATATTTTATTATATTATTTATTAATTATAATTATTATTTTTATTATTATTATGATTATAAAAATTCATAATAAGTTGTTGTTTTGTTAATGTATGCTTTACTATTGTTCAAGTTTTCATGTATGAATACTATTTATAATTCTTTTATTCATTTTAATTTCTTTATTATTATTATATTATATTATATTCCTTAAAATATTCATTAAAATTATACATTTTTTTAAAATTCTTTTTAATTAATTAATATTTTTAACGAATTATATTTACAGTTTTTTTTTATATGCATAATAATGATATATGCAAAAATTTATGGTGTAAATTAAATTATAATTATGGAACTAAATAATGAGGAAATTAAATTATTAACTAATCTTCGGTGCCTTATTATTTCCTTGGGATTATATAAAAGTATAGATATATCAATACTCCTCCAACTGTTTAATACACTTTTATTAGGCGTACTTTTGAACTTACATTTCAGAATGCAATTTTATCCCGGGATATTTATCCAATGTTCAATGAACTGTCATCAATAACACTGGTTTTACCTCTTTGTACGTAGAAAATATAAAGGTATCGTTATGTACCAAATCTTTTGAGGTTTCCTGAAACCAAAGAATCCATTTTTGGTCTAGATCGATCTGTGTGTAAGTATGTATATGTTTCTGTGAATAAGATAATATCTCAAGAACGAAAATAGCGAGGGGTATGAAACTTTTGGCGGAAATTTCAAAACCAGAAATGAACCTTTCTTCTTGTTGTTTTTGAGTATTTTACAAGAGGAATAAAATTTTAAACTTGGATATTATGGCATTAGAGGATGCAAAATCTATTCTCTGCACTTTTTTTTGTTTTTTGAAAATTGTTTACAACATGGAGCAAAAATTAAAATTACAAAATGATTTCTGACAAAAATTTTAATAACTTTTGTATTAAGAATTGTTTTCGTAAAGGAAATAAATTTAGCTCCATTAAAACTCAAAAATTTGTCTACAGTCTTTCAAATTCAATTTTGACAGTTAAATAAATATCATTATGTGTGTATATACTCTACGCCAATGTTGAGTTCAATGATATATGTTAAGGGCATTTGTTAAAATTTTTCACACTGGGTTGTTTTCCTTTTTACTTGATTATCGACTAATAGAAGCATGTTTCATTTTTTTTTAAAACTATTGTTGGCTATTTTATGTAGATTTTTCCAATAAAGTTTCATCTCACTTGGCATTTAACGAAAAATATGAAAAATTTCGTTTCATATTCCAAAATTTTTGGTGAATTAATTTTATTTTAATAGGATCTTATTGAATGAAACTCCAGAAAGATCAAAACTGAAACCAGTAAAATTAAAGTTATTATATAGGTTATTCAGTTTGATAAACAACCTTAAAGTCTTAGTTAAAAATAGGATTTATAAACAGTGCACCTACATATAAAACAAGCTCAAATATAAAGTCTATAACGACATTTTAAAGAGATAAGATGTTATTCAGTTAAACATGTGACACTTTTGATAATGTAGCTTGTTGAAGCTTGGATAACAGCAAGTTGTTGTTCACAGGTATACACAGGTATTTTGTAAATATATATAGGTGGTAGGTATCTACGAACCCAGCCGGGTATTGTGTTTATTTAAAATAGTGAAACTCACAATTGTCATTCATAAATAAACAGCTACATAAAGTAACTCTGTTGAAAATAGAATTCATTTATTTATTGAAATATACGATTTTACAATTACATACAGTGTGTTTGTTATAAAGAAGTAATAAAATTTTAAATTCGCCCCTTTACCTAGATCAGTTCTTTGTATTATAAATACGTATTTCGACTACAAAGTAGTCATCATCAGTATAAATTAGATAGTTGTAATTTACTCTTTGACAATTAGAAATAGATGAAAAGTCGAGATCAATAGACAAAAATAAATATAAATCAAAAATTAACTTTGAGAACTCGATGCACCCAGAGCAGTTTAGCCTGTTTAGCGCGGGATAAATCTTTGAACTTCTGCGAAATAGAATGAAACCTGAAAAGGCAGAGACATTGCTCTTTATGAAATAGAATGTACCAAATTTTAAATTTTAGTACTAAATATTTGATTATAATAAAAAGATTATTAAAAATTATTGCCAAACTTTTTCCTTTATCCATGTATTTAAATTAAGTATCTCTTGGAAAAAAAACATGACATATAAATCCCCACATCCGCGGACATATAAATCCCCACATTCAAGTGTCCGTCTCTACATCCGGGTCCGCGAATGTCAAGAGTTCCGCATCCGTAACATTCCTGGTTCTTATTGTATACTGATTATTTTAAATGTAATATCTCCCAAACATCCTTAAAATAATGAACATCACTCGCGTCAATCATCACGTAAAATACAGGTGTATAATGTATTATAGCTCTAAAATAAATGAAATAAATTTTGTACTAAATGTTATAATATTTTATAATGTTAAATAGTTGTGACAATATTGTTATTATATTGAACAAACAGTCGTCAAGTTAGTCAGTAGGTAGGTAGCTAGATATACAGCTAGCTACCTTACAGATATACAGCTAGCTACCTTCCAAAGTATAATAAATATACACAATAATAACCTTTTGAATGTTTGTCAATACCTAGTAAATATACAAGAGGTAAAATTGTCTATACATATAAACAACAATGTAATAACCTCAATAAATAACAAAATAATTATTACATAATATATATTTGTAATAGTTTAAAACCGAGAAGTTATTATACACTTAAATGCAAAAAGTTTGAGCCAATTGAATCCATTCTAAGTAGCTATACCGCCAGCTCTTACATTAGAACATCTTAATTTGACTATACAATTGAAATTAGGTACAGGAGTGTCTTCATCATAATTACTACCATGTTTCTGATAAAAGAAGAATATTCGAATTACGAGCCACATTATCAATGATATGATTTTTATGGGCTCGTAAAGTTTGTATATCTTTAAGAAGTTCCAAGTTTATAAACTATATTTATTCTGTTTCCTACATTATTATTTATAAATTTTAGATAGTAAAATTATTAAAATGTAAATTGCCTTAACAGGTAAAGCTTTAAAAAATATAAATACAGTCTGTTTACAAATGCATTTCTAATAGGGAATCAATGTTAAATAAATAAAATATTTACTATAAAACCATACATCTATACACATACTTACAAACATCTGGGCTGCTTGTGTTATGATGTTGGTTTGATGTCATTTAAGAGTGGGGATTTAGTGATGCACACTTAATTTATAATATTATTACTCATTACATATGTACACACACACACTACTAACTACAGAGTACCCCCACTATTTTTATTTCTAAATGAAGCAGTGTGTAGTTATATAGTAAATAATATTTAGCATTGATTCTCTATGGGGAAAGCTGTCCAGAACAGACGGTATATTGATAAACTCGGTCAGGTCTTGATATATTTCATTAACTCTGATTACAATAAACATAATGGACAATCTTTCAAACTCTAATTTTAATGGAAGAAGTGACGCTGGTTCTGTTCTACCATTATAAAATGTAGAATCATTGGTTTTAGATACAATATATACTTTTTCGATTGTAGTTTATTAAACTTTTGTGTCTAAATAGTAGTTTTGACCTTATTTAATATTGTTTTAATGAATTATTTAAAAAGAAGTATAACTTTTTACGTGCGTACATAAGTACACACGCACTTTTTTGTATATATTTGTATATGTGATTGTGGTTACACTTTTATGTTCATTTTTCAGTTTGGCTGATGATGTCACAATAAAGTGACGAAACGTTTCAATTTATTTGTCGTAGTTCATATATATTGTTTCAGCCCACCTATCTGCGATCCACACCGTTAATATTCTTAGTAATACGACATATTATGTTACGTATACTTATACAAAATAACACATACACTTAGGATGTGACTTACTGTTTCAAATTTATTGCATTCGAGTTTATACACATATTTTATATTATTTATTTATTATTCACTAAAAAAACTTTTTGTAAATTATTTAACATTTTGTTTTGAAACTTATTTAAACGAAAAATAATTTGGTATGATTTCAAAATGAATCATAAATAATTATTTTCTAGTTAAGTACTTCCGATATAGATAGATAGGTATATCTTAGGGTATAAAAAGTACTGCACTTCGACCTTATGGCCCATTGTGCTGCGCCTTCTACTTCAGTCTGACGAGACTCGCTTCTCCCATATCTTAACAATAGCCAGGACCTTGCTGATCAGATCTTCCTGAAGGATTATATATTCGGGGTGAGATGCATCAAATATCTTATATTTGATGTAACCGAGAGATTCGCAGTTAAAGATAATGTGGCTTGATGTCTCTTCGCCGTACAGTATGTACACAATGGATCCGTTATGGAGTCCCATTGTGAGAAGATGCTTCTGCAGGGGATAATGCCCGGTGATGAATCCGGTAAACTTCTACAGTACCAAAAGGTTATCAAAAAATAAATTTCTATATCGATATCCGATTAGAATCACCATGTGAATTACTATCCGTTTATGTACCCGGCGTTGCTTGGTACGTCGGGACTGATAGAAAGCGGATTTACATTGTGCTTCAGAGGAAGGAAAAGATAGTTTAGATAGTTTTAAGATGTAGGTCTTAGGGCACAAGTTAAAGAAAACAAGTGAAAATAACATCTAACTGAGCTAATTGCTTAAATACCCGATATATACAAAGATTATTTAAAAAAAATTCAAACAAACGTTGTTTATTTTTATAAAAGGAACTATTTGTCCTATCTCTTACGGTTTCAAAGATGGACATTTTTGCCCATTCTACCTTTATAGCTCTATAGCACACTCTTATCTTTGAGTTAACGAGTTTCCAGATGGATGAACGGACGGACAGACAGATAGATATGTGGAAATAGACTAATTTGGTGATTTTATGAACACCTATACCATTATTTGTTTCTACGATCAATATTTTCAACCGTTATAAAGTTTATATATACCGGGTATAAAAATCTAAAAACCTGAAATTAAATAGCAATAGAAAAAAATTAAATAGCAAATAAGAAAAATTATGCAATGGTTTGACATTCACGTAAATATTACTTTTTCCCAGAATATACTATATTCGAAGTATAAATTTGATAAGCTATTCTGAATTTAATGAAAACAAAAGTAATTTAAAGTTCAAAATAAAATATCGATGGTATAGTTAGTAGTAACATTTAAAAACACAATATAATAATTATCGTCTCAATATTACAATATATAATTTGTATATATTTATTTATCATATATAATATTTTTAATTGTTTAATAACATATTATAATCCCAAAATTATAATATCGTCATCATAACATCACAAACTAAAATCTATAGTATATATGTAACTATTATCAACTATGAACTATAACTGAACTATGTACGTATGTATATGTACAAGTATCTATTGATGATATTATTAAATATTTAAATGGTTTAAAATTACTGTATACATATGCAAATATGGAGAGTTCATTAAATAATCAGGGTGGATAAATTTTTATTTTTTTTGCAAATTTTCTTGCTTAAGAACATTTGGGTTGGGTTTGCAATGAAATAACTTTACACAAATTTCTACCAATGTTAATGAATTAAAATTTTGTCAGAATTTTCTTAAATAAGAAAAATAAAGAACAATGATTCTCCCAGATGATATCTGTACGCACTCTAGATTTGAATGGTCGAGTTCATTAATGGGCAAAATCGTTCAAAGACAAAGGAGTCTATCTTTATATTGATAAAATAAATGTCTCTCCTAATATCCATGAAAGATATACCGTCCATGAAAGACTCATCGAAATTAGGTTTCTGTGATGAATAGATTGAAAAATTATAATCACTTATTGTTTTATTAAACGCAAAAATTATACTTTATTTTTTCAAACAAATTACTTTCACAAAAAATACATTACATGAATATTTTCTATATATCAAATTCAATCCCAATAAGAAAATCACCTTTTTTTTTGTCTCAGGTCACTAAGTTACCTTCTATTATTATTATAAGAAAACCAAAACAGAAACTGTCTCAGGTAACTGAGTTAACTTTTATTATTATCTTGTGTGGTTCTTTACATCCTCCCACCTTGAGTTATTCTAACTCAAAACAATACTTATAATTATTAAACAAAACATTATATTTATTTTTTACTCATAGTCAGTCATGCACTCTGAATCTTTGTGGTATTTTTAATTTTCGTCCGTATCTTGTTACCACTGCTGATTCATTTATAGGCTCATCATCATCATTTTCTTCTGATAACTTATTATCAGCTGAATTAATTTATATAATCTATAGCTATCTATAGCTATTGGCCAATCTAAAGTGTTAATTGTCTGTAACAGTAACTGGGGGTATAATAATAATGGACAAGCAAAACCAATTGAATCAAATGTTTTATGACTGATCGTCAAAATAACTCTTTTTAGTGATTCTTTCTTTAATTGTTTCAGATAAATTTGAATGTTTCAGCATTAATACATTTTCTTTCTTATCCCATGTAAGTCCAATAACTGACGTTAACTGATGGGGTTCTTCACAATCAGTATACTCCCACCCTCTTAAATTGAAACCACCTTCTGCCATTAAATACTTTGATTCTTCTTTAAATTGGTGTAATTCTTCAATGGACTCTACACTAGTTACACAATTATCAACGTAAAAAGATGATAATAATTTCGTTATAGTGGCCAACATTAGTTTAAATTTTTCTTCTTGTAACAGTCGTTCCAGATGTAAAATTATGACGGCAGCTAATATGAACGGACTACTGGTTACTCCAAATACTACTCTTTTATGACGATAAACTTCCATAATATTACTAATTTTATTCCACCATAAGAATCTTAATACGTTACGATCTTTTGGAGTAATACTAATCTGTAAAAATGCTTTTTCAATGTCAGAGATAACTCCAATCTCCTTTTCTCTGAAACGTAAAAGCATAGTAGGAATTAATTCAATCAAATTAGGACCTGTTTCTAAACATTGATTTAAAGATACTCCAGTTTTAGATTTGGCGGAAGCGTCAAATACTAGTCTCAATCTTGTTGTACTATTTTCTTTTAATACATGTCGGTGAGGAAGATAATGACCCCACATATTTTCTTCTTCAACTGGAACTTTTTCAATTATACCTATTTCGAGCCATTTCATACATTTCATACATTTCATAAGTACTTGATCGTATTCTTCATAGAGTCTTTGTTTCTTTAATTTTTTTGTTGTAATTTGTAATCTTTTTTGAGCGATTTCTTTATTTGTCTCAATGTCAGGATGATTTTCTTTCCATGGAAGACATACTTCATTCCGTTTATCTTTATCAGAGATTCCCATGACATCCAAACTCCATAAATTTGAAATATCAGCTTGTTGCACATACATTGATGTTACTATCATTGTAGCATCTTTCTTGCAATTTTCTGTAGTTGATTTCTTGCCCATCAACGTCCAACCTAATCTTGTTTCAACTGCTGTCATTCCACACTCTAAATTATATAATTTTCCAGTCATTAATTTACCTAATACATCTGCACCGATTAAAATTTCAATAGGATCAGTGCTTTGATCCACATCAGTTAATATAATCTTCCTTTTTAACAATTCTTCAGTCCATGGTCCATTATTTATGTTAGAGATTCCATGACAAATTACATCTTGATCAAAAGCCATAAAGTTACAAGCATACTGATTATCCAAACTTTCAAGATGTATTAAATAGCCCTTATGATCTTGTGGTTTTGTTCTCGTTCCACCAAACAGCAAATGAACAATTTGTTTTTCACAATTTAATTGATATTTCATCTCCTTTGCTGCTCGCTTTGATACATATGATCTTTGTGATCCACTATCCATTATTGCTCTTACTACGCGTTTTTTGATACCATTTGTTAATATGACACGAACTGTTTGAAGGCAAACTTCTGGTATTAATGATGTATTTGCTAAATTGGCTTCTTGTCTGTTGTATTTATTCAAATCTTCTGAAGTTGTTTCTTTCAATGGCCTATTTTGATTCAATATTTCTTGACATAATAATATAGAATGTCTCCTTCCGCACCATTGGCATTTGTAATTAAACTTACATGCTTGAGTCTTGTGACCTGGTATCAAACAATTGAAACAACAATTTTTCTTTTTAACGATGTTCCACTTCTCTTCCAATGGCATTTGTTTAGCTTTTCTACATCGTGAACTGCGATGTTCTTCACTGCAAAATATACATAAATAATTTTTAGTGTTTTGGTTGTCATTATTACCTTCTCTTGTCAATAGCCCAGTAGCTGTTGGAATATCATTGTCATTTGTAGATTTTATTCTCCTTTTTTCCAATTTATTATTTGAATTGTTTGACAGTTTATTGTCGTTTAAACTAAATCTACTGACAGCCATTCGGAGTCTTTCTTCATTTTCAACTTCAGCTTGTAAAAATTCTGTCAACTTAGTTAACCTCTCTTCAATGTTGTCACTTTTAATCGCTGTTGCCTTTGCCACGTACGTATCAATTCTTCTGGTAATGATGATTCAACTAACGGATATAACATAGCAGCACATTTATCTTTTGTAACACCAAGCGATTCTAAAGCGCGTAATTGAGCTAATTTATCAAAAAATTTTGACAATGGAACTCTTTCATTTGATTTCATAGCATTACTGATAACTAACGTTAACAATTCTCTTACGTATACTTCGACTAATAACTCATCTTTACCAAAACGAGTTTTTAAACTTTTAATAGCTTTATTATAGTTTTGACTTGTTGGAGGAAAACTACTAAATCAGCAGCTCTTGAATTCGGTATCATAGCTTGAATCAAATACTGAAACTTATCTTCTTCAGTAATACTTTTATCATCGTGAATATTCTTAAACTGACTCCAAAATTGTAACCAATCTTTTAAATCGCCACCAAATTTTTTTAACTCAATTTTGGGTAGTCTAAATCTCCTTTTAGAATCTGCATTGTCAACAGTTGGTATTTGTTGATAAATTTTATGTGATTGTACTGATTCATTTAATTTTCTTAATTTATCGACCTCTATTTTTGCATGAAGATATTTACTTGTATATTCAACAGCTAATTCATATTCATCTTCCATTACTTTCTCATGGTCCTCTGTATCAGCAGTTAATTCTACCATAGCTTCGCATATTTTTGAATTAAGAGCATCCAACTCAAAAGATCTAGCCTCCAATATTTGAAAAGATACCTGTACATTTTCAATAATGGGTTCATCCTGTCGTATTTGATCATTCAACACTTTTAAAGATCTAGTAAAGACAGCTCGGGCTGCTTTTCTATTTCTTCTAAATTTTTCCAACAGTGCGTTTGTCATTTTTATATATATATCAAATTAATAATTTTCAATCTTAATCACAAATAATTTTATACAAGTCCTGTCACGGTCGCCACAAAATGTGATGAATAGATTGAAAAATTATAATCACTTATTGTTTTATTAAACGCAAAAATTATACTTTATTTTTTCAAACAAATTACTTTCACAAAAAATACATTACATGAATATTTTCTATATATCAAATTCAATCCCAATAAGAAAATCACCTTTTTTTTTGTCTCAGGTCACTAAGTTACCTTCTATTATTATTATAAGAAAACCAAAACAGAAACTGTCTCAGGTAACTGAGTTAACTTTTATTATTATCTTGTGTGGTTCTTTACAGTTTCAATCGATTTTTATAAAACTCTGAAAATATTCTTTGAAGCCTTTTTGCCTAATGAGAATTGAATGAAATCCAATTGAATGAAATCGTGTAAAATTCTTCTTTGTAAAATTGACGTATATTTTCGGAGTGCCGTAACGGTTGCAGATTGGTTACTATTCCAATACATAACCTATTATTCTAGAAAATGTTGAACGGACAAGAATTTAGATACAAACGATTTAACCATAGCTCAAGTTACCATATCATGCCTCAAATTAACCATAGTAATAACAAAAGCTGGCAAGAAATGTCGCTCTGTGTTTTGCCTAGAAACACTTACTGCATTCATTTCTGGAAATTCATACCCTCAATAATCTGTACCTCAGATCGCTTGTTTCTTCCAGCTCTATGGTTGTTATTGGACGTATCCACCCTCTTGACAATGGAAATACAGAATTCTACTTCAATTGTTTTATGGTTACCCTATTTCGATCGAGTCGAAGTTTAGATGCTTCATTCTATCTCTATAAGAGCATTGTGCCAAAACGTAAAAGTGTGTATCATCTACCCTGCTACAGTCCTGACAAATTGCGTCCGGACTGTACACAGTGACCGGTAACACCTGGACATAGACATAACCACCTAACCATTGAAGGCAGAGGTAGTTGTTTTCTAGCTATTTCTAAATATGATTTAGGTCTTGACACGAGGGGGAGGCTCCCTCAAGACTGCATGAGGTAAGTACAACAAACAATGAATTCCTCCTCCAATATTGGTAAAACTTCCTGTATAGTATATATGGTATATAGATATGTTTTTAGTGAACACAAAAAGTTTTTCGAAGTAAAACAAGGCGTATGTAATTATAATTAGTGTAGTAAAATAAGATGTCGTTGCCCTCAAATAATATTGAACTGTTTTTACATATGAAACGATTATAGTCTATATGTTTGTTAGCATATAATATGGGTTTATATATTTACTATATAGTATATATAATACTATAACTAAACTTATACAGAGAAGGTTTTGTATATTATATATATATATACGTTATTTGATACTTCTGCATTTAAATGGATATATTCTACATAAATGCACACACATTATACAGGGTGTCTCATATGAAACAATGAACCTAAATATACCTGTCTTTAACATATCTGTTTTGTTCGAAAGGGGGTATCTTTTGATAATCTTCATTATCACCTTGACCTTCGAATTCAAGGATTCTGAGAGTCAACTTGTTTTTTTTTTTCAAATGGGAGCCGATATTTTGTTTAACAGATAGGAGATTTAATCGCAATTTTTGAGTTTATTATAATTTCTAAATTAGTTTTTTTCATTTCTAAATTGTTTAAAATGCGCCCGTAGTGTTTGAATATATAAAACTTATTCTACTTATCGCTGAGAAAGTGCTTCTGATCGTTTTCGAGATGAAATGTTCAGCCTAACTAGATTATTCTCGTTTTTCTATGAAACGGGCTTTCTATGTTCTGAAATACTAGTATACATTCTTCCGGATTGACCAACGATGAAATTTTCAAACACACTTTATCTATCAAAAAAAAAAACGCAAAACTCTTTATTTGTCGACAGCAACTGAACTGTAAATTTGTATACAAATTTTTCTTATAAAATAAATATAGAATCCATTTTTCGACAACAATTTTCGAATACTAAACAAAATAAAATAAATAAAGTACTAAATAATATTATAAACTAACTCGTATTCACTAAACAGCATTTTCGATGACGATTCAACAATATTTTTATCAAAAGTTATATACAGTGAAACCTTGATATAACAAATCTGAAGGAGATTAGAAAATATTTGTTATACCAAGTAATTTGTTACAATGAGGTTTGTTATATAGAGGTTAGGTTGGTCTAAGATTCGTTTTAGCAAGGTAAGCAAATGAAAAATTGGCACAAAATAATCAAAATTTATTAAACAATCACCATTGTGGTCATGGTAGCCTAATTTTTATTTTGTTTGTCTTGATTAGAGAAAAATCAATAAATTTTGGTCTTTTTACCACCAGTGGCATTTATCGCAACCAAAGCGCAATTCGATTCCGTGATGGTTTTGACTACGTGATGATATTGATGAGGTGGGCATAGACGGCTCTCCGGAGCCACGGGGCTCTCCATAAGCTGAGTGAGAGTAAATAAGAAAGGTATGTTTTGAAGTAAGACGGAACGATGTTTCAATATAGGTTGCCCTACCGATTATTGCTCAATAATTAATTTGATTTTATATGTTTCATATGTGAAATTCCCGCTTCACATTGATAAGAAGATGCGAAATAACTACAAAAACTGCTAAGTTTTTTATATATTTATTTTTAATAATTCCGGATATTCAAACTAAGATGGGTTGTCTGCGACGATTTCCCAAATACTTTTTGTGCTCGTGTTCATGGCTCCTAATAAATTATAATTTGTTGAAAGGGTAATCATTTCGTTTAATAACGCGCAATCATTGGATTCCGGAAAAAATTTTTATTAAAGCGGGAATTTCAAATTTTCTACTAAAAGGGGCCACTAAAAAATCACTCATTACATTTATATTTTCAAAATCTTTAAATCGATTATTAAATTGTAAAATTTCTACTTTTATTTATTTTTTTAAAGAAATGCGAAAAATAATTCATTAGCACGAATAGTACTTTTCACTTTTTAACTCAAAGTAGACTAACTCGAAGAAACTCAGTCAGGTTGAGTAAGCTAACGTAAAATTCTCACTTTATGTAAAATTTAACCATTTCGAAATTAGTAACAAATTACCAATACCCCCCACCCCACCCATCTTTATCATTGGCATCTTTATTGTATCCAGTGTCCTCAAATTCCCATGACACTATCTCCCCTACTAAGAAAAAATAATTAAAGCAGGTAAACAATTATTTATTAGTTCTCCGATATAAATAGTTTAGGCAAATTATTCGGAATTTCCAAAAGTCTAATTCTAAAATCTAAACTAAAGCTAAACCATCAAAAAAATTACAAGCAGTTCACAATTGTCAAGCGGTAAACGTAAAAAATCAAAAGATTTATATTTTATAATTTATATAACATTTATATTTTATTCATACACAAATATATTAAAAAGGAACATTTTATGCCCCAAATTACCAGCCCAAAATTCCAGAGTATGTATTCAATATATTGTATACTTTGTATAATAGTGACCATAAAAAAGAGTTGGTATTATTATATTTTTTTCAGAAAATGTTTTAATTAAAAAAAGAAAATAATAATAATTGGTAGATACCCTCTATTTACTCTATCTCTCTTCCTACCTCTCACTCCAACCTATGGACTACACTTTTGCCAACCTATGGACTACACCGTCACCCAGATCACCCTTTTTGAGAAACTCACATTTTATTACATTTAGGGACAAGAATTCTTGTTTGATGAATTAATTGAATACTTTATTTATGCAGAGGTTAATTATTCTTTCTATTTTTGTTTTGCAATGATTGAAAAATAGAAGTGGTTTTTTACAAAAGTTATTCGTAATGAAAAGGTATATTTTGCATTAACCTTTACAGCCCGTTCTAGGGGATTTCTAAGAATTTGTTAAATCGAGGAAATCGTTATATTCAGGTTCGTTATACTAAGGTTTCACTGTATAATATTTTCTACATACAATAATAATAATAATATAAAATTTATTCGTTTATAAGATGTAGATTATATTTCATCTTTTATGACTTTAATAAGATCAGAATACACAGAAGTGAAACGTTCACATTAGTTATCTTTTTTCTTTCAACATTCAACCTGTCAACTATGTATCTTTTACTACGTTTTTTTTTTTTGCTATTTTCATATGCTTACTAGTAATACAATGAAAATATTAAATTTCGTTTTATAATAAAATTTTTGCTTCAATTTTTGTAGAGCTTATAAAATTTATTTATCCTTAAGTTCTCGGTTTTGGTGTTGTAGGATTATACCAAAATATCGTGCTATATTCGATCTGAAATATGAAATAAAAAAACAAGTGGAAATAACAACTAACTGATTTAATTGCTTAAAAACCCGGTATTTCCTGAATTTATGTAAACAAGTTTATAATAAAATTTGTTTATTTTTGAAAAAGGAACATTTTTGTCCATACATTTTTTTTCTATCTCTTACGGTTTCAAAGATAGGCAATTTGCCCATTTTGTCCAAACATGGTCCGATTTTGCTCATTCACGAACTTGATTTTACTTTTCAGCTCTAAATCACACAATTTCAGCTCGTTATTTTTGAGTTATCATGTTCACAGGCAGACAACGGACAGACGGACATGCGTAAACGTACTAATTTAGTCATTTTATGAACACCTATAACAAAAACCTTTTTCTGCGATCAATATTTTCAACCGTTAAAAAGTCGATACTAAACTTAATGTACCCTATATTAAGTATATAAAATATATACCGGGTATAAAAATTTATGTACAATCATTTCCCTTAACTCCTGAACAGGTGACCAGAATGTTTATTATCAAGATCATAAAAGTCGTGGTTTTAAAATTAAACTTAAAATAGTAATCGAATGATAATTTTATGGCCATGAACCAGTAAAGAGTATTATTGATTATTGGAAATGTGACCACACCTTATTGGATTATTTTTCTGTGGCCATAAAATTATAATTCGATTAACTATTCTTAACTATTTTAAATTTGAATATGTACCAACCTATTTTATGATCATGAAAATAAATATTCTGGTCACCATCTTCGTCAGGATTTAAGGAAAATGCTTGTACTTTAAACCATACTTTATTTTTGCCAATCTATTTAATAAAGAACACAAAGTTTGTTAGTGGTTACGAGGCGTGATCTGGTGACGAATATATTATACTACAGGCGACTAGAAATTAAAGTTCAAAATTAAGTGTAAGTACGCTTCATGAGGTTGGAGAACAGTTCGATCTGCCCGGAATGAAACGGGACGGATGAAACGCCCTTTCATTTTCTGGCAGAATGTCTTTGCAGAGACAGAATGAGGTCCTTAGCCTTCGGCTCAACTGACAACACCTTAAGTGGAGCTCTGTTGTCATTCGCAAAGTGCACGGGCAGCCTCGACAGTGAAAACAGAGCTAGAGGAAACGAACCAAGTGTGGTAGAAGATACAACTGTTTGAAGGGATGAGTGCCTTAGGGGTCGACAAAAAGGCTTAGAAAGACCTACATGCAAGGCTTTGGCCTCCCCTTCGCTTTTGAATAAACGAAAATAATTCCGAAAATAAAGTGAAATCTGAGTTTAGCTCAACTCAAATAAACTAAAAATTAAATTATTCTGACATGAATGAAAAATTATGTACACATCTTGGTTGGAGATCGAACCAACGTCCTCTGGTATTTCGGACCAGTTATCTTCTAAGTAAGCAACTATTAACTACAAACTTAAAATGCAATAAATCCGATTTGTAACGATTATAAATTAAAATTCTTCACACATTTTATACAAAATATTTTTATTTTTTATTAAAACCTGTGAGCTATATTTAGTTCTAGTTGTATTTTGTTTCTATTTTTAATAAATAAATTAATGAAGTAGGAAATGATTTAATAAAAAGTGGCCCACACATACACGCTTAGATTTAACTGTCAGTTAAAATTTTTTTTAATCTGACATTGTAGTTTAAAGTAGGTACTACATAAGCGCATATATGCATACATTTATTTATATTTAAATACTGTAAGTGGATTCATGAAAACCCACTCAAATGCACGATCTATCAAACAATTTATTAGTTTATTCTTTAAGTATACTATTTCTATCTTATTTTGTTTTGTTAGTTAGACCCAATTAGATTCAGTTCATTAATGAACACTCATTTTTTAAAAATACAATTTGCATTTATAGAGTGGCTACGAAATGTTAATGGTAGTACCAAAAGATTATTTTTGTAAGCTAATTATTATTGTATTGTAGTTCAAACTACGAATTAACGAATATTATTTTGAGCTGTGCGTTTAAAATTTTTATAGAGGTTATGTATGTATAAGCTATTGCTATTTTTTAGTTAAATTGACATGTGACATGTCATTATGTCTACTAAGGAATGACCCAAAATGAACTGACAATTAAATTTCTGAAACAAAAAATATTTAATAATTGAATATAGACAAATATTTAATAATTGTAAGGTCCATTGTGATGCCTAAGGATGTGAAGATGTGAATGGAATGGAAGGATTCTTTTTGTGTATAGACTAGGAATTTGTAGGATGTGCGGCTGCAGCCGACTCTGATAGGAACTATGCCGATATTCATCTGGAGTTCGTGATGAAAACTGCAGGAAACCGTCTCAAGCATAGCCGGTTACTTCGTTCTTGTCCATACGCCAACAGTTTAGTCAATTAACCGCCCCCTTTGTTTTTACTAATAATTGACGAACTGTCGATGTCGGGGTTCGAACCCATAACTTCCCAGTTTCCAAGTAGGCATACTGCGCAGACATAACGCCTTAGATCGCCCGGGCACTTGGACTGATTGTTAATAGTAACTATTCTTTCTCTTTTATAACTGGTGGAGTGGATCCAAGGTATCAAATCAATTTACCATGTAACAATTAAAGTTACACAAAAAAATGGTCGTATAATACATTGTAATAAAATTAATTTTTTGAAGTTACATGAATGGTAAATTTTTCCTTTACTAATATTAAGAGAAATATTATAAACTTTCTGTTTCCCTACCCATCGAGCCCAACTTTCTCCATGACCGATTTTACTCACTAACGAACTTCATCTTTCAAATACCAAAAGCACGCACTTAATTTCTTTCTATACGGATAACGATAGACATTTGTAGGTTCACAATTTGGTTTAAAAAAAAATTATTACAATGAGTTAGAATCTGGCTATGAAACTCAAGGAAAGATTATATTACCGTATGGTAATCGATGCTGTACCATCGGTAAAAAACTTACTCTTTTTAACAAAAATTTCATTAAAATCACATCAAATTTGACTTTGAGAAAAGAGCAATTTTTTATTTGATCCGTCAAAGTAAATTATTCCTTTTTTTGAGAATCATAGCCAAATTTTATCTTCTAAATGCGATCCTAGAAATGTATTTTGGTATTTAAAGCAACGTACGTATCCACATGCTATTCATGACCGATGCTGTTTTTTAATACAAAAAGTACGTACTTAATTTCTTTCCATATGGATAATTTTTGCGAAATCGTTTCATCGATACAACCCCAATCTCATATAATCAATAAATATAATTTACAAAACAAAAATTTCCATCGATTTATACCTTCAAACTCTCGGCTGTTTAATAACACATACCAAAGGGTTGGTTACTCAATGCACAATATTATACCTAACACAGAGAGAGTTCAATGCCCTTCTATATATCACATTCATTTTAATAATGAAATAAAAGAGAGCTCCCATAGGAATAACGTAAATCTTGACCTACGATAATATTACCCCATTTTAATACGCAAACAATCATTTCTATATATGAAATACGGATACAAATATTATAATAAAATGAATATATGTTCAAATATGGTTTTTTATTCTCTGCCTACCGCTAGAATTTTTTTTTTTTTTGCTATTTAGCTAATTTAAATTACCCCTCCTAACCTACTGAAAGGTAATACGCACACAAACACACACACAACTGAACACAGAGAGAGGATAAAATATACGGGAAACAATATTTAATGTTATTATCAATACCGTTCAAATCAAATAAAATGGGAAAATATATATGTACAGTGTGAGTCAGGAAGAACCAAACTCCAGGAGTGTATTACTTACAACTGATAGTTGTAAGGACTTCTTTCGGACTAATAATATTTTAACTTTCTATTCACATTACGTGTATCAATTAGTAAAATTCATGTATGTAAATGCTGAATACTTCGAGGTAAATAGAATGCGTAATAATGATTATAATAACAGGAATAAAAATAAATACAAGCTACCATTTGCTAGACTAAACATTATAAGTAAAGGAGCTAGATACAAAGCCTTACAAACATTTAATAAGTTCATCAACGTTAGAGAAATAAATGAAGATATGGTCAAAAACTCTCGTAAATTTTTATCATCTTTGAAGGTAGTCCTCACAAAGCGAAATTTATATTCATTGGACGAAATCTTAGCTACCTAATTTTATTTTATTTTATTTTTAAAATATAATCTTATTTTTACTTTTATTAAATTGACAACCTGCGCTTAGTAGCCGAGTTACAGATTTTAACTACATTATTTTAACAATTGACAAGTCCTAAACAAATCCTAAATTTGTAAGGATGCATTATTTATTTATTTATTTTATTTTATTTATTTATTTACTGTAATCCTCTATCTTCAGCCATCCTATCCATGGTTTTTTATAGTTTCCCATAGATTGCTAAGATATATATCGGAATGATACCAATCAAAGTCGGCCATAACCGCACGACCTTCCCGTTCATCTCAACGCCCATTTCCTTTTAATTTGACTTATCCTATACGATTTCTGTATTGTCGAAAAGGATCAATAAATTTATTATTATTATTATTAATTAATTCTTATTATTATTTTACATATCGCATATATCCTTTCTGTTGTCTTGTGTTCTACAGTATTCAAAATTGGTGATTTTGAACTTGCAATATCCTCCCGGTTCCAAGTAGACACAACGCCTTAGACTGCTCGGCTACTTGGCTGGTCGAAGGCGTCCTAGACTTACAAAACAATTGATAATTTTGTTGTTCTGACAGTTTATTGACAGAACAACAAAGACAAAAAAAAATTGACAGTTGTTCATTGTGACAGTTATTTAACGTTTATGAAAAAAAAAGAAAATCGTGTAAGAACATATTAGTTTTTTGCATGACTTCCACGTGTAGAATACACTCCTGGAACTCGAGCCATTCCTCCCGACTCACCCTGTGTATATATATTTGCTAGAGCTCAGTTATAGAGTAGTACCTATTTTACCTATTCATTATAGTACATAACTTACACACACACAAAAAGAGGAAAAAAAACTCATTTAAAGGTTAATCAACCCTTTTATAATGTGTATAAAAAAAATCATAGTAACCCTAGCCCTAATAACAAATATATTATACGCAGTAGTTTTTTTTACAAAAAAAAAAACAACCATATATAAATAAATACAATAGCGTCTTTATGGGACGGAATATAGGTAATGCATGGGATCGCCTATACCCGTCTCATACCGTGGAGACTTGACGAAATGAATCTGTGGGTCACAGAAGACTGGGTTATATGGTTTTAAAAAAACCATTTACGCAGGAGCTGCTTCAACTTAGCGAATTTCCTTAGAATACATTAATCACTCTCTAGTGGTCACAATTTTAGTCTGATCAAAATGAAATGTCATATATGATTTTAGCATTTGCAAGTCCAATTTTATTAATAAATGACATACGTCGAGAGGAATGGGGTGAGGTATAAAAAAAGAAGAAAACACAAAATATAAAATATCTCTCTTGATATTAGAACAATCGAATAATGCGTAAGGAATGAAGTTGTATAAAATTTGCTACAATTCATCATCTTATCATTTTTGCGCAAACTCTAATGTGTACAGAGATATTAAGGAATTTAATTTTCAATCTTAAACCATAAATATTTCTGTAAATATTAGTGTAACAGAAAAAATGATAAGAAACAAAATTGCAGTAAAACTTAGTGCCTACAACTTTACTTCTGATAAATTTTTTGATTTTTCAAATATTAAGGGAGATATGTCAAATTTTGTGCTTACCCCTCGCTCTAAACTCCCCTTTCCCCTTGCCCAATTTTACCCATTAACGAACTTGACCAATACCAAAAGCGCCTCAAATACCAAATTTCATTCCAATCAGATTAAAATTGTGACCACTAGAGCGATTACAGACATATATATATATATATATATATATATATATATATATATATATATATATATATATATATGTCCATAGATATATATATATAAATTTTACAGATGGTGTTTTTCGACATCTACTAAGTAGGATCGATGGACATTTGAAGAAATTTTTGCAAAATTTTGAAGTCGGTACGAGACCAATAGCTCTATTTCCTTTCAGGAAATTCGCTAAAAAGTTTTTGTATAAGAATTAAAAGCTAACTAGACATAAAAGTCGATTAATCTCTATATAAATATACAAGGGAAATATGTGGTGTGTGTCTGTGTTTGTTTGTTCGATTTGTTTCATGAAAACTATAGGAAATAATTATGACAGAACTAGGTAAATTTTTCTTACTCCAGAAAAACTATCAGAAGTTCAAACGTCGAATCCGTTTCAAAGTTATACTCGTTTTCTGACGTTTATATCGGTTTCAGACGGCTAGATCTCTAATATAGTTTATAGTTTCGATAGAAATATCTGCATTAATAAAATTTTGGAAATAATTTTTTGTTTACTCATGCTGTAAAAGTACTATCTTACCGCCCGCTTTTCTGTGTGGTAAATGACTGTTTGGCTATTCAATTATTACCACACTACTTGGATGTATGTATTGCAAATATTTATTTGCAATAGAACGGGCGCTAAATGAGAACTATACCCGCATTAGTAAAAAAAATTAGTATCTGCAACTCGTGCGGTGTTTTCGATTACCCACTCGAGTTAATGACTGGAAAATATCGCTCTCGGGTGTAATCGACAGCATAGATAAATAGATAGATACATCTTGAGGTCTAAAAAGTATTGCACTTCGACCTTATGGTCCATTATGCACCCCCTTCTACTTCAGTCCGACAGAATCGCTTCTCCCATATATTGGCAATAGCCTGGAGCTTGCTTATCAGGTCTTCCTGAAGGTTCATACTTTCGAGGTGAGATGCACCGAATATCTTGTAACGGCTGTAACCCAGAGGCTCGCAGTCAAAGATAATGTGGCTGGATATTTCCTCCTCCTCGCCACACAATCTGCGAATCCACAGCTTACCGCACTTGTTGCACAATATGCTATGTCAATAAATTTAAAATATAAGAAAATTGACGTTTTGAACTGTCAAAATTTAGAAAAAAAAACAGTTATTTGACATAAATTTCCTATATGTACTCCATAAGAATATTTTGAAGGGCGACATCTTTTACAGCTAATTATATACATACAGAAGTATTGACCATGGATAATCAGAAATCGGGACGCGTAGATAACCATTTCGTAGGATATCCAAAATCATTATAGGCATCCACTTTTGGTAGGATGTTTTTTTGGTTGAGGAGCCCTAACTAAGAAAGTAAAAAATAAAATTCCCTAAGTCATCATTAAACAAAAGCTTCATGTTAAAAAATAGCCCAACGCTTCCACTACTTTCTAATAATTATCAACAACAAATTTCATCTAGACAAATTATTGTTTGTCATCAGAACCAAAGCTGAAGCTCAATTATTTCTAAACGAAATTTTGATTGCAAAATTATCCACCCACAATCAGAAAATAAAGTTAAGTGAAGTTACATCATTTGCTAGCGTAAAGCCTGTGTGATTCTCCGAGTATTTTCCATATATCAAATTTGATTAAACTTATACACAAATTATTTTTGTAAATTTTAATTATTCACTTTTTGCCTCAATTTTGGCGGAAAATTGTTCATTGTTAACTTGTAGCGGAGTCGCTACTAAATCTCAACATACTTTAGTTTATTAGACACCTTTGTATTTCCACTGTCTACTTACTCCCTCGGTTATTACGGTAATTATTTATTTTCATTACCTTGGTAACTATCAACAAACTATTTATGACATTTTCATTTTCTAAGCATTTGGTTCTTTTCTCATTTTAATTACTTTAAGATTCCAAACTTTTTTGCGCATTTTCTTTTGCTTAAGGTCTTATACTTTAATGTTTTTCTTCAATTTTTCACTTTTCATAATTGTATAATTGATTTGTGCCTTCATTCAATTGTCGGGAAAATATTTCTAATAAAAGTTGTTAGTACATTTATAATAAACAACTTTTATCCGAAGTATTTTTTCCAAAAACCGAATGAAAAAGGCGCAAATAAATTATAAAGTTGGGAGTAAACTAAAACTGCATTTATTATTTCTCGTTTCTCATTTAATGACTCCCCTGCTTTCAGGGTAAAATCCCAGTTACGCTACTGCAGAGGTATAATGTTAAATAATAAGAGGAAGGCTTCATACATTAAACAAAAAATCATTAGATACCCATTATATATAGAAAATTAAAAAAAGATAACAATACAAGTACGCAGATTTGAATACAATTTAAAAGAGTTTAGACAAAGATAAAAAATTACTAAACAAAAATTGAATGATGTTGATGATTTGAAAAAAAAAATGATTTCCCCCACTTTGCATATATTTGCTGCCGTATCCACCATATCCACATCATCATACTCCTACTACTCTATTCTCATTCGACTCTCGAATGTCGATAACATGCGTAGGTTTTTTTTATTTTTTCATACTTTTTTTTTTGCTGGTACAATATGTTCTAAAATATTTGAATTTGGGCGTTGACCAAAGTGTTTGAGGATAATAAGACATCAATATAATTTACAGTTTCATAGTGATTTTTTCAACGGCAAACTCATCAAAATTAAAAATAAGAAATCATTTTACGTATTCAATTGGTAAATAATTAACATTTTCATGGAATATTCTGGAAAAACGTTGCTTTTTTGTAATGTAGCTCATTCAATTTATCTGTATAACATCTAAATTTTGGGATAGATAAACCAATCAAAATTAAGTAGCTCAAGTTAGAACAGCTTCAAATTAGAAAATAAAAACGATGTTATTACAATTTTCATTCGCCAAATGTTGCCATAGACTGATAGTTTCCGATATTTTCTAAAGACAATCTTGGAACAAATATAAATAGTTAATTATTGCTGAAAATTTCTTTGAGCAGACAATGATAATAAGCTTTTAACTAACTATTTAACGGTTTTATTACTATAGTGAGTCATCTACCAATAAAAGCTTGTATTAAACTTCTCACTATTATCAACGCTTCGCCAGAATTTTATATCATACAATATTTTCTTTCTAATTTCATCAGGAGTGGCTCTAGTATGGTACCATAGTAAAAAATAGATGAAAAGCTAATTAAAACATTTATTTTAAACTTATTTATTAATATATTTATTAATTTAGCCGCGGCTTCGCCGAATTTTATTGTTAATCACCAACTCCCGTCATTTTAAAAATGAAAAACTCAAATATACATCTTTTCCACCGCTCCCAATACTTCAACTATGCATCATTCCTACCGCTTCCACTACTTCAAATATTTATCGACACTTCCACCAAATTTTTATTACAGCAAATACTTTCGAATTATATCACTCGTAGCGAGATAAAATACATACCAGTTTTTAGGTCTAATCATAATCTTTGAACCAAAAAAAATTTCCTCAAAATCGGTTCCATAGTTTTTACTTAATATTCGAACAAGCAAAAAAGAAACAAACATTCACAATTTTATAATAGTAGAGAGTTATTAACATATTTAATTAATTACAGGTGCAGCGTGTTAAAATTAAATTTTTACATGAAAACATTTCTTATCACAGCATTGTTTGAAAATGACCGAACAAACTGAAACATGTGTAACGTTATTTACAAAATTAAAGTGAAGTTTTACAAATAATAATAATAATATTTAATTTCGAAATAACGCATAGAAGTTTTCAATTCCATTAATATCTATACCGAATCCAAATATATTTTTGAACATCCAATAATGTACCTCCTAAACCTCCCAACAGTTTTTCTTTTTTTTTAATAATAATGATTTCCCATATTTTTTCCCAACATTCACTCACACAATGTAAATACATACGTAATATTAGATTGTATATATGTATGAGTGTATAGGTATTAAAACTGCTGAACAAATCATTACATTCACATAAAAATCATCATCAAACAATCATTATTTGAGTTTTAAAATCATCATCATTGATGATATAGTTTTTTTTTTCATCATCCAGTCTTCCCTTCCTTATCATTTTAATGGCCATTCAGTTCAGTCATAAAAAAAGACAACACTATCTGGCATACGAGTCAAACATTATATTTACATTTTTGTTTAACGCATGCCTTATCGGTTTGGTAAAGTATAAAATAAATATAAATTCTGGTTAACATTTTTATAAATGAAATCATTAAACCAAGTGGGTACTCGCTTTTTTTTTCGTTTTATTATTATGTTTGGTTGTCGTTGAAAGTTAATCTGAATAAATTGCAAAAAAAAAAAGTTAATATGAAAAAATATGGTGGGAACAGCCACATAACATCTATACACAGAGTAGGACTCCAACACCTTCCATCGAACATAGGAGTTTAATCATATTTTAAAGAAGGTTTAATGAAATTGGAAAAACGTTGAATAAGTCTATCGAGAAATGTAAGTCTATCGAAAAAAATGACGTTTACTGTTTCGTTCTAAAGACTTTTCAATGCGTCCTCGTGTATGTATTATATAAATACGTATTTCAACCACAGTAGTCATCATCAGTATGATTTAGCTAATTGTAATTGTACCCCACAGAGATATGTTAGATTAGATTCGATTCGAGTCAAAAACAAGTCTTATAAGAAGCTTTTGTACCACGACCAATTTGATCTATTGTACCCCCTTTCCTTCAAAGGTGTTCCAAGAGTCCTATAGGCTTAATGAACGTTAGGATAGTCCTCAGCAACAGCTCATTGATTTCATCTGCCTGGAGATCTACCCAACCCAAATGATAATGGTTTTTTAGAGAAAGACTTTCGGTCTCTGGTCTCCTCCTCTTCGTGAAAAAATCTCCAGAGATTATTGTCTATGAGCAGAGATATGTTACTCATCTCTAATTTGATAACTGTCTCTGTGAGACTACAAATTCTTTGAGAGAGAGTCTCTAAAATGGTGACGAGTAACGCATCTTCTCGGGGAATAACTACGATTAGCAAGACGAAAAACATAAATGTATATAATACAAATGATTAATCTACGAGTTTCGGGGTAAATTTTAAAATTTTTTTCCAAATCCCTCAAACACCATTGAGTTTTCGTTTTATATATCTTTGATAATATTAGATTATCAAATGATAATTAATGAGAGAACTCTAGGTTTTTGAAATGAAATTTAAAATTCGCCTCAATACCTAGATCAATTTTTGTATTATAAATACGTATTTTGACTACAAAGTAGTCATCATCATCATCAAAAATTAGCTAGTCGTAATTTACTCTTTGACAATTAGAAATAGATAGAAAATCGAAATCAAAAGATAAAAATAAAAATAAATAAAAAATTAAACAAAATAAATTTAAATTTAAATTTAAATTAAAATTAAAATATAATAAATTTTATTGAAATTACTCTTGTTTAAATTTCTTTCATTCAAGTTTACTCTTGTTAACCTCACTCTTATAAAAATTACTCTTTTATTGTCTCAGGATATGTAATTCGTTGCTAATTTGGTGACAGTTTCACGGCAGTATTTTAATAAGAGTGACGTTAACAAGAGTAAAAACTTGAATGAAAGAAATTTTAACTCGAGTAATTTCAATAAAATTTATTATATTTTAATTTTAATTTATTTTGTGTAATTTTTTATTTATTTTTATTTTTGTCTATTGATTTCGATTTTTTATCTATTTCTAATTGTCAAAGAGTAAATTACGACTGGGCTAATTTCTACTGATGATGACTACATTGTAGTTGAAAAACGTATTTATAATACAAAAACTGATCTAGGTATTGGGGCTAATTTGAAATTTTATCTTTGATAATGTTTAATTACCTTTGTATATATATATATAGAGGTAAAAAAAGAATTTTCCATTCATGTTACAAAATCACATTAATATTATGTAAATAAGGTCCGTATTGAATATCACATAATTTATTCAAATCAATCATTTATGATTATTATTAGTTTTTTTTTTTTTACCTATTATATAATTTTCTCGATAAGTTTTTAATCGAAACAAGTGGAAATGTAAATAAATAGTCAATAGTCAGTCATTTATTTATGTTTTAAAAAGCGGACACTGTGCATATAGGGTGTGTCTCAATGTATGCAAAAAATTTCAAGGTAGGATTCAATGGTTGACCATTTGATTTTTTCATATTCTTCTCATAGATTATACGCTTTGTTTAAGAAACGCAGGGTCATAAAGGAGTTCAAAAACTACACTGGAAATATAAAATAGTGGACCCAACAACACCAGGTAGTTGACACTTTTTTTTACCGAGTCCTAAATAACAAAGAATTTGTATGTAGACTAGGAATTGGTAGGTTGTGTGACTGCAGTCGATTTTGATAGGAACTTTGGCGATATTCATCTGGTGTTTGTGAAAGGAAACTGCAGAAAACCGTCATATAAAACCGACACACGCCGACATTTTAGTCAATTAACCGTCCGCAATTAAATAATATTTAAATAGTTTGAAAATCTTATGAAACTGTTATATAGTAATCGGTAAGAATAAAAATTTACTCTCGCCAGTGACATGTTCCATTGAGATGAGTATACATAGTTATCAAACCATCAAAATAGGTAGTTATTTTCTAATTGTAAGTTTAAATTGTATTTATGCGAACACCATGGCATCGGAGTTAATATTTAAACTAAACTATGAAGACAGAGTTAATATAAAGATCAGTGACTGATTCAAGTTGCAACCCAAAGTGATATGGACTTTGTCCGTAATTTGGTACAAGGAACGCAGTTAAGACTATATGAAATGAAACGATGCTAAATACCCAATTTAGGAATCAATTTTTGTTCCCAGTTACATCAAAACTCAAAATGAACAGTCAAACGTCAAATATACCGATCACCGATGTCTTTTCCACTCAATAAATTAATAGTTTTAAGCAAAAATGAATGTTCAAATAAATTTTATTTAATTAAGAGAACCCAGAAACACAAAAGTTTAAAATTTATAGATTCTAGCATACTTGTGCTGATTTTTTTAAAATATTTACATAGAGCTTTTGGCTTCTTGTTTCAACCTCTGTGTAATGCCATATCCTTCAAGTAATTTATAAATTCCTGGCATTAAAAACGGCTACTTTTATGTACGACAAAGAAAACATTATATTTGATAAAATTATGCAGAAAGTATGTAAACATTAAGACATTTAAAAATAATTACATTTGATTTCTTAATCGACATTTAAATCAAGTTGATTCGACAGATGAAATGTTTTTATAAATATTGATAATCAATAAATAAAAAAACCGTAGATATTTCAAAACAAGAATTAGTAAAAATCACAAAACATTACAATTGTTTCTCGAAAAAAATTAGCATATGGTTCTAGCAATACAATAATAATAAAATAGGTATCTGTTGGTTGTTTCTTTTTTTTAATATTAATTGATCTGCCAGAAGCTTGTCTATTTTATGCATAGCGGACTGAAAATACACAAAATCGCCAGCCAGCCAATGTAATTTCGAAATATAATCATGAAAAAGACAATAATACTTTTTAATGACAACAGTTGACATATCCGTCAGATATTGAACCCTATATTATATACTAAGATTTACTTACTATTAACGACAGATAAGATTTAATACACCTGTCTCAAAATATCTCTATGTACAGAGCGTTTCTGAAACATTGAATACAGATAATTTATTATTAAAATTTCGAAATGTACTGTGCTATGTACTGGATTTTAATTTGCAATATCGAAAAACAGTTCATAAAGAAATTGTTCTGTATACAAATACTAACAACTTTTTTTAGAAACATTTTTTCGAAAACCGTATAGATAAATTGTTATACCCAGTATTATGTAAATATATAGGATATATTAGTCCCGACTTTGTAACGCTTGAAAATATTGATCGCAGTCAATAATTTTTACTATAGGGGTTAATGAAATTACCTAATTAGTCAATTTCCGCATGTCCGTCTGTCAGTCCGTCTATCCGTCTGTCTGTCCGTCCTTCCGTGGACACGATAACTCAAGGACGAAAAGAGATAACGAGCTGAAATTTGTTTTGTGTGTTCTAGAGCAAAAAAGTAGGGTCAAGTTCGTTAATGGGCAAAAACGGAACGCGTATTGTTTACCGAATTTTCGAGAAAAAAGTACCATGGAGGTTTTACCGATGAAACGATATCGCAAAAGTTTTTTCCAATCCCACCAAGTAGATCCAAGTCACAAAAGTAGAGCTCCTTTTTTTTAATTATTTAGTGTACTTTATTCACTTGTGTTTTGGGAAAATGTTTCAAATGAAAGTTGTTAGTATATTTATAATGAAAAACTTTTATTCGAAGTATTGTTTCGAAAACAATTAGGCATAAAAAATTTTGAAATGTGAGTGCTATTTTTGCAAAAGTAAAGTTGGAGGAAATTAATTTTACTTCAATTTATTAACTGATCATTATTTCTGTAACTGTTACTATTTTTATGTTATAAATGTCTGTGTATTTGTTAGTTCAAGCATCATACAAAAACTAATGGACCGGTTTTGATGAGACTTTCTCCTCTATAAGCTTATGATAAGGCTTAATCACTGATATGTTTTTTATCTCGCTATCAGAGATAGAATTCGAATATAAGCTAGTTATAATTAGTCTTTACTATATATAGTATACTATATATTTAAAAATAATTAGTTTTTACGGTCCTAAACATTTAACAAACCCTCGTTACTTAAATATTAAAATATATGTTATATACTATATTCAGAATATTATACAAACTTAAGTAACATATATTATTGTATATATATATATATATATATATATATATATATATATACATAGAGGTATAGAAACAAACTTTTTTAAATGGTTTCCCATGATCGACGTTGTCCTTCAAAACAGCTAGAGCTACACACAAAACTATTAAAAAATAATAATACAAAATATATATATATGTATATATATATATATATATATATATATATATTTATATATATATATATATATATATATATATATATATATATATATATATATATATATATATATATATATATATATATATATATATACATATGAATACAATCGTTTTTATTTTGACTACACACAAATACTCACTCTCCAAACACAAATAAAAATATAATAATTTGAAATCCAACATAAACCATTACGTTTCGTCCCCGTGTTCGCGTCCCCGTTTGTGTGTTTGGTTGGTTTGTTGAAAACCACATTCCAAACAAGCAGTTTTATATGTATAAAACTGTTCAAACTGCTCAAAGGTTTATTATTATACACACATAGACCTCGGCCGTTCGTTGTATAAGTAATTTATAAATACCAAAACGACATTTTTTTGTTGTTTTTTTGATATATATATATATATATATATATATATATATATATATATATATATATATATATATATATATATATATATATATGTACGGCCATATTTGTTAAGAAAGAAAACAGGCATCAATCTCTAAACGAACAACAACAAAAAACTTTTAAAAACTTCTCTCAAATAATAATAAAACATATACAGTCAAGATGGTATATGTACCAAGTACTCGTAAATGGGACTAGTTTTTATGATATTTTTGTCTTTTAAATGTAACTGTTTTGTTTCCTCTATTGGATTTTTGACCTCTATATACAGTATATATTACAGATATTGAGGAGATAAATGGCCATGAAAATTTTCCCGTTTTTCTTAAAACGAAATTGGACCAAGTAAGAAATCAATATTAGAATTTCCACAAACTCATAAACATAAAGCTTCGAACCAATAAAACAAATATTTGAGACTTTTGCAGTAATAATTTTATTTTGAGTGTAGTTTCGTAACACAAATTACATTTTAGTCAAATAAGACCAGAATAGCACTCCTGGAATAATAACAACTTCAAAATGGTGAATAAAAATCGTCTTATTTTTTACGTTGTTAGAGTTACTGGATTTTTTTTAACACAATTTTCATCATAAAATCCAATTGATGAATCAAAAAGTGTTTCAAGAATCTTTGTACGAAATTCTATGTTTGACAATTTAATTGTTCTATTTTTTCGAAAGTTTTTTTACATTGTGAGTTATTTAACAAATTATTCAGAAGGCTTTTCCATTTTGAGGTATTTATTATTGCGACTATAAAGTAGTCATCATCAATATGAATTAGATAATCGTTACTATCTCCGGGATATGGAATCGAAGATATGAGGTAGATTGTAAAGGCTGCCCTGGACGGGCTACACTTCGACCATAAGGTCCATTGTGATGTCTTAGGATGTGAGAATGTGAGTGGAGTGGATGGAATTTGTCAGTAGACTAGGAATTGGTAGGATATGCGGCTGCAGCCGAATATGATAGGAACTATGCCAATATTCATCTGGAGTTCGTGAAGGAAACTGCAGAAAACCTTCTCAAGCATAGCCGGTTACTTCGTTCTTGTCCATACGCCGACAATTTAGTCAATCAACCGCCCTATTTTTTCTTTTTTTTTTCTCTTTATAATTGACAAACTACCGATGTCGGGATTCGAACCCATATCCTCCCAGTTTCAAGTACTGCATACTGCGCAGACATGACGCCTTAGACCGCTCGGCAACTTGGCTGGTAATCGAAGCTGGTCAACGAGTGCGTGTCATGTTGTACACCTATAAAAAAACACGAAATTCAATCCGGTTCCGGGAATACTAGCTACTAGACCATTCCGGATTGATATCTTTAGATAATAATAATTCCTCAGACACGTACGAAATTAGCAACGAGCAACATATCTTCGATTGCACATAACGGAGATAGTTATGATTAGCTAACTCAAACTGTTGATGACTCCTTTGTAGTCGAAATACGTATTTAAAAATACAAATAATTCTCTTTGATTATTGAGTATTATATTTGACATCATTCTGGACCAATTTTAAGACCTATCAAAATCATCGAGCTAAATAATACCGACAAATTGTTTGGCTCAATGTATTCATCAGCCTTTAAATGGCTAATTTTATAAATTTTATCTTATACTAGGTTATACCCGCGGTTTCGCTTGGACTCAAAAAAACTCAATGTAATTTCCCACCGTTTACACTACTTCAAATCTTTATCGTTCCCACCGCTTCCACTACTTCCAATATTTATCGACACTTCCACCAAATTTCAATTTCTGCTAATATTCTTGAATTCTTTCTGATGTAGCATGATGAAATAGAAACAAGATAAGTCTAATCATCAGCTTTTCAGGAAAAAAGTTAGATCAAAATCGGTCTAGTAGTTTTGTCGTGATGCGCGAACAAACAAACACAAAAAAATAATTAAATAAACAGACATTTACAATTTTATAATGATAGAGATTTATTATTTTAAGATGTTTCATTCGTTAAAATTTTGAAACTGTTTTGTGTATGTCGTTTATAAATATCGAACTAGATTTTTGAGTTACATATATAATATCTATGTGTACCTATACTTAATAGTTTTTATGCGAGTTCGGCCATTTTTGTATTTATCATGAAATAAAATGACAATCAATCTAAACAAAGTCTTAAAAACTCAAATAATAATAAACTATATACAAGGTAGGTCGGTAGGTAGGTAGGTATATGTCTGAAGTAAATAGGACTAGTTTTTATTACATTTTTGTGTTTAAAGTTTCTTTCATCTTTCATCTCTATTTTTTTTGTGGTGTATACAATTTACTCATGATAACTAAGATTTAAACATGTTGGTATATTTGACTAGGGTTGCCATTTTTCGAAAAAGTACAGAACTAAAGTCTAACTTTATCTTCGGGGTAATTTTTACCAATTAATCATTTATCTTCAAGGTAAAGGTTCAATCGTATTTATCTTTCTCTAATGATTATTTTTTCTAAGTTTGGTTTTATTTGAATTTTTGATACTTTATCTTGAAGACCTTTTTTCATTTTGAAACAAATAATACTTGAAAGTTATGGAACCGAAAACATATTTATAAGAGTTAAAATGTTGTTTCATAACAATCTTATAAATAAACTCAAACATTTGTCTTTTTTATCTATTTTACATGATTTTTAAATATTTTTATTTCCACGTATTACCAGTGCCAGATAGAAAAAATTTTCTTAGACAACATAGCGCTTTCCCTAACACTTTGAGTTTTTGAGATATTTGCGAAAAATATTTTTGAAAACCCCATTTTTTGGGCAACTTATACAAATGTCGAAAAAATGTATTGATCAAAACTTCAGATGAATAAAATTTTCAATAGAAAACTTTTCGATTAATCAATTGTTTTAAGTAGGTAGCTTATTACAGTACCTACGTCAAAGTTGCTTTTTAAAAAATACATAACTCATAAAAACTAGGATAATATTAAAAGCTATTAAAAATGGCATTAAATATTTCTTTCGACGCACAGGCGAAATTTTCGAAACATCTCGAAACCAAAATTGCTGCATAGTGTTCCATCTGACGACAACATTAAAAATCAATCTATTTTACTAAGTCTATCTGTTCAGAATTAGTGGAATTTCCGATGCAAGTACCTTGCTTGGTCAATTAATATGAGCTTTTGAATTAGTTTGTAGGAATATACCAATTTTTTTTTTGTCAATCTAATAATAAATACAAAGAATGTTGGTGTTTACGAAGATTACTCTGGCTTATTCGCTTATTTTATCAAAATTTTAAAATCGATACATTCTATTTTCGAAGAAAATGCTTCGAATAAAAATTGTTTATTATAAATATACCAACAACTATTATTCAAAATATTTTCCCAAGAAATGAATGAATAAGGCACAAAGCGACTATAAAATATTGAAGAATGTTCCTGGTTGACGAGTTAATTTTTTCATATCAGTATTTAATTAAAAATTCAATGACAATGACATTTGTCTAAATAGTATACGCTAAAGTCTTCTACAGTTTGTCTTATGTAACCAAAAGGAATTTGGACAAGCATCGTAATGTTGACGCTTAAGTATACACAAATAAATATATATGAATAATAACTTCGACAGAAGTATACTGTCTAAATAAATAAAAATAAGAATGATATGAAAAGGTTGGCTGTTACGTCACAGTCGTCTTTGGTGTAGCGGAAGCATACTGGACTAGATATCCAGAGGCTCGAGGTTCGTTTCCTGGTTGACGAGTTAATTTTTTCATATCAGTATTTAATTAGAACATTTTTCGATCTACAAATTTAATAATCTCAGAAACCAAAAACAGGATTAATTTGAAATTTGGTCCAGGTATTTATAAGACTTTGATAATTATTATGACAGTTTCATAACACTGGCATATCTGGTTGTCGATATATAGATTTTTATATTCATGTTTTTACCGACGAGTCCATTTAACCTATGTAAAAATCTCTTAAAAATCGTAACTTAAACATTTTTTTACTCAAAAACTAAAAACAGTATCAACTTCAAATTTTGACAGGATGTTCTATATTATTGAAATAATTAGCTGTCAAAATTTGAAGAAGATGTCATTAAATTGAATTTTCTTCACAACAACCTTAACAACAACACATGAAATATTAATTTCAGTGGCAAATTATCGGATAATAAATACAGATACTAATATCACAAACCTTCTTAAACACTAATGATAATCATAATAATAATAAATGCTTGTGAATGGGACGGACGACTTACAAACAACAAAAATACCAACTCAGAAGAGATTCAGAAGTCAGACAAAATATCACAACGTATTTTATAATATCCAAGCTCAGCACATACTCTTTTTTGTTTTTACTGCCTCTCTTTGGCGTTTTTTTATTTAGTCTATTCAAGTCAGTTACACACACACACACACATGAAAGTCAGTCTATCCGTCTGTCGGCGGTCCGTCTGCCAAACTGTCAGTCACGTCAGTCAGTGAGTAGAGTCGTTGTATTTGTGTTTCGTACAGGGCCTATCCCAACATAACAAAAGTTATACCAATATGCGTATATAGGCCTTACTTAAAATATGATGTGATATATAGTTATCTTTCTCTATCATATATTCTTATTAATTATATCTATCTCATATATGAATCCCCTTATACACACAAATATATATATATATATATATATATATATATATATATATATATATATATATATATATATATCAATCGTGTGTTGTCACACCACCCCGTTCTCTGCGTCACCCCACCCCTCGCGCCCGGCCGCACAGTGGATATAGTATATGTCGTGCTAGAAAGCCCTCTGGTTGCTGATTCTATTTCGTTTCGTTGTCGTTGCGAACTGCTACGTAGCGTTCGCACTCCTTCATAATATCACTACTTCCTCCCTGTGAGTGTGTATGTATGTATGTATGTGTGTATAATTCTCATTCTCCTCTTTTATTTCATATACGACGAATATATTTATACCGCCATATTGGTTTATATTGTGAAGTTCATTCACCTGCAGATTCAACCACCAGACGGGCACGTTTAGAAGGTTCGTATTATATATATGTGTAAGTGTGTATATGTGTGTGTGTAAGAAATGTTTGTAAATGTGTAATTGAAATATGTATATTGCTGTATTGTGTTTATAAGTATTATTTTATATCTACAGAATGTTCGCGAAAAAGAAGTGCGGAAACATTAACATCATCTTCGGCACAGCAGTCCATGATGGCATGAAAGCATGACAGGCTCAGGCCTTTCTCATAACTCCAATCTTACTTCTCTCCAGTCTCACTCCAAACTTACTTGGATATTCCTCAGAATTGTCTGCGTATCTTTACTTTGGTCATTCTTTTTAACACCTGGACGCAAATTTTCTGTCAACGGTATATTCTTTATCTACTGGATGTGTGCGAAAAAGAAGCGGGGAAACATGAACATTTTCTTCGGTACTGCAGTCTATGAAGGGCTCAGGCTTGTCTCACAACTCCATACCATCCGGCACGGTAAAAAGTCATTCTTACCAGCCTCTTACCTCAAACTTACTTGGGTATTCCTCGGCACTGTCAGCCAGTCTTGTCTTTGGTCCCCGTTTTTGACATCGGCTAGCAAATTTTCCGTCAAAGGTATATTCTACTTCTATTGTTTTCCCTTTTCGAAACAAGGATTCCAATCCAGAGCAGTGCTCCGATTTGACTGGATGTTAAAATATCTACATCATAAAATAAGTGTCCTAGTTCTGCATTTGAGTGGATTCTTCAGAAACATTTAGTATTATAATGGTGGAGGTAGTGGGAATAGAACTGAGTTAATTGTTTAAATAAACTGTATAAATTGAGTTCATTATCAGTGAATGAACTGTTAATTTTACTTCTACACATGTACAGATGTATTAATGTATGACTTGTAGTGTATATACAAGCTGAGCTGAAAATGTGGCAAAACTATTCACTTTGTGAAAAAAGTTTGATTCAAATGTTATTTATTAAAAACGTTTTAAACGTAGAAATCTACCTCCCCAGCGGGGAAATGCCTGACGGGAAAATGTATGGCTCAATTCACCTCACGAACTTGAAGCCACATTTTTGGGTCTAGAACACACACAACATTTCAACATGTTTATCTATTTTCGTCTTTGAGATGTTGGCAGGTGGGTAAAATAAGACCAGCGGATTAGCGGGAATGAAAAGAAATGTATAGGGACCGTTACCAAGACATCCTCTGTCTTTACAATTTTTTAGCCATTTTAACTAATTCACTCCATACTTTTCCAGTGAATTCCACGAAATGAAACAGTTAACTAAATGAACTATTTATTGGCAAATATATAAGCAAAATCGTAAATAGACAAATTAAAAAACAAAATGTTGGCTTATAATGATCAGAAAAACAATTATATTCAAAAATTATCTTAAAGCTAGTAGAAACATGTGTATGGTCAGTATTAATATATCGATCCGAGTCATGGAACATTAACAAATCGGCAATGCAGTTACTAGAATCTTTAGAACTTGGATATGGCGTAGAATCTTCAAGATTAAATGGAATGACTATGTTAGTAACGAAAAAGTGTGGGAAAGATCAGGTCAAAAGAAAATGCTGAAAATAAAAATATATAAAAAGCAGCTGGAATTTTTGGGACATATCATCAGAAAAAGTGAACTAGAAGCAGTAGCACTGCTGGGAAAATTGGAAAGACGTAGGGAGAGAGGGAGGAAAAGAAGAAGCTTTTTAGAAAATCTACCACTCACTCTAATAACAGCCGATATCGTACATTTGACTTACGACCGAAATGTATGGAAGAACATATCCGTCAACGTCTGTATACAGACATGGCACATCATCATCATTACTTTCGAACATCCTGTACATGTCAGCGTGTATACAGTTGTATGCGTGTACATTTGGTTATAAGGCCTTTTATATACATACTTAGAATCCATGTATATATGGATAGGATACTACTATAATTCTGACGATACTTTTATGAATATACTGACTCTGTGTACTCTCGCATTCTCATTCGCAATATTTGACTTTGTAGTTGTGTGTATTTTGTAAACATAGAGTGATTATTAACTACAGTGACAGATTTTTAGAATACAACGGAAGTGTTTCAATACAATTTTTGGTTAAGGTATAGCCTGTCCGGTTGTCCTTTGACTTGTCATCAAATCAGCAATTGAATTTAACTGGTTTAATAACCTAGTTTAAAAAAAATTTAATCGCATACTATAAACTTTGAATTGATCAGTAGAGTTATTGAGTGTTTTATGATCCAATGTAATATTGTTGAGTAATATTGTTAAATTCACGTTCAAATATCATTATTATCCACGATATAATATATATATATATATATAATTCACATGAAAATTATCAAACAGATTTTTTTTAAAGCTATAATTCTCTTCCTGTTTTTTACATCAAAAAATACCTTAGCAAAAAATGTCAGAATACCCTACATAGACCCAGAACCTATCTTAGAAATTCCAAAACAGCATGCAAACAAGTAATCAACGAGTAGCTAAACACCGTGGTCACTGTGAAAATAAACCACAATCCTTGGAAAAATACTGTTTCGGAATTCATCCAAGACGTTGTGCTTCGATGCACTCAATCTGAACAGGATACAACTTCGAAAGGTTACCCGGCTCATCACCGGGAATTATCACCTACGAAAGTATCTACACACATGAGGACTCCACAATGGATCCAACATGTGCAGATAGTGCGGCGAAGAGGAAGAATCATCTTTAACTGCGAATCTCTTGATTACGGGAGATACAAGATATTCGGTGCATTTAATCCCGAATATTTTGAACCTTCTGGTAAGCTGAAGCATGCTCCTGGCTATTTCCAAGATAAGGGAGAAGCTAACTTCGTCAGGTTGAAGTAAAAGGGGGAGTACAATGGGCCATACGGTCGAAGTACAACACTTATCATACCCCAAGATTTGTTGGTCCGATCTTACTTTTTCAGGGAATATAAGATAGATAGATAGTCAACATAAGAAGAAGAGGTCGACCGCAAAAAAGATGATATAGTGAAGTTTTCTTATAGTCGTTGAAGACGCGTACGTTAGGGATAACTGGATGCAGTTGAGTGAGGCCATTGTCCAGCAAGTGGGTTAAAATTAGGCTTTATTATTATTATTATTATTATTATTATTATTATTTAGATAGTCAATGAACTTAATAAACACCTACATTAAGCTACACACACACATATTACATGATATGAATGTGATATCTTACGCACTAGGACGACTTACGTTCGTACAACTCTAAACTTACCCAAGTCTCTCTCAAAATGTGAATAGTGAGTGAATTGTGTGACTCTGTGTTTATATGTTACGTATTATGTACGAGTATGTATGTGCTGTGCTGTGCTGAGCACTACGTAACGTTCTTCTTACATTTGGGAGACGAATAGTACGGACGAACGAACAACAAACAGACTGACGAACAAACAAACATACACACAACACACACACACACACAACATTCATAATACATAAGAGAGCGTGTGAGTTATACTATGTTTGTGCTACAAACAAAAACGAACACATTGGGCTGGGTCTAGGTTGAATATTATAATATGTTTCATGGTCTGTCAGCCTATATGACTCCCATATGATGATGATGATATAGTGAATATATGGTAGGTTATGGTTTGGAGTATAGTAAGAGTACTTTAGGGATGGGTAATATTGAAAATGGTTCCATGTTAGGTATTTTTAGGGGTTACATACACAAAGATTTTTTCAATAAATGCCATTTTATGGTGTTTTCTTAAAAATAAAATATTTTGAATACATTCTAAAAAGTTGAAATTACAATCTGGTGATGCTATACCGGCGGATAGTAGTATGGAATTTCGAATTTTGACGTTTTATTATGCCATATTTCATTTCTAAACTTGTACAAATGTGCAAAAAGTGTGATGGAATTATAAAATCCTAAAAAGCCCGTATATACGTAGTTTAATAAATTGTATTTAGATTCATTATTTAATATTGTAAAACATTCAACCTACTCCTACATTTTCAAAAAAAGCAATCATAGTATAAATACGTGTAACATTGTTTTTAAAATGTGCACTGCATATGGTATTTATGGCATTCAAATGTGCGCGAAAGTAGAATAAAAACATATAAACAGTATAATCATTATCCTATAATATATATACAACCCTTTGTGTAACTCACTGACTCATTCACGAATACAAATTCGAAACCCCTTCTAGACATGCTAGAAGGAAGCAGTATTTTTGCATTCGACGGGAAATACCTTCAAACGGGAAATATCGGAAAACTTTAATTTCAACGAATCCTCCCTGAAAATGGGGAAAAACCTCAAAAGTTATGTTTTTTACTTCTACTCATACTAGGGTGCGGTCTTTTGCATTATGTGAAGGACGAGGAGTCAAGCCCGAAGGCCACCTCAGGAGTCAACGCCCCTTGCGAGCACAGCGAGTTATACCAATACAAACACAGTTCTCAGCTTATCACTTTATAAGTTAACAGTTGTACCAATATTAGTAAAATCTCAAATAAAATTGAATAAAATATAAAATGCTGCCTGTAGACATTAACATGGGACGTTTTCCTTGGCACCTCAGGCATCTCTACAATTAATTCCTTATAAGCCATTCATTTACATTTAGCATTTAACCATTTCCATTTTAGATATGTTTAAAAAAAGGCGTTCTACCCATTCCTGGTTATGGTCTGGAGTAGGTACTATAGTACCTGGTTACATTGATTCTTATAGCCGTATAACGAACATACATACACCCATATGTGAAGTGTTTAGAAGGTTTATTTATTCAATGTGTATAATAGGTACGAACGGACTCTGGTCATAAGAGAAAGGTATTGTGTGTGTAGCAAAAAGGGAGAAGATCGGGAAAGAGTCATGGGGGTGGTAGGTGGCACTCACACGTATGTTATATGTACGATTTTTTAAAAGTTTTTTTGCCATTATTTTATGTGTTTGTGAACGAAAAATAAAAATCACGTTTTTTGTGAATTCTGTGTATGTTAAAGGTACCTAATTTATTTCCGTTTGAAAACGGTTGTGTCATCAAATGTTGCCATGGAGTGTCATCAAGAAAGATATATTGATTAAATAACTGAAAGCTGTTGAAAAATCGACAGTGTATTCATAACTTCCTGCTATACATAGGGAAGTTTATATTTGGTTGTTTCAAGGTCATAGCAAAACGTATTAACGTCATTTTCAGGGAGATGTATGTGTGCGTGTGTGTATATAGACCCGTCTGGCACGAACCCAGATCCGAGTCTTATGCCAATATATTATTCTAATTAAATTAATCAATTTAAACGACTTATTTGTTTTCTAGTTGAACCCATAATTGACAAAACAGATGCTTAACTAACTTTCATCGCTTGAGACGAAACTATTGGGTAATTTCAACACCATTGAAAGCCTTGAACCTTTTTGAAAGCCTTAATATTCAAGCCTTAATAGAGTTCAGGCCGCTGAATTTCTTTCTGAAACAGTAATATTTTTTCAATTCGTCTAAAAATTGCTCAATTTTTTCTCGTATGTGACCAAATGATAGAAAATATTGAGAGAATATTTTGGTACAAATAAAGTAATGAAGTCCTTCTCTGAAACAATATAGTCTGTCGGGATAAAACAAAAGTTCATTTTGATTTTTCCATTCGCTTTTTGTTTTTTTTGCTTACCAAACTCTGGGGCTCTGTATATGTGTGGGTTTTCTGTACAAGTTCTTGCGAAAAGACAATGGTATCGATAGTATCGACCATTTCAAAGGGTTTCCCAGACTATTTTTAAGACCCACAATTTTTTGGTCTTCCCTGTAAGATATATTGTGTTGAAAAATATATCATCGCACCTATTCAGACATTATCTACCTCCTTCTAAAAACTTTTGATGCATTTTTGGACAGAGAATATAGAACAGCGGACACACACACAAATTATAAAGGTATATGTGATATGAAATGGTTCTTCTTTTTTGTTTTGTTTTCGAATGGAAAAGTGAATTTTTTTTTTAAATTTTCTACAAAGGAAAATTGTCTTTGATACGTATCGATACAAATAATTTCAATAAAATTTCTTTTAATATAGAAGAGATATATTACACTAGCAGGGATGATACTATATACATATATAACGAAAGTTAATTACTCCCTTTTACTTCCCATTATGCTTCCTGACGTTAAAAAAATGTTTTTTTCTAAAGGATAAAATAAAAAATATTTATTATCGTTTGATAGTTTGAAGTTTGACACTAATTAGTTTCCAGTTTCTTTATGACAAAACATTGGAATGTCGAAACAAATTAGAGTGCAAATTTGTTATTCCAGATATGTTGCTATTATCAAAATCTCTTCATATAAATGGTTCCCGGCTTACAGATTCGTAAATATCATCAAAATAGTCCAACTAAATAACCAACATAGCCTATGACGCTGTAAACATGAATTTCAGAAATAAAAAAACCAGCGTCATTCCTTTTTGTTCGTTTCAAACTAAGAATACAAATCATCGTTTAAAATGTCGTTTAAAAGTATTGTGATGCCCTTATGTTGATCTTTACATTTTGAGGTTTCCTAAGACTAAACACGCTCGAAGTGTTGGTTCAAGCATGCCATAGCCCTTTAGTCGTGAATAAGATGGCAGCCAGAATTTTTATTATCATGACCATAAAAGTGGTTAGTACAAATTCTAATTTAAAATAGTAATCGAATGATAATTTTATATCCACAGAGTCATAAACCAGTAAGAAGACACATTTCCCAAAATCATACATTTTATTGTGTATACACTATACAGTACCTTGGTGTCAGTATAAGTCTTATTCTTATTGGTGTATACACCATGGCCGATAAATAGTTTGCAGTGTGCGGGCACTCTTAGTTATTGTATCTTGCATACAGAGGTCGACTGAACAATTTCCACCATATTTTTTCAATCCATTTATTTTTCAACGACACGTAACAACAAGGAACATATTTTATTATCTCACTATCAAAATTTATGCACATAGCGAGTGCATTTAAATTTTTTTTTTCTTTTCGATGAAAATCATAATTTCATTTAAAATAATAATTTTCACTGTTTCTCCTCCACCCACCCGCCCCGCTCCGCTCCACCCGTCCGTATATTATAATTTTTCATTAAATGATAAAAAACATGACTTACTTTACCAGCCTACTTGCCTGAAAAACGCATTCATGACCATGCACACACCGTAGGTACAGACCCATGCAGAAACACATGCAATTTCTAAAAGAACAATAAATTTATATGCAAAAGTTTAATTAGTTAAAAGTAAAATATAAACCATGGGAATATTTTGGGAGTATGAGGTAAAAATTTTAGTTTTATAGTAGTGCGCCTACGGTATCTGGTGATTATTGCAGTTATTAATAATTAGAGTAGGTACTTTGTCAGTGAAAATTTTTTAAGTGAAAATGCCATCTAACTTAAATATTTAAATATCATGTATATATTGAGTTCATTATTTGTGTGCATATTTAACACACGCACAGGTATATTATCTACAGTAATTACAGATAGTGATGCTGCGCGAGACGAGACAATAAAAAACTTTTACAAGACAATACAATACAAGAGACATGTACGTCTCGTCTCGTTTCGTGGCATCACTAATTATAGATGTTTGAGTTGAAATTGGAACAAAACTGATCTATTGACAAAAGTGACACAAAAGTTGTTTGTTTTTAAAAAAGGGAAATTTTTTATAATTAACTTGTTTTCTTTTAAAGGTTGAGGTATTTCCCCTCTTAGCGGGCGTGATGACTGGTGTTTTGGCTGATTTCATCCGTTCATGAACTTCAGGTCACATATAAGTTTTAGAGAAAACGGCTCTAGAACCAACAGACAGTCGGACAGATAGGTAAAATAACACGGAAATTTAGTAATTAAGAATATGAACTACGGTCGTGATCGCACTGCCTTAAAAATTTACTTTCAACAAAAAGTCCATTATGCCTACCTATAATACATTCAACGTGTGTAGTATATTTATATATATACAAACAAAATATATACATAAAACAAACCCTTTAATTCGGGGTGATTTATTAGTTTAAGGGGTAAAAAACGATTGCATGAAATTTAAATGTAATACATTATTTGTTTATTTTAAAAAAAATCAAATAATTGTTTATAATAAAATTATTTATTTAAGGGGACACCCGGGTTTGAACCGGGGATCTCTCGATCTGCAGTCGAATGCTCTACCACTGAGCTATATCCCCATGTCATTCTAAATGTTCGGTTTTACTGAAAGTTACACTCGGTACTCAATTCTCAGTAAATCTCTTTTCGTTTGAATCAGTCTGTAACAGATGGATTGACAACAGACAAAGTTGACCTGACTATCAGGTTTAATATGAACTTTTTTTAAGTATAGAACCCATAAATATTAATCAATTATGGCGACATCCGGTTTAAATCTGCAGTGACGTATATTCCATCACCGAGCTACTGCATATCTCCAAATCATACACCAGATCAATTATATCCTGCAAGTTTTTTTTCGACTATTTTTTAAAACAAAACTATTTGTTAAATTGTTAATTATTCTTTTTTTAATGTATTTAATTGAGAAAAGAATTATTTATTACATTAATTAATAATAATATATTTCAATGCATTAAATTAAGTTTGTGCATAAAAAAGACAATGTATTCAAGTTTAAAATATATAAAAAATTAATAAAAATAAAAATGTTATGTAAACGCCACATAACCTCTATACACAGATTATAAACTGTATGTGGAGGTAATATGGTATTGCACATCACACTCCAGTCTGTATACAAAGATTAAAACCTTTTTTTTAAAGAAATGCAAAAGCTTGAACCTGAACTATCTCGGTGGTAGTCTTTGACTATCTCTAAGCCACCAACCTTCGGAAAATAATACTAACGAAGGATGTAATTCGAAGATCATTCAGGAAAAGATTCAGGATTACCAAAGTCACGCCAATTTTTTTTTTTAATGAAATGTGAACGCTTGAACCTGATCTCTCTTGGAGGTTGTAATGACGTTATCCCCTAGGTTACCCACCTTCGAAAAATATTACTTACGCAGGAGATTCGAAGGTATACTAAAAGACACTATTATTAAGAATTTTAAAGAATAAGGATACAAGTTCGGATAAGCTGAAATATTCCTCGAGTAAAGTTCCATTTACTATGGTGATTTTTCACACAAAAATTTGTGTTGCATACCTTAGTGATACAAAACTGAATTAGGAAATTAGGTATATGCACAATTTCAGTATTTCGCAACTAATGTATAGGGTGGCGCATAAGTAACGTTATGATTTAATTAGTGAATAAATTTTTTGTTTATGTATTTTTTTTTCTTTTTCTTTCAGAATTAACTTTGAAAAACTTGGCACAGAACAAAGAACCAGATTTATTCAATTTTATTTTGAAAGTCAGCATTCGATTATTCAGACACAAAAATCATATCGAAATTTCTTTCATGTTCCGACAATTTATCAATTGGTTCAGCATTTTCGGCAACATGAAGCTGTCTGTGATCTTCGTGCTGCAAGACTTCGTGCAGTTCGAAATGATGTGAACATTGCGCGGATGCAAGCAAGTGTTGAGGAAAACCCCGAAACTTCCACCAGGCGACGATCTCAGCAGTTGGTGATGTCTAGACGATCTTTGCAAAGAATTTTAAATTCGCATTTATTAAATAAATCATAACGTTACTTATGCCCCACCCAATATAATAATAAATAAATTTCGGGAACTTTAGCCACAAAAGATACCTACAGACCAGTAGACTACCAGATTCAGGGGATACCTTAGGAAGCTAGACGTGGGAAATGAGGTCAACTGCAGTGTTTTGTGGAGAAATGGAAGAATCTCCGGAACACCTCCTAATGGACTGTGATGTCCTCATACACAAAAGAATAAAATGTCTCGGAATCTACCAGATACGTGTAGGGGAGCTATAATCCCTAGATCCAATACAGATCCTGTACTTCCGGATTGGACGAGGTGCTCTAAGACGAGACCACTTCTCATTTGGCACCCGATGGTGTAGTACAATCGATCTTATTGGTCGTAGTGCACTAAATTATTATCATATACGCTGATCCTTGACTGAAAATGGGTTTGTATATAGATGTAACGATCAACAAATACGCTATTGTAGTCTGTGTACATGGAGGTGAAAAAAACATTAAAATTAAAAATAATTACACAATGTAAAATTCTAATTAAAAATGTAAATAATTAATGAGAATAATAATTATTTTTATAAAAATTATATTATATGAAAAAAAAAATTTTTATATTAAGTATAAAAGAAGCAAACGAAAAAAAAAATTGTATTCTTTTCTGTGTGCATAGTAGTAGCAATAATATATACTATGGATACAATCACTGATCATAAGTTTGAGCGAAGATGACGGGTAAAAATGATATGCACTTTGAACAAGCATCTGCCAATGTCCGGTTAGGATGGTAAGTTCATATGTATTTTTTTTAATTTTATTATATTCCGGCTTCTAATTGTCCAATCAGAATGGACAGGATAGTTATATAACTTTAAAATATATCCATTCTGAGTTGACAATTAAAAGCAATAACGAAATGCATATAAAAAAAGGGGACACCCGGGTTTGAACCGGGGACCTCTCGATCTGCAGTCGAATGCTCTACCACTGAGCTATATCCCCTTGTTATACATCATGTGTAGTTTTACTCAAAATTACACTCGTTTACAAGTGAAATATGCGTACTAGTTTTGAGAAAAATCCTTTCGGTACTCAATTCTCAGTAAATCTCTGTAACTTTGAGTCAGTCTGTAACAGATGCATGGCCAATGGACAAAGTTGAGATGAAAAATGAAAAATATAAGTAAATATAAGTAAATAGGTGAGCTTAGGTTGTAACGGCTGTCCTGGATGGGACGCATTTCAATCGTGAGGTCTATTGTGACACCGAAATAGGGCTGACCCATCCTCGCCACTACTGCTTAAAACATTGGGAGCTGTTCAGATACAGCATTAGGGCTTTGACACTGGTGCCTTTAGCTCAGAGATGTCGTAAGAGACTGTTTGACTCAAATGGGCGAGTCTCCTTATAATTAGAGGTGGGCAGTGACAGAAGTTTTCAAAATAGATTTTCTAGTCAATTATGAGTGGACAAGGTAAACCCAAATAAAAAGTCGTAAAAATAAAAATTTTTAAATATGGAAATTTAATGTGAATATTTTTAACGCCATACTCACTAGAAATTGTGATAAGTGATTGTACTACAACAGTATGATAGTGTGATTATTATTATTATTATTGGTAAGTAAAGTAATATATATATATATATATATATATATATATATATATATATATATATATATATAGAAAGAACCCTTCTTTTTACATATATACATATTTGTGAAACTCAATGCAGCAGCAGTTTACCAAACCGAAACAAAACTTGAAAAATTATGCTTCAAAAATATTGTACTAAAATTAATTTGAATATTCTACATTATAATAATAATTTTTTCGAAAAAATTATACTCTGTCGTATAAAAAATGTCTTTCACCTCATTAAAAATGTGCAAATACTGTATATCATTATGTATTAATTAATTTTCTAGGAGATAAAGATTATACAATCGTTTCCATTGGCGGTTTTCAATGTTTGACAGTTTTGTACTGAAAATAATAATATCACATTGTAATGATATTATATTTTGAATAATTATTATGGATTTTTGTCGACGACCGGACCCATTCGTCAGTAAAAAAGATTTATACCCGGTATATTCTATATACCAGGGTATATTAAGTTTAGCTCCGACTTTATAAAAGTTGAAAATATTTATCGAAGAAAAAAAATTTGGGTATAGTCGTTCATATAAACCTAAGTAATCCATTTCTGCAAAGTTGTCCGCCCGTCTGTCCGTCAACACGATAGCTCAAAAACGCAAAGAGATAGCGTGCTGAAATTATATTCTAGACCTAAAAATTAAGGTCAAGTTCGTGAATGGGCAAAATCGGACAATGTTAGGGTAAAATAGGCAAAACTGCTTATCTTTGGAACCATAAGAAATAGATCAAATTTAAAAACAAAAAATGTTCCGTTTTTAAAAATAAACAACAATTGTTTGAAATTTTTTTCATAAATTCAGTATATACCGGGTATTTAAGAAATTAACTCAGTTAGTTGTTATTCTCACTTGTCTAGAATATAACAGTTATAGGCAAACTATTTTCGAACTTCTTTGTCTATTTGAAAATATACACTCCCGTTCATAAAAACTGAACCATTTGAAACATTGTAAATGTTATTGTGTTAACGGTTAGTACATATTGAGTAATTTATACGCTTAGAATGTGACTTAATGGTGGTTCAATGTTTGTGAACGCGAGTGTACATAATGGATTTTTTTTAAATGTACTACAATTGTAAATATATCGATATAGCAACAAATGACGATAATCCATCAATATATTATTATTATTATTATTATACTGACCAATACTTATGCATACACTTAGACATATTACATTAGGTATAAGTTCAAAAAAAGTATTTGCCGCATATAAATTTTATATTTTTATGTACTGTGGCAGCAGCAGAAATGTTTTGACTGTTTCCTTTTGTGTTTATTTGTTACAACGATAATAATCTTTGAACAAGTTTTTATTATTAAAAAAAAACAGAATTATTTTATATTTTATAATAAATTTTATGAATGTTCAACATTTTTTTATGGACCTGTATGTACAGTATGTGACAGTATGTGACTGACTTAATGTCTCAGAATACTAGATATTCTGAGACATACTGTATGCCTCAGAATACCTATTACTTATGTTGTTTACCTTAAAACATCATCAATACAATACAAAACAAAAAAAACATAAACCAACGTAGCGGAGTTTAGACCATAAATCTAGTTTCATGATTAAAGGAGCTCTCATATATTATTATTATTTGTGTATACCTAAGCGTCCCAATACAACACTCGTCAAATTCCATTTAGATTACGTAAGACTAAATATGAGAGAACTGGCGTATTACAACCGTTATTACATCATACATTCAAAAAATTTGTTTGTATATAATTATTTAATCTATACTGATATTATTACGCTGGAGTGGTTGATGTTTGACAACGCTATTCTCAAAAACTATAAATCCGATCTATAAAATTATTTTTGCGTTAGATAGTCTGGTTATTGAAGACATTGATTGAGCCATAAAAAGTTTGCATTTCACATATAGGTGTTACGTGGCACCTATGCTAAAAACTTTGACAATAAAAAATGTTTATCTGATAAAAACAAAAACAAAACTTTTGTAAGAAACATTTTTTCATATAACGATTAATTTAATTAAATACAGATATGAAAAAATTAACTCGTCAACCAGGAATCGTACCTCGGGCCTCTGGATATCTAGTCCAGTATGCTTCCGCTACACCAAAGACGACTGTGACGTAATAGCCAACCTTTTCATATCATTCTTATTTTTATTTATTTAGACAGTATTACTTCTGTCGAAGTTATTATTAATATTTGTTTATTTGTGTATACTTAAGCTAAAGTCTTCTACAGTTTGTCATACGTAACCGAAAGGAATTTGGACAAACATCCTTATGTTGACGCTTAAGTATACACAAATAAACAATTATTAATATAACGATTAGTTTAGGCACAATTTCAGTGCGAAGCTTGTGTTGGCAGTTTTATATAAACTCATTTGTATAACTTCAATTTGTATTAATTCTGGTTTATAATCTTTGTATGATTCCAACAATAGTTTCTAAAACTCTGTATTTCATTGTAACTTATTCTTTATCGATCTTATTTTATAGGTTTTACCTATATTTCCCGAAATCTTTGTTTTCATTGATATCGTAAAATTTTTATACTCGGTATATATAATATATACCAGGGCAGGTATATTAAGTTTAGTCCCGATTTTGTTACGTACAAAATAATGATCACAGACAAAATTTTTGATATAGGTGTTCATAAAATTACCTAATTAGTCCCGTCCGTCCTGAACGAAAAAGTGAGGTTACGTTCGTGAATGGATCGTTTAAAGACAAACAATGTTCCTTTTTTAAAAATAAACAAATTTGGTTTGAAACTTCTTTCATAAACACATTATATAGCGGGTATTTAAACAATTAACTTAAATTGCTCTTATTATCACATTTATACATTTTCTCATTATCTTTTTTCCTGATGAAGAAACTGAGTTTCCGAAACCAAAATCTAAAAAAAAAAAAACATCATCAACTATGAAAGATTAATCTTTTTTTACGAAATTTCAAACGTTTGTTAAACTCAATAATATTGTAATGGGCTCGCGTCAAGTAAGAATCCATTCAATATGCAAAATTGTAAATAATTGTTTTTGTATATGTTCACAATATGGTCTGTGACATCTTGTAGATGTATATATATATGTTACGGTAAATGTACACTCTTGGGAAATGTACACTTTTACCGTAAAATGTGTACATTTCACAAAAAGTTAGGTATATGTGAACTGAATATAATGTATATGTACATTTCCCGGCAAATGTGTACTCTTGCCTTCACGTTTTGGTAAATGTATACTCTTACCTTCATGTTTTAAGAAAAGTTGGAAAATTTTGGCACGATTACGATAAAAATATGCAAAATTCCAACAGGGTGAGCAAAAACATGATGAAATTAGATGATAAATGTATACCTAACCCAACCAGACCCAACCCAACCAGGAATAGCCCAACTCGACCCAACCCAACCAGACCCAACCCAACTCGGCCCAACTCAACCAGACCCAACCCAACTCGACCAAACCCAACTCGACCAAACCTAACTCGACCCAACCAAACCAGACCCAACCCAACTCGGCCCAACCCAACCAGACCCAACCCAACTCGACCCAACCCAACTCAACCAAACCCAACACGACCCAACCCAACCAGACCCAACCCAACTCGATTCATATCGATATCTCTATTTCGTATTTTGCGATTTCGTATTTTGTATGCTCACATTTACCAAAACGACATGGTCATTGTGAATTCAATGTACATTTCCCTTCTTTGAGATTGTAAATATTAGTTGAATGCACATTACCCAAACGAGGAGGCAAATGTGCACATTTACCGGAAAATGTGTAAATTTGCCGCAATATCTACTTTTACCGTGACATATACACATAATATTATTTTTATTATATTATTCAAATATAAAAACAAACTTATTATGTCTTGACCTATCACAAATATTATATTTTCGTTTTTATTATTTTTAGTGGTTTATAAACTTTATATTATATATGTACTTTAATAATAATATTTTGTCGAATTATATTATTTGGTTGTTGTATAAAAATACCTGTAAATACCTCAGATATGTATGAATGTATGTATGTTTGCTTATAATAATAATAATCATAATAATCATTCAACCTTGACTTACAATCTAAATTTCAATGTATTATAATAAATATAATTGTTATGTCTGTCTGAGAACATTTGTTTATTTGCCCCAAATATTTTATTAAAATGAAATGTAACAAATGTTGGACGAAGAGTTATTTTTTTGTTTGTTATTTAACAAACAAAAAAATATTTATTATATATTTATAGCGATATATATATATATTTATAGCGAATAATTGAAGTCACTCTGTCGTATTCGACAGATATTTGTGACAATTTTTTTTTAAATCCGGGCAGTTATTCCATGTTAAATAAACAACCAGCATGGGAAAAAATTTTAATAGTTATATTTTTCGTTAACATAGTGCTAAATTTAGACTTTGGAATTCGATATAGTTTCAGTAAAAATTTTTTTCATACAAAAGTTGTGCTTATTATAAACAATTTTGCTCTTTCTCAATTTCTCTATAGATGTTGTAACATTTTCCTATTCAGTATTAGGGATGGGGACGACATTGAGGGCGAACTAATCCTGTAAAAAAATTATGGTCTTCTCGTTCTATTTTCGTTTTATACATAAAACGAAAAAAATCCAATTTTATTCAAAATATAATTTTATTGTATTATATATACTAGCTAATAACCGCGTCTTCGCGCGCATTTTATTGTTATATCTCGGGCTTCCGTCATTTTAAGGGCTTCCACTACTTCAAATATTTATCGACACTTCCACCAAATTTATATTACAGCAAAAATTTTTGAATTATGTCTCTCGTAGCGAGATGCATACCAATTTTTAAGTCTAATCATAAGCTTTTAAACAAAAAGTGTTTCATCAAAATCGGTCCAGTAGTTTTTGCGTGATGCTCGAAAAAACTAATAAAAAAATGAACAGATACTTACAACTAATAGTAGAAAGATTTTATAACAATGTTTGCGATGAATCTTACAGTTTCCGAGTTAATCTAATTGATTACGGATTAATAGAGGAGCACTGCTTCCGAAATTTTACTTGGGAATCGATAGTGAACATTTGTACTGTTGGCCAAAAAAGTAGCGCTAATTTTTCACAATTCTTTAGTTAATTTGAATGTTAATAATTCGGTTTATGAGAAAATGTGTCGAATAAAAACGGTTAGTACATTTATAATAAACAGCTTTTATTCGAAGTATTAATTAAAAAATTTTGAAAATCAAGCTCTACTTTTGAGAGCAAATGAAAAGAGGAAAAATGATTCTTATATATTTATTGCGTCTCTCAGGTGCAGGATATTCCATATTATACATGGCTAGTTTTTTTCTTTGTATATTAAGTGTAATAAAAACTGATAAAATGCCACATAAAATACGAAATACCCTGCACCTGAAAAACTTAAACAATCAATATATACCAATCATTTTCGCAATTTTGTTATGAAACTTGTTCCCATACATATTTGTAGGTTGGATATGAAGGAAATACACACAATCAAGTCTCTTCCTAGCTTAAATAGGATATGATAAAATAAATAACCTAATCGAAATAAATTAGAAAATGGTGTCTAAAAATAAATTCAAATTAAAAACACATAAATTAAATAAATAAATGGCTTCCTAAAAATGACTACAATTATGTATGTTTATGATAATAATAACATGGTCCACAAAACACTCATTTTAAATTCTAACAAATGTTGTTTAGTCAGTTGTTTTTTTTTTTTTGTAAGTAGGTGGGTCTTTCATTTCTAACATCACTAAACTAATACAATATACATAGTATATGATCAAATAACATATATTAGATCTGTCTTAAGATGGCTGTCTTTGTTGCTTTCCTTTGTAAACCTAAATTCTTATTATTATAGATATTATATAATATACTAGACCGCCATTATACTCTAGTAATGTATTCAGAAACAGATCGTATAACATATCAAAATGACGTTGATTTATAGAACATATATATATATACATTACCAAAACCACAATTAAAATGAACAAATAATAAAAATAATATTTATTAAATAAACATATTTATTGATTTTTTGATTTTAATTTAAGAGTTTATATACAGGGTGCCCCCGAAAGTAGTCGAGTTCCATAAGAGGGAGGGTAGGTAGAAAGTACGTTTTTGGAACAAAAAGTCCTGATACATTTTTTGATTAGACGTGCAACATTAATTAATTATTTATTAATTAAGGAAACTAGGTTGAAACCAAAGAATAACTAATATCTATGTAAAGGTAGTATCTATGTGTCCCAAAACCACTATGAATTTTATCTGTCGCTCGTATCCAGATACAGGAAAGTAAAATTTAAGGAATGGGATCATTGTTTTATGAGATGCATGTCTTGCGATTTTCTAAAAATTGATAATTCCAAAAATTTAATTATTGCATTATTAAAATAGTTAATCAATAAAATAATTTTATTAATGCACTTTTGTGAAAACATTATAATTTATTTATAATTATAATTAAAACAATTTATTTTTTTGAAAAATGTAATATTTTTCAAAAAATTAAAAAATTGAATTAATGCATATTTCAAGGAATTAATTAATTTGAAACATTTAAGCAATATTGTTCCAAAAATTGATAGTTAAATAAAAAATAAATTAACAAAAAAATTCACTTTTTGCAACTCTGGTTTCAACATAGTTTCCTTAATTAACTAATAATTAATTAACGGTGCGTCTAATAAAAAAATGTCTCAAGACTTTTTATTCCAAAATTGTACCCTCTACCTACCCTCTTATGGAACTCGACTACTTACGAGCCACCACTTAGCAAAAAAGGAAGTCGGAAGACCCTTCATTGGCTCAGAGCCTATTTTAGGAATTCCACAGACTGCATGTAAACAGGTGATCAACGAGTGGTCAAATGCCAAACACCGTGATCACTGGAAAAAAAGTACCACGGCAGGAGCTCGGGAAGGTACTGCTTCAGAGTGCAACAAAGAGGCTATCTCTCGGTACACTGAGGATGACCAAGATACACTGAACTGTGGAGGGTTGCCGGATTTATTACCGGGCATTATCCCCTGCGGAAGCATTTTCACACAATGGGACTCCATAACGGGTCCATTATGTACAGATTGTGTGGCGAGGAGGAAGAAACATCCAGCCACATTATTTGTGACTGCGAACCTCTAGGTTACAGCAGATACAGGATATTCGGTGCATCTCATCCCGAATATATCAGGAAGACCGGATAAGCAAGCTCCTGGCTATTTCCAACATATGGGAGAAGCTAATCTCGTCGGAATGAAGCAGAAAGGCGAACACAATAAGGTCGAAGTTCAATACTTTTTAGACCCCAACATATATCTATCTATCTATGTATAGGTTATTATTTTCATAATATAATATAATAAACTTTTTAATTGAGTCAAGAAAAATAGAAATTATATTACTTTGTAAACTTACTTTTTTGACTGAAGCATTTATTTTCAAAAAATTACAAATCAAATTTAGTTTAAAAAAACTAAAAAAAAAACATGTTTTTATATGCAATATGATATAAAAATGTAAAGCAATTTAAAAGATAATAGAATAAACAGATTGACAACAAAATTAACTTTAATGTAAACAAGAGCATGGGGTGCTCTCTAGTTACGTCTTCATAATGGATCTACTTTTACAAGAGTAAGTAAAGAGCACACCAATTTTTTCTTACTGCAAAGAATTAATTCTATCAGTGTAATTTCTTCGAAACTTTGAAATAAAAATGCTTTAGACATAATTTAATTTAATACTGATATGAAAAAATTAACTCGTCAACCAGGAATCGAACCTCGGGCCTCTGGATATCTAGTCTAGTATGCTTCCGCTACACCAAAGACGACTGTGACGTAACAGCCAACCTTTTCATATCATTCTTATTTTTATTTTTATTTAGACAGTATTACTTCTGTCGAAGTTATTATTTATTTATATTTATTTGTGTATACTTAAGCGTCTACGCTATAGTATACGCTATAGTACAGGCTAAAGTCTTCTACAGTTTGTCTTACGTAACCGAAAGGAATTTGGACAAACATAATTTAAGTTCAGAAAAATACTTTGTAAAGTAATAATATATTTAGTTAAAGTATTTTTAAGTTATATTTATTTTATATATTTAGTTAAGTACGCGAGTCTATCTATATGAGTTTGTATTTGTAATATTTAATATTTACCTTTTTAAATAATAGGTAATAATTGCTATGTACTACTTATAAATTTAATGTCCATTAATAATAGATTTCTAAATATCTGTATGTATTTATTATAATTTTAACGGTACCATTTGATTTTGTAAGTACACTACCTGGTTTTTTTTTACTACTTACTCATTAAAAAAAATGTTCAATAACTAAATAAATAAATTTATCAAACAGTACAAAATAATAACTTCAGATACACAAACGGCATTATACATATTATATAGTTTTAGTTAATAACCCCTATACATGGTGATTGTCAGATGTCGTCCGACTTCTGACAGAAATAAACTGCTACCTATTTCATTGTTAGCTAGCCGTACCACCAGAGGACACTATAAATCATCGAAGAGCCCACTAAACCACCTTCATTATTAAGTCTCACCCGAATTTTCTATGTATGTTACATTCAAAGTAACGTTCTCCTGACTTTCAGTAGGTTCTTGCATGTTCATGCCAGTTGCAAACCATATCGAGAACCACCTGCAAAGAGGATGTTCTTTCATTCATTTTCATTCCACATTATGTGCTTTAGGCGGGCTCTTCGATGAATTACAGTGAGCTCTGGTGCTACGCCTGACCTTATTAGTCGTAAATTAATTTCAAGAAGTCTTCTTCTAACAGCTAGGATCCATACGGAGCCTTTGGGCAGTCTCAGAAGCAGTAGAAAAACGATTCCGAAGAGTGTACTTTAAACTAAGACATCGAAATTCAGATTTTGAAATAGCCTCCCCGTAGCCGAATAGTGAAATCCAATATAATATCTCTGAGATGAACTTGTCCGACGTTTAAGAAGATAAATTAACACTACTTATCGCTCTTAGAAGCTCATAATAGATATAGGCTAAGATTGGGAGGTAATCACCCAAGATGTCGTTGCAAACTTTATTAAACGTATGCCTAGAAGGCTTGAGGCAGTGATTAGAGCAAGAGGAGGTACCATCCACTGTTAAAAATTTATTTCCTTCTAAAAACCTCTAAATAAAATGATCAGGTAATAAAATGTAGTAAAGTTGTAGTATAAAATTATCTTCAACTTAAGGTATTACTCAATTTTCAAGAGATTTTTCTAGAGATAATCTATATTTTATGTTTTCTGCTTTCACAAAGTCCTCCTTTCTCCTTGACCGATTCTACTCATAAATAAACCCTTCAAATACCAAAAACATCAGATACGAAATTTTATTTTCAGTGGACTAACATTGTGACCGTTGGAGAGCTGCGAAAACAGCCCACGTATCATAGACTAGATTACTATACTAATACATGACAGAAATGCGAATTTTTTTTTCATTTTCATAGACGTTATAACAAAAAATTCGCTCATCTTTAATAAAATTACTAAACAAACTTCTGTACGGAATTCTAAACTAAAAATGTAGTCAAATAAATTTATTAAAATTGTTATTATACTTTCAAGGTTTACAAATTAAGATTATGAATACAATTGTTTTGAAATTCATTGAATGTGGGAGACATTTGGAAAGACATTATTTTTTTAATTCTCTTTTTTATTATTTCGAAATATTTAACTGATAATTTGTGAAGAAAACATATTCAAATTATAAATGTCTAATAATTTTTATATGGTAAAATCATTTCGAAATATTACGTACATTTTGTTAAAATAATATAGAGATAATTCTATCAAAGATGAGCTCTCAAAATTCAAGTCCAAGAAAGATGATTATATTCTTGTTCAAGATCCTAGAATCGGAGGGAATATGTGTATATAAGATAGTTATTTTGAAACATATGGTATAGTAAATTAAACTAGTGAACCATATAGAGTAAGAGTTTACATTTTTTTTAAGTTTAAGGGTGTCTGGCGGGGGGGTTGCCACTAAACAAAGTATTAGATTATCAAATGATAATTAATGAGAAAGAACTCTAGGTTTTTGAAATAAAATTTCAAATTCACCCCAATACCTAGATCAGTTTTTGTATTATAAATACGTATTTCGACTACCAAATAGTCATCATCAGTATAAATTAGCTAGTCGTAATTTACTCTTTGACAAATAGAAATCGATAGAAAATCGAAATCAATAGATAAAAATAAAAATAAATAAAAAATTAAACAAAATAAATTAAAATATAATAAATTTTATTGAAATTACTCTTGTTAAAATTTCTTTCATTCAAATTTACTCTTGTAAACATCACTGAACTGAAACTGTCACCAAATTAGCAACGAATAACATATCCTGAGACAATATAAGAGTAATTTTAATAAGAGTGATGATAACAAGAGTAAATTTGAATGAACGAAATTTTAACAGGGGAGGCGAAGCGATGTTTTTGGGACAATATACGAGGCACGAGGCGAGGCGAGGCGAGGTTCAAACTTTTAATCCGAATACTAACCGAGGCGAGGCAAAGTATATTGTCCCAAAAACATCGCCTCGGCTCGCCTGTTAAAATTGCGTTACCTCGTAGCCTCGGTGAAGCACTAAGTCAAATGCTAATTTATCTAATAAACACTTACGAATATTTAATACAATTACTCTAAAATAATATTGAGAATTCTTCTTCTAGATTCCCGTCCAGAAGACACATCCTTCATAGTATCACCTCTAAATTGACATAAACAATGTAAGCATTATTATTTTAACCATAAATGATTTGTCTAAGAAAAACGATTTTTTTTAAAAACCGTTACCTATCTGTGTTATAAATCATAAAACTATACAGCCAGAGAGAGCTCTTAACACTTAAATACCAAGTACTTAAGGTTGATCGAACACATGTATAGGTAAAATCGGCAATGCATACATAAAAATCTGAATTTTTGATATGTTATTAATTGCTAACTCATACGTATAAAATATTTTTTTGAAAAAAATCTGACGAATGGTTTTCATGTAACTAATCATTAAAAATTGGAATTTTAACATGTTGTGAATAACAAATGTAGAATGAACGCATACATTTTCGATAATGTTGCTCCACCTTCTATAGATTAAAAAGTAAAAAACTTCTAATTATAAATTAAATATCGTACATTATGTTAAAATTATTTTTTAAAAAAATCTTAATTAAAAAGATAAAAAATGCTTTAAATTTAAAAAAAAAAAATGATCTGACGAAGAGTTTTGTAAATATATTAATTGGACAGATAAAAAATTCACGAAAATTCAAAATAATCAGTCAAATCGTCAAAATAATCAGTAAGTATAATAATAAGTAATTAAATAATTATATAAATCCGGTTACTCTAGTGATGTTAAGTGCTATATAAATTTTAATAATTAATTAACAGATTAAAATTTTTAATTTCTGTTAAAAAGATTGTTTCAGTTTATTATGAAATGTACTGTACTGTCCGGTCAACCTTAAGCTTACTATCAGTTAAGTAAGTATTATTATATATATGTGATCATTTTAGAAAAAAAGACAGACGAACATTATCAGAAAAGTGATTTATAAAAATATGATTTCAATTGAATTACAGAAATTTATTTATTTTAAACATTGTTATTATTATTATTATTTTTATTATATTAAATTAGCAATAAGAAGGGCGTTAGTTGTTTGTGCCGTTATAGAAATGATTCTTATTATATAGAAAACAAAAAAAAACAAAATATAAAGACACTTTTTTTTGTCGTTGTCGTTGTCATATATTTGACTCTTGTCTGTACCATGAACGATACGTAAACCAATCCATAAAAGATTAGATTTAATGTAATATCGACTTAATTGTGATATTTAATAATGGGTATTAGTTTTGCTTTTCCGTAAGAAATCCGCCTTGACAAAATGGAAAATTTTCATAGTTTTTAATTACATCCCTTTTTTATCCCAAACTAATCATTTTCTACTGCGGTAAAGATAATTTTCAAATATTCCGTTCAGTTTAATTTTGCCTATATTTGTGTCGAATAAATCTAGGACTTATTTCAAGGACAGAATCGGATTATACTTACCTCTTTAAAAATTAATTTTCTTTTCCCAAAAAGATTTAAATAAAGATATTTATGCATGCATTTATAAATAAATAAATTCTTTATTTAAGATTATCGGAGCGGAAGTCATAATATTGAGAGACTATAAATAGCGAATACATTAACTACCATCTATTTAAACAAAATTTTATTGCCCAAGATTAATAAAATATAATTTCCGTTTAAAAATCTCTTGAAAAAATTGCTTGAATTAAAACTGGGATCCAAATGCATCTCTAAATTATACTCTGACAGATTTTAGCATATAATTTGAAACTACAAAACGCATCTCTTTTTTTTAGATGCTTTCAACTAATATATCCAAACTTTGCCAAAAGAATTACCCAAAAAAATTTCGTTTTTTAAAATATCTGACAAACTGCGCAAATTACAAAATACTGCCTTTTGGCAGTATCTCCAATCGCTAGGACAACAATGATCACGAATACAACACCTGACACAATTATCTGTAAAAACCACCAAGGACAGACACAATCCATTTAAAAAACATTACCCTTATTTAGTTTAATGGAAAAAAATCTCATTATTCTTAATTGATACAACATCTGTTAAAAACATAAAGAAGAATCTTGACCAGAGGCCTTAGATATTTTTCTCTGTCAAGTTCCTCTCTCAGCAAAACAAAAGATACACCGAGTCTTTTTGTATGCGCATATTTTCCACCTGTCATAACCATTATGCATAAATTAAAAGCAAAAATAATTGCTAAAAAATTAACTAATTGTTCAAAATATACAATATATATAATTAAAAATGAAATAGATTAATTAGATACTAAGAATGATAGAAGGGGAAAGAAGATACACACGTATAAGGAATATTCGATTGCATGTTGATAATAATTCCGTTGCATTTTATTATTATTTAAAATTCAACAGCATTCTCGTCGCATTCGTTACCAAACCAAACCAAGTGCAGCGAATGAACGAACGAACAGCTTCAATCCATTCCGCGCCACATATTTATGATAGTTTGGTTTTAATATGATATATTACACAAAACGTCTTTTGATGGGACTCAGAATACTGAACTTAAGTTAGGTTAGGTCGCTGACTATAAACAATAAATGTATCGATGCACTCACTGTATGTGTGCGAGGAGTAGCGGCAGCATGGTGGTGAGCGGAAGAGACGCGGGAGATGTTAAAGACATTGTACAAAAACTGAGTGAGAGCGAGAGAGAGAGAGAGACAAAGTGAGACAGCGATTTTGAGGTACTTAAATGAAGTATTATATATTTATATGTAGTATAACCAAACTCTGTGTATTCACTAACAACCGGTCCTAGTGTGAAATATATTGTCGACCTTGAAGTCGTATAATGACCGCGGCCCAACTCTAGAGCAGCCGAAAACAAAAAACGATCAACAGCCTGCCATGCCGGCGCGCTGTTATAATACACACATACACACACATACGTATATTATACACATTTATTGAAGAGAGCAGAAACCAGCGCGCGTGAAAGCATTGTACTCTACCAAGGTCACATTTACTTTAGCAAATCAAATACGTACATAAATTTGAAACTTGTGTGTGTGTGTGTAGTTTGTTTCGATAGTGTTGGCAACACTGGTGAAGAATGGTGGACATAAGAACATTTCAAACTTATTGGACATACATTTATATATGTGTATACATATATACACATATTTATGTCTTTTATAGGGTAGATTCGGGTAGATTCGAAATCCTATGAAATCGAATTTAAAACATTAATTTTTTAGATTTGTGAAGACTCAAAACAGTGGGTGTCAAACCTGGTTTGAAAGATCCTTTGGGCATGCAATCTAGCACTTCTTAATTGGTTCTTATTCACGAGCGGAGATACCATTGAGAATTTCGGCTGTTTGTGACATCCACAACGTGATCTTGTCCTAGATGAGACATACCCTAAGGTCCATTGTGATATCGAAAGAGGCTCACACATCCTTGCTCCTCTTAAATCAATGGAAGCTGTTTAAGTTCAACAATAAGGCTTTGAAATTTTTAGTTCGGAGAGGTTGTCAAGGAATAGTTGACCCAAAAGAGTCAACCATTCTTTAAATAATACAAGTTGGGCAGAGTAGGTGAGTCAAATACTGGCCGTCCTCCTCACTGTAATAGCCCCTGTAATAGTCCTGGTGCATTAGTATCCCCAAATATTCCGCATGTCTGCCATCCACACTGTGAAATGTAATGTTTTACCATGGTATTCAAAAGTTTTTCTGCCTTTCACAATTGAATATATTTGTCTCCAATCAATGAAAACATTCATCTCGGGGATTTTTTGTCAGTAAAATTGTAGTATTTTGCAACAGTATTTATGAAAAAAAAAATGTTTTTTATAATTTGTAGAAACAATTTTTATAGCATACATTTTTCTTTTATATGAGAAACACAAACATATCTCGTTGTGTCCTTTATTTGATTTAAAATTAATGTGTTGCCATTATAAGACAAAAAATTAGCTTCAAGATTATTGCTAGAAAACGAAAAGAACTAAAAAAGAGTTTCATCTTACAAAAACGAATATGTTAAAATAGTTAACATTTTAAAGTCGAAGTCTTGGGAATAATTTTTATTAATATCTGAAATGTGTATATTTTTAGTGGAGGCGATGGGAAATCGTTTTAAACAATATCCCGAATACGTATATTTTTGGTGAAGTCGCTGGGTAGATATTTACACATAAAAAATATATCATCTATGTATATTTTTGGTGGAACCGCTGGGAAGTGTATTTTTTAAATAGACAATATACCAAGTATGTATATTTATGGTGGTAGCGTTGGATAATAGAAAATAACTATTGATTAAACAATGTGGATACAAAACTTTTTGAGTTTTTCGCTTAGATTACATCTAACATTTGGAGTCGATAGTCGATAGTCAATCTAATTCAAAGGGTATTTATTAATTGATATTGTGCTTAATCATTATAAATTGGGATGCATTTTTTACGTATCAAATTTCTTGAGAGACATTTTTCTTGATACTTGGATATTCGGACAAAGTTTGACCTTATTTTACTTGTTTATAGACTATTTTCAGCTAAGTAAGTTTGATTTTAAATAGTTTTTTGAAAACTTACTCCAGATAAAAAAGATAAAAGCTAAAAAAAATGACTATTTTAAAGTATATTTTGAAGAAAACCATAATATACTACCAATTTCTACTAAACAATATATGCTACCAATGATGACATGACGTTATCACAAGAATGATATCACTATTACGATATCAACTAATAGTAGGACAATTGGAATAGCTACTACACTACCAATAGTCCTGTAGATATAGCTTGATGTGTGATGGCTTCTATCCCAAATAGCTAGTTGCCCATGGTTCAAGTCCTAGTAGATGATATTTATTTATTTAAGTATTGGTCTTTACATTTTTCTTGGGATATTACTAGCCAAATTCGAGTCACTATTCTGCTAAATTCGGCTACAACATACAAATAACGGCAAAAGCCGAGCTATCATTTATAAAATTTATAATTGATTTGTTCCTTATTTATCGAATAAAAGTTGTTAATATAGTTATAGTAAACGAACAAATAAGGCATAAATCAATTATAAACTTTTAAAATGATAGTTCGACTTTCGACGTTATTTATACATACAGTAGAACTAGTCCAATTATCCAGATCGAATTCGGAGGAAAAAAAAACCCTATTCAAGTGGTTTTTGAGGGTGTAAGTATTGGAAAATCGACAGTTTGTCTTCATTCTCTATCTGTATACACAAATAAAGGTTTTCTTTTAAAGAAATCCCTTTTTTTTACAGTAGACCTTCAATCCGGATAATAGTAGGTCTACTGTATTATGAGAACTATTAGTTAACGTTCTAACCGAAAAGTTTATTTTGCCAAACGAAATGTTTTCAAAATTGCCCTACAATAATTATCAAACAGACAAACTACACTACAATTTTAGATAATACATACAACAAAATGAATGAAACCATTGATTTCCCCTATAATAAAAATTCGCCTGAAGGAAACCTACCGCAATAATAAAATAAGTGAAAACATATATGCGTGTACATTATATTTTAAAAGTTAGGGTAGGCACTAGGCACTATGGTCTCTCTCTGATGTATGTGTATGTGTGTGTGTGTGTGTGTGCAGTGTGTATTCACACAAAAAAGTGAAAAGAAGAATAAAAGACAGAATAAAGACAGAATTCAATACACTTATTATAGCCTAACCAACAACATATTGGGCGAACCGGACCGCACCACGATCCGTAGTATGACCGTCCAAACTCCAATATAATACTATAATACTTACACTTTTTTTTTAAATATCTTGTCTGGTTGCACGCTTACGTGATAAGCATGTTTTTTGTTTCTCCCTTATAGATTGATAGATTGTAGAGGCTACCCTGGACAGGCTACACTTCGACCATAAGGTCCATTATGATACCTTAGGATGTGAGGATGTGAGTGGAGTGGAAGGAATTTTTGTGTATAGACTAGAAGTTGGTAGGATATGCGTGAAGAAAGGCGTTCGTGAAGAAACCTGCAGTAAGCCTTCACCAGCATAGCAGGTTACTTCGTTCTTGTCCATACGCCGACAGTTTAGTCAATTAACCGCCCCTTTTTTTCTTAATAATTGGCAAACTGCCGATGTCGGGATTCGAACCCATAACCACCCAGTTTCCAAGTAGACATACTGAACAGACATAACGCTTTAGACCGCTTGGCCACTTGGGAGGTTACGGGTTCGAATACCGAAATCGGAAGTTAGTCAATTATTAAAAAAAAAAGGGCGGTTAATTGACTAAACTGTTGGCGTATGGACAAGAACGAAGTAACCGGCTTCAGAAGATTTTCTGCAGTTTCCTTCACGAACTCCAGATGAATATCGGCATAGTTCCTATCAGAGTCGGCGGTAGCCGCATATCCTTCCAATTCCGGGTATACTCACAAATTCCTTCCACTCCACTCACATCCTCACATTCGTAGGCATCACAATGGATCTTATGGTCAAAGTGTAGCCCGTCCAGGGCAGCCTCTACAATATATCTACCTATCTAACGTGATCTAAATTTGCAGCATTGTTTTTACGCTAGCGTGTGAATAGACACGCGAATTTTTTCCATCATTTATTATTTTTGTTGTTTTTAAAATGCACTTTTGGTTGGAAGCAACAAATATAAAATGAATAACACACATACACAAATATACACACACATCGACGAAACGAGGAGCGGACGACGGGGCAGCGAACGAACGAAACACAAGAGGTGTGTTGTGGTAGGTTGTTCCGCTATCCTTGAGCACAAACTTGTAATAAATGCAAGTGCATTGCACCCGCCAAACACACAGTACACAAATATTTTTTGTACACAAAAACTCTTTTTTTTTTTTTTATTTGTGTATTTTTTTATTTTTAGACACGAAACGTCGTTTTCATTCTTTCTCATTTGTGTGTTTGTTATGTTTAGTTTATTTTTTGTAACTTATAAAATATAAAATAAACTTATGTAATTGAGTCACCAGAAAATACGAAATTTAATCCCCCCCTCTTCGCTCAATTTTAAATATATCCGTCGAAATGATTCGTCATATGATTTGCACCTAACGTGTTGAATGAAAGGTATTGAAAATTTGGAGAAAACTTGAAGTTAAGCCCTATTCTTAGCGAACCGATCAGAGGTGCAATGAATTTTGCACATCCTTCAAATAATCAGATCCGATTAGAAAACTTGGATATACAGACATTATACTTATAGACACTGCATGTACAAGTTGGTATTAAATTCTGTCCCATTGCATTCGAAAAAAACGTAAGCAGCTTCGTAAATATTGGAAGGTGTGTCGTCTAACTAACTCCTACAATATTTTAGTCAAATGGGTTGAAAATTTTCAGGCCTAAATAGACAAAATTACTTGGTGACCTGATGTTACTCGTTTAAAATAATCGAATTAGGTTGAGGAAGTTATCCCTATTAAGGATTTTGAGCTTGACATATAAAATAAACTCCTGTGCAAGTCATTTGCAGCGGTTTTTTTGTGTGTACGTACAAGCCAGCCAGCCTTTCAATTGTTTTATATATTTTTAGTTTGGTTTGGTTGGTAACAATTTTGTTGTTGTTTTTTTTGAATGAGGAATATTTTAATGTAATTTTTACAACAACAAAAAAAAAAGAAGTTATTATTATTCTTTTTAGAGTACTTCATACATGCAATCGTTTTTGTTGTATTTTAATGATAATAATTTATTTAATTTTTGTTCCCCGTTTTTCGTTGTTGTTGTTGTTGTATGGAGACGTTCGCCGTTGGTCGGTTTAATTTAAAATTGTCAAAATCATTTGTTTATTGTCCCAGCTTGCAAGATTAATTGGAACATGAATGTGTATTGTATTATTATCTATGTTAAAGTTATATATTTTTTAACTCTGAATTAGTGATGCCGCGAGACGAGACGAAAGGGGAGTAGAATGTCTCTTGCATTGTATTGACTTGTACAAGTTTTCTATAGCCTCGTCTAGTCTCGTTTTTTACAGATTTTCTTGAACAAATACAATTTTTTAAAAAGCTTTTTTTTATATTTTAATTGCACAATAAAGACTAAAAAATTAAATCATTAGCGCCCAAAATAATTTACTGTTTTGTAGAGATTAGTACATTTATTTTAGAGATAAGTACATTTTTAGAGATTAAAAATCTATAGAATATTTATCGAAAATCAGGATTCTTATTTTCGTCTCGTCACTTATTTTCGTGTCATCACATCTTTCAAAAGATGAGATCTCTCAAAAATAAAAAAAGTTCATATGAACTTGGATGTTTTAAGCTTTGTTTTCGAGATACATGTTGTTAAATTTAATTAAAACAACTTTATTTTTTCAAATGTGTCAAAAACTGCTTGGCTGATTTCGATTTCACGCGGCACGTTTTTAGTATTAACTAAGTAGCAAAATTTGATGTAATTTGATTCAATTTAATTATTCCAGGGGCGTAGATGGGGCATCAAAGTTTGAGTATACCACTGCTTTTTCCTAAGTTTCATATTTTTTAAGATTAAGTTATTAAAAATACAATTTTTTTTCTCTCTAGCATTTTCTGTCTATCTTGCTAACTTTTCGAGATAACAAATATAATTTACCTGGAAAAGTAAATTTAATGTTAATAAAAATAAATAATTAATAAGAAATAAACAATTTTATTTAAATAAACGCTCAAATATCAGGAGACCTAATATTAACACTTTGGATTTTTAATTGTGGAGGGTACCAAATAAAAGTAAAGGCGTATGAAAATGCATTCGACGAAGTCAAAGGAAATCCGGCCCAGATTTCTAGCGCAGTTAAATCTGTTGTTCGTCTTTATCAGAAATGTGCTGATATTAGGAGTGATCAATTTTACAAATCATTTTATATTGTGTTTCATGTGAGGATGAAAAATAACTAATGCTAAAAACAGTTTATTTTATTGCTACGGCATTCTATGTCAGTGAATTTTGTATTAACCGGTTTTCGTTTAATTTTTTTGTTTGTGTGTTTAAAATTAATATAAGTATTGTTATTATAACAATTACCCACGTCAAGAAATTTAACCACGAAATATAACAATAGCACAGGCAACAACATTTATTATTAAGTATTCATCAATGTAATGTACAAATTATTTATGCATCTATAATTATAGACTTCAAGGTTAATATTACCACGACTTTTTGTCAGGTCTGATGTTAAATTATTTTCAATCAAAAATTTTACAAGCATATACATATTCCGTTGAAAACACCTACACAGAAAAATTCGTAACAGGTGTAACCTCACCCACAACAGTTAAGTGTTTTTTTTTAAATTTTAATTCCTGCCTCATTCATACGATTTTCGAAAAATGCTTCAGATAAAAGTTGTGCCTTGTACAAGGTGAATTGAACCTGCCGCATATTAGCATACGCCTCCACTTCTTTCCACAATCTGCCCATTCTTCAACAACATCCAATAGAAATCGATAAATTGAAACAAAACGAAGACCACTCGTGATTGGCTCAAAGACATGGTAAACAACAAAGCACTCAAAACAATGAGCACATAAATAATCAATTCCGGGAACCAGAGCACCGATGGACAACAAATATACGGTGTAGTATATTCGTTGTATATATCTTCACAACTGTTATTCGAAACATGTTCCCAAAGACCGAATGAATAAGGCACAAATCAACTGTGAAATTTTGAAAAAAGAACGCTACTTTTGTGACCTATAGTACATAGATTAAGCGAAGTTTATCAACATAGAGAATCATAAGCGACATTTCTTAGAAATTTTCGATACTATTTTTAAAATGTACAACCCTAATAATTAATATCTTCTAAATGAATAGGACATACTGTTTGATTGATTTTTTTGAGAAGATGTGAGCGTTATTTTTTGGAGATTTGACTGTGTAAATTTCAAGTTATCCACAACATTTTTAAAATTGTATCGAAACAACTAAAAGAAAACTTTTTGATTAATTTTATACACTTGAAGATCAAAATAAGAAGAAAATGTGTACATCTCGTTTTGATAAGAAAATGCCACGATCACTTTTTCCCAACCCTTAAAGCAAAATTTAAGTGCGTTCTCTATTATTGTTTTTTATTTGAAAGGTACATTCGGTTACAATATACGGCCATCAATATGGCTGCTAGAATAGGTAGGATTTTAAATTCAATCTAAAAATACTAATGAGAATTACGAACGAATGACAATTTTATTGCCTACAGAGCCATAAACTTTAGGTCACATTTCGAATAATCGACATTCTAATAATATATCTTCATAATAATATCCGTTTACCTCCATATATTTTAAAGTATGGGTCCACACCTTAGTTGTATAACTTTGAGAGCAATAAAATTCTCATTCGTTAAACTAATTAATATTGATGGCCATATATTATAACCGATTCTACAATGAGTAATCACAATTGATATCGAAGATGGCCGATTAGATTTTTACCTTTAGTTGTGTATATATTTACAAGCTTCCAATGAGCAGTTTATGGCCACACAGCCATAAACCAGTAAGGTGCGGCCATTTGTCAAATAATTTCCATAAACTAGCCGTCATTGCCCCACCAATTGTGATTACCCATTGTACCTATTTTGTAGCAAGTGATTTCATATAAAAACAAAAAGTGATCAAAAAATAAATTAAATAAATCATTTTCACTTTCCATCAATTCAATAATTTTAATTTTCCTTTCCGATTTGCTGACATATAAAAATATCCCACTGTGCCAAGTGTATCAACCTTAATCGAATATTTAATTAATTGATCAATTCAAACTTTTAATTAATCAATGAGAATAAACAAATAAACATATATGTATGTCGTTTATATAATATGTCAATCATATTTTATAATATATCATCGTATATTCTATAAAATAATATATTTTTGGTATTTACGTATGTACAGTACCAGTCAATAAAACTGCATCACACTAAAGTAATTTCTTGCACAAAAATCCGTATTCTTTAAAAGGTAACAAAAAAATTTTCCACTTCATCCCACTCTATATCATGTATTACTTCCATCTTATCTCTATAATTTTCCTAGAACTTATTGTACTAAATCGCCAATGCTACCTCCTTTTTCATCTGTTCAATAAAACGATATCACACTGGAGTATTCCTTACACTAAATCCCTATATACTGACTGGCTAGTAAAACGGAAATGCCCCACTTAGTCCCAATCTACATCATCTGTCACTTCCTTATTCCCCCTATAAATTATCCTTCTATGGAATTATTGTGTTTTGACATGAAAAAGTAGATAGCATTGACGATTTAATACGCCCAGTTCTATGACGCTTTAGAGTATGGAATACCGTCCGAGTGGTCGAGCTGTTATAAACACTCCTCTCGAAACTGGGCGGTTGCTGGTTCGATCCCAATGGTGGCAATTTGTCAATTAAATTAATTCATAAAAATAATTAATATTTCGGTTAATTAATTAAACTGCCGGCGTATAGTCAAGAACGATAGTAACCAGCTATGCTTGTGAAGGTTTTCTTAGGTTTCCTTGAACAAACTCCTGATGAATACTTACTCGGCATAATTCCTATCAAAGTCGGCTGCAGTCGCACAAGCTACCAATTCCAAGCTTTCATAAAAAATTTCTTGTCCTAGAAAGGCCTAATTGGCAGCCTTCGACTTCCGCTACGCTACTACTACTAGAGTATGGAATTATACTACTATCAAATATAAATTAGATGTTGGAAATAAAATTTAATCAAAAAAATTATTGGGGTTTTCTTTCTCGGATCGTTATTATTACAGAAAGAAAATGTATACGTGATAAAAGATTTAAAGGTAGTTGCCCCGCTGTCGAATCTGGTTCGCAGGGTTACCTAGATAAATTATTGAAGTCACTATCTTTATATACACTATCTTTTCAGAAGGTTCAGCCACTAATTAAATGGACACAATTTTTTGGAGTCCTCGCTTGGATTATTAGTAATTCATATCAATAAACTACATACTGATGATAAACCACATGATTTAACCTAAACATTGAAAATATATAATTTGCAATACAATAAAATACAATACACAATGTTTCAAAATAATATCCCATAAAATTTTGTAATCAATAATAAATTACACATTTATATAATCAAATAATATATGCGTAAATATATATATATATATATATATATATATATATATATATATATATATATACATATATATATATATATATATATATATGCTATTTTACGTATATTACATACATATATGTACATATATTATATATTACATATATGTAACAATAAATAGTAAAACTCTTCTTTAAAATACATTTTAATATATAAATGCATACCTATTTATTATATACAGGCTGATAATCAATGTCTGTTACCGGTTGTAAATTTACTCATCTGGCAAAAAGCGACTTAAGGTATGGATGGCTAAAGACGTGATTTTCCATGTATTAAAATATGTATGCATGGTTGAAGTGATATCCGGGGCATTCCGACAGTCTTGGAGACTCTGGAGCAAATATTGTCTATACTTTGTGAAAGTTTTTTGGTAGGTGGTGACATTAAATTATCGATATAATTCAAAGTTCTGTGGGTCGCGTTGGTGAAGGTTATCACATGCCTTATGGAGAGTCTGGGGTTTTGAGTAGTTAGTGGCATTTATTTATTGGTATAATCCATAGTTTTACGGATTCTATATAAATATTACTAGATAAAAATAAATATAACTAAAAATAAAACTAGATAAAAATAAATAAAACTAAAAATAAAACTAGATTTAGAACATTTTTCGATCTACAAATTTAATTATCTCAAAAACAAATAACAGGATTAATTTGAAATTTGGTCCAGGTATTTATAAGACTTTGATAATTATTATGACAGTTTTTCATAATACTGGCATATCTGGGTGTCGATATATAGATTTTTTGTATTCATGTTTTTACCGACGAGTCTATTTAACCTATGTAAAAATGTCTTAAAAATCGTAACTTTAACATTTTTTTACTCAAAAACTAAAAACAGGATAAACTTCAAATTTTGACAGGATATTCTTATTATTGAAATAATTAGCTATCAAATTTTGAAGAGCCTGTCATTAAATTGAACAACAACCTTAAAAGGCAATATTGAACAAAATACTCTGCATATTATAAACTCGTATGTTCAATTATAATAGATACATCCCAGTTCGTTGGTGACGACTATCATCATTTGTACTCGTACAATAAATACTCATACAACAACACAGTACTAAATATACACACACATGTCTATATAGTTTATCGAGTAAAACAGCTTGTTTTACTTATATTTGTAGTAAAGGTAATATTTTAAATAAATTCATTCATTCATACAATAATAATAATATATTTAAAATAATATATATTTATTTTATACTATTTTATAATGAATATAGTAATACTGAATATGTAATTAGTAATTAGGTCTATATATTTAAAAAGTCTATAGATACAAATTAAACAATTGAGAAAAAGAATAAAATAACTACTTCAGATTCGAATCATAGACCTTCATCTATCCGGAATGGTGTGATAATCAAATAAAACACAGTTACTTAGTGATTACATTACTTATACGCACATTTATTTTTATTTGTACGGGAATCCCGTCGTACTGTTTTAAGCGTACAAGGAAAAAAATTTGTTCATCAGAATTGATTTAATATGACTAATCATTAAAAATCGATTATTTTTTAGATTAAAAACCTAGTTTAAAGTGCTAGAAAAAGCGTTGAACAATTCTTGACCTAAAAAATCTTATTTTGATTGGATATTTTAGATATTTTCCTTTTCATAGACAGATAACCCTGCTATTCTGTTAGTAAATAGAAAGATGTATTTGTGATAGAATCAAATTCAAATGTATTGAACCTTTCCGTGTAAGGGGAAAATATTTCAAAGTAATAGGCAACTTATTTTAATCATATTTAAAAAAATGTTTCTTACTTGGAGGCGAAATTTTATATAGATTTCATCTCAGAATCTTATAAGCTAAAAAAAGAATGTAAAATATTTCTCTGTAAACAAATCTCAGACAATAACAGCCATAATATATCATGGCCATTGAATAATAAAAGACAAAATATTTATTATTAAAAATAAATTTACATCAGCATTTTTCTCTGTATTAAAAGGACAAATAGTTTTTTTATCATGTAATTACGATTGTCCTTTCTTATTTTTCATATTGCTACGCCTACTATAATCAAAATAATATTTAAGTAAATTGAGACCAGTGGCACTAAACAACTATATGCGAATCCTAGTTGGTCGTACTGTATATACATTTGTTGATTGTCACTGATCATATTTCACACCTCTAACTAAAATGATAAATGGGCTTAAAGTGGGGGAAACATTCATATGTTTCATTCCCTTTATTTCGAAAATAGACTGATTCACTCAAAATGTGACAATATTCGAGGATTCAATACAAATGAAGACAGTTCTATACGTTAAATTATCTTAGAGGCTAATACTCTATAGATAATATTTATTAAATGATTTCTGATTTTCTATAGTTCATATAGTTCTCAGTACATATTTGTGCATGTAGAGAAGATGTAGAGAAGGTGGAGACGTATTAACTGCTTGTAGAGTGCAGTTTGGGTGTAACAAAGTACATTATATCATGTATACTCTGCATACACAGTGATAGATGCACTATTCATTGGTTCTAGGTTGGGTCTATTTTAAAATACAATCTGTATATTAATACAAATATTATATTAATATACCAAATAATATTAATATACCTACATCATATTTTTAATACACATATATGACGTCATTATAATAGTAACTATGCTGTAACGCTGTAACATTATTATAAATGAAATGATTTATATATAATTTGTTAAAATAGAGCTAAAACTCTCTGCTATTATTTGTTGTTGCCGTTGTTGTTCGTAGGTATTTACTTATGATGATTATGAAAATTAATACAACAATACATGACGTAATTGACAGAAAATTATGTATATTGAGATATATATATATAAATATATATACATATATATATATATATATATATATATATATATATATATATATATATAATAGTTTTTCAGTGGTGATTCAAAGTAGGTAATAGCATTAAGGATGTACCAGCATACTACCACTTTTCGACAGATTTTACTCATTTTTTATTCACAGGCTAAAAATAATTTCTAATAAATCCCGAAGTTTCAGAATTTTTGACAGTTTAGAACGCTAGATAATTAATATTAAAGATATCATTCTCTCTCTCATTAGAAGCATGTAAAACTTCATGCCCGGCCAACTATTATCAGTTGTATTAGAAAAAATTATCGACAGAATTAAAAAAAAAAAAAACTAGGAGAGTAAAGATAAATATTTATTATATAAATTTTTTTTAAATCTTGTTACCGTTTTGTTTTCGTAATATAAAAGTTTAAAATTATTCTATTTCTTCAACATAACAATATTTTGTATATGTGAACAGTGTTTGTGTCTGTGTGTTGTATATGTGTGTTTATGTATTTGTGCTTTTAATAAAATCAAACCGGTTTGTTGTGCTGATTGCATAACACAGTGCTGGTACATCCTTAAGTAAACCCACACATGTTTTTGGATGATTAAAATCCAATTTACAAACCTATACAAGAGAATGCGTAATACTTTTTCCTCGAAACAATCGTCAAACTCGTCAGACAACTCCAATAGGTCTCTGACCAGTCATTCCCAAAAAAGGGCGAGTTGGTTCGACAACGAACACAGGGCTAGAAAAAACGGATCAGGTTTGGTAGAGAATAGGAGACTTTTAAGGAGTGGGCTTATTTGAAATCGATAAAAAAGGCCAAGTAGACCAATTCTCATAAAATATATTCTTATAAATTTACTCTTGCCTATACTTTGATTTTTTACATATGTACACTCCCGTTCATAAAAATTGAATCAGTAAGTAAATATATATGTAAATATATGTATAATATTACATAGAGTCACACTTAGAATGTTTCAACTGGTTCAATTTTTATGAACGGGAGTGTATATGTGAAACTGTCAGCAAATTAGCAACGAATAACATATCCTGCGACAATATAGAGAGTAATTTTAATAAGAGGGATATTAACAAGAGTAAATCGAATGAATGTAATTTTAACAAGAGTAATTTCAATAAAATTTAATATATTTTAATTCATTTTGTTTAATTTTTATTTTTTTATTTTAGTCTATTGATCTCTATTTCTAATTGTCAAAGACTAAATTACGACTAGCTAACTTATACTGATGATGACTACTTTGTAGTCGAAATACGTATTTATAATACAATAACTTATCTAGGTATTGGGGCGAATATGAAATTTTATTTCAAAAACCTAGAGTTCTCATTAATTATCATTTGATAATCTAATCTTTATAGAAGGTGGAGCAACATTATCGAAAATGCATGCGTTCACATTTGTATTCACAACATGTTAAAAGTCCAATATTTATTGATTTATTACATGAAAACCCTTCGTCAAATTATTTTATACATATGAGTCAGCAATTAATGCTTATCTATACATTGCCGATTTTACCTATGCAAGTGTCCGATCAACCTTAAGTGTATAATTAATGCAAAACAACACTCTGGTGGCATCAATAAAGTTAGAAGATTATATAAATATATATTTCACATGGTGAATCATGAAATACTTTTGAACAATTTTATAGACCCTCATGTTTTTTTGCTAAAACACAAAATACTAACACATACACATACACCCATACACACATACACACATATATAGAAAATTATGTGGGCATAGTAATGTTTTCTTATTTTTAATGTATTAAAATATTTTTATGTCAAAACATACAAGTACAATTAATAGTCTAGGAGTCTGATCTATTTTTCTGACTGCATAAAATATTCATCGTTCCTTGCCAAACTATAGACTCAGCGTGGCGTGTGGCATCCGGATCCTTGCCTGCCAAAGAGCGAGTAGTTTGAGATTTTTAATTGTCTGAATTCTAAATAGAAGAACTCCTGCCCTACTAACCGCTCATTGGCAGAGGCTTAGTTAAAAGTGAATATATTTACTTTAAAATTTCATTAACTTATATGTAAGATACTCCCTGACTATTCTATAAAATTAAAAGTCAAATAATATTAACATTTTAAGTGACTTGTGTTAGTTCGTTCGCTTATTTGTAGGTACAGTTTGCTATTTTATAGAAACTTAAAACTTAAAATTTTAATTTTAAAACATCCGTATTTAAATTACTTTCGGATATTTATAATTATACGTACTTAAGTATATTTTAGTACATATTATCAGACGGACTTACACACGATATAAGTTGTAATTTATCGTAATTTATTTGGTTAATCCTCCGTACGTATTTAACTTTTCAATTAATGGCAGTTTTAATAATTGGCATAAATATTTTATTTAATTATTATAAATAAGTTTTATGATAATGGCGTACAGTTGTTACTTTAGAATTTTATATCGATCAGCAAGTTTTATTACAATTATTTTTCACCTGTTAAACTTTTTGTTAACTATTCAAGGTTGTCCGGACATGAGGTGAGTTTTAAAATCTTGTGGTAATATTCAGTTTCTAGGCTGGAGCGCATTGCTTTTCGAATATATTTCCAACTGTATACAATGAAATTTGAAAAGTATGTTCTTGAATTAATTATTTAATGATAAAGTTCGAGTTTTCATACATTGCTCTTATGGAGAAACCCATATTTTCACACATATTTTGACATATTTTGATAATTTTCACTTGGAATAAAATGAGACGGATAAAAAAAAACTACGCAAAAGAAAATAGAAATATTAATAAAGAGATTCATCCAATAAAATTCCAGTATGATGGGCCTAAAAAAATGTATTTAAGAAAACAACTGAGATTTCGGGTAAATTTTATTTCTGTCGGCGGTAGCTTAATTACCCGAAATCTCAGGTTTTTTTCTTAAATATCTTTTTTTTAGGCGTGGTATGATGGGTCTAAATTAAATTTGAATTTTAGCTTACGACAAAAAATAATAAACATTATAGTGGACATTTATGAATGTACTATATAAGATTTTTTATAAATGGACTATACGTACTCGTACATCCTTAAATGAAATTGTCTAACTTCAACTAATATTTAAGACATCGTGTAAACTCGAATAAAAAAATACAAACACGTGTTTGGAGATATTTGAATGGAAAAATTTCGTGAACATCTTGTATTCATAATAACAATATTATTATTATACACTTAAAATTAAATTTTTGATAAAATCTCACTAGTGCGTATACCACATCGATACTAATAGGCAGAAGTCTATAGGGTTTAATTAAGACTCAATAAATTATGTGTATGTGTGCTTAATAAACAATGTTAATTGTATAATTGCGCCAATTTTATTTGGTTTTCGAAAAAATCTTTCAAACAAAAACTGTTTGTATTCTTTTAATGAACTGCTTTTATTCGAAGTATTTTTTTGAAAACTATATAGAGAATAGCACTTTTGAAACTAATAGTACTTAACATTTCCTTAAAAGAATTACATAATTCCAAAACAATTGAAGATAATCTCCCACTTATACATGAGTGAATTATACGAATCCAAAATTATTGTTATATAATCATTATTAAACCAATAGATAAAATATACAGTTAGATTTCTATTAAATAAATCATTAATAACAATCAATTTAAATAATTTACAAAATTAATTTTATTTATGACATTATCAAATATGTAATATATTAATTGCTGGCCAATAAATTTATTGGTTCATAGTTATTTTTAATCCACTCCATTTATAATCTGACTTTCAAAGTAATTTGTAACCAAATAACAAATTATCAACAAACAAACAAAAAAACATTTTTACTTGACACATTAGTTTTTAATACAACTTTCCAAAGTGTCTCTGTGTATTTGTCTTTAAGGACGTTCATTCGCTACGCTAGAATCAAATGAGTACTATTTTTAATAAAATTTATTTAGGATTTTAAAAAAGTTGTAAAGTAGGTATATCAGTAATCTTTCAACGATTTATAACCTGTTTTTATTTGTCCTAAATATTTTTAAAGGATTTATTGTAAAATATCAGGTAAATTAGAAATTGATTTGACTTGATGTGTCAGATCTGACAATAAACTGTGTTTTATATTCGTGTGTATATTTTTTTACTGCGCCAGTTTTCACGGTGGCAAAAACAAACCTAACAAAACCGTTGTAATTTTATTAAATAATAAATTCCAACGATCTTCAACACTATTATTTTAATGCAAATATATAAATTGTATATTTCAACAAATATTTATAAACATTATTTATTATGGTGTCTAATAATATAGTTATTATAATTTTAAGTACTAAAAAATTATGTTCTCAATAAAATGCTGTGTTAAAAGTTTGATTTTTAATCGATAATTACTCTTTGAAATGATCGATGACAAGTTTTTAATTTTTCAGTAATATTTTGTTTTGAAAAATTTATGGAAATATTGTTGAACTAGGCAATCCGCGACACGCTTATATTTTGTGTATAAGTGTAAGAACTAAGAAATTGTGCACTAAAAAACAAATAAATTGTTTATACCAATTGATCGCGCTATAATTTTTTAATCCTGATCACTTTGGATTAATCTACACCGATTTCTCAATATTAATTTACTTTTTGCTCCTTTTTCTGAACAATTTTTTTGGTCAATAGTGTGGTTATAATGTGACCAAAATGTATTTAAAAAATACATCACGTAACTTGCCGAATTCGTGCTTAAATAAGCTTTTATTTGACAGCATGCACGATGACCTTGAAAATTTAAACTATTACGTTGCGTCGTATAGCTGATACGGACCGACGGTTATCATAGAAATTTATATGCGTTTATTCGTTTTGCCAATTTCGGCACGAATAGTGCCAAAAAAGTGTGCTGGCTAACAAATTAAAAACTAATGGTAAGAACGTAGGCCTTGTTATATTGAAAATATTTCTTTAAGACAAATGTAATTCGAACATAAAGCGCCCACTACACGTAGCTATGTAGTTATTTTTTATTTTCATTGCGTTACTATAAAAAAAGTTTCTTTAAAAATATCATTTATTTATAGCCAAATGACAAATATTATAATTTTTTTTTTGTCTTGAATTGTTGGTTACTTGACGAAAATCCATTATAAACATTAAACAAAACTTCAAATATTTGTTTTATTTGATACTAGCTGAATTCCCCGGCGTTGCCCGTGGAACTCCAAGATTTGCTCCGAAACTTTTGGTGTCGATAGCGTACTACTGAATTATTCAACTTTATTAATTTTTACCGGCACTCGCTTTTTACCCGCTATCAGAATTAAAATGTTATTTGGCTTCCCAGAACCTCCACCTTTTTACACCTCGGGTTACATTATTGGAATAAAATTTCAAATTCGCATTATTCACGGAAACTGTCACCAAATTAGTAACAAGTAACATATCCTGCGACAATATAAGAGTTATTTTAATAAGAATAAAATTAACAGGAACAAATGTGAATGAAGGAAATTTTAACAAGAGCAATTTCAATATAATTTAAAATTTATTATATTTTAAATCTAGTATATTTTAATCTAGTTAATTTTCTATTTATTTTTATTTTTGTCTGTTGATCTCGACTTTATATCTATCTCTAATTGTAAATTGCAAAGAGTAAAGTACGACTAGCTAATTTATACTGATGATGACTACATTGTAGTCGAAATACGTATTTATAATACAAAAAACTGATCTAGGTAAAGGGGACGAATTTGAAATTTAATTTCAAAAACCTAGAGTTCTCACTAATTATCATTCGATAATATAATGTTTACATTATTAGAGTTTCCCTAATTTTTTTGAAAATATAATATAGCCTATGTCACCCGGGGATAGTGTAGCTTCCCAACGGTGAAATAATTTTTTTTTAATCGGTCCAATAGTTTCGGAGCCTATTCAATGCAAACAAACAATCAAATCTTTCCTCTTTGTAATATATATATATATATATTTATATATAATAATAATAATAATAATAATAATAATAATAATAATAATAATAATAATATTTATTTCGCAAATGATATACATAGATATGCTTGCTACGTCAAAAATATAAACATGCATAAAAGCAAGTACAGAAATAAAAACAACGAACTTGAAACAGTAATTTTAACAAAAAAACAGTAACAGAAAAATATTTAAAAAACAAAAACAGTAGTCAACAATAAATAAATAAAAAATTTTTAACAATAAAATATGAAATATTTAAAATAATATATAAACATACAATTTAAAAAAATCAACTCAGTATAAGATAAAAACAATAGTCAACATTGGATAGAAAAAAAAAATAAAAATTTTAACAATAAAATATGAAATATTTAACAATATAATATAAACAATCAATTTAAAAATCAACTCAGTTTAAAATAAAAATAAAAATAGTCAACAATGTATAAAATAAGATTAGAAATTAATAGAAAACTTAGTACAAAATCAACAAATAAAATAATATCAAAATCAATTTAGTGTTAAACAAAAAGGTCATCTATGGAGTAAAAGGCGTTTCTAATTAAAAAAATTTTTAAGTGCTTTTTAAACATGTTCTTGTTTTGCATTTCCAGCAGCTCCTTGGGGAGGTTATTGTAAATTTTTCTACTAAAAACTTGCCAACTCTTCCCACAAATTGTAAGATGGTATTTTGGGATGGAAAGCATGTCTTTATTTCTAGTTGTGTAGCTATGAGAATCTCCCATCCTCGAATACTGTGACAAATTCTCTTTCACATGTATTCCTGCCAAATAAATGTAAATTGATGGTAAAGTGAGGATACCATTATCCACAAAGAATGTGACACATGACGTGTTCGGTTTTAAGTTGAACATGCATCGCAATATCATCTTCTGTTTGATGAAGACGTCTTTTGCTGTTGAAGAATTTCCCCAACATAAGACTCCATATCTTAGTTGTGGGTAAACAAATGCATAGTAAAAAGTCATTAAAACCGATAAATCGTTACAAACCATACGTAATCTCCTCAGAAGGTAAGCCAATCTGGCAAGTTTAGAAGATAAGAGGGCAGTGTGCGCGGCCCAACTAAGGTTACTGCTTATGTTTAAACCGAGCAATTTAAAGCTATCAACAGCTGTAAGTACTGCGGTTTCGAATTTTACACTTTTAAGGGAAAAGTACATTAATTTTGTCTTTTCCTTATTTAGCACTAAACCGTTACTAGCAGAAAATTGCTCAATAGCAGTGATTCCAAGTTTAATATTTCTGTCCAGATCCTCTTTAGTTTTGGATGATGACAATATTGTTGTGTCATCAGCATATATTATAAAATTATGTGCAGGGCATTGAATCCAAGGAAGGTCGTTTATGTAAATTATAAACAAGACGGGTCCTAGAATAGATCCTTGTGGAATTCCCATTCGAAGAGGTTTTGGTTCCGATAATACACCGCTGCAGCAAACCATTTGATGCCTATCATTTAAATAGGACTCAATCCACGATAAAGCCTTTCCTCTGATACCACATTTTTCTAATTTGTATAACAAAATTCCATGATCAATTGTATCAAAAGCTTTGCTAAAATCACAGTAAGTTGCACTTGCCATAAGCCCTTGGTCGATGAGTGAGACGATGTTATCAATAAAAGACATTAATGCTGTTTCCGTTGACTTATTTTTACAGAATCCGTGTTGATGAGGATTTATTATCTTATTTTTTTCTAGAAAGGAGCGTAAGCGTTCGAAAAAAGCATATTCAAAAATTTTTGATAGAGAGGGTAGAATTGATATTGGTCTATACTCTTGGCATGTTTTGGCACTGTTGTTTTTAGGAACGGGTATGACTTTTGACACCTTTAATTGATCAGGGAATATACCTTCATTAAACGAAAGATTAATTAAGTGGGAAAGTGGAATCGAGAGAATTTGAGCCCTTTTTAATAAAATTGTAGGTATTTCGTCAACTCCAGCGGAATAAGAATTTTTTATCTTATTTAAAATATACACTATGTCTTGGGGGATGACGGGGGTTAGATAAAGTGTATTGGATACACGGGACGTTAGACTAGCTGGTTTCAGGTCCAAATTCTTTGTCATATCAACAACGGTTTCGACAAAGTATTCGTTAAGGACACCAGCTATCTGAAAAGGGTCGACAATGGTAGAATGGTTAACCACAAGTTCAATTTGTCTGTTCTTTCCGGTTTTTATTGCCACTTCTGCGTTTATCATATCCCAAACTGCTTTTGACTTGTTACTAGCAAAGTTAATTACATTGTTTATACTAGTGGCTTTTGCTGTTTGTACTGACAGCTTGTATTTATTCTTTGCTAGTTTATAAATTTCTTTCAATTCGGGGAATTTTTGACTTAATACAAATAAATCGTAAACATTATCCCGTTCTAATTTTATATTGCCATCAAACCAGTTACCGACCTTCTGTGGATGCTTTGGTTTACTAGATCTCGGTTTTGATTTCGGAAAACAAGATTCAAAATCAGAGATAAGTGTGTCATAAAACAGTCTAAATGTATGCACAAAATCATGGTGTTCTAAAACTGATAGCCAGTCATGACTCGATAAGACTGAACAGAAATGTTCAATTGATAGTTCGGAAAATGTTCTCCGATCTTTTTTCACGACATCTGATTGAGGTGATGAAGTTTTCAAACCGTCAATGAACATAATTTGCGCATAGTGGTCAGAGATATCGGATTCAATGACCTTCGCGGATTTATAGCTTTTTGTGGTTAAAATATTGTCGATGCATGTTGAACTCACTTGGGTGACTCTAGTAGGTTCTGAAATGGCCGCTTTCAAATTAAACATCAATAGGATATTTTTAAACTCCTTTGTGGTATTATTGTTGTCTAATATATTAATATTAAAGTCACCCACAACGATTACCATCTTATTTTTGCAACATACCTTTGACAGAAATTGCTGAAACTTGCTAAAAAATATATTTATGTCTGAAAGTGGAGATCTGTAAACACAAAAAACAAACATGCTTAGGTGATTACAAACTATCTTCACTCCACAGGTTTCAAATAACTTTTCTTCGTTTAAGTTAAAATTACTTTTTGAAATATTTTCACATTTTAGTGGGGATTTATGTAAAATTAGCACACCCCCTCTTAAAAATACACTTCTGCTGAAAACACTAGCGACACTGTATCCCGGAAATTTTAAAATGTCCTCTTCCTCTTTTCTTAACCAGTGTTCAGAAAGACATACAATATCTGGTTGGTACTCATTTAGCAGGATTGTTAATTCTTCGATTTTATCACGAAGTCCTTGTATGTTGAGATGAAATATACTAAAATTATTCCCGGCAATCTTATTAAAAGATTGCCTCTCCCCTGCGAAAAAGAAAACGTTTTACAACAATATTCTTTGGCCAAGTCTGTGGATCGTAAAGTTTATCTTTCAGATCTTCTGGAGCCTCTATTTTGAAGCTCCAATTTCTATATTCTGGGTTGTTACTCAGGACTGCGCAATCAAACTGGCGGTCAGGAAAACGAACTTGAAGATACTCTTTCAAAGCATTTACTGTTGTGCCGCTTTTCACGCGCCCAATATATACAAATATTTTTTTGTCAGAGGCCTGAAAATCATTATTTCCAGAATCCTCTGCGCCACTTCCAACAACAACTTGACGTTTGCGTTTCTTCTTCGGAAAAACAAATTTTTCTTCTTCAACGGTTTCTTTTTCAATATCGACTTGATTATCGGTACGTGCGACGCTTTCAACTGGTATTTTTTCCTTTTTATTGTTAACCACTTTCGGTTTTTCTACATTCAGGGGTAGAGAGACTTGTGGATCACCTATCACTACACAATCACTTACAACTTTTTGATTCTTAAAAAATGACAGTTCTGTTCTAACCTCTTCCAGCTCTTTAAGAACAGGATTTAAGGCAGTTTTCACAGCGTCTTGAATCAATTTTTGAAACATTTCACTAAAATCACTGTCACAAAATAGATCACGAAGTAATTCGCAATTATTTGACATATTTTCTTTATTTTTAGCTTTTTCACTGGAGCGAGTATTTATAGTGGCGTTACTAGTTGGCGCCATCTTTATATATATATACTTTTCTAGAATTGATATCCTCTTAATCAAGTACAAATCCGAATAGTAAAAAAAGACTACAACTACAAATTAATTTGTAAATAATATCTCAAAAACAGAAATAGTTAAACGACTGACGTTAAATTAGTCATCATTATTCTACAATCAAGAAGATGTAAAATTATTATATACATTAGACATCCTATCAGTTGTAGGTTCTTGTAGACAAAATATCTATATTATATATATGTTACGGTATAAGTGAATAATATAGTTATTATTTATAATAACCGATTCTGATTAATAATATTCTTATATTTTGGAATACCATATCGAAATTGTTGGAAAATAATTTTTCATAATATCCCAAATATGTTTAATTTTTGGTGTAGTCGCTGGGAAGATCATACTTTATTATTACGGAAGGGATACTGAAGTCATGTCACTTAGCCTTGAAAAAATGTAGGATGTATTTCAATACATTGACACATAGATGGGAGGAAGTTTGATATAATTTTATTTGTTTGTTTTCAGATTAGAGGCTACTTATAATAATTATTTATCAGATTAATTTAATCTATGTCACATTTGGTGGAACAGCTGGGAAGATTTAATTTAAAAGATAATTTAAAATAGAATAGAATAAAGAGATTGACAATTAAAATTAACTTTAATGTAAATAAAACATTGGGTTGCTCTCTACTTACTTTTGTAAAAGTGGAGCCAATATAAATATGTGAGTAGAGAGCACCCCATACTTTTGTTTACATTAAAGTTAGTTTTGTTGTCAATCTCTATATTCTATTTCTATGTTAAATTATTTGACATTTTTTTATGTTCATATTTCAATGAAAGCATGTTTTTTTATTTATTGTAAACTCTAAAGTTAATTTTTTGTTTTTTAATCTCAAAATAAATTTATTTTTTGTGTTGTAGTTTCATTCTTTATTATTATTCCTACGAGCTATAGAATGAATCCAATTCTTACCAATGAAAGTATATATCGAATATCGAATATATACTTTCTAATAATTATTATCACTCTTTCTAATTATTATTGTCAATTCGTTATTTTTTTTCAAAATTTTAACTGTTAGAAATGTCTTCTTTTGTTTTTATTAAAATGTGTCTGATGACATTTCTATAGAAACTATAAACTATACTTTTTACACTATAAATCTATTAATAAAATAAAAAGTGTGTAAAGTGTGTATTAATAAAAGTGTGTTTTTATTTATTTAGACAGTATTGCTTCTGTTGAAGTTATTTATTTATTTAATATTTGTTTATTTGTGTATACTTTCGCGTCAACATAACGATGTTTGTCCAAATTCCTTTCGGTTACGTATGACAAACTGTAGAAGACATTAGCGTATACTCCGACAAATTTCATTGTCATTGAATTTTTAATTAAATTAAATACTGATATGAAAAAATTAACTCGTCAACCAGGAATCGAACCTCAGGCCTCTGGATATCTAGTCCAGTATGCTTCCGCTATACCAAAGACGATTGTGACGTAATAGCCAACTTTTTCATATTATTCTAATTTTTTATTTATTTAGACAGTATTACTTCTGTTGAAGTTATTTATTTATTTAATATTTGTTTATTTGTGTATACTTTCGCGTCAACATAACGCTAAATATACGCTAAAGTAACCGAAAGGAATTTGGACAAACATCGTTATGTTGACGCGAAAGTATACACAAATAAACAAATATTAAATAAAAACGCAAATAATTCACTTTAATCGCAACAAACATAAATAAATATAGTAAATATATAGACAATAGAATTGATTAAATTCTTTAAGTTCATGGACCCTTTAATCTGTTTGCGCGGTCTTGTTATTGTTGCGTTGTTGTTGTTGTTGTTGGATACATTAGAATATAATATACAACACTGATGTAAAGTTGTATATGCGTTTATTTGACGAGCCAGTCAATGTCTACAACTTTACTATCTATATCTATCTATACTATACTATTATTACTTATAACATTGTGTCGTTCGTTTCGTAATATTCGACTCAATTACTTCTCACAGGGTGAGTTTGATAGTGGCATGTTAAAATAATAAGTATAAGTAATTTATTTATAAAAGGTCTTTCAACTTTATATACATCATCATCTTCGAATTATTATTTTCATATATTTAATTATTGAAATATATCTTAATAATTAAATATGGAAAATAATATTAGATTATCAAATGATAATTAATGAGAACCCAAGGTTTTTGAAATAAAATTTCAAATTTGCCTCAATACCTAGATCATCATGAGTATAAATTAGCTAGTCGTAATTTAATCTTTGACAATTAGAAATAGATAGAAAATTGAGATAGACAATAGACAAAAATAAAAATAAATAAGAAATTAACCAAAATAATTTAATTAAATACTGATATTAAAAAAATTAACTCGTCAACCAGGAATCGAACCTCGGGCCTCTGGATATCTAGTCCAGCATGCTTCCGCTACACCAAAGACGACTGTGACGTAACAGCCAACTTTTTCATATCATTCTTATTTTCTATTTTGACAGTATTATTTCTGTCGAAGTTATTATTCATATATATTTATTTGTGTATACTTAAGCGGAAAATAATTTAAAATAAAAATAAAAATAAAATAAATTTTATTGAAATTACTCTTGTTAAAATTTCTTTCATTCAAGTTTACTTTTGTTAACCTCCCTCTTATTAAAATTGCTCTTATATTGTGTCAGAAGATAATTTGGTGACAGTTTCACCTGAAGCTGTCACCAAATTAGCAACGAATACATATCCTGAGACAATATAAGAGTAATTTTAATAAGAGTGATGTTAACGAGAGTAAACTTGAATGAAAGAAATTTTAACAAGAGTAATTTCAATAAAATTTATTATATTTTAATTTATTTTGTTTAATTTTTTATTTATTTTTATTTTTGTCTATTGATCTCGATTTTCTATCTAACTAATTTATACTGATGATGACTATGTAATCGAAATACGTATTTATAATACAAAAACTGATCTAGGTAAAGGGGCGAATTTGAAATTTTATTATCGAAAATAATAATTATAGTTTTTCTTTCTTCTTCTATGCATTGGCATTAATGGGAATTAAATTCGGGTCACTTGAGCGAGCCGAAAAGGGTACGATTTATCATATGTGTACTAATGTACGGACATAAGAAGTTATACTTAAATAGTTTAAATATAAAAACAGGTCAACACATACTGTTAAGACACAAAAATTTAATAAAATGATATCGTGGTGAAAATCTACAATAGAAAAATTATATAGTGTACCTAAAACCTATGATTCTACATTTTATCATGGTAGAACAGAACCAGCGTCACTTCTTTCTTTCGAATTAAAGTTTGAAAGACTGGCATTAAATCCATTATTTACATTAGAATCAGAGTTGGTGATTATCAAGACCAGGCCAGATTTATCGATACATACATTTAATATACAACGTTTACGAGCCCATACAAATGATACCATTGATAATGTAGCTCATAATTCTAATATTCTTCTTTTATCAGAAACACGAAGTACTAATGATGACGACATTCATGTACCTAATTTCAACTGTATAGTCAAATTGAAATGTTCTAATATAACTGCTGGCCGTGTACCTTTTTTCCAAATTAATAACAATAATTCTATAATGTTATTGTCTTCAATATCCAAAAATCTAATCACATACAAAATTATTATCCACCAAAGTGTAGTCACACTGCTTATGTGACACGCAGACTTCTGCCTGGTTCGCTTAAGCAAACAATGTATGTATATATAAATTTTGTCTATATACTGTATGTCACACATTTTTTACTCCACACACTGTGAAATAAAGCTGGATATAAATCAGTGTTACATCGGTCAAGTGAGTGCGACATCAGTCGAGTGTAATATCAGCGAATCGTTACATGATGAAAATATACTCTGATCGGATTCTTCTAACGCACCAAAAGAAGTATTACTTCAAAAAAAATCTGGAGCGTAACAAGATCTAGTGTTACTTTTATTATCTATCTGAAGATATAAAATTTTATGACGTAGATTAGTGAATATTATCATACGTCGGTTTTATAAAGAACATAAAAAAAGTGAAAATAACAATTAAATGACTTAATTTCTTAAATACCTGCCATATAGTGAATTCATTATGCGTTATCAAAAACCATATTAATTTTGATTTAGCATAGCCAAATTTTATCCGATTTTTTTTAAATTTCGAATGCAATTATTCCAAATTTAAATCATATTTTCTAAATTTTTTGTTGAGTTTAAATCCCGCACTCCTGGCCCCAACACCAGTCCAAGTGGTCATGCGGTCTAAGGCGTTATGTCTGCGCAGTATGCAGTACTTGGAAACTGGGAGGTTATGGGTTTGAGTCCCGACATCGTCAGTTTGTCAATTATTAAAGAAAAAAAAAGGGGGCGGTTAATTGACTGTCGGCGTATGGACAAGAACGAAGTAACCGGCTATGTTTGTGAAGGTTTTCTGCAGTTTCCTTCACGAACCGATGATTGCCTCCAGATGAGTTACGGCAAAGTTCCTATCATACTCGGCTGCAGCCGCATATCCTACCAATTGCTAATCTATATACAAAAAATTTATTCCACTCGACTCATATCCTCACATCCTTAGGCATCACAATGCACCTTATGGTTGAAGTGTAGCCCGTCCAGGGCAGCTTCTACAATCTATCTATCTACCTGGTCCCTACATCTGATAAAACAATGAATGTTAAACAATTCCTACGTCTAGAAATTCAAATTTAACATCCAAAATTTAAAGAAAACAAATTATTTTTATGAAACAAAATGGGATACTCTAGGTAAAATGGATAAATATAATATACGTATCGTTATTTATCAAAGACGATCATAATATTTATTAACTTTAACGCCAGACGGAGTTGTTTACATGGAATTCAGCTAAAATTATATCCCCTTAGGAAAACAATTAAAGCTACCTAACTATTTATTAATTTCTTCGTATACCTTGTAGACATTTAGACCAAACACAGAGAGAGAATGTTTTAGCAACAAAGTATGTTAAGTGCTACTAAATGCTACAGCACTTGCATGCTATGTTTTTGTATACCCTAAAGAAAAACAAATAAAACTTTTAATTTGTAATGAAAAAAAAATGGAAGTTTGAATAAAAACCAATTTGTCAAAATAAATGTTTCGGTATATTCCGTACGTTAAAAAAAATTTATGGAAGTTAACAAAAATATATGTAATCATATATAAGATAAAAACACTGGAAGCAATTACCTACGGAAGTTGATAAACAAATATTAAAATAAATATAGTTATAAACATTCTGTAAAATAGAAAAAATAAAAATAAGTAGAATTTAACCTCAAAATAATTTTCAATGTTACCAGTACAAGATGTCATATATTTATAGTCTCACTAAACTATACCTGCGACTTCGGTCGCGTGGATTTTTCGGATTCTATACATACAATCCATTGTATGAATTGTATATAAGAGAAGTGACCAACAAGTTGATCGTGATCGGCCGATCGATCGCGAAGCTAATTTTGGTCGATCGCTGGCGAAGTAACTGAAGGAATTGGAGGTATGAATTCAAGATTTAGAAAAAAAATAAAGAATTGCTGAATTCATATCTTTTCTTTTTAAAAAAGATTTAATTTTGAAACGCTTTAGCCAAAAAATTGTAAACATATTTCGTATGGAGCAAAAGACATTGAAAAATGAAATTATAATTTTACAAACTGATTTAATCTTACAGGCCAGAAAATTTGAAGAAGATTTTTGGAAATAAGTCAACCGAGAATAATGTAGCGAATATATTTATTCTTGTTTCGGATCTGCATACCTGTGTGAATCGATATTTTCATAATGAAAGTTAAGAAGGACTAAACACCATTCTGTCCTGACTAATTCTCATACTGAAGACTCATTATTATTATCTTAGGTCTGGTATACACCGCATTAGGATTCCTTGGTTAGAGACATACAAACTCAGTCTTACCATTAATATCATATACCACCCCTGGTATATGATATATATAAATGTAAAAATTCTCCTTTCTATATCCTCCTGTAGGGAAGACTCAAATTTCCTTTGTATGCATGCAATTTCCACTCTCGTAAAATAGAAAATAACGTAGTGTTTAGCGTATCGGTAATTTTAACGGACAAATTTGCGATAATACCACAGAAATGTTTCACCATGTAAACAATTTAAATAAATATGCATAATTTTAATACGTTAAATAAAAAGGCATTATATTCAAACAAACTGTATATGATTATTTTATAATATTATGTCCGATATATATATATATATATATATATATATATTTATATATATATATATATATATATATATATATATATATATATATATATATATATATATATATATGTATAATAGATCCGGTTATTTTAATAGTTTTTGGTTTTCATCATTTATGTATTTATATAATATATATATATATATATATATATATACATATATATATATATAAATATATATATATAAATATATATATATAAATAAAATTGTTTTAAAACACATAATAATATAATATCCAACATAGGCGCCTTCTATGCAGTTATGACTTATATTATATATTATAATTTTAATAAATAAAAAAATAATTATAGAATAATTAAATATTAACTCATTGTACATAAATGTTTAAAAATTAATACATAAAAAATTCTTTAACTACCCCGAGAGCCAATACATGGTGGCGAGAGGAACTTACTTGTGGTGTACAATCGGGCAGATCTGGCCAAACCACAATTCAAGGCGTTTCGAAGATATTATCTCTCTACGTAGATCATCTAAAGGCAACGTTATAGCAGCCTTCACCGGAGATCATTGATCACAGAAGATTGACTGGGCGGCAGACATTCTGAACGTCTGGGACTGCCAGTGCGCCACGATTATTGCAGTAGCAGCCACTGTAAGGACGAGAAAGTGATGATAAGTCACCTTCTTTGGCAATTTCTCTATCCCATCATTTAGTATAAAGAGACTCAACCCAAAACGGTAAGTAATATTATTGATTACAATGTGCAATATGTTTAGTCCCAAGTTTCTAACGGTTATAAATATAGATTGTAGAAAAATAAATTTCGCAAAAATCTAGCTGGAACGATTTTAATTACTAATGTAGTAGCTTTTTCAACACAAAAGCTATTTCGAATGGTAACTGATAAATATGTTGTAGTTTTCTCACTTTTTAAAACTTTTGGTAGAAGATTTTCAGAATTCCAGCATTGGTAGTTGAAAGTCTTAATGACAACCAGACTCCTTAAAATGTTTTTTTTATGGGCTATTTTGGTGAAATTCAAATTAGAGACCTACAACGACTGTGCTTTACGGCTTTTAATTGCCTATTCTGAATGAATACCTGATTTTATTATCATTCTGACCATTCTAACATTTATGTCCATTCTGGCTGAATAGTCAATAATATCATAAAGCTATAAAAATTTTAAAATAAGTGAAAATAACAACTAACTGAGTTGATTGCCTACATACCCGGTGTATATAGAAGTTATGAGAAAAAATTTCAAATAAAAGTTCTTAATTTTTTAAAAAGGAACATTTTTTGTCTTCAAATTTTTGTTCTATCTCTTACGGGTTGCCCATGGTCTAAACTGGACCTTACTTTTTAGCTCCAGAATACACATACAAAATTTCAACTCGCTATCTCTTTTCGTTTTTCAGTGATCGTCTTTACAGACGGGCGGACAGACGGATATGCGAATATGGACTAATTAGACCATTTTATGAACACCTAAACAAAAAAATTTTTCTGTAATCCATATTTTCAACCGTTACAAAATCGGAACTAAGCTTAATATATCCTTCTATACATTATATACTGGGTATAAAATATATCATTTCACCCTACTAACAGGCTCTTATACACCACTTTTGATCACTAATTGTACAATCGATTGAATCCAAATAGAAATTTGACAAAGGAATTCCATCTCCAACCTGCTGTAAAATTTCATCATATATACTTGATATTTTTGGTTAAACCAACATCTAATGAGGCCGCGAGCGAGACGTGGCGAGAGTAGTAGCATGTCTCTAGTATTGTATTGACTTGTCTCGTCTGGTTTTCTTTGTCTCGTCTCGCCTGGTTTCATTTTTACAGATTTTCTAAGAAAAAGTTCAATCATTTTTTGTACTTATAAGTAAAAATAGTAATTATTACTAGTCGATCGATAGTGAGAATTCGAAATCGAAAAATTTCAGAGAAAAAATTAAAACAATGCCTTCCAAAATGATTTGCTATTTTGTGATTAGTACATTTTTACCGATGAAAAATCTATAGAGATTGAAAGAGAGGATTATAATATTCGTCTCGCCTTTCACTTACATATTCTCGTCTCGTCTTGTATCTCGCGGCATCACTATCAACATCACTTACTCCCGCCATAAAATAATTAAATATTAGCTGTGTTATAAAGTTGTAAAAATTGGTTCATAAAAAATTCTTATCGTTTTTATTCTTAACAAAAACAAAAAAAAAATAAATAAATATATATCAAAGACGTTAATATAGAAAACATTATTTATTATTGATTGTTATAATTTTTTAATGTTATGTTGACAATGACCCAAAAGTTTATATTTAATTGTCGCTATCGATAAAAAGTCGTAAAAACTGTATATTATTTTACGTCTAGAACAAAACTATAACTTACAATTATTATTATAAGTAATAATATTTTGAATTAAAAATTATTTTTTTTACCATAACAAATTGTTTTAACATACATTTAATTTGTTTTCTTTTTATACCCGGTATATAATATATACCAGGGTATATTAAGAGTAGTTCCGACTTTCCGTCTGTGAACACGATAACTCAAAACGAAAAGAAATAGCGAGCTAAAACTTTGTTTGTGTGTATTAGAGCTAAAAAGTAAAGTCAGGTTCGTAAATGAGTAAAATCCGGTAAACTTTTGCGATTCCTAAGAAAAAATACGAAAATAATTTTGCTATCGATTCTATTAAAAATCATTTTATAAGGTAATTTTGACCCAAACAGTACGAAAAATCAGGTTCATTTTAGCGTCCGACCAACACATTTCAAAACTTTCCCTTTTTAATTCATACAGTTTTGAATTTTAGCACTATGGGTGAGATATCTTGGAAACCGTTAATCGTATCGTATTTTAACCAACGCCATCGTTTCCGCTATGTCCAAATTAGCTTAAAACGAAGTTTTTATCAAAATCAGGGACATAAAGTTTTTCTACAATTTTTGCGATTTTTTTAAGGGGTACCCCTTAGTAAAAATGCGAAAAAAATGAAGAAAATTATTCTTGTCGATTTTCATAAAAATCATTTTATAGGGTAATTTTGACCCAAACAATACGAAAATCAGGTTCATTCTAACGTCCGACCCACACATTTCAAAACTTTCCCTTTTTAAATTGTAGCACTATTATAAAAAAAAATTTTTGTTATTAAAGCAATTAACTCAGTTATTTTCACTGTAGAATAGATTTTGTCTCGTCTAAACATTTTTATAGCACCCAATGCGGCTTCACCCTAAAAAATTTTGTAAAGCCCTTAAACTGAGTAACATAATATTTCTCCCCATCAAGGACTGATTGTCTTAACTGAATGGACTGATTGGCTGTTACACGCATTATGCTTTGTTTATTTGTAATTTATAGACTAAATATCAATTTTCATGTCTCTAACTTCAAAAAAATTGATACTCTGACTCTCTATCTTCGTACCTTACCGATTGGTTGTGAAAAAAAATATTTCATATAAAAGTTGTTTGTTTTTAAAAGTTGAAAGATTTTCTCTATCTCGCATCGTTTAAAACTTAACGTAGGCTTTTAGCATGCCACGCAGACACGGATGCATGAAATGCAATCTTACAGCCTGTGGCACTCGAGAATAGTGTCGTTTTTCTATCTGTGAAAAAACAATTTTTCAAATATGTTTATATATTTACTATTTATTGATTATTTTTAAATGATTAATTCATTTTATACAGTTTCATTGTATAAATAGAAATTTGATTAGATATTTTAAGAAAATAAAACCATTCAAGTAATAATATTTAAAGTTTAAAATTGTATTTTCTTATATATTATTATTTTGTTGCCAAATGCACTTGACCCCTTTTTTCGTATTTATATTAAAACATGTATGTCAGTCTTTCTCTTTCTATTTTGTATACAAAGTATTATATATATATATATATATATATATATATATATATATATATATATATATATATATATATATATATATATATATATATATATATATATAATTATAAATGAACGTGTATGAGTCGACAGATGCAAACAACAGAAGTACCAGACCAGAGTTTGCATAGATGGGTCAAGTTCAATACTACAACAATGTACCAACAATTTATTTCTCAACATAGAGCCAGTACCGATGAACATGGACCTACAAAACTCTCAATCCAAGGTTCAAAAGCTTATTTTTTACAAGCTTCTATTTCAAGCGTCTTTGCTTGAATGTCTGAAATTTGTTTTAAGTCTTGACTACTCCCCCTGAGGGGTAGTCAAGGGTTGTCTAGAGAAACTACTGGAGCTGGCAAAACGGAATAATGTTAAAATGATCTAGTTACTAGGACACAGTGGTTTCAAAGGAAACGAAAAAGTTGGTACCTTAGCAAAGAAAGGAGTCGGAATAACCTTCATAGACCCAGAGCCCACTTTAGGAATTCCAAAGACAGCATGTGATCAACGACTGGGTGAATGTCAAACACCGTGATCACTGGAAAAACATACCACAGCAAAAACTGGGGAAAATACTGTTTAGGAATGCATCCAAGAAGCTGATCCTCGATGCACTCAACCTTAACAAGATACAACTTCGAAAGCATCTGTACGCAATAGGGCTCCATAATGGACTCATTATGTGCAGACATTGCGTCCTCTTTTACTTCGAATCTATCGGTTACAGAAGATACAATATATTCGGTGCATCTCACTCCGAATATATGAAAACCTGAAAAGAAAGTTTAAGGTTTACTATAGAATTAAAAATCTCTTTTAACTTGTTAATTTTGAGGTGCGTTAGTCTCAGGCCCTCTGGCCCTTATAATTAAACAGAGCTTTTCTGATGTTTAAACTTAATTTATAATTCTTTCCCGTTTTGTAATTTTAGCATCAGTTATTGTTTCTTGACCTCGTGCCTCACTACAAATAAATGCAAGAAATGATACTTGAAGGATCTTTCGATTTGGACAGAAGTATACATTATTCTACCATAAATGTTAATATGACCTCTCTCATTTCATTCTAACCATGTTCATAATAATACAAAGCTAACGATATTTCTAGTCATGAAATTGCAATAAGAAGGATATTTGCTGTAATAAATTAAATTCTGAACGAATCTCCTGGATATACTGAACCTCTTTCACGCGTTTGAGACGTTTAGCGTGTGAAAAAATAATAATAAAATGTTTTTTTATTTATCAGCCAAATTCATTACTCAACCTGGTCAATAAACCAACGTTAGGATAAGCGTTTAGTTCTTAATTTTCACAAAAATCTTCAAGTTCAATAAAACACTTAATAAATATTTACATCACAAACTGAATTTATATACTTTAAATATATATGTATATAGTTATCCAAAAAATTATTTACTACATAATTTATTCATAGATATCAAATTTAGAATGACATAATTTATCTGAGGTTATGTGTGTTTTTATTGTCGCCATTTTTGACATTTACTACAAACAATCGATAATAAATTTAAAAACAAATTATATATGTAGGTATATATTTTTGTATTACTAAAAAAATATCCAATAATATAAAGAGCCATTTCTAATGATAATTCTAATAAGTATCTTCATAAATAATATAAAAAAAATATTAAAAATTTAAACAACAAAAAAACCAATTCATTTTCAATCATAATAATGATAATCATAATAATAATAAAAGGAGAACACACCTAACCTTATATGTCATTGTCTACGTCTGTATAGATTTATGCATGTATGTGTATGTATGGTTTTCAAAATGTTGATGCACATTGACAGACAATGCCCACCATTATATAAACACAACTCTAACCTCAACTTAATAAATAACAAAATATTATATTTTATTGTACAATGTATTTCAAAAATTTCCTTAATCTGATTAATCTGGTGTACTTGAATACTTCAATATCTGATTCCTATCGCTTATTTCTCATCTCTGTTTAAGGCCTTCAGACAATTTCCGGCAATCCTACAAGTTTGACTAGATGATTTCCAAACAATAAGTTTACCTATTCAGCACTTAATTTTTGATACCTATCGTGTATGTGCTTTATTATCTTTCCATTGCGCCAGCCTTGAGTTTTGATGATAGAAGTAATTATAACTTGGATAATCTATCGACAAATAATCTATATTGATAAAGTTACTCATGACGTTATATTCCAAAATGGTAGCTTTAGTCAGGCTACATTTAAAAAATTAGTTTTATTTTTCATAAAAAAGATAAGTTTCATTAGCAAAATAAAAACTTTTTGTATATTTTAATAACGTAACTTTATTAATGCATATGTAACTGTCACAGTTGATCCTGACTACTCTGTTTCTAATTATTGCCACATATGTATGAGGCCATAGTCCTAAGGAACAAACACAAATATCAGTCTATACAATGATACCATTTATATACAAAAGATTTATTCTGATTTGAATTCGTTTTTGCACAACAGCATACATCTTCGTCCAGTGGTCTGTACGTATGTATGTATATATGTATATATATGAGGACAAACCAAAGTTCACAAAGTTTATATGTTCTTCTCCGGTTTTGATAATTTCTTTATCGATTCAAATAGATTGATTTTATAAACAATTTTCTACAAAATCTCTGTTTAATATTAGAATGGTGGAGGCAATGGGAATAATAGTAGTTCCTAGTCTGGTCAAATAATAATATACGGATGAATGATATTGTAAAATCGATTACATATTCTTTATATGAAATAGGTAATAGATAGTTATCTTTATCTGATTTATATCTCGTACGTAGAACCTTTATATCATAAAAGTTTTTTTTTTTTTTAATTTTAAAATATGAAAAATCTTTATTTAATAAAGTTTTATTTAATCGCTGATTTGACCACTCAAAGATCGGTCAGACTACTTTAATATAAACTACTTTAATATAAAACTTTTGAGTCCGGCATGAGTCCTTTGGACTGAGGCATGAAGTTAAGCATTAAGTTAAGCAATGTGATTGGTTGACAAACACAAATGAATATTTTCTATCATAACAATGATTGTCGACTGTCACCATAGCCGATCGTTACAAAAAAACGTGACGTTGTGTAATATGAAATGTCATTTCACTTCCCACATAAAATCTTGTATAGTCTCGGTGTAAATGTTTTCACATCAAATATGTGAGGTATGCACTTTTGGCTTTACTTTTCGATTACTTTTGATTGTTTCTGTATTTGAATTTTATCCATATGAAATGATTGCATTTTATATAATCAACGAATTGAATAATAAAAAAACTGTATATATATATATATATATATATATATATATATATATACACCGTTCATTCACCTTTTCAAAAACAACATTTTAAACAACGCTAATAATCGGTACCTCCTTATGTTACTTGTTAGTGAATATTTTTAACAACATAGCATACATAACCTAACTTAACATGTTTTCAAATGTCCATTCTTCTTTCAATATAAATATAATAATATGTATGTTTGTATGTATGTATTTTTTAATGTGGTCATGTATTGTCGTTTTGATGTATAAAATTTGACGTGCTATTAATACCAAGTTTTAATTTTTTGTTTTGTTTTAATATTATTTTTTGTACTACAATGCCTATAAATAGTTTTGTCTGAATATCCGTTCATATATAAAATGTTCTCTATAAAGGAAACGAAATTTGTTTATGGTCTTCTAATAAACTTCCAACAGTAATCGATTGATCAAATGTTTTAATCCCTAGACAAATAAGCGATCATGTGTTTTAATGTCTGGAGAAAATTTTCTTCTCTTTACAATCCGAAGATTGTATAAAATAAGACATACGCTCATTTTTCAAAACTTTATAATTTGTTAGTGATGCTTTAAAGTCATTCATTATAAATATACTAGCAACTTGAAACCAATGCGCTACTTGTGCGGTTGATTGTTGGTAGGTTATATTAGATTTAAGCGTTCGGTCCGCTAAACGTTTCGTTCTACTCGGATACCTTTGGCCCATTTTGCTATCTTAATTTTTCACAAAGATAAATAGATAGATATAATTTCTACTTCATATTCTCTTCTTCCATATCTTTGGTAATAGCTAATAGAGCTTTCTGATCAGATTTTTCTGAAAGCTCATATATTCGATATATTCGATGCACCGAATATTTTATATCTGCTGTAACTGAGAGATTCGTAGTTAAAGATGATATGGCTGGATGTTTCTTCCTCGTCTCCGTACAGCCTGCACCTAATGGATCCGTTTTGGAGTCCTATTATGTGTGGAGTCCTAGATGTTTTCGTAAGTGATTATTTCCTGTTATGAATTTGGTAAACTTCCGAAGTTGTATTCTGTTCAAGTTGAGTGCATCGAGATACAGCTTCTTGAATGCATTCCGAAACAGTATTTTGCCAAGTTTTTGTTGCAGTATATTTTCCCAACGACCACGGTGTTTAAAGTTTATACACTCGTTGAATAAGTTCTGGGCCTATGAAACGTATTCCGCTCTCTTCTGTGGTATTTGCAATGGTATTTGCTTCATTTCCTACAAAGCCGCTGTGACCTGGTTTCAGATAAAATCCTAGATTACCCAGAGTAACTTCTATTCTATTATTTCGCTTTGAAACATTTCCAGCTTAATGCAAAGTTCATTATCTTTATGACTTCTATCTCTGCTGCTTAGAAAACTGTATCCTATTAGGATGGAGCGTTTATTTTCCAACGCTGAACAGTGCCACAGTAGATATCCAATTGTCTCCTCCACCTTTTTCACACGCTACAGTATTTGCGCTTGTGATTTTCCTTTTCTGCAGGTTCACTTCTGCCACACAGTTACAAGATCTTAAATGTTTTTTAACAGTTGCATAGTCATTTCTTCAATTATCTTGGGCCACAAAGTTTAGGCTATGTGACAGTACTAGCGGATTTTTCATATCTTTTATTTCGCCAAGATAATTTCATATATAGCTTTTTTATCGCGCTAATCAGTGGTCCTTAGTATCTAACTCCTTAAACTATAATATTTAGTATTAAAACAATGAATTTTAATAATAAACGACACAAAATGGCATAAATTATTTTTAATTTTGTAGAATTTTCTGAACCTACTATATCTATTCACCTCAACAATCTAAATTTCCAATAAAATATGTTGTGAACTTTATTTTAAATTTCATGAACAACTTTAAACATCTCATGTTTAATCATCTATTTAATATTCTTTATATTTTATTTATGGTATTAATTTTTTTCTAGTATATATTTTTATTTATTTTATTTTTTATCCTTCGTAGACATTTAAAAACGTCTTCGTCTCGAGGATAATAATAAATATCTTGAAATAAAAATAAAATAATAACACACACACAGATAATAAAATAATAAAAACATTTAAAACATTGCCTTTAGCTAGCTAAAAATTATAAAATAATAATAATTATTAAGTTAACTACTTTTAAATTATTACATAAGCTTTCTTTCTACCTTATGCTGATAATACCTCTACACTTTTATAATATTGTTCTGCGATATTTGATTGTAAACTGGTAGACAGATTATTGTTCAAAGATAGAAAAACAAGAAGGAAGCAAATAAATAGAAGAAAAAAAACTAATCGAGTGAAAATCAAACAGGAGTGTACTATAGGCCATAAAAGTAGTGATCATTTGTTAAAATTTTTTATTATTCATTTAGTTTTTGGGAAAATATATCGAGTAAAACTAGTTAGTATATTTATAATGAATAACTTTTAGCCGAAGCATTTTTTTGAAAACCAACTCAATAAGGCACAAATCAATCTTTTGTAACCAAATTTTTGATAAAGTCATATATTTTTCCATAAAAATTGGTAACATCAATTTTCTTTCACTAATGAGCGTTTGTGATAATTAAAACTTTATTACTCTACTAAAGGAAAATTCTGTGGTGTTTCGAATACGATAAGCAACACGGTAAATTCTTAGCTCGGCCATTAGACAGATGCTTAAATTAGTCCCTGGGCGCGGAGTTACAAAAATTTTTTTTTTCTATTTTCAACACACTTTTTAGCGAATTTCCTGAAAGGAAATAGAGCTATTGTTCCGTTACAGTTCGGGCAAGCTGCGTTATGCTAGACTCTGTAGTGTCCCGAAATATGCGTTTGAGATCCAGAAAAGACATTATCACAAAAAGTGTCACCTTGAGCGTGTCAAAAGAACAGAGGAGTCCCAAGAAATTAAAATTTGACCAAATTACAGTGATTTATTTTACAAAAACTTACAAAGAAACATGAATTTACAAAACATGAATCAAGGCGAAAAAAGTTTTGCATAATTAGACAGTCTTTTTTGTCGGCCTTATTTTCTTCGAACTGGATCAAAGTACCTTAAATATATTGATTTTAAATACGGAATACATTCTCCAGCCGTGTGGTAGTTATTGAACCTGTCCGTCCTCGTTTCGAATAGCTATTTCGGTCGAGCCGAAGGTAAGGTACTTTGCTTAAGCTCTGTTATACCTTCTGTTTCCCCATTTCGGTCGAGCTGAAGACAAGGTTGCTCGTTCTAGATCCATACAGGCATTGTGTCAGAGGGTGAAAGGCCATGTTACCCATCCCTCTATAGTTCAGGCACGCCGCGTTATCCTCAACTCTGCACTGTCCCGGAACACGCACATTTGGAAACCTGAAGAAGCATTCTTACAGAAGTTGCCACCTCGAGCGTGGCAAAGAGATGGATAGTTACGCATTCCATGTAAGCGAAACCACGATGGCAGCTTGTACAAAAATATGGTTAGCAAAATTTTTCTAAACAAACAAAAAACAATTATTCGAAATATTGTGTTTTACGATATGCACCTATGTATTGTAAAGTACACATGGCCACAAAAGTAGCACTCATTATACAAAATTTTACAAAAACTTTTTTTGAAAATATTAACTATTAGCATCACTTAACTCACAGTAGCTTGCACTTAATCCAACCAAATTTTAATGATATTATGGTGAAATATGAAAATTATTTGTTCAGTATGGACCTCAATCGCATCGAAAGTTCGTCATATAACATAATCTACAAAGAAATAATAACATCTCTGAGTGTAGAAGAATATTTTAAGTTTACTGTTGACCCCCGAAAATTGAGACTGATTTGCCGACTAAGACTAGCTAACCTTAATTATTGTAAACTATATCACGGCGAAAAGACTCCAATAATTAAACAAAGGCGAAATCTGTTTGAACTGTGGTATCACCGTTAACAACAACTTCTTACATACTCTAATGGAATGCCCAAAATTTAAAGAAGTTAGAGAATCATTTTTCGATGTACGTGTGTGATATAATTAATATGCTAACCGTGGGCACAGAAAATAAGCTGGAGATGGTGTACAAGTTTATTACAAAAGTTATAGACCTATCAAATTAAATTCATTACATTCTAAATTTTGTTGTTTTATTAAATCTAAATCCGTAATTGTATTTTGCTGTATGTATGTATCTCTTTGTATTTTTAAAAACAAATAAAGATACTACAAAATTTTACAATAGGGAATATGCATGAAAATTTTTTTTCACTTGAATTGAAGCATGTTTACTTGACACATATCAAGGTAAAATTACTTTTTAAATATCTTTAAAAATAAGCGAGATATGAATGATTGAAATTCCCGATTAGACAAAGAGGGTGATAGCCCTCTTGATATGTTATGTGACGTCATTTTACACTTTCACCATTTAAAATACACGTAAAACTCCGTTTTTAGTATTTTTGCAAGAAAGAGACAGATAATAATATTTAAAAGCTTATAGCTTCCTTGATATTTGTCGGATTTTAATTTCGTTTTTAAATATTATTACAGTATTAACAGTATTTTCATAATCTGAAAATAAATGTGAAAAAAAATTTGCATGCATATTCCCTATTGATTTGTGCCTTATTAATTCGGTTTCCGCAAAAATGCCTCGGCTAAAAGTTATTCATTATAAACATGCTAAACAACTCTTAATCGAAACATTTTCCCAAAAACCAATTAAATAAGGTACAAATCAACTAAAAAATTTTTTTGTAAAATCAGCGCTACTTTTTTAGCTCATAGTACACGTACACTCACTCCAGTACTGAAGTTATGAAGAAATGAATTTTAAATCGAAATGTCAAATGCATATTGAATTGCATCATGCAGACATAATAAAAAAGAAAATTCCAAGGTGGTACTCATATGATATGTATGTATGTATATGAATACAGATACATACATATATACATACATACATACATATGTAAGTACCTTTATTATTTATTCAATTTTTTGCATAAGAATATTTTTTGGCCACATTATTTAAATAATAAATATATTATCATTCAAAATTACAAAACAGTACACAATATACCTTGTAAGTATATCTAACTATGTGAATATAATAAAAGATTTATAATATGGATATATATATACAGGGTGTCCCGTCAGTTACGGACACAACTGAAGGTATGAATAGAAAATTGAATTCTGAGACGAAAAGTCCTTTACTTTGTTTTAATCAGACGTACACTCCCGTTCAAAAAAAATGAACAGAAACCTTTATTTTCTTACATTTTATAAAACTCCTCACTTTTGTAACTCTCTATATAATGTATAATTTTTTTTTTTTATAAACAAAGATAAGTAGTATATTTTTTAAGTGTGTAAAAAAGAAATGGAAGTATAATCTGAATTTATATTTTTTATTTGTATATACGGTGTCAGTGAAAACAGAGTGAAAATTTAAAGAATATATGTTAATTGTTATATCTTACTCTTACGTGTAAAAATTAAATAAAATGTTGTATCTGTTACTATAAGAATAATCAAAATTGTGAGAGACTGATTCGGTTCAGGTCTGTACATTTTTTCTTGAACGGGAGTGTACAGGTAATTTTTTATTAATTAAAATAAGTAACCAATCAGAGGCGCGTACTGGGTTACGACAGACACACGTACATGCATTCCCCATCCCCATTAACATACTTACAAACACTCACTCACACACGCTATTGGACGCCTCTAATTGCTTACTTATATTTTAATTAATATCTAATTACCTGTACGTCTGATTATACAATGATAAAGGACTGTTTGTCTCAGAATTCAATTTTCTATCCATACTTTTAGTTGTGTCCGTGACTTACGGGACAACCTGTATATAAAATTTATTTGTATAATAGATAAGAAGAGGTGGACTTAGAAATAAAAAAAATTTCTAAAAAAAATTCGCTACGCAGGAGCTGCGTCAGCCTAAATCTAGAGCACACAAGTGCGATAGGCCAAGTTTAAGGAGTTTTTGGCCTTCGTACTTTAGATATCTTAATTAACTTTTTGACTAAAATTTTATATACTTTGCAGATCCTATAATGGTCACAATTTTAAAATCAAATTGGTATTTGATTATAAAATTGTGACTATAAAATTGAGACCAAGTTCGCCAATGAGTAGAATCGGTCGACGGGAAAGGGGGAAGAAGGTGTAGGAGCTGATACCAAAAAACAAAAACAATTTTTAGATAAATGCAATTTTGATACCGTATTAAAAAAGTCCTAAATTGATTAACGCCATTCTTACCGGAAAATTCATGTATGATTATAAAAACATCAAGTAACTATGGTGGTACATTTATTGTAGTATTCATTATTATGGGTATTGTATTTAAGTTGCAATATTTCTGTAAATATTAGAGTTACAGAAAATATGGTCAGGTAATGAATTATAGTAAAATTTATTCACTACTAATATTCAGAGAGAAATTCAAGATTTTATGTTTCCTCCTGCCTCAAAGCCCCTCTTTTTTCTTGTCAAATTTTGCCTCTTAACGAACTTGACCTTTCAAATACAAAAAGCACATCACATACCAAATTTCATTTCAATCAATCAAAAATTTCGGCCTCCAGAGCATGTAAAGTTGCAAAAAATCAACAAGATAACATCTTTTCTCGTTTCTCTACATCCTTGATCAATTCTACTCATTAACTAGGCTCTTCAAATACCTAAAACAAATCAAGTACGAATGCAAATCAGGTAATTTATGTATATGAGCCTGCAGTCGCTTTAGTGGTCACAGGTCACCATTAACATTAATAAGATTCAAATTAATTAAGATTTATTTCCATAAGAGGAATGATTTATTTATTATGCGGAAATTCGGTAAGTTGACTCAGCTCCTGCAAATAGAATTTTTTTTCCTTGATCTTATGACTGACATGATCATTCTTAAACTATTTCAGTTAATATTTTTCGGTTAGGATAATCGAAATCCCAATTCAAAATACCGCCCTGTCCTCATTATATTAGATATAAATACAGCATGTGAATAAAAAATAACACAAAAAATAACAATAGCTTTGGTATCGAACGCCGCCGCTCCGCACTGCACTGCTCTCCATTGCGCTCGCTATTCAACCTCAAACAAATCAGTAAACAGTAATAATAGGTAAGTATTGGTATAGTATGACAAATTTTTTTTTTAATATTGAAAAAGCAAATCAAAATTTTTAATAGCGTAGTATATATATATATATATATATATATATATATATATATGTGTATATATATATATATATATATATATATATATATATATATATATATATATATATATATATATATATATATATATGTATATATAATATATGTTAAATAGAATCAATCAATTCATTTTATTTTGTTTGTTTATAAAATATTTTCAAAAAGTATTTTCTATATAAATTTAATTGACATGTGACATACTAAAGCAGCTCCTTTTTATCAGTAGAAATATTTCAACCAACGAAGTTGATTGTATAAATATCATGCATATACTGAGCTTATTATCAGTAATAAACTTTTAATTTTCCCTCTGTACTAGCATATTCCCGCGTGGCTTCGCTAGCGTTTTATTGTTATATCTCTGGCTCCCGTCATTTTAAGGCTTAAAAAACTCTATATAATTTCCCTCCGCTTCCAATATTTATCGTCCCCACTGTTTCCACTACTTCATATCTTTATCAACTCTTTCACCAAATTTTTATACTGCGAATATTTTCGAATTCTATCTCTCGTAGAGCGACATCATTCCAGTTTTCATATCTAACCAATACTAGTTTTTAAGTCTAATCGTAAGTTTATACAAAATCGGTCGAAAAAAGATTTTGCGTGATGCTCGAACAAACAAATACAAACATATGCCCATTTACGAGCTAAAGTCACTTTCTAGCTGTTGGGCACACTTTCTAGCTGTTAGAACACACACTTTTTAAGTGTTGACAGTCGGGCGGAAATGCGGAAATGGAGTAATTAGAATATTTTATCTGAACAAATTTATTTTCTACGATCTATATTTTTTACCGTTATTAAGTCGGGACCAAACTTACTCGTATAATACCCATATAAATATTTTATTTATAAAATAAATATTTAGGATATAAAAACGAATCAGGTTCGCCTAGCAACTGCCAGCATTGGTCTAAGATCCGGCATTAGTGAAAACCTTCCCTCATTAGTTAATTGAATGAAATAATTTTTAAAAGGCAGATAACAATATTATAAATGTAGGAGTGCAATGTCTGCCACCGTAGTCCTGCTGGCTATATCATATTAATTAATTAATTAATTAATATGATATAGTGTCTTTGTTTGTTGCTCGAACAAATGTATTTGTCTCTCTCTGCGTAGACCACATTTTTTGAAAATTTTATTACTGTGATATTATAAAATATATTTTATATAATAAATATAATAAATATATAATTAAATTATTTGCAGCATATATAAAAAAATTTTTAAGTAATAAAATTTTCAAAAATTGTGTTCTACGCAGAGAGCGAGACAAATATATTTGTTCGAGCAACAAACAAATACACTACACTCTCGGTGGCAGACATTGCACTACTACATTTATAATATTGTTATCTGCCTTTTAAAAATTATTTCATTCAATTAACAGATGAGGGAAGGTTTTTGTAATACCGGATCTTAGACCATATAATCCAATACAATAATTGTTTCTATAAATTGATTTTATTATGGCATTACTATAGCTAAGAACTGTTGTACTCGCGAGTGCATAAAAATAAACAATTTTTTATGATAAAATATGATAAACTAAATATATGAATAGGCTAATGAATTCAAATGTTATTCCCTAAAATTATAAATTGCTTACATCCTTGAATGTTCATTATTTTAGACTACGTGATTCATAATACATTCGTTTATTTCCATAATTTTAAACTTATTCTTTTTTTTTTTGTAATAATATAAGAAAATGAAAATTTGTTCTTTTTATTTTCACAAAATCCAAAAGTTTTTCATAAATAACTCGAAACGAATAAAAATTTCATAAAAAAATTTTTTTACAAACGTGTAGAGCATTAAATTTGCTGTAAAAAAGATTTTCCGTTTTCAAAACAGTTTTCGATCCATTGATCAAGTTTGCTTAACAGAGCCGAAAAAATCCATAAATCGTAAATGATAATGTGCTTTATGAAGTTATTAACAATTAAAGTAATTGGTTTTTCTACGATTGTCGTAAAAAATTTTCAGCTTATTGGGGAATCAAAAAGTGTTCCAAAAGTTTTCTGTAGGAAATTTTATGTTATACAAATTTCAATCAATACATTTTTTTCGAAATTTAAATACACTACGAGCTATTTTATGAAATATCATACAGTGAGCATAAAAAGCACTTCGTAAAAAGCGAAAAATAATGATATCCCACGAACAACAAAAATGTGGGACCAAGTTTTCGCATACAAAATGTAGTGATATCGCAGCAAAAACAAAAATATTCGCCTTCCAAAGTATTTAAATATATTATAATCAATTATAAAGAGTTGATTGATCAGGTTGAACTGTTAATTTCTCAACGGGTTATAGCTAATATTTTTAAATAATTATTAAAAATATGTTTTGCTTTAAATTCTTTTAAAATAAAAAAAATTTAAATAAATTACAATTTAAGTATAAATTAAATAATAAATATATATAAATAATAAAAAGATATATTTCTAATTATTTTTATATATATATAATTTCATATTATAATAAGTTTATGAAAAGTTACGGTCTGCTAAATTTGCTATACATTTAAAATTAAAAGCAAAAAAAAACAACAAAACTTAATAATAATATTAAAGAAAAAAACATTCAATATATTTTTATTATTCAATACACTATTTCACGAATTAAAATATAATTAATTTTTATTTATAGTTTTTTTTTTTTATAATATTATCATGATGATGCTGTGATCTGTATATAATCGTGTAAGTTTGTCTACGATTAAATCATATATTTTTACAATAAAGTCTCATTAATCGGGCAATGTTAAAAACTAGGGGGTGCCGGATTATTGGAATGTTCGTATTACTGGATTGTATAGATAGATAGATAGATAGATTGTAGCGGCTGCCCTGGACGTTCCTGGACGCCTAGCCGGTTACTTCGTTCTTGTCCATACGCGGACAGTTTAGCCAATTAACCGTCCCTTTTTTTTTCTTCATAATTGACAAACTGCCGATATCGGGATTCGAACCCATAATTTCCCAGTTTCCAAGTACTGCATACTGCGCAGACATAACGCCTTAGACCGCTCGGCTACTTGGACTGGTCTTGCACAATGGATTGTATAGAAAAATTCATATAGTACACACTGATGCTGAAGCAGGAGTAGGGAGCGTTGAGGGAAGCACGGGTGAAGGGTGCCAGATTATTGGACGTGCAAAACTATTGAAGTGCAGGATTCGTTGCTAATTTGGTGACAGTTTTACTAATTTGGTGAAACGAATAACATATAATGAGACAATATAAGAGTCATTTGAATAAGAGTGATATTAACAAGAGTAAATTGAATGAAAGTAATTTTATCAAGAGTAATTTCAATAAAATTTATTATATTTTAATTTATTTTGTTTAATTTTTATTTATTTTTATTTTTGTCTATTAATTTCTATTTTCTATCTATTTCTAATTGTCAGCAAGTAAATTACGACTAGGTAATTTATACTGATGATGACTACTTTGTAGTCGAAATACGTATTTATAATACAAAAACTGATCTAGGTATTGGGGCGAATTTTGAAATTTTATTTCAAAAACCTAGAGTTCTCATTAATTATCATTTGATAATCGAATACCACTTATTATAATTAATATTACAATTATTGTTATGGTATGTAACGAATTTTATTTTTGTATATAATTCTATGAATATAATTTATTGTTCACTATGCCAACCGCTCTATTGAAATAATGCAATAAATTAACTAATAAAATATGCGTAAAGTAATATATTATATTAAGCGTTATAATAAGGTAGGTGATAGGAATCTATTTGAATTCGTAAGAAATAAATATTTAATTTTTTTGATGAAACAATTTTTGCACTTATTTTAAATAATAATATGATATTTTTAATATATTAATGTAAGAACAAATATTCAAATTTAAGGTGGTTGGTGTAATACAATGCTTATTAAATTGTAATTAACGATTTTTCGATACGATAAGTTCCTCAAAACTAAATACTCTCAAATATTTTTGAACCACTCATTGTCTGTCGTAAAGTTTGTGAGATATTATGATTTTAAAAGCTTTAGACAATTGTACCTCAATATATATAGGTACCCGGTATCTATGACCTATACGAAAGCATCTGCACACAATAGAATCTCTCTGTTACAGCTGATATAAAATATTCGGTACATTTCACCCCAAATATATGAACCCTTCAGGGAAACCTGATAAGCAAGCTCCTGGCTATTGTAAAAATATGCGAGAAGCGAATCTCGCTAGACTAAAGTAGAAGGGGGATCTATCTATATATATACCCGGTATACTCGTATATGATATATACAAGGGTATCTTAAGTTTAGTCCCGACTTCGTAACAGTTGAAAATATTAATCGGAGACAATTTTTAATTATAAAATAAGTTTTTCCAACATAAGTTTTAAATGAATCATAATATTATTACTTTACAGCAAAAAAAAAGGATTTTATTTTATATTGAGTATAATCTTATGAATCTACTATATTTCACCAACTGCCTTAATATCTATATAGTGTATAAACAAAGTATTTCAAGTTTAAAAAGTATATTTATTAGAGCTCCGTATATTCAAATGAAGCTTTATAAAATCACTCAAGCCTCTATCCGCCCGTAAGTCACTATTCAAAATTCATGAAAGACTATTTTTAACATTAAAATCCCATCTACTCCAAACATTTTTTGAATCGGGACTAAACTTATAAAACCGTTGTATATATTATAAATAAATAAGATATAAAAATAAATCAAATATCATCGTTTCCCTCGATTCGTATCTAACCTCCTACCATTTATAAATTATTCAAAGACAACCCCATGTTTTTTGTTGCTATATAGAACGTATTAAAAATAGTGAGGTAGGTTATTTTATACAAAACATACGGTATACGGAAAGAAATAATAATGAAAAAAATGAGTATAAAATACGGTAAATTCTTTATGTCTGAAAAATTGTTTTGTAAATATACACACTTATAATATACGGTATAGTCGGGAGGCTATAGTTTATCACAGCAACCTTTCCAAATATGTTTACGCAATACCATTAGGAGCTGTTCAATTATTACGTCACGCTAATTCTTTAAATTTTGTATACCCTCCTACCCTTATATCACAGTCTGTTACTTTAAACATGAGCACCACGAAAAATATACGCCACATTATGTTCGTAGCACTCTCCTATGATTGCTATTAAAAAATAATAATTTTTACTTAGTTCATTTTTCATGACGTCATTACAAACTACACTATCAACATGCCCTTACCTGTCCAAGTGACCGAACGGTTTAAGGCGTTATGTCTGCGCAGTATACCTACTTGGAAACTGGGAGGTTATGGGTTCGAATCCAGACATCGGCAATTAGGAAAAAAACAAAGGGCAGTTAATTGACTAAACTGTCGGCGTATGGACAAGAACGAAGTAACCGGCTATGCTTGAGAAGGTTTTCTGCAGTTTCCTTCACGAACTCCAAAGGAATATCGGTATAGTTCCTATCATAATCGGCTGCAGCCGCACATCCTACCAATTCCTAGTCTATACACAAAAATTCCTTCCACTCCACTCACATCCTCACATCCATAGACATCACAATGGACCTTATGGTCGAAGTGTCATAAGGTCACTGTTTCCTGCAGGTATTATTTTATCACTCTGTAAGTGAGAAAAACCGCTCCTGCAACTCTATAAGTGAGAAACTTGGTTAAGTGAAAAACTTCCATAAGCTAAAAATAGATTAGAGTCCCTTGAGCTCTTGCTCATTCAGGTTTGATAGTATATACCTACTTCCCAGCGCTTCCACTTTTTCATAAATGTAAATAATCCGATTAACCCAAATCAAAACATACATTATGATTTTGTCATACAATCATCATCTACAAAACAAGCTAATTATCATATTTTGCTAGATAAAAGCCTTGTACCTGCGAACTAAAATAGCATATTTGTGAACGCGAATATACACACACATATATATATAATATATACATATATACATACATATTGTGGGCCATCAACCAAAGTTATCGTGTGTATTTAAAAAAAAAATGTGCATACAAAGTTTATTGACACCATTTGGCTTTGGGGGGCACATTATATATACATGTATATGATGTATATGTATATGTATATGTGTATATGTATATGTATAAATATACAACACAATGCGGTTAATATTAAGGTAGGTTAGTTATGTATAATAATAATATATGAAAACGTATATATATATATAGTATATTTTTAATCATCAGTCATCAATTCACCAGTTATATTCGCTCATAATATTAACAGGCAACAGGCAACAACAGCAACAACAAAACAGAAGGTATATATATATATATATATTTTCGCTTATTATAAAGACTATCGGCTGGTTTGGTAATATGTCTATGCACACGATAGCGAGATGGGAAAACTGTTTAATTTACCACTCTCATGTGAGTTTAGTGGGAGAATGACTGAGGAATCAATTAAGGATGTTGTTCCATCATGAAACCACTTTTCGACAGATTTTGCTTTTTTTTTTCATAGGCTAAAACTAACGTTTTCTAATAAATCACGAAGTTTCAGAATTTTTAACTATTTAGAACGCGAGGTTAATAACAAAGTTATCATTCTCTCTCATTAAAAGCATGTAAAACTTCCTGCCCGCCCAACTATTATCTGTTGTATTTAAAAAAAAATACTCGACAGAATAAAAAAAAAACTAGGACAGTAAAGATAAATATTTATTAAATAAATTTTTTTTTTAATATCGCGTTTTACCGTTTTTTTTTCGAAATATAAAAGTTTACAATTAGTTTTTAATACAAAATTACATTAATTTGTATATATGAATAGTGAATATATCTATATGTTGTGTATGTGTGTATATGTATTTGGTCTATAATAAAAGCAAACCGGTTTTTTGTCCTGATTATATAAGACAGTGCTGGAACCACCTTCAGTACAAAAACTGATTTTATTTTTAATTGTACTTTTTCAAGAAAAACGTCAACTATAAAAACGAGACGATACAGAGACAATAGAAAACTACTACAAGTTAATACAATACAAAAGACATTCTACTGTAATATACTCGATTCTGAATCTTAGTTTTCTTTAATATTTAGAAACCTATGAGAATGGTACATGTTTCTCTGAGTTACCAACAAACTCATTTACATGGCTATTACATATTCAGGCAAAACAAACGTTTACTTGAAAGCCCAAATCATTGTCTTCTAGTTAACTTTTATAAAGTATATTTTAGATCGAATATACCAGAATATCCGGCTATATTTCTACACTTGTCTCGCTGCATCGCTGACATCCACAGATTATTTAGATTACGAGAGTATGCCAAAACGATGAGTTATTTGTATTAAGAAAATTCCCAGCGTTTGAGTTAATGGATAGAAGAACAGAGCAACTCAATATAGTCCTAAAGTGTTTTTTCAGGATCATGAGCATCAAGCTGGTACTTTGTAAGTAGCTTCGTTTTGTCAAGACGCCCAACTTCTTTAATTATAAAATTTTATAAAACGGTATCGAAATTTTCTGAAAGCCGTTGAACATTTCGATTTGACAGTTCATCCAAAGCTTACGAGCATCAAGTTATTTTTAAGTTTAATTGTAAGACAATCAAGTGAAGAACGAGGAATTAAAAATTGAATGGAATGGACTCCGAGTCTCCTATCCTCAATGTTCAACGGCTTCCAGAAAATTTCGATACCGTTTTCCAAAATTTTATTAAAAGTTGGACGTCTTATCAAAACGAAGCTATTTACAAAGTACCAACTTGAGACTCATCATCCTGCCAAAAATATTTTCGTCTCCCGGACTAATAGTAGTGCTGATAAGAGTAGTTTAAAAACTACAAGTAGATCATTTCCGTGAGACAAAAATAAAAATGTTTATAGATAGCATGTGACTGGACACAGTGTTAAAAAACAACCGAAACATGTTTGTTCCACCAAACGTACTACAGAGAGTGTACACTTACAGTGTGTTCGTTCTTAAACGAACGTTACTTACACAAATGTCACGCATATATAAAAAAAAAAATAAATTTTTTTTAAATATAACCAATCAACCAATCGAATGTTACACATACATACATACACACATAATGCATGTATATACCGGCCATCTTTCTTCTTCTTATAAGATGAATTGTATGTACACTGTTTTATTTTTTGTTACTTCTTCCTTCTTAATATTTATTATGTGTACAATTGTTGCTTGTTGGTTGTTCATTTTTCGTTTGTTTCTCTGTTGACTGTTCGTTCTTCTTTGACAATCCAAAACTGTCAGACTGTCAAGTTTTTTGAACCGCAATAATAATGTCAAGTTTTTTTTGTATTTTATTATTCTTGGTACTAACTTATATATTTGTATATATTTTTTGTGTACCTCTATATACAGTGCCGGTTTTAGCAGCCCCCTAACTGCAATTCAAACCCATGCGAAAAAAGGCAAAGGATATAACGAAATAACCATTCATTAAAAGAAATAACCATTAATTTAAAAAATAATAATAAAATTGTTTTATTCGGTTACAAAGTCGATGTTTTCAGCAATTTCATTTTCGATTGACAAAGTTGCCAAGTTTGATAATCTAGATTGAGATATTGTCGATCGCAGAAAGGTTTTTATCAGCTTAAGGTTAGAAAAACTCCTCTCCCCACTAGCGACCGTTACAGGTATAGTCAATAAAATTCGCAAGTCTATCCATACATTTGGATACAGTTCTTGTAATTTGCGATCTTTGATAAAATTTAAAACAAAAACAGGAGTAACCATATTCTGGTCAGGCAAAAAAGATTTCATACTTTCGAGTTCATCACACAAAATTCAACCATCTATACCTGATTTAAAGTCTACAGTTAATTTCAATTGGAGATCACCACAGAGTTTGACAAGGTCGGGTTTTTCCGCAATCTGTTTTATATTGTACTAAAAAGACCAAGACTCCGAGTACTCATTTAACTGTTCAAATCTTTCATTGGCTGGAGATCTGTCCATCCCAAATTAAAGTGTCTTTTGAGAGAGATACTTTCGCATTCACACAGAATATAAATACCCGTTTCCTCCTCTCATATGACAAAATCTGCAGAGATCATTCACTTTGAGATTGATTTTGTGCAGAGTGGTTCAGTGGTCGAAGCCTAGCAAGTAAGCCATTCTAGGCCTTTTTTATCCACCCCTAAAGGACAAAGAATTTGTATGTAGACTAGGAGCTGGTAGGTTGTGCGACTGCAGCCGACTTTGATAGGAACTATGGCGATATTCATCTGGTGGATGGAAACTGCATAGCCGGTTACTTTCGTTCATGTTCATACGCCGACAGTTTAGTCAATTAAACCAGTCCAAGTGGCCGAGTGGTCTAAGGCTTATGTCTGCGCAGTATGCCTACTTGGAAATTGGGAGGTTATGGGTTCGAATCTTGACATCGGCAGTTTGTCTATTACTAAGAAATAAAAAGGGGGCAGTTAATTGACTAAACTGTCGGCATATGGACAAGAACAAAGTAACCGGCTATGCTTGTGAAGGTTTTCTGCAATTTCCTTAACGAACTCCAGATGAGTTACGGCAAAGTTCCTATCATAGTCGGCTACAGCCGCATATCCTACCAATTGCTAGTCTATACACAAAATTCCTTCCACTCCACTCACGTCCTCACATCCTTAGGCATCACAATGGACCTTATGGTCGAAGTGTAGCCCGCCTAGGGCAGCGTCTATAATCTATCTCTATCTATCTCTTAGTCAATTAACCTCCCCATTAATTTTTTTTTAATTAATTTAATTGACAAACTGATGCCGTTGGGAATCGAGCCAACAACCTTCCAGTTCCGAGTAGAGTGCCTGGTCAATACTAATCTACCATAGTTGCACATATATAGACCACATATACCATTCCCACTGTATATGGAGGTTGTATGGCAGTCATACAAGATTTTTTCTTTTTTTTACACAAAAACAATGAGAATTTTTCTTCAAATTGTTTGTGTTTTGTTTTTTTTATTTTTATATATTTATTCTTTTCATTTTTTTTCCTATATTTATTTCTTTTATTCATTTGTTTTTTTTTTTTTTTTGTAATTCATTTTTTTTCAATTGAACTGTGCAGCAACTATGTGGAATTGTTCCATTTTGTCTTATTGTTTAAGTTTATTCAATTGTTTTTTTTCGTTGTTGTTGTTGTTAAATAAAAGATCTATTGGAATTGTGTCTTTATGAACTTGTTAATTGATAATTTTATACAAAAAAAAAATAAATGATTGTAAAAAAAAAATGAGTTGGATACTTTGCTTTATTGTGTGATTATTAATAAACGATTGAGAGCGGTATTCTTTTTATATTATTAAATGTGTGTTTTTATTTTTTGCGATGATTCAAAGACAAGGGCATAGGAATAATAATTGACGTTATTATTAAGTAGAAATTAAATACATTATGTCAGGCTAAAAAACTTAACTCAAGACTATTTATATTTAACATTTTTCGGAGGTCGGTTGTCGGAGGACAGATTAGAGAATTTAAGATAACCATATTATTTTTATATACGAGTAAATATATTTTTATATACAGTAAATATAATATATACATGGGTATTCTAAATTTAGTCCCGACTTTGTAACGGTTGAAATATTGATCGCAGAAAAGATTTTTGGTATAGGTGTTCATCATATTAACCTAAATAATTCATTTCCGCATGATAACGAACTGAAATTTTGAATGTGTGTTTTAGAGCTACGAAGTAAGGTCAAGTTCGTGAATGGGTCGATTTTGAAACGGTAAGAGATTGATCGATTTTGAAACGGTAAGAGATAAAGGCAAAAAATGTTCCTTTTCTAAAAAGAAACAACTTTTATTTGAAACTTTTTTTAATAAATTCAAAAATATACCGGGTATTTTAGCAATTAACTCAGTTAGTTGTTGCTTTTTAAGTTTAAAAAATTAATTTACTGCTTTTATATTTAGGAAATGTAACCAATTTGAAATATTTGACAAATTTAAAAAATTATTATCTTAAAATATCTTTTAGCATCAAAATTAAAAAACTGTAAATAAAGTTTACTAAGCACAGCATTTTACCTAAGCACGGCAGAATAGGTAATAAGTTTACTACAACAACAACAAAAAACAATTAATATGTTGCTCAAAATTATTTCAATCCTAATCGATCATTCTATACTTGTAATATTAAGAATATAATAATATTAACGTTCATATAATTTATTACTTATTATAAAATATAATGACTATATTAATGATGACATCTATTAATTTTAATTGCAACTAAAAACTCAAATAATGTTATTCAAGATACAAAGATCGTCGTCGTTTCTTCATTCATAACTTTTTTTTCTCCATTCTAATATTTCGTGAATAGTTTTTTTTTTTTTTTGCTTGAATTCATTTTTAACACATAATTATTTTATTTTCAAAGAAATTAATTGGCCTAGAAAAATGTGTTAATTGATTTTTAAAAAGAAACCTACTACTATTGTCGTTGAAATACTTAAATTATAGATTAAGGATGTTCCAGCATAAAACCACTTTTCGACAGATTTTGCTCATTTTTTATTCCAAGGCTAAAAAAAACGTTTTCTGATAAAAGTTTCAGAATTTTTGACCGTTTAGAACGCGAGATAATTAATATCAAATATCATACTCTCTCACTCTCTCTCATTAGAAGCATGTGAAACTTCATGCCCGCCAAACTATTATCTGTTTTAAAAAAACTAGAATTTAAAAAATACTAGGAGAGTAAAGATAAATATTTATTATAAACATTTTTTTTTTAAATCGTGTGTTACCGTTTTGTTTGCGAAATATAAAAGTTTAAAATTATTATTTTTTTCAAAATAACATTATTTTGTAAATATGAACGGGTATATGTGTGTTTATGTATCTGTGCTATAATAAAATCAAACTGGTTTTTTGTCCTGATTATATAATACAGTGCTGAAACGTCCTTAAAATTGTTAAATTAAGCGTAGTAGGTACTATGGACCACAAAAGTAGACGTCCGTTTTTCAAAATTTTATAGTTGATTTGTGTATTATTCATTCGGTTTTTGGGAAAATGTTTCGAATAAAAGTTGCTAGTATATTTAAAATGAACAACTTTTATCCGAAGCAATTTTTCATAAACCGAAAAAAGCACAAATTAATACAAAATTTTGAAAAAACGTACGCTACCTTTGTGGTCATATGTACACTTGAATTCGATATATCGGGTGTCCAAAAAATATAGACACGGCATAAATAATCGTTTAAGGTTGTTCAACTAAAAATTTTTAAACGATAATCCCTAGTAATTTTTTCCGAGGAATCGAATGTGCTATTCAGATTTTGGGTCCCATGGACCCACAAGTCGAAACAGGGTCTAACTTATAAATTTTAAATGGAAACTCATAAATTTGAATGCATATTCGTATTCTACGGAAACAAATTCGTATCTTTTGTACGCAAACTTTTTCTTAAAAGTACTTTGTTCTCTCACTAGAGGACGTTCTTTCGGATAATTTTTGGAAAAATTCTAAGAAAGAATGAAATATAATCGAATTTATTGAAAAGTGAATTTCGATTTATAATAAACTTTATTTAATACCTACTTTGATTTTAATAAAATTATTGTTACGATTATTTATGCCGTGTACATACTTTTTGGCCACCCTGTATATGAACCAGTATGTCTTCAATTGAGAAAATATTTCAGCTTTAAGGGCAAACTTACAGGGAGAGAGGGGGCTTTGCCCCAAATTTGAAAAAAAAACACAAGGAAGTAGGTGAAGCTGGCAATAAATTGAAACTTTCACCTTCGCACCGTGCAATAATTTTATGTGTTTGTCCAGGGGCCCATAAGCTTAGCCTATGCGGATAATTCTGAGATAAGATATATATGAATAAGTCTAAGATAATCGAAATAGAGGTGAGATCTGAAAATGATTTACTAAAAATCGAAAGTAAAGAAATAAATTGAATGTCAATCCATCTCACAGTCACAAGACGATCGATGTTGGCTCGAACAAAACACCACCAGCAGGGACTGTACCCAGCACCCATCAATTTTCACAATCCAAAACATTTTTCATCGTATGGAAACTAAAAAAGGTAAATGAGTTGAGTTAGTTGAACATTGTATGATAGTCCAAAAACTAGACTGATTATTTGAAGAAGAAAAAAATACAGACGAATTGAGAACCATCCTCCTTTTTGAAGTCGGGTTAATTACTTAGCCACTAAGGTAAACAATAAAACAATATTTTTTTTGTTTTTGAATAAGTAAAAAACAAATTTTTTGTTTAAAAAAAAATGAATTTAATTTTTTTTTTATCAAGTGACATTCGGTTCAGAGTTATTGTAAAGGTACCAGTCCCAGTAGTTGTCTAGAGCATTCTGCTCGGAACTGAGAGGTTGCTGATTCGATTCCCAACGGCAATGAATTTGTCAATTAAATTAGTATTAAAAAAATATGAATGGGGCAGTTAATTGACTAATCTGTTGGCGTATGGACAAGAACGAAGTAACCGGCTATGCTTGTGAAGGTTTGCTGCAGTATTCTTTCACAAACTCCCGAATTCCTACTAATTCCTAGCCTTATTACAGATTCCTTGTCCTTTAGAGGTTGGTTAAAGAGATCTAGTTATATATATATATATATATATATATATATATATATATATATATATATATATATATATATATATATTTGTCACACATACAACATATAAGCACTTTTATTTCATGTCGTTTTCATCGACAAAACGTTGTATATTTCTGTTAAGAAACAACAAAAACTGCAACAAAAAACCCTGTAAAAAAAAGACAAAAATAAATATTTAAATTTTATAATTAAATTCACGAATGAAAAAGAAAATCTACATGAAAAATTGAAAAAACAAATAATAATAATAATAAAAATTAAAAAAAAAAAATTCATAATTAAAATCAGAGATACAAACTGTAGATAAAAAGGAAAAAAATTTTAATTATTTTTCTCAAGTATTTTACTTACACAAAAATACATAACAATTTTCAAACATCGTGCAAAACTACAGAGAACAGTCAAGGCAGTCACCACTACTCTACTGTATGAAATACATACATACATACATACATACATACATACATACATACATACATGTTCACATACATTCAAATGTTTAATTATGGAACTAAAGCACATTTTACAAATATTTACCTTAAAGCAATAATATATATTTATATATATTAGTGGTGTAACGGATGGGAACAATGGGCAGAACAGTGATTTGTATATTTAGAGAGCTTTTAAACCATAGAAAATATAAGAAAACAATTAAAAAATAAGTGAAAATGACAACTAACTGAGTTAATTGCTTAAATACACTGGGTATATAAAAATGTTTCAAACAAAAGCTGTTTATTTTTAAAACAGGACCATTTTTTGTCTTTAAACTTTTGTTCTATCTCTTACGGTTTCAAAGATATACAGTTTTGCCCATTTTGCCCAAACATGATCCGATTATGCCCATTCACGAACTTGACCTTACTTTTCAGCTCTAGAACATATACGAAATTGTAGCTCGGAATCTCTTTTCGTTTTTTAATTATCGCGTTTACGGACCGATAGACGGACGTACGACTATGCGGAAATGCTCTAATTAGGTCATTTTATGAACACCTAAACCAAATTTTTTTTTCTTCGATCAATATTTTCAACCGTTACAAAGTCGGTACTAAACTTAATATACCAACTAAATGAGTTAATTGCTTAAATACCCGGTATATACTGACAAAAATTTTTATATAAGCTTTCCAAAGGTTTTTTTTCCAAAAAGCTAGTAGATAACCTGGAACAGAACTATTATATACATATATATATTGCTCCCTTTTATAAAAATGCCACCAGCGACCAAGTAAAAAATGTGGAAACGAGGAGGTATATATATATAATATATAATGTATGTATATATTATATATGCATATGCGTATTTTATGAGCAAAACACAATATATATATATATATATATATATATATATATATATATATATATATATATATATATATATATATATATATATATATATGAAACATGGAACAGAGGACGCAAGGCAGGTGTTGGTGCTCTGTGTTGTGATAAATTTTTTTTCCCCTACAATGTCACAACAAAGATCTAAATACTATTTTTTTGTTTTGCAATATAATTCGACTATAAAATTTTTCAACTTTATTTCCAATATATAGTTTCTCGTCATGGATACGTTAAATTTAGTCAAAAACGCCCTTAGTGTCAAAATGGTCTAACAGTAACTTTTTTTGGATGTTAACCTTTTGGGGTGTTATAAAAATGTAACGAATCGTTGATATAACACTCGCACGATCGATGTTATACAGTTTTGTATCCTGCTCTATTGCACATTGCTTGGGAGACTTGGGAACGAAAGATGAATGATCGATCATATATTATTTTGCTAAATAGCTACATCGCCAGATCTTACATTAGAACATTTCAATTTGACTGTACAGTTGAAATTAGTAACAGGAATGTCTTCATCATTATCCCCTCATGTTTCTGATAAAAGAAGAATATTATAATTACGAGCCGCATTATCAATGATATCATTTTTATGGGCTAGTAAGCTTTCAATATTAAATGTATGTATTGGTAAACCTAGTCTGGGCTTGACAAATTTGACCAACTCGGATTATAAAGCAAATAATGGATTTAATGCCAGTCTTTCAAATTCTAATTTTAACGGAAGAAGTGACGTTGGTTCTGTTCTATCATCATAAAATGTAGGACAATTGATTTTAGATACAATATATGATTTTTCTATTGTAGTTTTTCATTACTATATCATAAACTTTTGTGTCTTATTAATAGTGTTGACCTTATTTTATATTATTTCAAAAGAAGTATAACTTCTTCCGTGCGTACATAAGTGCACACACACTTATTTATTTATTTAAGGGCGTTTTATTTAAAGCGTGAGACAGCACATTATATAAAACTTTTAATTTTTGGTATTTGGCACGTTTAATCACTTAATTATGTGTCCTCAAAAGTTCAAAACCTTTTATGGATCATTTAAAAAAGTTTGCAACAATAATTGAACTTTTTTTATGAGACTTCACGACAACATCCTTAACCATCTTTGATATATCCATACATTTAATTAAAATATAATTAATCAATTTCTAATAAATAAATAAATGAGCAATATAAATCAAATACAATTTTCTTAATAAATATACACATAGGTACTCACACAAGTTTATTTTCTTTAAGACAAAAATTATCCACCAATCGATAAATCATTATTTTAATCTTGACACTAAAATCGGTTAAAAAACAAATGAATTTAAATTGTAGGAATAAAATAATATACACTACGTAAATTAAAATAGACCCAATAACAATATTGTGTAGTGCATCTATCACTGTCTATGCACAGTATGCCATGCTATGATGTTACACTCACCCGACGGATGACGGACAATAACGACGATGTATACATCCACGAGTAAGATGCAACTATATATATAAATGATTGTAGTTAGAGAGTGATAAATATAATATAATAGTTATTTATGTTATAATACAATACTGATTGTTTAAGTGTGACAAAGTAAACCATATCATAGTACATTACATATAGATAACGATTGATACACTATACAGTATTCCAGATTGGGTGTATTTCAAAAAAACAAGCTGTATTCGGTTTTTGTACTATGGGTCACAAAAATAGCGATTCTTCAAAACTTTATAGTAGATTTGTGTCTTATTTATTCGAATTTCGGAAAAATGTTTCGAATAAAAGTTGTTAGTATATTTATAATGAACAACTTTTATTCGAAGCATTTTTTCGAAAACCGAATAAATAAGGCACAAATCAATAATAAACTTTTGAAAAAAGAACGGCTATTTTTGTGGTCATGTGTAAGTACAAATGCCATCAAAAGTCAGGCTATCATCTCAAAATTTTATAATTGATTTGTGTCTTATTTATTCGGTTTACGAAAAAAAAGCTTCGGATAAAAGTTGTTCATTACAACTATATTAACAACTTTTATTCGAAACATTTTTCCAAAATTCGAATAAATAAGACACAAAGCAATTATAAAATTTTGAAATGATAGCTCGACTTTTGACGTTGTTTGTACATACATACTTAGTTAAGTTATATACAAGTTAGAAATTAAAGAGAAACATATTTATTACATTAAAAATAAATCGAATTTATGTATATTATTTATCAATAATTTGTAGAATATATAAACAAATTTATTCATATTAAAAACATTAAAACAGGTATTTTTTTATTTTATTTTATTTTATTATTTATTTTTTTTTTTAGATATAAAAATAAACCTACGTGTTCAATTATTTTTTATATAAATAACTTCCTTGCACATATTATAGGTAATAATTATTTGAATAATAAATGATACACCCATATTAGACTATTGAGTCAAAAATTAGACCTGATCAGACACATACAAATTAGACACATTTATATACTTGTTAAAGTTCAATGGCATTAAAAATTTTTAATGCCATTGATTTTGCATATTTCTACCTCAAGAAGATATGAAGAAGGGGAATTTTTCCCCAGAAGTATGGTAACCTAAGCTCTGTAGCCTAAACGGCTGGGTGAATTTTAACGTAAGAAGTGGCGTTACATTCGTCTTAATTGTGACATATAGTATAATGTTTAACAATGGCGCCTGTGAATCAAAAAAGAGAGGGGGAAGAGTGTGTGTGTGTATTTGTTCGAATGGTTTGTGGAAAACGATTGGACATAGCGAAATAATGATAAGATAAAGACCCTATTTAAATTTTTCTTCAGAAAAAACTATCAGAAGTTCAAAATTTCCAACCGTTCAAACCAAAATTCCCAAGTTATAGCCGGTCCAGATCTCAATATAGTTTCTATAGAAATACCTATATTTAAAAAATTGGGGAAATAAATAATTTTAATTTTAAAATATAAAAAAATTGACGTTTCAAACTATCAAAATTTAGAAAAAAATAATTAAATTTTTTTACGCAGTCGGGTTTTTTAATTTTATATTACTTTTACTTTTTTAGTTTTTCTTTATACTAAGAGCGAGCGGTGACCGTAAAAAACCGGTGCCGGTTTTGTAGGGTCATGTCTACGATCAATATTTTTAAGCGTTACAAAATCTTGATCAAACTTAATATACCTTAAATAATATTAAAGAGAACTCTAGGATTTTTCGAAATAAATTTCGATATTTGCCCCAATTTCCTAGATCAAAATTTTTTGTATTTTATAAATACGTATTTCGACTACAAAGTAGTCATCATCAGTATGAATTAGCTAATTGTAATTATTTTCCGAGGAGGTGTTACTTGTTGCTAATTTGGTGACAGTGTGCAGACCTAATTCATACTGATGATGACTACTTTGTAGTCGAAATACGTATTTATAAAATACAAAAAATTTTGATCTAGGAAATTGGGGCAAAAATCGAAATTTATTAATATACCTTGTATATTTACATATACTGGATATAAAATGTTACACACGATAAAATATTTGGGGGATGGTTGCCCCGCTATCGGATCAGGTTCTCGCAGGGTTGCTTAAACAACCGATTTAAGTCACTTAAATGTGTATCTTTTCTGAAAATTACTTCCCCTAATAAAATCGAAATCTTTACTCGTATTACGGTTCCCGCATTGAACTATTAATATGTATAAATGATATACTTATAATATAAATATAAATAAAATAATTTAAGATACAAAAATGAATTTTTCAACCTCTTATCTAAACAGGGAAGCTATAATCTGCCACCTTAAGGCTATACAAAAACTAATTCCAAACATTAAACCAGACAATAATTATTTACTTATAAATATTAAAGGAAATTACAGTATTTAAAATTAATATTTTTACAAAAAACTAATCAATAAATAAGTTAATTACTCTTATAGATAACTGATATAATAGGTATAACAGCAACAAAATCAACCAATATAGGTAGCATCCGCATATTTTCGGTGACCGCATAAGTTTTAATGACATCCACATAAACTACTTATAAGTATTCATTTCAGAATATTTTAAATAAATTTTTATAAGTATTTTTAGTATATAAAATAATAGGGAATATGCATGAAAATTTTTTTTCACATTTATTTTCAGAATATGAAAATACTGTTAATACTGTAATAATATTTAAAAACGAAATTAAAATCCGACAAATATCAAGGAAGCTATAAGCCTTTAAAGATTATTATCTGTCTCCTTCTTGCAAAAATACTAAAAACAGAGTTTTACGTGTATTTTAAATGGTGAAAGTGTAATATGACGTCACATAACATATCAAGAGGGCTATCACCCTCTTTGTTTAATCGGGAATTTCAACCATTCATATTTCGCTTATTTTTAAAGTTATTTAAAAAGTAATTTTACCTAGATATTTGTCAAGTAAACATGCTTCAATTCAAGTGAAAAAAAATTTTCTTGCATATTCCCTATTGACAAGCTCTTCAAGCGAGGTGTAACGGCTAGCACACTGGACGCGATATACTGAGATCCGGGGCTCGTTTCCTGGCGGATTAAAGAGTTATTTTTCCATATTAATATTAATTAATAACAAAATATATTTTTTGCAATATATATTAATTTTTGTTAGCAAAATTTTATCCACTGAAGTCACGAGATTTACCTTTGAAATCGGAAGAAACTGTACGATTTCGTGAGTCTCCCGATGAAATCTGGAGAGGTGGCAACCCTACCATAAAGCCAATATACAAAAGACTAAATCATACATTAACCCAGAAAATAATTATTTCTTAGATTAAAGGAAATTGCAGAGTAGGTAGGTATTAAAAAAGAATATTTGTACAAAAACTAATCAATAAATAAATTAATTAACTATATAGATAACTAATGTAATATAACAGCAACAAAATCAACCAATAGCATCCTATCATCATCCATCATAAACATTTATACAACAACAAACAAGGTTTTTTTTCTTTCCAGAAGTTGTCAGTTAATTTCTTGATTATTCTGACTATATCTATGCCTATAAAACTTATTTTTTTGTAACTCGTTTTTAAAAACATCAGTAGCAGCAGCAACAAGAACAACAACAAAAAAACCAAACCAAACAAACGAACAAACAAACCTATACAATTATTACATTTTTAGACTAAAACCTTTAATGTAATTACAACAAATAAATAAAAATAATACTCCGTTATTTTTATTTTATTTTTTTGAATTCAAGTTAAAAAGTAGCTGCTACTCACCACACATGTATACACGCATACATGCATAGTCTTACTAAAAAATATGGTGTGAAATGATCGTATGACATCTATATACTGATACATAATCAAAAATTTAACTGCCGAAATATTTAGAAAATGTTACACTAGTCGAGACCCACCCTGAGCGTAACTTTAAACTTAGTAATATTTTATAAACCGCCCCAAGTGGTCGAGAGATCTAATGCCCAATACTTGCTTGAAACGATAGGTTGCGGGTTCGAATCCCAGCGCTGGCAGTTTTTTAATTAAAATAAATGGGACGGTTAATTGACTAAACTGTCGGCGTATGGACAAGTACGAAGTACCTGGCTATGCTTGTGAAGGTTTTCTACAGTTTCTCTTCACGAACTCCAGATGAATTTTGTCCTATCAAAATCAGCTGCAGTCGCACAATCTACAAATTCTTAGTCTGCATACAAATTCCTTGTCCTCCACTCACATCATTAATATATCGTTAAAAATAATTAAAAGAGGTTAAAAAACTTATGTAGGTGCCTTCCATTATAGACCATGGAGTCTCAGAATCAGAGTTAAAACCCCATTATTGTTATTTGTAAAAATTTATTGTTTTTAATGATTATTTGAATTTTATTGCTTTTATGTGATATTATCTAAAGGTTGCCAAAATATGTATTTATGCCAAAACTATTGAATGTATCAAAAAATGTTTCATACTAAAGTTGGTTTTTTTCAGATAAACATTTTTATATTTCAAGATAGGTTGTGGGCACAGCTACCACTAGCGTAGTAAGATGACTTGGCAGATTCCCATCTACCCTAATTACGTCTCTCAAATGAGTTAGGAGAATGAACACAAATACGGTTAATCAACTTCAGAAAAAATTGATGATATTTTCTGAACCTTCTGAAATAAGGAATCATCATTTTTTATGATATTTATGATTGTAACTTGATGAAAAAAAAATTACGTGAGAACAAAAATCAAAACAAAATGAAACACACGGGATTTAATCCACTCCAAACAAACAAATGTTTTCCGGTGCAGATTCCGACAGCAACTGACACCACGTGCGTGTCTGCAATAACTCCCACGCATAGTTGGTACTACAAAGAATTACGAGTACTACGTTGGGGTTAACCACACCCCTAGTGTACAGTAAAGGTTAAATTGTAGAAATCATTTTCATGAAAATTCTAAATTCTTTGAGCTTACAGACAGGCATCCATGCAAACACAGACCAATGACAAAACATTAAATTCACATGGAACATAACGTTTATGCAACTAAAAACCATAAAAATTTACTGGTTCTACTGACATCTATATTCAACATTGATACAATAGGGAATATGCATGAAAATTTTTTTTCACATTTATTTTCAGAATATGAAAATACTGTTAATACTGTAATAATATTTTAAAACGAAATTAAAATCCGACAAATATCAAGGAAGCTACAACCTTTTAAAGATTATTATCTGTCTCTTTCTTGCAAAAATACTAAAAACGGAGTTTTACGTGTATTTTAAATGGTGAAAGTGTAATATGACGTCACATAACATATCAAGAGGGCTATCACAATTTCAATCATTCATATCTCGCTTATTTTTAAATTTATTTAAAAAGTAATTTTACCTAGATATTTGTCAAGTAAACATGCTTCAATTCAAGTGAAAAAAAATTTTCATGCATATTCCCTATTCCTCGATATACACAACCTCCGGTTATACTCAAAATATATAATATGTATAGAGGTCTACAAAAAAATCTTAAATATGTATTTGTTAAGTATCACATATATATGTGAAAGAGAAATACAAGCGAAAGGGAGCTATTTGGATGTATGTACACGTTCATTTTATATCTCTGTTTTTTTTTATATATTTTTCACTGATAATACACACTCACATAACCTAAAACCATCCTTGTCTTTCGTTGTTTTGTACGGTTACTGACCTTCCTCAACATCGTCTGTGGTACACTAGCTATATATATATATATATATATATATATATACGTATGATTTTATATATGTATATACTTATTAACGTATATAATTTCACCTGTCATTATTCTAAAAATCTATCATGAATCATTTGAAAAATTAACAAAAATTATGTAAATAATTTAAGCATACTTCAACTATGTACTCGAAAAATGAGGAAGTATTATAAAGTAGCTCTAAAAAAGAAAATCTAGTTTAAATATAAATAAACAAAATTTATAATACAACGACAACAAAAAGATAGTAAAAGATCATATGTATTGCACTACCAAAACATATCAGGGAGCTCAGTTGGTAGAGCATTGGTCTAGATTTCTAGACTACCAGAGGGCGTGGGTTCGATCCCCATCCCTAGATGTGAATTGGTTTTCATATGAAGCATTTGACATCAAAGAATGTCAGAGTAACTTACATTTCTAAATTAAAACTAATTGGCGCCTTGATGGACTTCAAACTCATCATATACAAGCTGTAATCGTCAAGACTAGCCATTGGGAAACGAAATTTGCAACATTGTATAGAATATAGATAAGTTGAACAGAGACATACATTACCTGTCAAGAGAAGAAGAGACAGGTAAAATCATACATTATTTTTGTTTCTAAGAATCAGAAATATATCTATCTCTTTTTCTGGATAGCAGTGCTATCTCTTGACTGAAAAAGCAACGATGAGGGGTGTTTAGTATTGACAATTAAAAGCGGAGAGATTGACATCTAGCGTTCAAATTCAAGGTGTTCGTACGTAAGATCAAAGAATACAATATACAATCTAATAATTGCTTGTTTGCAACACTTATCTTTGGAAAGAATGTCTTTCCAATCTTTTTTTCCTCTTTCACGCTCATTTACTTGTGATATCGGTAAATGTAAACAAAATGTTGATATCCACATCCGAAAAAATCTATTCAAAAGTCTTATCGAATTAATTTTAATTTTCAAGATAAAACGGTTAACGGCAGATAACCGAATATTATACGGAAGTCCGTCTATGTACCCTTATCCTTTACTATACAGGCGTGAATAATGTATTTCGCTCTGAAATTTCATCGAAAAGATTACAAAGTACGTATATTTCTAAAATGTTTATATAAAATACTTTCAAAAATAATATCCATTAATTAAATACTTGAAAAAGATTATTAATTAACATAAAATAATAGAAACAACATTTGAAGTACTGTTATATGGGGACTTTCAAAAAATTACCAAGAGTTTAAATAAAATTAAATGCTAATAACAGCTAATTAATGTTCATTATACAAACGAAAAAAAAAACAACAGAAATGATTTTTGTTATAAAGTAGTATACGTAAAACCAGAGATTAGTAGATACTACTAATCTCTAGTAAAACCTATGCTAATTTAAAACTATAATCATAAAAATTGTTCATATTAGAATCATTAGTACTTAAATATAATATATTATTGCACTTTAAATCGGGTCATGGTACAACTCAAATCATTTTAGTTGTTGCATGGCTGCAAAACTGCATTCACTAAATATATATATAAAAAACTTGTCGCAATCTTTTTAACTACAAGAGACGAACTAACCAATAAACCGGTCCGTATATTCATCATTCTTTTTTTTACAGTTTTATGTAATTTATTATATATATAGATCTTTGTTTATAGCATCTTACCTTCTTTTCAGCTTTTTGTTTGCTTCAGATTTCGCAAAGCTATGTTTTTTTAATACCACTTCTGCAATCTACAACTTAAAAGCTACAAACAGCTGATATATCGGTAGAACAGAAATAAAACTACAAACTGTCATATATCGGTATAACAGAAATTCGATTCAATTGTTAGAGATAGTGATATTACCGACATACATACAATGATGGCGCGATTTATAAAAATCCAATATAAGAATTATGAACACATTTTATTTTAAATAATTTACATATACTGATAATATAAAAGTACTAGAAATAATTTCAAAATATTATAATATTTACCTTTTATATGAAATTAGATCAAATTTTTTGAATAATTTATTTTTTCCTTTTTTTTGCGGAAATATGGACTTGTTTTTATTTCATTGTATGATAAATGTAAATATTTTTTGATCAATGATATTTTTTATTGGTATATTAATGAAAATTAGTAATAAATTTATTATTTAAGACAAATTAAAATTAATTTTCAATCTTTTGTTCGAAAGAACATACAAAAATGAACCCATTTTGGAAGTTAGTAGTTAGGCTGTTTACAGCATTTACTGCTTTTGGCGCACTCTAATACCAAGCCTGTTTACTATATTCTATATGCTGTCGCCTTGAATGCAATCGTTCAACAGTATAGTTCAGCTTCAGTATCAGACAGTTTCTCAAAATGGCAGATATTAGTAAAGATGAGCTTCGTAAAGAAATTACCGGTAAGTACTGTTTTTTCATTAATCCTTTATTCTAAAATATTGAAAATTAGAAAATTAATATTATTTTAACATTCTGTACAATTTTTCTATATAGTTTTTTAACGGTTTATAATGGAAATATGGCATTTTACTCTTGTAATTTGTGTCTATACATTGTCTTATTCGTATACAAACAATGGCTAAATGACGCCATGTACATATATGAACGATTATGTTCGATGCAATTTTTGGAAATATCTCTGTTATTACGTATGGAATTTGAAAATACCAAAGACGAATATTGTTCAAAATATTTTTATCTATTTTTCTAGTTATTTATCTCCCTAAATTTTTACGCTGTTTTCAATGTATTTTCATTTTTTAATAAGTAATGAAAGCCATGTTTATGAACTGAATACTTATGTCACTACATATTGATATCTCTCAATAGGTTTTTCTTTGATTTAAAGCATCGACATTAAAAAATTTATTATAAGAAAATCAAGTTAATAAATCATAGAAAGTATTTTTTATAGTGGCTACTTCGAAATATTCTGTTTTATGTATAAACTTTCATGTATTTTATGATGGTCTTTAAGTACAATGTATGTAGCGTCCATTTTTGTTACCAAGCCAAGCCATGTTAATACGTATATCTTGATCTCTACTCTCATTGTATATTCAATGAAAATCCAAATATTTATGATTTCCTAAATGAAACTCATTTTTATTTCGACATTTTTATCCAAAAAAAATTTCGAATTTTGTATAAAAAAGTTTTTTTTATTTTTTCTGTAGCTATCCTTAAGGATGCGGACTTGACTGCAACATCGTCAAAAAAAGTTCGTCAAGAACTTGAAGAAAAATTAGACTGTGATTTAATATCACGAAAAAAAGAAATTGACGATTTAGTTATGGAGTATGTTCACTCTAAAGATAAGAAGAGTAAGAAAAAACAACAACCCGAAAGTGAGGAGGAGGAAGAAGAGGATGAAGAGGAAGAGGATGAAGAATCAGAAGAAGAGAAAAAACCAGCCAAACGTGGTGCTGCAGCCAGTAAAAAAACTCCCGCCAAAAAAGCAAAGAAAGCATCATCTGATGAATCTGGCAGTGATGGTTCTGAAGCTGAATCTGATGAAGAATATTCACCGAAAAAAGCTAAACCCCCAAAGGGCCGAAAACTTCCCCCAAAAAAGAAGAAGGGATCAGACAGTGATTCTGATGAAGATTGGGGTAAATCAGCTAAAAAGAGCGCTGGTAGTGCTACCAAAAAGGTAATTTATACATAATTTTCAAAATAAATGCTCAATTGTAAATATTTTGTCTTGTGTTGTTTAGGGTGGTGGTGCCAAACGTGGTGGTGGTGGTGGATACACAAAAGCTCACAATCTGTCACCTGAACTTGCTTCATTGATGGGACAAGATGTAATGGCCCGCCATGAAGTAGTCAAGAAAATCTGGCAAATAATCAAAGAACGAGATTTATATGATCCTAAAAACAAACAATTTGCCATTTGCGATGATGATTTATTCAAAGTAATGGGTGTCAAACGATTCCGAACATTCGGAATGATGAAATACTTGAAAACCCATTTCGTTGATTAAATTTATCATTTCTTTGTAAAAAGTTTGAATTACTTTTTACGAAACAAAACAAAAAAAAATTTCACTATTTTATCAGAAAATAACTCTCATTCAACTTTGTATTTTATAAGACTTTAATTTAAAAAAAAATTAATTACATTTAATCATTATTTGTCGTAGTAATTCTCAACGTATTTGGTATAGTAGTGATATATAGTAAATTATCCCGTTCTCAAAAAGAAATTTTTGACCTTGTAAAACCACCTCCAATCAATCAACTCCAAAACATTTTTAATCTGTAGTACATTTTTTTTTTGACAATTTTCATTTAGTTTATAAGTTTGAATATTTTCTTTAACTATGAAAGAAATATAAAACAGCGACTAAGTTTTCATTTTAACAACAAAAAAAAAACCTTATTTGTACCACAAAAAAAATAAAAAATGTAAAAATTTCGTTTTTTTTTCTCAATTATATTAGTAGACCTTCTTTTCTGTTTTTTTTCTTGCAAGGTAAAATTTCCATTCATTGTGCAATCTTATATGGGTGTGTATCTGTTATGTGTTTTCATGTGAAAACCCGAAATGTTTCCCAAAAAAATATCTGTTTAACTCACAAAAAAAATCTGTTCATAAAGCTAAAAAAATATTAAGAAAAAAAAAATCAATAAAATGACGAATTTCCCACGAATAAATGTGCTTTATTTTCGAAATTCATTTTTTCAAGATTAGGTATACAATTTATGACCTTTTTTTAGAATAAATTTTGACTTGTTCTTTAGGATCTAGTTTTAAAAACGTTTTCTCTTTAAGATTTCACTACTGTACATAATGTTCAGTGTAAAATATACGTTTTTTTAATAAAATTTTGATTTTGTGTACCCTTTTTCTCGTTAGCATTCATGCATCGTTAATTGGAACAGTGGGATCGTGTTGTTTCTTTTTTTAGCCAGACCAGAATCAACTGACAATACGTGAAGCGTTTTTCTCCTAAACTCTGTATATACCGAGTATTTTAGCAGTTAACTCAGTTAATTGTCACTTAACTTATTTTTTATTGATTATAAAAAATCCTTTGAGATACAACAGACGATTATGTTATAGGACTTTTTAATAAAATACCAAATTGTCTAAACGATTTATCTCCCGAAACATATTTTTGAAATAGATTTCTCTACAAATTGACGCATTTTCTGTAGATCTATACTATTCTTTACTAGCAGTCCGAAAAATTTGTATAAAAACTTTCGGTAGCTTACAAATCAAATAGCTTCACTTTTAGAGTCCCAAAAATTCTATTTGTTATCGGGTGTAAAATACACGTTTTTATAAGCGGTATATAATATATACCAGGGTATATTAAGTTTAGTTCCGACTTTGAATCGGTTGAAGTTATTGATATAGGTGTTCATAAAATGACCTAATTAGTTCATTTCTGCATATCCGTCCGTCCCTCAACATGATCACTTAATAACAAATAGAGTAATAGCGAGCTGAAATTTTGTATATTTCTTCTAAAGCTTAAAAGTAAGGTCAAGTTTGTGAATGGGCAACATCGCACCATGTTTGAGCAAAAGTGCCTATCTTTGAAACCGTAAGAGATAGAACAAAAATTTAATGACAAAAAAAGTTCCTTTTTAAAAATAAACAACTTTTGTTTGAAACTTTTTTCGTAAATTCAATACATACTGTATATTCACTTGTTTTTAATAAATTCTGATTTTGTGTACCCTTTTTCTCGTTAATATTCATGCATCGTTTATTAGAACAGCGGGATCGTGTTTTTTATTTTCTAGCCGGGTCAACAGCTGAGAAACATCTTATCTCATTGAAATTTCAGTTAATGAAATATAATTTATTGAAATTCTAGCTGTTACAAAATCATTGATCCAAGGTGCCAACACAGATTATCTTTGACACTCATATTTATAATTGACGATCAATTAAACAAACCCGAGAAACCGCAAATGGTACAACTCTGCGTCGTCCTGCAAAACTCTGGTACAAATCTGGACAAGCGCTGTTCTTAGGTACATGTACATTGTTGACAAAGCGACATTTAAAATCGTTAAGTACATCTTAGAATCTTAGAGATACTTAAATTTTTTGTGAGGCAATTTTTATTCAATAATAAATTTTAAAATAATCAATTTGATCAAATATATAAATTTGAAAAAACTTTAGAAATGACGTTTAGATGGAGGGGGAACTTGTAAAAACATAACTAAATGTAGTGGGTAAATGTCCTGTCTAAGCTTATGTTGAAATAAATTACTTCAATCGGCTCGCGAAAGTCAAGAATATCCAGGAATGTCCTAAAGTTTATTTTATAAAGATACTTAAAAATTCATGAATTCCAATCGTGTTGAAAAGATAAAAATATCAAATTGATTTCAGTTTTAATGCATTTAAAAATAGTGATAAAGTTCCATCTCGAGTTTCGAATAATTAAGACTCCAAAAATACTGAATAGTAAATACCATATCGAATGTTTATGAAATGAATAAAAATATTTTGTGGATTATTCAAGATTTTATTCAATGATTTATGGTGACAACTAAATTAATTTGAAGATAAAGTACAATTAAAATAAATTTTCATTCATCGACTGGTCGTGTTAGTTCAATAACATGTTGATCGTTAGTTTTTCTCCCACGTAGGCCAAAAATAAAGTTTTGTAATGTTGGTACATTCGTGTATGCATCTGTCATTGATTGAGTATATTGATTCTTTGGTACATTCGCTTGAATGGAAATTGGAGCGCGATAATTCGATTTACATGTTTGAACAGATTTGGTAAGACTATTTTTCAAATTTGACTGAAAAAATAGTGATAAACAATTAATATCATTGGAAAGGCGGTTGTGCATAAGAACAAGTAGTAAAGAATCATACACATCCAAAAAAAAGGAATTACTCCCATCGACCGGTTTAGACATACCCCGTTTTACCTCTTCTTGTCCGTAACCTTAAATTTCTTAAAAATCTTAAATTCTTCACCTTTTTTTCATTGAATATGTAAAATCCATAGAGATATTATAAAATAGAGGCGGCAAGATAAATCAAATGCCAAATTCAGAAGGATTTTTCTCCCGAAACTTTTTCAAATTAGAATTCGGCACAAATGGACTGCATACATTTTATGTAGATCTATAGTATTCTTTATTAGCCATTCGAAAAATATGTACAAAAATTTTCGTGAACTTACAAATAAAATAGCTTCACGTTTCAAGTCCCAAACATTCCATTTATAATCGAGTACAATTGCACCTTCTGGATATGGATGTGTTTCAGTTTGGATTCCAGCGCCGTATTTTATTGTAACGGGTATTGGCTTAACATAAATTCTAAAAATTAATAAATTGTATTTAAGAAATTTATTTCAAAAATAATTATTTCTAAAACTTACTTGCCAACTGTCCTTAACGACCATAATTGATCATGCAATTGCAACAAAAATATTAATTCTAAATTATTTCTGGCTAATTCTAAGCATTTTTCATAGATACTAAAATTAGTTATTAAAAATTTATGTTTTAAAATATCGCAAATAATTTAATGGGACAAAGTCAGCATAACATTTTACGTTTAAGTACAGTTGTAACAAGTACAACGCCTTCTAGATCCGCAATTTTGGATTAAAAAACGTACAATAACATTTTTAGAACAAAAGTTGAAAATATTGGAAAAATGTATGCCACTTTTGAAAGCAATGGTACTTTATATGATATATATATATATATATATATATATATATATCCCGAAAAGGATCATAGGTAAAAGTGGATAGGCAGACACTCTTATGAATGCGATCCAGAATCTACGAAAAATATGAGTAGGAATACCACAAGCAGATTTCCCATTCAGCATAGGTCGGAGACTGTAAATTCCATACGATAAAAAACGGGTAAAGTTTGAATGAACAATGGGGAAAATTAGGGGTTGAAAAAAGGCTTAGATACGGTTACTCTATCTTCTATAATTTTAAAAAAAAAAATGCTATCGCGCTGTAAATTGTAAGTCAGTGATAGTTTTTCGGCCTGCATTTCATCGTAAAACTTTGTTTTACTGACTTTTTCTCGAGATATTTTGAAAGTCGTACATATCCGGATGGTTCTGAAATATGATTGATCTTTCAATAGAGCTACATGCGAAATACATATTTTTCCATACAATAACCCCATTATTTGGATTTCCTGGGAATAAACCTCCTTTTAATTCCACTAATTGTACCGGACAAAATCCTAGAAACTGTGAAAATAATAATAAAATATTTGCATGAAAATGAACTAATTGCATTTACTATAAAGGTCCCATACCTGAATTGGTAATTTTCGAAAGTTATCAAGATTTGTGGGAAGAATTATTTCACACGAATCATTAAGTTTTGGTATTCTCATCATATTATCGTAGTTTACAAGGCGTTGGGCGTCTGTGATAATTTTACGACCTTGTAAAAATTGATTACCAATATCCTTATCATAGTCTACATCTCTTGTTAATAAATGTAATTTTTCAGCAATTGTTTTTACATTATGTAATACAATTACTTCATCTTGAAGTAGAAACCATGTTTCCGCAATTTTCATAAATATTGGCTACAAAAGATTATTGATAGATAAATTCTAATGAAATACAAAAAAAAGTCATTCTTCTGAAAGACTTCAAGTACTTAAATTGTATAAATAATAGAAATTCAAAATCTGAAAATAATGTTCGCGCTATCATTTATTATTTTAAAACTATTATATATCAAGTTCCAACCATCCGGATCGTCTTGAGAAAAAAGGTCGTATTCAAGAGGTTTTGGCAGTAGAGAGTCTTTAGGTAATTTTCTATCAGGGTCGATTATTCGCAAAAAAACTAAACTTTTGATCGACGAAATTGATAGTCTTCATTCTTCGTCAGTAAACTCAGATTTGGATTTTTTTTATAGGAAATGACCTTTTTTCATGATTCATTAAATTATCCAGATCGGGTCCGGTCCCAATTAATCTGGATAATTGAACTTCTACTGTATTCGAATCTCATCTTTCTGCTCGAATTTCAAACAATAATTTTTTTTACGACTTTAATCAAGAAGGTCGTTTTGTGTTTCCCCCTCCACTGTCATATACGAAGACACTCAGTATATTTTGATCGCATACTTACAAATACTTCTGATGTGGGAATGGCTGTACGAAATTTAACAATTGCATGTAGTTTCTCTAAATTCTTTTGTAAATTATTTATAAATTGTATGGCATGCTGTTGAACTTCTTCAGCTTCTAACTTGAGCCGCCTGTACTTAAAACACAAATGGTTTCAGATAATAATGTCTAATTACACGAATAAGATAGGTATTTAGACACTGGTGTTGGGATCTAGGGATCGATTCTTTAACTTAGATCGAGTTTATTCTGCACTTTCGGTATTTTCATCTGATGTGAATATAACTGAGAATATGTGAGGTTAATATATTCATCTCACATTTTACCATGAACACTCGTTCGGAGCATATTCGAATTTTAAAAAAGTACCGAAATAACAAACGAATGTAGCATAAACGGACAACCAAACTGACGTCTACAATGCTTTACTATATTAACGCGAACTATTTTACTTATCTTCATAGCTTTCATTTTATATAATTCCTTTGTTTTCAAGCATTTTTATATGTTAATTAAAATATAAATTGGAAAAACTATAGAATGAATAATAAAACTTCAAATTGTTTTAAATAATAGAAAGCTTCGAGCATATTATACCGGTGCTCCAGAAGAACTTTGACACAACTCTAAAAAGCTCTACTCTATTAAGCAAATGTAAGAACATTATTGAAGTTCGAGACCCGAACTTCACCCGAAATTACTGATTTACAGTGGTGTCGATGTTCTATCTGGAGAGGCAATTTGAAGTTTTTCTGCCAACAAACTCTGATTACGAGCCTCAGATTTTCTGTCGATGAAGACTTACGGAATTGCTTACTTTGTATATTTTCATTACATTTTGGTAAGAGAATCGATCCCCTTGACTAGAAATAGAATTTGTCACCTGATATACACTTCATATTGCCGGTATAAAATTAGGCAACTTTTTACAAGATTGTTGTAATTGTTTAGAGAATTCTCTGATGAAACTTCCTTTCCTTCAGAATCGTGTATTTTTGTTTTCATAATATCTCTATTACTATTATCTAAAAATAAATCAATACAAATTTTACATTTGAACTGAAAGGTTTATTATTTCTGTATATTAATAATTTAGCAATATATTCCTTTGCTTTGTAGATGTGCTTGTTTCATGTAGTGTAATTGCATTGTTTTTGGAATAAAGGACACAAAATGTAATATGTAAAACACTTCCGACAGGACCACCTTTTGGATATAGGCTTTGGGGTTACAACAAAGCTCATATAAAAGTGATGGCGTTTCATAGACCTCATATGATTTCATAATACCGCCGAAAATCTTTTTACCTGTGTGTATATCACTATCACAATCGGTAATTGTATAGTCAAGTATTGTCGTCAAAAAAAATACATGTTCCAATATTTGTTTTAATTTCTCACTTAAATGGTCCAAGGCGTATTCAATAGATTCGGTCAAATATTTTGGAACTATAAAAAATGATTAAAACTTTTATTTACAAAAATATATTTTAAAAACAGAAGTAACCCTCCTAGCCCTTAAAAATTAAATATAACACAGACTACCGTCAATGATTAGCAATTTACTTACTTAAAAAACGATCAAATTCGATTCGATTTATGATTGATTGTTTTCCATTTTTTGCCGATGAATTCAGATTATTTACTAGAATTTATTCCCACAGAAAGTTTTATTTCCGACGAAATCTTATTTCTTTTAGTATATTTGAATATTAATCGAAATTGAATCGGTTTTTAAACAACGTATCTAAACGTATACTCTGGTCTGGATCGCATATAATCCGAAGGTTTACGACATGATATTTTTTTTAGAAACCGTGTTGCAGGAGGGTTACCTTCTTTAATCGTTAATAAATACCATCATCAATTTGTTCCCCACCATTACCACAATCACGATTAAATAATCGTATACCAGCTACTATATATGTTAATTCTTCTAAATTCTTAATTTTATCTCTCATTGACAATTTTGCAAAATAGCGTAACTCAGATTTTGGGAATACTGAGTGTAATGCTAGAAATACTTCTTTTTGTACCTATTTGTTTGAAAAAAATGTGTGAGCCTCATCCACATAAGTTCACGGGGGAAGTGAAACTTCTTTAGCTGTAGATGTTATTTATATATTTATTACCATTCTTATTTCCACTCTATTGAGTCATTTCCATTTTATTGTAATAAAGAGAAACACATAACGTCGCTAAAGAAGTTTCATTTCAAAAAGCACAGAAAGTTTAATATGGTATACACCAGCCTTTATATTTAGAAAACAAATAACAAATAATTTTCTGACTGGCCCAAAGTATGAATATTAAATAAAAGCCCGAAAATATGTTTCGAACAAAATTTGTTAATAGTTTTATAATTGGAACAAAAGTTTGTTTTACCTTTTATACCATTTACTAAAAATAAATTTTTGGGTGGAAATGGGATTGATAAGAGGCAATGAGCTTAGTTTTATATTTACTTCATTTTATTTACACAATTCGTCCAAAACATTGAACACGAAATCTAACTTGATTTCAGAAATACACGTGTGGAAAAATCGATTTCAGAATAATTTAACTCTGACTTTTGCGAAAATAGTTTTCGAGATATTTTGAACCTTTCCGCTATAACCAAAATGACAAATTGTATGATTTTCTATCAAAGCCGTAACTATTTTTTCTATCTATAGTACTATTAAAGTCCACGTTAACAACAAATTGTTGACAAAAGCTAATATCCGCAGACCGCAGTATATTAAGCGGAAAACGAAATAAGAAATAATTTGACCAGGGCCGTTCTAGTTCATGTTGGTCTTGGAAGCCCTTTTAGAAAGAAAAAAAAAACGTGAATGATAACATTAAAATGTACTTTGGTTTCATCACGTGCACAACTTTTGGTTTCGAAAAAATACTTCCGAATTTTTTTGCACCTAAACGTTCTGTCAATACCGTTAATAGCATCAGCAAGTGTCGACTATATGGTTCTAGAGAAAGACTATCGGCTAATAGCGGGTAGTTCTCGAGCATTATCCGCTATTAAACGGCTGTTTAGAGATTCGGGCATTGGCAGCACTGTAGGTCTATGGGTTGTACGCGGACTCGGAGATTGGATGATAGATGGGTGCGACTCTGAGGCCGCATTATAGATTATAATTATGTTTAAAAGTTTTTTTACCTGTACATTCATTGGATTGCCAAGACCAGCTTTAAATGTAATATAACAAATAATTTTATTATATAAATGTGTAAGTTTTGAATCATCCGGTTCATATACTGTAAATTTTAAATCTTCTTCAAGTGGTGCCAAATGAGTTTTATATTTCTCACGAATTTGCTCGACAATTATTCCACGTCCATTAAATGTTGTGTTAAAATATAATTGAATTTTTAAACATATTATTGGCAAGGATTTTGTCTCACTTAATTTTTGTACACAATGATCAACAAACAGTGTCACTTCGGCACGTGACATACTGCGTTCAGGGGCTAAACCCCATTTTGGATCTAACGATGCCAATTTTACCTAAAATGTATATTTTTAATTTATTTTGATATTTTACTTTGATATACAGCTGTCGGTTTCATAGGTAGCGTGTTATTTTTTTAAATTTTAGTTTTTTTTGTGTCGATTGGCGAATACATTTGCGTATTATATACTTATGTTCCAAACGTTGTACTGAAAAGCGAATGGATTTCACTGCTAGTTAACGTAAACGCTCTTTCTCCTAGTGCTAATTTTGTAGTCACCATAAAGTCAAACTACTTCACTACTTCATAAAGACATAAATGAATATGTAAGTTATGGAACCGAACCATGGGAACGTATTATGATATTCTTAATAAAGACAAAAAAATAACTTTAATCTGAGCGAGAGAGAACTGCTTTCTGATGTTTTGGCGTCTACAATCGGTTTATGTCTCGAGATAATGCAGGTTCATATGGGCCCCGCTCCTTTTGGGCTCCCAGAGAGGTGTGAGAGTATGAGATATATTAAATTAACATCGTTTATCGTTAATCTGTTTTAGGAAGTTACAAAACAGGGAGGGTCTCCGAGACTTTAATTTCCCTGTTTACCAACCACGTAAATTTGGCAGACTTGACCATACCAATAAATCAATTGTACTCTCATTAATTTTTAAAACTTAACTTTCGATGTTTCGAAAAACAAACGAGATTATTTCTCGTTTCTTTTTCTCGGAGATATTAAAATTTCCACGGTCTTATTTTGATGAATCTAGTTTATATTTTAAAAAAAATGAATGTTTTGATATAACGAAATTGTATCGATAATTTGTATCGGAATCCGTCATAAAATCTTGTTGCCCAAGAAATGATAATATTGTTCTAGCCTGTTTTTAGGGATGCTTTGATATGCTCAAGGTGTCAAAAAGTTTGACTTCTAGTTTTCCTGTACTCGCCATCTGATTTTCTCGCAAAAAAAGAGTTTTCCCTCAAAAAAAGTGCAATAAACTTAGCTAGGTGTGTATAAAGCGGTAATGTGCCATCTATACTATAAACTTACAAAATATGTAACAAAATTTTCCGTCATTTGAACATCTCGCACCCCATATTCACGGATTATTTCGAGTATAATATTTTTGGTTACATTATCAACTTCTTTGATTTTTGTAAAAAAATCGTCCACATCTTTGCTATCATCGTCATTATTAATTGTGAGTGTAATTTGTGTCGAACGAGACATTTTCTTTTGTATAATCGATAAAATTAAGTAAAAGTGTTTGACATAATAATATGTCAAAATATAAAACAAATTTAATTGTTTAGTTGTTTACTCAAATTATTGACATAATATTATTAGTACTGGCTACTAATATTATTATGTCAATAATTTGACAAATAATAGGTTTTAAGTAACGATTAGGTTGTCGGTAACGCGTTGAAAAGTAACGGTAACGAATTACTTTTTTCTGGTACCTAATAGACATTCTCATTTCAAATCACGATTTTTTTTTTGTTTCAGACAAATGCTAAAAAATCAATGTGAACAAATTAATAAAGGTGCTTTTAGACGGTCATATCAGTTCTCAGTTCAGTTCGGAAAAAGGTTTGTTTTTACACGATCCGTTCAGTTTTTACTATTCCCAGTCGTTTTAGTTCTTTGTAGCCCCAGTCGACAACAAAATCGTGATCCTTGGACATAGTGACAGACCTAAACGTGCACCGTCATGATTTTCAAGAAAACTGACGTGAGCGAACGGATTAGGCATAACGCCCTTGTTAACACATAGGAATTCTCAGAAATGAAATGAAACAAATGGGTCTATCCATCCCGTCAGTTCTCAGTTTCCGTTCTTCTTTCATTTTTTCATTTTTACACATAGGAAAAACTGACAGTTCGACTGAAACTGAACTGAGAACTGATATGACCGTCTAAAAGCACCTTGCAAATACTTTACGCATTTTTTCATCTTATTGTAGGCAGTACGAACATCGCATGCGCATAAAACCCTATGAAAAAGTCTATTTGTAACGAAAGACTGTTAGTTCTTCCGTTACTTCAATTTTACAATAAATAATATTTCCAAATTTTCCATTTTGTTCCAAATTGTTGTGCACTTCCGAACTAGTGCACATGCGTTAATTGTAATCTATCATTGGTCAATAGATCATGGAAACATGGTTCAAGGTTATATTAACTCAATATTAGCAAAAATTGGACGACTGTTTCCCCTCGACTACAGATGTACAATTCGAGTTTTCTACAGCTGTCAAATTTTAATGAATGCAAATTAAAAGATAAACAACGGATTAATAACAAAAAAAGTTTATTAAAAATAATGAACAAAAATTATAAAAAATAAACTTTTACTGACCAAAAATCTGGTCATAACTTAAATATATATAGCATTTCTAAATATATGGAAAATTTATTACAAAAGATTCTTTAGATGATTTCTTTTACAAATTTTGGGGAAATGATTTGAATAAAGGTTGTTAGTATATTTATAATGAACCACTTTTATTTGAAACATTTTCCCAAAAACCGAATGAATAAGGCACGAAATGACTATACAATTCTGGAAAAAGGACACTTGTGGCCCATAGTACATCCCAGATAAAAATATTTCAATTTATTTTGGGCAGCGAAAAAGTAACATATTTTTTAGAAAAATTGAATCCAAGCCTGAACAAAAATTTATGGGTTAAAGTGAAATCAACCAAGGAATCTCCGAATAAAATTTTTCGCATACATCAAGAAAAATTCTATATAAATCTAAAAACATATAAGTCAAAATATATAATCTAAAATAATATATACAAAAGTGTGTACCCACTCAATTGAATTTGTACCAACTCTACACAGTATTTTACATGATTCAATAATATTTGAAATTCCATGTCCAGTCACACGCTACTGAAAATATTTGCTTTGTTTCTTTCGCGCGAATAACGTACTTTCAATTTGAATAAAGCGTGTGTATTCGTTTTGGGCGCTTACACGCTTTTAGCGCCATTAAGTGTTCCACTTGTGTTCAAGTGTTTTTAAATCTCTGGTTCTACTTGACGCTGTGTATGCTAACAAAGCGCTAATGGTTGGATTCAAACGATAGACATCACGCTCAAAGAACTCTACTACTATAACTCCCAAAACGAATACCAGTATAAGGGTTTGTTTATTTATGTCATGTGCACAGTGTAAGCGTTCATTAGAGGGATTTTCCCTTTAAACTTAGGGAGGAAAAATTCAATATCTTTATCATCACTATCGTTAATATCATTATTAACTATTTCAAACAAACATTCTATTGCTTGAAAAACAGCTTAACTGTTTTCATCCGCCATATTAAATATCGATGCAACTGATGCTTACACGTACTTATAATGCGTAATGGAACGAACGGCATTTTTAAGAGTAACGTAAGCGTTCATAAGCCAATACGAACGCCAATAAATTGCGCTTATAAGCGTGAGCGCATTACACCCTTGGCAACTTACTAAGTTTAGCAAGGATTTTATTGTTCCAAACAAGACGATTGTCAATATAATGCCAGCTGTCAAATATCATTATCATTTGATACAAGCAAGAGATACGGTTTACTGTTTATTCCTTTTTTAACGGTATATATTTGACAATTTTATTTGTACTATATTTTTAGAGCAAAAAGAAGAAAGTTTGAAAAGTAGGTATAACGACACCCTTCTGGTTGTTATAACCTCTGGAAGTATTGCGTCATTTGTGATAAGAAATATAAAAGATGAACAACATGCTAGCGTGTAACTAAACACAACGTACAAAAATAAAATTATTTTTCTAATACTGTTTTGTAAAAAAAAAATTTATAATAATTTATACTTGTAATTATTAACATATTTCATTATTTAATTCCACGGTTAATGTTTCAAAAAATTCACCATGTTTATCAACAACTTCAGTTTCTAAACCACAAAATTGCCAACTAAAAAAACACAGAAACCATAATCTAATTAAAAACTATAATTATTATATTTCAAAAATAAAATTATTTCAAATATATTTCAAACAAATAAAAGTTTTTTTTTTGAGGTACAACGCACTTACCTATTGCCAAACATATCTCTCACTTGAATTTTATCTAAAAATAATTTGGGACTGATTGTAATATTATGCGGTGATTGGAATGCTAAACTTTGGTATGATAAATTTGCAATCATTTTTGTGGTATTTGTATGCAGCGAATTGAATTCGGCTGCTGATAAACCATGCATATTATGACCAACGGGTATTATATCCAAAAGTCTAAAAAAATTTGTTATTTAATAATAATTGTTATTAACTAAATTACAATTACATAACTTAATTACAATGGACAATCTAAATCAATTTTACTATTTTGTAATTATGCAATTATTGGGAAACGAAAGATGCAAATTGTTGCTATTGTCAAGAAAATCAGTCCTTAGAATGGTCTGTATACATAGACAAAGCGTTGATAGTAGCGGTTATGACCACTTCTGGGAAGTAATTTAGTATCATCACGTAGTGAAAAATTATCACTGGCCCGGGAAGCCAAAGGTCTTTGGTTCGATACTCAGCCAACATGTTTGCGATTTTTATATCAAACATTGAAGATCAGATCGAATAATGTGAATAGAGTTTATATATATAATGGCACACCTCTCTGGGGCTTAATTTTTTGAAAATAACTCAAATGCGTGAGATTTCATCCGGATTTTCATACATTAACAAAATTTGAAATTAATCGAAGATTTAAATACTCCCTTCCTTTCATTCCCAATTCTGTTTACGAAATGATCGAAGATAATCCAATAGATGTCTAAAGAAGTTGGAAACATGAACCCAGAGGGAATTGGAGCAGCCTCGCATTGGTTTAATTATACTTACTCGCATTTAATTTGAAAATTTGTTGTATGATCATTATCATATTTAATTTGCAATTGTAATATACCACGTGTTTGTTGTGTCTTTTGCGATACACGTATTACAGCTTGTAACTGTGCACCACAAAATGGTTGATGATTTTGTGTCACCAAATACATTGGTCCGTAGCCTTTAACATCTTCACCCAAATAACCAAAATCGCTACGATAATTGTTGTCTAATACTAATGTTTTATTATTATTATTGAATAAATTAACTGGAAAACAACGACCATACGTAAATCCAACCAGACCTGCTGCACATGGATATGCAATAAATTTACATCCATTCTCGGGATTGTATGCTTTTGTTAGCAAACTCTCTAAATAATATTGCCATGCACGTATGTGACTGCAGGCGAGATCACGATTTAATGGTTCTGAAACAAAAAATAGTTATTAGTTCAGAAAAGTTATACAAAATGCGAGGCAACTTCAGACATTTCAGAAATGTCCTCTACGGTCAAAACGGCTATAAATTTTAAGAGATAATTAAATATCACTTTGTCTAGGCGTTAATTCAACTCTGAAAAGACAAATAATAATCTAAGCTCTTAAAAAACTTAGTCTTATCAAACTCTACCAAAAGATGCCTGCAATTTCACGATTTGAAACACCGCTAAAAATTCCATGTGGTTACATAAACGATCTGGGTTGAGCCACTCAAGATCCCTAACCTTCTGTGCATAGGCGTAAATTCAGCACTGGAAATAAGAAGCCTCTGTAAACGTTAGAAATTTTGCCTTACCAAATTGTGCCACGACAACAGAGCCACGTCCATCATTACATCCAGACTGTTCTCGTCCACCGTTTGGGAAGAAATCAACATGACCAATCGGTTCCAATAAACCGAAACCATCAGTCCAAATCGGACTACCATCTGTATGAATTACATCTACAAATCTTGCATCAGAAATGTCCAATTTTTTCGACTGATCTCGAAGTAAATGATGCTTAAATAATGGACTTGCTGGATCCAAAGCTGTCCAAAAAAATATAATTTGTAATGGATTCTTTTGTTAATCATGATTTGAGCAAGGAGGATTATCAGATAATTTATATACCTATATCTTCCTTTCTCTGATTTTGATAATTGGAAAATATGCTAACAACCTATCCAAAGTACGAGAATGTTTATCCTTCGAGCATATTCTATTTTGTTGAGAAAAACTGGCTGAAAGAATTTGTTATGTATTATCACAAGCATAGCTTGAAATTATCGACAAGGTAGTCAACACTTGCCTTGATTATCACTTCGCAACTACCAAAAACAGACGAAGAAAGATTTATATAAACTGTGTATTAATCGTTCCTTCTCAGATCTAAAAATCATCACTGTGGTAAGTTAAACTTACCAGTAATACGTCCAATTAAACTCCCTTTCAATTTTAAAACTTCAGACGCTACACCTGCAATATGAGCACCTAACGAAAATCCCAATAAATGTATGTGATTAGGATCGGCTCCCAGTTTTAGCATGCTTAATAGAAGTACACCAACTTGCCGTCCAACAACTTCTGTATTTGCTGCGGCTGTCCGATAATTAGGTCCTCTGGCACCATTGGCCCAATCCACTAATACTACATTATAATCATCCTAGCAAAATAAGTTTTTCTTTTAAAGTTTTTGAGACAGAAATTATGCAAACATTTATCTTACAATTTTTAAATATGCTTTTACGGCTGTTAAGGCACCAACTTCATCCCATGTACTCATGTAGCCATGAATTAAAAATTTAATGGTGCTACTTGGATTAAATTTCGATTCGATTACACTTGTAATATTCTCATAATCTAATAATGCTGGCGTTGAAAAATTTATATCACGTCGGAATAAATAAAATTTTGTATTTAATGTTAATGGACTTTCTGGTGCTTTCATAATGGGCAAATGTTTTCGTGGTAAATCAAAGCAGCCAATAGTTTCTGAAAGAAAATCCACAAATTACTATTTCTATCTTTCTTAATATTTTATCTTGGCAGATAGTATCATGACCAATGGTGGGGTTCTTGACAGGACACTGTCGATTGAACAACCACCTTCATAACTTGGGGATCTTTGATGATCCCACTTGTAGGGCCTGTATGGAGGACGATGCAATCTCCATACATGTCATTTGCACCTGCAGGGTGTCAGGCATAGAATGTTTGGGTCCGAAACCCTGGATCCTTCAATCCTGGGAGCAATCCCGACGGAGAAGCTGTGGGCTTTCTATGCGGCCTCAACAGAATCCTATAGCTCAATCTGCTTAAAATAGCACCTCTTACCCGGAGACGTAAGAAACTTTTTATAAATATTGATAGAAAATAAATGAATTTCTAATTTATCATAAATGAAAAATTTCAAAAAACCTGAAATACACATTTTTATTAACATAGGTAACGCACTAAAAGGGTATAAAATAATTGTAAAAGCGTGAGGTGCTTATGTTGAAAATTTCTTTGAACGACTCTGATTATTTAATTTCAGTACAAATCATCTCTTTTAGTGCGTTTTAACAACTTTTACTAGAAACATTTTTTTGAAAACCGAAAAGAACGCCACCATTAGCTGTCCATTGTTCTATTGAAAAATAACGTTCCTTTTTTCAAATTTTTGCAGTCAGTTTGTGTCGAATCCATTTGGTTTTCGAAAAAAAATTTTGAATAAAATTTGCTATTAAAATACATTTTTTGTTCTAAACATTTTTTCGAAAACCGAATGGTTGCGGCACAAATCAAGTTTAAAACTTTGAAAATGGAACACCACTATTGCAGTCGGTGGTCACGTATTACTACTGTGTCATTACAGTTGCATATATTTGTAACTTTCAAATCGATACGACAATTAGAAGTGGGTGAAAAACAACTTTCAACATTTGTTTACAATCTTTTTGCAAGTTGAATAAATAATTAATGGAGTTGTTAAACTCATAATTTTAATAAATAACCTTGAAGTTGATCTATTTGACATAAGCAAACCTGCGCGATCAAGTATATGAAAGACATGCAATTCGTTACCATTTATACCTACAACTATTTCGTAATTGCAATGATAAAAATGGACTAAATGACCTTCGAACTTGTAAAATATTTTGAAATACACTCGATAAATTTTTAAATAAATGCTAATTTACCGGTGTGATTTGAAATTGACAATATTCAGGACATGGTCAAAGATAAAAATAATACTTATGAAAATAACTACTTTTAATTGATGCATATGATTTTAAAGAGCAATTAAATGATTAAGTAATTGAATATCTGAAGTAATTAAATATTGTGAAAGCTTTTTTTTTTTTTTTTTTTATTACATACTTTATGCGGGTGGTTTTTATTTTAAAAAGACAGGAAATTTTATAACTGTTAATATAATAATATACTTTCGTTTAAATCGTAATATTTAGAGTATAAAACAATTTGTGTGATTGTCTAAGCATAAAATAAACGATTGCATTTACGATTAAAGAATATCAATACACAATTTTACCTCTATATACAATATGGTCGGATGCAATTCGCATTTTACTCAGGGACTGAGGAAACAAGTTATTAACAGGAGCGATTTTTGACTGATAATTATTTTGTTGCAATTCTTTGATCAAATATTTAAAAGTTTATACTTTAAATAGTGCTATACTTGCCAAATATTGAAATGAGAGATAAAATAAGGCAATATCATGATTTACAAATATCTCACAAACTATAAGATTTGTTCATCATAGCCCTACACAAAGCTTTGATCAAAGGAAAACAATATTATATAAGTCATCAAAAATATGCGCGTACGCCGATAATGTAGGAATCCTCGCTCGAACCCCAAGAAAGATTAATAGAAGTAGTCCTTCGATCCTCATAGGACGAAAGGATAACAGACAATCATAAAATAGACAATATAAAATAAAAAGCGGTAACACAGTTTAAATATCTTGGGTAGATGGAGAATAACGAAGGGAGAACAAATGCCACTCTAAAACAAAGAACTCAAAGTGGAAACAGAGCATATTTTTCAAACATATCACTCCTGAAAAACAAACTCATCATACGTAAGGCCAAGATGAACATATCCAAGACCCTAATAAGACCCATGAGCATATATGCTAGTGAAAACTGGTCATTACCACAAGAAGACCAGGAGAACATCAAAAGATTCGAACGGAAGATAATAAGAAGGATATATGGAGCGGTTCGAGTGAACAAAGATGACTGGCGTATCCGGACCAACAGAGAAATCTTGGAAATTCTGCAAGGAGAGGATATAGTAAAGTTTATAAAATCGCAAAGGGTGAAATGGTTCGGACACGTTTAGACAGTGGAGGACACAAGGATTCTATTCTTTGAAGATAATGATCGCTAAGATATACGCCAACCGAAGAAAAGGAAGTTCTCGCCTGAGATGGCAGCAACAAATACTCGGCGACTTGAAGATTATGCGAGTCACTGGATGGGGTACAGCGGTCAAGGATCGTGTTATCTGGAGACGTGTGGTCGATGAGGTGTAGACTCACCCGGGCCTGTAGCGCCTATTGAAAGTCAATGGTTACATAAGATATTGAAAATGGGTTTTTTTCTTCAAAAAATTCAAATTGGTTTACAATCCAAGAAAAACGAAATGAGATAGTGGGTTACAACAAATTTTTGAGCGTATTGTTAGCCAGAAATTTTAGAAGAAAGTTTTTTATAGAACACATAAATGTTTTTATATTATACTTGTGTATGGATGTGATATGAATGTGATATGAATGTTTCACACCAAATGTTTATATTCATTCTATGTAAATATGGAGTAATCAATTGTGTAAACTTTTCTTATATGGTAATGAAAAAGAAAATACTTCTATTAAATGCTGTTTATTAAACAACATTTAATGAAGTCGGAATTATTCATCGATGTCAATGATCGAACGTTTCTATAATAAATTTTCTAAATAAATAAATGGTTTTAACACTGTATGTTAAACTATTATTTTCAGTGACGGATTTAGACTTGATGCCGCCCTAGGCCCTGTTTATCGCGCCGCCCTTAATGTTAGAATAAATTTAATTAATTTTGATACAATATTTTTATCTTTAATTTATAATAACTTTATTTCGTTAGAATATAATTTTTAATTATAACTAATAAATATTTCAGACATGTAATAAACGTTAAACAAATAAATGAATGTTTTTTTTTTTTTTATATTAATCAATTTCAAAATTTTTTTTTCCTGGCTTTGGTCCGCGCAAAAATATCAATTATATCATCATACTCAATTTCTTGGACTAGTTGAGCTTCAATAGACAATAATGCAAGAGCATTAAGTCTATCTTGACCCATACTGGCACGTAAATAGGTTTTTACTCTTTTTAAAGTAGAAAAAGATCTTTCTCCTGAACAATTTGTAGCCGGAATACTCAAAAAAATACGTAAAGCAATATCAACATTTGGGTAAACATCTCGAAGACTACGTGAATGTAATACATTGCATATATTTTGTGCAGAGCGTTCATCTTCCGTATTTGCTGAAGAATCTTCAAGTTGGTAATGTAAATGAATACATTCGTTGCCTAATGTCTCTTCTAAGTCGTCAGGATACTTGTCGACTAATTTATTGGCAAGATTTTTTAATTCGATTGTATCTATTTCAGATAAATTGAATTATAATATATTCTATAGAAAATTCTTTACAAAAATTAATCTGAACTCATTTTCAAAGGCGACTGTCTTTACTTTTTTTCGTCTCTGAAATTTTGGAATTTCAAAAATTTTGCCGCCCCTCAAATCATGCCGCCCTAGGCCCGGGCCTCGCGGGCCTAGGCATAAATCCATCACTGATTATTTTAATAAATTAATTTTACTCTATAGTACAGTTAAATTGCATCCGATTTAAACAAAACTTAATTTTGGTTAGCACAATAAAACTGTATTCGAATTTTACGAACTAGTATGTAAATATTCAATATTTGGGTTATTCTTTTTAAATTTTATATTAAAATAATTTATGTTCGCGGCTTCGCCGCGTTTTATTTTTATATCTCCGGCTCCTGTCATTTTAAGATTAAAAACTTCAATGTAATTTCTCACAGCTTCCTCTACTTCAAATATTTATCGATACTTCCACCAAATTTCTATTTTGGCGAACATTTTCGAATTCTATCTCTCGTAGCAAGATAATACATACCAGTTTTTAAGTCTAATCATAAGATTTTATACAAAAAGAGTTAAATCGGTCCAGTAATTTTTGCGTGATGCTCGAACAAACAAATAAACAGGCATTTATAATTTTATAATAGAACAGAGATTTCAACAGTGCTGCGTCATGGTCACTATTTTCGAAAAAAAGTTGTCGAAATATTACTTTTATAAATGAAATGTATAACCAAAAACTAGAGAGTTTCAAAAAAATGAATAAAATTGGGCTGAATTGTTCAATAGACTTTCTGAACTCGAAAGACTCCATCAGGATCCATAAAAGTTAGTTTTGACCTAGCTCTATGTTCTATTTTTAATATAACAGAATTTACAAGAAATATTTTTAATTTCTATTGTAGATTTTTTTTTAAATAGAACATTGGGTGGATTCGGTTACTGTTTGTAACGTATACAAGCGCGGAAGTTAAAAGTTAAAACTATAAATTTAATAAAAGAAAAAAATTATATTTATTTATTAATATAATTGCATGCTGATATTAATGAAGTAACAACATTTTGTGAAACCATGTACATACAGTCTTTAGTCTTCAACAACCAGAGTGTTTAATTATGAGTCATCAACCTAAACTTATAAATAAAATTGTTAATAGAGTTAAATTTTTTACGTGGAAAGTATTTTCATAACTTTTCATAAATTTAATGTGTGTCTATCGATTTGTTCTCATATCACGTTAAAATAGCTCAACCCATTATCAAAAAAAACAAAAACAAAAAAAAAACAAACAACATTTGTTCGAGATATTTACGGTAAATACGGATCAAATGGGATTGAACCCTCGACCTCTAGCTAAGATACCGAGACGCTCTAACAGCTTTAATATTAGGCTTTGATACCAAAAGAATGCTATCAATGTTCAAATATGGTCAAACATATTACTTACATGTCAATTTAAGTAAATGCTGTCACTTTCATTAGTATAACATAACCGAAAGGCAACCATACTAACAATGGATGGAAAGACAAAAAGTTTACAAAAACAATTAAAAATATGTAATATATTCTGTTACATATATATATATATGTTATATATATATGTATATATATATGTATACAATATATATATATATACGTATATATATATATACATTTATATATATATTTATTTATTTATATTTATTTAAAATCGATACGATTAACGGTTTTCAAGGTATCAGACCCATAAAAATTGTATGAATTGAGAAGGCAAAATTTTGAAATGTGTTGGTTGGACGTTAAAATGAACCTGATTTTCTTACTGTTTGGGTCAAAATTAGCCTAGAAAAAGATTATTATTAAAATCGAGAACAAAAATTTTCTTCACTTTTGTCCCATTTTTTCCAAGGAGTACCCCTTAAAAAAATCGCTAAAATTGTAGGAAAATTTTATATCCCCGATTTTGATAAAAACTTGGTTTTAAGCTAATTTGGACCTAGCGAAAACGATGGCGTTGGTTAAAATATGATACGATTAACGGTTTTCAAGGTATCAGACTCTAGTGGTAAAATTCCAAACTGTATGAATTGAGAAGGCAAAATTTTGAAATGTGTTGGTTGGACGTTAAAATGAACCTGATTTTCTTACTGTTTGGGTCAAAATTAGCCTAAAAAACGATTATTATTAAAATCGAGAACAAAAATTTTCTTCACTTTTTTCCCATTTTTTCCAAGGGGTACATATATATATATATATACAATAGAGTCTCACTAATCTTACTTATAATTTATAGTTACTATGGAAACGACAATCAAAGTTGACATTTCAAAATTGAAACAAAATTTAAAAAAAATAATTTTATAGTTAATTTTTAGAAGTATAGTTTCTGTGGAAATGATAAAATCAACAAAAATTTTAACCAACTCCAAAAAAAATGAGGAGATTCTATGTTCGACTGTATGTATTTTTCTAAAATGTTCACCCCCTTCAAGATTATTTTTTGAGACAAAAGATAGCCTATATCCTTCTCCAGGATATAATCTATCTCCTTGCCAAATTTCATTACGATCCGTTTAGCTGTTTAGTCGTGAAGAGGTAGCAAACAGAGTTTTACTTTCACATTTATATAGTAGTATGGATATATATATTGATGACTAATAACTAAGCAATCTGATTGTTGAAAAATAGGGACTTTAGTAGAGTAGTAAATCTTACTAATTAATTCAGAAGCATTTATTTACATAGACTACTTGAAAATTCTGAAAGTATATACGTATTACCTCTTTATATATTATATAATTTTGCTGAATGTTCGATGTAAGATGTTCAAAATTATCTCAAAAACTATTATTCATTTTGAAAATTTTGAAAATGGTCACCGTGACCGAAACACATGTAATAATCTTTTTTTAATAAAAATTAATATAATGTAATTTATTATTTCGTCTTATTTTTCTACGGATTTTCAAACAAAAAGTTTTTGAAATACTGAACTATTTCCGTGGACTGAATCTGTCGTTGCTTTGAGCCAATGAACTTATGGACTATAAAATGCGTTTGACCTAATTTTTCATCAATAGACAATTTAAATCAAATTCTTGTGACAAAAGATGTACAAAAATATTTTGAATTATTAAAGAATCAATCAATTTTGATTGTTTCACTTAAATGTTAAGATTACACCCTTCGGCAAAATATTATAAAGCTATTGATCAATCATGCGTATATAATTACCTATAACAATTCATTTGATTAAAGAACTCATTATAATATCTTTTTTTAATTTATAAATAAAACAATAAAAAAAAAAAGTGATTATATAAAAATTAATTTAGAATATCGAATGCGTAATAATAATTATATTTCAATTAATTAATTTATTATAGACTATCTATTCATGCAATAAATCTGCACGATTATTTATTCAAATATTGGTATTATATAATTAGACAAGTTTATATTTTTTTTATCTGCAAATAATAAATTTAATTTTTATTAACAGGACCGTACCGACATGGTGGCCCCGGTGTCTTCGAAAAAATGAAAGTTTCAAGTCTAGGACTCTGGGACGTTAATGTCGTATTTATTGTCAGCAATGTGATTGGTCAAGCAATGAGATTGGTTGAACACGAATGGATATCTCCTATCTTAACAATGCCGATGATTGCCGACTGTCACTTAACCGATCGTTAAAAAAAAACGTGACATTGTACAATCTGAACTTTCATTTCACTCCCCATTTAAAATTTTGTATAGTCTCGCTATAGATGTTTTCACATCAAAAATGATCGAATTTACTACGGAGTACCAAATAACACGTTATATTTCTACCAAAGAAGTGTTTATATCCACACGGCGCGCCCGCACATATTTATTAAGTACCCGTATACTTTTTACAGCCGAATAAAACCACAGAAATATCACTATACTCAAATCAGCGTACATAGTCCAACATTTAAAAACAAATCTATGCACTGAACGAGTGAATCTTATGCTAAAACAGATCGAAATAGTAAAGGCCTAATTACACCTACTAAGTACTCGGGCGAGACAGCGCACTCGACCGAGTAAGCCACAATATAATCGGCCGAGACAGTACTCGGCCCAGCGACGGGCAAGTGATTTTGTGAAAGTCAGTGAATAGAACCAAAATAGAACCATGTTCCCCACCACTCATCCACTCAGTCGTTCGCCAATCGCCCTCCCACTCGGCCAGTGTAATTACGTTTGCGGCTGGCGAGTGCTCGTGTTCTATTGCAACTTTCTTATCATTATCCATTATCAGTCAATTATTGTCCCTCTTTCTTTCAATTTGTTTTGTTTTGGTTGACAACTGTCTCGCCCTGACCAGCTGGAATGTAATCATCTACTCGCCGCATCGAAGTAGCTCGAAGTTAATTTTTAAGTGAAGCTTTTTGGTCTTGAGCACTAGGGTCCCTCACTCCAGTGCACTAAATTATCTCAGAGACCGTCAGCACAAACCTCGTTACGGGCCTGATTATTAATATATAGATACCTAAAATGCATATAAAGACCATTCAAGATAATCGCAATGAGAAGAACTCTAAATATTTAAGTATCTATATTGGATATAAAATAACATAATTTGGCCCCAATTCCTTGATCATTTATTGGTATTATATATAAAACGTATTTCAATTACAAAACTATTACAAAGAGTGGTCATCATGAGTATGTTATTCAATCATATTTATTATCGCGGAAGATATGAAACTCATCGCTAATTTGGTGAAATTGTTGGCTCAGTGAAATAGTTTGTTCTTTTAAATTGAAACCAGCATACAGTACGACTTCCTAAATTGGGTTTGCGCGTTAGTCTAGAATATCGGTCAATCTGAACCGGTTTATTATCTTATTATTTGGCATTATAATATTAACATAATATGCTAATAAGAATATTATTTAATAATTGTTTTTGTGAACTTATTATGTCAGAATACTAAGTACAGACCAAATCTAATACAATTATTAAGAGTTGAATGTATTTGAAACTATTTAGATTGATCAATTTCTGTTATAAATTAATAATGTGAAAAAGATAATGTAACCATTATTAGGACTCGAACTATAGATCTTCGTCTATCCGGGACGATAGCCTAATTATACTTACACAGTAGTTACCTAGTCACATTATATATTTTCTTATTCACCTAAGTTTGTATACTTGTATGGGAATCCCCTCGCATTGTTATTGATAAATTATTAGACTATCTTTTCACATTTTTAATTTATAATATAAATTGATTAATCTAAATAAAGTCTCTAGGATATGGCGCGTCAAAAAATCCATGAACCCTAACTCTGCCGTGTGGTAAATAAGCTCCTGAGTCGATGGGGAGCATTTTCTCTCATATCATAAATATATATGGCAGAGCGGCCATTTTCGACATAGAAGGGAGGGGGGTTGGTGGAAAAGTTGACCCTAACCGTCTGGAAGCAACGGTAAGTCAAAGAATCCATTTTTTATACACCGGAAAAAATAGTGACAGGAAAAATTTTATGGCGGTTTCGGAAGAAAAAATTTTTTATGAGTTTTCTTCTACCCCACCCCCTCCGAAACCGCCATAAAATTTTGTTTGCCACTATTTTTCCGGTGTATAAAACCGTGCTTCCAGACGGTTAAGGTCCACTCCCCCCCCTCTATCTCGACAATGTCCGCTCTGCCGTATATATATATCGTAAGAGAGAAAATGATCCCCATCGACTCAGGAGCTTATTTACCACACGGCAGAAAGTTAGGGTTCATTTTTTTTGACGCACCATATCCTAGACTAATAGTGAACATCTGATTTTTTTCAATTTCAATTACAATTCTTACTAATCGTTTAGATTTGAGTATTTGAATTGTATTTAGTATTCTAACGCAATAAGATCACAAAAACAATTATTGATTTATAAAAAAAACAGTACGAAGGATTCCATTACAAATAAAAATATATGTTAATGAGAAATTTAATGTAATCACTAAGTAACTGAGGTGTACTTGGTTAGTCATCGTTCGGATAGACATAGGTCTATAGTTCGAGTCTTAACGGTTATATTATGTTTTTCACATTTTTTTTTGTAAGAACATTAATTATTCTAATTAATAGTATTTCTATTTGAAAATGTTACAGTTAATTTGTGCCCGATCCATTTTTTCCGATTAAAATTGTATTTTTGGCAAAGAAACTGGATTATTATAAATAATTACCGCAATAATGGCAAATAATCAAAACCGCTATCACGTAGCCGAGTTTTGTCCTTCTTTAATAATTATAGCATTAATTTTCCCAATTAAAAAAAGTTGAGCCAATTTTTGTTTTACAAATTTTATATTAATTCTTTTTAACAATTTAAAAACCAAAATAACCTAAAATATATTCATTTTTGAAACCGTAAAAGATAGAAACAATTTACAGACACAAAATGTTCCTTTTTTAAAAGTAAACAATTTTTATTTCAAACTTTGTTCATAAACTCAGTATAACCGGGTATTTAAGCAATTGACTCATGAAGCTGTTATTTTTCATATTTTTAAGTCAATTTTTACAATTTTTTTTTCATTTTTGAATAGAAAAAGGATATGTAGCTTTTTTAATGTCGATAAAATTTACAATTTTCGATAGCTTTCACCCAAATTCAAGGAATTGTGTAAATTTTTCTGAAACATCCTTTACAAACAAAATTCTCTTTTGATAGATATCAAATGAAAATTTATATTTCTACTAATAATAACATTTATTGATTATAAGTATAGCACGACCTACATTTAACCGGTATTTATTTTGTAATTTAATTTAAAAAAAAAAAAAAAACGCACCAATTCCGGGATATCAAGTAAAACGGAAAACAAAATGTAGAAACTTTTTTTTTCCTGTGAAGAATAGTTAAATGAAATTCATTCTGCATGACTTAACCTTTCATTTCACAGATCATTAATTATTTTTGAAAGCGGAAGTGCAATGAAAATAAAATCAACTTCGGTTATAGGTACAGACAATGCAATTTTTTCGGTGTGTATTCAATAAAAATAAACGATTTTCTTGCACCGTGATTCGACTTACATCTTTAAAACCGGAATAAAAGTGAAAATAAAACAAATACCATTTAAAAATAATTATATACATCACTCATAGAAATTTTTTATATGAAGGCAGGAAATACTTTAAAAAATTTACGTTTTTTGTTCGTTTTTTAAAATTTAATTCGGTTGATTTAAAAAAAAATTTAATTTTTTTTGGACTTTTTAGTGCCCTAGTGAAAACAGAGAACCTTCTTTTCGGTTAAAACATAGTCGGTTAAAAACTTGATATTGAAACTTAAATAAATTCAAAACTTACCATAACAAATTTCCTTACGTCCTGGTTGCAATATATGTTTATTAAGCATACGCATCATTCGATTCAGTTGAAAATTATCACGAATATTTCGTAGCATTGTGGTACGAAATTCATCTTGTGTTAAAGGTCGTACCGAGGTTATTGTTGTTGTTGTCAACGTTGTTGCTTGTTGCGCCTCTTTCACCGATAATCTTCGAGATCGTATTAAATTTTCACTATTACTAAATTTCGATTGTAAATTAATGCATGCCGTAAACAGGCATATATTAAACATTCGAGTTAATATCATTGTTAACAAAAAAAAAACAGTACTTCCTTCAATTTTACAAATAAACAAAAGTTTTTTTTTAAATTTATTTTGTTATTAAAATCACATTTTTAAATAAATCACTTTAGAGTTTGAAGTCAAGTTTAAAGAATTATAATATTATGGAATGTAAAAGAAATTCTCTTGTAATAATTATTAAATTAATATTAACAAGAAAAAAATCCACTTTCTTCCACGGACATAAAAATAAAAGTTTTACAGTTAATAAGCCGTACCACACAAACAACAAAACTGTTTTGCATATACGATGATATAGTCGCAACAAACACCACCGGACGGTTAGATCAGATCGTTTAGTTAGGTCTTAGATCGCTTCTTGTTTGTTGTTTTTTTTTTTGTGTATAATTTTTTGTTTAATATAAAATCATATAAAATAAATTTAATGTTAATCTTATTCATTTGACTGCTAAATTAATGTTTTTCACTTAGTTGGAGTAAGGTGTATACACTGCTGTTTGTTTGTAGTCATATTCGTTCGCTTGGTGTACTATGGATTATTTGGTGTGTGTTGTTTGTTGAAGTACGTATATTAACTTTCACTGGGTAAAATGGTATATAAATATACGGTACACAAAAATGAAGAAATCTATTATTATTGATACGTTTTTTAGCATACAGTAGCGTGGTTTTATAATTCAAGCATAATACTATGTAACAAATTAAAAAATTTGTTTGTCGAAATTGGAAACTATCTATTTTTAAGGAAGCGACATTTTTGATCTTTGAACTTTTTCTGTACTTCTAACGATTTCAAAATTAGATATTTCCCCCTTCTTGAGTGGTGGAGGGTTGTTTGGTACAATGAACGACTTTGCTGGAAGTTGTTTATTTTTAAAGAAGGAGCATATTTTTTGTCTTTGTATTTTCTTCTCTCTCTTACGGTTTCAAAGATAGATGGCCACCCCCCGAGGAACCCTAATTATTTCCACCATAAAAATTAGCCTAGATTACGCTCTGAAAATTCCTCTAATTGCTAATAATATCCTGGACAGACAGACAAAAATTACAACGCGTGTTTTGGTTTTTGTAACCTGCAAATAACCATAGCAGCTTAAGAAAAGGCATTCTTTCGAAATCATAGACAAACATTTCAATTTTATTTATTTGCATAGATTAACAAACTTTTTTGATTGCTTGGCTTTCCACTTTCCTCGCAGTATCTCTTTAGGTCGTCCATAAAATATCTACGCAAAACGGGGGGAGAAGGGGAATTGCGTTACGTGACGAGGAAGGGAGATGTGGTCTAATCAAACGTGGCGTGACGCGACGTTTGAAATTCGGACAACAATTTTATTCCTTCTCTTTTAAAAACTTATTAGGCCACAATAGCTATGTCGTCAGGAAAGTACGAATAATTGCCAATCCTAATCGTAAAATCCTAAAAATATTATTTCATTTAGGGGGGGAGGCAGTTTTTATGACGTATTATTAGGTAGGGGGTTGACAAAAATGTGACGAAAAGGGAGAGAGAGGGGTGAAAAATGCGTTAATTTTGTGAGACATATTTTATGGATGACCGCTGAAAGCATCAACTGAAGTCTGCAAGCATTGCTGTTCTCATCTGTCCTGATAACGCCTCTTAAATTAGTTAGAAAAATTAAATCAAACGGGCGGCATTTTGCATATTTAAGAGTAATATAAATGTTTTGACGACCTTTTTACACAGAAAAAAAATATTTTTACGACCTGAAACAAATGTTACGAAGAGTAAATAAAACAAAACTCTAGTTTTCTTTGTTATGAGATGTGATATATCAAAATAAAACCTTGTTTTCTTTTGTTTACTAGGTGTATCTAATCACTATTCGACATATTGGTAAAGTTTTTGTGTTCTGTTTAATTACGTTTAATTTTTTAATTTAAAAAAAATAGTGCAATCATTTGATTAGATATATAAAATGCAAAACAATTATTTGTTTCCATATGAATGCTACAAGAAGTTCGTAATTAAGTCATACGATTGCCACAAAGAGAAGTAATTAATTCATTGTTTTTTTTTTTTTAAATATGAAATAAAAAACCAGCAGTGGGATGGGTTTGACTCTGGGTGAGTGTCACCCAGTACCTAAGTACCAAATTTTACATTTCTAACTTCAAAAATGGCCCATGTTCCATAGAAACTTTCATACCTTATTTTACCCATTTAAGGGATGAATTTTCAAAACCGCTGATACAACGGTCTTTTATTTATAAACAGAAGTCTAAACACCAATTTCTATATTTCTAACCACAAAAATGACGAACTTCTAAACTTCCATCCCTTAACCCCCTTAGAGGATGTATTTAAAAAAATCTTAGTGCTCACCTACGTTAAAATTAAAGTTTTCCCATAAGTTTGAAGTTATTTCGCGTTGAATGCAAAAAAACGCATCCTTCTAGCATGCCTAGAAGTGGGTTAGAATTTGTATACATCAGTTACGCAAAGGGCTATATAGATTATAGGACTCTTCATCAGTAATTTTAGAATAAACGAATCAGAAATCAAGCAAAGGCTCGTTTTGATTAATTTACTCAAAGAGATAACCTCCCGAATCCAATTTACTCTATCAAACCCTATTTTAAGTGGTATTAATCGGCTAAGTGCAATCAAATGGTTAATTCCTATTACAATATCAATTATTTAATACCATTGATAATCTAGTCACATTCATGGCTTGATCGAATAAATTTGTTATTTTTTTGAATAAATAAAATCTTTAAAAATTATAAACAAAATTTAGTTAATTGTTAAAATAATTATTTGTCATTTTACCTATAAAAATATCTTTTGTTGTTGCAGTAAACACAAGTATTGTGTAAAATTTTATTTTATTTGGTAAATTTACTAATTTATTATTATTACATTGATCACGTAATCGGAGCGATCTGCACGTAATGAAAGAAGTTTTTAGAAAACTTCTAAATTTCATTTTCATTCTTTGTGCGTAAAGTAAATTATAGTTACAAAAATCATAAAAATTGAAATAATTTTTTTAATAAATAAAAAACACGTAATTGGTATTTCGATTGCAATGTAGTAATCGTTAGAAGCTATAAATATTAAATACGTATAAACAATAATAAATTTTTTTAAATTGTTTTTGTAAACTAGCGTCTATTTATCCAATTGTTAGTATGATTGTCTTTCGGTTATATTATACCAACGGAAGTGACAAGCGTTTACGTAATTTGACATTTCATATCAAGCATTTGATGTCAAAGAATGTTAATCATATATTCGTGCGTATTATTGAAATATTTGGATATGCTCTCTGGTGGATAAATTATAAACTAGAGCTAATAGATCAATGTTTGCTGTCCCAACTCCCCTGACATGCCCTTTGGCCTACAAGTTTCGCGATCGCAATCTGATGCACAACTTAGTAACTATTGCTAGTAGGTTGAAATATTAAACCCAGCCCCCTGTCTGAGATCCCAATATGAATCAAATTAATGTGAGTGAAAAATAAAAAAGACAATGAGAAATCACAAATCAGTTTCAGCCGTTCAGATTCTCAGAAACAAAACAGAACAAATACGCCAGATATGAATGACGGAAAACTAAAATTATATAAAAAATTTGTCGCCCTTGCTATAACCCACTCAGCCTAATGGTCGAAAGTCCGGCCCTGAGAATACACAATGTTAAAAAGAGGGTCATTTTTTAATGGACCACTTTGTTTGTAAAAAAATAAAATAGGTAATTTCATTAATTTTAATGGTTATGAGTTAGTAATAAAACAATTTTTATAAAAAGTTAATTAAAGAAATTAATTGATAGAAATTTCTATTAATTTCGATGTTCCTCCGCCGCTGCTATTAGATAACCAAAAACAAATTGAAAAAGAACTGGTTAATATTTGTTGACAAGCTAAATATAATTACCATAAAAATTCCGTTATATAATATATTATATGGTGGTCTACTATTCATTGTAATTTATTTAATTAAAAACATATCAGATTAATTCTTTAAATTAATTTCATTCATTGTATTTTTTGGTTATAAAATTTGACATATTAACTTTTGGTTTATTATTTTGTGTGATATAATAAGCCTATTAAAAATTGAGGACAAGAGAATTATTTTTTGAACTATTTCTTACAAAGAGAAGACTCCAGGACTGACACCAGTCCAAGCGGCCGAGCTGTGAAAGACGCTCTCCTTGGAACTGGTTAATTGACTTCACTGTCGGCATATGGATAAGAAAGAGTCGGCATTTGTGAAAGTTTTCTACAGTTTCATTTCACGAACTCCAGATGGATATCGGCATAGTTCCTATCAAAGTCGACTGCAGTCACACAACTTACCAAATTCCTAGTTTGCATACTAATTGCTTGTCTTTTAAGGGTCGGTAAAAAGGGTCTAAAATTAAAAGTGATTAGATTTACCGCCATTTTCCATGTAGCTATTGATAAGTGATTGTACATTGGTCAAATTTTTGCTGAATCAAAACTTTGGACAATGGACCTCACTTTTGACTACGCTGGTGCTTTGTCTGTTTAAATTGTATTGTAAAACATCTTTCTACACCTCACTGATTAATCCTTCTGATAACTACTTACCCAGTTGATGCAAGAGGTCTGGAAAAGCCAGAATAAAATTGAAGAAACATCAAACAAATGTTTAAAATACCTCTTCACAATCCCTTCCGCTACTACTATTAGTCAAATTAAACGGTTTTAACCGAACTTCGGTTTTGGATCAGTTATAATTCCTGGAATTTTATATTATCAGAAGTTACTATTGTTGAATAATTATTTATTTACATAAAAATTAAATACAAGGCAGTATCAAATTAAAAACTAAAAATATATTTATATATTTTTATATAATATTGGATTATATATATATGAATAATATATATAATTATATATATAACAGAAAATTATCTCATATATAAATGTTTTAATGTCTTCCTACACAAATTTTAAAAAAAAAGTATTTTCTTTCGAAAAAATAAAAAATAAACTTTTTCGGAGACTAAAAATCTTCATTATTAAATATTTACAATTTTTTTTAAAATAAAATAAAATATTGTACAACAATTTAGGCAGAGTCTTTTTTTAAATAAATTTTTTATTCTTTAATTATTTTATTATTTTTTCTTTAATTTATACTTTTAAAATTTCTTTTAAATATTTATACAATAATTAAATAATATTGATGTAATTTGCAAATATTGGCACAGTTAAATATTTTAATAAATATATAATCTGGGAGTTGACATTTATAAAATTAATTTTGAAATATTTTTTTAAATAGAAATTCATTTATTTAGATTGTCTGTATTTCTGTAGGAACTCGAAAGCTTATCACTAATACTCTTGATTGCTATGCAACGCGACACGCGAAGAAAGCATCAGTGAACTATGCTTTATAGTTACGTGTGTTAGCGAAAATATGTTTTATTCGGTAGACTAAAGCCGCATATTTTAGACGGTTCTAATATACTTTAAAACCAACTTTAATGAGTGTCCGATTTTTGAGCTGCCATCTTTAAACCCGAGAAGTAAAAATACCCAAATATCTCGAAAGTTATTGATACTTATCGCATTAAATTTTTAATAAAAGCAGGAGGTCTGGAAGCGAATAATTTCTAGACATTATACTGAAATTACAAACAACAAAATTTTTCAACAAATTGTTGACTCACAATGTAATTATCGATTTGTAAAAAATAAATTCAAACTACCCGCATTCTTCAATTTTGAAAACGGTCAGAAATAAAGCAAAATTTTAATTTATAAAGTTGTTTTTTTTTATAAAAATGCTAGTAACTTTTGTTTAAAACATTTTTTCGAAAAGGTATTAAACAGGAAAGTGTTTGTCATATAGAATTTTATTACCTACACAATGACATCAGATCCAGCCAAATGAAACTAAATAAAACGATTTTAATTTCTTTAAATTCCAGATGAAATAAATATTTTTAGAAGTAATTTCACATAAAAGTTTGAAAACCATTTCTACTTCAAATTTGTCAACTCCCCAATTAGTTTTTTAACATAAATTTAGACTTAGTGTAATTTTGATTGAGGTAATATATAGCCTTTTAACAATGCCTGTCTTATGCTTAATCTATAATTTTATCAAGCTGATATTTGATAAAAACAATCTCGTTTTACATAGTATAAATGTAAAAACGATAACCCATAAGCGAAATATTTCTCAATCGAATTTACTCCAACTCTAAAATATTTCTTTAAAGTCTTGTATTCTTTTTCAACATATTTAAATGAAATTTTGATTGCATATCAACGTTGTTTTATCTTATCGATGCAATTTTAATATTTTATTGTCTCTATCATTCATTAAAAAAATTGTAGAAAAAAATATTGGAACTGTACTCGATATGACCTTATAACAACAATTTTCCCTAAAAAAGGAGTAATTTTCTGACTAGGATTGTTTAGCTTAAGAGTTACCAACTTTTGAAATATCTACGTTGATCTCATCAAAATAGATTTTCCGATTTTGTTCTTATAATGTGCCAAACCGCGGATTGTGGCAACCCTAATAATTATTAGGTCATTACATACAAAAATACATTCCAATTTATAAAAACTGAACCAGGAACTCACATTCTAAACTTATATATTACTAAATATATGTATAATATTACATACAGTAGCATTTAGAATGTTTCAACTGGTTCATTTTTTATGAACGGGAGTGTACATAACTCTCCTTAAATAATATCGTTGTAACAGCACTCTATTAACAATATTAAAAACCAAAATACCAAGTTTATACTTACCCAAACATTTATGGCATTATGCTTTATCGGTAAAAAATAACGAAAAAGTGAGCAAGCAATATCATATTTTCTTTTTTGTTTTGTTTAATATATTATTTAATCATTGCATCATATTTGTAATGAATAACAATAAATTTTTATATACTCTTCGAAATTTCGAAAGAATTTTCTAAATGTTTTATTCAAAAATTGATGGGTGAGATCAAAATTAATGCAAAGAAAATTTTACAAAAAAAATAAATAAAACGGTGTATAAAAATTAGTGATGTATTTATTTTGTTTTGAAAGGAATTTCTAAGTAACGTCTTACATCGAAACTTAATACGAAATCCCCAAACGAATCTAGAATATCTAAAACGAATTTTATAATAAAAAAAAGAAAATTCCCCAAAAAATATGTTCAGTATAAAAGTTGTATCAATTTTCGGACTTACAAACTTTTATAGAAATTTTTTGGGAAACTTTTAACTAAAATCTACTTGTCTCAATAAGTACAAAAATAAATTAAATATGTAAAAAAAAACGATTAAAAAAAAATTTTTGGAAAATGAAAATTTTCCCACATGGTTTGATCTATTTTTTCCACAAATAAAAAGACTAGATTTAAGGTAAAATATAATTTTTTTTCTTGTTTAGTTAAATGAAGTCCTTTTCCATTTTTTTTTATCTCTCGTCTAAATTTCTTTTTTTTTGTAATGCTGTAAAGCCGAAAACGGAAATTTGCTTTTAGTATAGAGCCTAGTTTCACCATTTCTGATTAAAAAAGTTTAGTGTTGCTTAGTCAAAAAAATGTGTTCCACGAATTTTGGATGATTAACTGATCGTGATTAAGGGGGAATAGCGGATTTACTGGAATGAAAAAAACCGGTATTTTAAAACATAATTTTATTCTGTTTTTATTTTAGAGTATTGGGATCTCTAGCAAGATTCTTAATATTTCAACCTACTAGCAGTAGTTACTAACTAGCGGTATGTTATGGGGGTTGGACAGGAAATATTGTCCTACTACGTCTTGTTTAATGTAGACGTTTTATAATTTACCCATCAGAGAGCATATCTAAGTGCTAGAGTTCCGAATATCCCCGCTAGAATTTTATTAGAAGAATGACTAATATCATGGTTAAATCTTCTGTGATTACTTAGTCAAAAATTTAATCGAAATTGGTGTAACTGGGCAGACTTTGTCCTAGATAAAAGTGACTTTCAAAAATGACAATTTCGATGTCAACAAACAGGAGATCGATTCTGTAACTTCTAAACTAAAACAAATGTTATAAATGCATTTTTATTTCTATCACAATTATAATGTACTTTTCAGATTTTCACTACGTTTCAGTTACAGAATCGACCCACAGATTCCATGTCGTATTCACAAGCGGTATTGATACCCACGGTCCCCACTCTCACACAAGACTTCATGTAACAATTTTTCTACCTATGTGCCCTTATCGTAACAAACAAAAATCCATCCCTTTTTTGTTTTAAATCATAATTTCAGAATAATTTACTATAAAAAGCATATCGATTAGAACTTAAAAAAATTAGTATTGTGATGTGTGCTAAACTCAACCAAATTCGAGTAAATATAATCACAAATTTTTGGAATAAAATCTTTAACGTTAGTTTTTTTTTCTTTTTAAATATTTTTACCTTATTTTAAATATTAAAAATATGTGGTGTTTATTTATTTATATTTTTTTTCAAAAATTTATTTTAAATATACGACGTTTTCTCTTAAAATTTTTTGTTATATTATTATTGTAGTTTGGTTGACCTCTTAAAAATTAACACGAACGTGGAATGTTTTTTCATAAAATTTTTTTTTATACAAGTTCAAATTTTTGAGGATACACAATGTTTATGAAAAACTGCTGCTGCCATTTTTTTGAAAATTATTCAAAGTTTTTGCATGCAAATTTTTCATGGATTTTAATACACGAATATTTAATGCTTTTATTTTCAAAATAAAAAATTCTATTAAAAAACTATAAGTTCAAATATCCTTCCCACTTTGTTTAGAATCCAATCAAGTGATTCAATTTTTATGTTAATCTAATCACAGACACAGAGTATGTGACACACGGTATGAACCAGCAAAGCACGTGTGTTTGGGTAAAGTGCGAAAAATGGAACATAATTTAGTGCTTCACATGATCTATAGATGGTGTTCACAAACAGTTTTTAGAAGAAATCAACATAACCTTTAAAAGCGTAAAACTGTCAAAGTGTTAGAACAATAAATAAATTATATTAAAATTATTTTGAACGATTTTGAATTAATATGAATAACAAATAATTATCATAATTAATTGTTATGATTTTGTACGTATAAACAAAGTGTAACAATTTTAACAACAGGCGATATACAAAAATTTCCCATGTGTTTCTCTGTGTACACACGATGTCGTACGAAGTTGATAATAGAACACACAATGCTTACACACTGTGTCACACTCCGTGTCTGTGTGTCTAATGGACAGCAACCATTGACAGTTGTTAGTTTAGCCAAGATTACATACTTAAAAAATATTTATGGACTATTAAGCATGTTTCACATCTTAGTAAAAAATGTGTACACATAATAAAATTGTTCATTCATTCAAAAGTAAAACTTCAAGAATCCAGATATGGTTTAGATTGAAAGCATTTGTAGGTTTCATTTTATTCACAACAAAGATGTCTATACTAAACTTAGATCACTAACAATGGAGCTTTACATCCACAAAACATAACTTGTAATTTTTATAAGTTTACAATAAACTTGACACCCATTTCCCAAAAAATCTGCAGTAAGCTATCTAAGTATGGTATAAACATCTGTGATTTGTATTGACAGTTTTGAGTGAATACAAGTCTGGTACAAAAATGGTATCACTGTTTCTTGGCTTATGGCAGTTGTTGGCTACCCACATATCAAAACAATCCAAAAAAAAACTTTCCAATACAAATTATATTAGTACAAATCGATACTCACACCATTCAAGTTAAAAAATTACTAAAAGTTAAATGTAAAAGCATTGCAAAATGGCGTAGCAGAGCAAGATGGATAGGGGATGAAGTTTTTTTTTAAGTACAAAACCACACACATCTGAGACACACGAGATTACCAAAAAAACGATATAATAAAGCCTAGTAAAATCGCGGATGGGGATATTAATAACATAATGGAAAGAAAGGATGTATACCCTTGAATGTTCGAATTAATTTAAGGGATGAACAAAATGTAGATATAGATGTCCGTTTTGAATGTTCACACAATTTAAAGCCGCTCACAATTTATTTTCTGTCGAATAACGACTTAAGTAGATAGTAAAGGCATTCTTTGAGAAACGAAAGAGCCTCAATTACATATACTGGGAACAAGAACATATAACTTTTTTAAGGGTTAACATGAAAGAAGCGCCCTCTGCAAAGGGTCACGGCAATACAGTCTTTCTTTTGCTCATGTGTATGAAAAACATCCAACGAATATACATGTATCTTTGCATTTCATGATGAAAACCTCCAATAAAAATTTTTGTAAATAACAACATTGGCATAAAATTTCAATTGATGATGTAATTATATGATGATGTAATTTAATATATACTAATTTTGTTTTATTTAAAGTTGGCACTACATTTTTGTTTACTAGAATCTATATTTACAAAATGGCAATGAACATGAAAAATTAATAGAAACATACATTTATTAAATTTATTCATCCCTTAAAGTAATCAATTGTGGATTTGACAGAGCAAATGCCTTCAAAATAAAACCAAGCTTAAATGAAATCGCATATTTTGTACTGTTTTATATTTATAAAGCAATTGAGATTTGTGATGTTACTATTTGTCACATCTTTAGGTTAATTAACGAATATTTTTTTATAATTTAATTTATTTTCTGGGAACCATTTGCTTGATTTTTCTTGGAAAATTTAATACTTTCTAATTTTTTTTTATGAGAAAACATCTATAGCTAAGCTATACAAGATTTTATATGGGGAGTGAAATGAAATTTCTGATTATATGTCACGTTTTTTGAAACGATCGGCTATGTGACAGTAATCTTCGGCATTGTTAAGATAGGAGATATCCATTCGTGTTTGTTAATCAATCACATTGTTCACAATAAATACGACATTAACATTTATGTTTTCACAGCATGTCTGAGTCCCGGACTCAAAACTTTTTTTTTCATTTGAACTTCGTTAAAAGTTGAAAGGTTCTCTTCATATTTGTTTTAGAATCAAAACAAAAGGATTATTAATTCTAACAGTTTTTAATTAATAAAATTTTGATTGTCAGATTTCTTTTGTAAAGTGTGAGGAAATTAATAATTATTACGTTCCCCATATAAATTGAAAATGTTTTGTCATATAATTTATTTATTTTAAGGAAATTTCACGAATAGAAGACGGCTGAATAATATAATGGTTGACATTTGCTCTACATTGATTTTTTACTTTGTACAGTGTTTCTAATTTAATCGACCTTCTTTAATCACATGTCGCTTGAAACACTCAGTAACTTAGTAATTTTTTTAAATTTACATTTTTGAAGATTCAATGTGTAAATGCCTTCGATTCCGGTAATTTCATATAGGTTCCAGCCCGAAAAACATTTTTTTTAATTTCGCAAAATGTTTCGATGGCAAAATTTCATATTTTGCCTTTATGTTGAGATTTGTTTTGACGTGAACTTTTTAAATATTTTTCAATTATAAAATGTAAATTTCAAAAATTATCCAAGTTTTTCTCCCTCAACGCATTTAAAATAATTTATTCAGATCTTTATATATATCACATAGGAGTTTTAGAGAAACAACAAAGTTTCATGAGTATTTTTTTATTCCATATATACTTGAAAGAAGAGGGAGGAGAGTTGCACACAAATAATGCTTCATTAAAAAAATTGATAAATAAATTTTTTTTTCTGAGAAATAAGCAAATTTCTAAATTCTAACGAATAAAAATCAGTCTGCGAATATATATTGAATTATTAAATGACTCAATCGATCATCATATGAGTTTTGGACAAACATCGAGCATTTTCGCAAAAATACAAAAATGTCTACTTTTATTAGAGGGTAATATGAGTGGTAAGTTATGAGGAAAACGTAACTCTGTATAGCTGAGAACTTTGCAAAACAAGAAACAGTTGAAACAAGATTCAACGGCAATGGCACCATTTTCAACCAAATAGTAATGTATAGACTATTTCAAAAGTTTTAATTTTAAATAACACGCCATTTTCGCTATGTTAAACACATACAACGGTGGTATTCTACAGTTGTGATTAAAAAGCTTTGAGGTTGAATTATAGAAAGAGAACAACGTATGGAAGTTGTGAAAATTTGCACGATTGTCCCTACAAATCGATAGTGAACTTTTACAATTTCTCTGCGTTGTCTAATAGTGCAAATGTTCTAACACCACGGTCTTTATAAACCAACGGATCTAGATTGATAGGGGTAAATCTGTAAATAAAGCTACTTTTAGTTGATTGAATGTGGTGTTTCAAGTAAGACAATGAAAGATAAAATGAATATGTCTTCTGATATTGTCTAACGGTCTCAATAAATATTTCTCTCACATGTACGTTTTTAGACTGGTCTTAGTAGATCATGTCCATGACATCAAATAGCTGCGTTTCATGTTTATTAGGGGCTAAATAGTTTATTGGTAAGTTTCGCTATTAAAAATTATAAAGCCTATGAAAGCGATCGGATCATCTTAGATGTTGTTTCGATCCCTACTATTTTTTAGGTACCCTCTCTCTCTATCATAATTGATTTTATTTCCAGTGTTTGTAGTAATAGAGATAGTTATAAAAAATTGAAGAAAAGTGGAATTTCGTATCGAAATTCTCCAAGATGGGCACCAAAATGTACTAAAACAGTTGTCAATTTGTTTGCTTGCGTATAAAATAGCATATTGTCCAATTAAATCTATTTAAATATAAAATGAACGACTTATATTTAAAATTACCAAAAAAACTGGTAATGTTTGACCGAACAATATGGCGAATATCAGAACGTGTTACCTTGACTCTAATACTAGATGAGAACGCTCATGATGGTTGACGAGATGTTTAAGAGATTTGTGATACAAAAAAAAACGATACAGGTGTGACTAAGAAATGTCGGAGAATGAAGAAAGGTTGTGTTATAGTAGACGACACTCTGTATATAAAATCTCTTCAAAAAAAAAAAGAAAAAAAAGAGAGAAACAAAAATTAATTAGCACCTCTTGCATATATAAGACTGACAGATACACTCACATTTTCATTCACATAACAACCTCTTCTTGTTTCCTTCAGAATTCATATTTTATAAACAACCATCTGGATGTTGACTTTGTCCTTTACGTCCCATTTTACCTTTACCCTGTTCGCTATTCATTTTTGGCATATCAACACTACTACGGCGTGGATTACCCAGCGTTACAAGTGCACTTGCCACCGCCAAACCAGCAGACTGTCCAATTGGTGTATATAGCTCTCCACCAGTGGGTAAACGTACCAATAATGAGAGCACAGCAGCACGATTCCCAGCGCATGGTTCTAACGCTATAGGTGATGGTGAATCTTTTTTATTACGTTTTGTATTTATGTTACTGTTGTTACGTGTTGATTGTATAATATTTTGTGAATCAGATCCGTTATTTGTTTGGTATAGTGTGTTGTCGTGTGGTTCAATTTCTACAAGAACTTGCGAGAATGGACGTGACGCCATTTGTTCCATTTCAACAATAATACGTTGACGTCTGCGATACATATCATATTTTTGTTTAATTTTCCACATTATGGCTGCTACTAAAAGTAACGCCAAAAAACATCTACAAAAAACAAACAAAATTAATATATATTGGCAAAGTTAACCTCAGTTAAAGGTCTCTCAGGCGTAGTTTTATCTCAGCTGGTAAGTAAAGTCGGTAAAGAAACTGACGTTTGTAGTTGAAGGTCTACGGCGTTTCTTGAGGAAAACAAATTTGTGGCGTTTTGAATTTAGCTGCTATCATAATTAAAGCCGATACGTATTAACGAACGTATAGTTTTTAAATACATGTATGAAACAACTAAAAAAGAGCGAAGCACTATGAAATTCTATCTTCGTTATTTTTTCGGGAATTTGAGTAGGTGGGGATTTTTTGAAACAGAAATACAATATAACAGAATCTACTCTACTGGGATTCGACTCCAGTCTTGCTTGTTACCAACTTTTGGTATTAAGATGGTTTTATTCCAAAAAATCTTCACATCGAATTTCGCGCAATAATGCAAAGAAGCAAATATCCATTAAAATTAATATTTCAAGCCGTTACAAACTTAGAACGACACTAATTATGTCTGTAATAACCGTCTATGAGAAATATGAAAATTTAAAAAAAAAATACTTACGATGAGAATGTAATAAAAAATTGTTGTAAATTTAATTTTGGATATTGTGAGAATGATATTGTAATCCACAATGGGGGTTGAAAATCATATACATATACATAAAATACAGTTTGTGTAACATTATCTTCTAAACCAAAATTAAAATCTGATTTTGAGAATTTTGTTCGAAAATTTGTGCAATTATGTGCTGATAATACAGCTTTTTCAACATTATTTGTTGTTTTTACTGTTATATTCATTTTAGCTAATACAGAACATGTTATGGTAAAATCAGCATCAATATCTGGTTTTATTGGTGAATTACGAAAATTGATTTGTGTATAATGGCGGTCCTCTTTCTTGGATAGATTAAATGTAAATTGGTAATCGATCGTCAATTCATCTGAAACATATACAAACATTATGAATCATTCAGTTGAGATGAATTTATTTACAGAATTTTCAGGAATCCGAACCAAAAACTGTGATAACAATGAAAACTGAATTAAAGTTTATAATATAAGGTGGTCCTTTTAAATGTCATATATTTTGCGGTTCAGAACTGACGGTCTCTGATAAAAATTAGCACCGCTTCATATGAGCCTTCCAGTCTATTAGGAGTCGCTCAGCGATTAACACACGATATAACTTAAACCAAGAGGTTTATTCATGGAATATTTTAGCTTAGATCCTTGAAAATTATTTTTTCGTATACTTACAATAACATGATCCTTTGTTTACTGAAGGATCTCCTGTATAGTGATTGGGTGCGTCACATTTTTCACAATGATCACCAGTAAGACCTTTAGTTGTACAATAACATTTCCCCGTCTCATGATTACATTTCGTGGCTTGCCCGTTACATTGGCAAGGTTGACATCGGCCACCATTCACAGGATTACCCCAATACCCATCACGACATTTTTCACAGTGTGCTCCAATTGAGTCATTACGGCACGGCATGATACACCTTTCAAATGTGTCACATGTCGAGTGGCCATTACATTGGCATTTTGGACAGTTTGTAAAATGCCACCGCTCAGAGGGGCATGTACTTGATGGTAACGAATGATCATGTAAATTGGGACCTTGATATCCGCCTGCCATACATGTACCTAACCCAGTGCGGGAGCCATCATCACACCATCCGCATGCTGGGTCATCTCGACATTGTGCGCACGATGTATAATACGCACACTGTGATACTGCTCCACCTGGATTTCCACTACGACAACGAGTATTCACAGTAGTCCATTCCCGACATTGCCCGTAGGGAAATGATATTATATACGCATTTTTATCAACACAACGACCTTCGTTCTGACACCAAATACATTCTTCCTGCGTACAATTGGTACACGATGTTAAATCTGAACAAACCGTTGGACACGATATCGGTTCTGGTTGTTGAATATGATGTTGTTGCTCGGAAGTATTACGTGATGCACTACAGTGTGATTCATAATCCCAGCGACATGGATGATTTGCAGAACACGCTGTACATGTATGCAAAGTACGACAAATTGGATTTGGGTCTAAAGGGCATAGTGATAAATTTGTAATAGGTGCTGAAACACCAGTTGCATTACGACAACGTTCTTTTGAACAATAACTTCCACACCACTTACATCCCCAAGTGGTTTGGACACAACTAAAACAATCTGGCAAAGCAGAACAACGTTCAGTATTTAAAACAATTGTATGAGCAATTGATGTACGATTCTCTTCGGGACATCGCATAAAATCTTCACGATCTTTCGATAATAACCCTGGAGGTACTTCAGCAATTGAAAAACATTTCGCTCCACGTCGTTCCCATACGCATTTCACACCAGGCTTATTATTCAGGCAATCTGATTGCGTTTTAAAATAGGAACAATTTCCTGGAGTATATTTTAAGATATCTGATAACATTTGTCCATCAAAACCACCATAAATGTACATAGAACCTTCAAAAGTTACCGCTGAATGTCCAAATCGAGCTAAATCTGCTTGAATTTCCGTTGGTGTAGATAACATTGTCCAAGAATCACATAAAACATCGTATGCTAAAAATTCACTACTGTAACATTTTGCTCCGTAGCTTTGGGACGTATCATTATGTGTATACCCGCCGAAAACCATCATTAAACCACGATTTATGAACAATGCAGTGTGTAAATATCGGGCCGAAGGTGCATTCGTTAACATCGTCCATACTTTCGAGTGTGGCTCATATGAGTACAATTTTGGATTTAGTACTTGAGTTGATTCACCTTCCGAAACAATACCGCCGTAAACGTAAATTTTCTGACTGAATGGATCATATGCACTACTATGGCCATAGCCACCTTTAACAGGAAAACCTTTGGTTTCAACAATTGTCCATTCTCTGGTACCAAAATAATATTCTTGTACTGTATTCAAGTATCCAAATTGTGGAGAATGTCCAAAAATAACAATCATACGATCCGATTTCTTGTTACCACTAGTAAACACAGTTGCAGTATGACCAGATGATTTTAGTGGACCACATAATGAATAGGATGAATTACATGGTAAAGCTTTCACCGTAATATTCTCCCAAACTTTGGCACTAACATCAAATGCCCATAACTCTTTAGTAGCACCACGATTACCCCAAACACCACCGTACACAAACACTTTATCACCATATAAGACACTCGAATGTCCATAACGATGCCCAGGGCCAATACCCTCAACTTGTGGAGTTTCCCAAACGTTACCGTTAAAATCGTATGTGAAAATAACAGCTAACGACGGTATATGTGTACCAAAACTTTGTCCAGATACTACGTATAATGTATCACGCCAAACAATAGCTCCAGCGCTTGCAAATCCTGGTGGTGTGAAACTTTCTGGTGTTATCGATACCCAATAACCTTTTTCAACCCGTTGACTACAATCAGCACCAGTCCATACACCTTTACATTCGCAGCGATGATGCTCCCAAGAACATTCGCCATGTCCCTAAAATATAAAAATTAAGAAAAATTAATTCATTTTGAAAATTCTTCTCAAATTTAGACTTTTATGGTTGAGAATGATCGATTGCTTTACAATTTTACATACAGTAAAATATTTATTACATATATTCTAATTGATTCTTAAAAAATTTTGTAGCAAATTCGATCCGTTTTAGAGGTATCATGTTTGGAAGGTAAAAAATTATTTTGTATCGTATATTCTATGCATTTCAAAACTGTGATTGAGATAACAAATGATTACTAGCTTCTTAGATCCAAAATCACTTAGACAGTCAAAGTAGGCGAGCTGTCAAAGGAGTTCTGCTCTGCAGTTTCCTATCTCCAACTTCAAATGAATATTGGCATAGTTCCTATCAAACCTACCAATTTCTAGTTTGCATACAAATTTTAAATCGAACTTGAAAACTATTACTTACACTAATTCTACGATTTTTAATCATTGTGTATATAGCTCTAGTTTGCCAATACTGACTTATTCTATATATATCTGTAATGCCGGCAGTACACTCTCAGCGAAAACTTTCGACGAATGTCTCGGGGAGACATTTGTAAGGCGAAGAGACGCTAGTGGAATTGTGTACATTCTCGTCGTAGGAGTTCTGCCGGCAGTACACTCTCAGCGAAAACTTTCGACGAATGTCTCAATATAACGTGTAAATCTCAAAAAGGGAGAAGTAGTGACAGAACAAAATAAAAAACGGTAAAAAGAGTATTGTTAGGCGACGGGTAGGGTCGCAGAGTATAGGGAGTTCAATAACAAGAAATTATTAATGGTGGCAATTGATGATACACAACACAGTTATAATATACACATAATACATAATAATATTTTCTCATATTTTATATGTGTGTACACTACTGTGTCATATTCAAAAAGAACCGGATATCGATGACACCCAACCAACAACAGTACTAGTTGTATCTAAACAGAGGCAAAGCAAGCAATAATATAAGCAACAAACAGCGGCAGCTGCTACATTAAATACATATTCACACCACACATATTCTCTCTATCTTTTGATATTTATGATGTTATTAAACATAAAAAATAAAAATAAAGCATCTGTCTTCGCGTCTCATTTGTTACATGATGACATAATATTCATCAGAGCTGAGCGCGATATGGGCATATTATATCATTAGCTTCGTCACAAAAGTTGAAATTGCTAAGATAGCCTGAGGTTTACCGCAGAATAACGCGATTTTCGAAACGTCTATTCCGGCTTTAATTAGAGTGAAAGTAACATTCAAATTGCTACATTATAGAAATAATCAACATTTGGCATCAAGAAATGAAGAAATTCCAATCATGGGTCTTTCAGTTTTCCATTTGGATCAAAATTTTCAAACTACAGTAGACCCGCGGTAATCCGACCCCTTGTAGTCCGGTAATCCGGCCTGCCACCGACCCCTTGTAGTCCGGAACTTTTTTTGAAAAGGAGTACCTTGTAATCCGACAAATTACATACAAGTCACAACATGTTTAAGCATAGATTGATGAAGATTATCCGTAATAAATGTGCTTTGTATGTACTGTTGTTGGCATTTCGGATTATAGGGGTTGCCGGATTAGACAGAGACCGGATTGCCCCGGGTCAACTGAAGTTTCAATAAAGATCACAATTGTCCAAATTTCGTTTTACTTCAATAAGGTTGTTCTAACTATTGATTTTTTTGTGGCAACGGTACATTTCTTACAAAGTTTTAATCAGAGGATCAAAATGCTATTTTATGACTACGTTTTCATGAAGTACAATGCGAATCTACTATATTAGAAGAATCTTCGGGTAGGAAACCAGATTCATTGATAAAAGTTCAGATCGTGTTCCCTAGTGTGTGAGCATAAGAGACGTCTATTTCTTAAGGATACGGATAATAGTGACGCCAGTACCTATATTTCCATCAAAACTATTCAGCAAATCCAGCGGACATTTTTCGAAGCATTTTGCGCCAGGAGTGGACGAATATATATCTCTGCGACGAATATATTTTATAATATACTACCCAGCTTTATTTTAATATTAAATTTACACTATTATCCTGATGATTATGATATTAGAGACGTACTGAGAAAGACAAAACAATAAATAAATAAAATGTTATATATATATAATATTTTTATATGTATCATATATAGAAAAGTATCCAAGAATTTTATTTAGTAATTCAATGAAGCGTACATATTGTTCCAATACAATAAGCTGAAAACTAAAAGATTGAAATTTAATATCAGAAAAATAACCTAATATTTTTGTGCACTTTAGTTTAAACTGCTATTGTTTGTTTGTATCGTAAATAAATATTTAAGTTAAAAAACTTCTTTTTTTTTTTTTTAATATTGATTTTAACTTTATTTTACAAAAATATTGTGTATATATTTTAAGGAAAAAAAAAACATTAGTTAATAATAAATTCTAAATCTATTTATAGTTTCTACTTTAAACAAGTTTTCTAATAGTTTATTTTATTTATTAAGCATTCCGTAGCATTGCCATTTATACTAAGTAAATGCTAAAAACATCATAGTCTTCGTCTTCTCAAAGAAATTTTTTACACAAAACGAAAAATTTATTTATTTTTGTTTTTACTTCATTACCTATTAATAATAAAATAAAATAAATTGTATCTATTATAGAGGGGTTCCCCAAGATAACATCAATATATTCGTTTAAATAAGAAAGACAAACAAATATCGATAGATGTTTTATTCTCTATTTTAACAAGTAAATTGAATTAATTTTCAAATTTAAAACTTGTATTTCACACTAATTAACTAAAGACGTATATATCGTGTGACGTCAGTTATACATCGTGTAAACTCGGGTTCAACTACAAATGTGGTCGGAAATATTTGAAAATTGAATTAATTAAATTAAACTAGAAAACTTCAAATTAATCATTAAATATAAAAATATGTATCAGCTTTTTAAATTAAAATATTAGTAACTTTGGTTTAAATAGGTATCTCGCTTATGTAAAAAATAACTGAAAAGATAAGTGACGTTAATTATATGTCGTGTAAACTCGAATTCATCTACAAATGTAATCGGAAATATTTGAATTCAATAAATTTTAGTTATGAATTAATTAATTCGTATTCTTAAATTTTTGTAAATAATCTCAGGAATGATTTTCTAGTAATCTTACTTAGTCTTGTAATTTATCCAATAAATATATTAACAGACTTGTCACTTTCCTACAATTCAAGACAAATATTTTTTCTGCATGACCGCACAGTTGAAATTGGGTCAATCAAATTTATTTTCTAATCAAAGTACATCACCTACGTACTTAATTAAATTACACTTACAAAACAATTTTAATACATTTTTTTTTTTTTGCGACACTAATTATTAATTATCTCTAATAGTATATAATTAAAATATTTTTAAGAATATAATTAAAATTAATGTAAATATTTATTTTTATATCATTTAATGTAATATCGTACTGATATTGTTACGGTGGCTGTTCTACCTAAGTCTCAAAGCTACCAAGAAGGTGCCTAAAACTTGGTTGCACAAATTATTAACATCCGATTTAATACTATTCAGAAACTATAATAGATATGGAAAATAGTTTCATACAAAAGTTGTTGGAAATAAAATTTTTAGAAAACAACTAATGGTGTGTTTTTCTCGTAATTATTATAGAAACAAAAATTATGCGCGATAAAAGATTTGATGGTGGTTGACACGCTTCGGATCAGGTTCTTGTAGGGTTGTCTAGGCAAATGATTGAAGTCACTATATGTAGTATCTTTTTTGACAGTTTCATCCCCTTATAAAATCGGCATCGTTTTTTACGGTCCTCGCTGAACCAATCCGAGTGGTCGAAGCTGTAAAGGGCGCTCTGTTCGGAACTGGAAAGTAGATGGATAGATGTATCTTGGGGTCAAAAAGTTAGGCACTTCGACCTTATGGTCCATTGTGCTCCCCCTTCTACTTCAGTCTGACGAGATTCGCTTCTCCCATATGTTGGCAATGGTTCATATATTCGGGGTGAGATGCACCGAATATCTTGTATCTGCTGTAACCCAGAGGTTCGCAGTCAAAGGTAATGTGACTGGATGTTTCTTCCTCCTCGCCACACAAACTGCACACAATGGATCCGTTATGGAATCTCATTGTGTGCAGATGCTTCTGTAGGGGATAATTCCCGATAACCTTCCGCAGTTGCATCCTGTTCTACTTCAGCGCATCGAGAGATAGCCTCTTGACTGCATTCCGAAGCAGTATTTTCCCGAGCTTGTGATCACGGTGTTTAGAATTTATCCACTCGTTGATAACCTGTTTACATGCAGTCCTTGGAATTCCTAAAATAGGCTCTGGGCCTATGAAGGGTATTCCGACTTCCTATTTGTCTTACTCAACTTTGAGAATTTTGCTATAGTAACCCATCTTAATTCAACTAAATTTCACAGGCACTATACACAGAGACACTTATCCTTACCTCTATCCTCCATAATTGTCACTTAAAATCTATAAGTATGCCATTTTTGATACCTCAGTAGCAAAAATTATGTAAAAATACATATGACCTCCAAAATATGTTGGAAGTCTTCAGTGTTATGATTATCCATTCACCTTGAAATTGTTACATATTTAATAATTTTATTTTGTGTTATTAATAATTGTTCTTGTCAAAAGTATCAAGTACAACTTTTATGACAAATATTTATTGGAATTAAATTGATGGCCATAATAAATATTAAAATATCAAATTACAATAATTACTTGTACTCAATATTTTTAATTGCTTTTAATGTTTTAATAGATTTTAAAACGTACTTCTTGCTTGCTTAATTCTTATATAGTTAAACCAAAAAACCATTATTTACTACGAAATTTAATTTAAAAAAATGTGTCTCTTTTCCCGCTAATGTGTAGAGAATTTTCAAAAAGTTTATTTGCACGTTAAAATTATTATACCCGGTGTGTAAACATGCACAACACTTCGGGACAAATTTAAAACTCAAATGTAGCAGGACCTTTTATATTATCATGAGGATGGTTATATGTATATGTACCAGGGCTGTTGCGGATGCGGGTTTATATGTCAATTTTTTTTTAAAGAGATACTTAATTTAGGTACATGAATAAAGGATAAATATGGTAATAATTTTTAATAATCTTTATATTACAATCAAATTTTTAGCATGAAAATTTAAAATTTGGTACATTATATTTAATAAAGAGCAATGTCGCAACCTTTTCAAATTCTATCCTGTTTTACAGAGGTTCTTAGATTAATCCCGCGCTAAATAGGCTAAACTGCTCCAGGTGCATGGATTTTAGATAATTCTTCCAAAATGTGGTTGTACGGCCCTTTCGAGAGTATGTTTTATGGCATATTTTACACTAAGATTTATCTCGGACATGCTCATCTAGTTTAAAATAAGACTAAATCACACTTTGCGTCGGTGGTGGTATTGTTGGTTCACTTGTCAAATAGATTATCCAAGGCGAAACACTCAACCAATAATAACACGTCTAAACAATTTGTCATTTACAATCAGAAATGCTAAACAAAACAAGCAACAACCGCATCCGCAAATGGTTGGTTTATGGTTATGGTATGGTTGCTTTCCGTTTACTTAATTTTACATTTAAGTAATATGTCTGAATATTCAACATCCTTTGACATCAAATGCTTGATATGAAAAATGATAAACATCTAGGGTGGGGATCGAACCCACGACCTTTGGCATTCTAGACTGCCTTGGTCTTAAAGTCAAGGCCTAGAGAATTGATCTAAAATGTTAAAAGTCGTGGGTTCGATTCCCATCTTCGATGTCTAAGATTTTTAACCGATAATAATAAAAAAGAAAAGAAAAATTACATTCTCAAAAAAATCGATCCAAATTTGAACAAAAATGACGACCTATGAATATGGAATGTAGCACTTTACCAACTGATCTATATAAAATGTTCTTTATAACGGTTTTCATGAAATCAATGCAACCAGTAATTTTAACGTGTAAATAATTTTTCAAATTATTTGAATGTTAGCTTGCAAATCGACACTTTGCAAATATTTTAAAATAATGGAAGTTTATGTAACATATAATTAATTATTATTTAGTAAAAATAATATTTCTAAGAGAGAAATTTATTACCATAAAAATATTTCAAATTTTAAGTAATTATTATAAATTAATTTTTGTTAATAAAATTATTTAAAGAATTTTTATTATTTCTTTGATGGTGTCGAAGTGTTTTTATGATGGCGATTAAAAAATATGATCTGCCCGCACAGGCTTTGCACTGAAATTGTGCCTAAACTATTAGATAAACATTTTTTATATTTATAGATTTTCTCTATGTCGGCACTGTTTAAAAATCAGATTTTTAGCGTAGCTGTCACGCAGATGTATTTTGCAAGCTTTTTATAGCCTATAACTTTTCTCAATAAACGGGCTATCTAACAGAAAAGAATTTTTCAAATCGGATTGGTGGTTCCTGAGATTAGCGCGTACAAACATACAATTTCTCCAGCTTTATAATATAAAGTATAGATTAAAGGAAAATTAATAATATTTTTATGATTGAAAAACTTGAAACTAAATGAAAGTCAAGAGTGGCTCGCCCGAAGTGTTCTTAAAAAAGGTACATTTTATGCATTTTTTATCGACAAATATGCAATCTCATAACATGAAAAAAATCCGCCGAGTGTCGGACCATACACAGTGTAGGGTTCTGTAGTCAATATGACTACATGCGTTTTAGATGTTATGCAGAACTTTATGTACGAGGGCAAGGTGATAAGTTCTCGGCCTACTAATATAAGTAGACTGACAGTTTTTTATTTTGAAAATACATTTATTTTTTAATGTAGTCTCTCTTTAGTTTAATAAACTTTGTTCAATGTTTCTCCAATAACTGAATTCCGCCACTGAAGTGCGATTCTGGAAGATCTTCAAAATATCCATTTACCGTTGCTATCACCTCTTCATTTGGCTCAAAATGTTTTCCAACAAAAAAGATAACTCAAGATTTGGGAATAGAGGGAAGTTAATTAATATTTCAAATACCTAATTTTCACATTGTTAAAGTGCACTTCTGGGCAGGTGTATTGTCTTGGCGAAAGAGAATTTGTTTTTTTGCAAACCAGGTCTTTTCAAGAAGATGTGCGTAGTATTCCTCATTAATTGTTTGGCCCCTTGTCAGGTAGTCAATTATTGTCTTTGTTTTCTTCGGTGCAGAGCCATCGGCATCTATTCACTGTTTAGACTGTTGTTTTGATTCAGGTGTAAAGCGGTGAACCCACATAACAAACTATAGCCAAGTTTTTAAACCGTCCCGTAGTGTTGTGCATTTTTATCACATTACAAAACCAATATCTGAAATTTCTTATTGAAAAAAGAAATTCTTTTATTTTTCTATTGAAAAATTTGATATTCGATCATTTGCAGTTACCACAAACGATATGATAGAGCAAAAATCACATTTCAAATCATATAATTTTGTATCTAGAATACCATGACCAAAAAATTAAAAATTTAATTAAATCCAAAATATAATTCTCACTATAAATTAAAACAAAAACAACCAACATATCATATGGCACATATTGTTCTGTTTATACATTTTGCTAAATCAAATTTCCTGTATGTTTTTGAGAAGGGGTTGATGATATAATAATATCCTAGATATAGAGAATATGTGTATATGTGCATGTATTTTAATCAGCTTACCAGCAACACAATATTCGATAACTTTATGAAATGTTTCATGACATGCAATCGAATTGTACCATACAATGAATGTTTATATTTATAATATGGTTTCACATAAAATATGTGTACCATCAGCTCCAAAAGTTGCGTTCGAATTTTTGCCGTGTCGATTTGTTTCGAATATATTTGACTTTCGAAAAAATGTTTCGATTAAAAGTTTTTCATCACAAAAACACTAACAATTTTTGATTGAAGCATTTTCTCGTAAACCAAATAGATTCGGAACAATTCGACTTCAAAAATTTGAAAAAGTTACGCCACTTATGGAATTGATAGTACAATATTATTATTATTGATGTCCATCGCAAAACCGTGTTCGTCATCAGCTAAGACTGTCTTATTTGTATAGGGGTATATCAAGTGTATTACCCCCTTGTGATTTGAAGGTCGTTGGGTACAGATTGTAAGAATCGTAACGGGTAGAAGAGAGTATTCTACTCTTAAATGTCAAATATAATAATTTAGTGCAACAATAATTATAAAAAATTTCTCAGAGGAAGGAAATCAATCATTATGATTATTCAAGATGCTAACTGATTCGTACCAACTTCGCACTCAAATTGTGTCTATACTGTTTCAAAGATTGCTTTATTGCAAGGTTTTAAAAGTTAGGATTAGGGGCTAACAGTTGCCACGCGGCTACGAATGCATGAAATTATAGCCTAAATGTTTTCCGGTTAAATGTTGGTTGTATGAGAAAATGTTTCAAAGATTGCTTTATTGAAAGGTTTTAAAAGTTAGGATTAGGGGCTAACAGTTGCCACGCGGCTACGAATGCATGAAATTATAGCCTATAGGTTTTCCGGTTAAATCCTTTACTATCTAGTGGAAGCCGCATTAAAATCGGTTCAGCCGTTTTAACGTTATACGGAACAAGCAGACAGATAAACATTTTTCAAAAAATCGGTCTATTTTAGCTATAAATCTTAAAGTTGTAGAAAACAAGTGAAAATAACAACTAACTGAGATAATTGCTTAAATATCCGGTATGTACTAAATTTATGAAACGTTGTTTATTTAAAAAAGAGGAACATTGTTTTTCTTTAAATTTTTGTTCTATCTCTAACGGCTTCAAAGATAAACGGTTTTGCCCATATTGCCCATTCTTGGCGTTACTTTTTAGCTCTAGAACTCACATACAAAATTTCAGCTCACTATCTCTTTTCGTTTTCGAGTTATCGTGTTGACAGACAGACAGCCGTTACAAAGTCGGAACTAAATGTATCATAAATACCAGGTATGTATAAAAAGGCGAGGATATAAATTGTAGTAAAATTTATTTTCTACAACTTTATTCATGATAAATTTTCCCATTTTACTAACAATATTAAGAGATATTCTAAATTTTCTATTTCTCCCACCATCTAAATTCCTCTTGTGTCTTGACCAATTTTGACCATTAACGAACTTCATATTCACAGACATAAATATAAATTTTAATGGTGCTTATTTTCGACATTTACTAGGTAGGATCGATGGCCATTTGAAGGAAATTTTTGGGGAATCGTTTCATCAGTACAACCACAATAGCTAATTTACTTAAAAAAGAAAATTCGAGAAAACTAGAGAATAAAAATTCTATAAAAACTCAAGAAGGATCTTATTGTGTTCATTCACTATAAAATGTATCAAACTTCCTTAATTCCATTCACAAGCAAGACATTACTGACAAGAGTAATTTTTTTTAAATTAACTTAAATGATATTTTTATTACTAATGTAATGAAATACTAATTTATTTCTTAACTATCAGGTAATTGAAAAGAAGAGAATTGTTGGTCATACTTTTAATAAAATTCTCAAGGGATGCGAACCCTTAAAGATTTCACGTGCATTCATAAAATTCTACAAAATCAAATATATTGGAAAAATATTACAAAATCCATAATAAAGTTTATAAGTTTTTTTTTCGAAAAATTAAAATTCATTATTTTAATAACCACGCTTGTTTCTCAGTATATTTGTATATTTTTTTAGCGTGAAAACAAAAGTTTCAATTATGCTAATTAAAGTAATTAATAATTAATTATAACGTTCGATAACACTTTTTTTTAAACAATATTTATCATTGTCTAATTTGTTAACACAGTTGTTACGTGTTTAAATTCCCTATACCGCTATTGTTAAAATTAGCGGTACAGTGGTGGAAGAAGGCAAGTGTCTAGTCCATGGAGTTCTCTACACTACATTCTGAGAACTAGACTAAATGAATTATTGAAGTCATAGGCAAATACAGACAATTCGCCGCTCTAGGCAATTGAAAAATTGTCACCTTTTTTAAGGTATATTTTCATGTTGACGCTCGACACGGGCGTCAAAATCGAGCACATGCGGTGTTAGATGGAGTTCAAAAGCTCGGCGCTGTATGTTGGACGCCCAAAACAAGCTCAGGCACTCGGGCGATAAATCGGATCATGGGACTTCATCGACGCTGGTCGCTCCCATGAAATTATAAGTTTTCTCACCTAGTTTTTGGAACGTATAGGTAATGTGTATATTAGGGGTATATAAGATTAAAGGGTAAATAAGATAAAAGATCAGGCTCATACACTTTCAAGTGAAAAGTTTGGCGCCCTAGGCAGCTGCCTACCTTGCCTACTCGGTAAATTCGCCACTGCCTTGAACTATGTTAGCGAACTAGTTCATTTCAGTGAAGAAGATTCATTGAATTACATGGGAGAATTTGGACCAAACGTGTCAACTTTAGTAATAAACCCAGTTGTCATTAATTTGGCTTGATGAACCTTTCCGTTTTTTGTTGATAAATCTATATCAATTGAATTTTTCATAGTTTTTACATTTTTTACATTGAAATACATAATTTATAATATTCCACTTTTTTTTACAGAATTCACAATGAAAAATTACAAATCAACAAATAAAATAAGATATATGCAAATTACTCTGACACGGCGACATTTATTGGAAATTTTTAAATTTTACATGGAACAGCTCCCGAGATAGCTACTGTAATACAACTGGGCGGTTACCAATGTATAGAAAATGTCGGATTAGTTACTGATACATACAAGTTTGTTAACTACTTGTTTGACAAGGACTTCAAATTTTTTTTATTTTTCTTTGTATGTCGTCGTCTCATAGCAATTTTAACTTTTAATACAGCAGCGCAGAACAGTTCAACCGAGGGCACACCAAACCACTCTCGTAGATTTCGTAACTAAGAGATTGAACGAAGTCCAATGCTACGTTTTCCTTGTATCTGTTCCTACATGATGAGTTGCAGGATAATTACATCTTTTACCCCAGCAGACGTGCCCAAGATATGATAGTTTCCGCTTTTTAACTTCAAACATGATCTCTCAATATTTGTTAATTCTATTGAACATTTTTTCGTAAGTGATTCTCTGAGTCCACGGAATGCGGAATATACGGCGATAAATCCATAGATTAAGGGTCTGTATACGATCCATCATTTTTTCTTGAGCGTCCAGCTTTCTACTCCATACAAAAGAATGGGTCTTATGTAGTTTTGTTTGCACTAGAATCTTCCAGCACCAGATTACAAGTCAGCTACTCGGAGAGTGTTGTTGTCATTTGGTTAACAACTTGTAAATACAGCCGAGTCCAAAACAGCAACGTTACTTTTTTCACGCGAGTCATTAACAACTGTCTGCTGTGTTAAGGTAGTATGTTTATGTCAGCCAGAGCAAACTGTATAAAAGACAGTATAATGGAATTACTTGTTACAGCTTTGTCAATTGATTACATCTACTGAAACGTATATAGTGATATAACATTTATGATACAATAAACTGTATCATGTATTATGAGCCATAAAAGTAGGGCTTATTTTTCAAAATTTTTAAGTTGATTTGTACCTTACTCATTCGATTTTCGGAAAAAGTTTCGAACAAAAGTTGTTCGTACATTTATAATTTATAACTTTTCTTTGAAGCACTTTTTCGAAAACTGAATGAATAAGGGGCAAATCAACGATAAAATTTTGAAAAATAAACGCTACATTTTTGGCGTCGCAGTTGCGAAATTATCAACTTTTTATTCATATATATATATTTTTGAAACAATTTCAACATCGTAAGATATTATTTTTGGAAAAATCTATTTTGCTAGAGAATATCTCACTTCAAAATTCAATAGGTACATCGAATTGAGAGTGTAATAACTTTAGATATGGTGACTTGGTGGCTGCCTGAAAAAATTTTCATTTCAAAAACTAAGTGGTCGATAAATCATTATTACTAGGGAGCATAGAGTGATTCTGATTCTTGATCAGAACATCAGAGAATAGTTTTGTTTCATTCAAATTTACAGGCCGTGCTTTTTTCTTTTGTTAGAATGTTATTAAGTTATTATATTTAAGTTATTTGAAAAATATGAGTTATTTATTTTTTTTAAGTGAATGGTAATTAGTCAATTGTCATGTGTGTATCAAGCACCCCATGATACGAACATAATCTGGATTTTTTTGCAGCACAATTAATGTTTACTTGTACAAGATACAAAACTCCAGTATGAAGATATTTTTTTTCGCGTTTACGTCATTACACCAATGTCTTGCAAGTTGCCTACTTTTAAAAAAATTTCCCAGAAAGCTAGTTTTCTCAGAGTGAGTCTAGTCGGATCAAATTTTTTTCCCCGAAAGCCCCTATTCTGAAAATTTTATCGTAATCGTTACAGTCGTTTTCGAGAACGCGATGAAATTCAATGAATACATGAATGTCCTTCATTTAATAATATAGAATTATTAGGATCAGACAGTGCATTTTATGCCTTTTAAAACACAGTTTAATGCATTCTTACGACCGACCATCTTTTCTCAGCCGTATATCGAGAACTATTGGTCCTGCGTGAATATTATATAGAGTTTTTTTATTGTAAAATTAGCTAAGGAATAAATTTAGTAGTGAACTCTGTTAACGTAATACCAATAGTTTGCAAAATATTTGAGAAAAACTTATTTTCGCGACCTTCAATAACTTTTTTTGCAATCACGATTTCGTTTTGCCATAGTGGTTCCATCATTACCTAATTTGACTGGGTCATATTAGGTAATGTACCTAAGTAACTAATAAGGGTAATTAAAGTAAGCCCAGAAATAGCTACTATTTAAGAGATTTTTAGGCAAAAAATAAAAATTCTGCTTTTAATTATAGCAATAACTTGTACAAGTCTAATGCTATATGTCATGGCAACACTATTAATGACGATAACAATGACGTAATGAACATAAGTATTAATGTAATGTTCTACTAACATTCACAGTTCATATAAATAATATATATAAATCCTACATTGGCCCACTTGTTTATTCTACTGTGCAACTAAAAACCATCACCCATCAACTCACAGTCGAGCAGAGCCAGCAGTCATCAACGTTTAAATGATGCAATTTTATTTAAATATAGTTTTTTTTTTAAATTAACAGAAGGTGTTAGAGAATAAAATTGATTAGTTCCTGAATAAATTTTTACACAACATTGCATCGATGCAGATGGATGAAAGTGTTAACTGATGGCAGTTTCTTGGTTTGAAAAATTTACAGTAAAAATTCGATTAAACAATTACACAAATATTTTTATTTCATTTTTATTAGCCATAAGAAAGTAATAGTTTACTAACTTTATTTGAATTATATAGAAATGTACAATTTTTCGAAGAAAAAAAATTTATTAATACGGTGACAGACCTTCACTGAAAGCAGTATGGAAAATTTTATGTAATTGGTTTGGAATTACTTAGATGGTCAACGGCAAACAGATATTTTTCCTCGATTCTCGGATTTTACATCTAGTGAAACGTTTAGGTTGAGTTTAGGATCAAGACGTTAAGAATGTGAATTTCAATAATTCGTGTAAGCAAGGCCGGACTTAAGGTATTTGTCCCCTGCAGGTAGAGCATCTTGTTATGAGTGACTGAATATTCAATCAAATTAGTCGTTTTCTTTTGTAACATCCTTATCCTCAATATGGCTGCATTGTTCTGGTACGGAATATAGTGCGAAATTAGGTATCATCTCTACAGTTGGCTGGAAAAATGCAGTTAAAACTTGGGAATTTTAGCGAGCAAGGTATTATTATTTTCTTGTTCTTGAAGGAAACGTTTTCTATTAGCTGCACCAACCAATTTTTTTTCGTTTATCACTTCTAATATTTGCACGCTCAGAGAACTATTTATAGCACTACGTATATAAATATAGCCAGTATATATATGGTAATAATAATGAGATTTTACTTTCGTTTCTGAAGAATTTGTATGCATAATAGGAATTGGTAGGTTGTGCGACTGCAACCGATTTTGATAGGAACTATGCCGATGTACATCTGGAGTTCGCGAAGGGAAACTGCAGAAAACCTTCACAAGCATAGCCGGTTACTTCGTTCTTGTCCATACGTCGACAGATGAATCAATTAACCGTCCCATTACTTTTAATTGACAAACTGTCACCGTTAGGAATCGAACCTGCGACCTTCCAGTTCCAGGCAGAGCGCGTTAGACCGCACGGCCACTTGGACTGGTCAGTACATATGTAATATATACGAAATATATGAGAAATCACAAACCAGCTTCAGCAGTTCGGATTCTCAGAATTAAAATAGTACAGCAAATATGAATGACGAAAATAAAATATCAAAAATTTGTAGTTCCCAAAACTTTCCCACCAATAATCACGATGTCCTAGTAAAAAAATGAGACAAAAATCTCTGTTCCTCCAGTTTTTTCAATAAATATGGCAACACTGTACAAAGCAGATTCGCTTAGATAAGGATTTTGACACAGAAAAACCATTACAAAGGTATGCAGTAGTATAAGCGTTAAAATAAACTGTTTCAAAAACCAGCATAATATCAAAGTTGAACTTTATATAAATATTATGATGGGAAACAGAGTTTGTGACAGTTTGACCCTTTATATGAGTTTATCAAAACTTATACTATCATTTTAATTTATTAGAAAATTCTCAGAAATCAGATATATGATAAATTTGTAACTCTTTTGAAAAACAACTTTTCACATTCAACAAAAAAATTTTATGAATATTTTATTAACTAACTTTATAGATGTTAAAAAAATATATAACAAACAAAACAGAGATCTTGTTAATTGATAAATTTTAATTAATTTTTATACGTTTAGAAAAATTTATATAAAATACTTTTTTTTCTATATATATATACATATATAAAAGAAAATCATAAATGTATTTTCAAGTCTGGAAAAATTTATATTACCTATACATATTATATAATATGATAATATTAATTAAAATTATTGAAATAATATGTTTACTTGTATTACAGTGAAACCTCTTAAATACTTATTCAACTTTCGGATTGAATACTTCTTTATATAGATCACAATTTTTCGATAAAATAGACATATGATAGAACTGGTTTTTGTTCCTTAAGACTATGACATCTGATGACAATAATTAGAAATAGAGTAGTCAGATTCAACAGTGATAGTTAATTAGGTTATGTTATTAAAATAAACAAAAAACTATTATTTTGTTATTGACACTCATCTTGTTTTATGATAATGAAAAGTGATAATTCTGGTGTAACCAAAAGATAAGACATATTGGAGTGTGTATGGATGCTCAAATAGAACATACAACGACTTTTGTTTTCGATTCCATAAATTTGATCAACGTCTTATAAATAAATAAAAATATTTAAGTATGGAAACAACAGATCGTAAAAATTGTTACATTTTTTGCAAATTTACGCACAAAAATAACATAAGTAATTTGTATTTCATATTTTTTCACCCGCTGTGAATTTAGGGGAACTTAATGTCAAAGTCGCGAATAAAACAATTCCAGTCAAACTTAAAATATCTTCTGAACGAAAAAAGCTACAGTGCTGGTTTTTCGAATATAAGCAATTTAAGGAATTATAAGAGAACAAGTTTTTGCTTTTCGTTAAGAAATAAACGGTTAAAAAGTTATTCGCATTCGAAAGTCGTTAAAAGCGGGAACGCCCACAAATCTTGGCCATACATAATCATAATTCCAAGGCCTAGACCATAAGTCCTTAAAAGTTGATATTTGCCATACAGTTAGATATAGTGACCAAACTGAAAGGAAAATTATCAAACCACGAAATTTATATCGGGAAATGGGAAAACTTTCGCATTTTTATTTTAATAAAATTAACATAGAATAAATCTTATGCATAATTTAATTATTGCTTTTATTTACCTCAGAACTATAACAATCATTCGGACATATTGGTAAATGACATCCATTTCCCAGCCAACCAGCGTCACAATTACATACACCGTCGACGCATACACCATTTCCCGAACAATTCACATTTGATTTAATACTGGGACATGCATTAATTTTGTATGTCATATTAAATCCAGTCATATTATATGCATCATCACTGAAGAAATGTAAGAGGGCTGCACCTGAAGCGGCCACAACTTCTGGTACACGTCTTATATGATAATTTTCACGATACATAAGACCACTGTACACGGCCAATAATGGTGAATTCACATTATCACCATCAAACACATATAAATTATCCCATCCGCATTCTGTGGCAAATTCTTCTAAATGTAATGTTATAGATGAATTTGGTGCATCTATTAACCAACTGCATTTCACTGCTATGGAATAATTACCGATACCATCGTGGATTGTACCATACGGTCCGGCCAATCTAGAAACAAAAATTAAACCATTTAGAATAATTAAGACTTTCACAATGTTCATTAGCAAGTGACATACTAAGGACTTATAACTCACATCCTCAAAATTTTGTTTTAGATACTCTTCATACTTGAATCAGTTGGGAATATGCTTATTACATGAATTCTAACTCTGCTCAGTAAGACTTTTGCATATAGATCCTCCACATACTTTAATGGATAGAGAAACCATTTGTTTGAAGATATTCTACCTATTTTGGTTGATAAAACGCAGATACAACTTACTTTTATTTACAAACAGAGGCCTAAACACCAACTTCCACGTTTCTAACATAAAAAAGATGACACACTTCCCATACGAACTTTTATCCTCTATTTAACTCCTCCATAAGGGATGAACTTTCAAAAATCCTTTCTTAGTGCTCACCTAAGTTATATAAGGAACTCTTGTGCAAAATTCCATGCTTCTAGACCCACCGGTTTAGGCTGTGCGTTGTCTGTCAGTCAGTCAATAGAGTTTTATTAAGTAGATTATTTTTCCATCAAAAAATAAATTATCTTAAAAGCATTCTGCTTTTACATAAGGGTATAAAAACTAATATTCCTATGGGAATCGTTATACCAACACAAATTACTTTATAATTTCTACATGAATTAATCTTAAATATTTAATCTAAAATTTCAAAAAAGTTAATTAATTATTTAAGGTAGTTGTCATGATACAATATTCTCAAAAAGTTGAGAACCATATGCGTACAGTAAGAGTTAAGGGACGTATAGCATAGTAAGCTATAATTTTAGTCCAAGACTGTACCCATAGACACGTTACACATACAATACTTGTCTCTACGTATATACAAATACTACATAACATTTTTATAAGTTGCAATTCGGCAACGTCGTTTATATTCCGCCAGTTGATATACTGTTTGTTTACATATAGTATAGTGACGTACAGTGTTGTCAAGCTGTATCTGTTCAGCATGCCGACACATATATTTATTTATAAAATGCTTCACTTTGCGTAGTTATAACTAAACAATGAGACGGTCAATAATTCACAATTTTTTAAAATACGCAGAACAAATTCAATAATTTATAGCTATTTTTCTAAAAGATTCTAAAGTGTCGTTTTTTTATTAAAAATAAAAAACTGGTAGAAATACTGCTTAAAATGGGTAGTCTCCATTGCTCCCCATGTTAATTATTTGAACTTCAATTAAGTTTTTCTCGAGTTTGAGACGGTCAATCGATTTCAAATTTTACGTGTGAGTGTATAATAATACCCTTAATAAGTGTGCAAATTTGGAACATAATTATGCCTATTAGTACGACAACTACCTTAACTCGTTTAAAAATTAACAGTCGCAAATTTTTAATTCTTCTCAAATCAAAAAACCTATTTTATTGATACAGCTAGTAAACTAAAATAAAAAAAGCTACAATTTATTTTATACATTATTAGTGAAAGTTAATTTTTTTCATTAAACGAGATTTAATTTTTTATTATTTTTTGTGTTAGAATAAGAGAAACTTTGAAAGTACTATTTACATTAACAAAAATTCTTAATAACAATTTTTCTCTCAAGTGAATTGTATGCATGTACAACGTGTTCCAAATAAAATTAGCAAAATAAATTGTCTTATTACAATGATCATGGTGGTCAACCTGGTCTTGTTACGAACCGGAAAAATATCAACCTTCTAGTTGGGGTGTTTTACCGATCACAGCAGACTCAAAGCGATCTTAACTTCAGCAAGTTGGAGGACAACGCGATCTGCACGGATTGTAACGGGGCGGATGACACGCCTTTCTACCATCTGTCATTCGTAAAGAGGACTAGTAGGTGCAATAACGAGCACGGAACTGGAGATTTTGGATCAGCCACTGACGACCACTCTGCGCTTAAGTCTACCGGCGTCCAAGCCCTATTGCTGAACAGCTCCAAATTGTTTAAAAAGTAGTCACAAAGATAGGTTAGTCCCATTTCGGTATCACAGTGGACCTCATGGTCTAAGTGTGTCCCATTCAGGACAGCCATTAGAACCTAACCTAATCTAACGGGACTGGGTAAGACGAACAAGGTAAAAAGATTATAGAATCTAATTAAGGAGATGGGTCCCTATGGGCCGGCAAAAAAAACCTACCAGCGTTTACTTGCCAGACTTCTGCTTCTCCCTACAAATAAACTACACGACAGCCTAGAACAGACGAATTTGGAGGGCGGAATTGCGATAGCAGGGCATCTAATAAACAAACCGACTCAATAATGTGAATACATTGCCGAAATTGTGGCCGAAAAAAATTTAATTACCAATTATCAAAATTTTATGCCACGATAATGTTGCACACGCCGTACTTTTCAATTGTTTTTACAAAGGTTGCAATATTTATTAATCACCAGAAAATTGGTTTACACTCTATTTTTACAGAAAACAAAATACAATTTGATTGTAATATTTTAAGCAATGAAATCATCATCCAACCAATTGGCAAATGATTGAAGTTCCGGATTCAACTGCTTCAAAAAACTAGTTAAATATTTTTAATTACACAATAATATATAATCGCTAGCTAGTCTATGATATAAATCAGGGGTTTCCAAATTTTTTCTCTAATGAAGCTCTTTGAGAATTCTGGCATTTAAACGGAACACCATGTTTATTTTGAAGGGAACAAAATTTATATTTACACGAATTTGATTAAATTTTAATCACAGATTAACTTGTGAGTTAAGGACTATTTCCGCATATTTGTTTCCTCCAGATTTTAGACATCGCGTTGGTATGTTGAACATTTAACACGTATTTTAAAGTTTTTTAATCAGACTTATGAAGAATATATCAGCAATACTATCAAAGAACAAAATTGGGCTAAACATCTTCGGACAAAAATCTTTTAAACCATAAGAAATAGAAGATATGTTAGAATAAATATAAAAAGTTACTTTTTTTTAAAACAAACAACTCTTGTTTGAAACTTTCTTATTAACTCTATAGTTTTGTCACAATTTCAGCACAAACATCTGTATTTACTTGTAGATTGCAGAAGCATGTAAATACATATACACCAATATAGTAAAGTTATGTTTTTATGCATAAAAATGTGCGTTGAAGTAAAATAAACAGTACGCGCACTGATAAAGAACCCACTGTATACAGAATATTAAAATATTAACTCAATTATTTACATTTCTTGGTTTTGATTAAAACTGTATCCAAAAACATTTTATACAGTTTAAACATTCAAGTGTCTTATTATACAGACTGTGTTGGAATGCTTTTCCAATGCAGAATCAATGTTAAATATTATTTATTACTGGTAGGCCGTCTGGTTACTATGCGGAGTCAGTCAGGCCAGGAATCTTCTTGTGAATTATAACCGCGAAAGATTCAAAACCTGCATTGCCCTAAGCAAAAGTAGACTATACCAAATTTTTTTTTCCTGCGATTAATATTTTCAATTATTACAAAGTCGGGACTAAACTTAATATACCCTGATATATATTGTATACCGGGTATAACTAGAATAACTGCTGGTAACAGATGGTTTTATTCCCTCTTAAATATGCTCAAGTCGTCGATCATCTAAAGAACAATCAAGAAGATAATATACAAAACGATAAAAAGGCCTGTAGTAATGTATAGTTCTGAAAGTTGGTGCATGGTAAGAAGAGCCAGGAAGTTTGGGAAAGAAAAATCTATGGACCTTTATGTGACAATGGCGTATGGATGATAAGAACTAACATCGAACTTCAAAGACCCAGACATTGTCACATAAATAATGAAAGGAAGGCTACGTTGGTTGGGGCACTGCGTTCGAAAGAATGCCAGGTAAAAGAGGTGCGAAAATGGTATACGGTAGCAACCCAGAAGTCTCAAGGCAACGGATGGACGAAGTTGCACTAGATCTACGCCGAATTGGAGCCGGGACAAAAGTGAAAGCCCAGGGCAGAAAGGCTTGCAAGAGACCCTTTTAAGTGAAATATTTAAGTTGATTGGTAAGAGCAGCAACTGTTTCACCGTTTTAATTGCTGATAAAAATTAAGAAATTTAAATAGTGGGCATTTCCTTGCTTTTAATACGAGGCTAAACACCGCTTCACAAACAATAATTCATTTCAAATCAATTTCATCTTCATTGTTTTACAAACTCTCGGTAGGTTACTTATTTTTCTAAAACTACTTAATTCACACGTGTGGGAAAGTCGAAAACAAAAACAAAAAATTCAACAAATATTTAACAAATAAAATTAATTAATTCTTTTTTAAAACAAAAACCAACCCGTGAGGTTATTCACACTTTAAAAAATTAAATAAATTAAATCTATCTTTTTGTATCAATGTTTTGCGATAAAATAACGGTACACCATGTAAAACCGGGTTTTAAACCCACTATTTACCTCTTTTTTTGAAATCGACAATTTAAATGTACATTTTGTTTAAAAATAAAATCATTTAGAAATATTGGCGATTTGAAAGTAAATATTTAGCAAAATGAGATATTTTATCCTTTTAGTGAAAAAAATATTTTAAGAAGTTTGATCCGTAGTTTAGTTCCGACTTTGTAACGGTTGATAATATTGATCGTAGAAAAATTTTTAGTATAGATGTTCATAAAATGATCTAATTAGTCCAATTCCGCATATCTGTCTGTCTGTCAAGACAATAACTCAAAAACGAAAAACGAGAACGAGCTGAAATTTTGTATGTGTGTTCTAGAGCTAAAAAGTAAGGTCAGGTTCATGAATGGGTAAAAGTGGACCAGGTTTGGGCAAAATAGACTAAACTGTCCATCTTTGAAACCGTAAGAAATAGAACAAAAACTTAAAGGCAAAAGATATTCCTTTTTTAAATTTTTAAAAATAAACTGCGGCTTCAAAAGTAAATTGTATCATAAATGTTAAAACACTATATATGTTATACTAGATATATTCTATTGGCATAGTTGTAATAAGTAAATTAATCATATTGTATTTTATGCCTTTTGCTTTGATTGTAACGAGTGAACTACTACCTTAAGAAACTTGAAAAATTTGGTTTGGAATAATTATTGAAACATGAAAATACTATATTCTTGAGATACGAGATTCGATAAAAATAATTTCCTTTTTTATGATTAAATCGAATATCAAAACAAGATTTTCTAATTTAGATGAGGGCTGTTCCATTTTAGATATTAAATTGATTATTGTTTGTTTCTAAGCCAGTATAAAGAAAATATTTTCTATTTACAAAGCACTTGTTTTATATTTTAATGAGAAAAAAAGAATCGATCCAAAACGTTTCGACTGACTTTAGGCAACATGCTGTATACAGATGTTTGAAAATTATTCGTAGAGGAAGCTATTCGAATTTTAAAACTGTTTTGAAAACACTTAATCAAAAAGAGGGTAATTATGTGGTACGAAGTCTTTAACAATATGAGAATATCCTACACTTGATACGATATCGAAAAGACCATAAAATATAGTTTTCAAATAAAAATAAAACGCACCTGACTTTTCCACCGCAATGTTGACAAAATGTACCTTGCCATCCATCATTACAGATACAAGTCTCATTCCGACAAATTCCATTATTACTGCAACTAGACGAGTCCACACATTTCTCTTTACCATTGTTGATGGCATTCACAAAACCTCCATAAACAAATAAAACACATACAATACACACAAATGTTGACAAATTATTCACAAAACTATCACATTTTCTTCGATATTTCGATTTGAACAAAAATAAAAACATTTGTTGAGATTCTAACATAATTTCTGAACAATAACCATTTTTTTTCTCGAACAGCAAAAGTAAATACGAGAAAAATTTACAGAATTTTTGTCTTTTACACAAAAATGAACAATTTTTAATTTAACATATCCGCGTTTTATAATTTTTTCTGTTTGTTTGCTTTTTGTGGATTTTATAGTTTTTCCATTAAGAAAAATTTTTGTAAACGGTATCTACTATATGACGTCATTCATAACACAATTTATTATTTTAAAAATACACATTGGAATTAAATTTATTATTTACATAAAAATCATTTTTTTGTTGTTATCAATATCAGTTTTGCAAAACAGAAGAGATTATTTATAAGCAATGTTTTATTACTTTGCAAATATCGTATTTGTAATCTGTCTGTGTATACATATATGTGCACTTTACATTTTGTAAATGCTGTCACAACAGAAAGTGTCACTTTGCAACCTAAAGTTATCAATCAGTAACACCAACTACATCAAGTAAATGAACTTTTTAAATGTCAGTTGTACCGCTAAATTTGAAAATTTATTCTACCATAACGTAATTATTTTAATTTATTCCATTTTTTTTCTATTTGGAATTTTTAATTCAGTTCTTAACAGGATTTAGTTTATTCGAATTAGTTCATAAGTCCGGTTTCACTCGGAGGAGAAGTTTATAAAAACCGCATAAATGTTAATTTTTTCGGCATTAGAAAAATTTCAAAAAGGGGCTCTGGATGATTTTATAACTACTACATTCTTTAATATCGTTTGAATTGTTATAAAAGAAATATAATTCAAATTCAACTAAAGGCGAATCTGAAAAAAAATCAAAAAATAAAATAATATTATAGTCCAGGGGATTATTATAATAATAATAATAATAATATATTCATTTTATATAATAATAATATTATATCATAATATTATAATATTATGATATTATTATATCATAGGGTTTGTTGGCTAATTAATTGCTGGAAAGTTGGAAACAGTTTTAATCTATTCATTTTTATATAAAAAGTGTTTATTGAAGTTTGCACACATTTTATGCTCGTGCTGTAAAAGGGTGTCCAAAAATCTAGAAATTATCAAACTGTTTTCGGTTTATTAACAATAAATCCTAATGCATTTCTAGGAAAATTTTGCTCTTATAAAGTACATACAATTTTGCGTCGAAGTAGTACTACTGTGAATAACGATTGTCTCGATGATCATACTCGCAACATTTTCTAATATTTTAATTGAGTTATTTAAATCATTCATTTTTATACGTAAGCGGTAACCTTGAAATTAAACGAACTTAAGTTAAAAATTAATTAACATTTAATCCCGTTTTTGCTAGCTAGCGATATCGACAATGATATATACTTATAATGGATCAATTATCTCATAAAACGCCCGTAGAATATAGATTGATAAAAACGCCATTGTCTCATAAAGTTTCGTCGATCAGCGCCTCTCCGTCTCGACAATTGTACTAATTACGTACAAGTGCGCTTGTGTAAAATATGCCGAACATCACTGATATGAGTACCAACACTAGTATCTAGACGTATTATACTACGTCTATGGTCTAGAAGACCTTATGTACAATCAGAGACTGTACAATACACCAATCATAACAAGTTTACTTATGCGTAAAAAGTATTTCTTTCTGTTATTTGCGTAGGCGCTTGTGACATTAGCAACTATTTGGTGAAACTGAAATATTTTTAATTGTTCCAATGAAAAGTACGAATCTTTATGTGCAATCTTACTTCACTCCAGGGGGTGTTACAGGTAGCTCAGGGGCCCCCTAATTCCCGGGTCAACTATTTAGGCGAAAATACTAAGAAGCTGGTCGAACGTTATGATGAAGACATCCGTGACAAATTTCATGAACAATTGTTGGCTCTCTATAAAAAAAACTTCATTCTGTGAAACAGCTCGCACATTTGTTGTTAATAGAAAATTATGTTTTGTCAACTAGTTTTACCGGATATTTGCACTACCACAATGTTATTTACAACAATTCCCATCACTGTTGCTTCAGCTGAACGTTCATTGTAGAAGATAAAAATAATTAAAATTTATCTACTTCGTAGGTAATTGCCCATAGAACACGAAACTGCTAATGCTTTACATGATCTTGATGCCTTCTTCTTCCCTCTATTATCACGGTTGTTAACATTCAAAGCAACCGTGATAATAGAGGGAAGTTATAGTTGAAATGCAATAGATAAAAATGATGAACAAAATTATAATAATAATTTAATGATGAAGCAACACCGCTACACAGTCATGAAAATGTTTGCTGAAGCAAAAGTCCGGCGGATGACATTTTGAAGTTTATTTTCCGCGATCGTCATTTTGTTTAAAATAAAAACAAATTTATTTTGTTTTCACCTCTGTTGTATTGTGAATGTTTGTAATAATTATTGTAATAAATTTTCTCGAAATATTTTATATTGTTCCCATCCCCGAAAAGAGAAGCTACGCCGCTGCTCCACTCATTGTCAGTAATAATAAGTTTACTATTCAAATGTTTTCAAAATGTTTTTAAATAAATGTTTTTTCTCAATTGTTAGGAAGTAAACTCGATGAAGTACCAGTTTGGGTTATATCGTTAGCTGATAAGGTTCCAGCAACGGAACTTGATCATTCCTATACGCCTTATCTCCAGAATTTTTAAAGCGTAAATTTGATGCAATAAACACAAAATTTTTGAATTGTTTAAATATTTCTTTTTTATTGTTATTATTTATCATTATTTATATGCAATGTAATAAGAAAATAATGCAAATATCCATTACAATTAATAGTTCCAGCCGTTAAAAACTCGAGATGAAGCTAATAAAAACGTCTGTAATGATTGTTGTAAATTTAATTTTGGATGTTGTGAGAATGATATTGTAATCCATAATGGCCATTGAAAATCATATACATATACATAAAATACAGTTTGTGTAACATTATCTTCTAAACCAAAATTAAAATCAGATTTTGAGAATTTTGTTTGAAAATTTTTGCAATCATGTGCTGATAATAGAGTTTTCTCAATATTATTCGCTGATTTTACTGTTATATTCATTTTAGCTAATACAGAACATGTTATGTTAAAATCAACATCAATATCTGGTTTTGTTGGTGAATTACGAAAATTTATTTGTGTATAATGGCGGTTCTCTCTTTTGGACAGATTAAATGTAAATTGGTAATCACTCGTTAATTCATCTGAAACAAAAATTATAAAAGCATTCAACTGAGATGAATTTATTTACAGCATTTTCAAATCCGAACCAAAATTGCGATAAAAATGAAAACTTGTATCAAAATTTACAATGTGGCACAGACGTATATAAGGGAGGGATTTAGGGAATCTTAAACACCTGAGGATGTTAATGTAATCTTTAATTGATTGATTTTATTGGCGTTTAGAGCTCTGCGTTTTGATGGCGTGAAGTTACGAGCAAAAAGTAATTTACCTTTGTGCATTGTTGGATCCCACATATGTAAAAACAATAACTACGCCCGTGCAAGGTGATCTTTGTAAATTTTTTTTTTTTGCGTGCAGACCTGACAATCTCTGATAAAAATTAGCACCGCTCGTATGAACCTCTTTGTGTACTAGAACTCGTATAGCGATACACACGATATAATGTCAACCGAGATGTTTATTCATGGATTTTAGTTTAGATCCTTGAAAATTATATTTTCGTATACTTACAATAACACGATCCATTGTTTACTGAAGGATCTCCCGTATAGTGATTAGGTGCATCACATTTATCACATTGATAACCAGTAAGACCTTTTGTTGTACAATAACATTTTCCCGTCTCATGATTACATTTCGTGGCTTGCCCGTTACATTGACAAGGTTGACATCGGCCACCATTTGCAGGATTACCCCAATACCCATCACGACATTTTTCACAGTGTGCTCCAATTGAGTCATTACGGCATGGCATTATACACATTTCAAATGTGTCACATGTTGAGTGGCCATTACATTGGCATTTTGGACAGTTTGTAAAATGCCAACGCTCAGAAAGGCATGTACTTGACGGCAACGAATTGGGACCTTGATATCCGCCTGCCATACATGTACCTAACCCAGTGCGGGAGCCATCATCACACCATCCACAAGCTGGGTCATCTCGACATTGTGCGCACGATGTATAATACGCACACTGTAATACTGCTCCACCTGGATTTCCACTACCACAACGAGTATTCACGGTATTCCATTCCCGACATTGTCCGTAGACAAATAATCTTATGTACGCATTTTTATCAACACAACGACCTTCGCTCTGACACCAAATACATTCTTCCTGCGTACAATTGGTACACGAAGTTAAATCTGAGCAAACCGTTGGGCACGATATCGGTTCTGGTTGTTGGACATGTTGTTGCTCGGAAATATTACGTGGCACACTACTGTGTGATCTACAAAAAGATGGTACTTATGTGATACGACGCCCATAACAATATGAGAGTATCCTACACTTGATAAAAACGTACCTGACATTTCCACCACAATGTTGGCAAAATATACCTTGCCATCCATCATTACAGATACAAGTCTCATTCCGCCAAATTCCATTATTATTGCAACTAGACGAGTCCACACATTTCTCTTTACCATTGTCGGTGGCATTCACAAAACCACCATAAACAAATAAAATAAATACAAATGTCGACAAATTATTATTTCGATATTTCGATTTGAACAAAAATAAAAACATTTGTTGAAATTCTAACATAATTTCTGAACAATAGCAAATTTTTTCTCGACAGCAAAAGTTAATACGTATATATATTTAACACAAAATAAAAAATGACAGTATCAGTTTGATTTAAATAACGACATTGCAATAAGTCAAACAAGGGTCAATTTAATTTTTTTAATTTATTCCATGTTTTCCTTCTTGGAATTGCTTAAATCACTCAATTGCTTTAATCACTCAATAAAGTTCAATCGGATGAGAAGTTTCAACAAGGTTCACATGAATGTTTATTTTTTACCACGTTTTTATTGACTCGTTTTCTTGCCTGTCTGTTCGGTACAAATTTTGCAATCGCTTTTAAACTAACTTTCCGATGAGCTAGAGACTTGAAACTTTAAGTATAGCTCAGAACTCGATGACAATGCAAGGGTCTGGCGCTAATTTGTTTTAATAATGAAATGAAAATCTTATAAAATTAATTTTAGAAATTTGGTGGAAGTGTCCATAAATATGTAAAGTAGTGGAAGCGGCGGGAAATTACATTGAGGTTTTTAATCTTCTAATTTACCACGTTTTTAAAACGGACTAAAAGGTATAAAATAAATTTTAAAACGAAAATCGTGGTGCAATAGCCACTAACAATTTTATTGCACTGCAAATGATATGAAAAAATTTAAATTATTTTATACTTTCAAGTCCGTTTTAAAAACCTGGTAAATTCAGAATTTATTTTTTATTTAAATATTTCTCTATATGTTATAAGCGTTCGAAAAAGTGTAAGAAAGGGCTCTGAATGATTTGATGGCGACCGACTTCTTTAATATTGTTTCGAACTGTGCAAATATAAATATAATAAAAATTCAATTTAGGCGAATCTGAAAATAATTACTGAGCACTTTTTATACCCGGTATATATGATACATACAAGGGTATATTAAGTTTAGTCCCGATTTTGTAACGGTTGAAAATATTGATCGCAGCAAAATATTTTGTATTGGTGTTCAAAAAATGACCCAATTAATATCTATTTCAGTATATCTATCAACACGATAACTTAAAAAAAAAAAACTGAAATAATGTGTGTTCTAGAGCTAAAAAGTAAGGTCAAGTTCGTGAATAGGCAAAATCGGAACGTGCTTCCGCCACCAGGGAGGAAAAATTCATTTTTGAAACCGTAAGAGAGAGAACATAAATTTGGAGACAAAAATGATCCTTTTTTAAAACACAACTTTTGTTTGAAACTTTTTCATAAACTCAGTATATACCCGGCACTTAAACAAATAACTCAGTTAGTTGTTATTTTTACTTGTTTAATTTCTAGTGCTTGCTGTATAGTACTAGTACCTACTAAGGAAAAATCTGTCACGTGTCAAAAAACTAAGTTTGATATACTTAGTAACTTACTTTACTAAGGATTTTATTGTTCTGGACACCACGCTCAATAAAAATAGACGCTTTCCATTTAAAAACATATAGTTGACTAAAATAGATCAAACATCAATTTTATTTGATGAAATGGAAATCCCAATTTATTCCTGTTTTTTTTATAAAAATTTGAACTAAGTACAAGTAATTTTTATCTATACATATAAAATGACTTGTCCTGACTGACCGGCTGATTCATCATCGTCCAACCAAAACTATTGAAGTTAGAAACATGAAATTTGGAAGATATGTTCCTAAGACAGCGTAGAAGTGCACTAAGAAGGGCGTAGAGGATTTTTAGAAAATTGTCTTTTAAGGGGTGAAGTAGGTGAAATATTTTTTCCTATACTTTATTGGCAAGTAATTTATTTTCAAAATTATGTTAATGCAGGCATTTCTATAAAAACTATAAACTACACTATTTAAATCGTTACATAACTTACATAATCGTTACAAGTACTTGTAGAAATGTTTTCAAAGATGAAAAAATTTTTACTTTTTATGGGATTTATGTATATGAGCTTTCAATACATATGAATCTGAATAAATACTTCCAGAAAAATAAGGATAACCGATGCTATAACACAAGGAGCAATGTTGATTTTGATCATAGAACCACCTTCTATGAACGATCGCCTATTTATATTGGCTATAAAATATATGAAAAATTACCATCCGAAATATTGGATGAAAACGTTAATAGATTTAAGAAAAAATTATATCCTTAAGGTTGCACCCTATAGCATAAATGAATTAATTTAACAAAATTGTTTTTTATATTTTATGTATTGTAATATGATTGTTTATGTTATTGAATATTATCTGTATGACTATACATATAAAAAAATCGGGACTAAAATTTGTCTATATATAAGTTAGAGACACGAAAATTGGCTGTTCGGATAATAATAATAAACAAATAAATACGTGTTTCAATGATTTTCGAAAATCAATCCCTAAGGGTGAAATACACGGTGAAAGTTTGTATAGAGATCCCGTTTTTATTTAAAGCTAGAAATATGAAAATTGGTATTTATAAATAAAAGAATACGTGTGACAGCATTTTAAGTTAATCAGTTCTTGACGGGGAGAAATATTATATTACTCAGGTTTTTACACAAATTTAGTGGGCGAAGCCGCAACGGGTAATGCTAGTTCTGAAAATGATTTATATTGAAAACTTTTTTAATGTAATCGTTTATAAAAACAATCTTTTTTGTCTTGAGTGAGCATCTGAAGACGTGTCCTCTGCAAAAACCAGCGTTCATACTAGTTAAAACAAAAACATACAAAATTATTAACAATTAACCGACATTTATTTTTAATATAAAATACAAAAATATAAAATTAATTACGACATATTTTTATGGCAATAATAATCAGTTTTATGTTCCAACATCATAGCCCCATGGATCTTTTTTCTGTTCCATTAAAGCTAAAGAACTTTCACACAGTTTTGTTAAAACTTCACCTAAAACATGTTTATTGAACACTTTATACAGCTGCTTCGATTCATCGGCAAGTAAATCAGCCAATTGAATACATTCTTTATATTCAGCCATTTCATGCATTACTGTATGAAGTAATAGAACAATCTGAAATGTTAAAAACATTCTGGTTAGCTACAAAAGTATTAAAGTAGTTGAAACGCGTTGTCGAGAAAATTGGCTGAATTTTTGATAAATTATTCCAAATATAAGATTCTACCTTCGATTAAAATTTCAAAATTATTTACCGTTTAGTTTTGATAAAAATCGTTCTCAGAAATTGTACGATTAACATTACAGGTAATTACAAAAGTATTAATTTTACCACATTTTTATTTTTATTTAAATAAACGCGCTGAACGATTTGGCTAAGAAACTACGACAATATAAAATGATGTTATATTTGTATTTTGAAAAAAAAATATTGACCGTTTACCGTCCAAGTAGCCAAACGGTCTAAGGCGTTATGTCTACTTGGAACTGGGAGATTATGGGTTCGAATCCCGACATCGGCAGTTTTTCAAATATTAGGAAAAAAAAGGGGCGGTTAATTGACTAAACTGTTGGCATATGGGCAAGAACGAAGTAACCGGCTATGCTTGTGAAGGTTTTCTACAGTTTCCTTCACGAAGCCCAGATAAATATCGGCATAGTTTCTATCAGAGTCGGCTGCAGCCGCACAACCTACCAATTCCTAGTCTACACACAAAATTTCTTCCACTCCACTCACATCCTTAGACATCGCAATGGAGCTTCTGGTCGAAGTATAGCCCGTACAGGGCAGCCGCTACAATCTATCTATCTATCTTGGCCGTTTAATTATTGTAATAGATTAAAGAAAAGATTGACACTTTTACTTAATACATGCGAACAAGTATACGAGGTACATTCAAATAAAAAATGTATAGTCTAAAATCTCAGTCTATTCATATAATTGATACGTGTTCTGAGTTGAATCTTTTGAACACGATTACTGAAAGACAACTATCTTAATCAATCATGAAAACGATATTCAGAAGATATCATCTTCTGGAAAAGGATTCTTTTCAAGACTTTGAGATAGTATTAAACGGTTACGCATATACCAGACAGATTAAAATGTCAAAAATGTTGACCCGTTGATATAAATACTTCAAATAATGTGACACAATTTTTTTTAGCTAAAACTGGCGATTGAATTTAGTTCCTATAGATAATTCTAAATATTAGATGGCATATATTCGCCTTCCCAATTTTAAAAATGACTTACCTTAGGAATACAAGTGATACGTAAATCATTCAAAACCACAGCTCTAGTTTCATCCGGATCGTAAGTATCAACTAACCATCCGCCATCAGGGAACAGAAGAATATTATACAACAAAGTTTTTGTATTCTTTGTACGATGCGCCATTGTCAATTTCCAACGATCCAATTCAGCATTATACTGTGAAACACGATGTTCATGTGCAACACGTTCAGTGAAACCTGCATTTTCGGACAATGACGCCGGTGGTTTAGGACGTCCATGATGGAAATGATGAAACCAATCGGAGAATGTTTCATTACCATCTAAATACGCTTTATAACATAGGTACTCTTTAAGAATACTTTGTACATTTTTTGGCACATCGTTGTTATCACTATAATTTGATAGAACTAAATTCACTGTATCGCCTGGATTTTTATTGAATGCTTGCCGGGCTGCATCTAATTTCCCACTCGCAAGGAAATATCTGATAATGGCATTCGTTTGATATACAGCCTCTAAACGTTGAGTGTCGTAAAATATTAACCAATCCAACACAGATATTTTTGCAAAATCACCTTCCGTAAGATCATTCTGGAAATAGTGAATAAAAAAATAGAAAATTAATTAAACCTGGTTTAGATTGTAATTTAATCAAAGTTCACGGAGAAATATCTTTGAGAAGGATGGGATTGTATATTATTATTTATTTATAATTATTAGTTTTGTTATTTATTTGATTTGATACAAATGTCAAAAGATTATAAAATGTTGAGTTTATATCATGTGTAATTTAACATAAGAAATATTGTAACAAGATCAAAATACGCAAATTCTGAAATTGGTTAGTAATAATACCTAGCGACAAGAATCGTACACCTCATGTATTTACCTTGAGGGCAACTCGCCCACCTGAATTAAATATGTTCCTTAGTGATGGATTATTTTGAAGAAATTTTATACTATAAGATCCTGTTGTAATAGCCTTCTACAGAAACATATGACATGAATAGAGGTTTCGTCAACCTCCATGCACGATCTACAAGTAGGATAATTCTTCTGGAATACTTAAGTTATAGAGGTCGAACACCGACCTAGCGGTAGCATTCCCTCAACGAAATCCCCTGAACTGCGGTGAACTTGTTGCATCGAGCTTCTAATATGGAACATCACTACACATCTTAAAATATGAATTACATGCCTGAGACCCAGTCCCAGACAAAGCTGACTGATGCCAGGTGTTCCAATTCCTCAAAGCATTCGTACACAATTGGTTCAAATAATTGCAAAACTCATGGCGCAAAGCTTTATTCTTATTGCTGAGGTCCATTTTATGCACTAAAGTGTTGTTGCGCACATTATAAAATGAAGTAAATTTAAGAAGAGAGAAGAAATATCAATGAAATTTTATTGTCATAAACGAAACAAAGAATATTCTTTACTCACCGTTAATTCCGACATCGTGGAAACAATATCTTTACGACGTACATTTTCAACAACTTGTTTAGTAATTGCTTCAACATGTAAACCAGCATCTTCAGCATTTGATAACATAGCACGTCGGTCATCATTATCAGTGATTGGCTCCAAAAATTTCGAATACATTGTGATTTGATTCGGTTGAGGTAGTGTAGCGGTATAAAATGCGATTAAATCTTTTCGATTTGAATCAATTAAACATTGCACATACCTACAAGATACAATAATTCGAGTAAAATCCGATCAAAAACATACAAGTAAAAAATAATCTAATATTTCCTTGTAAAAAAGTAGTGGTATTTTCTCTTGGCAAGTTTTGTTTTATTTTTAGTCTTAATTCATTGAAATACAGAATTCAAAGGATTATCAAATAAAGGCGAAAAAATTATGATAGTTTTAGGATGTCTTAGCTTGACCAATAGCAATTCGGGTCAGCCAATTTCATTGCAGCATAATACCTATACCGTACGTTTAGTTTACATCTTCGTATAGTAGATCTCCCACGAGTATGAGAGTGTACATATGTATACATTAAGCAATGTGTATGAGAAGGAGGTCTTATGTGTCTATGTGTTTTGTTGTGTTGTATTAGACAATCACCAACCACTCGAACAGTTATGAATATTATTCACTGTTTCGAAAAATATGTTTGTTTATCAAACCTATAAGACCTCCTTCTCATACATATTGCTTAATGTATACATATGTACTCTCTCATACGGTAGACGGTAGGTATGTATTTCTATGTTAAATTCACCAAACAAAAAAACATGCCAAAATTTTCAATTTCGGGTTTTCAGATTTTTTACTTTGGTTTGGGTACTACACCTAACTGTCAAATGTAAACTTTAAGGGATATCAGGTAGTACTACTTCTTTTTTTTTTCCTGTTACAACGATTTAGACGTGGTCACGTTTTTTCGATTTTTGAAATAAAATATCTTAAAAATTATCTAAAACGATGAGTTGGGAAAACGGTGTGTTAAAATGATGTAATCTTTCTATATTCGAAAACTCAGGTCTGTAGCTCTTTTGTTTCAAAAGTTACAGTAAGGTCATTTTTGATGTAATATTTTCTATATATGATACTGTCTTATATATAAAACGAGAAACGAAAGAAATAAAATTTGTCGATTTGAATGGGATGAACTCTATAATGAATACAACAGATGCAAGATCCCCTTAAATGTTAAAATTCGTGTACTTACTGTTCTAAAACACTATCACCAGCAATTTCATTCCCGGTAATACCAAATTCACGGAACACTAGAACAATATGCGCTAATAGACGTAGAAACTGGGGAGAATTTGTTTGTAATTTTTTCTTTGGAGATATCACCATACTTAATTGAGTCTCAGAAATTGTGACCCACTGTTTCATTAATTTCAACAACTCAATCGGTTGATCCATAATAATGAATCGTAAAATATGATAATACTTTTCCGTTCCAGTATTTACTTGTTCCGATAATTTATTAAAAATTTCATCTAATGAAAAACGATTTTTCCAATATTCGGCAGGCATTTCTTGATATGTTTTTAAAATTGTATCACGTATTTCCGATTCGACACGTATATCAATCATTACACGTAAATATGCCCATAATACATCCTCCCAATTATCGCATACAGATAATACGGGACGTAAATTACCACATAATATACCGAGCGTCGCTCGCCAATATTTATCTAAACGTTCATCTTCGCATAATTTCCATGTCATGTATTTCCATAGATCACGATGTACATTTCCTTCGCATGATTCTTTTAATTCACGATTTTCTATTTTATTATAATTTGGATCATGGAATAAACGCCAACCTAAAGAAGATATAGTAATTTAATTATGAAGTTGCCTTTGACTTTTTTCTGATTGTTCCCCCTGACTCCACTGAAAAATTCCTTGATCATTTTGAGGTCTCGTAATTAGGACGAAACATAAAATTGCAGTATAACTCCAATTATTTAAATTCGCTTTAGTAGCAGCGAGCATTGGGAAGCCCTCTTTCAGGGCTGATTATTTGCGAAAAAGAAAAAACGAGAGAAAATCAAAAGAGTGTCGTCATTTAACGCGAGCAATGGTTGGCTACGGAATTATTAAATAATATTACAGCATACACAAATTTTGCTGCCTTTTTTTAAAGGACCTTTATCATGATTCATCCAATTATCCGGATCAGGTTCGATCCCAATTAATCTAGATAATCGGAGCTGTCCTGTTCTCCTAATAGTAGTATTAGATAAAAATAATTGATTCTGAAGGAAAAAGATCTGACCTAATTAAATAAAGAGAAACTTTCCGTCAAATTGTGAAAGTAACTGGATTTTCGTCTTTCATTTGGTCTAATTAACTTTATAACCATTCTTGCATTCAAATCCTTGAAAAAAAAAACGTACGAAGTCGAAAAAAAATTTTAATTCCCAATTCGAATGAAATTCACAACAGTAATTTGGATCCAAAAAAACACGAAAATCGTGCTATTTGAACGATTCGGTGATCGGCTTACGAGATATCATTTGAGATAATGTAAAATGTGGCAAAAATATAATTACGTCGCTTACCTTCGAGAAGAGCTGCCCTCCAAGCATGACCACAATGAACGCATAGAGCTTGTGCTTCATTTAATCGTCCACATCGAATTTCATATAAAATTTGCTTACATAATCGTGCTTCATCATCCAAATCTAAATCGTGTAACGATGCTTTTTGCCTGTAAGGAGCGTCTGGATCTAATTGTGTTATAAGTGGCCTTGTTGATGGAAAAACGGTTAAATCTGCATCATCCAATTGATGTAATGTATTTTCCCAGCCAATTGTTTTATCAGTGAAATGTTCCATTTTAGGTGTATTCACATTTTGATCAGCGGCTTTTCTTTCTAGCCAATCGACAACCAATTGGCATTCTCGTAATAGTGAATCAGTTTTATATAAGTTTTCCACGCATTGTTTTTCGGTTATAGTATTCGGTGGTATCGGTTCAATTTCTGGATTTTTATCAGCAGTTAAACGGTCTTGATATATACAATAAATTAAACGCCATAAATTTCGTTCATTTTCTAACCATAGATTATCCTAAAATCCAAAAGTTTACAAAAACTTTCTAAATAAACCAATTGATAATTATGTATAAAATTAAGATTCAGTTTATTTTCCAGGTTTTATATATTTTAGGGGTCTAAAATGTATTTCAGAGACCCGGATGTCGTAACAAAAATTTTGACGCCTAAAACAAAACTTTTAGCATGGTACAATTGCCGCAACGATGAAAATTGACCAAATGAGAGAAGCCCAAAGTTTGCAAAATTGAACAATCAGATTACATTCTATATTTTCGGAAAAAGTCTCAGAAAATATACACCTAAACTTAGATTAAATACAAATATTTTAGATTAAAATTGTTCGTATTAATCATTATCAAGTATTTTCAAAATTGCATTAAGTCAGGCAATTTTAACGGGGGTTTCATTAGGCGCGGATTTTTGTCCTTCAAAATATACATTCTATTGTCAGCGAAAATGCATATTATCCTGAAACTTAAGCATTTTAAGGCATTTACTATTTAATCATGGACATACAAAAAAATGATTGGAATTTTCACTTACATTCGCAGCTGTTTTACGAGTTTCACCCAAACTTTTTGATTGTATATCGATAATCAAATCCAAATTATCCGTACACGATTGAATATATTCAGCGATTGTTTGGAAAATATGTGTAGCACTTTCATGCATGTGTGTAATCTCAAAAAAATCTGTAAATAATTTATCCAAAATTTCTGCACTTTTTTGTGTTGTTTTCAAAATATTTCCATTTAATAACGATTCGCTAAATGTTAAATTTGGATTTTTTATCAATTTACTGTGACCCATAATTTCACGAAGCTCGTGTGGAGCAATTGTAGTAGACAAATCAAAATTTGGATGATTTAACGTTAAGTTTGTATTTGATTCTTCCAAATCGTTTTGACGTAATAACGATTGTCTCGATGATCTTGCAACATATTTCGATGTTCGTAACATACTTTTACCGGGTGTGGATAATACATTTTCTAATATTTTTATTGAGTTATTTAAATCAGTCATTTTTATATATAAGCGGTAACCTCGAAATTAAACGAACTTAAGTAATTTTCATGGAAATTTCACAATATTATTATTAACAACTGTTGCGTGATATTTTAATTTGAATCGAATTTTCGAAACAAATTGTTTTGTTTCATATAATATTAAATTAAATGACTAAAACGCTACTTTTGAACGAAGTTTAAAATTAATTGACATTTAATCACGTTTTAGCTAGCGATATCTAGTGATACGATTATTAACTATTTTCAAAAATGTGCTTTCTTAAACACAAATGCTTTATTATAGCAAAGAATACATGTATATATGTATTCTTTGATTATAGTTTTCTTTTCACGATTTTCTTACAAGAAAAATAAATAAATAAAGGTAATTGTTGGGGAAAAGTAGATTAAAGTTTCGTAACATTAAAATTTGTTCTTATATTTTTTTAACATTTTTAGGATTCAGTATCAAATTCAACTTTTTAATAATGGAAGCTTTTTTGGACATGAACGAACTTACAGCTAGAAAAGATTCACGTTTTAACATTGCATGGATAGATGTCATGCTACTCTTCACATAATTCAATAACGCCAAAAGTATGGGATATCTTTTCGTTGGCCATGTAAAATAGGTTTTAGAAATTTCGTACTTACAGCTGTACTTATTTCTAGAGATTTATAAAAAAACGGGAGCCTCGAGAAATGATGAAATTCAGGCGTTTCCTTGGAACGAGAAGCGGTTGGGCAACGCTAAAGATGGAAATGACAAATGTTAGGACTATAAATTGTAACATACTCGGGTGGGATATCGTGCTAGTTGGGTTTTGCATTTATTAAGGGTAGCTAAACTGCTTGAAGTAGTTTCTAAGTTGCTCGCCAGAGTGCGAACACGAAATATAAACTTACTAGCTCTAGTTTATAACTTCCACAGAGCACATCTAAGTGCTACAATACCCAATTCTGAGAAAAATAAAGATTGATCTCACATTCAGTTTATCCCTTTCTTTTGGAGGGACACTTTTTACACCGTTAGGGCATATCCAGTCCTAACTTCATATGTTAATGGATGTTTCTCATATGAATTTACCAGTAGGCCAGTAGGTGACGCACTAAACAGCAAAAAATAAATAGTTAATTATAATGCCGGCAGTACACTCTCGACGAATGTCTCGAGCTGTATACATTCTCGTTAAGTCTCGCCGAGAGTGCTCTGCCTGCAATACAGTTCTCGTTCGTCAATGGATGAGATAAATGTATGTAAACGTTGCTGATTGGTTAAAATCCACGTTATGTGGCGAGCGTAAGTGAGAGTGTACTCAGCGCCCTCGCGCTCGCAAAACCGAGCGCTCCCGAGAAAAGGCGAGACGACACGAGACCGACCGAGTACTGTAGTACACTCTCGCGCTCGTTACCGCCAAGAGTGTACTGCCAGCATAAAAGTGTGAATCATTTTATGTTTAAAATTTCTTTTTAGAAGACTATAAAACTTTTATTCGAAACACTTTCCCAAAAACAGAATGAATAAGTAACAAATCAATTATAAAATTTTGAAAACTACTATTATGGCTTGGCTTATAGTACCATAATACTGTATTGCCATTAGAATTGCATACATTTGTATAATTTCTAATAGAAGTAGTCGAAATTGTGATTGCGAGATTTGGATTCACACGTAAAAATTTGTAAACAGGCTGTTCACCAATGTTCACCAACGAAACCTTTAAAAAAATTTAAATTCCATAAATTTAATTCGCACTTCATAGATGTTTTTGATTTAAAATTCGGTGAAAATATTTACATTCCAATATTTACAAAATATTAGAATTTAAAATCAATAACCTTCTATTTACAAAAAGTATTTTTTTAATAATAAATCAATATGTAAAAAACGTTGAAAGTGTAAACTTTTTTTGTTTTAGTAAATATGATAATTGTATAACTCGAAATAATTTAGCCATTATTATGAAATATTTAATTTATATCTTTTATAAAATATAAATAATATTGAACACGATGTAATCCGATGTTATATGCTTCGCACTCGCAGTATTATACATTCGTCTTGGATGTTTATAAAATAGATACACATTTTGCTCGGCTTTCACATATGTAAACTGAGTTCAATACATACTAAAACGTTGAATTATGTTGAACTGTTCGTAGTAACAACACAACGTACAAGAATACAAGAATCTGTATTTTATATAAATTACATATTGACGTATTCCGTGTGTCAGCACATGTTTTAAAATTATTGTTTACAAGTGTTGTTTCCACATCAATCAAAATTTGATTTTCCATAATTTTTATTTTAAAATTAACTAAGTAAAATGAGTGAACAATATTTTATTGGTGGAATTGAAGGGTAAGAAACTTGTTTGATTGTTGATATTTAAAAAATATATATATAATTAAATAACAAATAATTAGTTCACTGTATATTTCATTACTTGTTTTTGCCTTATATTATGTCATGCCGGTTTGTTTAATTGAGTAATTAATTTAAATATTTAAATTTTAAAACAATTTCTACTGGAAAGTATTTTACTGATGGTATATTGTTTATTGAGACGTGTGACTATATTAATTTTTATCTAATACGTTTGTCTATGGTTTAACCTCTAATGGGCTAGGAGAATAATCACTACTATGAATTATAGATATAATAAAAACGTTTGGGGTGTAAAAATATGCATTGCATAAAAAAACTAGTGAACCGATTTTATTGTAACTTGCACACATTATTTTAAAAAAAAAGACGAACATTTTTTAATGATTTTGATTTTACATTGTAGTTTTAATTACGTATGATTTTCTTTTAAAGAGAAATAAAATGTTTATTTAATAATGTATTGTAGGTAAAGCGTAGGCTAGGAGCTATAGATTATAAGTGACGTTGTAATTTTTATAATTGTACAATATTGGTGATGAATAAATAGTTTTGATCTTGGTCGTGAAATAAAGTATTCATAAAATAGTTTCTATTAAGTTTACAAAAATATAACGCCGTTGGAATTGACGCGGCTAAAGTTTCAGTAAAGTTTATCAATTATCGAGAATACGCTTCGATCGCCTCCTAAACTTTGAATATTTGCTGTCATGTGTATCCATCAATATTATTAATGCTAATTTCGACCGTAACATTGATCGTTCAAGCTTAATATTTCGTGAACGGTTCCTTGTATTTGGAATTATTCATGAAATAATTACGTTACTTTAAAAAGGCCTTTTCAACGATACTATACACGATAGGGTATGTGAGTACCTCAACAAATTTGTTTAAATTATTTTATTTCATAACTTTGTAGGCGTTATAAATTTTGTATAACCACCCCAAATTTCAGCTGAATAGCATTAATGGTCTAGAAATCAATCGGCTGTGATATGTAGACAGATATGACGAAACTTGTTCCGAAGTTTTAGTACGGAACCCTAAAAAGGATTATATAAACTAATGTTAATAATTTACATTGAATAGAAACACTACTAGATTTTTTACTATTTAAATTATACAAATTTTTTTTGCTTACATCATTTTAAATACGCATAATTAAACCCACATAAATTTTTCAATGTCCGATAAAACTTATCTATTCAGTATAATCTTTCAAAAGTTTTTAAAAAAATAGCAAATCTAATCCTTATTAGATACAGTTGTAATTTTAAGTTTTTGCCTCTCCTTCAAAACTATTGTTATCGCGGTAACAACTTTTTTTTTTTGAAATTTGCAATTGTAAAATATGGCCCCATAATTGCGTGATTCTAATTAAAATATACTAAGAATCAGTATTTTATTTCGACAACTTTGCAATTAAATACATATATCACGAGAAAATTAAGCAACATTCACGTTTTGAATAAAAAATTACGTTACATTTATTACGTTATTGTATTGTAATATCTACACAGTTTAGTATCGTCTCTGTACTATTAAACGAACCATATTTATATATTTGTTTATAATCGCGTTCTCGAAAACGGTTCTAACGATTTCGATAAAATTTTCAGAAAGAGTGTTTTCGGGGGCACAAAGTCGATCTAACTAGGTTTAATCTCTGAGAAAATGTTTTCTACGAGTTTTCATAAGCAAAGAAATAGTATGAAACTTTTCTTAAAGTAGGCAACTTGTTACACGTTGGTGTGAAGTGTGTTGTGTATACTCGACAAAAAGTAGCTACATACTGGAGTTTTGTATCCTTTATTGTTAAAGGAGTAACATTTGAACGTTTATCATCAGTAGTTTGTGAATGAGAGCTTATACTTACCTGCTTGAAATGAGTTAAGAGAATAAATTTTAAATTAAAAAATAGATCTAGTTGAACGTCTCACATTTGTCCTACTAGAGTTCATAATAAAGAGTATTCCAACTAGAGTTCTTACCAGAATATCATAATACCAAAGCTCGATCGTCCAGGTATTATGATATTATATATGCATGCTTTCATATAATATTTATATAATAATAGAAAGCGTGTGTACTACTTTTGTGAAGTTGATACTTCGTACCCGTTCTCCCTTAATATTTAAAGTTAAAAATAAATCATTATTTATTAATTTTATTAACAATGTCCTGTATTGAATTTAATACGACTTCAATTTATTGCATTAATAAGGACTGTCTACAGTTTTCTGTACAATATAATTTAAATATTCCAAGTGCATACAATGGCTTTCAAATTCAAAGCCATTAACTTTAAGAAAAAATAAATAAATTTGGATAATGTAAAGAAATTAGTATTAACTGTTAGCAATTAATTTTAAATCGTAAAAATGTCTAATTTTTTTTTCTGTAAAAATAACTGTAAAATATTTTTTGTTTTAAATTTAGACATAGATTTTACAAATAAAAAAGTATTAAATATTCATCTCGATTGTAATGACTATTAATAAAATAATCTAACGGAACACGGTTACTTCATTTTTTTTTTAAATTCATACAAATTTTATGTTTGGTTAAACACATTTTGCAATCTAACGTTTTACTGAAGTTTACAACCAAAATGGTTTGATTCTGGAATGTTTAAAGTATAAAAGTATCATCGAGATGAAAATTCCAAAGTGGTTTATTGTTCTATAATAATATATACAGTTGATGTGTGACGAATCCATTTGGTTTTTTGAAAAAAATATTTCAACCAAAATTTATTCCTTAAACTTCGGGGAGTCGGTATTGGGGAGCCCAAGCACCTGAGCGTAAGTTAGATAGGTACGGTATATCTACCGTACAAAGGAAATTATTAATAATCGTGCCCAAATAATGATTAAATATTCATAATTTTGGCACATTTTTAAATGTGAGCGCTGGCCACACCCTACATTATGTGTCGCTTACATTAAGTTGACAAAATCTCAATTTGGGTACGTCTCTTAAGAATGCTGTCCTCATTTTCAGATATTAAGGCAAAAGCCAAAGTCCTGACTGGCTGTTCAAGATAGAGATCTAGTAATAGTAGCGGAGGAGAAATCGAAGCCTGGCAAGTAGGCTTTTTTTTTACCGACCCTTAAAGAGCAAGGAAATTTTTTATAAAGATGCTGTTTAATTTTATATCCTAAACTTAAGGACAAACTTAAAGCAAAGCATGAGCCTCTTGTTACCATTTGAAATAAGCCCCGCGCTAAAAGTCCATGGCGAGAAGTATTATTTTTAAATTAAAAATTATTAATTGCTCGACAATATGATTGATAAGTAGCCATTAAAGATCGTTTTATCGCGCGGCCGATCGATTTATCACTTGAAATATAATAAAATTTTTTAATTAGGTACTAAGGAAGTTTGGTATTTGAAGCTCTTACACTTGATCCTACTTCCTTTTTTTCTTTTCTAAGTGCACTTCAAAGATTATGCACTTAGAAAAATATTTTTCACTGCATTGTTTAAGAGAGATATATGTAATTGAAATTTTGTAAAAATATACAGATAATTTGCAAAAAAATCGGCACATTTGAACACAAGAAAAAAAACTCAACAGATAGAACGATGTTTAAAGCGTATATTGGAAAAATTTCGTAAACTGTTCGATGTTTACCGTATATTTTCGGTTTAATTAATTTTTAATATTGTAATTTGGCTTCTACGTCTGTTGCTATATAGATAGATAAATCTTGGGGATATGAAACGTATTGTACTTCGACCTTATGGCACATTGTGCTTCCCCTTCTACTTCAGTCTGACGAGGTTTGCTTCTCCCATATTTCGGCAATATCCAGGAGCTTGATTATCAAGTTTTCTTGAAGATTTATACATTCAAGGAGAGATGCAGCGAATATAATTTATCTGCTGTAATCAAGAGATTCGCAGTTAATGGTGATATAGCTGGATTGAACCAGTCCAAGTAGCCGAGCGGTCTAAGGCGTTATGTCTGCGCAGTATGCCTACTTTGAAACTGAGAGGTTTTGGGTTCGAATCCCGACATCGGCAGTTTGTCAATTATTAAGAAAAAAAAAGGTGGTTAATTGACTAAACTGTCGGCGTATGAACAAGCACGATATAACCGGCTATGCTTGAGAAGGTTTTCTGCAGTTTCCTTCACGAACTCCCTATGAATATCGGCATAGTTCCTATCATAGTCGGCTGCAGCCGCATATCCTACCAATTCATAGTCTATACACAAAAATTACTTCCACTCTACTCACATCGTCACATCCTTAGGTATCACAATGGACCTTATGGTCGAAGTGTACCCCGTCCAGTGTAGCCTCTACAATCTATCTATCTAGCTGGATTGTTCTTCCTTCTCGCCGCAAAGTCTGCACAAAATGTATCTGTTGTAGATTTCTATTGTGTGTAGATGCTTTCATAGGTGATAATGTCCAGTGAAGAATTCGGTAACCTTTGGAAGTTGTATCCTGTTCAGGTTGAGTGCATCGATGGGCAGTCTCTTGGATGCAATCCGAAACTCGTTTATCACTTGTATGCATGAAGAAACCCTTAACAGTTGGTATTGTTTAATGACAGCACATAATTTGACTAGTTGTCATCGTTTTTCAAAATTTTGGATTGGTAACTTATTCGTTCGGTTTTCGGGAAAATGTTTCGAATAAAAGTTGTTAGTATATTTATAATAAACAAATTTTATTCCAAGCATTTTTTCGAAAACCGAATGTATAAAGCACAAATCAAATAACAAATTTCGACAAAATCAGCGCTGCTTTTGTGTGTTATGTTAAATAAATATTTGAGTTTTGTTTACGCATAAACGAATGTATAATAATATTTTTATTATGAATGCGGTATTATATTATTTGATTGAATCAATTTTTAATTGATGAATAGACACACCTACTTTAATTCTAAATACGATGTTATTTTATGAGTACGCTTGTAAATATATAATTTTTTTTAATTAATTGTTTTGTTCTAATCATCGCATGCCATGCATTGAATAAGTTCATGAGTATTTTTGATTACATTTTATTTTATTAATTAAAATCAATTATTTATTACACATATATAGATTGTATTTTATTGTATCTGTAAAATTTATATATATATGTTTGAATCTAATTGGAATGAAATTTGGTATTTGAGGCGCTTTTGGTATTCAAAAGGTCAAGTTCGTTAATGGTTAAAATCGGACAAGGGAAAAGGGGGGTTTAGAGGGAGGGGGAAACATAAAATTTGACATATCTCTCTTAATATTCGAAAAATCGAAAAATTTATAAGAAGTAAAGTTGTAGGTACTAAGTTTTACTGTAATTTTGTTTCTTATCATTTTTTTCTGTTACCCTAATATTTACAGAAATATTGACGGTTTAAGATTGAAAGTTAAATTCCTCAATATCTCTGTACACATTAAAGTTTGAGCAAAAATGATGTGGTGATGATTTGTAGCAAACATGATGTTCTACAACTTAATTCCTTACTCATAGCTTTCATATAAATGTGGACGAAGTCGCGGAAAACAGCTAGTTTAAATATATACATACATATATACAGCGTGTTATGAAATTCATTCAGGAAAACTATACCACGGTGTTAAGCTGCAAAAAACAAACAGAAAAGTTTAATAAAGTTTTTCGATTTGACGCTTAGTTTTTGAGCTCTACTGTGGTCGCTCTACTCCACTACTATGGGCCGCCTCCTTACACTATGTTCTCTGTGATTGGTGGAGTAGGGCGGCCACGGTAGAGCATGCTAGATTAGCGACAACCAGAGTTCTCAATAAGTGTAGCGACACCCGCAAAAAATAAAAAATGCAAATGTGATTGGTTGAATTTATTAATGTTTAATTAATTATATCTCAAAAACTAAGCGTCAAATCGAAAAACTTTATTAAACTTTTTTGTTTGTTTTTTTGCAGCTTTACACCGCGGTATAGTTTTCCTGAATGAATTTCAGAACACCCTGTATGTATACTATATATATAGTTTAGGAGTTCAATAACCAATAAAATAAGTATCATAATATTTATAATTATTCATTATCATTTTGTCCTAAGATCACTAGGTCAATTAATATGTTGTAATTTATATTATTGACCCAATTTTATTCATCTGTATAAAAGTGTAAACAAAAACTTTACATGTCAATTAAAATAAATGTAGTAGAACCTCGATAATGTAAAAACCTCTATAAATTAAAAATTGTTTTTATTTCGTTCCCTTCAGAACCCAAAATCTCTTTTACTTAAAATACGAAGCCTCTATAATTTAAACGAATAATTTGGGTATTGGACCTCTGTAGCTAATAGAAAAGCATGGATGACTGTAGAACTTTTTAAAAAATGGCGTATAAAAATAGACAAACAAATGGCTTCCGCAAAAAACTTCAATAAGTAAAATTATGAACCATTAAAACCTCTGTAATTCAAACCCTTAGTAAGTTTATAAAACTCGATAACTCAAATTATTGAACATTTCCCCTGGTCTTCATCAAGTTATCGAGGTTCTACTTTAATTCGTTACGTAGGAGCTGCGCCAACTTAGCGAATTTTCTCTGAATAAGTATATCTTTTCTTCGTTGGAAATAGATCTTAAATATTCTAAACTGTTATCTTATTACTGTTCATGGTGATTTATTTATGAAAAAATTCGATCATTTAAAACACACAAACATTATAAACGGAATTATCAGAAACATAAAATGTTTCCATGTATAAAGATACTCTCTAGCGGTCTAGCGGAAATTTTGTATCTGATATGCTTTTGATATTTGAAAGGTCAAGCTCGTGAATGAGTAGAATCTTCTAGAGGAAAAGGGGACTTAAAGAAAGAAGAAAACACTGAATATAGGTAAAGATGAAAACACAAACAATTCGTATAGCTCAAATCTTTCTATTTCCTTGTAGAAAAAATTCGCTAACATTGATAATATATAATGAAATATATATTATCATAATTGATAATGAAATGGGTATAAAAAGTTTAAATAGGTATATAAGATTAAAAAAAAAAAAATACAGACGAATTGAGAACCATCCTCCTTTTTGAAGTCGGGTTAATAATAAGGGCATTGTGAGTATAGCTCCGATTTTTTAACGATTAAAATATTGATTGGATAAAAAAAATTTCTGGTATTTTTGTTCATAAAAAGACCTATTTAGTTCATTTCCGCTTGTCATGAGCCGAAATAGGTATAAGAGTTTAAATAGGTATATAAGATAATAATCCTTAAACTCGGCCTTGCGCACTTCCGTGCTCTAGATAAGGGTATTGTGAGTATAGCCCTGATTTTGTAACGGTTAAAATATTGATTGGATAAAAAAAATTTCTGGTATTTTTGTTCATAAAAAGACCTATTTAGTTCATTTCCGCCTGTCATGAGCCAAAATTGTGTGTGAGTTTTTTAAATTTATTTTCAAGATAATTGTCAATTAAATTTGTCTAAATAATTAATCCTAAAAATATTTAACTTAATCTCATCAGTAAACGTCCAGATAAGAAAATTCCTTAATGAGCTGCTAGAAAATTTATATTAAAATTATATAGCAAAAAAAAAATACAATTTTTAAGTCTTTAATCTAAGCCGTATTATAAACTTCTTGTTGAAGTGTAAACTTGAAAAGTTCGTATTTTTTCCAATTTTCGTTATCAATTGTTTTTTTTTTTAGTCTAAGGTTAAATTATAATTGCTTTGTTAAAGATAATGTCAATTTTGAAAAATGATAACAGAAATATTAAAAAAAAAATAACTTAAACGTTTATTGCGATATAATGAGTACAATTTAAAAAAAATATTATGACATAATAATGAGCACGTTTAATTACTTCTGAATAAATAACATAAAATTCGTTACGCAGGAGCTGCGCCAAATTAGCGAATTTCCGTCTGGAATATACGTCATAACATTAAAAAAATTCATTTAAATATATCAAGTAACCATGGTTATGCATTTATATTAATTTATATTAATTAATTTATATTAAATATATTTATATTTATATTTATATTAATTAATTTATATTTATTACATTTATATTAATTTATATTTATATTAATTAATTTATATTAATTATTATGATTGTTTTCAAATTGCAAATATTTCTGTAAACATTAGAGTTACAGAAAGTATGGCCAGATAATGAATTGAAGTAAAACTGATTTACTACAACTTTACTTATTATAATTTTTTTCATTTTACTAATATTAAGAGAGAAATTGAAGATTTGAGGTATTTTATTTAAATTGCAAATATTCCTGTAAATATTAGAGTTACAGAAAATATGTCCAGGTAATGAATTGTTCACTCCTTACAAATTTTGCCTTTTTACTACTACTAAGAGAGAAATTCAAGTTTTAATTTCCCCCACTCTCTCTTAACCCTCCTTTCCACTTTCGGATTTTGCCCGTTAACGAACATGACCCTCAAATATTTCATTGCGATCAATCTAACTGGATAACTCTGGATAACTGTGTTATCCAGTTAGGTTGATCTGAACTGTATCCAGAGCGCGTACAGACATATATATATATATATATATATATATATATATGATAACACAATTTTACATGTGTTTTATGATCTTAAAAAGCTTTTTTTTCGTTCATTTTTTAGTTCGTAAAATAAATCAAACGATACACAAATTTAAGTTTTTTTATTATTTTAAGACAGTATTGGATGTTAATTTTTTTCGTGAATTTTCATTATTTTGCAAAAGTTTTGTTATTACGAATTGGTTCGATGAAGCAAATTCACAAAATTTCCATCAAAAGTCTAGTATAATTCTTTTTTCGTTTATGAAAACAGTCGTGACCAATGTGGTCACGACGTCTGGTGATTAAACTTCTGTGATATAAAAATTGATATAAATATATATATATAAATAAATAAATATATATATATATATATTTTTTTTTTTTGTGCATTAATTCCACTCCTGGAGTTCGGTCCGTTCCTTCCGACTTACCACGTATATACCGGGTATAAAAATAAATTTTTAAAGTAATGAATAAAATAAAATTATACGCTTGTAAATATGACTATCCGATCACCATTGTAATAATGTTTACTGTGTATTTCGTGTTTACTGTGTAAATCGTGTATTTCATAATTCGTGCCTCTTTTAAATATTAAAAATAAAACATAGATACGACATCTTTACAATGTAGTTACTGGAATGATAACAGCAAGTACAACTAATTAAAACAAATACATAAATAATTCAGATATTATCAGTAATATTATAGACATACTTATATACGCTTGTTATAGATACTTATGTTCATACGCTTTCGAAGATTTTACATTATAATTAAGGATGTACGAGCACTGGAGCTTCAAAAAGATTAAGACTTCATTTTTAGCAAATTTTCTCCAAAGGAAATGCAGCTATTGTTGGAATTTCGTAAAAATTTCTTCAAATGCCCATCGATCCTATCTACTAGATGTTAAAAATCACTATCGTTAAAATTTATATATATATATATATATATATACGTTTATGTGTCTGTGGATTCTCTTGCGGTCACAGTTTTATTCCGATGGAATGAAATTTGGTATTTGAGGCGCTTTTGAGAGGGGGGGGGGGGGTTACAGGAGTCTTGAATTATTTATTTAATGTTAAAGTTAGAGTTTTAGTGCATTGCTCTTATGGAGAAACCCGTAAGCGTCGACATATTTTGATAATTTACACTTGGAATAAAATAAGACCAATAAAAAAAAGAACTGCGTAATATAAAATAGAAATATTAATAAAGAGATTGATCCAATAAAATTCCGGTATGACGGGACTAAAAAAAATATATATTTAAGAAAAAAACAGAGATTTCGGGTAAATTTAATTTCTGTCTGCGGTAGGTAGCTTAATTACCCGAAATCTCAGTTTTTTCTGAAATACCTTTGTTTTAGGCCCGTTATACTGAAAATAATGAATTTTCTTCATTTAATTTACGACAAAAAATAATAAACTTTATTGTGGACTTTTATGAATGTACTATAATATATGATTTTGAAGAATTTTATAAATATAGTATAGCACTATATATAGTCCATATCTAGTGCTCGTACATCCTTAATCGAATACGAATTTAAACGATATATGACTTTAATTGTTCAAGGCCTTGGAAATATATCAGTTTTTAGTGTTTGATAATATTATTATACAATATATTATGAAAAGTGAGCAAATTTCTATAATAAATAATAGTCGTGTGTCGCACTTAATATTCCAAATTCTTTAGTTATTTGTAAAAAAATTCAAGTATTATTTTTTTTGGACAAATATGAAGAAATTACATTTCTCCTGTCTGATAAAATAACTTTTTCGTTATTTGGAAATATAATGAGATAAGCTGTTATTAACTTCCTAATAGAGATTTTCAGCAAAAATAATGAAATGAAAAAATGTTCAATATTACTTGATTATTTAATATTTCTTTCACTAGACAACTTTTATATAATACTTTTGTGTATAATTTCAGTAAGTAGGCAACATGCGTTACACCATATGAGTGACTTGTTGATTTGTTTATATTTCTTTCAATAGGCAACTTTCGTCATACTTTGAGTGCATGGAATATTGTTGTTGAATGAAAAATTCTGCGGTACAGGTAACGCACAAATCGGCACAAGCTGAAATCATTTAAGGGAATTGTTGAAAAAATAAACCAATAAACAAATGAAAAGATATAGTTTATTGCTATCTAAAACATTGTACGCGATAAGCTGGTTTAAGTCAAAAGACGAATGATTTGAACGTTGATATTATTCATTCGTTTTATTGATAGCCAGTTTGCTTAATTATCGGATTTATGTTGTCATTAAAGTTGGATGACTGATTATTTATCTTTTAAATTGTATACAATTATACATATTCAGGATCCAATATATTACGTTTCAATACATTGACTGATAGATGACAGGCGATATCCACTTTGATAAATAACTATTATACACTCCTGTTCATAAAAATTGAACCAGTTGAAACATTCTAACTATTACTGTATGTAATATTATACATCTATTTAGTAATATATATGCTTAGGCTGGTTCAATTTTTATGAATGAGAGTGTACGTCAAGAAACGTCCCATCTTTATCTGATAAATGTTGGTTGATAGAGTTTTCTGGCCGGAACCGCCACCAACCAGGCCCTTGCTTGAGTTTATGGTCACCTACGTGCCTGTGTATATGGCCGCCTTCAAGATAACATTATATATGAGAAAAAAAAAGCATTTTTAATTAGAATATTCATAGCTCATAGTAGTTTATGGGAATTACATAATTCATAGTTACCTAGAACCACAGATAACGCCACTTCCATAGTCTATATAGCTAAAACACTAAGAATTTCTGAGGCTTGTTCCCATGCGAACTTTTGATTTGCAGTGTAAGTACTACAACATACTTCAATTTCAGCCATTTTCACCGGGGGTATTTTCCAGATAACGTTACTTTCAGAACGTATAGATCAAATCATGATAACTTTTGATTGGGCGATACTTGAATTTCAGCAAATTTCACCGAGAGCTAATATCCAGATAACACTACTTTCAGTGTCCGTAACTCATAAATCGATGATTTCTGGGATTTTTGCCAATGAAAACTTCTGATCGAGAGAGGTCATGTTCTACAACATACTTGCATTTCAGCCAATTTGACCCCATTAAAAAACAGCACACACAAAAATTACTATAATGTTCCTGGCGGCCTTGGCCCCCAACGAAACGTTACCCTCTAATTGTGTTATTTTTGCGAAAAAAAGATTTACTAAAATTTTAATTAAGATTTAATAAAAATAAAAATAATTGTTAAAAATCGATTAATCAAAATTAAATGACATTTAATTGCCGTTAGGTATTTACGGTATGTTTGTTGTTTAAAGTAAGCGTTGTTGAATGTTGTGTATGTGTGTAAATAATTGTTTTAAAATTTTTGTAAATTTAAACCGCCCTTTCACTTTCAATATTTAATTATAGGTATAATATTAAATATATAATATATTAATATAGATATATTACGCATTCTATTAATAATATTGTACGGTCGTGTCCAGTTACACCCTAGCGTGATAGATAGGGGCTGTTAAGCGTAAAATATACTACGTTAAATCCCGACATTTTGAGACTTTTCTTCTCTCAGATCCAGATTCCCCATATTATTGTTAGCCTCCAATAGTAAAATATGTGTCAATAGTTGATGTTAGTTTTATAATTGAAAATTTTATAATCGATTTGTGTGCCTTATTCATTTGTATTTTATGTAATACTAGCGTTACCCGTCGCGGCTACGCCCGCAATAATTTTGTAACGCCCTTATAACCAAGTAACATAATATTATCTCCCGTCAAGGACTAATAAATTATACACCTATACGTCTGAATATGAACAATGGACTGTATTAATATATGATCCACTGTTACATATCAATCACTTTATGCAGACTGCTGTCTGTTACATGCTTATATAAATAACAGTCAAAATATCTACATCCCCACTCCTGGCAGACAGTGTATACACACAGCACCTAAGCAACGAACATCTGTTACTATGCACTGATAAATTATACACTTATACATCAATAAATTATACAAGTATAAATTTTTTATAATATGAAAGGACCAATTTATACAAAAACTTGACAAATTATATACCAAAACCTTCCTCGAGAACCATTCTATCCATTGGTGAAAACAGCATGCAAATCGGTGCAGTAGTTTTTGAGTAAATCTCGAATAGACAGACAGACGCGGTTGGGGGGCTTAATTTTATACTATGTAAGGATAAGGCTAAAATAAGTGAAAATATAACAACCGTTTTAATTGTGTAAATACACAGTATATACGGAGTTTATTGTGCGTATCAGTATGTGAATGGTTTATTAAAATTTTTTTTAAATATCAATTACAAATTGTATATTAATTGCAGTGTACTAATTCACGTGAGTGGTAAATACCATCATGCTAGCATGTGACCAATCGTACTGCGCATATTGTAATATATATCGGTCATTGAAAAATATTTTATTTTAAAATTAATTTTTTGTAGTTGTTCAATGTTTTGTAAACACAATTATTTTTTCATAAAGATATTTCCCACTGTGAAAATTGGTGTTGATGTCATTATTTCTTGTGACTTTGATTATTATCTAAAACCAGCTTTTTCCAAAACTTGTATACAAATCCGGATCTCTAAGTATATTTAATTCAAATCCGGATTTCTAAGTATTATTATTTTTTTTAAAAATTCGTCACGTAGGATCTTCCTAGACTAACCGAATTTTCTCTTGAGGAAAAATTTATAATGAATAACAAATTAAATTACCATAGAATGAGATAGTCGTATTATTAATTATTAAATTTATTAGAATATTAAAACTGCAAATATTTTCCAAAATATTAGAGTGCCAGAAAAAATGGTCAGGTTATAAATTGTATAAATCTTCTTCTAAGGCAGCTTGTTGCAGGCCAAGGCCGTCCCAATTAGTCTCTGCCATCTGGCCCTATCTAAAACAATATTCCGCTAGTTTCCCTTGTGGATGGTTGTTATGTCATTTTTAACGGAATCAAGCCACGTAATTGACTGATTTTGCGAATTAACGAACCTTTTATGGCCCAAAATGCCATTCCGATCGGACTAAAATTGTAGAGACACGGTCGTTCAATTTTCTTAAGAAAGAAAATTTTGCTAACTATGGGTTTCTATCGTAAATATAACTAGATTTTTGGGTATAGTATAATCCATACGAAAAGTTTGGATTGTTTGGTGATGTACTTCTATTTGATGTATCTTTATTATACATTTGGCCCATTATTTTTGTCACACTCTGTAAAATAATTACTTTTTTAATTACTGTTTACAATATTAAACAATTTGATTAATTAAGAGTTTATTATAATTCTTTGAATTGATATTTTTATCTCTGTATACTGGCTACAACATAAGCATGTTATAGCCACACACACAATTCCAGGAATAATTTGTAGATGCGTTATTAACATTGTAGAATTAAAACTTAACTATTTATATAATGGAGGTATCCATACAATTTTTCATTATTAAACCAACTGCATTTAAAAGTGTCCGAAATAGTGATACAAACATTACCATCAAGCATCTTAGCGAGCAAAACGGACTTAGTCAGTTTGACTCCCATAGAATTTTCATGATATGTTATTATATGGTATACAGCAATCTCTTATAATTCATAAAATAATTATCCAGTTTCCGGAAGTTCGTCTTTCCGTCAATGCAATAACTTAAAAATGAAAAGAGATACTGTGATGAAATTTCTTGGCCTTATGTTAGGGACTTCAACGTCGTGAATGTCACCAAAAAGCAGGTTTTTTTTAACCTTAAGAGACATGGAAAGGTTTTAATACAAAAAATGTTTCGTTTTTAAAAACAAACAAATGTTTATTTTTTAATAACAATAATAATAATGGGGTTTTACCTTCGTTTCTGAGACTCCACAGTCTATAACAGAGGCCACTCACATCATTTTTTTTACCTTTATTAATTTTTAATCTTACATTAATGATGTGGGTGGAGGACAACGAATTGTAAGCAGGCATGTCGATATTCATCTGGAGTTCGTGAAAGGAAACAGCGGAAAACCTTCCCAAACATATTCGGTTACTTAGTTCTTGTTCAGACACCAACACTTTAGTCAATTAACCGCCCCATTAATTTAAATTGGCAAAATGCTACCGTTGGGAGACGAACCCGCGACCTTCCACTTCCAAGCAAAGTGCATTTAGCTACACGGCCACTTGGACTGGGATGCCTATTCATTAAAAACAACAAAATTGCTTAAACCATTCTTTGGTATCAACTTTCTCAAAATATTTATTCCATTTTCCACATTAGGTGTGCCAAATTTTGGGATGAATTAAGATTGCACAGTAGTTAATATAAGTATTCAAAATGACGAAATTTTAAGCTATAAAAAAAAAAATTTTTCTTTTTACAGCGGTGCAACACATTCAACAATCATAATACTCGATCAGAATGGAAATCAATTATGCACTGTGAAATCAGAGGGTACAAATCATTGGATTATTGGTATGGATGAAACTCAACGTCGGATTATTGATTTAGTAGATCGTGCAAAAAAAGCTGCAAATATACCATTGGATCAACCATTAGCTTCATTGGTTAGTAAATGTAATTTTTTGTTTAAGATTATAAAAGGGTCTAAATGCTACGGGAGGGGTCTACGTGATGTATCTTTATACAGTCAGTACGCGCATTAATAAAGAACTCAGTGTATACAGAGTTTTTAGAGAATTCACTAATTTGTAACATTTTTTGCATATTAATATGTGTAAGCTGTATAGACAGGAGTGGATTAAGACAATACACCACCATAGGCAGCTGCAAATTTGCCGAACCCTCATTTTAAGGGGCATTCCAATGCTGACGCTCGAAATGGAACACGTGATTCGTAGAAAACGCTAGAAGTTGGAATGAAACCACCTACTTCGTTTGACGCCAATCGTTATTAATTAGGATTCGCTATTTTCGTCCTATATTGTCTTCCACGTAGAAACTGCAACTCGAGAACATGCAGTGTTTGATAAATTTATTTGGAAAAATGAGTTAATTTCACTGTTAAATTAGCACGACGCTCTCGGATCACGTGACTCTACATTGAAAAAGAGAATATTATTAGAAAAGAAGTTCATTTTCAGTGATTCAAGAATGTGTCTGGCTTGTACGCTTTCAAATGAAAAATGGCTATTTTTGATCACCCAAATAGCATTATTATATCGAGTGTAAATGATCAAAATTTGCCGTCTCTAAACAATGCTGCACTAGGCAGCTGCCTACCTTTCCTGCCCGGTGAACCTGCCACTGTGTAATGACGATTGCTTATGTAAAAGGAAAACAAAATTGTTTATCATATCTATTTAGTGCGACAATCTATTTTTATTATTTTTCGCTTGTTAAATATAATGACGTCATATCATCTATCATTATAATAAATAATAATAATAATCTTTTTTATCATATTTATTGTTAGTAAAAAATGATCTGATATGATAAATTTATTAGAAAATTAGAAAACTTGACAAAACTTCAGAATGACATATTTGCATGCAGGTTAAATCATTGTTTTTCAATTTTATCCAGATATTCTTTATTTGATGACATTGACATACGCATGCATTGGCCTAGATGCAAGTACAGACCGCTAGAAAGATTCAGTGTTTACCTTAAAATTGTTGATTATCGTTCCCAATATTTTACTGACAACACTATGATACTGTTACGGTTATTTGATCATATATTACTAACTTAGCATTGTTTTGACATTCAAGTTTGGTATGGAAAAAAATCATACACATCTTGGTTGTGTATCGAATCCAAGACCTCTGGCTTTGACACCAGATTTTTATATGTTTTTGCAAACTTCCCAAGATGTGACATATTACTTAAATGTCAAATTAAGTAAACGCTAATCACCTCCTTTAGTATAACATAACCGACAACCACACCAACAATAGATAAACACAAAGTTTGCAAAAACAATTAAAGATATGCATAGACATACATTATATCTTTTTATGTATAAAATCAACAATTAAAAAAGTATCAGCCCAAACCGGTGGGTCTAGAAGCATGAAATTTCCCACAGGAGTTTTTTATATAACGTAGGTGAACAGTAAGAAAGGATTGTTGAAAATTAATCCTCTCAGATGGTTAAATAGGGGATAGAACTGAATTCATTTGTTTTGAACATTTTATGCGCGTAAGGGGAACTTATTTTAAAGTAGAAGGGCAACTTATTTAAAGTATTTAAACCATATTTTAAAAATGACCATTTCTTCGAGGGGAAATATTATAGAAAATATTTTTTTTTAAATACAAGTTTGTATGGGGAGTGCGTCATTTTTTGAAGTTAGAAATATGGAATTGGTCTTTAGGCTTCTAGTTATAAATAAAAATCAGTTGTATCAGCGATTTTGGAAGTTCTTCAGCTAAGGGTGTAAAATAAGGGACGGAAGTTTGTATGGGCAGTGCGTCTTTTTTATGTTAGAAACGTGGAAACGTTAGAAAGTTGCTTTTTTGGCTTTTTACATTTGAGAAATGGTTTCTGAGATGTTTATCGGCTATTATCTACATAAGAACATATACAGTGTTGCAGTTTTGATATTTCAATGTCTAGTCTTCAGGATCATATCCTTTGTCTAATATATAAAGTATAAAAAGTACTGAATGCTGTACTTTGGTAGAAAAACTGATTTTGATTTCATAGAAATTATCCAAAACGCCATAACTTTGAAATCGTGAACATTTATTTAGTGATGTCACAAAAACCAACGTGCAATATTTATTTAGAATTGTTAATTGTGCACAAATATTTCTTAGCTTCATAGGACATTTTTAATTGCTAGAATTTTTCGCGATTATAGAAAACTATTAAATGGTTTTATACTGGGCGTTGTCTAAGTAATTGTTACGTATACATATCTACGTGTAAATCGATTTCCAATAAAATTGATTAAATCTAAAATAGTTATTTGTTGTTATCATTGTATTACTTGGTTTATTATTTTGTAGTTTAATAAATAAATAATAAAATTAATTAGAAAATACCGTCCGTCATTTGCTAAGTAAAATGTAAAATATAAATTAATAATCATATTTCATAAACATTGTATGTAAATCCCCTTAAGTAATCGAATAAATTTAATTTTTATATAATAAGTGGGTTGGCAATCATGTATAGTTCAGGGTTCTGTTAGAAGTAATATATTACTACCCAAATACATATAAAAACACTATGGATTAACTGCATGCTTAAGGATGTTTCGGAGGTAAAAATTCAGTTGGTTTGAAGGATAGTTTCTGAGAAATGGCCTCTTATATACAATTTTGATGTAATTCATTTTTAGCGAATTCCCTGAAAGGAAATAGAGCTATTGGTCCCGTACCGAAGTCAAAATTTCGCAAAAATTTCTTCAAATGTTCATCGATCCTACCTAGTAGATGTCAAAAATCACCATCTGTAAAATTTATATATATATATCTATGGACATATATATATATATATATATATATATATATATATATATACATATATATATATATATATATATATATATATATATATATATATATATATATGTCTGTAATCACTCTAGCGGTCACAGTTTTCATTTTATCGGAATGAAATTTGGTATTTGAGGCGCTTTTGGTATTCAAAAGGTCAAGTTCGTTAATGGGTAAAATCAAACGAGGGGAAAGGGGGGTTTAGAGGGAGGGGGAAACACAAAATTTGACATATCTCCCTTAATATTCGAAAAATCGAAAAATTTATAAGAAGTAAAGTTTTAGGTATTAAATTTTACTGTAGTTTTGTTTCTTATCATTTTTTCTGTTACACTAATATTTACAGAAATATTGACGGTTTAAGATTGAAAACTAAATTCCTCACTATCTCTGTACACATTAGAGTTTGAGTAAAAATGATGAAGTGCTGAATTGTAGCAAACATGATTTTCTACAACTGTATTCCTTACACATTTTTTGATTGTTCAAATATTAAAAGAGATATTTTGTATTTTGTGTTTTCTTCTTTCATTATGCCCCCATTTTCCCCTCACGTATGACATTTATTAATAAAATTGGCCTTGCAAATACTAAGATCATATACGACATTTCATTTTGATCAGACTAAAATTGTGACCGCTAGTATTTATGTATTTTAAGGAAATTCGCTAAGTTGAAGCAGCTCCTGCGTAACGAATTTTTTGAGAATAACTTAGGACATTTATTTTTCCTCCAAAAATATGTAATTCAAAATGATTATATTTATTTAAGACTGCTATGAAATGTAGTTTTTGTAATAATTACGAGACCTCAAAAATGTGTTTCCAGATAGTACACTCTTGGGTATTAATGACTTCTAAAAAATTGAAATCTATTTTAACCAAACACTTATCTATTGGTAAAGTTACTCATGACATTATATTCTAACATGGCGACTTTAATCAGGCATAATTATCACTTTTTATATTTCATAAAATTATTTTAATAACATAACAAAACCCTATTAACGTAAATGTAACTATCACAGTTGAGCCTGACTACTCTAATTCTAATTATTGTCATCGTCCTAAGCGATAACCAATAGCGATACAAAATTTTATTATGAAAATGTTCAAATACTGTTAAAATGCTCAATTATTTCTACAGAATCCTGAAAAATATTACTCAATATAATAATTTACTGTTTTATCAATTCGGGATTAAATACATAATCTCTTAGTTTTACCATATAGGATATCCTGGATTGCCATAAATGCGCTTCGAAATTGATTGATTAATAATAAAAAAAATGCAACAGAATTTATATTTTTTTTCTTTGTTTTAGGGATTAAGTTTAAGTGGATGCGAAGCCGAAGATAGTAATGCAATTTTAGAAGGTAAAATTAAAACAGCACGTCCACATTTAACTAAAAAGTATTTGGTATGTAGTGATTCTGTCGGTGCACTATCTACGGCTGAACCTGATGGTGGTGTTGTATTAATATCTGGGACTGGATCAAATGCTTTGCTAATCAATCCAGATCAAACAAAATTTGGTTGTGGCGGTCGTGGACATATGTTGGGTGACGAAGGAAGTGGTAAATATTTCATTATATTTATTATTTTATTTTGACACATTCAATACGATGTAAAATTGTAATATTGATGACTTGCTCAAAACCAAGCCTATGTCTCTTGTATGTATAAACAATTTATACATTTCTGTCTCACAGTTTTAGTCAGAGGTTCGACTCGTGTGTCGGGCATACAGTCGCATAAACAAGTCTGATAATTTCATAGACTTGGCGCTTATTGAAGTTAATTTTTAGACCATCAACAACGCTGTTATCCAGGAAGGTTGCATCATTTCGTCATTTCGTTATTATTGTATATTTGAACCGAAAAGTGTTTATAAAATTAAACTGGATAACTTTTGTTCATACCAATATGGCCGCCAAGTGATATTCCATTTCCGTGACACGACTTCTTTGTTTAGTGTATTCTCTCTCTCTATATATGTATATTATTAATATCTTCCTATAAAAACCTCATTTCTTATTTCAGCATGGTGGATTGCACATCGTGCTGTAAAAGTTGTTTTAGACGATCAAGATAATTTCGTACCAGCCCCATATCCAACTGACACAGTCTGGGAAGAAATTAAAAGTCATTTTGATGTGGAAACACAAACCGAATTATTTTATCATTATTATGATCAACATAATAAATCGTTTGTTGCCAGTTTATGTTTACGTTTATCAAAATTAGCTAAACATGGTGATAAATTAGCATTGTATTTATTCGCGGAAGCTGGTAGATATTTAGCTCGATCCATACAAGCATTATATCCAAAGGCTGATAAAGTTTTGTTGTCACGTGACGGTGGTTTACATGTTGTATGTGTTGGTTCTGTATGGTTAAGTTTTAGTTTATTACAAGAAGGTTTTGTCAAACAATTACAAACGACACCAGAAATTCAAGAACTATCGTTATTACATTTGAATGTATCGGGTGCTCTTGGTGCTGCATATTTAGCTAGTGATCATGCTAATTTAAATATACCAAAAAATTATAAAGAAAACTATTCAGTATTTTATAATTATAAAGCGAAATAATATTAAATACAAATTTGTTTTTTATTGTTGTGTTGTCTTTATTTTTTATTTTTTAGAGGTTATCTTTTTAATAAAATATGACAAATAATGTCGTTGGCGTATTGAAAACTATTTTCGATTCAAGTTGTATTGAAAATTTTCGAATAATTTCTAGCAAATGTTCATTAGTTTATATGGTAAATCTGATTTGAAGCTGTCGAAACAAGTGATCCTCTCAGGAAGCCATTTATGATTCTTGAATTTATGGAATATGATGGTTGAGAGCAACTCAAGTTTATCGAACTCTTAACTATAATTGAAAGCTGGTCATTTGAGTATAAACATAAAGTTTTTGTATTGTCGCAAGTTTATCTATGATTGACACTTCTCTTCAATAGTTTTCAATACTTCAGCGCCAACCGAAACAGGAACAGGACTAGTTTATTGTACGAAGATGAACTGCAGTTATAGGAAAAATAAATAAATTCAGATAGTATATTTTTATATTAAAAAATTGTAATTTTGGTAAATAAAAATATGGTTTAGTTTCTAAGTACAAAATTTGAATAAATTTGTATGAAAATAAAAGAAAAAATATCAGACTTTTTTATCGTTGTATTTTTAATTGAAAAACTGATGCAATAATATGAGGATCCTTTTTGTGCACTTAAACGTAAGTATAAGTAAATTGATTGTAATTGACGTGTTAAGAGGTCATTATTGAAGTGTTTTTTTGTATCGTCATCGTTCAGATTTACATTGATTGTGTTCCAGTTCCATTAACTGTCTTTTAAAAACTTATCCCTGAATCAATAACTAGAACTTCATTCAAAAGATAAAAATGGCACTTCTTTATAGATGTCTCTAAGGCTCTATTCTCTTTTGTATCAATTTATCTGGATGCTGCAAATTATATTTGATAGGAACGGCGAAAAATATTAGTACAAAATATATACTAACAAATAGTTTATTTTCACTTAGTTTTGATAAAATGTTTGATCTGAATTTTAGCTAGGAAGTACCGGATTTGAGTAAGTGGGAAACACTTAAAATTTGTATCATTATTTCATTGTTTCTCATAAAGAATTCTGCTGCAACTTGTTAAACACAAATGTTCGAGTTTATGTCTGAACATAATTTATTTTCAGCAGTAACAATGGTTACTGATAATTTGAAATTTTAGTCAGTTTAGGAGGTATTAAAACGCGTTTTATTTTGGCCTGGATCAATAACTAGAACTTCATTCAAAAGATAAAAATGGCACTTCTTTATAGATGTTCTCTGTTCTCTTTTGTATCAATTTATCTGGATGCTGTAAATTATAATTGATAGCAACGGCGCAAAATATTAGTACAAAATATATACTAACAAATAGTTTTTTTTCACTTAGTTTTGAAAAAATGTTTGATCTGAATTTAAGCTAGGAAGTACCAGATTTGAGTAAGTTGGAAACACTTAAAATTTGTATTATTATTTCATTGTTTCTCATAAAGAATTCTGCTGCAACTTGTTAAACACAAATGTACGAGTTAATGCCTGAACATAATTTATTTTCAGCAGTAACAATGGTTACTGATAATTTGAAATTTTAGTCAGTTTAGGAGGTATTAAAACGCGTTTTATTTTGGTAATGAAAATTTCCTTGAAAATAGCTGCCATAATTCGGCCACAAGAAAACCTAGAAACATTGCTTTATTATTTTATTAACTTCGATGATACTTTTCTTTGTCTGAGCGAAAGGGTTGTTATGTAAAAAATTCTTCTGAAATGGCCGAATTGTTTGTGACACCTATTGGTAACATAAGCGCTCTATTGGAAATTCGAGCTAAGAGAGACTTTATTTAGAGCTAAAAAAGAACTATGAGTGTATATAAACAAACAAATACAACATATTTACCTACTTGTATATGAATTGTTCATTTTTCATTATAAAAATCGTTTATTTTATTTTATAATGTCTGCAAATTGTTGCGTACCGAACTGTAAATCTTCTAAATTATGATATTAGAATTCATAAATTTCCTAAATGTTCAGAAAAAGTAAAATTAAAAACATATTTTGGAAGACTTATAATATTTTATTAAAACTAATGAAAAATATTAAATCAAAAATATAAATATGAATTAAAAAAAGATTAAAAACTGCTAGAAATTTGAACTTAAAAATCTGAAACGTCGTGAACTCTATTACAGAGCAAGTTAAAATAATCTTGCTGATAACTGTGAAGGATTTTTAGTTTTGCCACCGCGGCGCTGCGATCTTAACATAAAATCCCAATGCTCTCTGGTATTAGAATTTGACATACGAATTCTACCCTAACTTAACCTTACTTTTCTTGGTCACACGTCCATCTTATCCATAGAGTTTAATTCTATGATCTTATCAGGCTGAAATTAAAAAGGTATTAAAAAATAATAAAAAAATATTAAAAACTCAAATTAAATATAAAAATAAAAGTTATTTAATACAAAAATAATAATAATAAATTCAATGCAAACAGATTTGTATGTTTTGTTCGTGACAAATAGTGACAAAAAATATTGTCATTTATTTTTTTGTTTGTTTCTAAATGAGTAGTAACAATTTGGCCAAAAACTTATTGTCAATGTATAATACAAAAACAATTTTACAAAAAAAATTGATATTCACAATAGCAACCAACAACTTCGCAACAATTTGATATATATTTTCTTGGATATATTTTGCAACGATTTGATTTGAAATATCATTGTCTTTTTTTTTGTACTAAATTGTTTTATACGCGCATACTTATGCCTGGATAAATATTCCTACTCACATTTCTCTTCATACGAAGAAAACTGAAGAAAAACCAAATTAAACTTATACAGAACTTAGATTGTAAAAGATCTTCTATAAAAACTTTTTGTCAATGAGCTCTTAGGAGTTTTAGGTACTAACTTAGGTATAACACCATCTAAAATTTTATCAAATCTCTTACAAAATCTAAATTAAATCTTAAAAAAATAAATAAATAGTCTTTTCGAAGGAAAAGTTGATAATGTGAACATCATAACATTCGTCACATGGCTGAAAAGTTTGTTTGTTAGGTAAAAATCTAATTCAAACATATTTTTTCATAATCAACAATAAAATGTATGATATATGACGTAGTATATTTTGAGTGACGTCAACAATCTGTAGATTCAATGATGGCATATTATAGTGTAACAATTAATTTCCTTAAGATGGAATGTAACGAGATAATATTCATTAAAAAATTGTAGAATAAAAGATTTTCCAAAAAATTGTGACATGGTCCTCTGTTCATGATTAAAAGTTTTATCCTTCGTTAGTCTTTATTATACTTCTGCTTTCGCTGGTTTACCAATTACCACAAACAACGTTTGTAGCCAACGTGTAATACCTCCTGCAACGAAGAACAATTATTATTAGTGCCATAAAATTAGAATATAAAAATGTCGAATACCTACTTGTAGCATTCAAAAAGCATTTGGGTTTCGCTTGCCATTGTACAAATACATAATATACGGGTATACTGGAGAATATCATCAATAAACCAATCACCGTTTCGTATGGTGTGACAGCCATTGGTACACCCGTCACAAAGAGCGTACAAATTAAATACAATATAGGCCAAATTAAGTGTACTTTAATTGGTCGCACTAAATCAGGTTGTTTCCATCGTAACCATGGTACACATAGTACTGATGCACCGATACTAAGCTGAAAACATTAATTGAAGAATAGAAAATTAAACAAATAGAGGCCGTGCCACAAACTTACCCAAGTTGCAAAACCAACGTAGTTAATTAATGCATAAATATCTGATACAGTAAGGTAGAGCATTGACAGAAGAGCCTAAAATAAAAGAAAAATTACACTCTGATCCAAAAGTAAAAGAAATTAGGATGGAATTTTTATTCCACATTCTTAATATGTACCTCAAAATTAAAACATTAGCGAATCAAAACAAAATGGCAGCCGCATTCACAATCTAAATATTAATTATTATTTTATTTCTATATTGAATATACTTATCCAATTTCAATAAAAATATAAAAAAGCTCAAGAAAGCCGGAAAATTTAAAAAAAATATTTATTTACACAGTTTATGTAATTTTAATTGAACAGTTCTATCAAAATATAAAAGACACACCTTCTATAATAAATAATAACAGAGTGAGAAAAATATAAAAAGGACAGATTGTTAAACAGATTTTTTCAGTTTACTTTCAGCCATAAAAGTTTCACTTTAATAATAAAACATTGTTTAATTAGCGGTAGTTTTGGCCGGTAATTCACGCAGCGCTTGTAAGCGATGGCCAGCTCTTTTATCCGCTGTATGAAACTATTTTCTATCTTTATGGTAAATTAACTTTATACAGAAATTGATTATACCATTGCCAAAACTGCTGGAGCTGGTGTCAATCGTTGAGCTTGAATCATTGTTAAAATAACCGGCATTTGTCCTTCACAGGCACCAGCATAAAATAGACGTGATGATGTTAATAAAATCCCATTCACTGCACCAAACGTCGATAATGCTACAAATACTGGTATCGTCCATGCAACTGGACCCATTGCACGATCAGCAAATGAGACGGCAACAGCTTCAGACATTAAAACTTCTGATGGTGATAAAATTGTATAAAATGCTACATTTGCTAATACATATACAACTGTCACTAATGTGCAAGATATTGCAATAGCTTTTGGTAAGTTTCTACAAGTAGACAAAAAACAGTTTTGCATTAACGATTCATTCATATCTTCAGCGAAATAACGATTTATGGATTTTTTGGCAAAATAATTATAATCATATTGGTGTTATTAATCAATAACATTGTCCTTGCCAACGTGGGTTCTACTTGCAAGGCTATTCAAACTCTATCATGCTAAATTCCAAGTCATTTTCACAGAAAGGATAGTTTTTTAAATAGTATGTATAGGATTCCTTTGATTTTACATGGAAAAGCAGGAATTAAGGAAGTCAATACGTTTATTGATCTGCTTTATTTCTCTGGGCCAAACGAAACCTTATCCAGAATTATCAGAATTTTTAGGTAATAGTCTCTGTGACTACCACAAACATAGTATTTGGAAGTCCCCTTTATCAATCTTTACCGTATGGGCATGTTTTGAAAGATGTTTCAAGGCAATTATTTTATACTATAGGTATACTATTTGAATAAAATGTGAAAAAGAAAAAATAAATAATGTAAATAAATAATAACCTGATTGGATCCTTTAATTCTTCAATGATGAAATTCAAATAATTCCTGTAAATAATTGAATTATTAAACATGAAATTAATAATTATTGATAACAAAACAGATATTACATTCAATAAGTAATTTTTGTTCAATATATTACCATCCATTATATGCGAATAAACCCGAATAAAAGGATAATGCTATTGATGTCACTTCATATTTCGTCCCTTCAAATGAAAAATGCTCTGTGTGCCCTGAAACAACAAATTAAATAAGTACTTCTTGTCGATATTTAGACCTACCAAATAGTGGATCCTTGTTAGGGCTTTTTCATCACGGATCCCCAGACCAATGTTTTGATAACTGAGCTACCTAAATGCTATGGTTGAACGTGTATAATTTCTCACTATCGTGATTAACCTTATGCCTATTCTTGCTTATTTCGTTTGAAAGGTTAAGAACAATTACTGAGCCTTATCTTCCGTAACGGTAATGTATGTGCCTTTTTTTAAAAAACTGCTAAAGATAGCTAGGATGAAAATTGTTTTATAGTTTAAATTAGGATTTTTGGACATAATTGGAAACACAAATTTTATTCCTGATATTATGGAATCCCTACATTTGTGGAAACTCAAATTTTATCCAAAAAAGAAGCTGAGCAATATAGTACAGTGCATATAGAGGCTAAATCGTTTGGGAATATTTTTGGGTTGACTGTTTTTTTGTTTTAAATCGGATTCGTGGATTATATCTTAGAATCTATACATAGTATAAATGGAAGTCGCCCTCCGCGTCTGTCTGTTTATCCGCTAACTCCTTCTAAACCACGCAACGGATTTTGAAACGGTTTTCACCATCATGTAGATAATTTTATCCGAAAGGTTTATATGTATAAATAGTACATCCTAATTAAATCTAAATTGCACACGTGCGAAGCCCGACCGGGTCTCGCTAGTTGACAGAATAAATCCAAAAATTTTTCAAACAACAGTCAGAAATGTCTCCTGAACAGTATCAGATCACACGGTATATTGACAATGACTCTTAAGTATTTTAATATCAAGTTCACGATTTTAATATATTGAGTTAATAAAATAGGACGCGTGCTCTAAGACGTGCATTTAATTTTTAATCTGAATACAAATAGACATTAAATGACTAACCGCTTACACATTATACAATTCAATAGGATAATTATTATTAACTACTTGAAGAAGAATATGATCTTAATAAAATTATTTCAACAATTTTCCACTTAAAATACGGATGTTGACCATTATATCCATTGTCTGATGAGACAAATACTTTACATTTGACTATTCAAATAAAAATAGTCTTTATATTTATATTAGTGCGAGAGCTATGGATCTCAAGTTCTGTAACATAGACTAAATTCTTCATTTTCATCTCACGTGAATATAACATTCACCTAGTTCCTAGTTCCGTATTGCCAAGGTGAATATATATGTGATGAATAAGTACTTCTCATCACATATTCGCCATGAATTATCGTTCGGAGCATGTCTGTATATATTATTATTATTATTTTATTCGTGTTCGTAGCGTGTGTATTTTAAAGGGACTGCAGACGTGCAACTTATGCAGGAACATTTTGCAAGAACAAATGAATGATCGGTAGTTGGTTGCTAGTCTGTATAGCTGATAGCTGATTTGATATTTTGTGGGAGGAGTTTAATGTTGCTGTACATGTTCCTCGTATGTAGCGATATTTGCAACATATTATCTAAAATTTTATGTTTTCCTAATATTTTTTTTATGTTTTATTACCTAGATTGGTTACTTTATATACTTTATTATTTTTATTTATACTTTATTTTTTGTATTGAAATAAAATATATTTTTGTAAAATTTTTTTACAAAATACATACAAATAAATAAACTAGAGATACATACAAATAAACTAGTAGATAAATAAACTACAAATTAAATGATAATAGATAGAGACAAGATAACAAGTGATTGAATTTTTAAGATAGAGTGTAATAAAGTAGGCAAAATATTTTGTAGGCGGAGTTCAATGTTGTTGCACGATGTTCCGCGTTTGTAGCCTACTTTAGGGAAGCCCGTGGACAAAAGAAACGTTTGTTTGTTTTGCTCAGCTATATTGGTCTACTTCTGTGAGATGAATAGATTATATTCACTTAATTAGTTTCGTATTGCCAAGGTGCATATGTGAGATGAATAAGTACACTTCATATATTCACCATGAACTCTCGTTCGAAGCATGTCTGTATATATTATGATTATTTTATTGGTGTCTGCTGTAGTGTGTGTATTAGGGAAGCCCTCTGACTATTTTATTCTACAAATTTTCTATAACGACGTTCATGCGTGAGACTTGATATTGGATAAAATTTATAATCATTCATATTTGGAAAATTTAATCTCGTAATTATGTTTCCTCAAAAATTCAAAATCTCTTATCGACTAGAAAAGTTATAAACGATTCAAAATCAAATATTTTACATAGAGCCTTATGAGAAAATATAATTTTTATATTTGTAACTTGTAACAACTATGTTAATAAATTAGACACTGTGAGAAATATTGTTTTATAATATTCTTTGAATTATACAGTTTATTTAATTGAATTAAAAAAATAGTGTTATAGAACGTTAGAATTAATTATTTTAATCAGCATAACAGAAACTAATTTTTTCGCGCTTAAAAAGTATACACAGTTATACGAATATACTGAAACAATGTATGTTTATTAAAATAATGTATTTTAATTTTAATTTACGATAAAAAATGATAAACTTTATAGTGAATTTTGTTGAATTTTATCAATGTACTATTCGCTCCGAGCGTAATCGTACTCAGCGCCATGCGTGGTAAAAAAAACAACTTCATGACCAATGTCAGTGTATAAAAAACCATAGGCGTTTAATAAAAACAATTAATTAAATTAAATAAACAGCATGTAAAAGCTAAATTAACTGTAACTTTTTGTTAAACGCCTATAGTTTTTATACACTGTCATGAAGTTGTTTTTTTGACCACGCATGGCACTGAGTACGGTTGCGCTCGGAGCGAATATTGGATATTGTAGAACTTTATGAATGTACTATATCAATGATTGTCCTTAAACAATAATTATTTTGCTTACCTGTAAAAAATAAATATAATCCAATAGCAATTATTACAAACAATGCGAATAATTTGGCATATGTGAAAATATCTTGAACCCGAGTGGCCCATTTTACATCCCAACAGTTGATGAAAGCCAATACCACTGAAAAACAAAAATTAAAATTCTCATTAACTAATCAAAAAAATGGCATCTTATTGAAAAGAGAAATATTTAAAGGAGAGTATTGAGAAAAATTAACGATTTTCTCATATTTTACATACATGAAAACCTTTTATGTAAATTAAATATTTTTATCGTTTACTAAATATATTACACTGGAGAATTGAGAAAAAATGATGTAATTTTTTATTTTTTTATTGTAGCAGCACTAAGCTAATATCAAATATTATTAGTTTTGAAACATTTCAATCATTTATAGCGAATTTTCATGTGAGGAACATGAGGGGAGAACATGTGAGGATGTGAGTGAAGTGGAAGGAATTTTTGTTTATGGACTAGGAATTGGTAGGATATGCGGCTGCAGCCGACTATGATAGGAACCATGCCGATATTCTTCTGGAGTTCGTGAAGGAACCTGCAGCAAACCTTCTCAAGCATAGCCGGTAACTTCATTCTTGTCCATACGCCAACAGTTTAGTCAATTAACCGCCCCTTTTTTTTTCTTAATAATAAGATCAAAAATCCATTAATGAAACCGTAAGAGATGTTCCTATTTTAAAATATACTTGTTTGAAACTCTTTTTTATAAATTCAGTATATACCGGGTATTTGAGAATTAAGTTAGTTGTTATTTTCAATTGCTTTTTTTTTTCTAAATTAAAAGCACACTTTTGTTCGTTTAATTAATAACACACTTTTCATAATGGAATAATATTCTTCGAATAATAGGAAAAAATTTATGAATTCCGATTTATTGATATAAATGTTCACTATTGAAAAAAATTATTATTATGACAAGTATATATAAAGCTTTAAACGTAAAAGCGTCAAGCTTTAAGTATACGTATATATATATATATATATATATATATATATATATATATATATATATATATATATAAATAGAAGAAAGCTTTTTAATGTTAAAAGTCCACGTACATTTATTATACATATTTGCTGTTAAAAACAGGCATAAATCTAAAATTGTGTAATAAAATAGCCAAGTGTTTGTTAAGACCGCATAATGAGAGATTCCGTAGATATTTATTATAAAAAAAAAAATCTAAAAATTTTTTTTCATAACATCTTTTAACACTTTTTATCCAATTCTAATTGTCATATCGAAAAGTATGCAAATGTACATCGAGGGGCAAAATATTAATCTTTGAAATCGCACGAGATAGAAAAAAACCTTCTGGGTCGTAAGTTTATTTCAGCAAGTATTTTGCACTAGTTTGCGTTAGGATATATACGGAACGTTTGGGCAATCTTAGAAGTTAAAACGAAGGGTGTGCATTAAAATAAAACGATCAGAATACAGGATTTGAAATGGCCACCTTGTAGCCCAGAGTGAAATCCAATAGAACATCTCTGAGATGAATTAGTCCGACGTATAAGAAGATGAATTAATCCTCCTGAGGTCTCACGGGAATGGGAGGTAATCACTCAAGATATCGTTGCAAAATTTATTAAAAGTATGCCTAGAATGCTTGACGCAGTCGTTAGAACAAGAGGAAGTAATATCCACTGTTAAGGATGTTCCAGCATACCACCACTTTTCGACAGATTTTGCTCATTTTTTGTTCACACTAAAAATAAAGTTTTCTAATAAATCCCGAAGTTTCAGAATTTTTGACCGTTTAGAACGCGAGATAATTAAGATCAAAGTAATCATTCTCTCTCACTCTCTCTCATTAGAGGCTTATAAAACTTCATGCCCGCCCAATTATTATCTGTTGTGTTAGAAAAAATACTCGCCAAAATTAAAAAAAGAAACTAGGAGAGTAAAGATAAATATTTATTATATAAATTTAAAAAAAAATCGTGTGTTACCGTCTTGTTTTCGAAATATAAAAGTTTAAATTTTTTTTTTTCAAAATAACATTATTTTGTATATATGTACAGTGAATTTGTCTATGTGTTGTATATGTGTGTTTATGTATTTGTTCTCTAATAAAATCAAATCGCTTTTTGTCCTGATTATATAACACAGTGCTGGGCAGTCCTTAAGTTAAAAGTTTATTTCCTTCAATAAATCTCAAATTAAAATGATTTTTTAAAATTACAAAATTTATGCAAATTTGTCTATTTCCCGTAAATTATAAGGATTTTTTTTTGAAAATTTAAGGTCCCATGTCCAAAAAATTCCAAAGAAAATAATTTAAATAAATTTTTCGAATAGCGCTACTTTTTCGGAATCGGGCATAACAATTATATTTTTGAAAATACAGTCTGTTTCGAAAACAATCTACACAATGCACATCTGTTGAATGATAATGTTATTCTAAAATTATTCCTAACTCTTGTAAATTACACAGAATATACATTTCAAATAATATTTCTTCTATATTATTGTTCTTCGAATAACAATAAGTACTCGTAAAGAGAGGGTGGTAGTTGAAGAAGTTTAAATGTACAATTACGGAATGAAAATGTATACAGGATATGAACGAACGGAGAATCAACCTATAGTTTTTTGTTTGAATTCTTTATGTACCTTTTTGAACACGTTTAAGAATGAGTACACACAGCTTTCAAAACCATTTCCTTTTATCATTCACCATTCACAGAGTGGAAATGAAAGTCAATTTAGAAATAAATTTTATTGACATAATTTTCTATATATATATATATATATATATAGAAAAAAATGACCTCTAAGTTTTTTTATTTTTATTAAAACAAAAATTTCGTAATAATATTTTTATATCCGGTATATCATATACACCAGGGTATATTAAGTTTAGTTCCGTTTTTTAACGGTTAAAATATTGATCACAGAAATTGTGGTATAGGTGGGTATAGAACAAAAATTTAAAGACAAAAAATGATCTCTCTTTTTTTCATAAATTCAGTATATACCGAGTATTTAAGCAATTCACTCAGTTAGTTGTTATTTTCACTTGTATTATTTTTATTTAATAAAACGAAAATTTCAAATTTTCGTAAAAATATTTTTATTTTTTTTGACTATAGTTTCGGCAACATATGTAGTTCCTTCTTCAGAAAAAATATATTACTGATTATTGATATATGATAGAATATATTATAGATTTTTATATATTTTCTGTGTTTCTGAATAAGTTGGGGGATTATTGGAGAAACAAGTAATATTAAAAATATAAAAAACCCCTAACACAATAGTATGAATCATAATATGAACTTCCCATTACCTCCTCCAAATTTATATGTAAAATCATAATGTTAATAATATGCCTTACATCATCTTGGAAAAGAGCTACTAGTTTTCAAACGACTGAACCGATATTTATCAAACATAGCTCAGAACCAATGCAAGGAAACCAGCTATCAGTAAAGTCTGAATTTTGTGTGTAGACTAGGAATTGGCAGATTGTGCGGCTGCAGCCGACTATGATACGAACTATGACGATATTCATCTGGAGTTCGTGAAGGAAACTGCAGAAAACCTTCTCAAGCATAGCCGGTTATTTCCTTCTTGTCCATACGCCGACAGTTTAGTCAATGAACCGCCCTCTTTTTTCTCTTAATAATTGACAAACTGCCGATGTCGGGATTCTAGCCCATAACCTCCCAGTTTCCAAGTTATATAAATGCAAGTTTTACTAGAAAATTTTTTATAAGAAACTCATAATTTTTCATTCAACAGTAAAGTTAACCTAAATTGAAATCATCAATAGAATATACTCATTCGACATAATAGAATATGTCGACTTCGAACTGATTCTTGATAAGTTTTTCATAATAACTTTCATATGCGCGTTCAATAGTAGTTGTACATGACAGAAAATATGAAATTTTTTCTATATAGAAATATGATGGCGTCCGTAATATCATATCATCACTTGAAAAATAATTGAATTCCAAAGTGCGTCGCCATGAAATAACTTGTGACGTTATATATTCCCTTTGGTATTCACGTACCGAAGACATAGTCATTTCACATACATTTTCCATAAATTTTATGTATTTGAAAAATATTTCTCATTTACATTCTCTCGAATAGTTAATTGGAATAATTTGTGTCAAGGAAACTATTTGAATATTTATTTCCTAATTTATAACACTGCGAAATATAGAACGATTGCGTTTGGAATATTTACAATTGAAAATAACATCGTTAAATTGAGCTATTTTTTGGAGTCTGATTTATCTGGTAAAACGAGCTTTAGTTTATATATACATCAGATGTTTGAGTTGGAGTTGTGGCAAAATCATTTAGGTTATTGAAAAAAGTTTCCAACAAGAATAGTTTGCTAAAGAACATTATTTGTAACATTATTTTGACATCAATGTTTTGATATGAAAAATCTTTTATATCTTGGCTGGAAAAAAGCGTGTTTAAAGGGAGAGGGAAACACAAAATTTGGTATGTCTCTACAATTCGGAGTTTTATCATTTTTTCTGTAATACAAATATTTATAGAAATATTTACAGTTTTACTGGGTAATGAATTGTAGTCATGTTGACCAGTCCAAGTGGCCCAGCGATCTAAGGCGTTATGTCTGCGCAGTATGCCTATTTGGAAACTGGGAGATTAAGGGTTCGAATCCCGACATCGGCAATTTGTCAATTATTAAAAAAAAAACTAAGTAACCGGCTACGAAACTCCAGATGAATATCGGCATAGTTCCAATCATAGTCGGCTGCAGCCGCATATCCTACCAATTCCTAGTCTATACTCAAAAATTCCTTCCACTCCACTCACATCCTCACATTCTTAGGCATCACAATGGACCTTATGGTCGAAGTGTAGCCCGTCCAGGGCAGCCTCTACAATCTATCCATCTATCTACCTACCTATATTTTAAGGAGAGTAATTATAATTTTATACTTATATGATCTGAGCTTACTTTACACTTGATCGAATACTTCTTCATTATTTATTATACTTTGTCTTTATTCTTATGTTCAGTTCCACTCAGTGTAGAGTAAAATCAGTTTATTTTCGCATTGTGATAGATGATTAATTAAATAGAATGACATAGCGTAACAAGCGTAAGTATATTATACATGAGACATTCTTCTAGAACGTCAACATTTTAATTAAGCATTTCTTTTTAAGAGGATTTGTGTATTGGGTATAATTTTATTTATGATATATAGAATACAATCGCAGAAGAACAATTCTACTCGAAAAATACTTTACTTTTAATATTGCAACTCAGCCTGATTTTTATACCCAGTATATGTAAATATACAAGGTATATTAAATTCCAGACTTCGGCCATTTCCGCAAGTCCGTCCGTCAGTCCGTGAAGCCGATAACTCAAAAACGAAAAGAGATAACGAGCTGAAAATTTGTGTGTGTGTTCCAGAGCAAAAAAGTAAGGTCAAGTTCGTTAATGGGCAAAATCGGAACGTGTTTCCCTCCGCTAGAAGGGGGGGGGGGAATATACGCCTTTGAAACCGTAAAAGATAGAAAAAAAATTTATTAACAAAAAATTTGCTTCTCTTTAAAATAAACAACTTTTGTTTAAATAATTTCTTCATAAACTCAATAGTTTTCTCATAATTTGTGATTAAATGTTCTTCGGAAAGCGAATTGATAAAAATTCGAATACTCTGAATTGTCGACAATTCAATCATTGATATGCAACTCAGTAACCAGTCAAGTAGCTGCGCTTGTAAAGGTGTTTCGTGTTCTTGGAAGTGGGAGGCTATGGGTTCGAATCCCGACATCGGCAACTTGTCAATTATTAAAAAAAAAGAAGAAAAACGGGCGGTTAATTGACTAAACTATCGGCGTATGGCAAGAACGAAGTAACCGGCTATGCTTGTGAAGGTTTTCTGCAGACATAGTTCCTATCAAAAAGTCGGTTGCAGTTGCACATCCTATCAATTGCTAGTCTTCACACAAAATCCTTGTCCTCCACTCACATCCTCACATCCTTAGGCATAACAATGATCGAAGTATGTCCCGTTCAGGACAGCCTCTACAATCTATCTATCTACAACTCAGTATATACAGGGTATTCAAACAATTAACTCAGTTAGTTGTTACATTACTTGTTAAGTTTTAGTTCAAAATTTGTATTGCAAATTTTAAGCCACATTTTATAATCCGATCGAGCTAAAATTTTGCGAAGGTATGCAGTTTTAATGATGATACAATAATATGAAGTCATCTAGAATAACTCACAACGAAATTAGAAAGTCGCTCAAGAATTTAGTCACTCAAGAAAGTACTTACGGGAAAAATCAGAAAACTTTAATTTCTGAAATATATGTGTGTTAATCCAGGGTAGGATCTATCTGTGTACCAAACTTCACCCAACATACAAACATCTTCACAAATTTTTACTGTAATAATGTTAATAGGATTATAATTGATTTTTTTCGTTTTAAAAAAGGATTTAAGATAATTGCAAAAATTCTCTATATGATGAGTTTTATATGTTTTTCAATTTCAAGGAGGATTTCAAGGAGGGCGAGTTGCAATAATATAAGTGCACACCAATGTTAGCTTGGTGGCCTCACAGGAAAAAAAGTACACACCTAAGTTTGTATAATTTACCATATATATTTCATATTATAATTTTCATAAATTATCTTTTTTTTTTTTTATAATTAATTTGAGAAAAAAAGTAATACAGTAGAGCCTCGGTAAGTTGAACTAAAAAGGAGGACGTAAAACAATTTAAGATTCGACTTATAACAGGTTTTTATTGAGAGGACTATCGCCAGTGACATGTTCCATCGTAATATCTAATATAGTTTGAAAGACTGCCATTAAATCCATTATTTACATAAGAATCAGAATTAGTGAGATAAAATTTCAAATTCGCTCCCTTTACCTAGATCAGTTTTTTTGTATTATAAATACGTATTTCGACTACAAAGTAGTTATCATCAGTATAAATTAGTTTGCCGTAATTTACTCTTTGACAATTACAAATAGATAGAAAGTCGAGATCAATAGACAAAAATAAAAATAAATACAAAATTAACTAAATTAAAATATACTAAATTTAAAATATAATAAATTTTAAATTATATTGAATTTGTCTATGTGTTGTATATGTGTGTTTATGTATTTGTTCTCTAATAAAATCAAATCGCTTTTTGTCCTGATTATATAACACAGTGCTGGGCAGTCCTTAAGTTAAAAGTTTATTTCCTTCAATAAATCTCAAATTAAAATGATTTTTTAAAATTACTAAATTTATGCAAATTTGTCTATTTCCCGTAAATTATAAGGATTTTTTTTTGAAAATTTAAGGTCCCATGTCCAAAAAATTCCAAAGAAAATAATTTAAATAAATTTTTCGAATAGCGCTACTTTTTCGGAATCGGGCATAACAATTATATTTTTGAAAATACAGTCTGTTTCGAAAACAATCTACACAATGCACATCTGTTGAATGATAATGTTATTCTAAAATTATTCCTAACTCTTGTAAATTACATAGAATATACATTTCAAATAATAAGTACTCGTAAAGAGAGGGTGGTAGTTGAAGAAGTTTAAATGTACAATTACGGAATGAAAATGTATACAGGATATGAACGAACGGAGAATCAACCTATAGTTTTTTGTTTGAATTCTTTATGTACCTTTTTGAACACGTTTAAGAATGAGTACACACAGCTTTCAAAACCATTTCCTTTTATCATTCACCATTCACAGAGTGGAAATGAAAGTCAATTTAGAAATAAATTTTATTGACATAATTTTCTATATATATATATATATATATATATAGAAAAAAATGACCTCTAAGTTTTTTTATTTTTATTAAAACAAAAATTTCGTAATAATATTTTTATATCCGGTATATCATATACACCAGGGTATATTAAGTTTAGTTCCGTTTTTTTAACGGTTAAAATATTGATCACAGAAATTGTGGTATAGGTGGGTATAGAACAAAAATTTAAAGACAAAAAATGATCTCTCTTTTTTTCATAAATTCAGTATATACCGAGTATTTAAGCAATTCACTCAGTTAGTTGTTATTTTCACTTGTATTATTTTTATTTAATAAAACGAAAATTTCAAATAATGTTATAATAATGTTGATAATGTTATTCTAAAATTATTCCTAACTCTTGACAATTACAAATAGATAGAAAGTCGAGATCAATAGACAAAAATAAAAATAAATACAAAATTAACTAAATTAAAATACACTAAATTTAAAATATAATAAATTTTAAATTATATTGAAATTACTCTTGTAAAAATTTCTTTCATCAGCTATTCGTTACATGCTAGCAATACACTATGATCGTATACCAAAAGAAGTACAACTTCAAAAATTTTCGAGTTATAAAGGGCTAATCGAGCCAAACGCGCCAAAAGAAGTATAACTTAAAAATTTTTCGTCTTATAGAGGGAAAAAATGTACTGAAATAACTTTGAGGAAAATATTGATTGTTTGAATGGAACATGTCACTTATATTTCGAGTAATAGAGGTATTGGGCCATCAAGGGAAGAGAACGAAGATTTTCGTATCATAGTCGATTTTGACTTAACGAGGTTACTCTGTAATTAATTATTGTATTACAGTATGATTTCTTGAAGGACTGTCTCAAAATGTTTGATGTGAATGTAACTTCTATGTAAATCCCATATCTTAACTATCATGAATTGAATAAAGAATTCCGTTTGGATACGATTCAGACAATAAAATAAAATTTTGATCATTGCACAAAAGACCAATTTAATTCAATGAATGAATAGAACGAACCTCTATCTACCTATTTTTATTTTATGAATAAATAAAAAAACTATTTCTTAGTAATAAAAAAACAATTTAAAAATATTAATTTGATATAATATTGTGTGTTTTTTTTTAACGGATGTGTGTGACCTTAACTGAATTCAATTTATATAAATTTAGTTAATTCTTTAATTGACCTGTGACCGGTAACGATTTTTTAATTTCCGTGTATATTTCACTTTAGAAAGTTTATAGAAAATATGTAAAAATTTCATTCATCCGGGGGGGGGGGGGTCCACCCATTTCAACCCTACACGTTGGAGACAAAAAACCTGAATTTTATTTTATTGTTCACAAAATGATATTGTGACCAAATTTTTAGCTAAGAAAATCGATAGTTTTTCTTCATTCTATATCAGTACACAAACAATTTAGCATTTATTTTTTATCTTTTTTTCAAGATTTGTCTAAATTAAAAAAATTGTCCGGTCCCAATTAATCCGAATAGTTGAAGTTCTATTTAAGTAGTATTTATCTATTAAGGATGTACCAGCATACTACCACTTTTCGACTGATTTTGCTCATTTTTTCACAGGCTAAAAATAATGTTTTCTAATAAATCCCGAAGTTTCAAAATTTTTTACCGTTTAGAACGCGAGATAATTAATATCAAAGTTATCATTCTCTCTCACTCTCTCTCATTAGAAGCATGTAGAACTTCATGCCTGTCCAACTATTATCTGTTGTATTAGAAAAAATAATCGACAGAATTTAAAAAAAAAACCTAGGAGAGTAAACCTAAATATTTATTATATAAATTGAAAAAAAAATCGTGTGTCACCGTTTTGTTTTCGAAATATAAAAGTTTAAATTTGTTTATTTTCTTCAAATCAACATTATTTTGTATATGTGAACTGTGTATTTGTCTATGTGTTGTATACGTGTGCTTATATATTTGTGCATCACACCGGTTTTTTGTGCTGATACACAGTGCTGGTACGTCCTTAAGTATAGTATTTAGTTCTATTTATGGTCAGGATTGTTCAGTTATTTCTCAAAGAAATAATTGCAAGTGTATAGGGAATAACGATGCCGCAGGACGAGAGTAGCATGTCTCTTGTATTGTATTGACTTGTAAAATTTTCTATGGTCTCGTCTCATATCACGATAAATGTCCGACTTGATGTACATTTGTTTTTTTTTTTTTATACAAAAAATAAATAAATAAAATTATATTAGCTGAAAAGATTTAGTCGTTCGTTGCAATTTAAAATCAATTTATAGATAGTATAAAACATTATTATTTTCCAATAGCATTTAAACCATATTGTTCAATTTAAAAAATCTAAGAAAATTCTAATGAAATCTGTTTTATTTATTATACATTTTATTTTATTCATGTACACTTCCGTTCATAAAAATTGACGCAGTTGAAACATTCTAAGTGTTTTTGTATGTAAAATACATTAATTAAGTAATATATACGCTTAGAATGTGACTTACTGGTGGTTCAATTTTTATGAACGAGAATGTAAATATATATATATATGAATATATATATATATATATATATATATATATGTATATATACATATATATATACATATATCGTATATATATATATATATATATATATATATATATATATATATATATTTATTTTGTTTTATAAATAGAAGAAAATTGTCTTTTATTTTTATTTATGTAGTAAGAAAATCATTTTCTTTTTATAAATAAAAATTTATATTGTTTAGATAAAATAACTATCGATGCGAATTCCAAGGGAAACGAATTGTTTTATCATTTGAATTTATTTAACGAAATTTTGAAATTTTATTTAAAGAGTGGTTTTAAAGTTCCTGAATTCCTAAATTGGTATAAAACAATATTTAAAAATAAAGATTTTGAAAGATAATCAATGAGTTTTTTGACATGAAGTTTCGAAATTTGTCCCAATTTCTAGATAAATTATTTGTATTGTGTAAATACAGTGAAACCAGTCCAAGTGGTCGAGCGGTCTAAGGCGTTATGTCTGCGCAGTATGCCTACTTGGAAACTGGAAGGTTATAGGTTCGAATTCCGACATCGTCAGTTTGCCAATTAATAAGAAAAAAAAAGGGGCAGTTAATTGACAAAAACTGTCGGCGTATGGGCAAGATCGAAATAACCGGCTATGCTTGAGAAGGTTTTCTACAGTTTCCTTCACGAAGTTCAAATAAATATCGGGATAGTTCTTATCAGAGTCGGTTGCAGCCGCACAACCTACCAATTCCTAGTCTACACACAAAATTCCTGGAACTTATGGTCGAAGTGTAGCCCGTCCAGAGCAGCCTCTACAATTTATTCATCTAAATACAGTGAGACGCACTAAATTAGCAACGAGTTACATATCTTTCCGGAGATTAATTATGATTAATGAACTGATAATGGCTACTTTCAAGTCGAAAAAGATACTGATCTAGGAATTGGAGAAAATTTTGAAATTAAATTTGCTTATTTTTAGTTTCATTAATGTTGGAAGTGCTGGGAAAACCTATAAAACTTTAACAGACTCACAACTTCCACCAATATTACAATTTGTATCTCCATATATCTACCGTTTAGTTTACATCTTCGCATAGTAGATCTCTCACGAGTATGAGAAAGTACATATGTATACATTAAGCAATGTGTATGAGAAGGAGGTCTTATAGGTTTGATAAACAAGCATATTTTTCAAAACAGTGAATAATATTCATAACTGTTCGAGTGGTTGCTGATTGTCTCATACAACACAATAAAACACAAAGACACATAAGACCTCCTTCTCATACACATTGCTTAATGTATACATATGTACACTCTCATACTCGTGGGAGATCTACTATACGAAGATGTAAACTAAACGTACGGTATATAGAAATTACGGTATGGTATATAAATAGAAACTACGGTATACAATATTGATGTCGAATTGAGATATCCTTGAGATTCCCAAAACTCCATACAATAGAAGGGTCTTGAGCGCGAATGTCAGTAGAGTAAAATATTTGATACACTTTTAAGATTTTGCTATTTAATATTTTTGTGGGGATAACAAGTTTGCAATGCCAAGCAACCTTTATGTATAAACTTTGAATATAGAGGTTAATTGAAGCGCGTGTGATATTTTTTATTAGAAAAATTTTTCGGTAACTTTTCAATGTCAATTTTATTAATGAACACAAAAAATCAATTCTTACAAGGCTTCATTTATAAACTTATTTATCGCGATATATATATATATATATATATATATATATATATATATATATATATATATATATATATATATCGTACAACGACCTTGAAATAGGTTGTTATACTTCAGCTTATTAATAAACTTAGAGAAAAATTAACTTTATCTGTAAACCAGGAGTCGGAAATAATAGGGAATATGCATGGAAATTTTTTTTCACATTTATTTTCAGAATATGAAAGTACTGTTAATACTGTAATAATATTTAAAAACGAAATTAAAATCCGACAAATATCAAGGAAGCTATAAGCTTTTAAAGATTATTATCTGTCTCTTTCTTGCAAAAATACTAAAAACGGAATTTTACGTGTATTTTAAATGGTGAAAGTGTAATATGACGTCACATAACATATCAAGAGGTCTATCACCCTCTTTGTCTAATCGGGAATTTCAATCGTTCATATCTCGCTTATTTTTAAAGTTATTTAAAAAGTAATTTTACCTTGATATTTGTCAAGTAAACATGCTTCAATTCAAGTGAAAAAACATTTTCATGCATATTCCCTATTGTATTTGTAAGTATTTGAGAGATATTACAAATTTTTCGTTTTTCCCTTTCGATTAAAACCCATTTCCCCTTTGCGATTTTTCCACCTTGATAAACACCATACCGAATATTGAATGCCGAATACCGAAAGCGTGACATATGTGTATTTAGATAGAATCGATGGGACCAGTCAGATGGCCGCGCTGTCATAAGCACTCTACTTGGAACTGGGAGGTTGTAAGTTCATTAAAGTTAAGGGGGCTGATAATTGACTAAACTGTCGACGTATGGACGACAACAACGAAGTAGACCGCTATTTTTCTCAAGGTTTTCTGCAGTTTCTCTTTCGGAAACTCTAATTGAATATCGGCATAGCTCCTATCAAAGTCTACAATTCCTTGCCCTCTTATTAAGGTATGGTTATAAATTAATATAGGTTAATAAAATGATGCAGGTGGTCTCTGTTATAGACCGTGGAGTCTCAGAAACGGAAGTACATTTCCTATTTTTGCAACTCTACCCACATCATTAATGTATGGTATAAATTAATTAAGGTTAAAACAAATAATGATGTCGCCGGCCTCTGTTAAAGACCGTGGAGTCTCAGAAACGGAGGTAAAATCCCATTATTATTGTTATTATTATTATTATCATAGATAGAACCGTTGGACATTTGAAGAAATTTTTGCAAAATCATTTTACCGATACAATCTCAAAAAGAGCATAATTATTTTAGCGTTATGTATTTCAACATGTTTCAATAATTTTCTTTTGAAATTAATTAACTCAATTAGTATTGTGTATATTTATTTACTCATGTCATCTAGAATTTTCTATGTTACGGAAAAATCATCAAAGGCAAATTTAAGCATACATAGTAAACGATTAGTAAATGAAATATAGCAGATAGAAAATGAAAAACAGCGATTTAAAACAATAGAGCACTCACTTAATGTGAAGTCATATTCGACGACGAGTATGTAGGTAGGTAGGTATATACTTACAGATACAACAGCATGCTAGAAGCCTGGCAGCGTCATTAGGCGGCTGACATTCAGGAAAGAATGGTTTTAACACGTAAACGCTAAATGTCAATGCAACAATTGCTTGTGAACAGGGTCGTACAATCATACATTCAATCCATAAACGTATGAATGCTGCAAATGATCCAAAAGTTTCCATAATATAAGCGTAATCGGCACCACTTTTCGTAATCATTGTTCCTAATTCTGCATAACAATATGCTCCAACCTAAAAATAAAGAAAAAAAAGTTTTATAAAAAAAAAAAAGTGAAATTAACAACATAACTGAGTTAATTGTTTAAAAACCCGGTTTATTTTAAAAAAAGGAACATTTTTTGTCCATAAATTTTTGTCCTATCTCTTACGGTTTTAAATATAAATAGTTTTGCCCATTTGCCCTAACATGGTCTGATTTTTGACCAACTTGACCTTACTTTTTAGCTCTAGAACACACATACGAAATTTCAGCTCATTATTTTTTTTCGTTTTTGAGTTATCGTGTTTACGGACGGACGGACAGATAGACAAGTTTGAGGAAATGGACTAATTAGATCATTTTATGAACACGTATATAAAAATATTTTTTCTGCGATCAATATTTTCAACCGTTACAAACTCGGAACTAAACTTAATATATCCTGGTGTATATTATATATCGGGTATACAAATCGGTGCAAGTGCAACTAGTTCAAATTTTATGCTTTTAAGTGTACATTTTTATGCTTTTAAGTGTTTGAATCTTATAGAGAGGGAGGGCTTCACAACTCAAATTAACCAGCGGTGTTAATAAGTATCGAATAATATCGTCCGTATCAGATTTTCTTGTAAATGCAAATTTTTGTTAACCCTTAGTTACAGGGATTTTTACAATTTACTATTATTTAAAAATTAATCCATGATTTTGTGTTTTTCCTCTCTAATGCATACTACAGACGCAGAACATTGTGCAGCAACATTGAGAACATTATGAATGTTCTATACTAGGTTGCAAATGTGTATAGCTGTTGCATCAACAAAAAACATGTCCTTGATGAAAATTATTTGATATTTTGTAAGAGGAGTTTAATGTTTCTGTACAAATTGGTCATATTATCTAAAATTTTATGTTTTCCTAATATTTTATTATGTTTTATTACCAAGATTGGTTACTTTATGTATACTTTATTATTTTTATACTTTATTTTTTGTATTGAAATATAATTTATTTTTGTAAAATTTTACAAATAAATATGCATACAAATAAATAAACTAGTAACTAAATACATATAAATAAACTAGTATATACCAAAATAAATGAGATAGACAGAGACAAGATGACAAGTTTTTGAATTTTTAAGATTACTGTCATAAAGCAATAAAATAATAATTTTATGTTCTACAATTTTGGTTGCACGTCTGTACAGAAAATATTTTGTAAGCGCAGCTCAATGTTGCTGCACAATGTTTTGCATCTGTAGTATGCTTGAGCGCTACCTCCTGCTGGATCGATTTGGCTCATTTTCAAATATCTACAGGTGAACTATAATTGGGAGAACTGTTGCAAGTACTTAATAGACATTGCGACAATGTATTTATCAAAATTTTCTTTTAGAAGATACGTAGAACTAAAAAGTATAAATAACTAACCGAGTTAATTGTTTAAATATTCTGCTTATTATTAATGCGTGAACTGTTTATTTAACTATGTGCACAGAACTTTTGAAAGGGAGGCAGAACGAACAAGTGAAAATAACTAACTGAGTTAATTGTTTAAATACTCTACTCATTTTTAATGTCCGAACTGTTTATTTTACTATTTACACACGCACAGATGTACTTATATAAGTACAAAAAAATGTGTGAAGCTGCTAAACCAAAACAGTATTTTCCCCGAGTTTGTATATCCACTTGTTGATCACTTATTTGTATGCTGTTTTTGGAATTTCTAAAATAGGGTCTGGAAGAATATCTTTTATTGGAAAACTAAATGGATTCGGTACAACTTACGATATAAGAACGTCACCTTAGTGATACAGAAACTTACTGTTTTATTTTGGGTACAATCCTAACTTTATGTTTTATTGTGAGAACATACTTTTTAAACACACGGTATCTACCTATTTTACATAAAATTATTGCATACCTTGCACAAAATTGATTGCCTAATCAATCAAATATTATACCTGCAATCACGTATGCTAAAAAATTAATAAATATTTTACCACATTAGAATTGTTCTTCCAGAGAATAATTTTATTAAAAACAAAACCTACTGAACCGATTGATTAGTCTCAGACCCGATTTCAATAATCAAATATCCGAAAATTTGAATAAGGTCATTTCTTTATACAAAAAAGAAGCTAAATTGTGTAAACTAGTGAAGAATGAAGACAATCTGTCGATATTCTTGGCCAAAAATTTTGCCTTTTCGCAAAAAATCGACCCTAACACAGGGTTTGCCAATGCTCGTGTTGTTTCCTTAAAACGATCCGGATAATTGGAGTTCTATTTAATTGATTTTAAAGCAACAAAAGTCGTGTCCTTTTTTCAAAATTGTCAAGTCATTTTGTGCCTTAATTATTCATTCGGTTTTTGGGATGGGAAATGACTACAATTTTTAAGGACATGACAAAGGACACGCGCTGTAGTGAAGTAGGGCTGTTTTTTCAAAATTGTTCAGTTGATTTGTACTTTAATTGTTTTTGGGAAAATGTTTCGAATAAAAGTTGTTTGTATATTTGTTATGAGCAACATTTAGCCGAAGCATTTTTTCGAAAACCGAATGAATAATAAATCATTTATATAAAATATCCGGAAATTTTAATAAATCATTAAAAAAGATCATATCTTTAAAAACAAAAAGGCTAAATTTGTGTAAACTCAAAACTGATGTAGTTATTCTTGACCTACGTTTGGCTTTTTCGCAAATAGTCAGCCCTGAAAGACAAGGCTTTCCGGATATTTGTTTTTTAAGTTCTACTGTACTTAAATTTAATAGGGAATATGCATGAAAATTTTTTTTCACTTGAATTGAAGCATGTTTACTTGACAAATATCAAGGTAAAATTACTTTTTAAATAACTTTAAAAATAAGTGAGATATGAATTATTGAAATTCCCGATTAGAAAGAGGGTGATAGCCCTCTTGATATGTTATGTGACGTCATATTACACTTTCACCATTTAAAATACACGTAAAACTCCGTTTTTAGTATTTTTGCAAGAAAGAGACAGATAATAATCTTTAAAAGTTCGTTTTTAAATATTATTTCAGTATTAACAGTATTTTCATATTCTGAAAATAAATTAGTCGAAATATTTTCCCAAAAACCGTATGAATACGGGAAAAAACGGCAATAAAATTTAAAAAAAAGGACATGGCTTCTGTGGTTATAGTACATAAAAAAGTATATAAAATATGGCAAATAAGTGGAAAATAATCCAAAAAAAAATTGTTTGATTAAGAACCACCTACCATAGAAAAAATTCCCGATGCAGTCCATACTAACAACGATGCATTCACCGACCCGGTATACATTAGGACACCGGTCGGTGAAACAAATATACCAGACCCAATAATACTACCAACAATTACTGTAATACCATTAAGTAAACTCATTTTTGGTTTAAGTGCAATTTCATCATCATCGTTCGCCGTTCCGTGTTTGCCATGCGGTTGTAATTCATCGTCGCCAATATTATTCTCATTAATTTTGATCGGTGTAATTTTTTTCGATTTACATGGACTAACTAATGGTGTTCCTTCATTCTCCGGTGCCAGTTTTTGTTTTCTATGATGTTTCGTCGAAGATGATGCTGATGTACTAGGATCTTGGATTTCATCATGCTCTCCTAGTTGTGGCATGTTTACCGGTTGGTTTTGTTATTGTTGTGTTGTGAGTGTTGAAATGTTGAATTGAATATCGCGCGGAATGTAATTGATTCTTATAAGTTAGAAGGTGGGTGAATAATTTTGTTTTTTTGCTAAACGCACGACATATAATCTTCTTGACACTCACGGCACGACACAGTAAATAGTATAGAGAGATCTTACACGACGTGATAACATGAAATAAGAGCAGTTTACTTACGTAAATTTAGACAAAAATACGGAATATAGTTTTGTGTATGGTATATAACGTGCGATGTGTTCGGCGTATTCGTATACGTTCGGGATTATACCTTATATTATATAGTAAATATAATATATATATATATATATATATATATATATATATATATATATATATATATATATATATATATATATATATATATACATACATATACAATAGAGCTTTTTTTTGTAATGGAACATTGAAGGATATTAGGGAGATGCGCGCGCGAATATTTTCATACATGCAGGATAATACTAAAGATCACAAAAGTTGATGTCATTTAGACCATTTTTATTGTTGATGTGTGTTTTATTGATTTGTTTTTCGAAAAAATGCTTCGGATAAAAGTTGTTCATTAGAGATATAGTAACAACTTTTATTCGAAATTTTTTTTCGAAAACCAAGTAAATAAGGAACAAATCAATTATAAAATTTAAAAAAAAGCAACATCAACTTTTGTGGCCATGTGTACTGACTATATGTGATAATATTTTTGTAAGGAATTTCATCATGTTCGTTCTTGTTTTGTTGAGGATATATATGCAAAATATTTTCGAGTTTGCCACGTGGTTTAATGGTTTTTGTATCAATTATTAGGTTAGGTTTACACTTTTCCAAAAAGTTGTGTGAAATCTCTTTGATATGAGAATTTTTATGAACTACTCTTAATAAAAAATTACATATATGTAAAAATCTTTCCGTTTTTTTGTCTTAATTTCATGAAACCTTTCAGAAAATAGTAAGTATGAGATAAAATTCGGATTGATTTTAAAATAAAGATTATTTCAACAAATTCATTCCTTGAAAAATTAGTCCAACAATAATCGTCCAAGAAAGAGAAACCGATTGAAATGCTCATCCCTTCCATTCCCCTACTACTATTGACACAAACAAAATAAGTACAAAAGTTCATCTATTTAATAAAACTTTACTGAATAATAAACAGACAGACAACGCACAGCCTAAACTGTGCGGTGGGTCTAGAAGTTTTGCATACGAGTTCCTAATAAAAGCTCACCTATGCTCACCTAGGTTTTTTTTTAAATTCACCCCTAAGCAGATTAATTAGGGGATAAAAGTTTATATGGTAGTTCGTCATTTTTGAAGTTAGAAATATGGAAATTGGTATTTAGACTTCTGTTTATAAATAAAAGTCAGTTGTATCAGCGTTTTTGGAAAATCATCCCCATATATAGGGGGTAAAACAAGGGATGAAAATTTTTATGGGAAGTGCGTCATTTTTGAAGTTAGAAACGTGGAAGTTGGTAATTAGGCTTTTTACATTTGCGAAAACTCGGATGGTTCCTGAAATGTTGAGATGTTCCTGATTTGTCGGTCAATGACAGATAATGGGCGAGTTTACGATAGTGCTGTTGTGCCTTAAAATTTAATATCTGAATATCAAGGTTAGCTTCGATCAACATCCTCACCTTATAGACAATAACAACACCGCATGGTCAGAAAAGGATACCGCCAATAAATGGATTGGGTTCAACACACACTTAATCCCTTAATTGGTCAGTCAACTCAAATAATCCTTCAGGTACTATCTCAGTACGACCATATAAAAGACAAAATTTTTTAATATTATTGTGAGACACGCACCAAATTCGCAACGAGCAACATATCTCTGACTAGATATCCCAGAGATAGTTACGATTAGCTAATTCATACTGATGATGACTACTTTGAAGTCGAAATACGTATTTATAAAATACAAATAATTGTTCTAGAATTGGTGCAAAATTTTAAAATTAATTTCTGTATTAAGAGATCGTGTTTGCACACGATTTCAGTTAGTTATAAAAAATGATAGACTGGAATGAGTAGTATGCCCTTTTATAATTTTGATATACGGAATCCTAACCCCTAAAACGGTTAAATACTCCCTAAATATTTTCATAAATGATTAAAAAAAAATAAATAAAACAAAAATATAAAAATGATTTTTGGGTGTATTTTTGTTATAAGTTTTTTTTTGAAAAATTGCATTTTCCTCCCTTCAACTGAAATAATACACATTAAAATTGTTGAATTTTACACGTGGCCGTCTCTAAAATTGACAAAACTATATTCCCTGTTAGTATTTTATTTCTCTCATGTGCTTCTGCTGCTTGGTCCATATTGTAATATATAATGCAATACAACATGTCTAGCAAAATATGTATGGGATGCTGCTGAGAAGGATAATGAAACCGATCAATATCTAACATACATTTTACACTACGTATATACTACACACGTTCATATAATATGAAGGATAACAGTATACATACAGGATTTTCATAAAAATGCGCTATATTTGAAAAAATATATAACCCTATTTATTTATTGCAAATAAATGTAAATATATTGTTAAAATTATTATACCCGGTATATCTAAATATATCAGGACACATTAACGTGATGTGAAACTCTCACCAAATTACCAACGAATAACATATCCTGAGACAATATAAGAGTAATTTTAATAAGAGTGATGTTAACAAGAGTAAACTTGAATGAAAGAAATTTTCACAAGAGTCATTTCAATAAAATTTATTAAATTTTAATTTATTTTGTTTAATTTTTGTCTATTTATTTCGATTTTCTATCTATTTCTAATTGTCAAAGAGTAAATTACGACTAGTTTATTTATACTGATGATGACTACTTTGTAGTCGAAATACGTATTTATAATACGAAAACTGATCTAGGTATTGGGGCGAATTTGAAATTTTATTTCAAAAACCTAGAGTTCTCATTAATTATCATTTGATAATCTAATATTTAGGACATATTAAGTTTAGTCTCGACTTTGTAACGCTTCAAAATATTGATCGCAAACAGAAATGTTTGGAGTAGGTGTCCATAAAATGGCCTAGTTCGGCTATTTCCGAAATGAAACTAAAATACGAAAAGAGATAACGAGCTGAAATTTTGTGTGTGTGTTCTAGAGCTAAAAAGTAAGGTCAAAATCGGACCATGTTTGGGAAAAATGGACAAAATTACCAATCTTTGAAACTATAAAAGATAGAATAAAAATATAAAGATAAAAAATGTTCCTATGTTTAAATATAAACAACTTTTGCTATAAACTTGTTTACAAAAATTCAGGATATATCGGCTATTTAACCAATTAACTCAGTTGGTTGTTATTTTCACTTGTTATTTAAAGAAGTTTGATCATATCCTATGGAAATCGAATGTCTCTTTCGAACTTTGAGATTTCAAAATCAATATTTATATAAATATATATTCGTTCCTTTATATAAATAAACGTTCCATCTAGTCTGGTTGCTTAGAAAAATTCTTTTAAATATAACATTTTTTTATAGTACACAGATTCGTATGGATGACAAACTTGCGTCGTACCTTTTTTTATTTTATCACTAATAATCCCCCAAATTAAATGGATAAAAAAACCAACTATATATATATATTGTGTCGTGTCTGATTCCAGACTTTGACAACTATGCTTTTCCAGGATGCTCTGTCCTGGGCTTTATGAATAAGATCTGTGGTGGTTTGAAGTTTTGTAATTGGCAAAATGCTGTTCAAAAATTTTATTCTTTTTCGACCTCTTCCTCTTTTTCCAACCATTTTCCCTGTTAAAGAAAGGTGTTCTAGCTTTTGCATTCGGATGATGTGACCAAGAAATTCCAGTTGCCTTTTTCGAATCCATTTTATTACGCATTTATCTATTCCTGCCTTTTTCCACACTTTATCGTTTGAAACAAAATCTTTCCAACTAATTTTGAAGATTCTTCTCCAAAACCACACTTCGCAAGCTTCAATTTTTTTAGCTATACTTTCGCATATAGTCCAAGTTTCACATCCGTATGTTAGAACCGACCACACACAAATCTTTAAAGTTTATGTTTAATGTCTAATGTCACTGATTTATTGAAAAGAACTTTTTTTAATTTATTAAATGTTACTTTGGCAAGGGTAATACGTCTGTTTATTTCCTGAATACACTTTCCGTCATTAGTTATTAAGGACCCGAGGTATACATGTTTATCACTTATTTTAATATTTTGGTCATTCAGTTTTAATGAGGTTTCTATTTTGTTCTTTGAAATGACCATTCCCACCGTCTTCCTTGGGTTTATTTCCATACCCCATTTTTTGTTGGCTTCCTGCAAATTATCCAGTAAATACTGCATTTTTTCTTCGCTGTCTGCGATAAGAACTGTATCGTCGGCATACCTAATATTGTTGATATTTTTCCCCCCTATTGTGATACCTTCAATGTCCTTGATATTATCAAAAATTTCTTCGGTGTATATATTGAATAGAGCTGGCGATAATATACATCCTTGCCTCACTCCTTTTTTTATATTGATTTCCTTCGACATACCATTGTTGCTCTTCATTTTCGCTACTTGGGCCCAGTACATTTTCACAATGATCCTTAGGTCTTTGTCGTCTATGTTTGTGTTCTTGAGCACTTCAATAAGTTTTTCATGCTTCACGTTGTCGAAGGCTTTGGTATAGTCCAGGAAGCATAGAAAGATGTCTTTTTGCATTTCCAAGCCCCTCTCCGTAATTTGCCTTAAGATGAATAATGCATTTCTAGTCCCTTTTCCTTTAACAAATCCCATCTGTTCTTCGCTGATCTTTTCCGATATTTTCCGATTTATTCTATTCATGATTATATTAGTAAGAATTTTCATCGTATGGTTAATTATGCTGATTGTTCTGAATTTTTCGCATTCGACCGCTTTATTTTGTTTTGGAATGGTAATGAACGCTGAAGTTAGAAAGTCTTCTGGTATATCGCCTGTTTCATAGATATCATTCAGTATCTGAAGCATTTTCCCAGTCAGCTCTTCATCGAAGCACTTTAACATTTCTGTTGATATGCCATCTGTGCCTACGGCTTTATTGTCTTTCAGTTTTCTGATAGCCTCGGTTACTTCATCTTTTAGAATTGTGTTTCCAGAGTTTACGTTGATCACAATTTCTTCCCCTCTTTCCTGGTCGTTGTATAACTCTTCAATATATTCGACCCATCTGTCCTGTATTTCTTCTTTATCCATCAGCAATTTTCCATCTTTACTTTTTATTGCTCCTGTTATTGTCTGTTTTGATGCATGGTTCCCACATATCATTTTCAGAACTTTAAATTGTCCTTTTGGGTCGTAATTAATTGTTGTACTCAGCTCATTACAAACCTTTCCCAGCCATTTATTCTTTTCTATCCTACATAGTTTCTTAATCTGCTTGTCTAGCTGTAGGTATTCATATCTATCGACGTTTTTGAACCTTCTCCTCTGCTCCATTAAGTCAATTATTTCATCTGTCATCCAATTAGTTTTCTTTTCAATTACACCTTCCTTTGTTTTTAACTGCATAACAGATTTATGTATTGCTTGCTTCAAGCATAGCCATTTTTGTTCCACATTGACGTTTTCCTGCCATTGTCCTATATTTACTTTTACTTGGGAGGTAAGTAAATCTTGGTCTTCTTTATTTAGTTTTTTGTGATGATTTATTTTATTCGTTCCATTATTATTTTTCTTTGTTTTAAAACCTACTTTTAATTTGGCCATTACCAAGTTATGGTCGCTACCACAGTCAACATTTGGATACGCTCTCGCGTTTTTAATTAAGTTTTTATATCTATCGTTTATGGTTATATAGTCTATTTGGTTCTTAACTGTTCCTGTGGGACTAATCCAAGTCCATAGTCTGCTGTGCCTGTTCTTAAACCACGTATTGCATATCGTATGGTTTTTCATTTTGCACCATTCAATCCACCATTGCCCTCTTTCATTTTGCTTTCCTAACCCAAAAGGTCCCACAGTTTGCCCATCTCTCATATTTCCTACTTTAGCATTCAAGTCCCCCATTACTACCACAATATCCTGCGACTTAACGACGTTATATGCTATTTCTAGTTGTTCATAAAATTGGCCGAGGTGCAATTCATCACTGTCTGATGTCGGAGCATACACTTGGATTATGACCAAATCATACGGTGTTGTCTTTATTTTCACCGCTAATACTCTATCGGATATCAACCAATAGTCCTTTATCTTTTTAATCATTTTCTGGTTAAAGATAAAACCAACACCATAATCATGTGTCTCCCCTCCCGAATAAAGAATACAATAGTTTTCTGACTCGAATTTCCCAATTCCTGTTAACCTCGCTTCGGATATTCCTAGAATATCAATTTTCATTTTGTTCATCTCTCTGGTCACATTTTGGAGCTTTCCTGGTTGGTATAATGTTCTAACGTTCCATGTTCCGATATTGATTTCTTTATAAGTTTTTGATTTTTTGATTTTCTTGTTTGTATTATTTTTATTAACGTTCATATCAATGTTTTCATTTTTAGTTTCAGTATTTAGTAAAAAAGCATAGTTTTCCTGAGCAGATTTAGTCGGCAGTTTGCCATTTCCTACCGACTCGATTTTCTGTACATAATCTGATTTGTTTGTTCGATTTTTGTTTCCAGTATTCGTTATCCTTGATTCATTTCCAATTGTCACCGGTTTTGTCAATCTGTTTGACGCTGCTTGGCTTATATCTTCGTCTTCTGAATGTCCTTGCGAAACGGTTCTATGTCGGACGTAGATACTTTTCGTACCAAAAAAGAGCTTATTAGCCGATTTTCTCGAGTTTCGGTATCTTTCTTTGTTTGCTTATTCTTCTGTACAATTTTGTTTTCTGTCGCCGTTGTTGTTCCCAGTTCTGTTGTTCCCTGTTCATCTTCTTCGTTACTATCTTGTCGCTTGTTTTTAGTCCCAATGCTTGATACCTCTTGTTTCGTTTCTGTATTTGGCTCTTGTTCTTTGAAATGTCTAACTTCTTTTGTACCATTTTGTTCCAGAATTTGTTCGGTATTTCTATTCTCTATTTGTGAGTTGATTCGAAAAACTTTTCCATCAACTACTAATTCATCTTGCCTAAAAAATACTTTTTTACCCTCTTCTCTGAATTTGTTCAAAAAAGGCATCATTGTTTTTCTAGTTTGCCTTACATGTTCTGGGAGATCCTCTGTGATATAAATTTCGCTGTTATTAAGCCTCTTCTTGTTTTGCATTATCAAAATTTTTTTGCGAAATGCTAACAAACGAACTACAATAGGCCTATTATTTTTGTTTTTTGAACCAATTCTATGAATAAAATCTATGTCTTCCACTGAAAAATCCAGCATTAATCTTTCTCTAAATAGACGAACTACTGTTTCTTCCAGTTCATAATAGTTTTTTTCATGCTGTTTAATCCCATGTATTATTATATTATTTTTTAAAAGTTCTTTTTCTATGAATTTGTTTTTTTCTTCTTGTATTTTTAGTTTACTCATTACTGCACTATACTCGTCACCCACTATTTGTAGCTTTCGATCAAGTTTTTCATTCAAGTTCTTAATTTCGTCTTTCATCTCTTGCTTAATTTCTTGCAGGATTATTACTAATTTTTCCATATCCATTCTTCTAATTACAATTAATACTAATGTTGTTCTGTTTTTTTTAACACTAAGATACGTCACAAACTTCACAAACACTTTGTGAATAGCAAGACAACAAGACAAAAATAAACCAATTGCAAAATTATTCAATTAAAGATAAACAAAAAAAGTTTAAAAAAATTTTAGATGCCTTTGCTCGGTATCGAACTCAACTTAATTGTTACTGTTTGTTTTGAAGTCCGATATCATAACCACTCGACCATCTAATTGCTTGCAATTAATACAAAAACTGTGAGAATTTTATGTGTTTAATATTCTATTATTGTGAATAATATTAAAATGGGATAAAATAACCTTATTTTATTGTTTCAAATGTTTTGAAGTTTTTTTTTTTTAAGATTTTTCACTTTAAATTTAACTACACAGTTAATATCACAAGAAAATATTTCTAGAAACACTTGTTATTATATTTGCTTTGCACGATTCCACTTTTTACTACAATTTTATAACAATTTTTAGCAGCTCTTCTAAATCACGTCTACACAGATTGACAGTTTGCTATATAGCAAAAAAACCAACTATAGTAAGTTGAATACTCCAGTCGAAAATTATGCGACTTCGGTATCGAACTGGCCATAGAAGCAGGATGGCGTTTGTCACCCAGGCCCTAGTCAGCGTTGGTTTGGCACCCAGGATTACTACCTACATGTAAAAAGTTCATACACGGAGAAGAAGCGAGGACAAATAGTAGGAATTAAATTTACGAAGATGGATTAGACCAAACATCAAAGAACGCGCCTGTTTGTCTCGAAGGGATTTGGTACCTGCCGAAGCTGCATATCACGTGCATGTGGACTATTTTTGTCTCAATATAGCTCATTAGTACGTACTCCAAATTATACGTCGCTTATTGGGTAATCCTTACAATGTTGTTTACGCAAGTAACTTGGCGGAGACGATTTTCCGCTATAATATACATTAAGACGATTCTTGCTCCTTTACTGAGGCGTGAACTCCTGTGCTCGTTGATCAACCTGTATATAAGAAGAAAAAATGGATACCGGAATTTTTGCCCGCGTAAATGTGCCATGCAACTGAGGTACAAATAATTTATGTAAAATGTCGCCCTGTTAAAAACTGAATGGAATTTAGTCCTATTTTAACTGTCGACTTTTTGTTTTTGGTGAATATTGAACACAATTAAAATTTTTTTAATATATAATTATACTGCACTTTTAACATCTAGGTATGCAAAAATTTGACCGTTTTACATATTTTAATTGCGAATAATATAAGTACGAATATTCAATAAACGTGTGACCAGATGTACATGTAATCTTGCAGGGGTCCAAACTAATACTAAATAGTCCAGGAGCCAGGACACCTTTCGTAACCTATTGAGGTCAAAGACTGCACCAAAGTTTTTTTCGTATGTATTTTGATCTGGTGAACACGATTTTCGAAGTCGTCGGGTTATGTTAAATGGAACGTATTATTGTTATAAACAATTCCATGTTGAACAAATACAAAAATTTAATGTTTTTGGCAATAACAAGTTAGACGCCATTCTAAGTAGAAAATGTATTTTGTAATTTAACATACGTAAACATACGTTTTTGTACCATTGGCGCCCGGACATTGTGCCGTTATTATTGCATTTTTTTAATTAAAAAATGTTTTTCTGGTACTTTGACTTCTACTAAACAAAAAAGTATCGTGTGATTTTTTCGTAAAACCCTGTAGTTTTCCCAGGAAAAAATTATAAAAAAGCTTTGGAAATATGCTTTTTTACATTTCATGGCTCATAATATGAAAAGATATAACGAGCTGAAATTTTATGTGTGTTCTAAAGTTAAAAAATTGAAGACAAGTTTGAGAATGGGAAAAACCCTAACGTGAATCCCCACGCCAGAAAAATACCCCTTTATTAAAAATAAACAACTTTCTTTTTAAATTTTTACGCATTGATAATGAGCTCAGTCAATAACCGAGTAGTATTCAAGTAATTAACTCAGTTAAGTACTTTTATTTCTTATTGTTTTAATTATAAATGATGTAATAATAACAATATCAATGCAATGTCCGGTTGAAAATAGTCAAAAAAGCGTATTTTTTTAGCGTTTGTACAAATTTTCTTTCACAAGTTATCATCTCATTTTACAGACATCTTCAAAAATCGTGTTCAGCAGATCAAAATACATCAAAAAAACTTTGGTGCAGCCTTGGACCTCAATCGGCTATAAAACGACCCTTGGCTTTCGGACTATTAAAAATAACATTTTATTAAAAAAAAATCTTTTCAAAAATTAATTGAATAGGAAGAATTATTTAAAAACACGAAGGGGTTAACAAGTTTTTTGTGTACCATGGCCTTTGTATGCAAAATAAACAAAAAAAACGATTTAGACATTATTGTGTGATTTAGGGTTCCCTAGTGAAAGTTGAGAAAAGGAAAATCCTGATATGAAAAATTATACATATCTACGATGGGAATCGAACTCACGACATTGGTCTGACATTCTAGACCAACGCTCTGCGTCTGAGCTACCAGATGCTTAGGTGGTGGAAAGCATTTTCCCATCGTTTTTGATAAGATCGTAGAACTGAGGGATAATTTTGTTTCTTTCCTGCGAGGTATCGTTAAACAAGTCTAAAAAAAATTTAAGCTACTTTTTTTTATCTATCGGTTTTGTACCAATGAACCAGTTTATCAGTTTACCAGTTTATAGTTTCTATAGAAATATCAGCATGAATAACATTTTGGAAAGTAGTTATTTGTCAATAAATTTAATATATAAAAAAATGACGTTTCCAAACTATCAAAATTTAGAAAAATATAATTATTTAATATAAATTACGTATGCACTCTCTAAGACTTTTTGAAACCCGGGCAACGGCCGATATTTCAGCTAGTGTATTATAATTATTTTTCTCTAACATAATTCGCTTAGTGTTTGTAGGTCCTACATGTCGAACTCATATTGTTGTTATGGAAATTTTGAAAAAATTACAAATATTTTCAAAACAAACTTACAGCCTTAAGAGCTAATGTCAGTAATTATGTCATTGATAAACAATTTCATTTGTTCTGATAAGACGATGCTAATATTTTTGTTTATAAAATAATTTACAGTGAAACTTGTTTACAAAAATAATTTTGCTTTCACATCAACCTCATGAATTGCCTTCGAACAACGGAACATTAATGAAATCATCTTGGTGTCTATCTGACACGCTTTTCTTAGAGACAATTGCACTTAATAAATGATTAAAATTTAGCATAGTTGGTATAAATATTAGCAATTTCATTGGTGTAGCTTGGAAATGCGTTTAGCTTTGATCACTTCTAGGAAGCAAAGTGAGGCAAATATAAAAATATTTGCCGGAATATAATTGAGAATCGGTGTTAAATTGAAAATTACAAAAAAATAACGATTTCTTATATGACTCATAAACATGCTTGGAATTATAGAAAACGCATATCAGAGGAAAGCTCGCGGCGAAAGGAATCCAACAAATCAAAAAAGTCCAATACCGAACGAATGCGAGAGCTGCGCGGCAGCATCAAAAGAAAATGAAACAAGTGAAAATAACAACTAACTGAGTCAATTACTTAAATAATCGGTATATACTAAATTCATGAACAAAAGTTGTTTTTTTTTAAAAAAGGAGCACAATTTGTCATTAAATTTTTGTTCTATCTCTTACGGTTTCGAAGATGACCAGTTTTTCTTAATTTTCCCAAACATGGTCCAACTTTGCCCATTCACTTGACCTTACTTTTTAACTCTAGAACACACTCATAAAATATCAACTTACTATCTCTTTTCGTGTTTGAGTTATCGTGTTTACAGACGGACGGACGGACAGATTTGTGAAAATGGACTAATTAGGTTATTTTATGATCACCTGTACCAAATTTTTTTCTTCTCCGATCTATATTTTCAACCGTTACAAAGTTGGGAATAAACTGAACATATCCTGGTATATATTATATACCGGGTATTAAAAGTGGGTACGCAGCGACTACGGATCATGAGCAGGAAAAATCTACGGTGTGGACTTGAACTGCGCCTTTCTTCTGTTTTTTTTCCATTTTTTCTTCTTCACTTAGCTTGTAACGATTTTTACAATTTATATTAAATTAATGTCGACATGATAATTGGATTTGATATTCATTAAGATTCGTTTCTTCTGAGAAAATTTGTTAGAATACACGTAGCTTCAACGTGACATGAATTTGTTTAATCTTCGTTACGTTAAGGTATTCAAAGTTTAACTATAAATTTTATCTAATCGAAATTTTATACAATTTGAGTGGATACTTCAGATTTGTAAAGATTTTCCAAATATTATACAAAAGACAATGTATATATATATATATATATATATATATATATATATATATATATAAACAAAACAAATTTTGTATTTTAGACATGAAACAAAGTTTGACGGAAATGTTTGAGATATTCTATATTTTAATTTGTTATTTCATAACCTTTAGCCATGGGCTGGATAATGGTTTGGCTCTAACACCACCGATGGGATGGTTATCTTGGGAACGTTATCGTTGTACAATTGATTGTAAAAATTATCCAACAGAATGTATAAGGTAGGCTTTGTATATTTATTTTGAATTACATCTGAAAAAATCCCACACATCCTCTTTACAGTCTGTTTTCAAATTAATATCTAATAGGAAATCAATGTTAAATAAATAAATAAAATATTTACTATAAAACAATACATCCATACACATACTTACAAACATCTGGGCTGCTTGTGTTATGATGTTGGTTTGATGTCATTTAAGAGTGGGGTTTAGTGATGTCCACTTTATTTATAATATTATTATTCATTGCATATGCACACACACACTACAGAGTACTCCAACTATTTTTATTTCTTTATGAAGCATTGTGTAGTTTTATAGTAAATAATAGTTAACATTGATTCTCTATTGGCAAAGCTGTCCAAAACAGACGGTATACTCGTATACAGAAATTAACAAATGGTTTTAACATATATTATTGAATTAAATATTAGAATATTTACACACATAATATTTTTGTCAGAAATAATTTTGAAATAATTTTCTCTATGCCGTGATTGAATGATTTAAAGAAAATGTCCAAAAATCCAAAAAATGATTAAAGTGCCCTTTTCGGTTTGTGCATTTCAATCATAATTTAGATTTTGCATCGTGTAATGCGATAATATCTAAGTTTTTGTACCTCTAACTCAAATATTTTTTTACTTCGCTTGCCAGTAAAATACTCTTTCCAATAAAATTGTATGAGCGAAAATCGGCGTGAAAATCTTGTACATAAGTACAAGATTTATGCAAATATAATAAAATAAAACCTATTCGAAAAAAACGTACCCAGGCAAATTTTGGAGCCATGACCATGTCAATACATAATTTAAGTCCTAGTTTGATGGAAATTGCTGATCTTAATTAAATAGTTTTTTTAGACTATTTTAAATGTATGTAAATTTTTAGTGAAGATTTATTTAAACGAACCGCGGATTTAATGGTATCCGAAGGATGGTTAGATGCCGGCTACGAATATATAACTATTGATGATTGTTGGTTAGCAAATGAACGTGATGCAAATGGACGTTTACAACCGGATCCAGAACGATTCCCAAGTGGTATTAAAGCTTTAGCAAACTATGTACAAGAGAAAGGATTAAAATTTGGGATATACGAGGATTATGGAACACATACATGTGCTGGATATCCTGGTATATTAGATCACTTGGAGATTGATGCCAAAACTTTTGCAGATTGGGATGTTGATTATCTGAAAATTGATGGATGTAATGCGAATATTAGTACATTCCAGGAGGGATATACAGCATTTGGAAAATATTTAAATGAAACAGGGCGCCTAATTGTGTATCAATGTCAATGGTCAACTTATGAAGAAATTAATGGCATTCATGTTAGTTCAAAAATTTTACAGCCCTGTGTTTTTTGAGTAAAGATTGAAAGATGATATCTATCACAATCAGGCATGACAAGAGGGGAGATGGAAATAGTGCCCCTCCCCCCTACTCTGGCTTTCCAAAAAGAATCCGGACAGGTTCATTGAGAAGTAAAAGTCAAACCATTGTATACCAGCAAAACCAGTCCAAGTGGCCGAGCGGTCTAAGGCGTTATGTATGCGCAGTATGCCTACTATGAGGTTATGGTTCGAATCCCGACATCTTCAGTTTGTTAATTATTAAGAAAAAAAAAAGAAAATCCAACCAATTCCTAGTCTATACACAAAAATTCCTTCCACTCCACTCTCATCCTCACATCCTTAGGCATCACAATGAACCTTATGGTCGAAGTGTAGCCTCTACAATCTATCTATATACAAGCAAAACATTTTTTTAAACTGAAATTCTTAATAGGGAATATGGATGAAAATTTTTTTTCACATTTATTTTCAGAATATGAAAATACTGTTAATACTGTAATAATATTTAAAAACGAAATTAAAATCCGACAAATATCAAGGAAGCTATAAGCTTTTAAAGATTATTATCTGTCTCTTTCTCGCAAAAATACTAAACAGTTTTACGTGTATTTTAAATGGTGAAAGTGTAATATGACGTCACATAACATATCAAGAGGGCTATCACCCTCTTTGTCTAATTGGGAATTTCAATCATTCATATCTCGCTTATTTTTAAAGTTATTTAAAAAGTAATTTTACCTTGATATTTGTCAAGTAAACATGCTTTAATTCAAGTGAAAAAAAATTTTCATGCATATTCCCTATTACCTATACATCATATTTTGAAATTATACAGTTATTTCCAAGAGGGTGGGGGGCCGTATATTGCTATCCTTGGATCCCATTTTAATTACACATATGCATCTCCATATATGCATTATTTCAAATCTACGAGGAAATAAATTATACGGAACACTAATTTTACACGTATGACTTACCGAACCCTTTATTTTAGAGTGATTATAAAGAAATTTCAAAAGCATGTAATCTTTGGAGAAATTATGGTGATATTCAGGATAGTTGGGATAGCCTACTACAAATATTAGACTTTTTTGGCAAACATCAAGATCGTTTTATTCCATTCGCTGGTCCAGGACATTGGAACGATCCAGACATGGTATTTAATTACATACTCAAACAACCTTAATGTGAAACTAATAAATGCATTTTTTTAAAGATTATAATTGGAAATTATGGTCTAACATACGATCAAAGTCGTGCTCAAATGGCATTATGGACAATTCTCGCAGCTCCGTTGTTACTATCCACTGATTTAGCATCAATTCGCCCTGAACATAAAGAAATCCTACAAAATAAAGATATAATTGCAATTAATCAGGATCCATTAGGATTGCAAGGTCGTCGTGTTTATAAAGAGAAAAAAATTGAAGTATGGGTACGCCCAATTACGCCAATAATTGATGAATATCACTCGTATGCTGTTTGTATTTTGAATCGAAACCAAAATGAAATGCCAACTAAAGTCAATTTTAAATTAAGTGACTTAGGTCTGAATGCCACAAATTACAATTTACAAGTAAGCATAAAAAATTATTTAAAACAAGTAATGAAACAACTAACTGAGTTAATTGTTTGAATACCCGGTATATACTGAGTTGTATATCAGTGATTGAATTGTTAACAATTCTGCGTATTCGAATTGTTGACAATTCGCTTTCCGAGGAATATTTAATCCATAAATTAAGAGAAAACTATTGAGTTTATGAAAAAAATTTTCATAAACAAAAGAGAAGATTCTTTTTACAAATTTTTTTTCTATCTCTTACGGTTTCAAAGACGTATATTTCCCCCGTCTTAGGGGGGGGGGAACTTGTTCCTATTTTGTCCATTAACAAACTTACTTTTTTGCTCTGGATACACACAAAAATTTTCAGCTCGTTATCTCTTTTCGTTTTTGAGTTATCGGCTTCGCAAACAAACGGACCTTGTATATTTACATATACAGGATATAACGAGTCAAAATAACAACCAACTGAGTTAATTACTTTAATACCCGGTTACAATAATCACAAATGTTGACCTGAAATTACGGCAAAACTAATAAGTTTCAAACAAAAGTTATTTTATCTCTTACTGTTTCAATCTTTTCCCATTCATAAACTTACTTAATTATCTTACCATCCAAACAGCTTGGCAAAGGTCTTGATGAAATATAACCAGCCTTGCAGACTGGATCAGAAGATGCCCCAAAACATACTTAAATCCCAGTAAAGTACGATGTGTTCCAGGTCGTATTCCGAGCATGCCAATTCAAACACCGACCCCTACTATAATGCCCCAGTAAAGAGGCAGATTGTAGTACACAGCTGGTATCTTTTTACATTTTTAAGTTATCGTGTCTCGGAACAGACGAAGGGATGCACAAACAGGAAGACGAGCAGACGTTCGACTAATTAGGTGTGTTTATGAAGAACACCTATAGCATAAATTCGGGGTTAACCATAATATACTCTCGTATATATTATGGGTGTATTCGTTTTGGGCGTTTACACGATTTAGCGCTCATGCTTTTAAGCGCAATTTATTGGTATTCGTGTTGGCTTTTGTATGCTTACTCTACTCTCGAAAATGTTATTCGTTTTGGCATTATAAGTACGTATAAGCGTCAGTTGACATCAATATTCAATATGACGGTTGAAAGCAGTTTATTTGAGTGACTTCAAAAGCCCCTAGAATCTAAATAAAACCCCCTAAACTGACAATTTGATAAAGTATGTCGGTAATGTAGATATTTTCCCATAAGATTTTGTATGTTATATGGGTTTTTTTGATTACTCAGAAAAAAAATTTAAAAATACACTAAAAAAAACCCGATGCGCATGACACATAAATAAACAAATGATTACACACTGTTCGTTTTAGCAACACGCTTTTCCTCGATAGAGAAAGCATCTGTGAGCGTGGTATCATGGAAATCAACGATTAACGCGCTTTGCCATCATACACAACGTCAAGATGAACACTAAAAACAACGCTTGGTGGCGCAGAAAGCGTGTAAGCGCCCAAAATGAATACTCCCTATGTATATACTGCATATAAAAATTTAGATATAACGTAGCTATTTGTCAGCAAACCTTATAGGGCAAGAGGTCTATAGTAGTGCTTCTTAAATCTGACCGAATTATTTTAATTATTTAGAATTTTTAACAACTTTTTTTTTTTTTCATTTGTCAGAATTTATACGATCCGGAAGGAGCAATTGGTCCAGTATCATCAATTACAGTATCTGTAAATCCTTCGGGAGTAATATTTTACAAAGCCTATCCTTTTGATATTCCTCCATACTTTTGAATTTTAACTTATTTGTAAATAAAGTATATTTTTGTCTATATATTTTACATTTTTTGTTTATTTATAACCAGTGATTGAATCATTGTGTACAGGGCGTTCTGTTCCCAACTCTTTAAACATAACAAGAAATACATCAATAGCTTTCTACATTTACAGGGCAAAGTCAGGTCAGTTATTTATATATTTTTTATTTGTGTTTACTTAAGCGTCACAATAGATACATATAGATTGAAGAGGCTGCCCTGGACGGGTTTCACTTCGACCATAAGGTCCATTGTGATGCCTAAGGATGTGAGGGTGCCAGTGGAGTAGAAAGAATTTTTGTGTATCGACTAGGAACTGGTAGGATATACGCAGCCAACACTGATAGGAACTATGCCGATATTAATCTGGAGTTCGTGAAGGAAACTGCAGAAAACCTTCTCAAGCATAGCTGGTTACTTCGTTCTTGTTCATATGCCGACAGTTTAGTCAATTAACCACCCCTTTTTTTTTCTTAATAACTGACAAACTGCCAATGTCGGGATTCGAACCCATAACCTTCCAGTTTCTAAGTAGGCATACTGCGCAGACATAACGCCTTAGACCGCTCGGCCACTTGGACTGGTAAGCGGCACAATACAATACTTGTTAAATTCCATTTAGGTTACGTAAGAAAAATACGAGAGAACAGACGTATACTTTATAGATAAATGTCATAGAATTTTTAGTTAAATATTGATAAGAAAAAATTAACTCGTTAACCAGGAATAGAACCTGGGCTCTCTGGATATCTAGCGTGCTTACCGCTACACCAAAGACTTTTTTCCATTTGCTTTTTTTCCATTCACCGAAAGACCTCGGTGGTAAAATTTTCTGTGGTCGAATGATCGGACCAATTTTTCAAATACGAACTTTCCTACTTTTTCTTAAATATGTATTGGATGGTATTACACCTGGCGTAGTAATCCAAATTGGATAATTTGATTTTTTGGTACTAATCTCAACATAAAAACGAAGAAAAAAAAGTCGGAAATAGCCGACTTTTTGCGCATTAAGACTATTTATCGTTACCAAAATAAACGATTTTTACGGCTCAATCGGATACTGATATTTTGTTAAAGTGTCCTAAATTTTGTAGAAACGAATTCAAAGGGGAATGGAATACATTAAATCGTGGCCACAGTTTTTTCATTTTTCGTTAACTTGATTGATTGATTGATTGATATCGGGGTCAAAACTATTGCACTCCGACCTTATGGTCCATTGTGCTCCCCTTTCTGCCCCTTTCCCCTTTATGTTGGCAATAGCCTGGAGCTTGCTTATCAGGTCCTCCCGAAGGTTCATATATTCGGAGTGAGATGCACCGAATGTCCCGTATTTGCTGTAACCCAGAGGTTCACAATCAAAGATTATGTGGCTGGTCGTTTCTTCCTCCTTGCCACACAATCTGCAAATAATGGACCCGATTCTTTAACTTAAAAACATTTAAAATTGTCCAATAATGACCTATGGTTTTATCCCAGTTTCAAGGAAGTTTGGTAAAGAAAATATAATATCCAAACCAATTTGGTATAGAAAGTTTTTTTCCATAAAACAAATCGGTTATAAGTTTGGAGAATGTAAGCTGAAAAAACTTCTGCAAAATTATACCTTTGTCTTAATTTTACGCCATAAAATACAATAAAATAGCGAAACGAAAGTTCTGTAAGTGATTTGCAATATTTATTCCATTGAAATGTAGTTATTGAATACCTGCCCGATTATGGAAAATGATATTAAGCTTCCAACGTGATTCATAGAGCCTGTCTAATTAATCAACATCAAATTGAATTCGATTTGATTATGGTTACATGCAAGACTGAGGTGGAAAAATCGAATTTTGTTAAAATACGGACAGAATCTGTATGTAATCTTTCAATTTATTTACTGTCCTTATCGTCCAATCAATGCCGAATTAACAACTGGGGGGGCCTATAAGCACATTTCTTGTGGGGGCCTCGTTAAGGGCGGGGAAAATAAGTCATTTTCATTTGCTTTCAGCCATCATAAAAATGAAGTAGAATGAATTTTTGAATCTGGTGAATGGTCAGGAGATTAATAAATTAATTCAAATACTTTTTTTTATTATTCTTTTTATATACTATTTTATGTAATATAATATTTATGTAAAATATTATTATATAATATTTTACGATGAAGCAGAGATGAATCAGAGGGCCCGAACGAAAAAAATGATTCATAAATCTATCGCGTTAGTTAATAAACAATTGCGTACAAATGATTTAATCCTTGAAAAGATTATTCAAGATACTAAAAAGATAATATTCGATACTCACATTTGACTTTTCATCGTCAAATTCCATTGAGACATCTGGTTCTGCAGTGCATTTAGAAACATTAGATTTGGTGAGAAATGCCGTCATAGATTTTGTTTTTGATAAAACTTGATCTTCCCTTTTCTGTTGATCTTTCTTTTTTCGCAATTTTTCTAGTCTTGATGACGTCGAGCTCTATGCCGATCAGCCATTATTCTTAAAATAAGTTACGGTATATACGGTATTATAATTATTGAAAATAATTATTAACGCCAATGCTCGAATGAATTCTTTCAAAAGTATTGTTTGTAAATGCTTCATTGATTTTAATAATATTTTTTTATTCGCTTCGCAGTTAACCACAACTTTTTTCAAAGTTGTGGGGGCCCCTAGGTCATGCCTAATTGGCCTAGTCTATAATCCGACACTGCGTCCAATCATTTATTTCGTACCACCCTGTACAAGAGTCCAAGAGCATTACAATAGTTTTCATGCCGAAAAACCGCAGAAAAAGTTTTATCATCATATTGAAATACCAGTGTTTCCGGTCGTATCCATTTGTCATTAGTATTTGATCACAAAAATTTATTATTCAATTTTCGATTTAGTGAAATATTTTATTGTGAGTTTATTGTGCGAATTCATTAATTCCGCACTGATATGCGAATAATTGAAAACTAAAATTATAATGGATTCTTCATATGAACAGCAGACATTATTGGCTAGAGAAGAAATTTCAAAATGGACTACTACACAACTATGTAGTTTTTTAAAAAGGGTAAGTTGCAAATTTGTTATCAAATTATTAAATCTCTTTAGAAATATTTTTAAAAAAAGGCGTTACACAGGAGCTGCGTCAACTTAGCGAATTTCCTAAGAATACATAAATCACTCTCTAGTCACAAATTTAAGTCTGATCAAAATGAAATGTCGTATCTGATATCATTTTAGTATTTTCAAGACCAATTTTATAAAAAAATGGCATACGTCTAAGGGAAAGGGGAGCATAAAGATAGAAGAATACACAAAATATAAAATATCTCTCTTAATATTGGAACAATCGAAAAATGTATAACGAGTAAAGTTGTAGAAAATCAAGTTTGCTATAATTCCTTAATCATTTTTTCCAAACTCTAATAAAACTCTTGATACCTACAACTTAACTTCTGATAAATTTTTCGATTTTCCAAATATAAAGGGAGATATACCAAATTTTGTGTTTCCTTCTCGCTCGAAACCCCCCTTTCCCCTTGTCAGATTTGATTCATTAACGAACTTGACCTTAAGAATACTAAAAGCGCATCAAATATCAAATTTGATTCTAATCGGAATAAAACTGTGACCGTTAGAGAGTCCACAGACACATAAAAGTATATATATTTATATATATATATATATATATATATATATATATATAAATTTTAGCGATAGTGATTTTTAACGTCTAATACGTAGGATCGATGGGCATTTGAAGAAATTTTTAAGAAATACCAACATTGGTGCAAAAAATAGCTGTATTTCCTTTGGAAGAAAATCGCTAAAAAACGAAGATTTTTCAAGATTTTAATATGGCTAACATGTTTGTCATTGTAATTATGCTGTCCATTTTGATATTTCGATTTTTGATATGTCGATATTTTCAATTAGATCGGTGCACAAATCCGGGTCTACGATTTTTCCGCACCGTGACAAATACTTAACATTGGCACCCCTCCCATCCAGCATTTGAGAGGATTATTTCAAAAAACTCACAAAACAAATATACTTGGTGGGAATTTTTGTGACTGGAAGAATAAAAACCATGAAATAAATTTTTACTCTTTATTACTTATTTACTACAGAATTGCACGTTGCGATTCCTTTCCGCGAATGAGTCAATAACTTCATCAAAGTTCGTCTCATAGGCATTATAGTTATTATTGATGGCTAGGATCGCGAGGCCAGTTAGACGTTCTTGATTCATAGTTGAACGTAGGTATGCTTTAAGTATTTTTAGCTTCCTGAAACTTCGCTCGCAGCTTGTAGATGTCGTCGGTAATGTGCAGTGTATCTTTAAACCTATACTAATATTGGAAAAAGCTTCTTGCAAGTCATGTTTTGGAAAGTAATCGACGTTATTTTAGACATTCAAATAGTTTTCAGAAATTTTTTTGAAAGTTTAGTTTTAATTTTGGACAAAGTTGCTGCTTCCGCTCTACTATGCTGCGGCTTTCTGAATGCACCCGGTAAAACAAGTTTATTATAAACATCATATGAATTTGGCACTCCTTGAAAGTGTCGCCCAGGGTAGGTGCCCCTGCTTACCACCCCCTCCCGCCATAGATCCGGGGCTGGATCAGTGCTATTTGTACGTTACCGTGCAAATTATTTCAAAAATTATTTACACGTTAAAGTTGTTGTTTGCAATGCCGTTATATGGAAATATATTTATTAAACAACTGAAAGTGGAAATAACCACTGAATCAAATGCTTAAATATTCGGTATATACTGTGTTTATACCAAAAAGGTTGATTTTAAAAGGGTGAATTAAGGTTAGTCCCTATTTTGTAACGGTTAAAAATATACATTATAAAAAAAAATTTACATATATTTTATCCAAATCCAATTATAATAGTATATATACTCAAATGTTAAATTCAATTAAAGATATCTTAAAGGCAGTTCATCAATTCTTCTCTTTTTTTTAGTATAATTACAATGATTGCCGTCAAACAGCTGAAGAAACAAATTTGAATGGACGCGATTTTCTGGTAAGTTCAGAGTTCATCCAAATAAACTAAATGAAAATAATGTTTTAAAGTTATTTTAATTATGATTTGCAATATTGCGAAGAAAAAGGTATATATATATATATATGATGGGAATAAAATTTGATATGTGACGTCCTTTCGGGATTTGATTTGAGCTTAGTTTGGTTCCTTATCATTTTTTTGTTACTCTAATATTCACTGAAACATTTCCGATTTCCGATTTAAGATTGAAATCCTATGAAATGAAAAGTTCAAATATCTCTGCAAATATTAGAGTTTACAAAAAATTGATCACGTAATGTATTAGTAAAGCTGATTTTCTATAACTTTACTGCTTATACCTTTTTCAATTTTGCTAATATTAAGAGAGATATTATGTATTGTGTTTTTTTCTTTCTCTAAGCCAACCTTACTCTTTACCGCACTTCAAATACCAAATACCAAACGCATGTCAGATGTAAATGTTTATATTGATCGGACAAAAATTGTGCCCGCTAAAGAGTATACAAATACATGGAATACATATATTTATTTATATACATGACTCACTCTAACAGTCACAATTATAATCCGACTTCAAAATTTTGCAGAAATTTCTGCAAATATCCATCGATCCTACCCTATAATATATATATCCTCTAATAATGATATGTACGATCCTATAATATATATATATATATATATATATATATATATATATATATATATATATATATTATTATATATATATATATATATATATATATATATATATATATATATATATATATATATATATATATATATGTCTGTAATCGCTCTAGCGGTCACAATATTGATCTGATTGGAATGAAATTTGGTATTTGAGGCGATTTTGATATTTATAAGGTCAAGTTCCTTAATGGGTAAAATCGAACAAGGGGAAAGGAGGGTTTAGAGGGAGGAGGAAACACAAAATTTGACATATCTCCCTTAATATTCGAAAAATCGAAAAATTTTTAAGAAGTAAAGTTGTAGGTACTAAGTTTTACTGTAATTTTGTCTCTTATCATTTTTTCTGTTACCCTAATATTTAAAGAAATATTGACGGTTTAATATTGAAAATTATATTCCTCAATATCTCTCTACACATTAGAGTCTGAGCAAAAATGACAAGGTGATGAATTATAGCAAACATGATTTTCTACAACTTTATTTCTTACGCATTTTTCGATTGTTCTAATATTAAGAGAGATATTTTATATTTTATGTTTTCTTCCTTCTTTATGCCTCCATTTCTTCTTGACGTTTGTCATTTATTAATACAATTGGCCATGCAAATACTAAAATCATATTTCATTTTGATCAGACTAACATTGTGCACGCGATTTGAGCAAGTGATTTATCTATTCTAAGGAAATTCGCTAAGTGGAAGCAGCTCCTGTGTAACGAATTTTTTTGTTTTCAGAATGCTGATAATAACATAGACTGCTGGCATTTGAAAAAACGTCGTGCAAAAGAGTTTCTCCAATTTGTTGAACATGTACGTGAATATGCAGTATATTTCACGCAAAGCTCAGCAGAAAATACTCCATCAAGTTCCACTAAATGCAACGACAACATATCTTCAGTGCAAAAAATCAAAAAAAAGTACAATAATCTCAACATACCAAAAGCTCAACAACTTAAAAAAAATGACAATAATGACAAAATGTCATCAGCATTTAAATTTAAAAATAAAAATGATTTTGACAGCCTGCCATTGAGCCAGCAATTAAAATATAAACTAGCCCAACGGTGTCTTTCGATGGATACAAATGAGGGATGCTTCGAGGGCGGCAATATCAATAACGGTAGAGAACACGTGGAAGAGGAACCCATTTACGAAAATTATCATAAAAAAAATGAGGAAGAAACCGCTTATGCAAGTTGTGATACCGCTTATAGCATGGTTTCAAATGACAGTGATAGTTCTTTTCCAAGTGAAGAAGAGCAAGTACAAGAAAAAGAAGAAGAACTTTACACTGAATTGGATTTTGATTTTCAAAATGACCATCGGAATCAGTCAAATCGACGTCATGTACCTAAACCGTCAGCTCCATTTAACAAAAATGACAATTCGTTTGATATGAAAAAAATAGTTGATAGTTTGGAAACAACTTTTAAAAATGCGCATTGTCAGCCTCCTGATATTCCAAGGAAATTACATCCAATTAAAACTCCTGTTATCCAATCACAAAGTTTACCAAGATTGGATTTTAGTAGTAAATCAGCAATGTTACGGCAACAACCAGCTCATCAAACTTTACCACCAAAAAAAGCGGAATCATTAAGATTAAGTAGAGTAACATCATCTAAATCTGTTCGTGGACAAAATGGTAATAAATCAGAAACATTATCACGTCGTTTTCAAAGTACACAAAATTTGAAACAGAGTCCATCTGAATCCAGCGGGGAAGATGAACATGGATATTTGAAACCAAAGGAACTTTATAGTAAGCTATTTAGAGGTCGTTCATAAATTACGTAGCTCTATTTTCATCTCTCTCATCCCATGTAGACAACCGTTATTTCTTCAAATGTCCATTGTTAAAATTATATATATATATATATATATATATATATTTATATATATATATATATTTATATATATATATATATATATATATGTATATATATATATATATATATATATATATATATATATATATGTGTAATTTCATTAAAAATTTTTGCCCCTATTCCTGGAACATTTGTTTGAATTTCGACTACAATGTAGTCATCAACTATCTCTGGGATATGGATTCAGAGATATGTTGCTTGTTATTATCTCACTCCGAATATATGAACCTTTAGGATGACCTGATAAACCAGTTCCTGGGTATTGCCAATATATGGGAGAAGCGAATCTCGTCGGACAATGGACCATAAGGTCGAAGTGCTATACTTTTTAGACCCCAAGATATATCTATCTATCTATCTATCTATCTATCCATGTTAAAATACAGTTTTTTTTTAAAATTGCAATAACTTTTAAACGGTTTTGTAAATTGTTTTGAAATTTTCACAGTAGGTTTAGCATAAAGCGAGAAACATTATCGATTGTTTTTGTTGTTTAGTGTCTATGCAAAGGCGTACTTCAGGGCCACCATCAGTACCAGGACGGAATGATTTAATTAATAAGAATATACCAGCGAATTATAAAAGCAGAACATTACCAGCACGTCCTTTACCAAAACCACCAAAATGTTCCAGCGACGATTCAAATGACACATGGATATTAAATATGTCACGTCAAGAGAGTATACTCAAGTTACAAAATACTCAAAATGGGTCATTTATATTTCGAAACACAAAACATGCCAATTGTCTATGCACTTTAGTGGTCATGTATGATGGATGCGATTATCATATTAGGATTCGTCAAACTCCAGAAGGTTTAGGGTTGGGTCTAATGATCAAAAAGAAGGAACCGATTTTTCTTGATTTAAATGAAATTGTTACCTATTTTCAAAAACATCAATTAAATCTAATTAAAGATGGCGTACAATGCGGTCAAGTTTATTTACATGTTGAAGAAGATATTTATTAGAAATTTGAACAAAAAGACCTACCAACAAAATTGGTGTGGCATTATTTAATTTTATCTGATCAAAATCGGTTTTGTATTTTAGTAGTGAGCTTAGATCAAGTTCATGAATGGGCAAAATCGGATCCTGTTTGGGCAAAATGGGCAAAACTATCCATCTTTGAAATCGTTAGAAATAGAATAAAAATTTAAAGGCAATAAATGTTAAGAATAAACAACTTTTTAGAAAGTTTTTTTCATAAACTCAGTATATACCGAGTATTTAAGCAATTAACTTATGTTCACTTGTTTAAAATAAATCTTCTTACATATACAATGTTAATAATTGAATTTCAAAAAGAAATTTGTTGACCCGGCTCTCCACTTTATTAATAATTTCAATTCGGCTCGTTTCTCGCAAAGTTTTGTAGAGCATAAAATTTCATACGAAATGCAAATTCTGTTATATTTTTCGCATTATTGATAAATGATAGTATAGCGAAAACCTTGAACAAATTGGCGTACAGCTGAATAGTTTGAAACAGGAGGAATTTTAAATATCTGGATTCACGCTCTACATTTTTGCTACAAACATTACTATGTGTGCTATTAACACACACACACACAGTTTTCGAGATATTTGGAATTAATATTTTTAATTTTGGTATCGCTACTTTTTTTAAATTTTTTTTCGGAAGGATTTAGTATGACTTTTAGAATTTTATGATGGGAAATTTCAAAATAGGAAACGTTAAAATTGTTTTACATATATTATTTAGGGACGATGGATGGATGCATGGTTATTTTTAGTATACCATAATGGTTTTTGTACTTTTTTTCTAGAATAATTAGTAAAAATTTAATTTTTATATACTTATAAGTGACTAATGTAAAGAAAAATGAAGCAAACATGTAAATAAAAATATATCTTCTGCTTATAAATCTTGTGAAATTATTATTTTTGCATCATTTTTAGGAACTTGTTGGCTGCTATGGTTGATATAGTAGATCAGACCTGTTTCCCACACTCGCGAAAAATGTTAAAATACTTATTTGCAGTGTTGCTAAAAACTTGCAAGTTTCATAACTGATCGTTGTTGGCGTTACAAGACGTCACTTGCGCAGTACTATTAGTTTAAGTTCTATAGGAACCAAATCTATACGGTTGACTGTATTGCTGATATATTCTTCATAAATTTACAAATAATCAAATTCGCGTATTCGCATGGTATTGGGCTGTAGTGTACTTGAACTAGACCTTGGACTTCAATACATACGTCGACTCTTCATAAACTTAATTATTAAGTAGATAAAAGTAAAGTAGAAAAATTGTCTTTTAAATTAAGATTTTTTTGCTGAAGTTTCAGACTGGCAAATAGTACTTTTACCTCTTAAAAAATACTCGTGAAGATTTTTTAACGGAATCATCTTCTTTTTGGCACTATGGAAAAATGGCAAAAAGTCCATAACAAAATCGCGTGTGCAAAAAAGTTATTCAAGTCCAAAGGTCCGGAAAATAAGATCACATAAGATCACAAATTTGTTTAAGGTGATAAATCGGGAAAATTTGTTTTTCTTCAAAAGAGGTCATTTATATTGATAGAAGTCAGTATCAAAGTTAGCCCTTAGGTAATTTTGCACAAAAACGATCATTTACAAAATTTACGCAGGCAGTGACAAAATCAAATAGTAATTAAAAATATTCGGGTGAGTCAACAAAATTTTTTTTAAATCTCAAACGAGGCCTCTCCGAATATGAGCTCTTCATATTAATAGTCAGTCACATGAGAAAACATTTTATATCGCGCTGATAAATAAATATACAGTAAATCTCAATACATATTTTTGTAGGGAATTAAAAGGTCTCGTACACTTTTTTCATTAACCCAATAAAATTCATATGATATTGGAGCTAAAAGTTTGAAGAATTAAAAAAAAACAACATTTTTTTTAGCTACTAAATTTTATAACTCGCTGATTGGTATGCATAAGAAATTGAGCAATACATATTTCAGTAGGAAATTAACTGATTTTCAAAAATGGTATCTGTTGTCCAACCGATAGATAGATAAATAGATTGTAGAGGCTGCCCTGGACGGGCTACACTTAGGCCATAAGGTTCATTGTGATGCCTAAGGATGTGAGGATGTGAGTATAGTGGAAGGAATTTTTGTGTATAGACTAGGAATTGGTAGGATATGCGGCTGACTATGATAGAAACTATGCCGATATTCATCTGGAGTTCGTGAAGGAAACTGCAGAAAACCTTCTCAAGCATAGTCAGTTACTTTGTTCTTGTCCATACGCCGACAGTTTAGTCAATTAACCGCCCCTTTTTTTTTCTTAATAATTGACAAACTGCCGATGTCGGGATTCGAACCCATAACCGCCCATTTTCCAAGTAGGCATACTGCGGAGACATAATGTCTTAGACTGCTCGGCCACTTGAACTGGTTGTCCAATCGATAAGTGTAAACGTTTAAAATATAATCGATTCTTCGACCGATGATATGATGTCATACAAATTACGAAATAAGTAGTCGTAACTCTAATGACATCATAAAATGATTTAAATTTTGTATACGTAAAACCACAAGTTTTATCTGATTAGCAAACCAATGAAATTTCCTGTCATACGTGATTTCACTTTCATTTTTCAGTTTAATTTTTAATTGTAATGTCTGCAGTGTTTTCGAATACATTTTAAAAAATATTGATATCTGAATAATTTAAAACTACAATAATTATGGATTCAACGCAATCATTTAGAGACCGTACATTATCTGCTAGAAACGAAATCTCTAAATGGAATACGAAACAACTTTGCACGTTTTTAAAAAAGGTAATTTTTTTCATTTTTCTAGTAAATTTTATTAATTAACAGGCTGTGCAATTGGCTTACACGAGAGTGTATACTTACGCTCAGACGCGTCGCAAGGGTGGCGTCTGTGATGCATCAGGGTCCACGTGTATGAAGGGCCTCTAGATCCCAAGACCCAAAAGCTTAACGTAAAAATTAATAACTTTTACTCAAAACATTTTTTCGAAAACCGAATGAATACGGCACAAATCAATTATAAAATTAAACGGATAGATCAATTTTGGTTGTTTGATACAAATTCAATTAATTTTTGTACTTTTTAGTACGATTATGATAAATGCAGTCACGTGGTCGAAGCATTAAACAAGAATGGATACGATTTTCTGGTAAATTGAAATATTCGTCCTAATCTTTACTTTCTGCAATAAAAATAACTTCTTTTTTTTGTATTTCCAGAATGCTGCTGATAATATAAAATCATGGTCATTAACAACAAAACAAGAAAAAAAATTACTCAAATTTGTTGCTCATGTACGTGACCATGCAATATACTATTTGCAAAATTCAGCGGGAAATTTTGAAGAAACAATGAAGAAACATATAGATGAAGTGCATGGCTCGGAAATTGTGAATGACATATACGTTGAAAGTAAATACAACGATAAATTGACATTGATTCACGATGATGTTTTTTTGGAAAATGCAAAAGAAGAAAAAACTCCTGATAAAATTAAGTTTGGTAAAAAATTATGTACAAATTTATTGAGCCAACTGCATATACCAAAATCGCCAAAGAAATCTAACAAGTCTATTGATATGTCGCCAATTAAAGTTACTGTTATCAAACCATTCACTCAACAAACTTTGCCACGAACCAAAAGTGAATCTTTAAAAACAAATGGATCAACACCATCGACATCTGTTCATGAACAAAATGGTAAAAAAACAGAGAAAATATTACGTCGTTTGCCAAGTACACCATCTCATTCAAGTGATGAATCTGATAGGCATGTGAAAATACCTTTCGAATTTTCTGGTAAGCATATTTTATGTAGATTGGTTAATCATTTAGACTTTTCGCGATTTTTTTCTATACCTGATCGAAACTAATCTATGGATATATTAGAATTACGCAAGCGCGGATCCACCGTTGTGGGCACGATGGGCATGCCCACAACCCTAATAGACTTGTGACATCACACTTTCACGGTATATTGAGGTCGATAGACTGATGATATTATATCCAATGCCTTAATAAAATTTAAAAAGACATTGAATCGTGCGTGATTCGGAACTCAGCGAAGTACTTAGTCATCATAGACGATATGCTGACACTTTATGTCACATTTTTGACAACATATTATCTGTTTCTTTTTGGCACATGAATACTTGTATTGGAAAAAAGAGATGACAACTAATTTAAAAGTAAGCGTGTATTGTATACACATATACATTGCCGCCAAAACTCCCGAACCGCCTTCCTTTTTTGTGGCGCTGACGTTAGAGAGAATGCGATACCGCAGAGAGATCGTTTTCTACTCTTCGCAGAGTAAAATCTTGGTTGCGTGCTTCAATAGCACAGGAAAGATTATCCGAGCTAGCTCTCCTAAATATACCCAAAGATGTGAACCTGGATATCGATGAAATTATCAACGTTTTCGCGAAAAAGAAACATAAACTTGAATTTGTAATAGGGAATATGCATGAAAATTTTTTTTCACTTGAATTGAAGCATGTTTACTTGACAAATATCAAGGTAAAATTACTTTTTAAATAACTTTAAAAATAAGCGAGATAGAATGATTGAAATTCCCGATTAGACAAAGAGGGTGATAGCCCTCTTGATATGTTATGTGACGTCATATTACAATTCACCATTTAAAATACACGTAAAACTCCGTTTTTAGTATTTTTGCAAGAAAGAGACAGATAATAATCTTTAAAAGCTTATAGCATCCTTGATATTTGTCGGATTGTAATTTCGTTTTTAAATATTATTACAGTATTAACAGTATTTTCATATTCTGAAAATAAATGTGAAAAAAAAATTTCATGCATATTCCCTATTAAAGTAAGCACCTAAATACAATTATTTAATGTAAAATGTATACTAGCGTTTAATTTAATTTGATATCCTTTGAAGTTGTAAAAATTTTATCAAAATCGGTTCATTAGTTTAGAGTCTAAATGTGACACTGTGCTGTGCAAACAAACACCCATTCACTTTTGTAATTTTCGTGAGCGAACAAACTAACAGTACAAAATTATGGTCAGGGCGTCATATATTTTGTAAATAACTCCTTTGTAGGAATGCACTATATCGATCAAGAGCGAGTTCATATTTCGACTCGCACTTTACCGATTTTTGGGTGGCTGTGACCACAACCTGTTTTGAGGGCTGGATCCGCGCCTGCATCCCTATTATATTGGGTACAAAATAATGGTTAAGCAGTCTAGTATATGCACTCTAGTTATAAAAATACAAGCAGTTAATTCAATGAACATCTGGTATTTTTTTTAACTGTTCAGTTAAATGCATAATGTGTTTTAATCGAATCACATATAGACAGATAGACAGACAGACAGACAGACAGACAGACAGCATTCAGGTCTGTACTTAGTTCAGTTATTTTCTGTCGTAATGATTATTTCTTTACGATAAACAAATAAATGGTTGAATTAACTTGTATATCTTATTTTAAACAAGTGAAACTAACAACTAACTGAGTTAATTGCTTAATTACCCGGTATATATTAAGTGTATGAAAAAACTTTCAAACAAAAGTTGTTTATTTTTCATAAAAGAAGGTTGTTTTTGTCTTCTAATTACTGTTCTGTTTTTACCGGTTTCAAAGATGGAAGTATACCCCTTGGCGATTTTGCCTATTCACAAACTTGACCCTACTTTTTAGATCTAGAATACAAACCTAATTATCATGGTTTTAAAGGATTTAATTACGTTATTTTATGAACACCTAAACCAATTTTTTTTTTTTGCAATCAATATTTTCAACCGTTACAAAGTCCGGAATAAATTTAATACATCCTGGTATATATTATATACCGGGTATAAAAATAGAGAAATATACAAGGAGTTTGGATTATCAGGACTATCAACCTCCAATAGTTCCCAGACTCCAGAATCGATTCAATTGTCTAATTTTCATTAAAACATGGGATTTTTTTCAGATAGCTTCAATTTCTTTGCAGGAGAGTGTACATATTCGATATTTTTACGAATACCTGCTAATTATATATATATATATACACCGGGTATAATTTTTTACATGAATGAAATTTATAATTATTAATAAACATTAATTGTTTATCTAGTTTTAAAATGAATTTTTATCTTACTTTTTTAAATGATTTTTGACTTCCGTTCTGTTGACATAAAATAATTATCAAAAAATTAAACTTTATTAAATTTGTAAACGGATGAATTCAGTTTTCATTTTTTCATATGTAAATTAATTTTCGTTTCTCCGGATTTAATATGTTCCGGAATACTAAGTACAAGTCAATAATCGTGACAGTCAATAAGACATTACTTGAAACATATTAGATGTTCACTAATTAGATTTATCAAATTTATATTATCAATTAAAATGTGAAGAAGTTAATAGAAATTCTAGAGTTTTATACCATTGACTTTCTAATTTCCATAATAGTTCAGTTATCTTTTTTATATCCTGTATATACATAATATAAATATAAGGATATTAGAGGTTTAAACACGACTTCTTAACTGTTCAAAATATTAATCGAATAAAAAAATTAGTAACTATGGGCAAACGATGGCAGAAAAACAGATGACAAAACAATATTGGGGTGTCAACTTAACGGACATATTTGATGCATTTGATTTATTTGTTCAGATTGATTGAATTCCTACAAAAAGTTTTCCTACGGATCCTATTAACTGTACCTATTTGTACGCCATAATATACGCACACACTTAACGAATTTAATAATTTTTGTTTCTTTATTTCCTGCCTCTGTACGAGGTGTTCCAGAATCAATTGTACATTTTGCATAGTCAAACTTTGTAAATAAATTACATCGTCATCTTAAAATGCATTTATTTTGAAAATGGTTTATTTGTTCACTTTTTTGTCGTTTATTTGTTGAAAAAAGAAGCAAAAATACGAAATACGAATTCAAAAATACGAACAATTCAATAAATTTATTAAAACTGAATAAACAAAAAGTAGAAACGATGACAAATAGAAAAGTCAACTTAGCGAAACAATCTTTTATACCCAGTATATAAAGCCTCAAAAATGGTTGTGGGCACAGCCACCTGAATATCGGCCAAGTGCGAGTCGGAGTATGAACTCGCTCATGATCGATATAGTGCATTCCTACAAAGGAGATGTTTACAAAATATATGACCAAGATTTTGTACAGTGTATAGTTCCATGTGCGCAAAGCCGTGGGGCGAACACTAGAAAATTACTAAACCTGTAATATGTTTGATTGTTCGCTCACGAAAATTACAAAAGTAAATGTGTGTTTGTTTGCACAACACAGTGTCACATTTAGACTCTAAACTACTGAACCGATTTTGGTTGAATTTTTAAAACTTCAAAGGATATCAAATTAAATTAAACGCTAGTATACATTTTACATTAAATAATTCTATTTAGGTGCTTACTTTTAATTACAAATTCAAGCTTACGTTTCTTTTTCACGAAAACGTTGATAATTTCATCGATATCCAAGTTCAAAACTTTGTGTATATTTAGGAGAGCTAGCTCGGATAATCTTTCCTGTGCGCCATTGAGGCACGCAACCAAGATTTTACTCTGCGAAATTTGGTCGCATGAGATGAGCTACCGACTCTAGTATGGCGGAATTGTTTTCACATTCTCTTTCCCATTTGGCCATCCAGATTCGGTATTCATTTATAACAGTTGATTCACTATCGATAATGAATAACCGGTACATCTGGACCATCAGCCTATCGATCTCAATAGACCGTGAAAGTACGACGTCACAAGTCTATCAGGGTTGTGGGCATGTCCATAGTGCCCACAACGGTGGTTCCGCGCTTGAGCAGACTTGCGGTAATATGCCCGGATGGCTGAAACTATATTGACTTACAAGCCATTGACCTAATACTTAGAATAATGAGTCTACAATATCACTACTATGCAAAAGTTGACTCATCAAACCGTGGTTAATCATCTGTGCATGCGATTGCCCATTAGTTCTAGATCACTCAGTATACTAAACAGTACAATGCACATCATCTGGATTCAAAACAATAAAAAAAACAAAAAACATATGACTTTTTTCGGCTCAAATGGAACTATGTGAACTGCATTAACGCCTTTTTATTCTCTCAAAAAGAAACAAACAAACAACTTTATTATCTCGAAAATGTAACAACAAAAAAAGTCGCTCTGTTAGATTTCTCACGTGTTTTCTCTTATCAAATATATTGAATCGATATTTTCGCATCACATGGAAAACTGTTTTATCAGTGACGTATAAATAATTTTGTTTGTGTGTGTGTGTGTTTTATTCATTGTCAAGATGAAAATTGTATAAAAATTTGTCCAATATCACAAGTGTATTCGATTTGAATCATTTAATGCGAAATTTCTGAACAGAAAAGTTCAGTAAAATTTCAGTTTTTTCGTTTTTCGGATTATGCAATAGAAAAATGAATTGTTGTTGGTGTTGTAAAATTTCACGATTAATTTTACATAATCTATTTGCACGATTATATAATCACATAATCGATTGTTTCTGTCGTTTAGTGTTCGTAAAAAAACGTGATCAAGAATCCACAACAGCGGGGCCGGTACGGAATGAATCAATGAATACTGCACCATCAGATAATATTGGAGGAACACCATTACCGTCACGTCCACTGCCAGCTATACCAACATCGACAACCATCGATAAACCGATCGTCGATAAACCAGAATTTAATCAATGGATATTAAATGTGTCACGGGAACAGAGTGTACAAATGTTAAAAGGTGCCCAAAATGGATCATTTTTATTTCGTCCTACGAAACAGCCCAATTGTTTATGTACGTTAGTGGTTATGCACAATCAATGCGATCATCATATTAATGTCCGTCAAAATGCGGATGGCTCCATAGGATTGGGAACAATAAAAAAAGATAATCATCCAAAATTTTTTCTTTTAGTTGAGATTGTTAAACATTTTCAGAAACATGAATTGACATTAGTTGTTAACGATAAGATCTTAGGAGCAATTTATTTACATGTTGATAAAAATATTTATTAGAAACAGTCGTGCGTAAGAGTTTGTGTGAAATGTTTGGGGATACAAATCGGTGTAGTTGTTTTTTTTTTGTATAGTGTGATTGACTAAAAACAGATAAAAACTTATATATATATTTTTTTTAGAATCTAATTATTAATTTGGAATCCAAAATAGAGTAATTAGTAATAAATATATAAAAATAAAAATATTGTAAATAAATATTGATGTTTAAAAGGTATTCTTGATTATTACGCATAATCCACATTTGTTAACAATTTTATTGTGTTAACATGTTTCGACTTGTTATGCCATTTTCATAAACTGCCAATCAATTGAAATTGATGATAATTTTATTGTACGACAATTTCTTACCATATTTTCTGTAACCGTAATTGTTATAGAAATTTTAAGTTATTTAAATGATCTACTAGATATTTATATAGTAATCGGAAAGCTTTATAGACAATAGTGGGAAAAAAAGGCTTCTTATTTTGTTAAATTCATTGTACAATCTCATAACTCTTTAGTCGTGAGACAGAGCCATAAACCAGTAAGATGTATTATCAATTAATGGAAATGTGACATAATCATGATAATAAAAATTGATAATAAAAAAGACTAAAGGGGTACGATTGTACCTATATTTATATGTATTCTATTAAGAATTTTAAAATATAACATGTGGAAATTACCAACTAACTGATTTAATTGCTTAAATACCCGGTAAATATTGAGTTTATGAAAAAAGAAGACATTATTGTTACAAATATTTAAAGAAATTTTTGTCTTTAAATATTTGTTCTACCACTTACGGTTTCAAAGATGAATATTTCCCTCCCAGTATTGGGGAAGCACGATTTTATCCATTTACGAATTTGCCCTTATTTTTTAGCTTTAGAACTCACACACGGACGGACGTACATGCGAAAATAGACTAATTAGGCCACATATTCCAAATATTTTTTTCTTCGATCAATATTTTCAACCGTTATTTTGTAAAGATTTATTTAAATACTGATTTAACTAAGATGATCCGATCGAGTTTTGTCGGACTGCCTTAATGTTCTAATAATTATAATAATTAATATTATAACTCATGATGGTAGCTTTATTTGGCTTAGTCAAGTTAGTGTCTACGTGAAGCCGTTTATCTCACTGTAGTATTTTTAACTTTCTTAAATTTCCCTGAGGCGAAATCAACAGTTTATTCGTACTGCATAAACATGCTACATGTAATTAACATATCAACTTCAAAACGATGATAAGTGTGCATTTAGATTTAGAACATGCGCCTTAAGTAAACAAAGGAAGTGATAAAAAAAATGAGGAAAAATTTACATTTCCACACTCGTATATACAACAACAATATGACCGGCATTATTAAGGAAAAACATTTTTCACATATCTATATATACACTTGTGGTAAAAAAAAACTGGATTGGTAGACTTCAGAATATACTTTAGGGGCGTAGGTTATTCGACTAAACAAGGAAGAGCATAAAATAGGGAAATAATTCAACAAAATCCGAGCACAGAGTTATAATACGTCCTGAATGATTATCAATACGTGAACTGTTTATTTTACTTTTTATACACGCACAGATGTATAAAAAAACAAAGTAGTGTATACAGGTGCTGCTATATACATATACAAATGTATTTTTTTCTCTTAATTTTAATAATGTATATTTTTTGTTCAGTTGCTAATCACTTTCATTCAACAAATTTATTTTCGTCAAACTTCTATCAACTAGGTCGCGTATTTCTAGCAAATATGCGGCGTAGTTTAGGGAAAGTTTAGGGAACTGATTCAATTCGATTCGCCGTATTTATACATGCCAGCATAGTTTAATGAATTACACTTACTATCAATATACCAAATATTTTTTCACTGTTTCATTTAAACAATAGCAAATAATCGAAAACCTGAAAATCGAAAACTTTTTTCGAATTTGTCAAACAATAAATGAAATGTATTAAAATTTTCAAAAATATTTATGGATTCATACTTGTGGAACATAAAAACTGGAACATCTTTTGATTCGTCAATTAGTTTGCTTAATCGAGCGCGTCAAAGTTGCGAAAAATTTCCATTCATAACTCGACGTGAATTCACAATTCCGATTCATTTCATAATTTCTATTTCTGTATATTAACAGAAGAAAAACTTTGGGTTAGATTGTTAGAATACCAACCTCAATTTTTTGTCCAAAAGTGTATCATATTTTAATAAATATGTTAATGAAAAACTACACATACGTTTTTCATAGATAGATACAGGTACAAGGCTACTCAAAATTATATTCACATTTCACTAAGGAAAACTATGTTGATAGGGTAAATTAAACTTAAAAATCAGACACTCTGCAGAGCTGCGTAAACTATGCGAATTTGAACATTTGAACAAATTTTTCCGAAATTCCTTCAGTACAATGCCATTAGCTTAATTAATAGCAAAAAAAGTGTGTATGTATTGGCAGGACTGAAATCTATCTGTTAGACGGTAAGAGAATAATGCATGCACAAAATTGGATGCTTGAACAAAATTTTCAAACAAAAGTTTTTTATGTTTATGAGATAAAGGTTTTTTGTATGTAAGTATTTTTCGTAGCTTGCACTGTTTAAAAGAGTTATATCATTCGGCACGGATGCATGGAACAAAAATATAATTATTGCATTATATTTCCCACTTTAAACTGTGCAAGTTTTGTCAGCAACATTTTTTTCTATAAAGCATATTTTAAAATATTGAAGTGGTAACTTTTCAAATGAACACACGTTATAAGATGAATATGTGCATAATTTTTGAATTTATCAACGATTTTCATCTTCATCTGGGTGACAATTAGCATAGTTTACGTAGCTCTTGCAAAAAAGATTTTTTTAGATACTTCAAATACGCAGGAGCTGCGCCAAATTAGCGAATTTGCTTAGAATACATAAATCACTCTCTAGTCACAATCTAAGTCAGATCAAAATTAAATGCCGTATCTGATATGATTTTAGTATTTTCAAGGCCAATTTTATTAATAAATAGCATACGTTGTATAACGAGTAAAGTAGTAGAAAATCTAGTTTGCTATAATTCATTACCTTATCATTTTTGCCAAACTCTATTTCTGTAAATATTAGTGTAACAGAAAAATGATAAGAAACAAAATTACAGTAAAACTAAGTACCTACCACTTAATTCTTGATAAATTTTTCGATTTGTCAAATATTAAGGGAGATATATCGAATTTTGTGTTTCCCCCTCACTCTAAACCCCCCTTTCCCCTTGTCCGATTTTACCCATTAACGAACTTGACCTTTTGAATACCAAAAGCGCCTCAAATACCAAATTTCATTCCAATCGGAATAAAACTGTGACCACTAGATATGTTATATAAAAATTTTAGCGATAGTGATTTTTAACATCTAATAAGTAGGATCGATGGACATTTGAAGAAATTTTTACGAAATTCCAACATTGGTACAAAAACAATAGCTACATTTCCTTTGGAGGAAATTCGCTAAAAACTATGTACGAACACAATTTTTAGTAGCCTTGTACTTCTAGTAAAGAAAAATTTTTCGAAAACATTCTACGCATGCGTTAACTATATGTACCATCCGACCACCAGTGTATATTGTCAGTAGTGGTTCAAGAATACATATACCTATTTGAAAATGTATTGATTGTTTTTTGTTTTCATCATAGAAAATAATATTCTAGTAATAAAACAAATTTTCGTGAACAGAAGAAATTTTTAAAAGTGTTTATTATCTTTTTTGTGCATAGCAAAAATTTGCATTCATTGCAAACCAAACAGAATGTAAAAACCAAAAAAGAAAATTAAGATTCTCGAATTTTAGAACACAAAAACTGAATCAAAAATTTTCTAACACAAGAACAATATTAAAGAAAACAATTTAATAACAAAAATGTCTAAAAAATTTAATAAAAATAATCATAATAAATTTATTCTAGTGCTAACAATAATTCTATTATCGAATTGTTCGATTAATTGTGAAATAATATTTTGGAGTCATAATCATTTAGAAAATATTGCACCAAGTCCGCTAACAGTTTTTAATAATGATTATTTTCATTTTATGTTAGATATTTTAAAACCAGAGAAAGTCATTGCTTTCGTTGATAATTCGACGAATAATTCGACAATTGCAAAATTAAATTTACCAAAGTTTCGACAACTTGTTGAAAGTCGTATATCTGTTTATATACCAGAAAATTTACCAATACAATTGGATAGTTTTTCAACAGGTAAGTGGTTTTTCATTTTTCATTTTTTGTTAATTTTGATTTTATTGTATTATTTGGAAGATGAAGGAGGGACGGGGTATTGAATAATGCTCATCATATGGTTAATAACGTCCATTATTAATTATATCCCCCACCCTTTTTATTATTATTATTATTTTTTTTTAATTAGATTAATTATGGTAATTAATTTATCAATATATTCTGTTGGTGTGTAATACGTGCAAGACAAAAAAAACGTGGGTTGTTTTTAGGATGAACATACAGGAAGTTCGAGAAGAGGTAGAGGTAGAGGTAGATTGTAAAGGCTACCCTGGACGGGCTACATTTCGACCATAAGGTCCATTGTGATGACTAAGGATGTGAGTGGAGTGGAAGGAATTTGTGAGTAGACTAGGAATTGGGAGGATATGATAGAGGATATGCCGACTATTATAGGAACTATGCCGATATTCATCTGGAGTTCGTAAAGGAAACTGCAGAAAACCTTCTCAAGCATAGGCGGTTACTTCGTTCTTGTCCATACGCCGACAGTTTAGTCAATCAACCGCTCCTTTTTCTTTTTTTTTCTTTTTATAATTGACAAGCTGCCGATGTCGGGATTCGAACCCATAACCTCCCAGTTTCCAAGTACTACATACTGCGCAGACATGACGCCTTAGACCGCTCGGCTACTTGGCTGGTCCGAGAAGATGTCAAAACGTAAAATTACAGTTAAAAAAAGATATAATCAATTTTCAAACTAAATTCCATACGAAGCGAAAAAACCCTGTCTAAAATGCCTATAATTCTTGAAATATAACTATGCATATGTTCATACATTTTGGATGATTGCCAAATATTTTAACTTTTTCTTGATAGATATATTTTACGATTTAGTAGATCACGCCCTTGGTGTATTCGGGAAAAGATTCGGGAAATTTTTAAAAATGTATTGATGTTTTTGTTTTGTATTTTTTCAGTGTGCTATTTTTAAAAGGTTTTATCGTTAGTATACAAAAATTGGAACAATAGGGAATATGCATGCACATTTTTTTTCACTTGAATTGAAGCATGTTTACTTGACAAATATCAAGGTAAAAGATAGATTAGACAAAGAGGGTGATAGCCCTCTTGATATGTTATGTGACGTCATATTACACTTTCACCATTTAAAATACACGTAAAACTCCGTTTTTAGTATTTTTGCAAGAAAGAGACAGATAATAATCTTTAAAAGCTTCCTTGATATTTGTCCGATTTTAATTTCGCTTTTAAATATTATTACAGTATTAACAGTATTTTTATATTCTGAAAATAAATGTGAAAAAAAATTTTCATGCATATTCCCTATTGTTTGATGTCGATAAAATGAAAAATTGTCGAAATAAATACATGTTTGGAAGGCCATTCAATGAACTCATACAATAACCGGTAAATACAATTAAAATCGGTCCATCGACAAGCAGGAAAAATCTAAGAAGTAGAGTAACGAGGCCAAGAATATTCTATTGAGGGAACTTTAGAAAGGTAGTGTGGGGAGTTTATACGTTCCGAGCTAAACGTATAAAGTATGTCTGTCATTACAGGGGCTTTTACTATCAAGATTAAAATTGAAATAGTAAAAATGTGATATTTATTTCTAATCTGTCTGATCTGTCTAAGTTGTTATTAGTTGTAGTGGAGGGGAGATCGAAGCTTTCAAGAAAGCCTTTCTAGGCCGTTTTGTCCAAATGCCCGAGAATTTGTATGCAGACTAGGAATTTGATAGTTTGTGCGGCTGCAGCCGACTTTGATAGGAACTATAGCATTATTCTTCTGAAGTTCGTGAAAGGAAACTGCAAAAAACCTTCACCAAAAATTTGGTACAAACTTTGACCATACATTATGAAAGTATTTATTTCCGTTATATACTTTTTTCCAAAATTCTTTATCGTAGGCAGGGCTGGATGACTCAATAGGCAATATAAGCAGGTCTCTGTGACCCTCGAGCCTGAGAGGTATGAGATTATGAGATTACCATCGTTTATTTATTGACAACTGGTTGAAGCAATTGACATTGTTGCGCTATCTACTCATAGTTCTTGGTACCAACTGTACGTGATAGCTTTTGCCGCCACCCACGCAGCGTCAATAGCTCTCACAATCTGCTCCGGAAAATATATTTTTGGTAGGAGCCTAAGAAAGAAACATCTCAAAATTCTAAAGCCACATAGGGATAGTAATGGCTTCCATTACTTGGCAACCAGTATCTAGTTTTCTGCAGACGGGGTGAGTGTAACATTGCCAGAAAATGTGTGATAACATCAGTCTAGCGCTCTACTTTTAAAACACGGCCAGTACATTTAAGACATGGCCACTAAGGTACGTTGTCCGATTACAGCCCTCGAACGTCCACTAAACTCGAACTTGCTTGAGTTTGGTCGCCGACATTTGTCAACTGAATGTTGAAGCAATAGTATCCCTGCACACGAGGATTGTAGAGAAAGGATATCTAGCACCTATGACTGGCTCGTACTACTGGTCGCCACTACTGTCCCCGTGTGCATGGGGCTTAAAACTGAAAGAATTTTTCAAAAATATTAAACATTTTATGAGAGACAATTGTTTACAAAAAAAATTTCGTAATACAATGTAAAATCTGGAACGACCACCAAACTAGGCTGGAATGGAGTTGAGGTAAGTTTTGGTGATCGGGATAGTTTAAAAGTATTTTTTCCCATATTTACATATTCAGCAATTAAAGTTTTATAATTATTCAAATTTTTCAACAACGATTAACATTTTCCTATTTATCTAGAGCACGGTAGTGCGAAAGGCCGAGTTTAAGGGATATATGTTTAAACCAAATCTTTTTTTGCCATTTAAATCCATCTCTGGCTAAATCAAGAATGGCTAAATCTAAACCAAAATCTAAACCTCTGGCTGTTTTAGAAAGTCAACCTAATTTTTCTTCAAAATTGTAGTATGTCCAGGACGAAATTAAACGTATGGAAAAACGTAAGTGTATTTGCTGTCATTTTTATAGATTTACCCACATCTAGATAGATAGATAGATACATCTTGGGGTCTAAAAAGTATTGCACTTCGAACTTATGGTCCATTGTGCTCCCCCTTCTACCTCCGTCAGACGAGATTCGCTTCTCCCATATGTTGGCAATAGCCTGGACCTTGCTTATCAGGTTCTCCCGAAGGTTCATATATTCGGGGTGAGATGCACCGAATATCCTGTATCTGCTGTAACCTAGAGGTTCGAAGTCAAAGATAATGTGGCTGGATGTTTCTTCCTCCTCGCCACACAATCTGCACATAATGAACCCGTTATGGAGTCCCATTATGTGCAGATGCTTCCGCAGGGGATTACGCCCGGTAATGAATCCGGTAACCCTCCGCAGTTGCATCCCGTTCAGCTTCAGTGCATCGAGGCATACCTCTTGGTTGCATTCCGAAGAAGTATTTATCCACATCTAAGGAATTGTACACATATCATGGAGCACACGGTATAATAAACCCACCCACTAATATAATTTGTGTAAAAATATGATAATAGATTATTTTGTATAGGCAACTGAGATGATAGATATGAAATTGTATATAACGATTCTAAGTAAGACAATATAAATTTTAATTTCCATTTACGATGTAATTTTATGATTTTTATTATAGCTTTAAAGTTCAGTTAGCATAAAATGTATTACATTAACATATCTCTGTCATGTTCACATTAAAAGCACTGGACACTAATTACTATTTATGAAAATTACGCTCTAACCGTAGTGTTGTTAGGTTATAACGAACATAATTTACGTGGTAAATAACAAATAGGTACACAAGGCCACAAAAGTAGCATACATTTTTGAAAGTCTTTTAATTAGTTTGTGGTTTTCCAAAAAATGTTTGCGCTATAAGTTGTTAATTATTCATATACTAACAACTTTTATTCGAAGCATCGATTGAATAGGGCACATTAATAGCATTTTAGCTAGGTTTTAGGACACAATATATTTAAAATATAAAATAAAAGTGTGTGTGTGTGTGTGTACTTATGTACGCACGTAAGAAGTTATACTTCTTTTTAAATAATTTATTAAAATAAAATTACATGCAAACAAAACTATTGTCCACGGAAGAGGAGGGAGATGTTGTCACACTGCCTATGCGACAGACAGACTTGTCTGTTTCGCTTAAACATGTAATGTATATATACATTTTCTCAGTAATTATAATGCAAAAACTAATGAATGTTTTCGGTTCTCGAAGATATATTGGTTCTCTTCACTGCTTACACTAAATTATAATATTTTCCGACGTAGGTGGTTTCTTTAGAATGAAAATTACAAAGCCACCTACGATGATTTGATTTTAATATTAAATATCGTTGAAACAATTTGAATACAGCAATACATTAGAAATCTGGTCGAACACACTCTCGTGACGTCTATATACACATATAATCAAATAACATTTACAATTTTAATTAGGCCACAGTTTCTCAATCTCTGATAAAGTAATTTCATCAATCATTATTGTTTAGGTTCTTTTCCTTTTATAGCTTCCCTCCAATATCTAATTCAGCGTACAATCGACCTTGCAACAAGGTTGCTACAATATTCTTTCATACCAAAGCTTGATGAAATATACACTCAACCCTGACCAGGAATAAGATGAATAAGCTAAAATAATGGGACACACAAATGGGATCAGCGGTTCTCGAGTTATATAGAAACTCTAACAGACAGGCAGAGAGGCGAGTCGTTTAGTGTTTGGATCAATTTTGACCAGTATTTAGCTTAACGGTCATGGTTCACTGATCCTAGCGTAACTTTTAATTCATGTATATACGAAGACACACAACCACACTATTCTACATATAAAAATAAAATATCATAAACATTTTGAATTAAAAACAAATTATTAGATCTGTAGAATAAAATGGTTAATTTGCTTTTTTATCATTTGGTCTAAAAGTTACATAACTGTGTCTATCCCGTTTCTAATTTAATTAGAAATAACTTGCACTCCATTGCCAAATCCGCAATTTTGATTAGATCAAGTCCGACATCAGGTGGGATAATTTTATTATAAAAAATATTTGAGAAATTTCCATTATTAGAATCTAGACAATTGCCATGAATATAAAAAGTAATCTTTTGCATATAGAGGTAAAAATTATAAATAGTTTTGTAGGTAGGCAACTTGTATGACGTCTAAGGTATAAAATTGCATATAATGAAATTCAAATATATACAAAATATTAAATGTATTTTAACGTACCCAACTGTGAGATACACTATAATTGATGAATTTATATTATGATACGGTGTACCCAGCGCGGGCCTGCCTCTTCCCAGTAGAAAAATAATGCCTATGGGAAATCGAAAACTCATCGCGACCGTGATTTACTTGTTTGATCAGATTTATTTGCCGGATTTATTTGTTGGGTCAAAATAACCCTAGAAAATGGTATTTTCTTGAAATCGATAGCAAATATTTGTTCGCATTTTTTCTATAGGAGTAACCCTTAAAAAATTAGATTAAAATTTTTTGTTCCTAATTTGCATAAAAACCTCGTTTTCAGCTAATTTGGACCTAGCGAAAACGATGACATTGATTAAAATACGATACGATTAACGGTTGTCAAGATGTCAGACCCATAGTGCTGAAAATCAAAACAGTATGAATTGAAAAGCGAATATTTTGAAATGTGTTGATCGGACGTGAAAATGAATCTGATTTTCATACTGTTCGGGTCAAAATTACCCTATAAAATGATATTTGATTAAAATCGATAACAAATATTTTTTCATTTTTTTCGCATTTTTTCCAAGGGGTACCCCTTAAAAAAACCGCGAAAATTAGAGAAAAATTTTTTGTTCCTAATTTGGATAAAAACTTCGTTTTCAGCTAATTTGGACCTAGCGAAAACGATGACATTGATTAAAATACGATACGATTAACGGTTGTCAAGATATCCGACCCATAGTGCTAAAATTCAAAACTGTATGAATTGAGAAGCGAATATTTTGAAAAGTGTTGATCGGACGTTAAAATGAATCTGATTTTCATACTGTTCGGGTCAAAATTACCCTATAAAATGATATTTTATTAAAATCGATAACAAATATTTTTTCATTTTTTTCGCATTTTTTCCAAGGGGTACCCCTTAAAAAAACCGCGAAAATTAGAGAAAAATTTTTTGTTCCTAATTTGGATATAAACTTTGTTTTCAGCTAATTTGGACCTTGCGAAAACGATGACATTGATTAAAATACGATACGATTAACGGTTGTCAAGATATCAGACCCATAGTGCTAAAATTCAAAATAGTATGAATTGAAAAGCGAATATTTTGAAAAGTGTTGATCGGACGTTAAAATGAATCTGATTTTCGTACTGTTCGGGTCAAAATTACCCTAGAAAATGATATTTCATTAAAATCAATAACAAATATTTTTCATTTTTTTCGCATTTGGAAAATTGGAGAAAAATTGAGTACAGTATTTCTACACATATATTTATTTACAAAATGCTTCACTTGCTGCATTGTTATAACTAAGCAATGAGACAATAATTCTCGGTTTTTTTTTATAAAATACGCATAAAAAATCCAATTATTTATAGCAATTTTTCTAAAAGATCCTAAAGTGTCGTTTTTTTTTTTACAAATTAAAAAAAAACTGCTTAAAATGGGTAGTCTCCATTGCTCCCCTTGTTAATTATTCGAACTTCAATTAAGTGTTTCTTGAGTTTGAGACGGTCAATCAATTTCAAATTTTAAGTGAGAGTGTATAAAATAATACGCTTAATAAGTGTGCCAAAATTTGGAACATTCTATAATTATATCCATTAGCACGACAACCTTAATGTCATTTTGGGTAGGACTTTTTTCAACCAAGAAGAGAATGTATACTTATTACATTTTCATGTAGGTACTCTGTTGCATATTTAATCCATTTCTGTGTGTTTCGTTGACTCATCTATATTCATCTAAAAGTAATATAATAAACTAATGTATGATACATTTAGATTATTACTCTAATCTAATTTTAAACTGGAAGAATACATTTTAGTTTATATGTATATATAATATTAACAATAGACAACAGTTTTAACCTCAATTCCTATATAGCATAATATACTGTGAATAGTTGTAGATAATATGTACTCACTAGAGATCGGATAATTATCATAGTTCATATTGTTGTCCTTTATCTGTTAGAGCTGTTAAATCAGAAAATAGGTTATGTCTGCTTTTATTATAGCAGTTAACTCACTAAGAAACCAAAATATAATAGCTAATTAATTATAATGTTTTAGATTTTTTGAATTGAAACTAATAATTTAATTTAAAGACTTCTACACTAGTTTCTAATTCGTGCGATATTATCGAATTGCATCATGAGCGAATTTAGGTTGAGTCGTATTATTAAAATTGTATTAGAATTGTATACATTTTTAAACTTTCAAGTTGGTACAACAATTAGATGTGGTTTAAAATTAACCTATACGATTTAATTAGAGATGGATGGTCTAGAATTTGTTATAACATTGCTAAAAATTAATGAAAAATCTAATGCCAAATTGTTTTTTTATGCCTTCGCTAGTGCCATCTGACTGTCTCCTAATGAGATATGAATCAATTCTGTTTTGAAATAAAATTTAGATCTGACAACTTCTTGGAAGCATCCCGCAAGGAAAGGCAAAGGGAATACTATAGAGCATGTGTTTAACATATAAAAAAGATAAGAGTGAAAAAACCTAAACTGAGTGTATAGACATTGGCTAGTTAGATTTACTGTATACATATAACAAAATAACATACCGTGTGTTTTTTATTGATACGGTGCACTCTGTTATTCACAGACATTTGTAGAATGCAGAATGTAGAATATGTATTCATTGATATGTATACAGACAGTGATATGTACATCACTGTCTGTGCACAGTAAACGATGATGTGGACAGCTTTGTTCCATCGAAACTGCACACTACAAATGTCTGTGAATTTGGGTGTAAAAGAGTGCATCGTATCATGGTGCGTTGCATATGGTCAGTGATAGATGCACTACACAATGTTCCTATTGGGTCTACGTTAATAGACATATTGTACTTATATATCGTGGCTAATATTTAAAACATGAATCGGTAATTGTTTGATGAATTTATTCAAGTTTACGAATCGGACCCATATCTGATTTAAAAAAAGTTGTTTTTAAAGTTGCCTTTACGTGGGTAACCCCAGTTGTAAACACTCATGAGACGAAAACTGATATTCCTGAGTGAACTTAAGAGTCAATACACCAAGGTTGTTCAGACCAACGGCACACTTATTCCCCTTAGTAATTGGATTGTTCAGTTAATACTCGAACAAGATTTCCAGTTAGTGTGTGTACCTATGTACACGTAGTAGAAGTTATACTTCTTTGGCGTAACTAAAAAAAAATTATATTACGTATGCAAATTATTTATATAAGTCCGAAAAACTATAATATTTATTCGACATGGATATTTTAAAATCAATATTAAAGCTTAAAATTAATGATAATATTATAAGGATTTTGATAATGCATATATAAATAATACATGTATTTATAAACAATAAATACATACATGTAAATTTTGAATTTTGTATATATACAATCACTGTGTTTGGTATCAAATTTGATTTAAACATAAACATAAACAATTCAATTTAAATCCTACACCTGTCGTTTTTTCTGACGGTTATAACTTCAAAAAAAACACTTTGTCCTTCAGATATGACTACCAGTGTATGGGGTTGTTTAAGCTTGTTATGTTCACACATATCCGAACTCCAGATAATAACATTAATGAAGTGTTATACGATGTTTATATAATGCGGAAGGATCATGCGAGAGGCAGTGATATATATTATATAATGCATGAGCTAAAATTTCATGTGTGATAATTTAATTAACTATCTAACATTTTGTTTCTATAATACTCTACACAAACAATACTTGACAATCATCTCGAATTGAAATTTTCTAAATAAACTGTAGAATGGATTTTGTTTCTAATAAAAATGTCGGTCAAGTGTTGAATAAAATGGCATTTCTGTGCAAAAAAACAACGAGTGTCATTATATTATGAAAGTTGAAAATCTCAGGAGATTGTCATTATGTACACAATTGCAAAGTGTTAGAAAATAAATGAAGCTTTTTATTTGTTTCAAAATGGGAGAAAAAACATCTCTCTGGAGAGTTTTATAAAATAAATAAAATACAACACTTTTATTTCAAGTTATAAAATAATAGTTTTCTAAATGGAAAATAGAATATAAAAAAATTATTTACTTCATACTGACACAGATTATAGACAACCTCTGTCCGACAATAAAGTTGGATCTGAATCCGTGTTATCCACGGATTAAATTATTACATTTTTGCCTGACAATTTGAACAAGACAGAACAACTTTGTGACCTTTTTACTACACAAATATGAAATGTTGTATGTGAATTTACTATGGAAATAATCGGGCTAGGATTTTTGTTTTTACTTCGATACGTTGGGACCAATAGCGAAAAGTTTACTTGTATAGGTATGGGAAAACGACTCAAATTTCTTGGGACTTTTATGGGTTTTTTAAGTTATACTTCTATAGGCGCGATAGGAGTTTAATTTTAAAATACTGTCAGATGAAAAACGGCAGGTTTAGTCGTAATAGAGTTTATTGTTATTAGTAATAGATGGCACAATCATGCATAATAAACTAGTATATTATATTTTCAGTCACATATGGGACTAATAGTGTGATGAAATGGGACAAAATTAATATTATTACAATTTTTGTTAAAGACCAATAATAAGAAATGGAACATTCTTCCAACTTGGCAAAATTCGCACGTAAATAACAATGCAAATTGATAATTGAAAAAAATATGTACCAGGTTTTTTAATTTTTATCTTTACTACGAAAAGTACCCGGTAAATTGTTAAATACCAGCAATTTCAGAATGGATCTGGTTTTATTTAAATGGGTTTGCATATTGCAAAAACCAATTTACAAAATAACTTCAAGGCCACGAGTTAGAATTTTAGTGACCAAAAAGTTCTTTAAAACAAAAGCATCTTTGAACCCTGGGACAAAAATTTAAAATTATTTCTTCACGATCCTTTTGGCGTCGCTAACAAAAAACTGTTAAAATTCATTTTTTGAAATAGATTATTTTATTTTAATTTTAAAGATAGATCCCATTTCTTATCGATGAAACTCCAGATTCATTATAAAGGGAATAAACCGTATTCAATATAAAGTGAATTTCCATTTCCATTTCACTTGATACTTCTTATTCGTTATAGAGAGTGATTTCCAAAACTTTTCACGAAAATTTACTGATTTCTGTTTCTTTTTCCAGTTTATTTGGATGGTACAGATGCCGAAAAAGATCATCAAATTGCTGATAAATATTTAAAGTTATTAAATGACTACAATGCCGACAACATTCTAGCAGTTTTAATAAAAAAAAATTGCGCCCAAGAAAAACACAACATTGTACGACGAGAAATTCGTAATAATAAATTACCCGACTATGGACCAGGTGTATACTATGCAAAAGAGAAAGCAATGCTTTATAGTAGTTTATACCCGGTATTACGTTTAAGTGAGAATGATACCGAAAGTGTATACACCTTAAAAAAGGCCGCATTAATTACAGCGGACAAACGAGATCAGATTACTCGTTTAATAATCACATTTTCATTAGAAGAAGCGGAAAAAGTTGTCCTACGATTTCGTTTTCTCAGTAGAAGTAATGGTTATTGGTCATTACAAATTGTGGAACTACAAGATACCAATCATAAAGATTGGACGTTGAGTACCACGCAAGATATATCCGCAGCACGTGGATTTTCATTTCATTGTAGTGGTTTAACAGTGTTTCGGAATGGGACGACAACGTTAACCTTGACAAATATTCAAGTACAACCGGCACCGATAGCGAAACAACGTTTTAACGATGCATACGATTGTGTGAATTTTACTACAATTCCAATATGGTCTGGATTATTTGTAACGGCCATTTTAGGTGCGGCTTTGTCGTTTGCCATTATTGCAATATCAAATATACGAACAATGGATCGGTTTGACGATCCCAAAGGGAGACCGTTAACGATAAGTGTTGATTAAAGTAAAATTTAATGTTTTTTTTTTTTTATTAACGCAACAAATTTTTAATTAGCTCAATTTTTATTTGTGTTTTGTTTTTTTTTGTCCAGTGAAATCGATTTTCTCTCAAGAAAATAAATTATAAGCCTTCTTTTTTACATTGAATTTGTAAATTACATTGAATTAGCAGTTAGTTTTAAGCCCGATTAAATTTCATAAGAGATCTTTGATAAAAATATTTTATAAAATATCTTTTACAGTTTAAATCTCCTCCTTTAAGTGTCGAGCTTTTTTGGGTATCTGCAAGGAATTGAATTCCCTTAGGAATTAAAATGTGATTATAAAATGTATATTTTTCTAAAAAAATAGTTTAAAAAAGAAATGCAAATAATTCTTCTCGTAGCTGATGACGAATGATACATCTATTGCGTGATATGCCACTAAGCAGATACACCCATATCTTTTTAAACACTTCCATACACCTGGTGTTATAAAAGATTTAAGTCTTTTTTTATAAATTCCCAGCATTTAGACAATTTTTAATTGCTATAAATTGCATATAAAGGATGGCGCATATTTAACGTTATGATTTATTAAATGAATGCCTATTTATGCATCATTTGGTTTTAACTCGTGAACCAATTGAATCTTATATGGGAAACGGTGTAACATATGTAAAATTTTTTGCAAAGACCGCCTAGACATCACCAACTGCTGTGAACGTCGCCTGGTGGATGTTTCGGGGTTTTCCTCAACACTTGCTTGCACCCGAGCAATGTTCACATCATTTCGAACTGCACGTGATGTTCCAGCACGCAGAAGATCACAGATAGCCCCATACTGTCGAAAACGCTGAACCAATCGGTAAATTGTCTGTGCTGAGTCTTTTCATCATAAATTTCCCATGTTTTTCAAAGGTAATTCAGAAAAAAAAGGAAAAAAAATTTATTCACTAATTAAATCATAACGTGACTTATGCGCCACCCATATTCCATCTTATTGAATATATTAATTTTAGATTTCAATAACTTAAAAACCCACCACTTGATGACGCATGCGCAAAAATGTAAAAGTTTATTTTCATACGGCTGACATTTTGAGAAATTTTATATGTTTTCGATTTTCGAAACATCTTAAAACTCATTGTTACCTCCGTAATTATTACAAATGACTAATTCAATGTAAAAATGGCTTATTTAACAGTTGAACAGATTCAAATTAATAAAACAAAAAAAATTGTATATTTTCTAAGACAGAAAGGCTAATTATATTATTCGATATATTACACATTCGATTTGAATCTTTTCGAAAAATGAAAATATCGTTCTAATTGAAGCAATATTTATATACTTAATGTTAGTGTTAAAAAAAAAATTTAATTAATTAAAAAAAAAAAAAAGAATTAAACTAAAATTTATATAAAAAAAATCATTAAAAATATCGTTACAAGCTTTTAAAAGAATATTTTCGTTTTTAAATTAAATTTGCTATGAAAAAGTTATTGGATTTTTTTTTAAATTATTTGAAAATCAAAGTATATTTCCTAGTCGAAAATTAACACGATTTAAACGGTATTGTTTCAGTAAACAGAAAATTTTCGTTGGGAAATTATGAAAGATTTACAAAGAAAGTAAAAGTACTTTAACTTTTTCTTATTTTCAATACGGAAAAAGAAAATAAATATATTTTGTTTTCCATTATATTTTGACTTTGATTTACAAAACAAAGAATAATTTATATTTTTACGCATTTACTTTATAATCTAGATAACAAATCAAATTTGTTTTTTTTTCCATTATATAGTTTTACTACAATAATGAATGAAAAGAAAGTATATTTTGTGCATTTTTGTTAATTGTATATTTTATTCATAATAAAATAATGGTATTCAATTAAAATAAACGGTCAAGCATGAGCCAATACTGCATACGTATGTAAGTCACCACATTATAAACAGATATACCTTTATTTTATTGGCTTAAAAATAAAATGAGTAACGATTTTTCTCCTCATTTGCTGCTTAGAAAAACTTACTTATAATTAACTTACTTTATATTTACAATTACTTTATTATTACTTTATTACAATTATCTACAAGTTCAATAGCAATGAAAACGATCTCTATTCTTGGAAATAAATCTTCATTTTACATGCATTGAAGGTCACCTAAGAATATTTTAAGAAATATTTTGTAATATACCAAGATAATCGGGTATATTTGACCTAAAACCGAGGTTAAGAAGACCAGGACAGCCGCTACAACCTGACCTAAGTCAATAAGAATTGAATCAAAAGACAATTTGTGAACTTAAAAACAAAGTTTATTTTTGCCTGAATATTTAATAATGAATATACAAGTTTGTTGGTGGTTACGACGTGTAACCTTGGGACGTATGTGTTGCACTAACGTGACTAGATATTGAAGTCAAAGTTCTGGAAGCGGATTGTGGAACAGAATTATGTATATCAATTCTGTCTGAAAAGAAATCAAATGATAGCCGAAGAAGAATACCATTTAAAATCTCAGTGTAACCTAGGGATATGCATATGGCAGTAAGGTATGTACAGAGTGAATCGAACCAGGTGCATATTAGCACACGCCTCCACTTCCTCCTATGATCCTCTCATTTTCCAACAACATGCAATAGAACACCTCTTGTTACGAAGACAGTCTGTTCATAACACAAATACCATTCTATATGCTATATGCTAGCTCAGACGGAAATGGCACTTTTATAGTGATGCATGCCTGTAATCTGTAATACAACTGAATAACAAATCATTACTAATGTAACTAGAGCACAATGTAATGTAACTAGTTACGTATCAAATTGTATCACTTAAGTAGTATAATTAGAGTGGGGGCCACAAGCACACATCAACATAAGAACAGCATGTCCGTCCAAGCCAACACACAACATACAAAACAACATTTGTATTAAGAACAGACCGTCTCCCAAACAAGATGTACTCCACTATTGCATGTCGTTGGAAAATGGGAGGATCATGGAAGAAAGTGGAGGCGTGTGCTATTATGCACTTGGTTTGATTCACCTTGTAGATTCAATATAAGTAAAACGCCATTTCAAAACGGGCACAGTAGTTTTTGAGTTCTTAACAATATCATAACACATACAAGCCATAAATAATTGATATTTATAACTTTGATCTTTAATTTTTCAACTTTACGAGATTGGCAACAAAAAGATTACAGAAATCAGACCTCTATTTTCAAAGTGAAAATTTAAGATTAATTAAATGAATACAATCTGACATGGAATTTATAGACAAACACCATTCAACTAAATATTATTGTCGAAAGCATCCTAAACAAGTTTAATAAAATTGATAAAAAAACTTTTTATATTACTGAAAAACTATTGTTTTTTCATTCAATATTGAAATGGAAGCAAAATAAATAATACAAAGGATCGTTGTTTTTCTGATATGAAATAATTTATTAATTTAAATACACGGTATTTCAAAAGTGTATGTGTTTTTTTTTTGTATTGTTCAAAATTATACAAAAATGCACAAAAATATTTATTTAAAATTCTAAAAGAAATAAAATTAATGTTTTGTAGTTCAAGAAGACCACCGTTTAAAAATCTATGTTTCGAAAACATGAAAACTGCTTGAATTTGGAGGCGAATCAAATGATATTTACATATAATAACTTTCGATATAATTTGAGGTTACGGCTATGGAATGTGCATAATCTATTAGAATATTTAAAAAAATTGTATTAATAGGTTCGATACCAAACTCAATGAATATTCGATTCAAAATGATTTTGATGAGATCGACTGCATTTCCCATGGCCACAACGACAAATGAAATCTAAAGTAACGTCAAAATTATATGATCCGGGTTTTGTTCTATCTAAATAATTGCTCACCAACACGAAGCAAATAATTTACGTTTTCAATACCATAGATTTTTGATTGGTCGATTTGATAATGCTAAAGAAAATTATATATTAAAAAAATTATATTTTTTAAAAATATATATAAATTTATATTTATTAACAAAAATTTGTGAGGCAATATTTTAATGTTAAAAAAAAAAACATGCGCAGTGCACATTTTCACACATTAACAAAAATATACTCACGTATGGAATTATTATTAATGAAATTTTATAAGATGTGTCTCTAAACATGTAGAAAATTAAGGGTAGTTGACTCTTCTGAAGGTTGGTTTCTATCATCATATTCTAAAATAATGCAAAGATGAAATATATCGAGCAATCCTGATATACTAAGTCATACAACTTTATATAGTCGTACGAATTGTTCCAATATCGAATGTATTGGTGTTTGTTCCTTAGGACTATGACATCTGATGGCAATAATTAGAAACATAGTAGTGTGGCTCAAACTGTATACGTTACTAGGGTAAATAAACGTTAATAGGGTAACATTAAGGATATACTAGGGTAACGTTTATAAAATAAACAAAAAATTAATATTTTGTTAATGAAAATCATCTCTTTTATGAAAAATATAACTAATTGTTGAATGAAGGTAGCCTGATTAAAGCCACCATTTTGAAATATGATTTCATGAGTAACTTTATCAATAGTACACTACAATACCTTAGTGAAAAATAGTTAATATTTGTAAAAACAGTTATTGAGAGTGGAAAATAACCTTCTCGAAAATTGAATCCTTAAAAAGCACTAACGAGTTAGTTAACTACTCTTTTTGTAGACTTCCGGAGACGGGGAAATTTGGATACATTTTCTAAAACAAAAAATATATCAAAAACCATATCCTTGTAAATATTTTATCAAAATTGTATAAAAAAAAGTATCTTATAATATTTCTTATATTAGAATTTAATATTCCAGAAACTTTTTCCAGGAATTGCGTTGCATAAGATTTAGTCAAAAAAAACTCTATTTCGTATGCCAAAAAAAATCATTAAAAAAAAAAAAAAAAAAAATATATATATATATATATATATATATATATACATATATATTTTTGAATTATAAACGCTTATCATACTCAGCATAAATCCAATGTACAGGGTGCCACATTTTAAACAATGTATCTAAATATTTATTCACGAAGCGAATTTAGAAAAAAAGACCGGATAAAAGTTTTTCGAAGGGGACTTATAGAAACGCTTAACTTTGAAGAAATATTGTTTAAAATGAGGCACTCTGAGAATATTATTCGAATTAAAAATTAATTTTAAGTAAATAAAAATCACACAAAAGGGAGCAAAGCTCAAAAATTATATCATTTTTAAAAATAATAAAAATATTGCTATTTTTTGAGCTTATACTGTAAAAATAAAAAAACATATCATTATATAATTTTTTAAGGAAAAAAAAACCATGTACCTATATTTAAATATAATATACGAAAATCCTACTTAAAGACTTTTTCCGTAGTTAAAACATACCTTAGCCAAAAATATTTACATATCAGAACAAACAAATTTTTTAGATAAATTTTAAAAGTAGTCCGGCTGACCTTTGAGTGGTTAAATCGTTCGTAAAATAAAACTTTATAAAATATTTTTATCTATTAATATTTCTAAACGAAACCTTCGATAGTATTAGGTAATGTTTAATCGCTCTATAAACTTTGATTTGATCCGCAGACTTATTGGGCATTTTATGTTTCCATGTGAATAATTTTACCTAAGCTGCTGAGTTATAACCTACAATGTAAGTGACTGTATTCATGTACTATAACCCACACAAGTTAATACAATTTTTAAAATTTTATAATTGATTTGTGCCTTATTGTTTCGGTTTTCTACAAAATGTTTTGGATAAAAGATGTTCATTATAAATATAGTAACAACTTTTATTCGAAATTTTTTTTCGAAAACTGAATGAATAAGTCGCAAATCAATTATATTATTATTTTAAAAACTAACATTAACTCAATGTAGATTATTTATTTTCCATACTTCTACTAGAAAAAACCCGTGAAGCACAAAAAAAAACTTAAATTTCAAATGTTAATGTTCTGATTTGTTGAGTAATTCTGTTTATAATAAAATTTCATATTCGCCCCAATACCTAGATCAGTTTTTGTATTAAATACGAATTTGGACTACAAAGTAGTCATCATCAGTAAAAATTAGCTAGTCGTAATTTACTCATTGACAATTAGAAATAGATAGAAAATCGAAATCAATTGACAAAAATAAAAATAAATAAAAAATTAATAAAAATAAATTAAATTTTATTGAAATTACTCTTGTTGAAATTACTTGCATCCAATTTACTCTTGTTAACATCACTCTTATTCAAATTACTCTTATATTGTCTCAGGATATGTTATTCGTTGCTAATTTGGTTACCAGTAAATCGTAGAGTACATCGAATGAAAGCAACTTTAACAAGAGTAATTTCAATAAAATTTATTATATTTTAATTTATTCTGTTTAATTTTTTTAATTATTTTATTTTTGTCTATTGATCTCTATTTTCTATCTATTTCTAATTGTCAAAGATTAAATTACGACTAGCTAATTTATACTGAAGATTACTACTTTGTAGTCGAAATACGTATTTATAATACAAAAACTGATCTAGGTATTGGGGCGAATTTGAAATTTTATTTCAAAAACATAGAGTTGATGAAATATATGTTACCATAAGGTTCCATGTTAAATCTTGAGTTATTAAAACATAATAATTTAAGTTAAAAACTCCGTAAGAAACTTTTTTTTCCACCGATGTCATTAAAAAAATGTTATAATATTGTATACCATAACATCTATTATCATCATTTAATCATATACTGTTATTTGGCCGAACAACTTTCGATATATTTTCGACAGGAATTTAATTTTAGGTTATTTAAAATCTTTTTTATTTATATATTAAATAGTCTAGAAGTTGCCCGTTCATTAGACGAAAATTTTTCTATTTATTTAATACGAGTAGATACGAAAAAACGTTGTCAAAGAATATTTTTTGCAGCCAATTTAAAAGTTAACAATTTCTAGTAAAAAAGACTTTAGTTAAAATGAATGAAACATTAGTTTTATTCGATAAGAACCATGCTTTAGAAATTGTGGAAAAATTCTTTGGCGTCGTATTTTATAACGATGTGATATAAAATTCATGTTAGATGAAATAAGAGCATACATTTGCATGTGAAATACTTACTAATAAATAGCTGTCAAAGAATTTTGATCTCGTTGAGGGAATTTTTGGCCCTTGGCCCTTCATCTTCTTAATTTTATGGTTATATTTTTAACACATTAAGTACTAACCATTTTGTTTTCTGAACACAACTACAATTGTGGCACAAATTTTGATCACCAATAAAATAAAAATGAAACCTCATGATAAAATCATTAGTTAAATTCTAATATAACAATTTTAAAAAGGATATAAAGGATCCAAATTTATAAAAATTGTAATTCTGATCCAATTTATACACAAATTTCTTCCAAACTCATTACAAATAAAATGTTTTTCTTACTGATTTTATGCAATTCTGTATACATACCTATAAACGTAAAGCTTTGATTTCCGGATCTGCATTTCCTATAAACTTTGATCTTATATAATAATTCAACTATGAAATGTTCCTTTCAATATGGCCGTATACTAATGCGTATAGCGATAGGCAACTTGTATACCTCAACTGTTATTTTCCTAAAGTTCATTAATTTTTTAGGACTGTGTAAAATCACAGATGTTCGAAAAACTTTTTGTTAGAATGTGTTTGTTTGAGGGAAAATTTTTCAGAATATTTGTAAATATTTAATAAACAAACAAAAATTGACTGCGATATTATTAATTAACCTGTTGTATTTATTATCTATTAATTACTAAACAAAAAGATGTTCTCCTTGCTAAAACAAAAAAAATTAAATTATTTATATTACAAAAATTTAAAAACATAAAAACGTATAAAAAAATTGTATTAAAAATATTTCAAAACTGAAAATTCAAAAAATTTTCTAATATACATCGGAGAAATTTCCAACTATGATGAAAACACGCTGAGATTCATTTTATTAATCATTTTAGATATTTATAGATATATTAAAATATTTATTAGTTAAGAGCAGTGGAATACAAGAGACCCAACGTCCTTAAGTCTGGGCATATGGGAATTCTAATTACTTATAATTTCTTTCCTCCGCGAATACGGTATTCTCGAAGAAGTAAGATTAAAATTGTACATTGTTACACCGAAAGACAACAGATTAATTTATCATTGAAATTAATATAATTCGATAATTCTCATTCTTGTGAACGTTTCGCGCTTTTTTCGTGATCTTTCATGCAACTTATTAAACTATTTTTCACCCGTGCATCGTCTAAACGTCTAAATGATTTCCTTGAAATGATTTTTTTTCTAATTTATGGAAAAGTTGAGTTAAATTTGTATTTTGACTCGTGTTTCGATTCTAAAGATTTTCGGAATCGAAAATATTCAACCTAAAAGAGCTCAACAAGATTTTAATCACCAAATTAGAGATTGCTTTGATTAAAATGTATGAAAATTTTTTGAATTTTCTACAAATCATTTTTATAATAAATATATCCAAAAAAATACAGTTTGTATTATGTCTAGAAAATAATTCGAATTTTCTAGTATAAAATTTGAGCATACGATCTACTGTATTTGATTTATAAAAAAAAAAGTACCTTTAAACATATCATCAACCTTATAAATAACCTAATATTAAAATTGTATTTAATTACCGAAAACAGAAATTATATATTTAAAAACAAGAAATATAAATTAAAAATTTACGCTTTAAGAATAGTTTTGTTTAAATACCACCATAAAAATTCCATTTTTTTACATTTTCATTCTTTTTTTTTAAAGAGTTTCGATTTTGTATCCGACTTGTTAAGTACTTCTACTTAACCGATTGTAAATCATCATCAATTTTGGTCAGACTGAAATAAAATAATGTGACTATAAATATTATGGATTGTGGTTCAGGTACTTTTGCCAAACAAGGCCCCCTTTTTGCAAAATGATTATAAAAACGTGAAATTGCGTAATAAACAAAAATAAATTGAAATTTAGTAAACATTGATTATTTATCACTGACCTCCATCCATCGTAAATAGTGGAGGTCAGTGTGATGTATGCATCTGATCACAATTTGCTAAGTTTCCATGACGAAAATAATAATTTTATAAATCTCGGTTGTGGCACTTATTAGGAACCGAGCCTGTCAATAAGGCCCATTACAAATCTTTGTGTATTAGGATCAAATCAAACTATATCAATATTATTCACTAAACCGTATGTCCGTCTGTAACTCAAAAACGGAAAGAAATAACGAGCTGAAATTTAGTGTGTATTCTAGACCAAAAAACTATATAGGTCTAGTTCATGAATGGACAAAATCGAAACGTGTTTCCTCCCGCCAGTGGTTAAATATCCATTTTTGATACGGTAAGAAATTTTAATTTTGTTTGAAACTTTTGGCATAAACTCAGTACATATCGAGTATTTAACTAATTAACTCTCTTTCACTTGTTATATAATAGTATCAATTGCTAAAGTATGCTTCTTTTTGTAATTTTTACATTCGTTTTGTGCTAAATCCGTTTAATTATCGAAAAAGAATCTTGAATAAAAGTTATTCTTTATGAAAACACGTACAACTTTTGTTGTACCCAAATGAATGCGATACGAATCAACTATGAAATTTTGAAAAAGGAATGTCACTTTTGCTATCCACTGTACACATAGCCACAAAAGTAACGCTCATTTTGAAAACTTTATAGTTGATTTGAATCATATTTATTCGGCTTTCGAAAAAATGCTTCGGATAAAAATTGTTCATGAGCTATGTGACCCATAGTTCATCAATGATTGAATAATAAAATCGTTACTTCAAAAGTTGTATCATTATATATTTTTTCTAACAAATACTTGCATGCTTTTTATTTTCAAAAATAAAATTTCAATCTGATTTCTATAAAAAAAAAATATACTTAGAAATTAATAGTAATAATTATTGTTGACCTCCATATAATTAAATTTGATTATATAGAAAAAACAAAAATTCAGAAATGAAATTTTGGCAATACACAAGGAAGATATCATCTCTCTGATCTGAAGACAATTACCAAATAATCAAAAATATGTTTGCATGTGAGTGATAAATAATACACAATTAAAAATTTGATGATCATAATTGGAATCGAAAGTTATTTGGATAATAAAAAATCGACAAAACATTATACTGTATTTTTATTCCAATTATATAAATGTTATTAGGTGAAACATGTTGAAAAATCACCGATATAATCAAATTCGTTTTAAACATTTTCTTGTTCAATAACATGTTTGAACAATACACTAGTTCTTTCTTTCTATGTCTTACATAATCTTAATGGAATTTGACATGAGTATTGTATTGTGATGCCTAAGTATACACAAAGAATATCTAATATATTCTTGTTATCCAATTTTTCTAAATCTGTAAATGCGTTCTTTGAAATCGATTTGTGCCTTATTGATTTGGTTTTCGAAAAAATTTTTCGGATAAAAGTTGTTCATTATAGATAGATAGATTGTAGAGGCTGCCCTGGACGGGCTACACTTCGATCATAAGGTCCATTGTGATACCTAAAGCTGTGAGGATGTAAGTGGAGTGGAGTTTTTGTGTATAGATAGACTAGGAATCGGTAGGATGTGCGGCTGCAGCCGACTATGATAGGAACTATGCCGATATTCATCTGGAGTTCGTGAAGGAAACTGCAGAAAACCGTATCAAGCATAGCCGGTCCTTCTCAAGCATAGCCCTTTTTTTTCTTAATAATTGACAAACTGCCGATATCGGGACCCATAACCTCGTAATACCCTTCATTGGCTCAGAGACTATCTTAGGAATTCCAAGGACTGCATGTAAACAGGTGATCAACGAGTGCAACAAAGAGGCTATCTCTCGATGAGGCTGAACAGTATGCAACTGCGGAGGGTTACCGGATTCATTACCGGGCATAATCCCCTGCGAAAGCATCTGCACACAATGGGACTCCATAACGAGCCCATTATGTGCAGATTGTGTCGCAAGGAGGAAGAAATATCCAGCCACATTATCTTTGACTGCGAACCCCTAGGTTACAGCAGATACAGAATATTCGGTGCATCTCACCTCGAATATATGAACCTTCGGAAGGACATGATAAGCAAGCTCCAGGCTATTGTCAACATATGGGAGAAGCGAATCTCGTCGGAGGTAGAAGGGGGAGCCCAATGGACCATAAGGTCGAAGTGCAATACTGTTTAGACCCCAATATCAATCAATCAATTAATCAATATTAATATTAAAGCTATTGGCGCGGTATATTAGTGAAACGTATTTGCAAAACATTTGTTGAAATATTCCACCGTTAAAAATTTACAAAAAATATTAAAAACAAAACAAACAAAAAAACAATCTAAATTTGATCGTGTGGGTCTTAAAGGTTGCACTTAGTTAGTAACACTCAGAGATAAATCCACCCCCTACGGCTTGTTTTTGAAAAATATTTGAGTAGGTAGACATCAAACAGAGTACATCGGACGTGAATATTGATATATGCATATGATATCTATCTAAGTTTGTTATTTATTTTGAAGAAATATAATTATATGCCTTGTTTATATTTGATTTATTTTAATTTTAATTAAATTTCTAATTGTAACACGTTTTTTGTTTCAATTTCTTTTGCAAAATATATAATATGTTTTTATTTATATAAGTGAGATTTATTTATTGTTTTAGATGAATCTTACTACTTATCATATATAATTTATACCAAATATGAGTTAAAAAGAAATCTTTTTTTGTATTGAATGGGGCCGTTCATTTCATTTTTTTTATTTCTGAAGAAGGAACTGTGTTCCGAAACTAGTCAAATGAAGTACGAAAATTTCGAATATTTGTTTTATTTAATAAATCTTTTTTTTTTGTAATAACAATATGTCAAATTGAAATAATTAAATCCGTTACAAATCGGTACAACTCGAGAAGTTCCTTATTTCAAACAAAAAGTGGTGCCAACTTCACGCACATCAAAACAAAACTTGTTCATGCTTAGAAAAGTTACATTTTCTTGTACATAAACTTTCTGTTATTTCTAATGGTTTTAAAGGTAAAATGTATCTATTGATTTTTCCTTAGAAAATAAATTACTTCCATATATTTGAAAACAAGAGACAAAAAATGTTCCTGTTTTAAAAATAAATAAATTTTTGTTTGAAATTTTTTTTCCATAAACTCAGTAAATATCCGGGTATTTAAGCAATTTACTCAGTTAGTTGTTATTCTCACCTGTTTATATTTAATTTTTATTAGTTTACCAATAAAATATTATACCCGGAATATAATATATACCAGGATATATTAAGTTTAGTTTCAACTTTGTAACGGTTTAAAATATTGATAGCAGAAAAAGGAATTTTGATATAAGTATTCATAAAATGACCAAGTTAGTCCATTTCGGTTAAGTTGTCCGCCTGTCCGTCCGTAAACACGATATCTCAAAAACAAAAAGATATAGCGAGTTTATAAAGATTACTAAGATAATCAAAGAGAACTCTAGGTTTTCTGAAATCAAATTTCAAATTTTGCCCCAATTCCTAGAAAAATTATTTGTATTTTATAAATACGTATTTCGACTACAAGGTAGTCATCAGTATGAATTAGCTAATCGTAACTATCTCTGGGATGTGGAGTCAATGATATGTTGATCGTTGCTAGTTTGGTGCGTGTCTCACAATAATATTAAAAAAGTTTTGTCACTTATATGATCTGACTGAGGTAGAACCTGAAGAATTATTTGAGTTGACTGACCAATTAAGGGATTAAGTTTGTGATGAACCCAACACATTTATTGGCGGTATCCCTTTCTGACCATACGGTGTTGTTATTGTCAATAAGGTGAGAGTGTTGATCGAAGCTTGATATTCTGGTATTAAATTTTGAATATGGTTTAATTTTATTCAATCAGAATTTGGAATTGGTCCATTGTCTAAATTCATTATCTGTTTTCTTAATTTGTGTATGTAGATACTTTCGTATGCATCAAATTCTGTGGGGTTTTGTACGGATTTCAGTAGTTTTAAATTCGATTTGTCAATTTTGTGGTTATTCTCAATAACGTGCGCAGCTATACACGATTTTTCAGTTCTCTCAAATTTCACATGAGCCAGATGTTCTTTGATTCGAGTTCCGATGTTGGTCAAAGTCGTCGCCAAATCGTAAATCGAATCAAAAAACATCTGGCTCATGTGAAATTTGGGACAACTTTTATTTGAAACTATATTCTATAAATTCAGTATATACTCGGGTATTTAAGCAGTTAGTTGGGATTTTCACTTGTTCTTTTAAATACCTATTTAATTTAAATTTATTTACCAATAAAATTATTTTTAATATAATTAAATGCATGCTATATTAGCAAAAAAAAAAATTGATTTTAAGTAAGTAGTGAGTGAAAGTAATGCAATAGTTAATTTTTTTTTAATTCAATTTTTTTTTATTACATATTTTATTTACTTTACTAAAAGCATTCATTAATAATTTGTTTTTTACAAATAAATAATTATATTTATTGTCGTTAAAAATAATATAATTTATGTATTAAAAATATATATTAAATTACTTTTGAAAGTTGTTGTGATGAGTTGTGTTGTGTGAGAGACAATTTGAAATTATAAGTGATTATGATTTGGATATATAAAAATGGTTGATTAATTATGATTAATTAATAATATTATTATAATTAGAGGATATGTAGATTTATCACTTTTACTTTATTTTTCATCCGTTTCTTCATTATTCATATAATTAATATTTATTATATTTAATTAGTTGCAATCTGTATTACTCTATTATCAGAATCGATAACAAAATGATTTTTCTGAATTTTTTAGGACGTACAATCCCGTTCAATAAAATTGAACCAACCTGAAATGTTAATTTTCTTACATTTCATAAAACTCCTCACTTTTGTATCTCTCTGTATATTATTTATTTATAAACAAAGTTAAGTAGTATATTTTTTAAATGTGAAAGAAGAAATAGAAGTTTTATATATTATCGATATATATTATCGATTGATAATTAGTGAGAACTCTAGGTTATTGAAATAAAATTTCAAATTCGCCCCCTTTACCTAGATCAGTTTATTTGTATTATAAATACGTATTTCCACTACAAAGTAGTCATCAAAAATATTTACTACAAGATCTACATTTACTTATTGAACGGGAGTGTACATAATAAAAATTAGTTTATTTTCTATAATTTGATACTGAAACCGAATTTTTTGCTAATGCTGTTCTCGAATGAGAACCTATTGTTCAGAATCTCCACCATTTATTAAACTGAAATTTTATTAATATTTTTGACCGTACTATTCCCGAAAAATTTGTTAGCAGCAGGAAAATTACATATATAATAAAGATCGATTTAATCTCTAACATTTGATGCTAAAACCGAAATTTTGCTAATGCCGTTCTCGAGTGAGTTCATTTTTCAGAATCTCCACCATTTATTATATTGAAATTTTATTAATATTTTTGACCGTACTATGCCAACAAAATTTTCTAGCAGCAGGACAATTGCATACTTAATAAAGAACAGTTTATTCTATAGATGTACATCTATTTTGTACCTAATACTTTTTGGTGTTGGCGCTGGGAATTAGAAGCGATTTCTCTGCTTTCCCGGCTTTGTTTCGTTATATTGTTAGGCACATCGGTTAGCAAAAAATTAGCAAATAATTCACATATATTTAGATATGTCGTAGGACCCCTAATTTTTGAATCGAGGGTAGGGGTGCTGGGAAGTGGCTAGCTAAAAATTCAAATACTTTTATTTTTGTTCTATGACTTATAGTTATCGCACAATTTAATTTCCCAGCTAACTTAAGTCTTAAGCTAGCTATCACGCTGTATCTTGGAAACGACATTAGCAAAAAATTTTGTTTTTTCAGCAAAAAATAGCAAATAATTAGTAAAAAATAATCCAATAGTTTTTTTTTGCTGCTTGATGAAAATGCTTATCTTAGCTTAATATATCTTTAAAGAATCGTGTTTATTGAAATAATAAATTTTAATTTTAATTTACTACAAAAAATGATCAACTTTTTGTGGATTTTGTAGAATTTTATGTGTGTACTATGCCTAGCGCATGAACGCCCTTAATATATTTTTACCTGATAACCTTAAATTATTTGCAACTTTATTGTATTCAGAGAAAAATTTCAAACATAGTCAATGTCTGAAGAAAATATTTCGAAAATATTATTTGGGAAAGGCAATATTCAAACAGTGTCTATCAATAATTTTTTCATTTTTCCATTGAAGTCGACCAATATCATACCGTTCCAGATAAATTCCAACCATCGAATAACTAAAATTCCAACCATTAGAATAATTAAAATTCTTATACAATATGTATTTCTTATACGATCAATCATAATACCGCGTTGAATTCATAAAAAATTAATTACAAAAAATAATATCAATACCATATTAGTCAATCGTAACATATGCTTGCATTGAAATCACTTTAACAAAAAGGAAATTGTAAAATCAATAATTCATAATCGTACTAATATATATGAAGGTCTGTTTTATCTTCAACAATTTGGTGAAGGCTATCTAGCCTGTATGATATTTAGCTATTTAATTGTGGTAATTACCAAGTGTATCTAATGAAATTTGAATGAAAATATTTATCAATTTTTAATATACAGGCTGTAATCGTCAAGACTAACCATTGTGATAAAAATTTGCAAACAGTGTTTTAAAAAGTTGTATTCAGGCATACATTTATTTGTAGAGACCAAATCTTAGAAACAATATCTGTATATGTTTACCACTGTTTTGCTCTACTAATAATAAATAAATGTCTGTTTTCAGTTCATTTAAACACTGTTGCAAATTTCGTATCCGTATGGCTAGTCTTGACGATGACAGCCTGTATACAAATATAATTATAGAGCCCTTCGTGTTAAGGTAGTTCACTTGTTACAATGAAAACAAAAATTATAAAATATAATATGATTAATTTACTTATTACAACTATGCCAAGTGAACATTTCTAGTGTAACATATATAATGTTTTAACATTTATGATACAATTTATTTAAAAAACAAATTACAATTTATGTTCTATGCCTATGCAAGAATTGTTTTGAAAGTGATTATGCAACATTTTTGGGGCCGCAGTTGTAAATTATTACCATTAAATACCAATAGATTTTTTTTAAATCCCCAATCCATTTATTGTTTAAATTAGTTTGTTCAACTTGATAAGATAATTGTTCTTGAAAGAAATGAGTGGAAAAATTATCCAGTTTTATAAAAAAAATAGGGTATGCGCGAACCGTATACATATACTATGCAAAATTTTAAAATTCAAAATTTCAACTTTATTTGCTAATATCTCGCTACACAATCGGACCAAAAAATTATTATTTTTTAAATTAATGCAAAACATTTAGATTAATATCAATTTCATCAAATTCTTAATAAAAGTGGGGTTACGAAGTTCCCGTATTATCGCCGCCTAAGCTTTATAAAATAATGAAAGGTAAAGGAGTTTTTCTGGATGTTGAGATAAACAGTATAAAAAATGGATTTTTCTCAAATCCTTTGGAAAAGTACGGTATCAGTTAAATTCACCGATCTTCTGATATGTTGCAAAGAGCAAATGTTTTCTTTGGCAAAGCTTCAGAAAATGAGCATTTTAACCGATGCAACTATTATGCCGAAATAAAATAGAAATAATTGCTCATCATTTCATAGGCTCTGTTAATGAAGACATTTGAATCGAAAAATCATTCAATTTGACTGATAATCACTTTTCGGCCAAATTTGATTGATTTTGTATCTATATGTGGCCGTTCTAGTCATTCCTCAAATGGTCCCGTTTTGAGGATTCTGCTAAAGGAGATATTTATTTAGAATGACCTCTATATATAAATCTAACGGGCACCTTTTTTCGAATCGATTATTATGAGAGCAGTTAATTAATAAACAGTTTTACGGGGTTGTACTTGAACTTTTATAAAAGGTTTTTATGCTGATGATCAATTTAAATAACAGTTAAACACAAATAAGAAGTAATGAAACGAATTAATTATTAAATTATTTATATACAAAACAAATCCTATAAAAAAGGTCCAAGGTCTCGCATACTCTCCGGCAGAGCTGGAACAGGTATCGGAAAACAGTACTCCAAGTAATAAGTACCATGTATTGAAAAAAAAAATACATTAAGTAATGAGTTTCAGTACCAAATATAAGTACTTTGAAGGTACTTATGAAAACTAAAGTATACGAAGTACTTTTTTTTGGCATCTTGATAAACATTTTGTGAGCTTTTTTACGTAAAAAAAGCTTATAGCTTGCGTAGAATGATTATGGATGTAGGACAAAAATATATAATTTAAATCCAATCCATATTGGAAAATTATATAATTGTTATATTAATACAAAACTCAATAAAACAAATGGTCATTTTGTCAACAAAAATCTTATTTATTATTCTAGCAAATGAAAATAATCCTTTGACTGTCGCAGATTACTGCAAGATGCACTGTAAATTCAGGGATATTAATTTAGCACTTGGATTCGTTTTTGTCTGTTTTCTAAATAACGAAAAACATTCGAATTCAATTCTGTTGTCCATCTGCTCTGGTCCCAGGGATTAATTAGTGGGAAGGGTCAACTATAAAGTAAAAATAATTTCTCGGTATCCAATTTGGTGTACATCATCCTGAATCGGGCTGAAAGTGAACTCTAGCTCTGAGGTATATGCGTGCCGAAATATAGCTGTCCGGATAATAGTGCAACTGGAACTTGGTGGTGCACTACCGTGTACCACCAGATTGAATCATTTCGATAAAAAAACAAATATACGAAAGTACACATGGCCACAAAAGTTGATATCATTTTTTTAAATTTTATAGTTGATTTGTGCCCTATTAAAAAAATAATAATATTCGAATAAATGTTGTTACCAACATTTCTAATGAACAATTTTTATCCGAAGCATTTTTTCGAAAACCGAATCAATAAGGCACAAATCGAGTGTAAAATTTTAAAAAATGACATCAACTTTTGTGGTCCCTGGTACATGAATGTTTCAATATTTTTAGTCTGTCAGATTCAGTTATTTTTATTTCAATTGTAAAATATAAATAATAAATTTTAAACGCACCATATGGCTGTTACTTTAGCTTAGTTGGCTTAGCTGAGAGTTATAAGTACTTAGACACTCATACAACTTTGGTTTTTATTTATTTTTTATATACTCGTATTTATATATGTTTGTAACAAATGATTGACATATGTTGTTAGAGTTTGAATGTTAAAATACATAATATAAAATGGAAAAATAATAGTAATAAATGTTAAACCGCAGAGAAATTTATGAACAACATTAATAAAAATAATATTCAACAAGAATTTTATTTAATAACTAAATGAATTGATTGTTTAAATACCCTTATAAATACAAAGAACTTCTAACTTTGTCCTTATTCCTAGAACAATTATTTGTATTTTATAAATACGTATTTCGACTACAAAGTAGTCATCATCAGTATGAATTAGCTTATCGTAACTATCTCTGGCAAATGGAGTCAGAGATATGTAGCACGACGCTAATTTGGTGAGACACTCACCAAATTAGCAACGAGCAGCATATTTCTGACTCCATATGCCAGAGATAGTTACGATTAGCTAATTCATACTGATGATGACTACCTTGTAGTCGAAATACGTATTTATAAAATACAAATAAATGTTCTAGGAATTGGGTCAAAATTTGAATTTTAATTTCAAAAAATCTAGAGTTCTCTTTGATTATTTTAATAATCTTTATACAAAGTTCTATATTATATTTGAGCTTTTAACTTCATAACGCATATAGACGCATATAATAGTAAAATTTAATATACCAAACTAAAAAAAAAATGCCGACCAAATGCGTGATATATACTTATCAAGTTAGGGTTCCGTAGCGTTCATTCCGTTTGTTGAATTGTCTTTCAGCAAAACTTCTTGAATAAAAGACACTTAAAACTTTGTACAACGTTTAAGCCAGTGTGTGATAAATGAACTGGGTGATGAACGAACGGGCTTGTCGAAATTATAAAGGCCAGCTATTTTACAAGCTTTTGCATGTATGTATGTATGTATGCATGTATGTATGTTCGGGTCAAATCTTGCAAGCTGAATTAGAACAACTTCCTCTTGTCCTACGGAGTTGAATTTTTACATGTTGGTTCAGTTCCAATGCATTTTTATGCTAAGCATGACAAGAATCGACAAGGGCAAAGGGGCGTTTAGAAGGAGGGGGAAACACAAAATTTGGTATATCTCTCTTAACATTGAAAAAATCGAAAAACACATTAGAAGTAAAGTTACTATAAAAAGCTTGTTTTTAAAAATGTTTTTTTTAATAGAAACTTATGTAATTTCAAAACACTCTTTGAAATTCTTCACATAAGATAGCAGTCATCCAATATAATAATATTTTTAATCATTCTGTATATTTTATTGCTATTGCTTGATCGATCACCATTTCCATAGTACTATTATTTTTTATTGATTGCCGTAATTCAATATATATGGTATTATTATTGGACAGGTTTGCTTTCAATTTTTTTCTAGTAGTTGTACACTTGGCTACAAAAACTGATGTCATTTTTTTAAATTTTATAGTTGATTTGTGCATTAATCATTCGGTTGTCGAAAAAAGTCTTCGAATAAAAGCTATTACAATATTTCTAGTGAACAACTTTTATCTGAAGCATTTTTTCAAGCACATATCAAGTATAAAATTTAAAATAACACATATTGTGTCTAATTTTCAAATGGTTTCTGGATAGTCAACAATCAAGATAAAACAAGATAAAACAAGTGAAAATAACAACTAACTGAGTTAATTGCTTAAACACCCGGTATATACTGAATTTATGACAAGTTTTGAACAAAAGTTCTTTATTTTAAAAAAAGGAATATTTTTTGTCTTAAAATTTTTGTTCTCTTACGTTTTTTTTGATCTCTTACGGTTTCTAAGATACGCAGTTTGCCCATATCTGACCTTACTTTTTAGTTCTAGAACACACATTCGAAATTTAAGCTCGCTATCTCTTTTCGTTTTTGAGTTATCGTGTTTACGGGTGGACGGGCAACTTTTCTAAAATTGACTAATTAGGTCATTTATCACCTATGAATAAATTTTTTTTCTGCGATCAATATTTTGCATGTCATTTGCAAAAATTAATCACAAAAGTTTAGATACAAATATATTTCTTTAATTTAACTGCCTTTTATTTAAAAAAAAATTAAATAAAAATAATTTTTATAATAATAATGGGGTTTAACCTCCGTTTTTGAGATACAGCGGTCTATAATAAAGGCCACCCACATCATTATTTTACAACCTTTATTAATTAATTTTTTCTTTACATTTTTATGATGGTGATGGGATGAGAGTCTGCAGCCGACTTTGATCGGAACTAAGCCGATATTCATCTGGAGTTCGTGAACGGAAACTGCAGAAAACCTTCACAAGCATAGTCGGTTACTTTGTTCTTGTCCATACGCCGACAGTTTAGTCAATCAACAGCCCCATTTATTTTTTAGTGACAAACTGTTAGTGTCGGGATTCGAACCCATAACCTCCCAGTTCTAAGTAGACACAACGTCTTAAGAAGCGCGGCTACCTGGCTGCTGAAATACTTTTATGTTAAACGGTTTTATTATACAATCGATGATATACTAAAAACTAAATCTGTGATCTTGATCTGGGACTTATAAAGCAAACAAATATACAAAAGTTAAGCTTAATAAAACCTTTTAAAAATACAGAGCTTACTTACATAGACCAAAAAATAGCTCTATCCTTGATGATATATTCTATTAAATAATCTCCTATCCATGTAAAATGGTAACTTCAACGGCCTTCGGTTTTTAGATATTCTTGGACATCAGATGTCGAATTTCAACAAAATTGTATAAGTGGTAACGGTACTCCGGGCAACAAAAGAAACGTTATTTTCCCAAAATTTTGTATCATCATTCATTAGGTTTTTGGAAAAGTTTTAGGTTTTAGGTTTTTGTATCATCATTCATTAGGTTTTTGGTTTTTCGAATAATATGTTGTTAGTATATTTAAAAAGAACAACTTTTATCCGAAGCATTTTTCAAAAAACCGAAGAACACTACTCTTGTTGTAGGAAAATTATTGATAATAAATCTATCCATGATAACTTTTCACTTGGGTTACTTTCTTATCCAAAATTTATAAGAAAGTATTTACATAAAAATGTTTAGATCAAACCTACAGGGCGAATAAAAAATTTTTATTTAATTGCAATTATAAAATTCCATCAAATTAATTTTACAAACAAACAAAAATTGTCAATATATTATATAGCTAGGGAGCTGGCGGCGCAAACCTGAAGTGGTCTGTGAGCGCGAGTGTGTGTGTGTGCAAAATTTTTGATTTGAAAATTATTACTGACAAAAATATGAACTTTTGTATCAAGCATTTTTCCATAAACGAAATAGAATAAGCTCAATTATTTATATACAATTTTGTTCAAATTTAATTTTGATAAAAAAATAAATACCATATGCGTTTATATACTCTACTCCAATGTTGCATTTAATTATATATATTGAACTAATATATATATGGAGAGGTCGTACGGATTGTTTTACACCAGATTTTTTATAACATGTATATAATAATCTTTAAGATTCTTAATACGTCATAAGCCAAGTTTTAAGCCATATGCGAACATGAAATTTAAGACAGTTTTTCTTATTTTCTTATAATATATTCCTATAGAGATCTACATCAATTATATTTTGAATTATTATGAGCAAACTTGTAGATCATAAAACTACAGTAGGCCCTCGGTAATCCGGACACCCGCTTGTTCGGTGATCGCTGTAATCCGGCCGGGCAATGGGATTCGCCGGGGTGGGTGTAGGTGCGGGCTGGCATGAGCCAATTCGTCGTCAGTCTTTTGTTTATCGCCTTTCGTGTAGTACGTATAGTGTCAATTTAGCGCGCTCGCTAACATCATGGCGCCGCCACGTAAACATTCAACATTAACATTAAAAGACAAATTGCAGATTATAGAAATGTTAGATAAAGGTGACAGCTACCCTGCCATTGCTCGGAAGTTTGGTATAAGCAGGTCAACTGTAGGCGACATAAAGAAGAACAAAGACAAAATCTAAGATTAAACATGTGTTTTATTACCATTAAATATGGCATACTATAATCCGGACGCCTCGATAATTCGGAAAGGGTCTTTGCCTCTCCGGATTAACGAGGCCCTACTGTATTTCGATATCAGGTCCTTAATTATTCTATTATGAACATAAAATTTAATTGTTTGTTGCGAGTAATCTCTGGAACTACTAAACCGATTCTAAAAATGCTTTCTTTGATTGAAAGCTACACTACTCCCGAGTGGCATAGGCTACAAGTAGCTTTGTTTTATGCATCCTTACCCGGGGAGTGGAGCAAATGGTAAGAAATTGAAGAAAAGTTTGAAGCAAAAAACTGTTCTCAATACGGAGCGTTACTTAAAACGCATTCCGGATACAGCTAGTATATATATATATATATATATATATATATATATATATATATATATATATATATATATATATATATATATATATATACTAATTGTTTTAAATATAATTTATATTCAAATTTATGTTCTAAATATTATTTTAAACAAATTAAAATTTATAAATTTATTATAGTAGGTTAATTCGATCGCCATTTAACTCGCTGGCTGCTTAATGATTGATAATCTGTAGGTATTATTAATATATATATATATAGATAAACTTGAACAATTAATATTTAAATGAATCGAGAAAAGATTAACATAATGCATTTCCGAGCCAATCACAAAATAGTAATAATTCATTCACATTGTCTATAAAATATTGTCGAATTCGGAATGGAATTTACATATGTGTGTGTATTGAATGTTACGAGAAATTATAAAAGAATATATTCGACAAGCGATTATATACGTACACTAATCGGGTACGGAAATGGGACAGTAATAAAATGCGAAAAAAATCGACTCGTTGAAGAATAAATGTCTCAACGATGAATACTTAGGGACATGAAGGTAATTTTATTGCATTAAAATTATTTCGAATGAGAAAATTCGTTTAGTCTACGTACACTCCCGTTCATAAAAATTGAACCACCAGTAAGTCACATTCTAAGTGTATATTTCACTAAATATATGTATATTACATACAATTACACTTAGAATGTTTTGACTGGTTCAATTTTTATGAACGGGAGTGTACGTAGACTAAACGAATTTTCTCATTCGAAATAATTTTAATGCAATAAAATTACCTTCATGTCCCTAAGTATTCATCGTTGAGACATTTATATCGTAAATATTTTTTTGAATCTCTACTATTATAAAATTGTAATGGTCGGTTAGTTTACTTGTTAGTTTGTTTGTTTGTTCGAGCATAACGCAAAAACCACTAGACCAAATTTGATGAAACGGTTCTATGTTTAAAAGGTTATGATTAGACTTAAAAACTGGTATGTATTTCGCTAGAATATAGAATAGATAGAATTCGAAAATATTTTCTGAAATAGAAATTTAGTGGAAGTGTCGACAAATATTTGAATTAGTGGAAGCGGTGGACACGGTAAGTATTCAAAGTAGTGGAAGCGGTGGGAAATTACATTCAGGGTTTTAGTCTTAAAATGAGTCAGAGATAGAGTTGAATTTTTTTGTTTTGACTATTATATGCGCGTAAGGGGAACTTATTTAAAAGTAGAAGGGCAACTTATTTAAACCATATTTTAATCATATGTTTAATACTCAGTATTAAATATATGTTTCCTCCCATTCATTTTGAAAATAGACAGATCCACTCAAACTGTGACGATATTCGAGGCTTCTTTACAAATTAATATACTTCTATAACAATAAGCCGCGGGTATTAGCTAGTATTGAATAAAGTTTCAGAAAACCAATTTTGAACGTATTTATTTACCTTTTCCATCTGGAAATTAGTGAAGTTTATATTTATATCATAGAAACTTAAGGTCACCGAAGAACATATGGTTTGAAAACACAAATTTTTGTAAATACAAAGTATTATTTAAACAATGGAGCTGAAAATTTTATTTAACCAAGAAATTTTACAACTGCTTAGTTAATTTCGGTTTTTTGGGAAAATGTTGCAAATTTTGTTTATTTATTAACTTTTATTCGAAACATTTTCCCAAATACCGAATGAATAAGGCACAAAACGGCTATTCATGAAAAAACGACACGATTTCTGTAGCCTATGGTACATGGGATGAAATTGTGACAACCCCATTGAGTTTCTTTCCATTCACGAACTCGAAGTCACCTATTAGCTCTTTAAAAAACACACATGCTATATTTCAGCGTATTAGCATCCCTTTTTGTTTTTGAGTTACCCTGTTAACGGGTAGACAGACGAATGGAAATCCGGAAAATAAAGCATTTATACCATCCTTACCTGATTTTTCTTTCTCTGAACAATATTTTCGACCGTTAAAAAGTTAGGCCTCTACTTTGTAAACTTTATTCCCGCTGTTTTATAATTTCAGTTTCGTGAAATTTTCTACTATTTTCGACTATGGTATGTCATACCGTCCAAGTGGCCGAGCGGTCTAAGGTGTATGCCTGAGGCGTTATGTCTACTTGAATCTGGTAGTTTAGGGGTTCGAATCCCGACATCGACAGCTTACCGGCTATGCTTGTGAAGGTTTTCTGCAGTTTCCTTCACGAACTCCAGATGAATATCGGCATAGTTCCTATCAGAGTCGGCTTCAGACGCACATCCTACCAATTCCTAGCCTACACACAAAAATACCTTCCACTCCACTCACATCCTTACATCCTTAGGCATCACAATGGACCTTATGGTCGTATTAAAGCCCGTCCAGGGCAGCCGCTTCAATGTATCTATTTATATGGTAAGTCATAATTTCAGTTTCCTGATAGAACTCTTCTCTTTAGATAGCTACCTCTACGGGTATCAATGTTTTTTTTGTCTCATTTTGTATGCCGTTCAGTATACATGTATATATTTTTATAATAAACAATGAAGAGTGCGATAAAGAATCATTATTATATTGACTTGTTTTATTTAATACCATTTTACTTCTTGAATATAATAGAAAGTGGAACACCTAATGCTTCCGGCTACACTGAATTCCCTCAAAGCATCTTTTTTTTTTGTTCTTCTTCTGACTCAGTCCACATTTGTATACACGAATCAATAGTAGATATATGTATACTTATAAAGTAGTTGACGGTTGCGGCAACAGCTATGCATGGTCAATGTCTGTTTTTGGGTATAAAATAAGTGAAACTATTTAAGTACTAAGTTTTTATTTTTTTTTATATAATATTCTGTGATTTCATTTCTTCTTCTTACAAAATTTAAAATATTTCTTGACTTACCTGTACCGAAGCACCTCCAACATATATTTCGAATTTTCAAAAGCTACCAGAATAGGGAATATGCATGAAAATTTTTTTTCACTTGAATTGAAGCATGTTTACTTGACAAATATCAAAGTAAAATTACTTTTTAAATAACTTTAAAAATAAGCGAGATATGAATGTTTGAAATTCTCGATTAGACAAAGAGGGTGATAGCCCTCTTGATATGTTATGTGACGTCATATTACACTTTCACCATTTAAAATACACGTAAACCTCCGTTTGTAGTATTTTTGCAAGAAAGAGACAGTTAATAATCTTTAAAAGCTTATAGCTACTTTCATATTTGTCGGATTTTAATTTCGTTTTTAAATATTATTACAGTATTAACAGTATTTTCATATTCTGAAAATAAATGTGAAAAAAAATTTTCATGCATATTCCCTATTCAATACAAAAGACATATATTGATTATAAACTTATATTGATTATAAGTTGGGTTGAAACGGTTGACACTCAGCTGAGAAGGGTGATGGGGCTCTTAACTGGGTACTGTTGATTGAACTACTACCTTCATAACTTGAGGATCTTTGAAGATGCCACTTGTATGGCCTGTATGGAGGGCGATGTACCTCCATACATGTTATTTGCACCTGCAGAAACCTGCAGGGTGTCAGGTATAGAATGGTTGGGTCCGAAACCTTGGATCCATCAATCCTGGGAGCAATCCTGGCGGAAGAGTTTTGGGTCTTCTTTGTGGCGTCTGGCCTCAACAGAATCCTATAGCTTCATCTGCTTGAAATAGCACCTCTTAACCGGAGACGTCTTGCCTTTGGGTGACAAGTTGTTTTCAAGGAGGACACAGAGGACCTCTTAGTCTACGTGCTATGGACCCATTTGCGGTACACCTCTAATTATTATTATTATATAATTATTCAGATTTTTCGTTTTTTTTATATTCGAAATATTGTTGATGATGAAACCAAATTCATCCTAGCTTCATGACCTATACCTGGGGATTACACTTCCCACACTAGAAATATCCTTGTAAACCCACCTGACAAATTTAGGTTTGATCATCAAAAGTATTGTATGTTCCTAGAAACTCTTTATAGAAAAATACTTTAAAAATAATGTCTTTGAAAATTTAGGCATTTTATTAAAATTGTTTGGATAGTTTTGCAGTTTTGTAGAGATATACCTTTGCATGAATGATGACCCTGTAATATTTTTTGATTGAGCACTGATCTAAATTCAAATTTTCAAACAAAAACCTTCAATTTTTAATCATAAAAAACAATCACTTATACAAAAGAGTTTAGTTTCTAACATTCGTTTATTAGGTTGACTTGCATGTACACTCCTGCCCATACAAAATGAACCAGTAAGTCGCATTCTAAGCGTATACATTACTAAATATATGTTGTGTGTATGTTTGTCCGAATAGTTTGGGGAAAACTATAGAAGATAATGATAACAGAAGACTTTTAGTAAATTTTTCTTACGCCATAAATACTACCAGAAGTTCAAAATTCCAAACCGTTCCAAAGTTACAGCCGTTTTCTCACGGCTATAACGTTTACTGACAGCTAGATCATTAATATAGTTTACAGTTTCTTTAGAAATACATGCATTAACAAAATTTTGGAAATAAATTATTTGTCAATAAATTTAAAATATTTTAAAAAAAATTACGTTTTGGACCAGTCTCAATTATTACCTGACATTAATTTCTCTTTAAGAATTTTTGAAGCCCGCAAAGCCGGCTTTTTCAACTAGTATAAATATTTATATATATATATATATATATATATATATATATATATATATATATATATATATATATAATTTGAATAGCTAATTGTACTTTTGCAAATTCCTTTGCTAATATACTTTTGCAATAACTTACCTATTTAATTATTTTCTACTTTTTAGTGCGTCATCACAGTTTTAATTATAAATTATTTATAGATTAATTAATTCATAATTATTTTTATGTACTTTTATTATGTCAGAATATGAAGTACAAATTAAATCTAATACGATTGTTAAGAACTGAGTTTGAAACAATGAGATGTTCCACAATTTAGAACTATAGATTATTTAGAATTTATATCTATACAATAGCAAAGTTATTTATATTCAAAAATGTTCAAAAACGAGTCAAAGAATCTTTAAGACACAAGTCTGCACCAACAAACAGACATGCCCAAAATTTAGAATCATGGCAAACAGTTTCTTTCAATTAGATCAGAATACTTACTCGCATCTTTTTAATTTAATTTTTAACCATTTCAATAAAAAGATTTAAAAAATAATTTCGTTTTTTAAATTAAAAAATGGAAGAATATGCGATAACAATTTCTGATTAAAAAATTCCGTTTTTCTGAATTATGTGATATTTTAATTGAATTATTAAAAGTGAAATTATGGTGTTTTTTTTTCTTCATTATTTAAGAAAAAGATTATTTTTTCAATTTTTTTTCGTTAAATAAAAATGATTAAAGTTTAATTAAAATTTTTACTATTATATTCCGTGTCTAACTTTAGGCTATTAATTTTTGTAATAATATCAATATTTTTTTAAGTTAAAATAACCAGCAGCTTATGGTGTTAAGTGTCTAAAAATATCTACCTAATAATTCGTTTAATAATTTTGAACCTTCTGGCAAGCGTGTGTTTAGCTATTTAGAGAAACTTTGCATTTATTGAAAAATAAATATCTACTAAAGCTATAGATATCTACTAAAATATCTACTGTTAAAATTATTTCTTCATCTCTTAATCGATGTAGAAATTTTTGGGTATATTTTACCAATTATATGTTGATCGGCAAGTAAATTTTTTATATTCCCCTAAGATCACGGGTATTTTTATAATAAATTTTTGTTGTATTTTTTGACTTAATTCAAACATAAAATGCTTTATAACTTTTTTCGAAAAAATCAATATTTTCAAAGATTTTAGAAGTATGAAAATTTGATCAATTTGTTTAAAATTATACGACGCCTCTGCTGAAGAAAACAATAAAAATCAATGATTAATAATATAAAAATTTATCCTATTCCTCACAGATTTTATAAGCAGTGAGTTCTACGTTTATAATTACACCAAAGGCTAATCGTGATTTTCGAACTGATAAAATTCTAATCTTAGAAAAAATGGATTTTTTCGCAAATAGTTATAAGACGTTTTATGTTTGAATTGAAGTCAAAGTCACTTTGCAAAAAAAAAAGAAGAGTTTAGAGTTCGGGACGCAGGGATGATGAAAACAAACATATTCTATATAATTCATATACAATGTTAAATCCCCATTTAAAACACGAATGCCGATGATTGCCGACTGTTACATAGCTGATCGTTACTATGAAAACGTAACGGTCTAAACTGAAATTTCATTTAACTCCTCATATAAACACGTACGTGTATACTCTCGCTATAGATGTTTTCACATCAAAAATATAGAGCCTAATTACTTATGACAACATACTGCAACAAATTTTGTGCGAATAATACTCCGTTACGCTGACTTCTATCCTAGACCACAATCCTTTTGTTGTGTCCAAAATGTTAGTTGTATTTTCAAATTTTAGTTCTTTTGACCAGGGTTGGAATAAAGATTTTTAGACCTAAGGTTGATTTACTTGAAAAGCACTAAGTTTATTCTTATATATTTATTGTTATTTAATTGCTAATTTTACGACATCCACGAAAATTTTAATCACCAAATTTTTTCAAAATTGTGCTAATGTAACAATTGAAATGATAGTTATTAAGCGTTTTAGCAGAAAAATAATATTTTTTAATACAATCGAGATATTAATCGAATTTATTTGTAATGGCGGCCAAAATGACCTTAGGTTATACTCCTTTTGACCTTATGGTTAATCCAGATAATATACAAATGAGCTGATAAAATTTAGCTATAATATAACAAAACTTAGACCAGTCCAAGTGGCCGAGCGGTCTAACTGTCGGCGTATGGACAAGAACGAAATAACCGGCTATGCTTGAGAAGGTTTTCTGCAGTTTCCTTCACGAACACAAGATGAATATCGGCATAGTTCCTATCATAGTTGGCTGCAGCCGCATATCCTACCAATTTTTTGTCTATACAGAAATATTCCTTCCACTCCACTCACATCCTCACATCCTTAGGCATCCCAATGGACCTATCTACAATCTATCTATAACGGCCTCTACAATCTATCTATCTATAACAAAACTTAATTTACATTTAGATAAGATTATTTCTAGTGATGCGGCAAATGACTAAACGAAAATTAGAACCCCGATTTTCGATCGAGAGGCAGACGATAGTACTCTCCTCCAATCTCTATAGATTTTCAATCTGTAAAACTGAACTAATCGCAAAACAACAAATCATTTTGGGTGGTAATTCTTTAATTTTTTCTATACTCTTCAAAAATTAATTAAATAAGAAAAATATGCACGAAAATATGAATAGAAAAAAAGATTTAAAGTAAAACAACAAAAAATTTTTTTTTTCAATTGTATTTTTTTTTTAAATTCTTCAACTGTAAAAAGACGAGAAGAGGCGAGATATGCTACTCTTGTCCCATCGCGCGGCATCACTAATTATTACACATGCAATTTTCCGTAAACAAGAACATATCAATTTTTCAAACTATTTTTAAACTAAAAAAAAAACATAAATAAATAAAACTTCAGCATAATTAAATCAAAATATGCGGTTAAATCAATCAGAAAAGAGAAACTTCTCTTTTTATTTGTTAATTATTATGAATAAATAATAAATCCCAACAGATACGAGTAAGCAATATTCAATAATTATAATTTATTTTAAACTAAAAAAAAAAAATTATGAAACCACGTCGTTAGCCGGAAGCATTAATTGTCGATTAATTCCAATATAACATTCATGAAGTATGAAGTTCTTGTTCACCCACTAAGCCACATTATTCTGATAGAAAAGATGTTCTTCTGCACTCGTGTTGTATTTTAAAAGCAATATTACTTTATACACCACTTCGCTTGCATATCATCTATCTATACTTAAGTCAGTCTGTCTGTCTCAGTCAGAAGGAGATTTAAAATGAATACATTGACGTGAAAAAAAAACCACGTTCATTCTCAATATATTCTTCGTAGAAGTAATTTCATTTATAACACTTTTAAATTGAGGACTTCAATTGAGGCTTTGTTTTTTTTTTTAAATTTTCAAGCATTTGAAAGCGTGTGAAGTATGCATTAGAATGTTATTATGCCTCGGGAGAAACAGGAAAAATATTATAGTTCAGAGGGGATGAATATCAATATTTACATAAAATAATTAAATATTGATATTTAATTTATCTCTTATCAATATTTAATTAAAAAATTCAATTACATGGTTGTCTATTTAGTATACACTAGTTCTTTCATACTATGTCTTAAGTAACCTTAATGGAAATTGACATAAGTATTGTATTGTGACAATGTAGAATAATAATGTGGATGTTGACTACTCACGAATACTGTCAATGATATGAGAAAATTGTTGCATTCCTCAGAATCATCCGTGGTGTAACGGTAAGCACACTGGGCTAGAAATCCAGAGGTCGCGGGTTCGACACCTGGTGGATAAGTTAATTTTCTCATATCAATATTTAATTTAAAAATATTATAGCTTGAAAAAATACTGTATAGATTTTGGTTTGAACCGTCTTAAGACACATTTGCTTCGAAAAAATCCGACGACTTTCTACGAAATATAAATTTTCTCAGACGTAGCTTTAATGCCCTCTAAATAGATAGATACATCTTGGGGTCTAAAAAGTCTTGCATTTCGACCTCATGGTCCAATGTGCTCCCCTTTCTACTTTAGTCCGACGAGATTCGCTTCTCCCATATGTTGGCAATAGCCAGGCTTATCAGTTCTTCAGGCCGTTTTCTAACGGCTATAACGCTTTCGGAAGGCTAGAACTCTAATACAGTTTATAGTTTCTATAGAAATAACTGCTTTAACAAAATTACGGAAATAAATTATTTGTCAATAAATTTAAAATATACAAAAATTAACATTTCAAACTGTCGCCATTCAATTGAAGTCCGGACAACGCCAGTTACTTCAGCGAGTCTGATATAAGTACGGAATTATGTTGATTAATACTTTTATATTTGTGGAAATCCCGATGCGAATAAAAAATTAAAATTTTTGCAAATGTTAAGTGATTTCATTTTGTTGTTAGGCTTTATTGTAAGACGCGTAGATAGATAGATAGCTTCATTGTTATAAATAAATGCAATCAATAAAAGTACAGAATATCAAGAGAGTTAATTGTGTATGTAAATAAATTTTTTACGGTTTTTTAATATAATGCCATTATATGCAAATATATTGTGTGTGTATACAGCGTGTTACAAAAATGGTGGGCCAACTGCCCACCATCATACATTACACATAAAAAAGGACATGGGAATTTATAATGCAACTAGCCATGTGCCCAATCGGATTTTCCATTGGCAACATCTAAGGATCCATTCGACTTTTCTCAAATGCAAAAAGCCTAAATATCATCTTCCACGTTTCTAACTTAAATAAACCCTATTTTGACAAAATGGAAACCCGACTTCAAAAATCAAATATTCTATAACAAAAAATGCACTAAAAAGTAAAAAAAAATCACATTCTGATGCAATGGGACCAACCTGAAATCAAACCCTTTAAAACAAACACAAAAAATTCAAAATCGGTTCATAAATGACGGAGTTCTGAGGTGACAAACATTTAAAAAAAAAATGCAGACGAATTGAAAACCATAATCCTTTTTGAAGTCGGGTTAAAAATGACGCACTTTCGTCCCTTATTTTATCCCAAAGGGGATGAATTTCCTAAAATGCTGATTCAATTTACTTAGATTTATAAACAGAAGCCTAAACACAATTTCCATATTTCTGACTTAAAAAATGACGAACTTGAGTAAACCACATTACGCTAATGTTGTTTTGTACAGAATTGTTAAAAAATTAACAATAAACTACTACTAAAAAACAGTTAAATTGTTATAACAATTATCGGACTAGAAATTTTCATCCTGGATAATTTTGGTTCAATCGAACCTATTTCCCAATGTTCTTAATATTTTTTCATATATTTTTTTTCAACTATTTATATGAAAATTATTAAGATAATTAAAGAGAACTCTAGGTTTTTTGAAATTAAATTTCAAATTTTGCCCCAATTCCTAGAACAATTATTTGAATTTTATAAATATGTATTTCGACAAAGTAGTAATCATCAGTATGAATTGGCTAATCCCTATCACCGGGATATGAAGTCAAGGATATGTTACTCGTTGCTAATTTGGTGCGTGTCTCACAATGATTTTAAAAAAGTTTTCTCTTTTATATGATCGGACTGAGGTATTACCTAAGGGATTACTTGACTGTAATCAAGTAATCTAACAAGTAGTACTAATTCATACTGATAATGACTACTTTGTAGTCGAAATTCGTATTTATAAAATACCAATAATTTTCTTGGAGTGGGAAAAAATTTGAAACTTAATTATATTATTTAAGTATATACACTCGCTGAGCCCAAGTGGAGACGTTCTTTTGAACAACTCGTTTATAAGTAACACAAGACCATTGCACATTCCACCCGCAATTTCTGTAACACTTGATAAAATTATGCTATAGTATAGGCTAGTTAACATATTATAAACTGTTTTATGTATCATATATTTTAATTTCAAATGTACTGGCTGCCATAGTATATGTTTGGATTCAAAAAGACCGGATACTTAATAATGAACAAACAAAAAAACTACATAATGTTACATATGTAAATAAATTCTTAAAAGATAATAATTATTATACGAAAGAATTCAAATTAAATGGAAATAAAATTACAATTAAAGAATAATAATTAATAATAAAGTATTTTTAAATTTGCACTATTTATGAAAATGCTTGTGCAATTAATGTGAATCAGATCGGAGGATAAGAAACAGAGAAAAAAAGAACTAATATTGTTTCACATCATTATCAAGATCCATTCATTATTTCAATAGATTTCCATGTCCCCTAAAGGGGCGTTGAAGACCATTGTAACGGCTGTCTGTCTGTTCGTCAACATGATAACTCAAAAACGAAAGGAGATAAGTGAAAATAACAACTGAGTTAATTGCTTATACAGCCCGTATTTTAAAATACACCCAATCTGGAAATAATGTATAGTGTATCTATCGCTGTCTATATGTAGTGCCTATGATATGGTGTCTTTGTTACATATGCATGTAGACACACTCACACGACGGACGACGAGCAATAACGACGATGTATACATGCACGAGTAAGATACAACTATATATAAACGATTGTAGATAGAGAGTGATAAGTATAATAGTTATATGTTATACAATACTGATTTTAATACAGTTTAAGTGTGACAAAGTAAACCATATCATAGTAGTCTACATATATACAGCGATAGATACGGGCTGTGCTGCATTTATGATAAAAATTTTCAAACAAAAGTTTTGCCCATTTTGCCTAAACATAGTCCGATTTTTCCCATTCACAAACTTGATCTTAATTTTTAGCTCTAAGGCAAACAAGAGCTTTACTTTGTGGAAATTCATATTTAAATAAAAACTAAATATAACGGTGTAGTTTTTTTTTGTATATATAATTTTATTTGCATATTCCACTAATTAATTTTAAGGTTTTTAAAAATTAATTAAATACCGATCAAAAATCATAGTTGATTTGTCTAGTGGACAAATTTTTATGACGATCAAGTCTTATCAGAAAAATTTGTTCGAAAAACCAAATAGATTCGTCACAACTTGATTGCATAAATAGAAAAAAAAAACATCATTATAGCAGTTGATGTACTTCAAAGCTCCGATATGGAAAAATTAAATAGTTAATTGTAAAAATTTGGAATCATGTCTATTAAGAATGTTTTTGAGGAGACTTTGATGATTTAATATCAACACAAAGCCCTCCACGCTTTTACAATCAATTATTAATTTATTAGATTTAATTTGTTTTTTTCATGCATATTGAGAACTGATCTGTGGGCGGAAAAACCCAAAAGCTGGCTTTTGGGTGCAATGAAAGAATAATCTAATTTTTTTTAAATAATTATTTTTTTGAAAATTTTCACAGTTTGAAATATCAATTTTTTTATGTTTATTGAAAAACTATAAACTATATTAGAGATCTGGGCTGCCAAAACTTATACTGCACACTAAAATTTGTTTCTTTTTTGGCCACCAGACATCGTGACCGAAGTGATTAATTATGAATAGAGGTTTGTAATTTAGTTTTCTTAAAAATATAAAGATTTTTTATGAAGTCAACTCTTTATGTTTCATAAAAAGTGATTAACTAATAATAACATACAATGTTGTAAAAATTTTGAACTTCCGCATGTTTTCGTGATAGTATTTTAAAAATTACCACTGCCCACATAATGTTTTTGATAAAGTAAGACTTTCCCAACGATTACTATTATTATTAATATCTATTAATTCATAAATAATTATTAAATTTGTGTTACGTGTTATACAAATTTATGTAAATAATAGTTATAACCTAGTGAAGTATGTTTTTAGAAGATGATGTTTTTAGATATTTGTAAAATGTGGCGCAATGACATATTCTCTATTTGCATTGTGGCCACCGATTGGTTCTCAATAATCAATAAACGTTGCACAATTTCATTGCTGTAAAATTATTTAAGAGATCCGACTAGAAAAAATATACTCTTATCTGTTACTGGAAAGGGATAGAGGTTAATTGGAAGAGATTAGGTAATAGAATTTTGAAGAGGAGCTAAAAAATTTATTTTGCTTTTAAACACTTCGGAATTTACAAGGATTGTAAATTAATTTAAAGGTTCCAAATTATTAAAGTTTTTTTTAAGTTACCGCCAGTTTCAAATAGTCCAATAAATTGGATCTCTAATTGTAACAAATACCCGTTTTAAGCTATGTCTACTTGGAACTGGGAGGTTATGGGTTCGAATCTCGACATCGACAGTTTGTCAATTATTAAGAAAAAATAAGGGGGTGGTTAATTGACTAAACTGTCGGCGAATGGACAAGAACGAAGTAACCAGCTATGCTTGTGAAGGTTTTCCACAGTTTCCTTCACGAACGCCTGATGAATATTGGCATATTTCCTATCAGAGTCGACCTCAGTCGCACATCCTACGAATTCCTAGTCTACACACAAAAATTCCTTCCACTCCACTCACATCCTCACATCCTCAGTCATCACAATGGACCTTATGATCGAAATATAGCCCGTCCAGTGCAACCGCTACAATCTATCATATTCATCTGGTGTTCGTGAATGAAACTACAGAAAACCTTCTCAAGTATAGCCGGTTACTTCGTTCATGTCCATACGCCGACAGTTTAGTCAAATAACCGCCCCTTTTTTTCTTAATAATTTGTCAAACTGCCGATGTCGGGATTCGAACTCATAACCTTCCAGTTTCCAAGTAGGCATACTGCGCAGACAATACGCCTTAAACCGCTCGGCCACTTGGTCACTTGGTAGTATGATAGTATAACGTTTTTATGTACACAATATACACAGAACATTTTCTAGAGCCAATTTGTAAAACAAATTATTAATCTTTAAAAGTAATTAAATTACATCTTACATGGTAGATATATGTAATGTTAGCTTATAATATTTAAAACACCTAGTAAAACAAGTTAAAATTTTCACCTGTAAACTTGATAAATACTCAAATTGAATATAGATAACATTATCGTAATTTTTTTTATAAGATGGCGAGATAGAAAACATGTTGAAAAATCAATGGTACACTTTTTTGTATATAGCAAACTTTCTGTATTTTGGCGTTGTGAAAAATGTGAATTATTAGTTTTTTATACGCTTTTTATTAGTTTCACCTGTATGAATGTATGTATGTATGTGTGTATGTAACCGACCCTTTTGGGCTCGATTTTCTCCTACTTTGAACGATCAGATTTAATCAAATTTTGCACACCTGTCAAAGACCGATGACAATGCAATAACTCGATTAAAATATCCGATTATCCTGATTAGATTCGCCAGGATTCATCAATTTCTTTCCGCATCCTTTGCATGAGAGTAAGGGAGATAGAGCTAGTACACGAACTTCAACTAAAAAATGAAAAATAAATAATAGTTTAAAAAAACTAAAAAACACGCTTTTATAGAAAATCCAACTAAAAAATAGAAAATAAAATTTAATAAATTTTGGATTAAGAAAAATGTAAATAAGAAACAAATGTATATTAATGGAATAACTATTGACACTATGCACCCCACGCTTTTTTCCATTAATATACATTTGTTTCTTATTTACACTTTTCTTAATCCAAATTTATTAAATTTTATTTTCTATTTTTAGTTGGATTTTCTATAAAAGCGTGTTTTTTTAGTTTTATTAAACTATTATTTATTTTATATGAATGTAAACCTGTTATATTTGACAAAAAACTAATGTTTTACATGTGTTAACAATAATTAATACAGTTTTGATATAATTTTTAAAAATTTATTACATAAAGGGCCCTGCACACGGTCACATATTAGTAAAAGTCAACAACTTAATAAAACTTTATAAAATCAATATTTTGGATATTTTAAAATTCCTAAAAGACAACTTATAAAATTCATCTAAAATATATTAAATAAAATTGTTTACAAAAATTTTGATTTGATCAATTATGGACGTTCCCAAGAAAATCAGTTTTCTTACGATTCTTCTGTAATTTTGAATATTATGTAGTTAAAAGTATCTTCCACATGTAGAATTTTTTTATAATGGTCCTTGCGGTAGTAAATTTGTAAATATTGACAGTTAAAATTTGTATGTTTATCATATAAAACTTACCCCGATTAATGTTGTCACACACGTTTTATTAACTATCAATAGTAATTTTCTTACGATTCTTTTAAAAAACTGCGAATAAGTAATTGAAGATATAACAAATATGTTTCTACAAAAATAACAAAAACAAGCGGTATTAGTTCTTATAAATATTGTTTAAGTGCTCAACTTAAAAAAAAATTCCATTATGTAAACTACAATAGATCAAATAAAATATAGTAACACTATACCTCAACTATATTTTATTTGATCTATTGTAGTTTGCATAATATAATTTTTTTTTAAGTTGAGCTCGACTGCTCTTTGGGAACGTCCTTAAGTTATTGAGCATTTTATATTCCATATTTTATGGAAATTCTATATTTTATGTTTCGATGTGAATAATTCAAATTGACGCAAATGGTTCTTCTCAACATATTATACAATTTTGTTCCTTACATAATTTTTATACTCAGCATATGTAAATATACAAGGTATATTAAGTTTAGTCCCGACTTTGTAACCCTTGAAAATATTAATCCTTGGCAAAATGCTTCACAAAGATATTCATAAAATGGCCTAATTCGGCCATTTCCGTATGTCCGTCTGTCCGTGAAGCCGATAACTCAACAACGAAAAGAGATAACGAGCTGAAATTTTTTTGTGTGTTCAAGAGCAAAAAAGTAAGGTCAAGTTCGTTAATGGGAAAAATCGGAACGTGTTTCCCCCGCGAGGAGGGCGGGAAGTATTTGTCTTTGAAACCGTAAGAGATAGAAAAAAAATTTGTTAACAAAATATCTTCTTCTCTTTAAAATAAACAACTTTTGTAAAAAAGTTTTTTTGTACACTCAATAGATTTGTCATAATTTCGGGTCAAACATTGCCCTCCCGAACAAACAAAACCAATATTTACACATAATTCATATCTTATAAACTTTGAATTTGAACAATTGTTCAAACATTGATATACAACTCAGTATATACTGAGTATTCAAACAATTAACTCAGTTAGTAGTTACATTACTTGCTTTAATTAAGAATAGCTCATTTTATTTATGCTTTATCATGTTGAGAAATAGTTTACGTACCTAAAATGTAAACTTTCTGGGTCCTCTCTGGGTAACTTTTGAGATATGAGGACATCGAACATCGAACAGAGAGTATACAAGACAATTATATAAATAAATATAATACATACCTTGTCGTCCGTATGGCTGGTTATAAAAAGATTGACTAGCTATAGCCAGCCAGCCTGCAATACCCTGAGTTGGCTGGATGGTTAATAAAAAATATTATTATTACGAAAAGAGAGATTTGTCACATATTTTAAAATACTTAACCTTAAATTTAATATTATATTTGAAATAATTACATACAACTCAATAAATTTAATTTGTTATAAAATGATTTTAAAAAAAATGTACTTATATATTTTATAGCATACATATTTTAAATTTAATGAATGGACTGACTTACTCTCTCGGTTCGCGATTTTTATGGTCTAAGATCCGGCATTAGCGAAAACCTTCCCTCATCTGTTAATTGATTGAAATATTATTGAAAACGCTTATTGCAATATAAACAATTTGGCAATGTAATGTCTGCCAGGGTAGTACTCATATTTCGGACACTGTTGGTATGAAACTGAAGGCTGGTTATATTTTTCTTCTAAAAAGTTTTTATTTTTCATTTGTTAATGATTACCTATTTGGGGAACAAGTAACCTACGCTTCCACCAATTTATTAAATTCTCATTGAATTTTGGTTTCACATTTGAATTTTTTTATTTATTCTGTATTTAATGAAAACAAATGACAATAATAACTGCCTGAGTTAATTTAAATACCCGGTATATACTGAATTTACGAGAAAAATAAACTTACAAAAGTTGTTTTATTTAAAAAAGGAACATGTTTTGTATTTAAATTTTTCGTTCTCTCTGTTACGGTTTCAAAGATAAGCAGTTTTGCCCATTTTGCCTAAAACATGGTTTTGCCCATTCAACTTGAACTTGACCTTACTTTTTCGCTCTAGAACATACATACTAAAGTTCAACTCGCTATCTCGTTTCGTTTTTTAGTTATCGTGTTGACGGACAAACAGACAGAACAGACACATTTACGAAAATAGACTAATTAGCTCATTTTATGAACTCCTATACAAAAAATTTTAAAAATTATAAATAAATTAATAAATACGTGTAACAACGTTTCAAGACAATCAGTTCTTGACGGGAGAAAATATTATGTTACTTGGTTATAAGTACTATTATTCAAAATTACAGTTCATAGTGTACACTTTTTTATGAGCATGAATGTAATGTAATAAATATCTTGTTAAAAGTCTAATGAATGATTTGTATGCATTTTTTGTCTGTATATATTGAAGATCAAGTTTATTGATAAATTATAAGTTAAAATTTCACTTGTTTATAGCTCCAGAGGAAATCACTTTGGAGAATTTAGGTCATTTTAGTAATGTGTATTAATTGATTGATCTTTTTTTTGTTTGTTTCAATCGATCGTTTGTTTCAAAATGTTTGTTTCAATCGATCGAATTTTGTCAGCCTTCTGAAAATTATAGAGTTATCAAATCAAACTCTTGCAAAAGGATTACGTAGGATCTTTTAAAGGGCTGGAAAACAAAACTATTCTTACTTCACACTTGATAAAATTTATTTAAAATTTCTGAGTCTGAGGTGTTTTGAAAATTAATATTCAATCCTTCATACCTCATGCAAGAAATTAGGTCTGTTTAACCCTGAATAAATTAGCAGTCGGGTTTGTGGCCTATATGTAACTGTGATCGTAGATGGATCGTAAGAATGAAAATAAACAACGAAATCTACTAACTGACTCTATGCGATGTATAAAATATAATTTTTTTTAACATTAAAAAAGATGGTGTGAAACACTTGCGCAACCTCTATACTCAGGGTTACCAGTCCAAGTAGCCGAGCGGTCTAAGGCGTTTAAGGCGATGTCTGCGCAGTATGCAGTACTTGGAAACTGGGAGGTTATGGGTTCGAATCCCGACATCGGCAGTCTATTATAAAAATATAAAATAATTGTCAATTGACTAAACTATCGGCGTATGGACAAGAACGAAGTAACCGGCTTGAGAAGGTTTTCTGCAGTTTCCTTCACGAACTCCAGATGAATATCGGCATAGCTCCTATCATAGTCGGCTGCACCCGCATATCCTACCAATTCCTAGTCTACTCACAAATTCCTTCCACTCCACTCACATCCTCACATCCTAAGGCATCACAATGGACCTTATGGTCGAAGTGTAGCCCGTCCAGGTCAGCTTTTACAATCAACCATACTCAGGGTTAAACAATTGGCTTTAATATGTATTATTGATATTCAACATTAAGTGCAGAATGAAAGGTATTTATTTACTATCAAAATATGGGAGAAGCGAATCTCGTCAAACTGAAGTAGAAAGGGGAGCACAATGGATCAAAACAATTTCCTTACTACAAAAGTTCATATTTATGTCAGAAATAATTATTTAATTTAAGATTTTAATCTATGCCGAAATATTTTTGAAAACCTAAAAAATACCTACACTAAAGTCATTCCACGTCGAGTTAAAATATGGATTTTGCACTCTTTAATGCAATAATATCTAAGTTTAAAATTTTTTACTTCTAGTTCAAAACATTTTTTATTTCGTTCACTAGTAAACTCTTTGTAACAAAATTAGAAGTGCAATTACGGCTCACAAATTCTTAAAAAACTCGAAAACATAAGAAACAGAGAGTAATTTTCGATTTAGTTATTTCCGTCAAAACATTCCAGTCGCGGACGACGGCAATATTAAAATTAAGTTTAAAGTTTCATATCTCTCGCTATCTACGTTGTTGAGATATCTTGTTCATAAAATCACATACAAACATACACACAGACCTACCAAGGGCCAAAAATGGAATATCTGGTATCATGGGTCTTTTAAACGTAAATATTCGTTCAAACCTCAATATCGATTTACAGCAAATGCTTGATATGATAAATCATACACATCTAGGATGGGAATCGAACTCAATGCCCTACCAGCCCTAGCCCAATGCCCTACCAACTGAACTACCTGAGATGTTATGGTAGTTTATAGTAATATTATTAATTTTAGTTTATTTACTATTTACACATTTTTTATTGTTTTTTTTTTCTCTTAAACTCTGTATTCTACGTATATATAGAGGTAGAAATATTAAAAAACCGAAAAACCTGTTTCATTATTTAATTTGTATTTGTGTGTGTGTGGCCCAAAAATATCAAACAAAAATGATATTTAATAAATTATTATCATCAAACAAAAAAATTATAAAAAAAGATTCCGTATTATCAGATGTCAGAGATCTATCTGTTTCTGTTTTGTTATAAATATATGTATCATTTTTTTAAATTTGTTTTTGATAGATACTCTTGTAAACACATTTAATCTTTAATTCTCATCTCGATATAAATAAAAAATCATTAGTCAAGAAGTCATTATCAGGTTTAAAACTTATATATACTTACATTTTACAGTACAAGCTAATTTGTTTTAGACATTACCAGAATAAATTGGCATAGTGCAATCTATCAAATCTATCATCTTACATTTGGTGTAATCATAGTCATATTTATGTTTGTTTACAGTGCCTTCAAAGAAGCTCATCGATGGCACCGTACCTATTAATAGAGAATTTGCATGAAAATTTTTTTTCACTTGAATTGAAGCATGTTTACTTGACAAATATCACAGTAAAATTACTTTTTAAATAACTTTAAAAATAAGCGAGATATGAATGATTGAAATTCCCGATTAGACAAAGAGGGTGATAGCCCTCTTGATATCTTATGTGACGTCATATTACACTTTCACCATTTAAAATACACGTAAAACTCCGTTTTTAGTATTTTTGCAAGAAAGAGACAGATAATAATCTTTAAAAGCTTATAGCTTGCTTGATATTTGTCGGATTTTAATTTTGTTTTTAAATATTATTACAGTATTAACAGTATTTTCATATTCTGAAAATAAATGTGAAAAAAAATTTTCATGCATATTCCCTATTATACATATTTGTATTATGTATGAAGGTAGTTTACTCTTAAGACAATCAAAGCAAAAAAATATAATACACAGTACGGTAAACATACTTATTACGGCTATGGAAATTGAACATATCTAGTTTACTATCTTGGTACTATACAAGACTAGTGTTGACAGTGATTAATAAATATTTTGTGTAAGTGATTATAATAAAATCTGCAATATATGTTTTTTTTTTTAATTTTTTATAGGATATTTGTTTTTGAAAGATATATATAGAAACTATTTTCAGTTAAAAAAAAATGGATTATGCGCAAACCGTTTACGTATATCATGCATGTTAAAATATCAACTTTGATATCTTGTTTCCCAATTGATCAAAAAAAAAATTTTTTTTAGAATAATATCATATTTCAATTTTATCAAATTCTTAAGACACGGGGTTTATGAAGGATCCACCTTAAGTAAGTAATTCTGTTATAAACACTAAATGTATCCATCATTTCCGAATAAGTATATAATATTTTTGTTGTTTTATCAAGTCTTTCAATGATTTTATTATTGAAGCGTAATAAATAATGAATCAAAATTGGCTATTCAAGTTTCACTGTAATGTATATATATATAATTTGAAATAATGACTTAACAATAAAATAATTAAAACACAAAATTTACATTTTATTGGCCTTAAAAATTCATCAACTAATATATACTTAACTAAATATGAAGTGATAATTACTAATTTAAATAATTTATCATGATTTCAAACGCATCATATAGGCTCTTTTCCCAGTGTGAAATAGGAATTAATTTTAATATTTAATTTTTAATAAAAAACTATTTAAAAAATAACAATTTAAATAATCTGTGTATTATGTATGTAATAAAGAATACATATCAACAATGTTTTATTCCGAGCTTCATGGAATTTTGCAAACATGGCCTTCAACACAAGAGGAAGGTCACTATCCACATGAAATTTCGAATAAACCACCTTCATTTTCGTTCCCCCTAATTACAGGCCAATTTCATACTTCTTGATGATGATTCAAAATAACAGAAAAATTACTGTCTACATCTGATTTGGGAGAAAAAGCTATTCCAAAGGCTGACCAGATGAGCAGTGGCGAAGCTACCAAGGGTGTTACAGATAGCAATCATCGGGCCACCTAATTCAGGGGCTCCCAAATTCCCGGGTCACCAATTGTAGCAGCTTGTAACGATGCCAGATAACGATTTATGAGAAAATTCCAAGAAGCTGGTCGAACATTATGATGAAGAAGTCAGCAACAAATTTCATACTGGTCCAAGTGGCCGGGCGGTCTATGCCTACTTGGGAACTGGGAGGTTATGGGTTCAAATCCCGACATCGGCAGTTTGTCAATAATTAGGAAAAATGAAGGGGCGGTTAATTGTTTAAACTGTCGGCTTATGTACAAGAACGAAGTAACCGGCTATGCTTCAGAAGGTTTTCGGCAGTTTCCTTCACGAACTCCAGATGAATATCGGCATAGTTCCTATCATAGTCGGCTGCAGCCGCATATCCTACCAATTCCTGGTCTATACACAAAAATTCCTTCCACACCACTCACATCCTCATATCCATAGGCATCACAATGGACGTTATGGTCGAAGTGTAGCCCGTCCAGGGCAGCCTCTATAATCTACCTATCTAACAAATTTCAGGAATAATTGTCTCTCCGTGCTTGTCTCGAAAGTCGTATATAAAAACTTCATTCTGTGAAACAGCTCGCACATTTGTTGTTAATAGAACATTCTGTTTCGTCAGCTAGTTTTCCGAATGTTTGCACTGCCTTTTTGTTATTTTTAACAACTCCCGTCACTGTTTCTTCAGCTAAACGTTCATTTTCGAAGGTAATAATAATTAAAAATTTCCTACGAAGTGGGTAATTCTCCATGGAACACGAAACTTCTTTAAGACATGATCTTGATGCATTAATAAAAATGTTTGCTGAAACAAAAGTCCAGCGTATGACATTTTGAAGTTTATATTCCGCGATCGTCATTTTATTTACTTAATAAAAACAAATTTATATTGATTTCACCTCCGTTGTATTTTGAATGTTTGAAATAATAATTGTAATAAATTTTCTCGAAAGACTATAAATTGTTCCTGTCAATAATCAAGTATTGTTGTATATGTTGAGATTTTTTTTGAGCTATGGAAGTGTGAAGCTACGCAAATGTCTATCGCGCAATGAATGAATCGAACGTCATAAATAAACGAAACTGTTTTGAGAAACATAATATAAATTTTCAAAATCATTCTTCTTCCGGACACCGGACTACAATTGTTTTTAATTGGCCATTAAAAAAATGCCAAGAGAAGGTTCCCATTAAAATATTCGAACAGAATTGATGCCTTGTAAACATGATGAAATAACAAATTTTAAAATTTGTTGTTTTCAAACTTCCGCTCAAAACACAACACATCTTTGCTAAAAACACCTGTGATGATGATATTATTACTATAATAGCCCACGATCATTATAACTGGACTTCACACGTATGTAAATAATTTTTAAGTACATACATATATACTCGTACATCACACAAAAAGTTTTTTTTTTATTGGATTTAAACGTGAAAGTTATAGACAAAAAATAAAAAATAAAAACGATGTCTATAACCACAATTTAATAAATACTAATTTTTATTATCTATATCTACATAGTTCAGTGGCCGCAGCCTTAAATCTGGATTTCTCAACAATGCTGAAAGTTTCAGGGTCAGTTCTTATTGTCAAGAACAATTTCAATATAATTTAAAATTTATTATATTTTAAATCTAGTATATTTTAATCTAGTTGATTTTCTAATTATTTTTATTTTTGTCTATTGATCTCGACTTCACATCTATTTCTAATTGTCAAAGAGTAAAGTACGACTAGCTAATTTATACTGATGATGACTACATTGTAGTCGAAATACGTATTTATAGTACAAAAAACTGATCTAGGTAAAGGGGACGAATTTGTAATTTTATTTCAAAAACCTAGAGTTCTCACTAACTATCATTCGATAATATAATGATTGGAGTATATAATATACTTCAAAGACATATAATGGTATTTATTTCTTCAACTATCTTTAATAGTTGAATTTGAAGAATTTGAAGTTGAATTTTTGAAAAAGTTTCCAAAAACCATAAGAACGCATATATTAAAATGCCACTTTAAAATTGTGGATTTAAGTAAAAATATGGATTTTGTATCCTCTAATACTATAATATCTAAATTCGAAATTTGGTACCCGTAGATTAAAATATTTTTTACTTCGATTAGCAACAAACTAGTTTATCTAGCAAAATTAGAATAGTGACAAGTATGTAAAAATCTTGGACAAAGTTTAAAAAAAAAACGTTGTAATCGATTTTGAGAAGCAGATGCAGTCACATGAGAAGGCAAGCATACTTTAAACACAATCTTCCTCCCGCAAAATAATATAATATTGTCTCTCTTTTGTCGTAACGTTTCTATTTTTACGATTGGAGCAAAAATTTAAAGGACCCGAAGTGTTTTTAAAGAAGCTATTTTTGTGTAAAGTTGCCTTTTCAAGTTTTAATTATAATATCCCGAATGTTTTTCGTATCTCCTTTAGTTTTCGAGTAAAATCACAATAAATTAGAATTCGGTATGGTTTAACTGCACGTCGTCAGAGCACCCTTAGTGGTATTGTCGATTGATTCTGACATTCTTAAAGTAATTTATACTGAAAATTGAAATTGAATACTGAAAAACTTGAAGTTCAAGTTGAGACAACTGGACTATCTAGTGGAGTCAATTTGAATGTTTTTAAAAATCAAAATTTGACCTGAAATTTTAGTAGAAAAAGAGATAGTGTTGTTCCACTTTAATCAAATCAAACTAACTATTAATTTATTACTTTGCTATTCTTTAAAATCACCTCCGGTGTCTCTCTTTCAAAACATCGTCGGTATGAGTCTTTTAGGAGATTAAATCAAAATCGATTTTAATATAATTTGCGTCGACAAAATTGTGGAAAGAGCGCTTGAAATCGAATACATTCCCACGAGAATGAATGAATTCTTAATGAAAGGGAAGTTTAACAAACGTATAGTCACATCTGAAATCATCACTTATCCCAAAATGGTTAAAATTGAATATTCCAAATGTATTCATTCGTATTTTAGTTTTTTACATCTATATAATGTTTTTCGATGTGAAAAATCGATATTAATAGTTTACCGACTTTGTACGTTTTGAGGTCTCCCCTTGTTCAAAAAACCCAATTATTGACCACTGTGTGGGTCAGTGAGTATGTATGAATGTGTGTCCGTGATCAAAATAAATTTCATATTGCATTGTTTTGACCGAAAATGATCTTTAATTTTTTATTGGTTTTGAGAATTTCCCGAAAACGATTACGACACCATGCAGATTACACTTCTTAAGACATAGATTTTCACGTACTTGTCAATACTCGTAATTTTATTAGAAAAAAACTTAAATATTATAATATTAGAGGATGAAATATCCTTTTGATTGAAATCCACAAGTCGGAAGCACTTTAATCATGGTGTTTTTGGAAATTTTCTTTAAAACAGAACGGCATAGAGAACTTTTATCAAAGCCATTTGTTTTTATTAATTGGTGACTTTGTGTTAAAAATTTCTTTACGAAGACTTTGAGAGTTTAATTGAAACGCATATCGATCTTCGCTGTTCAAATGAACTAATTAATTAGTGCATCGTTACCTACTAATTTTGAAAATATAAATTTTTTTTTATTAATATGTTTATTTTTATTAATTAAAATTTTCCGAAAACATTAACTTTGAAAATTAATTGGATAAGGTAGATAAAAAAACAAGAACACATGATTTTGTTAAAATTTTGGACAAGAATAATAATAAACTGATCAAATCATTAAGAAACGATTGTAATTTGATGAGGTAGTGTTTATTTACGTTAATAACTTTCTACTTTGATCATTTGGTTTTTTGAGCGTTACTGAGTTAAATAAACAGTGTATTGGTTATAAGTCGTTTGAATATAATAAGATGGTACATATTTAAAACCAGTTTGGGGTATATATTGTTATGTTCCACTAACACACTTGATTGTTTTTTTTTATTTATTTTTTATTAAAGGCATTTTGATATCAAATATACACGTATGTAAAGTCAAATATGTATGTACATGTATATTTATCGACGATAGTAACGATTTCTAAAACAAGATTTCATTTTTATACCCGGTATATGTATCCAAAAAAAAAAATATATATAAGGGTATTATAAGTTTAGTCCCGTTTGAAATTAATAATCGGTTAAAAAATTGTTGGGTATCATTGTTAATAAAATGACCTAATTACTACATTTCCGCTACACGGCCGTCTGTCCACCTGCCCATCTGTTAGGCATTCCACCTATCTGTCCGTTAACACGATGACCCATAAACGAAAAGAGATAACAAAAGTTTTTTTGTATGTGTGTTCTTCAGTTAAAAACTAACTTTGAATCATTATTTGACATCACATGCTTAATATGAAAATTCATACACATCTAAGGATGTGGATCGGGCCCACGACCTCTGGCATTCTAGACCAATGCTCTACCAACTGAGCTACTTTAGATGTTATGGTAGTGCTTTGCTAACTTTGAATTGCTGTATGAGTAAAATCGGAACATACACTTCCCGATGGGTGGAAATATATCTATCTTTAAAACCGTAAGAGATTTAAAATTAAAAAACAAACTTTTTAAAATACATTGTACAGTTTTGCCACAATTTCGAATCAGGCATCGTAAATTAATCTTGATTACAAAAGTGTATAATGTATTTAGTACTTACCTTAACCATTAATTTGTATTTTTATGCACCTGTGCGTGTGTAAAAAGTAAAATAAACAGTTCACGCATTGATAATGAACTCAGTATGTATAAGGAATTTAAGCGGTTAGTTCAGTTAATTGTTTTCATTTTTTATTTGTATTTACTATAGTAATAATCTAAGTCTATCAAGAACATGCTTGCTGCAGTACAAACTGGGCAAAGCCCTTCCCCAAAGTTTTCCAAAGAGTTATATCCTTTGTTGAATTCATCCAATTTGTGTTACAATATTTCAAATAGCGGTAAGCAGATCGCCCCGGTTAGTGAGGTCTGAGGTTGAATTTTTCATATTTTTAATTTTAGGATAATGTTTTCTTTTAGTACCGCAAGCCATCACAAGTAGTGATACCGCGAGGAGAAACGAGACGAGAGTAGCATGACTCTAATATTTTATTGACTGGTAAAAGTTTTCTACCATATCGTGTCGTCTCATTTTTACAGTTGAAGATTTTCTTGAAAAACTACTAATTAAAAAAAAATCATTTTTGTACTTAAATAAAATCTTTTTTCTATTTATATAATTTTTCTAATTTATTTTAATTGAAACAATAAAGACTATAGAAAAAATTAACCACCAAAAATGATTTGCTATATTGTAATTAGCACCTATATTGTAATTAGCACCATTTTGACCGATTTAAAATCTGTAGAGATCAGAGAGTACTATCGTCTTTCTCTTGAATATTTCGAAAATCAGGATTCTATCTTGTTTCTCTCCTCTGGTCTCGTTGGCTCATCTCTCGCGACATCACTAATCACAAAAATCAATTCACATGTGAAATTCTGATTTCTCATCTGAAAATATGTACCTGCGTATTTATACAAATAACAGAAACTGCATAAATAAAACATCAAATACCAGTAGTTGTAAGAAAAAAACATAATGACTAATTTTCACCGTTAAACGATTATCGTAACTGTGAAATATATATATTTATAAAATATTAAAATTATTGTAAAAATAGCATAAAATATACATATAATAGATTACAACATAAAAATACTGTTTATTTCATTTTTTTTCTTTAAGATAGTTGCCGTGATACAATATTGTCAAAAATATGTCGTGCGTTGCGTATAATACGAGTGAATGAATGTATAGCATAATAAGCCATAATTTTAGTCCAAGACTGTACCGCTAGACACGTTACACATTGGATACTTGTCTGTACGTATATATACAAATACTATCAAACATTTTTTTATAAATTGCAATCCGGCAACGTCGCTACTATTCCGCCAGTTGATATACTGTTTGTTTACATACATGTACTCGTATAGTACAACGTATAGTGACGTACAGTGTTGTCAAGTTGTATCTGTTTAGCATGCCGACACGTATATTTACTTATAAAATACATCATTTGGCGTTGTTATAACTAAACAATGAGACGGTCAATAATTATCGGTTTTCATAAAATACGCAGAACAAATCCAATAATTTTTAGAGTTATTTTTTAAAAGATGCGTAAGTGTCTTTTTTATTAAAAATAAAGAACTGGTAGAAATACTGCTCAAAATATTAGATTATCAAATGATAATTAATAAGAACTTCAGGTTTTTGATATAAAATTTCAAATTCGCCCCAATACCTAGAACAGTTTTTGTATTATAAATACGTATTTCGACTACAAAGTAGTCATCAGTATAAATTAGCTAGTCGTAATTTACTCTTTGACAATTAGAAACAGATAGTGAAAATGTCACCAAATTAGCAACGAATAACATATCCTGAGACAATATAAGAGTAATTTTAATAAGAGTGATGTTAACAAGAGTAAATTTGAATAAACGCAATTTTTAACAATTTCAATAAAATTTCAGTAATTTCAATAAAATTTATTATATTTTAATTTATTTTGTTTAATTTTTATTTTTGTGATTTTCCATCTATTTCTAATTGTCAAAGAGTAAATTACGACTAGCTAATTTATACTGATGATGACTACTTTGTAGTCGAAATACGTATTATAATACAAAAACTGATCTAGGTATTGGGGCGAATCCATTACTCCCCATGTTAAATATTCGAACTTCAATCAAGTTTTTTTTACATGTTTGAGACGGTCAATCGATTTCAAGTTTTCAGTGTATAATAATACCATTAATAAGTGTGCAAAAATTTGGAATATTCTATAATTATGTTCATTAGCAACTACCTTAACTACCTTACGACAACTTCCTTAATATTGTAATAATAAAAATATTTATAATAAATATAAATTTTAATAATTTATTCCAGTTGAATTGTTAAACTAATGAGTGTGTTTTATGAAGAAAATAAAACACAGTTTTAGTGTGTTCAGTGTGACTGACTGACTTGAGTCAGTTGAGTGTTGTTATATACATTATTTTATTTTTATTGATTATTTCACTTCGACTCGTTCGTTGTAAACACATTCATATAATAACGTAACACATTTTTAGTAAATAAATAATAAATATTGTTTTCGCATAATAAATATAACTATGAAAATACTTCATTTAACTTTCATCTACACCATATTAGAGAGATACAAAAAGGTATATACGAGTTTGAGCTCAATTTAACAAATTTTATCGAAGTAAAGACTTAATACCACATCACTGTACAAAAAATTGGGTAAATTGAAAGTAAACGTAGTTAATTCAACTTCGTAGCAGGTAAAAATACGGGAAACCAAAGAAATCAGTTCTTTGAAATATACAACGCATTTGCTACAATTCTATTCACTCAAAACTAGATAGTCCATCGTTGTCAATAAATACATTGAACATTGAACACGTGAACATATGTCAAAACAGACCAACTTCGTTCGATCGTTTTCGTTTTTATTTTGTAATATGAATATGACAAATGGAAACAATAAAAATAATATCAAGAACAAATATAACAATAAAAACTAAAAACGAAATGATGGCAGAAAAATCATAGCAGTATACAACAATTCGCATACGAATGAACTGAGACTTATGTTAATACAAATTTAAAGGTCCAAGTTATCAAACGAACCAATCATATTAGACCATGTGTTATGATCACGCGATTTCGACTGTTTATATGTATGAACTATTTAGCTTGACTTTACAATAGTTGAAAGCATTATCCTATGATTGAGGTAAATTTGTAAATGATTGAGAGTGATTATTATTTGAAATATACATTATTGAAATTAAACGAATGAAATTAATTTGATGTATTAATATCATCGTTTTATTTCATGTAGTTATAGGCCTTTTATAAAAAATTACGAACAAACTTCTTACCACTTTGGGTTGCGAAATGAATACTAACAATGGAAATAGAATAGACGTTAGTTTACAAAAAACAATTTGAAAGCAGGTATTTTAATTCGAAGTAGCAAGAATTAACACGTTTTTTAACTTGTTGACTAGACTAATAGAGCTCTTCCATGACATGACTATTTTCTTTTGATTCGAGTTTCCATTTCAATAACCAAATAGCTAATAATACATAAAATTACACAACTGATAAATGATATTCGATTCCATAATAAATATTGCCATTTATATTCTCTGAATAATGAAAATTGGTTCACATACAATCAATAAACTTACTTACTTTTTAAGGATGTTCTGATTAAAATAATTAATAATTAATTATAACGTTCGATAATACTGTTCTTTTAATTGATTTAAATAAACTGTATAATTCAAAAAATTCTTTCAAATTAATTTGTTAAAACAATATTTGTTACTGCAGTGTCTAATTTACTAACACAGTTGTTACAAGTTTAAATATAAAAAATGTTATTTTCCCATAAGTATATGATAAAAAATTTTTATTTTTAAACGTTGATAACTTTTTCAAATGATTGATCGAAGAGGTTTTGAATTTTTATGGTAACATAATTGCGTGATTAAATTTGCTAAATGTCAAAGATACAGTTCCTGGATATATATATATATATCATAAGGTTCCCGAAGTTATAGAAAAGTTTGTAATCACATAGTAAAAGTACTAATTAGTTTTATATTATTAAAAATGAACTTTAAAGTTTTATCTCTCCATTAATTTGCAAATACTATTAAAAATTATTTCACTTTTAAATTTTATATATGTACGAGTATTTGAAAAGATTATGGCTTGATTTTGTGTTTACATGTAGTTGAAGTACATATAAATCAATTATAAAAGTTTCAGGGGTGGTTACGGGGGTCTTGAATTATTTATTTAATGTTAAAGTTCCAGTTTTAATGCATTGCTCTTTTGAAGAAACCCATATTTTTACACATATTTTGACATATTTTGATAATTTTCACTTGGAATAAAATAAGACGAATAAAAAAAAAACTACGCAATAGAAAATAGAAATATTAACAAAGCAGATTGATCCAATAAAATTCCGGTATGATGGGTCTAAAAAAAAATATTTAAGAAAACAACTAAGATTTCGGGAAAATTTTATTTCTGTCGGCGGTAGCTTAATTGCCTGAAATCTCAAATTTTTTTCTTAAATATCTTTTTTGTTAGGCCCGGTATAACGGGCCGAAATTAAATTTTAATTTTAATTTACGACAAAAAATAATAAACACTATTGTGGACATTTATGAATGTACTAAATAAGATTTTGAAGAATTTTCTAAATGGACTATACATTAGCGATAGCACATCCTTAAAAAAATTTTTCAAATATCAAGGAGATAAAATATTTTTAAATCAATATTTTAAATACGGCTGTGAAATTATTTCTATATGAGTAATTTTATTTTTTTAATGTTTTTAACGACTTTTTTAATATTATTATTTATATTTAAAGAATATTCACAGTAGGTGTAATTATTACTGATTTTTATAAGCTTATAATTTATAGAATACCAAGAATATTTTAATTTTTTATGAGCTGTGATTATATTAATACCGTTGAAAAATCAAGAGCACTTAATATATTTACATTTAATATATATATATATATATATATATATATATATATATATATATATATATATATATATATATATATATATTTATAATATATGTATAATAAACAGATTTCGCATTCAAAATGAACTAAATATACATCGGGTATTTATTCAATTAATTATTTTTTGTGATCCATCATTTCGATTGTTAGATTGATTTTTTTTTAATATTTATTTTTAGTTTTTATTGTTATATTTGTTCTTGTTATTATTTTTATTGTTTCCATTCGTTATATTTATATTTATAACAAAATAATATCGTATCGAGTCTCAATTTGTAGAAATGCATTATTAAGGATTGTGAAATAAAATTTATTTAAATTTATTTAATTTAAAAAACAAATTTTATTTTAAAATCCTTAAAAATAATATGAAGGAAAACGAAACGATGTTCACGTGTTTAGTGCATGTTTGTTGACAACGATAGACGCGGGAGCTTGAGTTTACTATATAGGTTGTGCTGCTTTTTTTTAAAAATATATTTCTGTACATTGGACATTCAAGGCAATTTTATATACATGATTATTGCTAATTTTATGAATTTATTTATAAATACCAATTTATTTAATTTCTCATGTGTTAGTTTATCTATTATATAATAAAAAAGTTTAATTCGTCAATTAAATCTAATTCAATAAAATTATCATGTACTTATTTTTTTTAAATATATAACTTATTTCTATAAATGCCGTTATATGTATTTTAAAGTAAATTAGTCTTGGTTATCACAGTAACTACTGAACTGATTTTTTCTCTATAATGTACGGGTAGTGCATGGTATAGTGGTAATGTTTTCGAGGTCTTCTAATGCCAAAAATACCATTTTTGGTTATTGGTCTGAGTGAAAACCAGCTTTATTAAATATGTATCTTCATAAATATATATATATACACATATATATAGCATCTTAGTTCTGCTAATACGTATAACAAGTACGTATAACATTCTAACATTTCAGGATCTTAGAAATAATTCGAGGCGTATTTTATTAAGCGCTTGGTTCGATTCATCCTATATATATATATATATATATATATATATATATATATATATATATATATATACGTATACGTTATACGTATTAGCCGTATTAGCAGAACTAAGATGCTATATATATATGTGTGTGTATATATATATATATTGAAATAATTAGAGGCGTATTTTATTAAGCGCTTGGTTCGATTCACCCTATATATATATATATATATATATATATATATATATATATATATATATATATAGGATGAATCGAACCAAGCGCTTAATAAAATATGCCTCTAATTATTTCAAAGATCCTCCCATTTTTTAATAACATCCTTTTTTTTTAATAACATCATAACTTGGTAATGAGTTCAATCAACATATTGTTTTTATTACTTGGGAAACTGGAATAATTAATAAGCTTTATTCCAGTTTGTAGTCTTTAGGAATTATAATTCAATTTCATGATAAACGTGCGATTAAACGTAGATAGGGAATATCTCCCTATCTACTACGTGTTAAATTCCAATTTTCAAACACTACTTCCTACAAACCAAGACTGAATCGCCCTCAAAAAACAAATTTATGTGAAAATGAATAAACCCAGCTCGTTATCTAAACTTTGCCTCAATGCGCGTATAACCTTAATAAAATATTAAATTGGAATTATAAGTTTTAATAATAATTTACGACAACAAACCTACTCCATTAATTGAACCATCTGCCTTAATAAACCATTTTTTATTTGTGTTTTGGCCTCGCTTATAAAGATCTAATCTAAATAAATAAATCTCATTGAAAATAAAATATAAAATCTACAAAAAAAAAAACCAAAAATTTGTGATCATTAAAATTTCTAAAAAGTCATATTCACTAATTTACACGTTTCACAAATATATGCAAAAATAAATACTTATATTTAAAAAAAAAAAACAATACCCACAAATCAATAATTAACTAACGCAAAAAAAACAACAGAACTACATAACAATCTACAGATCGTTTGAAAATCTATGGAAGAAGTAAAAAGAACGAAAAAAAAAACAACATTATAAATAGTTTAGATATTGGCTGGCTTGCTAGTTCGCTTGCTGGCTGACTTAATGGCTGGCAGCTTGGTTTATTAGTCAAGATCAAGGAACCATAAAACCAATGATGTGAATAAAAACTAAACAAAAATCGATCATGTGTGTATGTCTGCAGAAGCATTTATGTGGATGGGTTCAATAGCAACTCAAATTTGATTAAGACAAAATATGATTTTCGGTAAAAAGTGGTCAAATTCTCCTATTTCTAAATTTTCGTGTTTTAATTTAAAGTGTGTAAGGCCGTCTCCAAGATAAGATAACATCATATATAAGAAAAAAAGACATTTTCTCATATTTCGACAGTCCGTAAAATTTTTCTTTATATAAAAGTACCACAGAATCTTTATTAGTATGACAATTGGCTCTCGATCAAATTGGCTTTACTATAACATATTGCATATGGTATACCTACACATATACCTACTTGGATTTCAACATATATACCTACTTGGATTTCAGCCAATTTGATCGAGAGCATATCTCATAAGGATTCGGCGGAGTCCTTTCAATTCACTTCTTATTAATTCTTCTTCTTTCTAAATTTATTTTTTTAAATAAATTCCATATTTTAATCTGTTTTCCTCGTTAAAAAACAAGAAACAGAAAACTTTTGTAATTTCCCTGACGATTTAGCCGTTTCGTAAGTTGTCCACCTACGTACTAAGCATGCTAAGAACGCTTGCCAAACACGGCCGTGAAAGCAGTACAATAGTCTGGTGTCTTAAATGAACCATAATAATGCTTCTCCCGCATGCTCCTGTAAATTCTTCGTATTTTAATATCATACTTTCTATGAGCAACGATATTGAAATTTCACGTAGAATATGTATTTAAGTGGTTCCTGCGGTTGATCGGTAAAATTCCCAGCTTATGCATTTATACGAATTATCCTATTCACACCTTTTTAGTGAACACAAGGCAATGAGACTTCCTTGCTTTGCTCCATTATTACTAGACAACGATATTCCTCATTTATTCCGCTAATTTTCCACCTTTCAATCTTAACTAAATCAGTGTGTACCGTGTATATAAGCAATTATCTCAGTTAGTTGTTATTTTCACTTTTTAAGTTTGTTCTATTTTTTTTAAATATCTATTAACCGAGGTTTTCGGTTGAATATACTTGGATATTGTCGTGTACTCGCTACTTAATCATAATTTACTTTTATATTTAGATACCTTTGCGAACACACTATATATGCCCTTTGTTACTTCGGTAACTATCTCTTGTTACTTCAGGTACTATCAATAAACTATTGATTGATTATTTATCAAGCAAAATAACTTTTGGTTTCAATCCAAAATTGGCTTTTGAATTTCCGATCTAATTGGAATTCTCTCAGCTACACCAACAGTATCTTGGTATATTTCAACATATGCTCTTACAAAAAGGTTAAAAAAAAGTTGCAAACACCTGTCTTAAGACCTGGTTACACGGTGCGAGCTACTGGTGTTGACAGAATATAGCTACTGCCATTTGTACTGGCATAGCAGTATCTCGACTCGCCTCATCCGGTCACACGAGCGCGAGCTGCTGGCGTGACAGTAGACAGCTACTGCACCTTTGTACTAGCATGTATCATGTCCCGCGCAATGTTGACGCAAAATTCACAATTGATCATCGATCATACCACAATAAAAAGGGTACCAAAAATACTTTTCGCTGAAATACTTCGATCTGTTCAAGCGACGCTTTACGCAAATCTCTGTTCTTATAATTAGGATCCAAACAATTCCATAAGTTGGTTGATCCTTGTATAGGTCCACAAACTTTAATCTTTGCTCGGAAGTCCGTCTATCCGCTGTCATTTTGTCTGTCGAAACAATATAAATACGTGATGCAGCAGCGAATGCACCTGGAATGTGCCTGAGCGTACGAGCTACTGTCATTTCGTTAAAAACGTGCGAGTTGACGTCCGAATGGCATGCGAGTGGCGTGTTGGGGGAAGACGAGTGGCGAGTAAAAACAAAAAATGTTGTAGCAACTCGGATGCCAGCTACTGACCGACTCGCACATGACAGTAACTCGCCTCACCCGGTCACACTGTGCAAGTTGCTGCACTGCAGTAACTCGCCTCATCAGCTCGCACGCTAGCTCGCACCGTGTAACCAGGCCTTTAGACTATAAGTATACGGAATGCTAAATGAAAATAGTCAAAGAATCAAAAGACTGTGTATATATGTATTTAAACCGGTTACAGACGAATGCGTTTTGTGTTGTTGGAGTAAAAATATGATAATGAATAAAAGTAGAGGAAATAATTGTTGTTGATTTGTGTGTTTGGTTCTTTCTTCAACTTCTTCTTCTTGTACTTCAATATCACTGCATTCAGAGAGTAAAGAGTTGGTTGATTCGTTTTCTGAATACACCAGAAGACAACACCATTACAATCTCCGCAACATTGAAATTCAAATAGACGTAATATTAGCAGCAGAGTTAGTACAAGAAATTATTAGTGATATCCACACTTGAATGGGTTTTAGAATGTTTACGATTTTATAGTGCCACTAACAACCCGCATTGTGTTTGTTTATTGATTTATTGGATTTGGTTCCACAATTCTGTGCAAATAAAATTATCTTGAGTGAATTCCCTATTTTCATCCAAAAAAAACATCGCATGTGTACAGTTTTTACAAGTGTGACAAAAAATTTTGTGGAGAAGTGCGTGTTTAAAAAATGTAAATTGTTTTGTTTTTGTATATTTTGGATATTTTAAATGTAATCCGCCTGTTTTTTTTGGGTATTTGGAATAATTTTGGGTAAGTTCTAACTTATAACGAATTTTATATATTATTTTATTTATACCTTCAGTTTGAAATTCCATTGAAGTTATACAGCACTTCGGGGGGTTTTATTTGAGGGACATCAATCATTAAATGGATTATATTTTTAAGTTATCACAAATGGCATTAAAGGCTTACGAGAATTTATTTATAAACACCAAAAAAATCAATTTCCTTTGAGAAAACTCTCGTTTCAATTGAAACCATTTAAAATGTAACCATTTTCAAAAAGTTTTAGTGTTGTGGGAATGGTCTTACAGACTGAAACATGTGTCAACAATAAAAATGTACCCAAAGTAAGCGTTTTTGTAGTATTTGCATATGTAAATACTTAATATTGACAATATGTTTCGCATAGTAAATATCCAAATAATAGATGTAAAGTTCTTTAGCAAAAGCACTTCTTCAGAAAAAGTTCTTTAGCAAGTTGTATAGATCTTTAGCAAATATCTGTTAAAAAAGAATTTCTGTTGACAAACCATCATATCTTAAATAATTACACAGCCCTTTGTCGTAAATAATTATAAATAGTACTTTTTTAACGATCTTTTACAGTTTAAACTTGATCTCACAGCAAATAGAAAACTTGTTTTCTATTGTATTATAGGGGTAGGCTTTCATCCTAGAACGGAGATTTTTCTTAAGCAAAAAACTTTGGTTTTAAATAATGTAGACTTTCGAAATACTTTATTTTTACAGTGCTGGTATTTAACTCCGTTAATGAACTGAAACGAATTAGAAATACATATTGCTTCAACTTTAGATGAATTGAGAAGCTACCTGTAGTACAAGAGGGCGTGACCCTAATGCTTGTCTCAGAGAATACCTATACCGGATTTATATATTTGATAGAAAATATGCCTACACGAAAAGAAAACTGTTGGCAAAGAAAATTGACCGGTATTTTTCTATTTTAATTAATTAGACTAGGTTAGTTACTCTAAAAAGTGCTTCATAAGTAATCCCGCACTTTTGGTTGGCAAAAGTCCCCGGCTCACCCTATGGGATTTAAGCATATTGCCTTCTTTATTTCAGTTTAAAGAATACCTCTTTCGCTTTTTTAAAAAGCTAAAAGCTTGACCAAAAACTAGACAACACAATTATCTGACTTTGTTAATCGTATATACAGGGTGGGTCATTTTAAACAATGCATTTATTTATTTCTTGAGGAATCGTTTTTGGTAAAAATGAGGCGAATAGTAAATGTTTTATTCGGAGCGGGGTATCCTATGTTGATCTTGATCAACTTGGAATTTTCAAATGGGTAACTACATCTGTGTTGGCAGAATCGGATAGCTGAAAAAAAAACCATTAAAACAGGATAATAAAGTCTATTTTCCTTAATAATTAACTATTCTATAGCCATTTTAAACAAATGAATTTCCTAGTATAAGATCTTTAGAAAAAATTTATCAAGAGTAAAAAGTTTTTATTGGTATCAATAATTTACGGGCATTGTTTAAAATAGGACAACCTGTTTATTGTTAAATTTGTACTTCAATAGGCTTCCATTTGATATCCTACACGATGCCTTGAAAAAATGTTTTTGTCAAATCCTAATTAAACCCATTAAGTTAGCCATCATAATAAAAATTCAACTTGTCTGTGACAAACGAACGGACAAACATCGAAACTGACTCCATAAGTGTTCTGTTTTGCCAATTTTAGCACAAAAGGTGACATAATGACGATATGCATATTCTTCTTTAAATGTTTTTTTTGTTGACTTAATTTGAATTGTTGGTATGGTTGTCATTCATTTATGTTATACTAACGGTGGTGACTTAATTTGACATTTTAGTAATATGCCTGAACCGGCACACCTGTACAATATTTACTTTTATACAGGTGTGTCGGTTAGCGGTTCATTTTCTATGATTCTCCTGAATTTCATTGTGGCATTTTATTAGGCATCTTTTTTATTAACTAACTCAACTTTTCTTAGATCTACCATTGGCCGTCTTATGTTCACGGGCATATTAATAAAATATTTTAATACTTTAAAGATATTCTTTGAGACAGGGTTTAGTGTTATGGCCTCTTGTTTTTGATAGTGTTTACAATCATCGTTTCTAAGATTTTAATTAAATAATGATGTCTTTTCAAAGCCATGTTTTCACGATTTCAAAGAATTCTCGACTTGTGAGGTCTACAAGCCAATTTGGAAACTAAATTATACAAAAAAAGTAAATAACTAAATTCTTCACGCTAAATTTAAAATAAATAGCTAAGCGTTAAATATTTAAATAAAAGTCTATCATAAACGATTCTATATATACAGTGTGTTCATCTGAAAAGTTCCCACCAAATATTTTTTTTTAATTTAGACAAAAATGTTTCAAACTAAAGTTGCTTTGCTTAAAGGGGGTAACATAACATAATAATAATATTTTTGTTCCATGCATCCGTGGTACGTGGTACAACCTGTCTATTAGATAGATAGTAGAGGCTGCCCTGGACGGGCTACACTTCGACCATAAGGTCCATTGTGATGCCTAAGGATGTGAGGATGTGAGTGGAGTGGAAGGAATTTTTGTGTATAGACTAGGAATTGGTAGAATATGCGGATGCAGCCGACTATTAAAAGGAACCATGCCGGTATTCATCTGGAGTTCGTGAAGGAAACTGCAGAAAACCTTCTCAAGCATAGCCGGTTTCTTCGTTCTTGTCCATACGTCGACAGTTTAGTCAATTAACCGACCCTTTTTTTTTAATAATTGACAAACTGCCGATGTCGGGATTCGAACCCATAATCTCCCAGGTTTCAAGTAGGCATACTGCGCAGACTTAACGCCTTGACCGCTCGGCCACTTGGACTCGTTACCCGTCTATTAAACGGTAAAAGATAGGGAAACTTCTAAGTTCAAAAAACTGTTTATCTCATTAAAAAAATCTTTGATACTTTTTTGAAACTTTTGTTTGAAACATTTTTTTTCTAAATTGCATATTTAATGAAATATCTAAACAAAAATTGTGGAAACTTTTCAAATGAACACACTATCTATACACCATAATCTAAGAAGACATCCTAAATTGAATTTTAATTACCATTTAATGCCTAAAATTTTTATCTCATTAAACGGATATCCGATAGTAATTACACTTAATTTAGCAAAAAACAAAGTCCTTGACTGTAATCTTTACCACTTTTTATATTAAAATATTATTAAAAAATTATAAACTTATGTTAGAAACAAACCAAATAATTATATTTATATAAGTAATAATACCTACCACCTGTTATAAAATAATTCTCTAAAATATTAATTAATTATTTAAATTATACCATAATTAAATAATGTGGGTATTTTTTTTTTTAAATATAGAAAATTATATTTTTAATAATATTAAAATACTAAAAATAATATTATTAGAATCATATAACCACAAAAAATTTATATTAATAAAATATAGTTTTTAATCATATAATTATTATTTTAATATTTTTTAATTAATTATGATATTTAATTTTTTGTACAGAGTGATACAGTTTAAAGAAATTTTAGTTTTTAATTTATTAATTAATTTAAATTATTAATTGAATAATTTTTGTATTATATTTTTATACACAGTCTGGGTGAGTCTTAAGAGATTTGTCTTATAGATTTATTATATGAATTTACTCAACTTTGGAATGCAATTTACTTTTTCTAGAAAGATTACAAAAGTAATGGGACTGATTTTTACTGAATTATTTCTTACACTTTTGATGTGAAAAGATCAATAGTGAGACTATACAAGATTTTATACAAGATTTATATGGGTTGTGAAATGGAACTTCGGATAATATAATGTCACGGTTATGTCACGGTAACGATCGGTTATGTGACAGTCGGAAATCATCGGCATTGTTATGATAGAAGATATCACCTGTTCGTTTTTTGCCAACCAATCACATTGCTCATAGGAAATACGACATTATTTGTTCATATTTTCACATCCCAGAATCAAAACTTATTATACCCAATATATAATATTATAATATATACCAGGTTATATTAAGTTAGGTCTCGACTTTGTAACGGTTGAAAATGCTGATTGCAGAAAAAAATGTTTGGTATAGGTGTTCATAAAATGACCTAATTGCAGATTTACGTATATCCGTCGGTCCGCCCGTCTATAAACACGATAACTCAAAAACAAAAAGAGATAGCGAGCTGAAATTTTGTATGTGTGTTCTAGAGCTAAAAAATAAGACTAGAATCGGACCATGTTTGGTAACAATTGGCAAAACTGCCTATTTTTGAAATCGTAAGACTATTATTCATTAATTCAGTATATTAACTCAGTTAATTGCTTAACTGTACACTCACTGAGTTAATTGCTTAAATACCCGGTATATACTGAATTAATGAAAAATAGTCTTACGGTTTCAAAGATAGTCAGTTTTGCCAATTTTGCCCAAACATGGTCCGATTTTACGAACTAGACCTTAATTTTTAGCTATAAAGTACACATACAAAATTTCAGCTCGCTATTTCTTTTCGTTTTTTAGTTATCGTATTTACAGACGAACGGGCGAACAAACGGATATGCGTAAACCTTGTTCCAACAATCATCATATTATGGGAAAAAAGAATCAATAAATTAATTATTTTTGATTAATATAACCTGGTTACTCGAGCTACAACTATCTTACAACATCTCACTGAGAACTGTAGGATTTTTGAAATTACATTTCAAATTTTGCCCCAATTCCTAAAAAAAAAAAACGAATACCAGAAAATCAAGGTTAGCTTCGATACCCTCACTTTAGTGACAAAAACAATGCAGCATAGTCACAAAACGATACCGTCAATAAATAGGTGGGGTTCTCCACATACCTAATCCTTTAGTCAGTCAACTCAAATAATCCTCAGGACAGATCATACCCTCAGTCAAATCAGATCAAAGACAGAACTTTTTTTAATATAACATTGTGAGACACGCACCAAATTCTCTGAATTCATATCCCAGAGATGGTTGCGATTAGCTAATTCATACTGATGATGAATATATTGTAGTCGAAATACGTATTTATAAAATACAATTAAATGTTCTAGGAATTGGGCAAAATTTGAAATGCAATGATATAATCAATTTAATATTTTTTTTAAATATCATTTAATTAATCGAATTTTTATTATAGTTTATTTCGCTGATGAATGAAATTTCTATACTCCAATGTTGGTTTTTCTAGTATGACAGCTTTTAAAAAAAAAAAAAAAATATATATATATATATATATATATATATATATATATATATATATATATATATATATATATATATGTATATATATAAATATATATATATATATATATATATATATGTATATATATGTAGTTATATATAAAAATATATATATATATATATATATAATAGCACATTATATAACAATTATTACAGTACTTTTGCATTCATTGTGTTTTGTCAGAGATGGGGTCAAATCTCACCGAATAAATATAAATAAATTATATTTTATATTTTATTAAAAATATTACAATTTTTTTTTTTTAAATATAAATATATCCGGTCGAGAAATAAATTAAATAAAACAAAAAAAATTGTTGTTGTTTTTTTTTTGTAATATAATGAGAGCTCGTCAAAGAAAAATAATTTACAAAATTTTTCTCTCAAGCATAATGTTTATTTTTTCAATGTAAATTAAATTAGCCGGTAAAAGAGGTCGTTTTAATTAATTACATGTATGTGTGGTGTAATTAAATCTTGTGTATGCTATTAATATAAATTGAAAACTTCTTTACAGAATCTTCAGATTAAGCCACATATATATTGGGGGTGTATGACTTGTGGTAAAATATCCCATCAAAAATATAGCATTAAAAAGCCTATGTTCTCGCCTATTCCCAGAAAAAAACATGTACGTGAGGTACAAGTCCGTTATATGGGCGTTTTCTTAGTAGCTATTGAATATTTTACTTGGCGAGTTTATATATTACCTGTTTCGGGATTCGAACCCATAACCTCCCAATTCCAAGTAGACATAACGTCTCAGACATAACGCCTTAGACCGCCCGGCCACTTAAACGAAAAGTGATAACGCACTGAAATTTGTGTGTGGATTCTGTGAGCTAACAGTTCATAAATTCAATATATACCGACTATTTAACCAATTAACTCAGTTATTTGGTAGCTTCTTCTGTGTTTTTTTTAAACTATAATTTCTATAAAATCGATAGATAGAACATAACTTTGAGGCAAAGATTAGTACCGACTCTATTTTGTTCTACTTCGTTGATTGAAATCTAGACCATATAGTAAGTGCCTGGAATTATGGAAGTTTACTGGATCAATTCCTAAAGTTGACAGTTTGTCAAAATTAATTGGGTGGTTAAAATTACTGGTCGACTATAGAGACAGAGTATAGGCAAGAACAAAATGACCGGCTATGTTTGCGAAGGTTTTCTGCAATTTCTCTATATGAACAGCAAATGAATATCGGCATATTTCCTATCGAAGTCGGCTGTAGTAGCAAAACTTACCAATCTTAACATATATTCACTTGTCGTCAATCCAAACCAGCCAAGTAGCCGCGCATGTAAAGGCGTTATGTGTACTTGTAACTGGGAGGTTATGGGTTCGAATCCCGACATCGGCAGTTATTTTTCAAAAAAGTGGGCGATTAATTGACTAAACTGTTGGAGTATGGACAAGAACGAAGTAACCGGCTATGCTTGTGAAGGTTTTCTGCAGTTTCCTTCACAAACTCCAGATGAGTATCGGCATAGTTCCTATCAAAGTCGGCTGCAGCCGCACATCCTACCAATTACTAGCCTACACACAAAATTCCTTGCCCTCCACTCACATCCTCAAATCCTTGGGCATCACAATGGACCTTATGGTTGAAGTGTGTCCCGTCCAGAACAACCTCTACAATCTATCTATCTATCTATCCAAATCATTAATTTAATTTATTACTGCGTGTCTCAGAAACGGAGGTAAAACTCCGTCCATTATTATTACCACAATATTAACAAAACGTGTGGTGTCAATGTGTATAAAGATGTCAAAAGAATTTTTTGTCAAGTTCTGAAAGTATTATAACCTAAACGCCATTCAAATTAATTATTGACACAAGGTATAGTTAGTTTAGTTTCCGGCAATTTATTCAGCAAACTTTTTATATTTATTTTGGCTTTAAAGACAACAGTAGAAAAATAAACATTTGTATTCGTTTTAGTGATGATGATTGTTTAAAAATATATTTTAGAATTGCATGTCTAACAGTTATTATCCAAATTTATTAGCATCGCTTCGTGTTTTTTATTTTAAATTTTATTTATAAAGATGTTATATCATTTTTTGTTGCGATGTATAAGGTTGCAGCTACATTGTCAAAACCGCTTTGCTATGATAACAGTTAAGTGGTTGTTTGGGAAGAAATTAAAACATAATTTAGAAATAAATAATTTATGGTAGAGATTTTATTCTCTTAAACATTTAAGTTAAGGCTCAGACAACCCTAATATGACTATTATAGGATTGACCAGTCCGAATGGTCCAGTTGGTTAAGGCACTACTCGGACGGGTCTGATTCAATTCCCAACGGCGGTAGTTTGTCATTTAAATTAATTTTTTTAAATTAATGGGGCGGCTAATTGACTATTGTCGGCGTATGGACAAGAACGAAAGTACTCGCTATGCTTGTGAAGGGTTTCTGGAGTTTCCTTTCACAAACTCCAGATCAATATCGGCATATTTCCAGTCAAAGTCGGCTGCAATCGTACAGTCTACCAATTCCTAGTCTACATACAAATTTCTTATCCTTTAGGGGCCGAGAAATATGGCCTAGAAATGCATACTTGCCAGGCTGTGGCCTTCCCTCCGCCACTACTACTAGGGTTTGTTCGAGTTATGCCACGAAACGAAACGAGACGAGATTAGCATGTCTCTTGAATACTATTAGGGTTTGTTTGAGTGATGCCACGAAACGAAACGAGACGCGAGTAGCATGTCTCTTGTATTGTATTGACTTGTAAATGTATTCTATCGTTTCGTCAAGTCTCATTTTTCCAGTTGAATATTTTCTTAAAAAAAAAACTTTTTTGTTCGAGTATTTATCGAAAATCACGATTTTAATTTACGTCTCGTCTCTTGCTAATTTTCGTTTTGTCTTGTTCCCAGCGTCTCTCGCGGCATCATTAGTTCCTTCCTCGTTTTTGCAGCTTGTTTAAAAAGATTTGTTAAAATTTACTTCATCATTTATATCATTACTAGCACTGCCCGTCGCAGCTTCGCCCACGAAAATTGTAATTTTACAGACCTTATATTACTTAGTATTTAAGTAAATATACTGAATGTTTATGCAAAATTTGAAGTAGATTGGACCAAGGAATCACGTTGTCCCATAAAAATTTTGCCTCCGTTTTTCACCCCCTTCAAGTTTCAGGTCTCTACGATCAGCGGTTTAGGCTGTGCGTTGATCCGTCAGTCAGCCATTCAGGACAAAGCATTTTATATGTATAGATGCGTGAACTGTTTTTTTTAGTTTTTGACCTGAAATTGTGCCCATTCACAAATTTGATGCCACATTGAACAACTCTAGAACATACACACAAAATTTCAGCTTAGTAAAATTGGATTTTATACTTTCTATAATTTTATTAGAGCTATTATTGTATAGCAGCTTTAATGTTGTTGCTAGAACATCAAATATATATACATGCCCATTTTTTATGATGTTTGTCATTTAAAAAATAATTTAATTTACAATAATTATGTACTTCTTTATAAATATAGAAAAATTACAAGTAATCAAGGTTACTATCTACTATTTTTGTAAAAATTTTTATATGAAATTACTAAATTCCAGTCTCAATTATCTACGAATATTATTCATTCGTAATTAATTTTTTTACTTAATAGTCTTTTAATATTAAAGAGAAACGTGAATTTTTTTATTTAAAGTGTGTAAAAACTAAAAATTGTCACAGGCGTATACAGTTATTGCGACTAAAGATCGATTGCGACTAAAAGTTGATTTCAGATGATTAATTTAATTTTTATTATAATTTTTAATATTTATAATTTTAATCCATCTTCTAACCGCATATGGCAAATTGAGGCTAAGATAAAAACCGTTAAAATTTTTCCAATTTATAAATGTGTCCCTTATTATTGGGCACTTTTGCCGTTTTGTCAAAATCGATTAAATGCATTGATAAACAAAAAATATATTGTGAATATCAGCAATAGCGGCGTTGTAAGGCAGGTTTACATCAGATCTTTTTAGCCTCCTTAGTATTATAGTAGGATTGTGCTATTGTCTCTCAGAGGGGGAATCCGCATCCCCTATTGGAAAAACGTATTAATAAATACAAGTTGTATGACTGATAATATATTTTAATTGTTTATATCATTAAAAATAATAAACAAGTTTAATATCTACGGTAACAAAATGCATAGAGGATGAGAAGAAAAAGTATAGTAATGATTACTATAACATATAGTACGCAATGCACGAAAAAAGTATTAGGAATTTTACTGTACTGTATGATAATAATCTCTAGACCACACAAGGCTCATTTTCTCATAAATAAAAGAATGCTCACCATAATAATATTTCCAATGCTTATTTCCGTGAACAGAATACTATACGGCATAGTAATAATTACTGTACTTTTCTCTTCGTTATAATATAATCGAATTCACAAGGTTTTTATTAAACTAAACATATTTTTCCTCATAAATATCCATAGACCGAAGCTGTCATCGATTAAAAACAAAAGATTTCAAAAAGACGCAAATCTTAGATTCAATAATAAAGTGATCAATTTAGAAGTAGAAATTTTATCTGGAAAGATTCAACAGATTTCACAACAGGCTTGCCGGAAAGATTTTGAAGCAGGAATGTCTAATAGAGCCCACATTAGATATACCTGACGGGACTCACGCTAGGAATACCCGAACGAATTCGGAATACTCATCAACATTATATGACGGATCAAGTACGATTTTGATGAATCCGAACCTTGTTAGTGTCAAGTCAGAATTTCTAGTCGGGATATAATCAATAATATCTACACGATTCTACATATAATCCCACCTCTAATGAAAAATCAATTATTTCACCGTGTGCGGTTACGAATTTATCTGAATTTGAGCATGTACACACACAAAAATCTGATAACATTAAGAATCCTTAACATAAAATTTCTTCAAACAACATTTTTTCACGAGTCACGTAAAGTAAATTACAATTAAAAAGATTTCTAAATGTAGATATATACTTAATAATTATAGTTATATATTTTTTTAAAGTAATTAACATCTTTATAAGGTATTAAATAATTAATGCTTGTCATAATTTAGAATAATTATAATAATTACACTACAAGCAACGACCAATTAATCACATAGATCATTCGTTTGTATAATAATTATTGTGTTCAATATGGATTTTCTCATCAACTAAAAAAAAAACAAACAACACAAAACCTGAATTAACGGTTTTCTGTAATTTTTGTAGGTGAACACGAATAAATATCGCAAACCACAATATAATACAGTTTAGAATTAATTTATCAAATTTCTATAATAGTATTTTTCATGTACGCATTTAATCGGTGGGGTCGTAAATGCCATTTTATGTATATATATATATATATATATATATATATATATATATATATATATATATATATATATATATATATATATATATAAAAGATAAGTATATATAAGAAACTAGCTGAACTGGAATTGGAAATAGACAATTGGGGACGCATGCATTACAATTTTATTAATAATGTTCTTAATTTATTAAATGTTGGTAATTAAACAGTTTTATGTGAGGCATTAAATGAATCGGGTTTTAATTGTAGAACACAGAAATTAATATTCTGGAAATTAATAAAAAATTTTCATATGGAATTTTCTACAATAAGTTATTGTGAAGAATAATATATTATAACAAATATATGATTGATTGATGCGATCGATTGATCCCTTTTATATATGATGAGAATTAATTCAAAAAAAGTTATTTTCGCCGTACCTCTGTGATTTCTGTGATTTTTCTGGTATTTTCGGATATGCTGTAATTGACAAGGGGTAAACAAGTAAAATCCTAAACTATAGATGACAATACCAACAAAAAAATATGTTAGGCATAAATTCTCACGAAGGGAAGTATTCAATATTAGTAGCTCATGGTGTAATACCAAAATTTTATAATACCTATTTATATAATATTAGGTTGTTTCAAAAGTTTTGTCCGTTTTTATGACTCTACTTTAAACTGTAATATCTCAGTGAATAATTATTCAATTTAATCGAAATAAGCGCCATTTGAATCAGTGCACTTTTACCAACGTAACACAAGTCGATTAATTTCGTCGGCATAAAAATTGGGTGCTCGGGATTCGATGAAGTCGACGAAGGCCTGAAAAGATGGTAGTCGGTTGGCGAGAGGCTGGGGAGTATGGTGGGTGAGGCAGAACTTCGACGCTCAATTCGTTTAATTTACGGACGGTGATTTGTGAAACGTGAAAATTTCTGTTGATCGTTCAAATCGTGGGGCACCCACTTTTCGAGCTTTTTGACCTTTCCAACACGTTTTAAACCATTAAAACCGCATGGGAGCTGACGCCCAGTTCTTCCGCCATCCCACGCACCATCTGTGATGGGTCAGTTTCCACCCGGGTCACAAATCGTCGTCCTGGATTACTCTAGGTCGACCACTTCGGGGCTCATCTTCGAGGCTAAAATCTCCGGAACGAAATTTCGCAAACCAACGTCGAACAGTGCTTTCATTAACACTATCATTGCCAAATACCTGGTTAATTTTTCGGGCTGTTTCGGCAACGCTTTGGTTCAATTTGAATTCGTAGAGAAAAATTGGCCGAAAATCGCTTAACGTCATAATATAATAATAACCTGAAAAGAGACAAAAAATTAAAATTTGGAAAACAATGAACAACATCAATGTATAGAGTACAAAATTCTCTATCGATCAGTATTTACCACGACACAGTAGAATAAATATTTATTGAGATATGGAACTACAAAAACACATGACATTAAAACGGACAAAACTTTTGAAACAACCTAATACATATATATATACGAATATGAAAACGAATTTACAATACAATTCCAAACCAAATGACATCATAAGTTTACATATTTACAAAACTATGTTTAAAACATATTTTAAATGCAAATTTTATATCGATACAATCAAAAATAAATAAAGTACTACGACGTATAATAATTGAAAGTGATTAAATATAATAATAATAATACCAGTTTTTAAAATAAATATATATCAATCCATTTACAAACAAACAAAAAAAAAAAACAAATTTATTCTATTTTTTTTTTGCTTCAATCCTACCAAAATAAACCCACCTTAAACATAAATTTTAATAAATAATTTATTCAAATCCCCTATTGTTATAAAATAATATTTCTGTTGTTTTTTTTTGTCTTCTTTTAAATGATAGTAAAAGTAAAATGGCATTTTAACAACCACGTTGTGTACTACTTCGACACGTCGACACATAATCGTTGAGACAATTCAATTGTGTCATTTTCAAGAGTCGCTCTCGCTGAGTGGTAAGTTCTCGCCGTGGTAGGTTATATACAAACATACCTACATAGTTATTATTTATATGTAAATAATGGTTTAAGGAAATACAAGATGTTACAAAAATCATTTATATACCAAAGGAGATCCTATCTCCTAAACGGAACAAAAATAGAATCATTTTTAACGCACTTGTATTAGACCTTAACCTGTAACCAAATCTTGCAATTCAACGATGTAAGCAGATTTTGTATTGAATGGGGCGTTACGTGACGATAATCCATTATAATTATAAAAAAATTAAAAATCACATCTTCACATCCTTAGGCATCACAATGGACCTTATGGTCGAAGTGTGTCCCGTCCAGGACAGCCTCTACAATCTACCTATCTATCTAATAAATATTTTAGCAAATCTTGAAAATTTTCCACACACTTCTAATTTTCGTATCGAACTAAAAATTTAATACTGAACTCATCAGGGAATCAAAATGAACTCACAGTTTAGTTAGTAAATTTGGCACAAAATTAAAATTACTTTTTCGTACAAATTTGTGGAAAGAGTTGGTAAAATATAACAAAATTAATTTATAACAAGAATAAACATGTTTAAAAATAACGAAAAATACATACATTTATTTGTAAGTAATGTACTAAAAAGCAAAAATAAATGTAAAAGTATCTTGCCCAATTAAAAGGTTTTTTACATGAATAATTTTTCTTTAATAACTTTGAAAACTTTGGGAGATTTTTTTCGGAAATGTCTGACAAGTGCGCTTGCTTACTTTCACAATCGATAATCCTTTGGAGGTGCTAGCGACACTCCTGGACAAATCCTATACCGAAGGCAATTTCCGAAGTAGTAGGTACTAAGGGTCACAAAATTAGCGCTCATTTTTTTAAAATGCTTCGAAAAAAGTTCTTCTTTTTTTTTCGAAACATTTTCTCTAAAACCTAATTTATAAGGCACAAATGAACTATACAAATTTGATAAATGATCGCTACTTTTGTAGCCCATAGCTCTTCCCCTTGTGAAATGAATTCGAAAAAAATCTCTTTGTTTTAGAATCCATTCATGTATACTATTATGTTAGGGATATCTTTCTAACATCCAGTACTTTTGAGATTGAGACAGTGAAGTATACAATATATCAATGTTTTTATGTAATGTGTTTTATGGATGGGCGTTGTATTCTGGCGGGATAATATTTTATATTACCATATAATATAGAGAGATACGTCTTTTGTTGTTTCAATGTGGGATGAACTTAGAAATATCAAAAAAGGAAACAAAAAACAATAATGTTATTATTAAATTCTATGTATAATTTAATATCATGTTGTATTTAGAGTTCCTGTAGCTTTGATTGAGCATATAAACATGCGAGCAACGAAGTTAGATTGTGTAAACATGTTTGTCAAAAAAAAAACGACCCCAAAAAAAAAAAATTTTTACAAACAAAAAAACAAATTGCATGTAAAAAAAACTGAAAATCTGTTATGAAAAAATGCACTAAAAATTAAAAAAAATTTAAAATATTTTGACAAAATGGAAACCCGACTTCAAAAATCAAATATTCTAAAACAAAAAATGCACTAAAAAGTAAAAAATAATTGCATATTCCTGTGTCAATTTTAGTTCACCTAAGCAAAAAATTTTTAAATATATATGTACAATTATTGTTATTTTTGGAGGCGGTGTCCAAATTTTATGTGAATTTCTCTATGCTGACACCGCCTCCAAAAATAACAATAATTGTACATGTTTGAAGTCGGTTTTTAAAAAAATTTTCTTATTTTCCCATTATGAATGAGTATACCCTTTCAAAAAAAAAAAAAAAATTCGCAAAAATCGGTTATCACATACAAAATGAGGATTTTCCTCGATTTCCAGGGGATCCCCTCACCAGAATGAGATTTGGTGACAATGGGACCAATCTGAAATCAAACCCTTTAAAACAAAAAACAAAAATTCAAAATCGGTTCATAAACGATGGAGTTCTGAGGTAACAAACATTAAAACAAAAAAAATTACAGACTAATTGAGAACCATCCTCCTATTTGAAGTCTAGCTAATAAGACATCATTAAACTACATTTAAGTATTGAAGTTTGACAGCCTAAATAATAAGCAGCTTCTGACCTTGAGTAAAGAAAATGTAGCCCAAGTTGAAACCATATAATTTGCGATCAAGGCTTCTCCACTTTCTATCAAGAAAAAAGTATTGTAAAGACGAAAGTCTTTTATCATGTCTCATTTCAGATGTATCATTGAAAAAAGAAAAATAGTTCATATAAACCAAGGTTTCAAAATGCTTTGTGTCGGGTATTACTTTTATTAGTAATTCACTAAAAACAAATAATATTAATAAGCAACAAATTGTACAAACCTGGGGCACTTTATCTTGAAAATGTCTTCGAGGTAAGTATAACCGTTGAATTCAAATTCAACGTATCCTTTGTCACATAACTATATAACCATATTTTACTTTTTAGTGCGTTATTAATTAAAACGTGTCTTTTAGTTTTTTGATATTTATCAACTAATTTTGTACTAACTCTATTCAAAAATAAAAATATTACATGTTACAAATATTGACCTTCATTCTTCAAATAATATTTAAATTTGAATTTCCAATAAGGTTTGTTTTCGTTGCAGAAACAAAACACGATTATGTGACAAATGCCCATAAATTGAAGAGAAAAAGAATATTTTCTTTGATTGAGTTATACACTGCATAAACAAAAACAGATTTCTTACTAAATACGGTTAGAAAGTTTTAGTTTCAATTTTTTTTTTTGCTTTGCTTTGCTTTGCACAAGTAAGTAGTGACCTATAAAATACAATGTATAAATAAATAAATAATTGGATGATTTTTATATGGCCGATTAAACAAATTAATGTCTTACTCAATTGGATAATAATAATAATCGAGTACTTAATTGCATGTAAATACATTTTTAAGTAACACAATCAGCAATTAACATAAACTGAAATGATCATTTTCAAATCAATGTAAATACTTTTCTCTTAGAGAAGATTTCTTTTAAAGTTATGTCGTTTATTTGCACGGTAGTTTGCAAAATGTATCAAAAATTATTTACACGGTAAAAATGTTTGTTTGTATCGATGGCATTGATTGATTGATTGATTTATCTTGGGGTCTAAAAACTCTTGCACTCCGATCTTAAGGTCCATTGTGCTTGTCCGATATGTTGGCAATAGCCAGGAGCTTGTTTATCAGGTCTTCCTGAAGGATCATATATTCGGGGTGAGATACACCGAATATCCTGTATCTGCTGTAACCCACAGGTTCGCCGTCAAAGATAATGTGGCTGGATGTTTCTTCCCCCTCGCCACACATATCGATTGCATGGAGAGGGATGTAAGTAAAGAATATCGAGTTAAGGGTATTTTATAAGTTTAGTTCTGACTTTGTAACGGTTGAAAATATTGATCAGAAAAAAATATTCTTGGTATAGGTGTTCGTAAGATGACCTAATTAGTCCATTTCAGCATGTCTACACGATAACTATAAACAAGTTCATTAATGGGCAATCTCGGCATACTAGGAGAGTCGGTGAATCTCGATCTTTAAAGAAAAAACTTGCTATAGAATAAAAATTTCAACATATATATTCACCAAAAGTCATATTTTTATACGACAATGTATGTGTAGAAGTAAAATAAACAGTTCTTGCACTCACAATAAACCCAGTATGTACAGGATATTTAATCAATTAACTCAATTAATAGTGTTTTCACTTAATGTAATTTCGATGTGAATAATATCATAAAACCATGTTATGCGAATATAATTTTGCAATATTTAGATAATTCATTTTTTTCGAGTATTTGCTTTGTCTGAAGACCATCCCTCACATCCGCCTTCGTCATGCGCCCATCTTCTCCCGAATCTCCAAATCTGCGGATATTTAATTGATCTGCTGCATCGATTGTCATTGGTACCTCATTATCATCAGTCAAAGCGTAATCATATACACTATATTTAGTTTACATCTTCGTATAGTAGATCTCAAACGAGTATGAGAGAGTACATATGTATACATTAAGCAATGTGTATGAGAAGGAGGTCTTATAGGTTTGAGTGGTTAGTGACCACTCGAACAGTTATGAAAAATATGCTTGTTTATCAAACCTATGAAAGAAATTTCTATATGATCTTTGTGTTTGAATAATCGAATGCTGACTTTCAAAATAAAATTGAATAATTTTGGTTCTTAGTTTTTCAAAGTTAACTCTGAAAAAAAAACTTTTTTTAATACGTAAACAAAAAATTAAATCATAACGTTACTTATGCGCCACCTATATAAGCAACATATAAGCTATATATAAGCGACTTATATAAGCTATATAAGCAACAAAAAAGCCTCTTGGTCAACGTTTATTTTCCTTGAATTATGGATCCATACGACATAATTTCAAATACAAAAAAAAAAAAATTTCAATCATTTATAAGAATTACATTTTTTTTTTTATGATATAAAATATTAAAAAAGAATCTTTAAAATTCAGATTTTTATGACATCTTAATTACCAAGCACTCCGGGAAACTGACACATATATAAATTATACCACCAGTCGTGCACCACCGTCGATTGAAAGAAATTCGTACAGTTTTCTTACCTCCTGTGATGGAATCCCTTGTTTGTGCTGCTTTCCCACTGCGCTTGGTTACCCCCTATGTACCCATAATACACAGATATTTAACATTATTCTGTTTTTATTCTTAGGAAAACTAAATTGTGTTAAGAAACTTGATGTCGTTATTATAAAATTTGAATTTGGCGCAATATCTATAGAAGATGTTTTTTTGTATAATGTATTTCGGCTACAAAGTAGTCATCATAAGTTTTCTCCGAGAAAATATGTCACAATTCGTTGACTGCGTATCTTGATATTATTGTTTTAATAACAATGATGCCTTAAAGCTCGTGATTTTCGCTACTTGACAAAATAAATGTGTTAAAATTTTATTCGATCTTTATAGCTTTCTACAAGCTTTTATTTAATTTATTTATATAAGATGGCATTCAAAAATATTAGCTGAAATAGAAAGTTGATGGCAGTGCCGATAAATGTATGAAGTAGTAGTGGAAGCGGTGGTAAATTGAATTGAGTTTTTTCCTCTTAAAATAAAAATTAATTAATTCAAAATAAAATTTTTAATATAATAAACTAAAAAGCAGAAAATAATATACAAAAAAATTGATTTTTAAAAAGAACCTTTTATTTAATGAACTAAAATCCAGAAAATAAAATTTTTCCACCGAATCATTAATATGTGACAATAAACAAAAACTTGAGATGATCACAAAAGCTTGGGCGAAACCTGAATTTAAAACCTGAATGTCCCCAGTTATTTCAAATATTAGTGATGCGGAGAAAATTTTTCTTTCTAATTTTTATAAGGTAGTTATCTTGCAGTAATCGTGTTAAAAAGTTTCCGCTCAGAACAAACATCAATTATATGAATAGACTGAGAGTGTAGACTATACATTTTTGACTTGAATGTACCTCGTATACTTTTGTTCGCTTGGATTATAAAAAAAAAAAAAAATACAGACGAATTGAGAACCATCCTCCTTTTTGAAGTCGGGTTAATAAAAATGTGAATCTTTTCTTTAATTTATTAAAATAATTAAACTGTCAATAATTTTGTTTTCAAAATATAATAATAACATTAGTGTACATATAGATAGATAGATAGATTTTAGAGGCTTCCCTGGACGGACTACACTTCGACCATAAGGTCCATTGTGATGCCTATGGATGTGAGGATGTGAGTGGAGTGGAAGAAATTTTTGTGTATAGACTAGGAATTGGTAGGATATGCGGCTGCAGCCGACTATGATAGAAACTATACCGATAATCGTCTGGAGTTCGTGAAAAAAACTGCAGAAAACCTTCTGAAGCATAGCCGGTTACTTCGTTCTTGTCGGACAGTTTAGTCAATTAACCACCCCCTTTTTTTTCTTAATAATTGACAAACTGCCGATGTCGGAATTTGAACCCATAACCTTCCAGTTTCCAAGTAGGCATACTGCGCAGGCATAAGGCCTTAGACCGCTCGGTCACTTGGACTGATGAAACTAATGTACTCAGTGTACATTGTCTAGTTACTTAGCCAAATTGCTCGACACGTTTTTTAAATATAAATAAAATTACAAATGTGATGACATTACTACTATTGAAAATACCTGTAATGTCAATCCAACAATTTTTGAGTTTTAAACAAAGTTAGGTATACTTATATTTTGATAATAATTTATCAAAAATTCAGCTAATTTTGCAGACAACGCCGTTGACAACTACCATATGGTACCAATACAAAACAATAAATTTAATGTGTAAATAATTCTTGAAATTATTTATACGCGTTCACGTGTAAATAGACACAACTTTTCATCATCTAAACACAATCATCAAAATATGTTAATCTCTAGTTAATCTGCAATCTGTGTTGTCTAAAGTGTTGACAAGAACGAAGACATTAAATAAAAATAAAAATAAACGTTTAGAATTGATTAATGAAAGTTAAAACTAAATATTGACATAAAAATATCTTTCTTATAGAGATAAATAAATATCCGGATATTTTTATTGTAACTTTAAAATTAACATACTTTCATTCGTATGGATTAACATCGTGGAATTCCACAGAAAGTTTTATTATTTATTTTAAATTTAAAATAATGAATTTCCAAAATTTTGTTAATGCAGGTAATTCTTTAGATTTAATTCTATAAACTATATTAGAGATCTGGGACTATAACTTTGAAACGGTTACAAAACGGCTATAACTTTGGAACGGTTTAGAATTTTGAAGTTTTACTTCTGCTAGTTTTTTCTGCAGTCATTACGAAAATTTATGTATGGGCTTATTATTTCTCGACCTCCTATAGTTTTCTCCAAACATTTCGGACAAACACACAACATGTTTCCTTTTCGTATAGGGTGGCTCATAAGTAACGTTATGAATATTTAATGAATAACTTCTTTTTTTCTGATTTTATTTAACGTTGGCATTTATTAAAATTTATATTACACTTTTTAAATATGGTTCACATTATGTTATGAAAATAATTTCTTTCAAATGGTGTCCATTGTTTGCTTCGACCTGACGTGCTCTTTCCAGAGCATTTTTGTTACTTATGGCGCATAACGTTACTTATGCGGACACCCTATAAACATAAACGTATAGCGGGTATTAACAAAAAATTGTTTTTATTTAATATCTTTGCAAAAACTTTTTTGGGTGATTTATTTTTGTGGACACAAACTACATTAGTATATGATGTGGTCTAATGTGGCCAAAAGCCACATTTAGTTTTGTGAAATAATTTTACGAAACCGTTGAAGACAATTTATTATTAATTTAAGTATTTTATATTTTATGGTAGATAAATCATATTGGACATCAACTTTTATATACTTTGTTTTATTACATTATTATATTACGATTCTTATCCCCAAAAAAAAAAAAAAATTATTTTTAATAAATAATAATAATAATAATGTAATTACTTTTGTAATATCCGTTTGGCTGCCGCAATAAATATCAAACAATCATAAATAACTGTTCGTAAAAATTAATGAATCAAAAAGAAATTTTAATAAAAAACAAAAAAGGTGAAGAATTTATTTATTTCCTTTGGTTTCAAAATTTATGTCAAGTTTTTTTCAAATTGTATTTTAAGAAATCGAAACTGATTTGAGTGTTTTTTTTTTTTACGATGAAATTGAATAATTTGAATTAAGATACCCGATACTCAGTAGCAGAATAACAGCATGCTTCGGGATGCATCTCCGTCTCCTAAGGGAGAATTTTTTAGACTCGATTACTGTTTACCCTTGTATAATCTATATCATACGATATACAAGAATACGAATTTTTACTTAAATTAAATATTGGTATGAAAAGTTAACTCATCCACCAGATATCGAACCCTGGTCCTCTGGATTTCTAGTCTAGTGTGCTACTGTTACACCACGGATGATACTGATGAACGAGTCTATTTTTTTATTAACCTATTACTCTGACATATTAATATTTTATATACTTAAGCGCCACAATGGGCACAGAGGAGCCGTTTATCTAGTAGATAGGGACCCGTTTGCGGTACCCCTCTTTCTAATTATTAAGCGTTACAATACAATACTAATGTCAATTTCCATTAAGGTTACGAAAACATGATATGAAAATTTACGGAATTTTTTCGTTGAATACGCGGATATCAATGATATATTACAATGGGTATATTTTGTGCAAAATGGGGTGTAATCTGTGGATTTTGCAGTGAGATTTGGGAGATGTGCGGTACGTACGTTAACGGTTTGAGCATGCCCTATTTTTAGAACCTATATATATATATATATATATATATATATATATATATATATATGTATATATATAGGGTCTAAAAAAAGGGCATGCGCAAGGTTATATGTATATAGTATATAGTATATATATATATATACTTATATATATATACCATATATATATTACCTTGCGCATGCCCTATTTTTAGACCCCATATATATATATATATATATATATATATATATATATATAGTATATATATTGTGACTTATTTGTTGGAATTTCGAAAAAAAAATTCGGCATTTTCGCCATTCGCCATTTGTACTATGACCATCACAAATTAATGTCAGTTTTTAAAATTTTATAATTTATTTGAACCTTATTGATTTGGTTTTTGAAAATATGCTTCGAGTAAAACTTGTTCCTTACAAATATAGTCCTTCAAATTTTTTCGAAAACCGAATGAATAAGGCACCGAAAACCGAATCAATAATAAAATTCTAAAAATTAACATCAATTCTATAATAATGAATAGTAATGTATCAGAAAAATCCTTCGTGAAATAATTTTGTTATATATCTATTATTTTATTATCTTTTATACTTTTAACTCTATCTGTTAGAAAAGAACCACCTTGTAGATATACAAAATTATTTCTAAGAAAATAATTCGATTTTTTCATCAACTTACATAAATGTTAGCCACTTGAAAGGTAATAGTAGACAACAATTTCTTGTTTCTTTTTCAAGATGTTTGATTTCATACCATGGCATATACTTACAATTTGATTCATTTATAATTGTAAAGTAAATATCAAAAATCATCTACCAGACGAACTTTTATTTAAAACGAACTTTAAGAACAGTTATTTAAATATAAAGTTTTCAAATTTATTACATATTATATATTTGTGTATGTGGTTTTTACTATCAGCATCAAAACTGGCGTTTATTGACGTCAAAATATCTATTCCTACGTTACACTGGTGATTACCAGTCCGAGCGCTCTAAGGCGTTATGTCTGCGCAGTATGCCTACTTGAAAGCTGGGAGGTTATGGGTTCGAATCCCGACATCGGAAGTTTGTCAATTATTAAGAAAAAAAAGGGGCGGTTAATTGGCTAAACTGTCGGCGTATGGACAAGAACGAAGTAACCGGCTATACATGAGAAGGTTTTCTGCAGTTTCCTTCAAGAACGCCAGATGAATATCGGCATAGTTCCTATCATAGTCGGTTGCAGCCGCATATCCTACAAATTCCTAGTCTATACACAAAAATTCCTACCACTCCATTCACATCCTCACAATCAAAGGCATCACACAATGGACCTTACGTTTTCACGAAAAATCTACGACGACGACACGAACTGCCCCTTTTTTCCTTTTTCCAAATTTTTGCAATTGATTTGTGCCGAATCCAATTCGAGTTCGCAGAAATCGACCGTAAAAATTTTGGAAAATGGAATCACCACTTTTGGAGCTGATAGTACAAGTTTAGTAAGGAGAAGAGGTAAAAATCCATTATTAAATATTTACATTTAAATACAAAGCGTAGGTTTGTTGTATAATATTTAATACATAAATTTATCAATACATTACTTCCAATATACGATAGTCATCGAAAGCAATTGCCCTAAGCGATAGAAATTATATCAGAAAGTTTGACTATAGACTTTTTTATATAGGATAACCGCTTTTTTATATAGGTTAATACCCAAAGAGAAAATAGGATAATCTCAAATAGAGCTTCCCATATCCAATAAAATTGTTCGATTACACAATTATTCAGATAAATGATTGTGTAATTAATTAATGATTGTTTAATTAACCATACATAAATAAATGAGTGTTGATGACATGAAAGAAAAACAATAGGGAATATGCATGAAAATTTTTTTCACTTGAATTGAAGCATGTTTACTTGACAAATATCAAGGTAAAATTACTTTTTAAATAACTTTAAAAATAAGCGAGATATGAATGATTAAAATTCCCGATTAGACAAAGAGGGTGATAGCCCTCTTGATATGTTATGTGACGTCATATTACACTTACACCATTTAAAATACACGTAAAACTCCGTTTTTAGTATTTTTGCAAGAAAGAGTCAGATAATAATCTTCAAAAGCTTATAGCTTCCTTGATATTTGTCGGATTTTAATTTCGTTTTTAAATATTATTACATTATTAACAGTATTTTCATATTCTGAAAATAAATGTGAAAAAAAATTTTCATGCATATTCCCTATTCTTTGACTTAAAAAAGAATAAAGATTCGAAAAGTTTTTTAAAGTCGTATAATTTTCTAGCTCTGTGATATACCGCTCTTAATTTTTTAGGTTTCACTTAAAATAGTATAAAATCACTTTTTGACAGATTTTGCTCATTTTTCACAGGCAAAAAAAACGTTTTCTAACAAATCCCAAAGCTTCAGAACTTTTGACCGTAAATAATGCGAGATACTTAATAGCAAAGTAATCATTCTCTCTCATTCTCTCTCATTAGAAGCATGTAAGACTTCATGCCCGCCCAACTATTATCTGTTTTATTTAAAAAAAATTCTCGACAGAATTTAAAAAAAAAAACTAGGAATGCAAAGATAAATATTTCTTAAAAAAATTAGAAAGTAACAATCGCGTATTACCGTTTTGTTTACGAAATTAGTTTAAAATTTTTTTTCTTTCAAAATTACATTAATTAATATATATGTGTATATGTATTTGTTCTATATAATACAAGCCAACCGATTTTTTGTCCTGATTATACAAGATATTGCTGGACTACCTGAACTTTTATTTTCCATTCCATTCAGAAATGCATTCGTCATGTAACAAAGTATCTGGGAAAATCTACAAAAACCACCTTTAGTTCATATAAAGTTAATCTTTCATAACTTAACAGCAATAAAGTTTCACTAGAACAAATCTACACCTACGTCACAGGAAATTCCTCTTTCTACCAAACCATACATATAATTTTGACTAAAAGTTTTATTACAGTAAATCTGATTAAAACCTTTTTCATTTTAATGGTAACACAAATTCGATTCACTATATATAAATGAGATGTTTTTAATAACATATTGGAATTATGCTGTTGGAAGTAATTTTAATTAAAAATGGGTGTGGAACATACAAAAAACGATTTTATTTAATGTTAAGTTTAAATTAATTCGAAATAATGATTCGAGATATTATTTAAAATCTAATACAAAGAAATTAAAATGAAAAACAAAATATTACCATGGCATTTTTATACCCAGTATATGTAAATATACAAGGTATATTAAATTTACTCTCGACTTTGTAACGCTTGAAAATATTGATTGTAGACATAAATTTTTGGCATATGTTTTCATAAAATGGCCTAATTCAGCCATTTCCGCATGTCCGTCCGTCTGTCTGTCTGTCTGTCTGTCCGTGAACACGATAATTTCTTAAAAACGAAAAGAGATAACGAGCTGAAATTTTGTATGCGTATTCTATAGCAAAAAAGTGAGGTCAAGTTCGTTAATTGGCAAAATCGGACGTGTCTCCCTCCGTCAAAGGGGAAAATATACTTCTTTGAAACCATAAGAGATAAAAAAAATTTTCATAACAACAAATCTTCTTCTTTTTAAAGTAGACAACTTTTGTTTGAAAAATTTTTTATAAACCCAATAGTTTTCTCATAATTTGAGCTCAAATAGCAAATGGCATACTATTCAAATGAAGGCGGACATATGTAGATATATAACATCTCATATACTATTGGTATACCCAGTAAAGATATTAACAAATCGAACGTTGATATACAACTCAGTATATACTGGGTATTCAAACAATTAACTCAGTTAATTGTTACATTACTTGTTTTTTTTTTAATATTATTGTATGTACATAAAATTATTATTATTTTTTCAAAATTTTATTATTGATTTGTGCCTTATTCATTCCTTTTTGGAAAATACTTCGGATAAAAGTTGTTCATCATAAATATACTTAAAACTTATTCGAAACATTTTCCCGAAAACCGAATGAATCATGCCCAAATCTACATTAAAATATTGAAAAGGCTACGAGGACATAATATGAAAGAACTCGCGTATACTACTTAGGCTAATATGTATTGAATTTTTAATTAAATATTCATCAGTATCGTCAGTGGTATAACGGTATCACACTCGGCTAGAAATTCAGTAGTCCAAGGGTCAATTAATAAAACTTATTATTTGAATAACCTTATCCCATTTGACGGGGTTTCATTGCCGGCAATATGGTAAAAATTCTTTCGAATGCATTGATAAAACTGTCCTGATGCATTCAAAAGTATTTTTATCCATATGGCCGGCGATGAAACCTTAAACTGAAATAATTGCCCTACAATTTTCCCTTTGACCGATTCTACTCATTCACGAACATGACCTTTATAATTCCATTTTAATTGGACTAAAATTGTGACCACTAAATAGTATATTTTTTATACTTATAAATTTAGGCTGCATTCTCTTTAACCTCGTAGGGATTAAATTTTGTAAAATATTTTCTAAGTAAATGTTTCTGACACGATAGAAACCTATTGCACATATTTCACGTTTCTAGTTTCAATACTTTTAACTCTGAGAAGTATAGACAAATTATTTTATACCTGTAAATTGACTAAGGCAAATTGTTATCCTCATTTATTTTAATTAATAAAAAACAAATCAATTATTATTATTATTATTATTAAATAAATATATAACTGTTATATAATTTAATAAAATGTAAATATAATATTTTTGAGCTTATAAATTAATAAACTAGATTTTTAATAATAAAAGATTATTCATCTTTAATAAATATTCAATTCTGATTCAAATAATTATCAATTTGATTTGGTTTATTGTAAATCTGTTTGTTGCTGCTGCTTAAATAATACCACATTTGTTCATTTTGTTCTGCTCACAAAAGAAATCTCACTCACATACCTACATTTTTAAACTCTCACAAAAAAAATAAAACAAAAACGAACAGTATCAAAATCATTCTGATCTTTTTAAAACGACTTGGGCGAGTGGTATACGATACACACAATCTAACTAAAACCATAAGATGGACAAGTTCGTTGAACCCATAATTTTTAACAGATCTGTAAGTGTGTATTAATAGTTAGTTCTTGCTGTTAGTAAGAATTCATTTTTTTGTTTTGTTTTGTTGTTATATCAGAAGAATTTTAAAATGTTTTTTTTTTTTTAAATATAATTTTGATCTTTAACGAATTGATAATGTATTTTTAATGACACTTAAAAGCTGAATCGTAGAATCAAATATCCTGCACTGTTACCAGTCAAAGTGGCCGAGTGGTCTAAGGCGTTATGTCTGCGCAGTATGTCTACTTGGAAACTGAGAGGATATGGGTTCGAATCCTGACATTGGCAGTTTGTCAATTATTAAGAAAGAAAAACAGGGGGCGGTTAATTGACTAAACTGATGGCGTATGAACAAGAACGAAGTAACCGGCTATGCTGGAGAAGGTTTTCTGCAGTTGCTTTCACAAACTCCGGATTAATATCGGCATAGTTCCTATCATAGTCGGCTGCAGCCGCCTATCCTACCGATTCCTAGTCTATACACAAAAATTCCTTCCACTCCACTCACATCCTCACATCCTTAGGCATCACAATGGACCTTATGATCGAAGTGTAGCCTATCTATCCTGCATTAGTTGGATAAACCTAATTGAAAACTTCTTTTGATCATTTAAAATCTCAAAGGGCAAAATGTAAATAATAAACCTTGTTTTCCACATTTTAAGTGAACAGTTCTGAACCAAAGTAGTCCCAAACAGTCCCTCTGATTCAGTATATAGTGGCGGATTTATCGGGAGGCAAGGTAGGCAGTTGACTAGGACACTCCCGGAGTGTATATTGTAAGACGCAGGTAGTGAATTTACAATAAATTCTAATTAATATCGATTGGCAACAATCGAAGAAGAAGGTGTCATGAGATTGCGTCAAATTAGTCATGTGGTGGATTATTTAACTCATTTCGACGCTGGCGTCGAGTGTCCAGGTGAAAATATACCTTAAAAAAAGGGGTGACAATTTTGAAGCTGCTTAAGCCGGCGAATTGTATTAATCCGCCTCTGATTGTACCATATATTTCCAATTATTTCCGAAGTCAAGAATTGTTAATTTTTCCTCAAAGCAATAACCTTAAGTGTTTAAAAGCCACAATAACTCGAAAGGCCAGGATAATTGAATTAATTTTTATCAATATCCGGCGAATTAAAACATTTTCTAATCATAACTTTTTCAACCTATAATTTTATTTCTTTATTTTCGATATAAAAGTAACTAATTTTTAGTTACAAACTTTGAAAATTATTGTAAAATTCTTTTAAGTTATTGAAAGAGTTTTCACTGTTAACAGAATATTTTCTATAATAAAAATAGACGGAAAAACTTATACAACATTCTTAGTGACAGGCAACTTGTTTTACTTGAATGTTATACACATCATTTTAGAGGTATAAAAAATACAAATAAATATTTTTAGGACTCCGTACCTATAATAGTATGATCAGGTCAACTTTTCATTTCTCCTGAGTGTAATATCGGACAGATTTAAACTGTCAGTTCTATTTCAAATTTGGGCAAAAAAGTTTGATTTTGTTTAAAAACTGCTAAAGTTAATTCATTGGCATAGCTGAGATTTGAAACACATCTTTGATTTAACATATCTGGAACATGAAGCGGGAATTTGTAGAATTTATTAAATGTCTTTGTCAGGCTAAAAATAAATTTTATCATAATAGAGTAAAAAACGATAAATACGTTTCGTTTATTCACAAGTAATTGGACTACAAAACTTTATAGGCACATCTTCCAATTTCGAAAATTAGTTGACTTATAAATTAATAGTTAATTATAAATTAGTTGACTTATTAATTAATTATAAATGTGACAAAACTTTCCCCTTTTTTATAACCAGTCTGTTTACCACATTTTTTGACACTATTATTTTTGCTATTTTTATTACGAACCCACATTACAAAACTATCTTCAGTGGCGTTCATTGCCCACCAATGAACTGAAAGTTATTTCTGAGTAAACGAGTAAAAAGGCTAGGACTGTTTAGTCAAACTGCACGGTTATTCTCTTGGTTTTTGGACTTCTCAATTCAACTTTTTAGTTATTCCTAAAAAGATTTCGGTATAGTTTATACCGGAGAGAGTATTCAGGGAGAGTATCAGGATTCAAATTCTGATTTAATAAAATTAAACCATTTTCAAAATAAAAATAAAAATCTAATACCTGAATGTCAAGGTTAGCGTCGATACCCTCACTTTAGTGAGAAATCAAACGCCGCATAGTCACCAATGAATACCGCCAATAAATAGCACCTAATACACACCTAATCCGTTAGTCAGTCAACTCAAATAATCCTCAGGTCAGATTATACACTCAGTCAAATCGTATAAAAGGACAGAACTTTTTTAATGTCATTGTGAGACACGCACCAAATTAGTAACAAGCAACATATCTTTGAATCCATATCCCAGAGATGACCACATTGTAGTCGAAATACGTATTTATAAAATACAAACAAATGTTCAAGGAATAGGGGCAAAAATTTGAAATATAATTTACAGTGCTGTTTTTTTTCATAATGGATACTATTTAGCATAATAATAGTTACTATGAGTTACTATGCTTTTCTCTTCGTGACATTAATGTTTACTGTACATTTTTCTTCGTGTATCTTTTATGTACATAACCCTCGACGAATTGATGCTTGTCGGAAACATAGTTTTGTTTATACATCAGAAATTGAAAGTAGAATTTAAAAAATTTCCTTCAAGTTATTAAAAGGTATCATCTGAATCGAACTCACGATTTGGTACTCATTGCATGTTGCATATAATTTATTCGTAAGAAACATGACAATAATCTAAATAGTATTATGAGTATTTGTAAAAACTGTTGCGTTCATTCCTTGGGTATAACGGTAATTCCAGATTTTGTATTTTTTGTATACACTCTTTCAAGAATGTATAATATTTAAAATTGTTGCTTTAAAAAATATTAAAATAAATAAAATTATGTAAAACATAAATATTTAACTTGATAATATGATTATTTTAATTTTGATTTTAATAAAATTATCAAATTTTATTTAATTAACAATATAAAACGACTTCAAGCAGTGGTAAATCGTTTATATTTGGAGAACATTCTTCAGGAATAAATATTTCATTCAGTTAATTCTATTAATTTATAATCAACTTTTAGAATTGAGGCACAAAGAAATGAACGATAAATACATACGAAATTGTAAAAGAACTGTAGTAGAACGTTTCCTTGTTTTATTTTTTTTTAAAGATTTTGTACAATGACCTGAATTTTGACTGGAGTAACTCGAGCAATTAGCTGGCATAACTCTAGAAGTCCTGGAGTAATTCTAGAACTGAAAATTAGTCCTCTGTTTTGCTGCAGGCCTCCAATACTTCATCTAGATACAGGGGTGGCTTAAGACAATTTGCCAACCTAGGCAGCTGAAAATTTGCCACCCACTCTTTTTGCGGTACATTTTCATGCTGTCGCTCAATGCTGTCGTAAATTCGCAATTTTCGTCCAATGTTGGCATCCACGTAGAAACTGCAACTCCGGCACATGCAGTGTTAGATGAAATAATTTAGAAACAAGACAAATTTTTAAAAAAATTTTAAAATTAAGCTTTTGTTTAAACTTAATTATAGTAAAACTAATTTTCTACAACTTTACTTCTAATGTGTTTTTCGAATTTTCTCAATATTAAGAGTGATATACTAAAATTTGTGTTTCCCCCGCCCTCTAAACCCCCTTTTCCCTCTCCGATTCCGGTCATGCTTATCATAAAAATGTATTGTCATCAAAACTGAACCAACCTGTAAAAATTCAACTCCGTAGGATAAGAGGAAGTGGGTCAAATTTAACTTGCAAGATTCCATTACAGACAACAAGACAGGTGAAACTAAATAAAAGCTTGTAAAATGCTATAATTTCACTGCCAAATTAGCTCGGCGCTATTTTTTTGCGGGCCAACGCTAAAAAACGTCATCGATTCTGAAACGTCACGTTGCTCTCACGACTCTGGCGTCAAGAACACCCTCATGAAATTACAACTAATTATGTGGAGTATAATATATATGGGGTATATAAGATTAATAGGCGTTATATCTAGTGTAAACGATCAAAATTTACCACCCTAGGTGACTCCTTGCCTACCCGGTAAATACGCCAATCTAGATCAGGAATAGCAAAATTAGCAAAATGCAGTAATCTGAATAAGTCAGTTCAAAGTCTGAGCGCCACTTTAATAAAGTGCTCTTGCAGCGCATCGAGTTTATTGTAACATAAAGATTGTTTGGTTTGGATGCTTTTCAAGATTAAAGTGACTAAAGATCCTATGTAGGATTCTGTAAAAGGCCTTTCACCCGAAAGTTTTATATTTATCTAAATCTAAACTTAGATTATCGCTCGCTTAGAAGATTTAACTAATAAGCATTTCTTATCACTTCTTGTTATTTTTTAAATTTTTCTTCAAAAACATGGATTTCTGGCTCACTAAGTCTTATCACTTCTTGTTATTTTTTAAATTTTTCTTCAAAAACATGGATTTCTGGCTCACTAAGTTAGAACAATTTTCATTCGCAGCACATTTTATCCGAAGCATGAAAACCAAATGAATAAGGCCAAAATCAATTTCAAATTTTTGAAAAATGATCGCTACTATTGTGGCCATGTGCATGTATCCGTGAATTCGATTTTATTGATCTCGTCGCCAACTTTAAATCCCTATACATAATGAAGGCTACAAACCTGGATAAAGTGTTATAAGCCTATAAGACATGGTTCAAATTTTTCAAGGTCAACAATATATTAAAAAATTGTTTGATGAAATTGGTTATAAAATAATTTATTGGTAAACAGAAATAATAAACATTTCTAACTTACAATTAAGAGTTAAGTTAATATAATCGTTATTAAAAAAAATAGTAAAACAGGATTATTGACCAAATAATTAAGTTAAGAAACCGGTTACATTAAAAGGTTATCCATAAACATAAGGGTCATTGCTTATTAAAAGTAACTCTTTAAATTGTTACCAGTTTTTCGAAATTGAGAAGTATTTATTAAATTGGTTCTTTTTTCGCTTACAGGGTGTTTCAAGAAAAATGATGCAAGATTGTTGTTCGTCGGGTGGAGGCGGAGGTGAACGAATACGTCGTGAACGAACAGCTCCACTAAGTCCACGACTAGCATTACGTCGAGTTTTGTTATTGGCTGAGGGTCGACAATTTCGTGAAGCTGCATCAGTTGTCGCACGTCTTGGTCCGGCTGGTTTAAGTACAGTGGCTTCGGAATTACCAATTGATTTACTTGTTGAGTCGTTACCACATTCTGCTCAATTGTTAGAGGTGCTTTTTAATCGGTAAGTAACTTTTGAAAAATAAAGAGTCCTTTACACAGGAACGCAATACATGTAACATTGCTTATCATCTCGGTGTTTTCACTGGATGCTGAATCTGGATTCTATTTCTGGAAATTTCTACTTACATTTTGTTGGGAACTGGCAATGGGCACAGCACTCTGGAAAAAGTGTAGAGTTTTTATGAGTTTTAGCACTAAACTCTGCATTGAATACGATCTGTAAAAAAGGAATATTATCTTATCAGAGTACGTTTTCGGAAAAGTTTTTATGCGGGATAGTTTGCCATACGGTATCCACTTTGTTTGACTTTAAGGCTGGTATTCAAGGCTTCACATTTAAGGCTGCACGTCTAAAATCAAAAGGTCTCCATGTATGTAATTTGAATGAGGCAAAACCATATTTTTTTAAAATTCTGATATAGCTTTGTCCTGTGTTAATTTTAGCTAAATAAGGGTTCGTTTTTATTAGATGTACTCTCCTCTACAAGAATATGAGAAAATCTAAATTTCCGGCTGTGGCAAAATAAAATCGCTTTACACAGATCATATTTATAGCGCGCTTAACACGTTTGTTCTCTTTGAATGAGAGTATGTGATACTGAATCCTTCATGTATCGCAAACCTTTACGTGCAGTGCATCCAAAATTTATTTTAAGATAAAACAATCTGTGATTACCATTATCCATAGTTATACATACTTTTAATTACAGTAAAACTATCTATATCAAAATAAAAAATATACTTTTTTTTGTAGGTTAGTAGCATTAGGGTTACGTCCAGCAATATCAGCTGATCCAGTTGTTTGGCAATTAGTACGATTATTTGCATCGCATCAGGATTCAGCGTTACGTCAACGATGTGGACGTTTAGTACAAGCATTAGCTGAATGGCAACCTGGTTTACGTGGGGAATTAATTAATAGACGGCGTGCATTAGATCATGCTGTTGAAGGTATGATGATTCATCAAAAAAAAAAATGTTTATAATTTAAGCTAAGCCCTTGTACATAATAAGCGTAGCATGAAGCATAACTTTTTCTGGGGATATTTTATTTTATATTTATGATATGGAATTAGAAAATACGTAATGGCGGTGTTGGAAAATACTAAATAGTTTCAAAAAATGCTTTTATTCGCCACTATCATTAAATAGTAAATTAAGAGAGTGAGGGGACGTATTCGATAAATTCCTTTACTAAGCAAGCCACTTAATATATCCATTTCAAACCAAAGTGTCCTGCACTTATTTACAATTATGCATTTCATTATTTTCTTTTTAGTGTGTTACTAACACTTTTTAGTGCGTGTTTTTAAGTTATTTAAATCATAAACAATTATTTTTCTATTAAGTAATTACATAAGTGTTCCATTTTCCCTCGGACACCAACAAATTTCTATATAGAGGCTTTATTTTCTTATTAGAGGCTTTATTATTTACAAACCTAATTACATATCTATACAACTTAATTAAAGTATGTTAATAACGAATAAAAATAACAACTATAACTGAGTTAATTTCTTTAATAACCAGTATATACTGAATTCATTATCATTACGAGAATTGTATATTTTACATATTAGACATCCATATATGTATACAAATGCAAAGTAATGTATAAAGGTTTTGTTATCAAGAATAGTTTCAGATGTTTGAGCTGAAATTGTGGCAAAACTATGCAGTTTATGAAAAAATTTTACAAACAAAGTTGTTTATTTTGTTTATTACGATTTGAAAGACATATATGCCCCTCCTTCTACTTGTAGCGGGGGAATACTCGGAACGAACTAGCCTAATCATGAACTTGAAGTCACCTTTTTTAGCCCTAGAAAAAAACACATAAACTTTCAGCTCGTTATCTCTTTTCGTTTTTGAGTTGTCGTGTCTACGGATGGACGAACAAATGGACTTTCACAAATGGACTAAGTAGGTCATTTTATGAACACCAATACCAAAAACTTTTTATGCGATCAATATTTTCAACCGTTACAAAATCAGGACAACACTTATAATACCCTCATATGTACACTTGGCCAAAAAAGTTGATGCCATTTTTTTTTAATTTTAGCAACTGCATTGTTTATAATTATAAAAAAATTTGCAGTAATTTATTAGCTATTTACAGAAAAAATTACAAAACAAAACAAGAAATTACAAATATCTGTTTATATCTATTTTTGACCCGACTTCAAAAAGGAGGATGGTTTTTTGTTTTGTTTTCTAATATTTTCCATAAATAGCTTTACCGCAAATTTTTTATGACTCTTTAAAATTTTTTAAAATTCAATTTAAATAAAACCTATTTTGACAAAATGGAAACCCGACTTCAAAAATCAAATATTCTATAACAAAAAATGCACTAAAAAGTAAAAAAATAATTGCATATTCTTGTGCCAAATTTTAGTTCATCTAAGCAAAAAATTTTAAATATATATGTACAATTATTGTTATTTTTGGAGGCAGTGTCCAAAAGTTAAGTGAATTTCTCTATGCTGACACCGACTCCAAAAATTACAATAATTGTACATATATATTTAAAAAATTTTTGCTTAAGTGAACTAAAATTGGCACAAGAGTATGCAATTATTTTTTTACATACTTTTAGTGCATTTTTTGTTATAGAATATTTGATTTTTGAAGTCGGGTTTCCATTTTGTCAAAATAGGTTTTATTTAAATTGAATTTTAAAAAATTTTAAAGAGTCATAAAAAATTTGCGGTAAAGCTATTTATGGAAAATATTACAAAACAAAACAAAAAATTACTAGAATTTTATATTCAGTAAAATTGAACTACATCACGTACAGAAAGACATCTAATAGAGTCAGTCAAGGCAGTCTATGCACAGTAATTAATTGAATTACTGTATAAACCAATAGAAGACGATCTCAACTTTCTAAATCGATATTTCTACTTTTTTTTCTTATATGTCGTATATATACAAGGCAAATACATTTTATTATAAATACGAGGGTGTTCTAAAAAGTTTCCGACCTAAACATGAATATAGCAGTACTCACAGTAAATAAAAGCTAGTGAATTTCGTTGTTCATCTGTTGACAGTTACTCACCAAAGTTATATAACAGTCGTTTGAGTGAGTCGATGTGAGTGTTTTTATGAAAATGGACAAAATTGAGTATCGAGCTGTCATTAAATATTTGGCTTCTGTGTATGGGGACTCTGCACCATCATTTACCACAGCGAAATTTTGGGCAGCTGAATTTAAACGTGGCCGTAAGAGCTTGGGAGACGATGAACGTTCGGGACGTCCAAAAACTGCAACTACCGACGAAAACATGGCCAAAGTTCACCAAATGGTGCTAGACGACCGCCGAATTAAAGTGAGAGAGATATCAGAGGTTATGAACATGTCAAAAGAACGTGTTTGTCACATATTAAATCAACATTTAGACTAAGAAAGCTGTCCGCGCGTTGGGTGCCGCGTTTGCTCACGTTCGACCAAAAACGTGTTCGAATGAACATTTCCAATGCTCCTTTGGCGCAGTTTAGGCGCAATAAATCCGAGTTTTGGCGCCGATTAATTACTGTAGATGAAACGTGGATATACCATTATACGCCCGAAACAAAAATACAGTCCAAACAGTGGACTGCAAAGGGGGGACCGGCTCCAAAAAAAACAAAAACTGTTTTTTTCGGCTGGGAAAGTGATGGCGACTGTTTTTTGGGAAAGTCGTGGAGTTATTTTAATCGATTATCTTCAAAAAGGAAAAACCATTGCAGGAGCATACTACGCATCATTACTTGACAAGCTGAAGGCAAGCTGAAGGCGGAAAAACGGCCACATTTGCAGAAAAAGAAAATCCTGTTTCACCAAGACAACGCACCGCCTCACACCTCATCGGTTGCCATGGTGACAATCCACGAATTACGATTTGAACAGCTTGACCATCCGCCTTACTCACCAGATCTAGCCCCAAGCGACTTCTTTTTGTTCCCTCATCTAAAAATTGCGCTCGGAGGACAGAGATTTTCGTCAAAATGAAGAGGCAATCACTTTCGTGAAGAGATGGGAGCATCGCTGGGAGATTTTGTAGAGTTACAAGGAGACTATGTTGAAAAAAAAAAAAAAATTCTAAAAAAATGTCTTGTATCTTTGTTAGATCGGAAACTTTTCAGACCACCCTCGTATAACTTGTAGTAGTTATCTTATTTTGTGTTATCTGTTACCCTCAGCTTCGTCTACGAGATTTTGCCAGTATACCACCCACAATAAACATGTAGGTAAATAAGATTTGGATTTGGAGAAAATTCCTTCATAAATGCTTTTATGTGAAAAAAGAGTATTTTGGTATTAGAAGACCTAGATCTATATGTACACTAACCTTCATATGTATAATAATCAACAACTTTTATTCGAAACGTTTTCCCGAAAACCGAATAAATAAGGCACAAATCAATTATAGATATTGCGAAATATTAGTCGTTTTGTTTTGGTAAAATTTTTTTTTTTTCAAAAGTTTGAAATATTTTTAAGACATTTGGACTAAAACCGAAAAAAAAGTATCTTTCCAAGCTGGACAGATTTTAAGCACAGTGAAAGCTGAAAGCGTACACATTTACCAATCGAACAGAGGTATGAACAGTATGGAAAATGTTTAAAATGTTTGTCCAATTTGATCCTGGTGAATTTTTCTTACCTTGAAAATTTTCCTCAGCATAACGCTTTTTGGTGTTCATGTCAACAAACTTTGCGGACATACTCCGTACTTTGAGTATATCGGTTTTTAGTGTCATGCATTGATGGTAGTAGGAGCAGATTTGTGGCCTCTGCATAAATCAGAGGACCTTGGAAGGATTAATTTTAATTTAACATAACTTGAAATAGTTTCCAATTGCGGATAATCAAGTTTGAAGGCAACTCAATAGTAGTTTCGGTTGCCAGGACGAACGTGACTCTGTGAAGATCATTTATTTAGTATAAAAACAATCTGGGGTACGAATCCTTTGGGAACTCCAGCATCGAGACAGCGACGACAGTTCTTCAAAAAAATAACCGTGACAAATACTATATATTATTTATTTAAGATGGGAAAAACAATCGGGCTGTTGTTAATCCCCCCGCGTATTGTACACGGCTTAAAAAAATGGAACGGTTAATAGACTAAACTGTCGGTGAATGGAAAGAAAGAATGAAAGTAACCGGCCATGCTTGTGAAGGTTTTCTTCACTTTCCTTTCACGAACTCCAGATGAATATCCGCATAGTCCTATCAAAGTCGGTTGCAGTCGCATAGCCTACAAAATTCCTAGTCTGCATACAAATTCTTTGTCCTTTAGGGGGTCGGTAAAAAGGCCTAGAAAGACCTACTTGCCAAGAACCGCCATCCCCTCTACTACTATTACTACTACTTCTACCACGGCTATGTTAGGAGAAACGGTTGCCCTATACTTAAATAAGCTGGGTGCTTTTAAAGTGTTTTTGACCGTATGTAAGGCCCCTTCATTAATTATAATTTGTTGCTCAAACGGTTGAACCGATTTGAATCAATGAGGATATGGGCAATAATAGATGAAAGGTCTTATCGCTAACTTAATTTTGTGTCTTAATTTTGTTTTTTGTTTTAATAAATTTGATTCTTACAATTATTTTCTGCTTTTTTGTTTTTTCTTTATAAATTTTACAGGACTTGGTTGTCATGGTTTAACAACAGATTCCAGTAACGGAGGTTTAACCCAACTACATTCGGCACTAAAAGCGGAATTATTACGGCATATTGAAACGTATAAAAGTTCAATACATCGTTTAGATGAATTAAATTCATCTCCAACATCTAATAAAAATTTAACACAATCATCACATCAACGATTATTATCGTTACGCTATACAGATATCCAACAACGATTAATCGATAATAAAACATTATTAACGCTATTGGATAAGCCAGCATTACAACAATTACGTCCATTAATTGAAACATTATCAGATCGTGTACAAAATGATAAAGAGGCATTATTTTGTGTATCACAATTAAAACGGTATGTAACTACATATGTGTGGCTGAAGATGATTATATAGCATTTGAAATACAATACTGTTTTATTTTTTTGGTACAGGTTACATCCGGTGGATGATGATAAACCAGTTGCAACGATGTTAATGTCATTCTCGCAGGGATGTGGTGCGCTATTGGAATTAATACCATCCTCGGAGCATCCTGATAGTCCTTGTTGTAGTGATGGCTATCATTCGGATCTTGAACCTAATGCCATTTCTGATCCAAGGTATGTATCTAAAGGTTACAAGTCAAGGTTTTTCTCCCTAGCTTCGTTTTGTCTGGACTCGGGTGTATGAGAAAAGACGCACAATATGGGATAGGAATGGAAAAAGAACCAAAGAGCCAAAATTCAATTGCTATTAATAAAGTATAACAGGATTTCATAATTAGCATTGGGAAGGGAGTGAAATAATCCCGCTAGAAAAAGAGAACAGTTTTAACAACTTTTATTTGAATCTTTTTTTAATGTACATTTTTATCACAAATGTAAATTTTTGTAAGAGTTTTTAAAAATTTCTAATCGAATCTTTTTATGTTTTTGGTTTTCAGGCGTGACTTAGTCAATCGTTACGCCAATCTATATTCGCAAGCACGACTGCATACATTAGACGCCTTGGATGCGTTACCACAATTGCAACATGCAACACAATTAAAAGGCAAAATTTTATTTTCTGTGATAGTATTAGCATATCGTTCTGCACAAAATTTACGTGAGCGTAAAGTGCGTGAAGTATGCCGTTGTTTATGTGCCGAGCGTGGTCAAGTTGCACGACAATTGGAAGCGAGTATTGGACGACATTTACGTAATACAGCGGATACATTTCCATTGCATTGTGCCGAGAAACAGGTTTTGTATTTTTGTTTTTTCAACTTTTTTTTTCAGTTAATATTCAATTCTATGTTTTGGAACATTGAATGTAGGATATCATGGATTAGGTTCTGGATGTGAAAATGCTTTCTCCTCATATTATGCGCAAATTGCGTAATATGATTAACTTTCTTCAAGCTAGAACTTCGTTTGTATTAATTGGGATCTCTGACACGGGGTGGAGCTTAATATTTCAACCTACTAGCAGTAGTTACTATGGTGTTCACCAAACATCGACCTACTCACTCTGCTTTTAAATTTACCCACCAGAGAGCATATCCAAGTGCTAGAGTTCCTAATGTATCATATTTGCTAATTTTGGAAGGTCGATAAATCCTTAACTGCTTACCACTAAATATAATACAATTTTGAATCTACAAACATCAGTACCTGGCTCAAATTTCCCTACGAGATTATCTTTGCCTTTGTTCAATTATCATATGTTTATAAAAATAATAATAAACACGGGCAAGAAAAGAACACATGGGTTTTTGGGTATTCTAAAATACCTCTTTTTTCCAAAACCATGAACCAAAACTATGTTTTTAAATTGTAATTCAATTGGATTATTAGAAAGAAAAATATGCTTTTTTGGAAAAGAACCAATTTTTTTTGTTTTCCCCCCCCCACTACACCCTCTTTTTCAACGAATTTGACTAAAATTTGGATAAAATATTAGTCCAAGAGGAAATTTGAACGAACATCATATATTTTAAACTTGAGGACCAAGCATTGCAAAATATATGCGGAACAAAACTAATATATGCAGTGTTTCATATCACATATGTAGCACAAATTGCCTAACAATTTTTACTCTTATAGGACAATTTGTAAAAAAATAAATTTTATAACATTTTTAATATGAAATTTCATGTTAATTGTATTTTGAATATTTAATTAATTTATTACATAATATTTGACGTCATCATATGTTAAGGAAAAATTGACATTTAAAACACACACAAAAAACATGAAAAAAATTGTAGTTAAAGGAAAACAAATAAATTATAACTAATATAGACAATAAAATTACAAACTAATTATAACAGGAATTACAGTGTCGGATTAAGCCAGAGTGGGGCCTGTTACAGATGATAACAAGAGTTAAGCGTAATTTTTTTACGTCCGAGTTCATGGGCGTAAAAGTCCTCCAATAAGATTAGATTAGAATCAGGATTAAGTCTTTTGTACCGTGACCAATTTGATCTATTGTGCCTCCTTTCCATCAAAGGTGTTCCAGGAGTCCTATGATCTTGATAAACGTTAACGGATCTTGAGATCAGTCCATTCCGAATGATAGTGCCTTTTAAGAGAGAGGCTTTCGCATTTACACAGAATGTTAACTCTGATTCCATCCTCTTCATGACAAAATCTGCAATGGTCATAGGCCAGTAAGTACCCTCAATTGGTTTTTCCATGTTGTAAACGCTCAGAGGCCTTTTTCCATGAGAAGCTTTTTATAAGAGTCTTTGCATGATCTTGACCATGAGTATTTACCGAAGAATGGTTGGCACCGTGTACCGCAAATTCGTTAATTTTATATTTTATTGTGCTTCTCGGTACTCCAAAAAACGGTTGTTAAGTGAAGTACTAGCACCCATTGTAGCTAATTCATCGACCTTCTCGTTTCAATCGATTCCTGAATGTACAGGCACCCAGTCAATAGTGACTTTGTTATGTTTACCCAGATTTTCCAGTGAGTCGATACACTCCACGAAAATTTTGGAGTTTATTTCTAGGATGAGGGATGAATATGAATGATTTCCACAAATAATAAATGAAAAGATACTTTGAAAGATATAAATGATCTTTATTAAATAAAGTATCGAATGAATGTCAGAATAACTTTGTTGATAGCTACCAAGGTAATAAACAATAATAATTACCGTGATAACTCAGGGAGAATGTAGTTGTGGAGCATAGGTTTCTAAAAGAAAGTAAATTTTATTTTAGTAGCGTTTCCGCTACAAACTCTTTAAGCACGGTCAAGGTTTTCAATATCAATTTCGCTAAAGGCCCTCCGATATATGGGGCCCGTAGCTTTTGCTAACTCTTGCTATGTGGCTAATCCGACACTGCATGAATATAATAAATATGTATGTAAGTACGAACTAGCTAAACTTGAATATGATGAATATTAAAATATATTGACTTGACGTCAGAGAAAGATCATTAAAAAATTTATGAATTTCAACCAATAACTAACAACTTGTGTATTCCATAATTAATGTATTTATGAATCATCATCACTATTCATTCCAATCACAAAATTGATTATTAATTATTAATATTATTTTTACACACAGATATCTTTATAAAAACTTTGATCGGATACATTACAGGATAATGATTAATGATTGAGTTTGTGTGTAGCATAGAATTCTATTTTATCCTTGTCTTCATTAAATTTGATCCCGCTATCAAAACGTAATTAACATGCAGTTTTGAAATCTCACTATGGAAATTATGTAATTCTAAAAATAGATATTTTCTTATTAGATAGAGTTTTTGAGTAGAAATGCAGTAGAACTCCAATTACCCGAACTCCAATTATGCGGATCGCTTTGAGGAAAAAAACTTCAAGTGATTTTTACAATAGTGTACAATTGGGAAGCCCTCTGTCAGGGCCGATTATTTACGAAAAAGCAAAACTTTTGCCTAGAAAATCGACAGTTCGATCCAATATTCCCGAATAATTGCAGTTCTACTGTAATTCAAACTAAATTTGTTTTCCTCATTAATTAGTTATTTTAAATGTCGTTATTAAGTTTCAAAGTTTTTTAGAGGGCAATATAATTGGAGAAGGAAAACTTCTGAACTTAATGTGACATCTAAAAGAACCAATGCTATAAAATATTTGGCGTTTGTTCTAATTAGGCCAATTTTACTTGGTGCCATTTTTTGCGTTTGAATTGCTGGATCATATTTTTTTATTTAATGCCTGCAAGGATAAACTAGAAATTATATCATTCACGAACTCACAATCATCACAACTCTTCTTTTATATAATTAATAATCGATTTTGTAGTTGAAATCAATCTAATAAGCGATCTAAGTTTAATAAAGATATTTGTGTCTTTATACTGTATGGAATAGTAATTATAAAATATAATTTATTCATAAAAAGATACAACATAATAAGGGAATAAATTGTTTATATATATATATATATATATATATATATATATATATATATATATATATATATATATATATATATATATATATATATATATATATATATATATACTTTTTATTTTTCGAAAATAGATAATACAATATTTTATATACAAAAGTTTTTTTTTATAAACATTTTTGTGAAAATTTGTACTGTAGGAAAAATATTATAATTGTTTTTTTTTTTCATATATGACGTCGTTGTTGAAAAGTTCATTAAAAATAAATATTGAGTGTACCATAAAAAGTATTAAGGGTAGTTTTCGTGTAAAACGCGTTGTCGACGAAATTGGCTAAATAAATTATTCAAAATATAATTTCCTAACTTCGTTGAAAATTATAAAAATATTTACCGTTTAGTTTTGATAAATATTGCTTTTAAAAATTGTACGATTAACATTACAGGTATTTACAAAAGCAGTCATTTCAAAAACTTTTAATTTTATTTAAAAAACCTGGTCAAGCGCTTTGGTTTAAAAAGTGAACAAAAAATTATGAACTGTTTAATTATTGTAATAAATCAACGAATTAGAGATTCACATTTTTATATAATGCAAGCGAACAAGTATATGAGGTACATTCAAGTTAAAAAAGTATAGTCTATTCATATAATTGAGGTGTGTTCTGAGGTGAAACTTTTTAACACGATTACTGTAACTAATCTTAAAGAGCATTTCAAAATTTACATTTTAAATTACTATAAAAGCATTTTACCAATTCCCATCCCTTATTTAAACACTCAATTGTTACATATATTGTTTTAAAAATATTTTACAGTCGAAACCAGTCTTAGGATATAAGAAAAATTGTAAACTAGCTAAAAATTTTTAGGGAACACTCAATAATATTTACATAACCACTTTGCATAATATAGTTACTACATATTTTACTATTATTAAACACGAAATGGGGGTGTTCGATCGGGTGCAAGCTATATATATATATATATATATATATATATATATATATATATATATATATATGTGTGTGTGTGTGTGTATATATATATAGGGTGGCTCAGATTTTAAACCGAAAAATTGAATAGGCGATAGACCCCCAAAACAAAAACAAAAGTTCATGTGAAACTTAACAGCCAAGTAGCCAAGAGGTCTATGGCGTTATGTCTACTTGGGGACTGGGAGGTTATGGGTTCGAATCCCGACATCGACAATTTGTCAATTATTAAAATAAAAAAAAAGGGAGCGGTAAATTTATTAAACTGTCGGCGTATGGACAAGAACGAAGTAACCGGCTATGCTTGTGAAAGTTTTCTGCAGTTTCCTTCACGAACTCCAGATGAATATCGGCATAGTTCCTATCAGAGTCGGATGCAGCCCAAAAATTCCTTCCACTCCACTCACATCCTCACATCCCTAGGCATCATAATGGACCTTATGGCATTACAATGAACCTTCTTCGTTGTCAAGTTACAGGTTGTTAAATTTAATAAAAAACAAACTTTTTTTTTCAAATGTCTCAAAAACTAGTTGCCTGATTTCGATTACACTTGGCACGTTTTTCGTAATAAGTAAGTGACTTAATTTGATGTAATTAGATTTAATTCAATTATTCCTGGGGCTTCGCCGGCGCATCCTAACTAGATATGTTAAAGAAAAATTTGAGTACGCCACTGATATTTTCTAAATTTCATATTATTTGTAGATTGAGCAATTAAAAAAACAATTATTTTCTCTCTAGCATTTTCTGCCTGACTTGCTTACTTTTCGAGAGAAAAAATAAAATTTCACTGGAAATGTAAATCTAGAGCACGGTAGTGCGCAAGGCCGAGTTTTTTAATTTTATTAATAAAATGAGATACTAAATAAAAAATAAACAAGTTTATTAAAATAAATTATGATAATTGCTAAAAACGATTTCCTCTAACATTAGCACATTTTATATACGGATTTTCTTTCACATCATTTAATGCAGCCAGTTACTTGTTACTAAAAATGTGCCCGGTATATAATATATACCAGGGCATATTAAGTTTAGTCCCAACTTTGTAACGATTGATCGTAGAAACAAAATTTTGGTATTGGTGTTCATAAAATGACGTAATTAGTCCATTTCCGCAAAGTTGTTCGTCCGTAAATACGATAAATCAAAAGGGAAAAGAGATAGCGAACTGAAATTTAATGTGTTCTAGAGCTAAAAAGTAAGGTCAAGTTCGTGGGCAAAATCGGATGTTCGGGAAAAATGGGCAAAATTTCCTATCTTTGAAACCGAAAGAGATAGAACAAAAATTTCAAGACAAAAAATTGTTCCTTTTTGAAAATAAACAAGTTTTGTTTGAAACTTTTTTTTCATAAATTCAGTATGTACCGGGTATTTGAGCAATTAACTCGGTTAGTTGTTATTTTTACTTGTTTTTATTAGTTTTAACAATCCTATAACTCGAAAACGAATCTTCAAAACATACAAGTTAATATGAACTTTTGTTTTTGGGGATCTATTTCCTATTTTATTTTCCGGATTAAAATCTTGGGGCACCCTATATATATATATATAAATACGAAAATACGAAGATATATATATATATATATATATATATATATATATATATATATATATATATATATATATATATATATATATATATATATATATATAAGCTGTTATTAAGTCATGACCCTACATTGATTACCGAAAAAATTTCCATTTTCTCTACATAAAATAAATAATTACAAAAAATTGTTACTATATAATGTTATCCTTTTCGTTTACGTTTCTAGGTTCGCGATCAAGTATGTCGAACGTTACACGAGTATCCATGCTTAGAGACATGCACAGCCCTACAACAATATATCAATGATGCAACACGCATGTGTTGGTGTTTGGTAAATCAAGCACCACCGTACACATTAGATATGGATTTTGCCACTGGTACCATACAATTAAATCGCCATACACGACACCATACATCAGATCGTAAGAGTGACATAATTAAGTCATTTTTATGGCCAGCACTTATGGATAAAGATATTTGTGTACATAAAGCAATTGTTATTACATGAATTTACAATTTTGAAGATCGTTGAAAATTTTGCTATTTTATAAGGGAAGGATGATGGGTTTTATTCGATTATGTTTTTTTTTTGTATTTTGTAAGCCGCGCTATATATTTTTTAAGTTATAAAAAAATTTTTGCTTTAAAAAGAGCTGTCAGTCACAAAAAATATTATTGTAATTTTTTTTGTTTTTGTATGAAATTTTTTTGAATAAAATGTATTTTGAAAAATTGAAGAATTTATTTTAGTTTATTTATCCGAGTGGAATTTAGCTTAATAAAACCATTTTTCAGCTGCATTGCTCGATTGCAATGAAAATTTATGGGTTTTCCATCTTGAATTACGAGTGGATGATAAGTGAGTCGAATCATTCGTTCCAAATATCTCAAAAACTATGAGGCTTAACGCAAACATTACCATTAATAAAATTTAAGTACATTATATTTTGATTAATAATGGTCTATAATGTTTTTTTGGCTAAAGCACGGGTATAGTTATAGCTTTTACATTGTAAGGGGGGGTTAAAACAATGCCTAAAGGTAAACTAGTTTTTGCCCGTGACATAACGCCATAAAAAAGCAGAGCTCTAACGCCAATACAATCAATCAAAATGTACTGAAAATTTTCTGGCCGGTAACAAAAACTAGCTATTCGGTGAATTTAACGTTTTTGCGTATACTTAGGGGGGTCCAGATCCCCTAAACCGCTCTCTTATATTTGCCCGTGGTCTCTAAAGTCAATAGTTGTGGAGATATGAAGGTGGGAAATGTCAAAGACACCATACGTCGGCTTATTTCCAGAACAAATCTCGATATGAAGACATTTTTGGGCTTCTAGGTATCGAATTTTAAGTTTTTGAATTAATGAAGTTATTTAGTCTAACCTAAATTTTATTTCGAAGATATAAAGCAAAACTTTTAATTACAAACTTGCTCTTTATAAAAATAATAACTTTAATTCGAAACATTTGAAAATCGACTGGATTCGGCACAAATCGAACTGTAAAACGTGTTCGTATTTTTCTAAAAGGAACAATTTTGTAATGTAACCTCTAAAGCAATTGACTATCAAAAATGGCAAGATTCCATTTGTATGCAAAATTCAATGTTCTTTGATTTTACATATTACAAAGTTTGCAAATAACCTCATAGTTTTCGAGATATTTGAAAAAAGCTAATTTATTCTCTTCGTATTTTAAGACGGAGAACAAAGCATAATTATTTATGATATCAATTCTAATAAATACGATATACTGAAGAAAATACAAAAGGTTTTATCAAAATCGTTTAAACGAGATAAAAGTGGGAATAATTTTGTTAAATGTCCTGTTATTTGGATTTAATTTCCCACAATTAAAATCCATCAAGTGGTTATAAGATTATTTAAAAAAAACACAATGATAAGATTAATTTATAAAAAAATTATGATTCTTAATAAATAAAACGCAATCAATGAAAGTTAATTTATGATTTTTTTGACCTAACAATTCTCGAGTTTTGTTCGAGTTATCGATTTACAATTTAATATTTTTACTACCTTCAACTGTTAGACGAGTTTACATTCACTTGTTTGTTTTTTTTTTTTTGAAAAAGTAATGTTGGTAGTACTGTATCAATGATGGCAGATATTCGTGTATGTTCGTGCAAAATCGGAACAGCTACTGTCGTAACAGGCTATTTTACATTTATTTATGACATTCCTATATTATATCACTTAAAATTAAAAAAATTTTGTTTATTTTAAAATAAAATATTCAACATTGATTGTATAAAATTTCGAATTTCAATCATTTTCTATTCATCATTCACGATATATTTCGAATTGTTTTATTTAGAAATATACGAAAAAAATATTTTAATTTTACTAGTACGACGACATACAGAGAGCCTACTCGTGGCTTTGAACTGAGTGTTCGCTGAGTACTCCACGGGTAAATTGTTTCAATTTTCAATTAAATGTCATTGTGCACTTGTTTCAATTGAACAAAAAAACGAATTGTTGTAAAATCCCTTTAATATAAAAGTCACTCTGATATTTTGTGGTGTGTGAAAAAATTGTGTTCGTTTTTTGATCAGTGATTTCATGTAGGTGTTTGAATTTTTTGACACACCCGTGTGCTTGTCTGGAAAGAAATCTCAAAGTGTTTGCAAGTGTCAATTTATTTTAGTGTCTAGACAAAGTAAATTTTTTTTTAATTGAATGCGATCAGTGTTTTTTCAACTGATTTTTGTAATCAGTTTATTTGATTCGAAAACATTTTTTTTTTTGGCAATACTGCAACAACTGAATTAAGGTCTGAGACCCGTGTAATAATAGGCCTGAGTGTTGTTCGAAATAAAGTTATATTTCATGGAAACGGGTCGCCGGCGACCCGGGTGGACGGGTATTTTAAACAGTCAAGCTGGAACTAATGGAATTAGAAAATATTGTTGCAAATACGGTTTATTTGAAAGCAAGAGAAGGTATTTATTTGATTTCCTATGTGTAATATTTTTCGAATTCGATTTCTTTTTATCCAATTATTTGTGTGTGTATTTTATCTTTGTTCATTTTTTGTTACCTTCATATACTTACAAAAGATAGTATGAAGATATTTGTCTAATTGATTTTGAAAATTCAAAAAGTTTATGAACAAAATAATTTTAGAAATAGTTTTTAAATGAGAGAAGTTGTTGGATATTTAAATACCCCTTTTTTAGGATTCCGTATTTTAAGTTTTTAATGTAGCCGTATTGTTTGGACATTTCCGTTTGTTGACGAATTGATACAAAAATTGATATAATTTATGCCAAAATTTGCACACTTTATACATTTAAAAAAAAAATCAATTTAAAATCGACTATCCTTGAAAATTATTTTATTACATTGATTTGATTCGCAATTTTGCCAAAATTTTAATTTATGTAAATGTTTAGCTGAAATTTAGAACCAAATATGTTAGATTTTCTAAAACCAATATCGTATTTATTTATTGCCAAATAAACTTGGTTAATATGAAAATATCTGTTTTTTATTTCGATGCAAATACAACGTTTCAATTTTAATAATTTTTATAAAATATACAGGATGTTCGGAAAAATAGTGCAAAAAATATAACAACTAGTGTTAGACATCATCAAAATAAGGAAAACAGTTTATATCAACATTGATACGGGGATACACCCCCCGGAAATGTTTCTGATTATTTCATTTTTTGATAAATAAAGTGTAGTTGCTGATCAAATGTGTACCAATGATTGCCACGTATTTTCCCCATTCTGGAAACAAATCTTTTGATTACCGTTTAAATTTATTTGTATTATACTTATCTTGTACCCTCAAACGTTGTATTCCAGAAGCATGACCCCGAAAAAAAAATAGTTACTTTCAAATAGTCAATATAAAAATTAGTTAATTGATATAATTTATCAAATATCTATTTCCAAATTGCAAATTTTTAAAGTTACAAAACAACCAAAGATTTGACAACAACCAAAGAATGTTCCTGTAAGAAAGAGGACTAGACTTGCATGGATTAGATTTGTCTAAGATAAAGCAAGTTTCCTGCCGCATAATTTCGAATAAAAAAGCGAGCGAATAGACATTTTCGGTTTATATAATTTCCAATAAAATTTTGCGAAATTTCTTTCAAACATTGTGAATTTTCCTACGGTTGTTGAAGAGGAAAATATAGCCAAAGGAAAAACTTTCCTATAAGACAAGCATCTTCTTCTTTTAAGATTTTTTAGTTGTTTTTAAAAGCATGAAATATACTTCATTTTATCCACGAAATTCTTTCATGTGTATTACAAAACCTAAAGTATTTGAGTCCGATTCACACTTACCCATCTCTTTTTTTAAATAGTTTCTTAGAAAAAATAAAATTATTTTTACCTAAATTGATTTACCCTTTTTAAAGAGGGATAAAAGTAGTTCAAAAGATATTTATCGCACTACCACTTATTCTTATAGTTTATAGTTTTATACCAATAAAATAAATCAGAGATTTTATTACAATTTCATTTATAAAATGAAAGTTATAAGAGGCTTTATAATACAAATATAAAAAACACTTCGTTACGTAGGAGCTACGTAGACTGAGTGAATTTTCCTCGAGGAAGGAAGCATAATATTCATTATCTTGGGTATTATTTTTAATTTGCAAATATTTCTATCAATATTAAACTTGCAGAAAATATGGTCAAGTTTACTTTACTTCTGATAAATTTTACATTTTACTAATATTAAAAGAGAAATTCTTATTATACATTTTTCCAATATTAAGAATAAATGTTGTTTCATTATTATATACAAAATTTATTTAAAACAAGTGAAAATAACAAATAACTGAGTTAATTACTTAAATACCTGGTATATACTGAGTTTATTATCAATACGTGAACTGTTTATCTTAGTTTACACACGCACAAATGTATAAAAATATAAAGTAGTGTTAAGGACTTACCAGCACTGTGTTATGCAATCAGCACAACAAACCGGTGTGATGCACAAATATATAAACACACATATACAATAAATAGACAAATACACAGTTCACATATACAAAATAATGTTGATTTGAAGAAAATAAATAAATTTAAACTTTTATATTTCGAAAACAAAACGGTGACACGATTTTTTTTATTTAAATTATTAAATAAATATTTAGCTTTAATCTCCCAGTTTTTTTCAAAATTCTGTCGATTATTTTTTCTAATACAACAGATAATAGTTGGGCGGGCATGAAGTTTTACATGCTTCTAATGAGAGAGAGTGAGAGAGAATGATAACTTTGATATTAATTATCTCGGGTTCTAAACAGTCAAAAATTCTGAAACTTCGGGATTTATTTGAAAACATTATTTTTAAATACATATATGGGTTTTGTAATCAAGAGTAATTTCAGATGTTGGAGCTTAAATTGTGGCTAAACCATTCAATTTAGATATTTTATATCTTAAAATTTATTATATGTTACAGTTCTTACGGACGCGATCCGAATATACCCATTCACGAACTATAGCTTTAAAACACACATACAAAATTTCAGCTCGTTAACTCTTTTCGTTTTTGAATTATCACGTTGACGGTCGGAAATGGTCTTATTAGGTCATTTTATCGATACTTCTAGCATTCTATTGAGGCTACGAATTTCGGAGTATTTTCGTGCGATCGATATTTTCAATTATTACAAAGTCGGATTTAAAAACTAATATACCCTTATATACAGGGTCGCTTATTTTAAACAATGCACTTGAAAATTTCTTCAATGAAGGGTTTTCCGAAAAAAGTTGCCTGAATAAAATTTATTTTGTTCGAAGGGGAATATCTTATTGTGACCATCATTTTCAACTTGACCATGGCCTTCATGGTTATTTGAAGATCAACTTGCTCTTTTCAAATGAGAATCCATTTTTTTATGTCACATAATTCTGGACCTCTTTTAATTAATGCCTTTCCGTTAGGATTTTGCGATTTTAATTCTATTTTCAGTTTACTGTGAAGGATGTATAAAATTTTTAACAATAACAACAAAATTTGTTAAGTTTTAACAAAAACCTATGCCTATCGCTGTCACACAGATATATTAAATATACATTGATCTTCGTCATACACATTACGTTGCTCTATTAAAACTATTCATTGTCGATAATATTATTGTATATGGTATATTGTTGTATGTTAATAATAAATAACTGTACAATTTATTTTGATAATGATATGCAATGTCATTAATTAACGTGAATTTCCTTATCAGTTCATATTATTAAAATGTGTGTGTGTGTATTTGTGTTTAATAATAATATGCGATGTGTATATTGTGTGTATTAAATGTATAATAGAGTTCAAAAATAATTAAAACAATGTGAATCATAAATTTAGTATTCTGAACTGCAACGTTGAAAAATTATAGGGGAAAATATTTAGACGACCCTCTCACCCCCTTGTATCACACAATAATTTTATTTTTATGATTATTAGTGACATACAATAGTTATTAAAAAAAAATTTGGCAATTGTTAATGCTTACGAGTTGTAGGTATTGTAACCGTATAAATATTTGCTTATTTGGCTAATCATATATCAAACTTTCTCTTGCAGATCGCGAATGAATAATAAAAATTTTTAAGATACTCGGAATATAATGGATGTAGAGATTTCAAATGTCACGTCACGTTTGGTCGGACCCAGTCACATATAGTCACGTAGGGCAATTGGCCGCTCCCCCCTTTTTTGCGTACGTATTTTATGAACGACCCTTTAATGCCTATTTGGTCTGAATGCAAATTCAGAATGTAAACATGGGCACAAAATTGGTGTTATTTTTCCCGAATTTTTCAACCCTGGGAGCAATCCCGGTGAAGAAGTTTTGGGCCTTCTGTGTGGCGTCTGGCCTCGACTGTATTCAATAGCCTCATCTGTTTGAAATAGCACCTCTTACCCGGAGGCGTATCGCTTTCGGGTGATAGGTTGTTATCAAGAAGGGCACAGAGGCCCCTTTGGTCTAGGTGCTAGGGACCCGTTTGCGGTACCTCTCTTTTTAATTATTATTATTCCCGAATTTTAAAATTGATTTGTTCCTTTTTCACCCGGCTCCTCAAGAGCACGGTTCTATTAACGCTTTCTTTCCTAAACTGTTAGAATTATTCCCTGGCGCTATTTTTCATGACGATTGATGATGCTTTTCGTGCTCAGTTAGTTGTTATTTTATTTCCCTCTAAATGGTCTGATATACCCAGGCGAACATAAATTTATTAAGTAGATTGTGATGGTCTATTAAGTTTAAGGATGTTAGAGAGAGATAATCTGAGGCAAAAGTACTTTAAATAAGAAATAGCAAATAATATGAAAAACATTTGGCAGTGAATGTACCTTTAATTTAAATCAACAGTTACGTATATCCCTTTCTTTTCCATATCATATGTATAAGTGGCAAAGACATACTTCTTTTAGTGTATATCCATTTATAAGTTTCTTTCAACAATCGAGGGTCCATTTAAAAAAAACTCGGAATCACATATTTTATGATGTATAATTGAAATAGAAATTTTCATATCTCTAACTTAAAAAAAAACTGAAAATCTGAGTGTCGAAACTATTGGTTGTGTGAACAAATATTTCATACAAGTTGTTTGTTGTTTTTTCAGATAAATATTTTGTAAATATGTAGCTTCCTATCAGTGAAATAATTTTTAGAATCGGTTCAGTGGTTGTAGAGATTACCCGGAACAAATAAACAAATTTTATCTATTTATATATTTGTATAGAATATTACAAAATAAGTAGAAAAAGAAACCAGTTGTTTGCATTCAATGAACAAGTAGGTTCAATTTCTGTTGATTCAGAGTGTACTAACTTATTATTGACAATGTGTGTGTGTGTATATTGTATTGTAAGTACACTCTACACACATAGTCTGTATTTTAAAATATATTAAATTGTAACTGAAATGATTTTATAAATATATATTTATTAGCATTGCTTTGTTGTTAGAGAATATGTGTTCTATACTGTAATAACGACAGCAGTCAATTTATTATTATCATATATTATTATTATTATAGACTACTCTATTTTATCTAAATTAACTACTAACTAAAACACAGTAATAATAGACTTACTACTATTATACACATTGGATGATTCTAAATATCAAATCTATACTCTTGTATACGAGAAAATTCAAGGAATTCCTTAGATGATTTCATCATCAAAATATGATGCTACTAACATTAGGTACTATGGGACATACAAGATCATGTCATTTAAAAAAATATAATTGATTTTGTGCCTTTTTGATTCGGTTTTCGAAAAAATGCTTCGGATAAAAGTTGTTCATTATATTTATATTTATATAGTAGCAATATTTATTTAAATTTTTTTTCTAACACCTAATGAATATGGGACAACTAAATTATAAAATATTAAAAAATGGCATGGACTTTAATGGCCGAGTCTACACATAGGTTATAAAACAATATTCAGTTCTATATATGTTAGATATTTTATTCTTAAAATGTTTTAGGGGGAATTTTAGTCTATGAGGACAAGGTGAACAGTGCCTAGTAGTGAAAAAAAAGAGTTTTTTGGTGAATTTTCCCAAAGGAAATCAGTTATTGTTTTTGTACCAATGTTGGAATTTCGTAAAAATTTCTTCAAATGTCCATCAATTCTACCTACTAGATGTCAAAAATCACTATCGTTAAAATTTTTATATATGTATCCATACTACTATATAAATGTGAAAGTAACTCTGTTTGCTACCTCTTTACGACTAAACGGCTAAACGGATCGTAATGAAATTTGGCAAGGAGATAGATTATATCCTGGAGAAGGATATAGGCTATCTTTTGTCTCAAAAATATTCTTGAAGGGGGTGAACATTAAAAAAGAACATATATAGTCGAACATAGATTCTCCTCTTTTTTTTTGGAGTCGGTTAAAATGTTTGTTGATTTTATCATTACCACAGAAACTATAGTTCTAAAAAAAAAAATACAGACGAATTGAGAACCATTCTCATTTTTCGGGTTAAAAAAGTCGGGTTAAAAAATAACTTTAGAATTATTTTATTAAAATTTCGTTTCCATAGTAACTATAAACTATAATAGCACATAAAAAATCGTTATATATCGATATACATATACAGTAGTCTCATTAATCCGGCTCTATAAAAAACTATAGGGTGCCGGATTATTGGACGTGGCGAACTATTGAAGTGCCGGATTAGTGAGACTCTACTATTGTATGAGCGAAAAAAATTTTTGTTCTCGATTTTAATAATAATCATTCATTTCATCATAATAATCAGGTTCATTTTAACGTCCAACCAACACATTTCAAAATTTTGCCTTCTCAATTTATACAGTTTTGAATTTTAGTACTATGGGTCTGATACCTTGAAAATCGTTAATCGTATCATATTTTAACCAACGCCATCGTTTTCGCTAGGTCAAATTAGCTTATGAAAACCAAGTTTTTATCAAAATCGGGGACATAAAATTTTTCTCAAATTTTGGCGATTTTTAGCGAATGTTCTGCAGCCTTTCTTCTGAGATGCCTACATCCTTGCTATCTCATACACCTATAATCGTCGATCATATAAAACCATACTGTTTAACTTCGGGGATATTTTCTTTGATAGTTGCAGTTTTTGGCCGTGCAATACGTGGATCATCTTCAATCGATGTACGATCACGTTTAAACTCAGCTGCCCATTTTTTACGGTTGATAACGAAGATGCATACACTTTCACTTACAATGAATTTTTTTGGCGATAAACCATCCAAAACGAAAAATTTTATGACGGAACAGTATTAAAGTTTACTCATTGTGTCAAAAACACGCAACACGCTTACTTTACACTGTACAAACCAAAATATTTATTTGATCAAATTTGGTGTTTACTTTTGCAACAAGTATGCCAACATACCATAATCGTAATTTAATATGTAGCAGTATCGTGGACTACGCAGATAACGTTTCACCTTGCCCTCGTATACCGCCGGAAAGGTCGTTTTTTATTCAAGTGAATATTAAGCTCTTAACTTTCTATTAATGCTATTAAAAAATCTGCAACAAAAGGAGATGGTGAAACTCAATAAACACTTTCAACGAACATTATATCGAACAAGAAAATATGTTAGCAAGTTTAATAGAAAAGCACAATTTTCAATTATCAACAAACGTAATTTACCTAATCCTAGGTAGATGCGTGTAAGATACACACTTGACCGGTTTTTTCGTTCAAAGTAAATGTACGCGTTTAGCGCCCCCCTCATGAAATAATTTTACAAATAAAATAAATAATAGGTAATTAATTAGTTATGTTATTTAAAATACAAAAATTTGTATATTTGAAAACTTTCCAAAACATGGCCAAATAAGTATGAATGTATAATAAAAATATATATTAATCAGTATATATACTTATTAAATGTATAAAATATTATTACAAATATTAATTATAAAATATTATGAATTATAATTTATGAATTTTTAATTGCAATTAATTAATATCAATTGAATAATTAGTAACTTATTCATGCATTACAATGTATATTTTTTTTTTTTGCTTTTAAAGCATGATTCAAATGATAACTTATGAAAATAAATTAGAATAATTGTATTGAGGAAAATTGTTTTGCAATCTACTTAATTGCTAATATTCTATACAATGGAGGATGGCAAACGAAATGGTCTTTTAAAAAAATTCTAAACTTCCTTGGGTTTACGATTGTTTTTATTTTTATCATTTTCCTAGACTAAAATTATCTGATTATTTTCTTACATTTCCAAGTTTTCCAGATTTCTTACACTGTAAAATATAAAATAGTGGACCCAACAACACCAGATAGTTGGACGATACTACTTATTTGCAAGTAAATTAATAAATAGGCTAAATACGTAAAAATTGAAATAATGAAATTATTTTTATTGAATTAACTACGCGAATAAATTTTGTTAAACTGCGTGTTTATAATTAAATAATAAATAGTTTCAAAATATTACGAAACTATTTGTAATCGGTATAAAATAATACCATAAAACTCTCGCCAGTCACATGATCATTGTGGTGAGTATATATAAATATCAAACCATCATAGCAGGTAGTTATGACCTTAGTTTAAATTTAAATAGTGAATGCATGCCAACACCATGTAATCAGAGTTAATACTGAAACCCAACACTGACTCTGTAGACAGAGATCGAATAGAGATCAGTGACTAATTCAAGTCACTGTGGTAGGGAAGCGATAGGAAATTTGTTCGTAATTCAGTTGATTCCATTACAGGCGGATATAAATTATCTGAACTACTCGGCGTTTTTGTAGAACTACGCGTGGAATGGATCATCGCTCCTTACTTTTAGTGAAAAAATCCCCAAAAATCGTGTTTCCATCCCCATATCTGAAAAACTGTCCATTTTCCGATCGTGTGACAATAAGAACTTTTGATCAGGAGCTCAAAAGGAATAACATATATCGATTCCTGCGAATTTCATCGAGGGCGGTTTCTCATAAAAAATGTGCGGAGTCCTTTATAAATTTACGTCAAAATAAGGATAATTCTTTCAACTACGTTTATAGAATTATATGAAAAGAATTATAGCAAATACCCGGTGTAGTTCAGAGAACTAACTGATTCCTTAGGTTCGCCGTATATGTACCTGCCGCGAAGTTGAATAAACTACGTTTACTTTCAATTTACACTTTTTCTTTTAATGTACATCACCCTAACGCCATATAATTTTCCTCTTGATATAAATTACAACAGAATTGACTGTCTATGAAAGCTTTTATATTGTGCATTCAAACTTGCCTGCCCAGGAAGTGTTGTTTTTTTTTTCATTCAATAAATTCATCATTCTATGATAAGAATAACTTTTGGTCAGTGGGAAATTTATCAACGTCAATATTTTTATCATTATGCGACAATTTGATTGTCAAAAAACCACTCTTTTTTTTTTTATCACATGTTCCTGTTTTCGGATATTTCCTAAAATGAACACCTTCTGAGAAATTTATCAACGTCAACACTTTTATCATTATGTAATAATTTGTCAAAAAACTACATAATTTTTTTGGTCACATATTTTGGATATTTCCCAAAACACCTTCTGCATGTCTAAAAAGTTCGTGAATGAAAAAAATTTTTTTCTTCAAAAACTTTTCAAAATATGAGTATTGTAGCCTTTTATTTTTCTTTGGCCAAACTAATCTTATCAAATTTTATATAAAAACGGTTTGTATCGATGTCAATCTATTCAAACGCATAAATTTTTATTTTTTTTTATTTTCTTACTACTTAAGATGATATTTTAATAAACAGGAATAATAAATCTTTGTGTAATCTTTTGTACATCATGTTTACCTAACAGATATGCATTTATTTTGCCTAATTAAAACTATCTTTTAATAACCACAAGCTATTTGATATGTTATCAAAAATATGTGGTTAGGAAATAAAAATTGATTTGATTTGCTTGGTTTTTTCTTTTCCACATTTGAGGTGGTGTAAATATAGACTTTAAAATTGATAACTATGCAATTGACGTAATTCAAAAAACCACCGTACACTGCAAATATATCCGAATACTAGGATTGTCTTCTTAGAGAATTTTTTTGTATTAAATCTGAATGAATAATCCCTCTCAAAGACAATGCGGAAATCTTCTAAAAAATAACTGTTGCTTAATTTGGTAAGCATAAAGAAACAAATGAACTCACGTCGGCCTATGCAAACCTATGATCACTAGTAAACTAGCTTGATAAAAAAACTCCAGAGATTTAAAAATATTTGCAGTTTAACAAAAGGTTTAGTTGTATAATGACGAGTCTTTGATTTTAAATTATAAATGTTAACGAAACAAAAAGTTTTGAGCAAAAAAAACATTAAGGTAGTTCCAGCACTGTCTTATATAATCAGGACAAAAAACCGGTTTGATTTTATTATAGAACAAATACATATACACAACACATAGATATATTCACTATTCATATATATAAATTAATGTAATTTTGTATTTCGAAACTTTTATATTTCGAAAACAAAACGGTAAAATGCGATTATTTAAAAAAAAATTTATTTAATAAATATTTATCTTTACTATTCTAGTTTTTTTTTTTAATTCTGTCGAGTATTTTTTTTAATAGTTGGGCGGGCATGAAGTTTTACATGCTTCTAATGAGAGAGAATGATTACTTTGATATTAATTATCTCGCGTTCTAAACGGTAAAAATTCGGATTTATTAGAAAACGTTATTTTTAGCCTGTGAAAAAAATGAGCAAAATCTGTCGAAAAGTGGTTTCATGCTGGAACATCCTTAATTATAAAAACCACTGTCAAAATATCAAATTCCTTCCTAAATTCCTATCAAATTTTTACTGCCTTGTTCGAAACATATTCACAAAAATAGTATTTGATAAGAAACTTTTCAACGCTTCGCTTGCAACTCAATGCACAATAAGAAATAATAATAATTCAATTGGGTTCAAGAGTTCAAGCAAAATTTAAAATAATATCAGTTTTCCAAACTAAAGTCAATTATATCTGTATATATTTGATTTATGAAATACTCCACAGACGTAGATTAACATCCAGAAATTTTCGATCGTTTTTTATCCACATATTCATATCAATATACTTCTTCCTAGAAAATACTTTTTTTTTGCGTTTTAGATCAACCTTATAATGGCAAAACCGAATTAAATAAAATTTTTTACTTAAGTGAATTTTTTATAAACCAATATATTTAATAAAATTTTTTTTGTTCTCTTTCTAGGCGGAACCGATAGTAATAAGGGGAAAAGTAAAAAGTGGAGAAAAATCTTACAATTTCCGCACATATCTCAATGTATAGATTTAAAAAATAAAATAGGTAAGTTAAATTTTTTTTATTTTTACAAAATAATTAAAGATTTCATCTCCGACATTATAAGTGGCGTTCTTTAAGTAACCTAGACTAAAATATTTCTTGAATATAATCTAAATAGTCTAGACTAAATTCATATGAATATTATTTGCAACAATAATTAGTTACACTAAATTAAACGAATGAATTTATGACTATTAAAAATATTTAAAATTATATTTTTGTATGCGTAAAATAAATTTGTTTGTTCCCGATTTAGTTTTTTGCCACAAAATTCTTCAAAATTTTATTGCGTTGTATTAAATTAATTTTTTACTAGCTGTACAACGGGCTCCGTTTTTGTAGACAATAAAATAGTATTTTTTAGATTTTTCCCGTCCGTACCTGATAAGGTATACAGAGTGGCTACCAACCTGGAGTTATCAGGGAATTTTATGCAACCGGGAAATATCTGGCAATATAAAAAAATTTCGAAATGTATCACGGAATTTAATTGGGACAAGTTTTTGGAACAAAATTTTTTAATAATATCTTAAATTTATAAAAAAATAAATGAAATAAATAATTTAAATAAGCATAGTCTTTTTAAATTTTATGAATTTTATACAGGATTTAATAATTATGGATAATTAAAGTATAATAAAAACTTCAAATATCTTAATGATACGAGTAAATTCTTAAATCAAGGAAACGTATGACAAACTTAACTAGAAAACCGGGAATTTTGAAATCATTTTTTTGTGACACCCTGTAATAGAACGTTTATTTGTTTATTCAAAAGAAATTGTGTGTTTGTGTTTAAAAGAAATTTTAAACGTAGAGAATAATACGTACATAAAACTTAAGGTACACAATGTTAAAATGAAAGGAATGCCAAAACATAATCAGCAATGCCAATGTTTGGCATTAATTTTCTTATTTTGTTGTTTACAAATCGAACAATAGAATTAATAGAGTATTTTATTATTCGAACACAACGCAACAACGGTGCTATTAAATTGATGAATAAATCGTTAACGTTTATAATATTTATTGAAATGTATAAATAAATATTCATGATTGAATATATACGTGTACTAGACAAAACGGTACATACACAGCTCCGACAGCGCTGGGCAGTACTTTGACTAAATTACTTATAAGGAGTGCTTAAAGTATTTTGAAGTACTGGGTACTTTTATTTATAACATAAATCCTCAATACTTACAGTAACATCAGTAGTAGTAGTAGCCGCGGAGGGGAAGTCGAAGCCTGGCAAGTAGGTCTTTCTAGGCCTTTTTTTATCGACCCCTTTAGGACCCACTCCCTTAACCTCTTCTGTCCTCTACCACACCTGGTTCGTTTCCTCTAGCCCTGTGCCCTTTGCCGCACCTTCCCGCCCTTTTTGCAAATGACAGGACAGCGCTCCACTTTGATTCATCTCATTTTTCCCACTCCGATTAAGTCGAAGACTAGTAGATGCCTCATTTTGGCTCTGGAGGGACTTTCTGACAGGCAGTGGGAGGACGTATTATTCGCCCCTATACAGACCGGAAAGATCGCGCTTAAAGTACTGTCGGGTAATACTTAAAATACTTTTAATATTAAGTAGGTACAAGTACCCATTGTTCATCAAGGCGGACAAAGACGTAGTATTAATTAATTTCAAGTTTAACTTCTACTGTCTAAGAATTATATTTACTTACTTCATTCCTCCCGTTAATTAATTTCTGTGACCAGGAAAGACGAGCAACAGATTTGAACTGCGAAGTTTTTTCAATATTTAGTGCTAAACTAATAATATGGTCCCTCTGTAATAATATGGTTTGGATTTAAATTCTATACTTTTTCCCAACTTTCACACTATTTGCTCGCGAGCGCTAGATTTCTCTACGTAGAGAGAGTAGAGTAGAGTAAGACCGTAGACGCATTTCAGCTGCTTTAGTGGTGTATGTTTTAATGCAAAAGAAGAAAAGAATGGAAGACAATAGAAAACAAGATATTTCATCACTCTGTTATATTTTTGTTTCTTCCGCGTTCATTTGGCATTGTAATACGATGTACTTCTTTTGCCGTTATGCCAAAATACTGGGCAATCATCAAATTATTTCTCAAATTCATAAATTAAATACTGCTTTCATAAATTAAACGAAAACTATTTTATATCTCTCACCTCTTTGTTTTTATTTTTATTTTTGAAGCAACATTCCATAGTTCTGGAGCTACCTCCCACATTTCGATTAATTTTAAATTGGTTTGTCTGTTCCAATTCATGTTTAAACAAATTAAAATTGGAAAATGTTAACAAATAAAAACTTTTCTGCTCTATTCAGCCTGCTAGATCGACTAAGAGTGATCTAGCTAGGGAGATTTGTTTACTCTTGCCGTTTACTCTACGCTCTCTAACTAGAGTAGACTTGTTGCCCTTGCTAGAACGCTCTAGCTATTGTGTACATTTCGAGAGAACCATTAGAGAGCCTAGCTTTCTAATCGTTTTAACGAGACCAGCCATGCAAACAAACTGCACACGAAAGAACCAAGACTTGCAATGATCAAGCACATGGTACTAAGCACATAAATAATAATAAGTCTTAGTTCACTCGTACGCAATCCGCTCACATAGCTGGCCTCGTTAAAACGATTTAAGTATAGTAAGAGTTTTCTCTACAGTGAACAGCCGCCTTAAAAAATATTTTTTTTTTAAATACAAAAAAGGTATTATTTTTTAGACAAAGATTCCCATCTCTAAAAATGCTCTATTGAAAGTTAATCACTTGTAAAATTACCCCAGTAATCGATAATAGAAACAGACATTCATGGGGTGTTTACTATATAAAAAAAAAGAAGCATATACCCAATTATAAATTACACAACTTGTTTCGTTCCATGTTGTATATTTTCTATGTATATATTAAATATATTATATTAATTTATTCATAAAACAACATTTTAATCTCATACATTCTAAATATATTTATTAAATAATATTATGAGATTCACATAAATATATGAAATATTTTTACCAAATATATAAAATGTATATTACATTTCATATTTCAAATCAACAACAACAAAAACAAAAACAATTTTAGTAGGTCAATAGACACATCATACAAACGTATTATTATTTATTACAAGTATATGTATGTGTAGTCAGTCAAGTATATGTTCAAATACCAAGTATCACAAAAGTTTACTTAAGGGAGTCCCCAGCATAAAACCACTTTTCGACAGATTTTGCTCATTTTTTTTTCACAGGCTAAAAATAACGTTTTCTAATAAATCCCGAAATCTCAGAATTTTTAATCGTTTAGAACGCGAGATAATTAATAACAAAGTAATCATTCTCTCTCACTCTCTCTCATTAGAAGCATGTAAAACGTCATGTTCGACCAACTATTATCTGTTGTATTTAAAAAAATATTCGACAGAATTAAAAAAAAAAGGATAGTAAAGATAAATATTTATGAAATAAAATTTAAAAAAATCGCGTTTTATCGTTTTGTTTTCGAAATATGTAATGAAAAACGTAACGAAATATGTATGACATTTGTAATTTTTTACTAATTTCTAAATGGTTAAATTTTACATAAAGTGGGAATACATATAGTTGTTGTTGTAATTTGTGTTATTGCTATCATCATTATTGTTATTATTATTATGTTTTTTGGTGTGTCTCTCCATATTGTAAAAGATATTTCTAGAACAATAAATATTTTATAAAACTATTTCTAAATTGATTGAATCAATTATTGGGCAATAATCGGTAGGGCCACCTGTATTGAAACATCGTTCCGTCTTACTTCAAAACATACCTCTTTTACTTACTCTCGCACAGCTTATGTAGAGCCGTTCGGCTCCGGAGAGCCGTCTGTGCTCACCTCTGAATTGCAAGTGCATGATCATTTGTTCCCGTGTAGCATCTAACCTACTAATCATATGTTGACAAATGAGGTGTCGTTAGCTTCGTCTTACAGTTCCGCGTGTCATACGCTATGTGGCGTCATATTAAATCCAATAAACATAATAAAAAACAAAATAACGAAAAAAATTTATTTATTTTTGATAAAATTACTGTTGAAACAACTTTCGATAAAAGTCGGCGATTGATTAGACTCTACTTTTTGTAATACCCGGTATGCAAAAAATAATATACTTATTACACATATCATTATCAAAATAAATACCCTAAACATTTAATATTATGATATTTGATTTTGGTTTGTATGTAATAATGTTGAAAGTACACCATTTTATTTGATCATGTATATTGTATATCACATATTTTACCACCGTCATTATTATTATTATTATTTAAGAGCATTCCAATCATTAACAGAACCACAGATAGGATCAGATATTATTTATGTGGATGGATAAGCTCAATTTAATGAATTTTTGTTTGTTTATACTCGATTAAAATCTCTGTAATATTTTGTAGTAATCGAATTTATTAATTATTTTATTTATTTTTGGTGGATTTTAATTAACCTACAACACAGGTACCTCTAATTCATTTTATTATCTATATTTACTAATTTTTTTTAATTAACAATAGCGTGGGAGAGGTTAAGCATCTAAATTTAGCATCGGGGAAAAATAGGTATAAAATATGTTCCTTCATGAATTTTTATATCCTATATATATATATATATATATATATGAGATATGTTGTGTGTATGTACACTCAAATTCAATATATTTGAAACAGTACGTCACATTCTAAACGTATATATTATACGTTCGTTTACTATCAGAAGTCCAAAATGCCAAACAGTTTCAAAGTTATAACCTTTTTCTGTCGGCAATAAGGTTTTTTGACTGCTAGATCTTTAATATAGTTTATAGTTTCTACAGAAATACCTGCTTGTATATAATATTTATAAGGGTTTATTACGTGTGGTCGCTACTTTGTAACGGGGAGAAATATTAATCGCAGAAAAAAATTATACAAGTTCATGTAGTAACCAATCAGTCCATTTCCTCATATCCGTCCGTCCGTTCGTTAACGAGATAGCTCAAAAACGAAAAAGAATGAATGGCTAAAATTTTGTATTTGTTCTAGAACTAAAAATTAAACAAGGAGGAAAATCCATCTTAGAAATTGTAAGAGATAGAAGAATATTTCCATTATTTTAAATAAACAACTTTTGTTTGAAACTTTTTTGCCTAAACTAAATAGTTTTGCCACAATTTTCAACTCAAAAATTAAAATTAACAGTTCACACATTGATAAATAACTTAAGTTTATACCGGGTTTTTAACTCAGTTATGATTGGTCGAATCTATCAAGAATTTACGAAATTATTCAAAAACCCTTGAAAATAGTAAAAATATACGGCAATTCTCGCTTGTGACATGATCCATTGTGATAGGTATATATTGTTATCAAACCAAAATATGTGATTATGATATTATTGTAAGTATATATAGATAGTGAGTGAAAGTGAGAACATCATGAGTGAAAGTGAGTTTATACAGAAACTGAACTCTGTAGACAGAGATAGTATAGAGAGATGTGACTAATTCAAGTCGAAACCAAAATTTAATTGGAAATTTGTTCGTAATTCGGTACAAGAGATGCTAAACTACATGAAATGAAACGATGATTAATACATCAAATGAAATTGTTTCTTTGAATTTCAATAATATATATTTTATGTTCAAGTGATAATCACTTTCTTTCAATCAACAAATTTATTATTTGGAAACTTAGTATAGTTCTTTCAAATACACTGCGTAGTTCAGAGAACTGACTCATGTCAGTATAATTCTTTCAACTAAGCCGCATAGTTCAGAGAACTGACTCATTTCGTTCGCCGTATTTCGTATTTAAACTTGCCGCGTAGTTTAAAATCAACACCGGTTACTTTCAATTGACCCCATTTCTTTTAAACTGCATGTGTCCTCCACAAAGCCAGTGAATTACATGTGGTGATTTTGTAGACTCGTTTCAATTGCACGGAACCCTAAAAACTATCTGTTTAACATTCATTGATCGTCTGTTTGAAAAGTAATTAATAATATTACTAAAACAACAATGTTAAAATTTTCAATCGATGACGTCTATATAATATTATCTAGTAGCTATGAATATAAAATTATTTGGCTACAAACTTTATTTTCAAAGTCCATATATGGATAAAATATCATATTAAATGTCTAAAATAAGACTTGGCAATTTTATATAAAACATAACATAGCCAAATAATATAATATCAGCTATCACAAATTCTAACAAACTAACTTCAATAACAAAGTTTTAGTTCGAGTCGTTTCTGTGTTAATAAATACGTTACTAGAATTTGAAATATATATTTCATTTAAATGAATCTCTCTCTATATATATACTAGATTTTATTCAAGCATGAGTCAAATTCAGTTTGTATATGGTTCTATATATAATACAGATTTGTATATGGTTCTATATAACTGCTGAAGTATCGGTATATTTTAAGTTCATTATCAATGCGTCAACTGTTTATTTTACTTTTTATACACGTACAAATGAATAAAAATTTAAAGTAGTGTATAACGATGCTATAGACATATATTCTTATCCAGAGGTCCGACTTTCAATTCCTGGTTGACGAGTACGCCAGTTCTCTCATACTTAATCTTACGTAACCTTAATGGAATTTGACCAGTATTGTATTGTGACGTTTAAGTATACAGAAATAATAATGTGTGAAAAAAGGATCAGGTTCTCGCAGAGCAGCCTAGACAAGTGATTCGAGACTATCTATGTACTATCTTTCCTGAAAGTTTCATTCCCTAACTCGATGGGCTCCGTTTCGGTCGGCGCTCCTACTAAATTAATAAAAATTGAATTTGTAATAAAGACAGGCTCAAAAAATCATTTTTTATATTTAGATTTTTATGAGCGCTATGACTATGATATGCAAAACAACGATGACATTTTATTTTTATTATAACAGTCATGCATTAAAAATATATGGCTAGAAAACGTTTTCAACGATTTGAATGACAGATTAAAAAATTGGTTTTTTAAATTTTAATAATAGCCTAATATTTTTATGATTAAAAACCAATATATTTCAATTCCTTAGGGAATAAACGATATTAATAAATCATTTTTAAGTTTCAACTACCCAATTCATCAAATTTAAACTTTTGTGCTCTAATTATTAACGTGTTTAGTGTTAAACGATTTCTGGAAAATTGATGAATCTGGGTAGGCGGTTCATTATACCGATGAATATATATATATATATATATATATATATATATATATATATATATATATATATATATATATATATATATTGACTAATGGACAACTTCGTGAAATACTCTTTTAAACCAACATATGACTAATAATTAATTTTTTTTACTATACCAAGAAAAATTTAGATTCATCAACTCTTGTGATGAAGATTGTGTTTTAAAACATTTTATTTAGGAATTGCTGTGTAGTATGTATTAACATATATCATAAAAAGTCTATGAGAATGACTGGCAAATGTCAAAAATTTGACGAGGGTTGATTTGATTTGATTGGGTCTGGATAGTCGACCGTTCCCATCCCTTTAGGTATGAGTATTAATATTGGAAAATAATGCAGTAAATAGGCATCTCCCTATAATAATAATAATTAGCAAGAGGGATACCGCAAATGGGTCCCTGGCACCTAGACCAAGGGGTCCTCTATGCCCTCCTTGAGAACAACCTGCCGCCCAAAGGCGAGGCGTCTCCGGGTAAAAGGTGCTATTTTAAGTAGATGAAGCTATTGGGTTCTATTGAGGCCAGAGGAAGCACACATAGCCGGGATTGCTACCAGGATTGATGGATCCAAGGTTTCGGACCCAAACATTCTACGCCTGACACCATGTAGGTTTCTGCAGGTTCAAATGACATGTATGGGCATGTATGGTGTCCTGTGTTCGAAGCATCTTTCTATACTGCTTATGCTAAAATTTATGACCCTTATCTGAATTGTTTATAAATAGAAATAAATAGAAAAATAGTAGTACCAAACTAGAGAATATTCATAAGACAATGTCGTGATCTGTTAAGCCAGAGTGATTGCGTTCCATATATATTGATGACTGAAGGCATTAGATTCGTTGCAATTATGCAGTTTCAACTACTTCAATTATCAATAACTTTGTAACGTAATTCCTAATGACCCAATTGTTCACAGATGCGTTAAATGCGTCATTCTCTCTGTTAGACTCTGACAAGACGGTGATTCAATATTACGAGTGACGTATATCACTGTCTACCGGGGTCTCAATGTCATAGTTTCAAACCCTTGATAATCCGAGGAATTTATTGTGAATAGTTTTTCAAACGCATTGACGTCTACAATTTGACCTAGTAATTTTTATCAGTTTTTCTTTTTTTTTCAATGTCAAATAATTTGTAATACAATTTCCCACAAAAAATTATAAATCGTTTTAGAAAAACATTTTTTACCGTCTGGAAAATCTGTTAATCTATGGGGGAATTTTTTTTTATACAAAGTCGAGATTATCTTTTTAAAATAGTCAACTCTCAACTTCGTTGAGCTGAGCTAAACTCAACTTCGAAAATATTTACTAGTTTGAAGGGACGAACACTCATAGACTGCAATTATCGTTTCGATGGTCGTATCTCGGTGAATTTATTTCAATTTATATTTAACTAATATATTCAAATTATATATATTCTATATATATTCAAATTATATATATATATATATATATATATATATATATATATATATATATATTTTCTATTTATTTATTTATATTTATTTACAATACGATATGATTAACGGTTTTCAAGGTATCAGACCCATAGGGGTAAAATTCCAAACTGTATGAATTGAGAAGGCAAAATTTTGAAATGCGTTGGTTGGACGTTAAAATGAACCTGATTTTCGTACTGTTTGGGTCAAAAATAGCCTAGAAAATGATTATTATTAAAATGGAGACGAAAAATTTTCTTCACTTTTTTCACATTTTTTCCAAGGGGTACCCCTTAAAAAAATCGCTAAAATTGGGGGAAAATTTGATGTCCCCGATTTTGATAAAAACTTGGTTTTAAGCTAATTTAGATCTAGCGAAAACGATGGCGTTGGTTAAAATATGATACGAATAACGGTTTTCAAGGTATCAGACCCATAGTGCTAAAATTCCAAACTGTATGAATTTAGAAGGGAAAATTTTGAAATGCGTTGGTTGGACGTTAAAATCAACCTGATTTTCGTACTGTTTGGGTCAAAATTAGCCTAGAAAATGATTATTTTTAAAATCGAGAACATAAGTTTTCTTCACTTTTTCACATTTTTTCCTAGGGGTCAACATCCCTAATATGAAGCCTCAAACATTGACCTATTCAAAATCTAACTTTTAAATAAATGCTATGAAATTAATTTATAACAATTAAATGTCTAATATTGTTAACATAAAATCAAATATTTGATAGAATATCGATTAGAAATTTGTTAAAATTAATAATAAAAAATAATACTACTGCGCTTGCTCAGTAAAACAATCGATTGAAAATTTGCATCAGAATTGTTACGTGTAAAAACACCCTAAAAATACACGTTTTTTGACTCATCACTATAAATTTGGATTGAACCATCTACTTGTTGAGTCGTATACAGTTTGTCGTGCAATAAATTCCATAATATGTGGGCCGTTTTAGGTTACGGAATCATTGCTTTTAAAAGGTAATAATAAATAATATTTCATAAGTAGAGGTAAAAAATATTAATTAATAATAAATATATATATAAATGTTATTTATTAAATTACTTTCATAACCATCTATAAAATACATTTATATATTAATTATAGGCTTTTTCGTACCATTTTTTTTACTCTAATGTTCATAATACATGGTGTTCCAAATGTTCATAATACAAGCAGTTTGATTGAGAAACTTAAAGTAGTTGCAGTAATTGTGCTGAAAAATTTCGGCTCAGAACCCACATCAAATATATGAATGGACTGAGATTGAGATTGATATGACTGGGTTGAGATATGTTTTTGATTCGAATGGACTACACATGACCATAATAGTAGCGTTCTTTTTGAACTTATATAAAATTTTTGAAGTTATACTTCTTTTGACGCGTTATGCGAATCCGAGTGTATTTGCAGTATGCAACGAAATGCTAATGTAAAACTTGACTGATACACAGTGTTTGAGAAACATTCTGTAATAAATGTTTATCATAAAGTATACAGACAAAATATATATATGCATACATTATATGCTTAAGCGAAACAGACAAGTTTGTTTGTTACATAGGCAGTATGACCCCCTCCCCCCACTCTTCGGTGGGCAAAAATTTTGTTTGTTGGTGATATGATTTTTGGATATTGAAAGAAAAGACAATATAATACATTATAGAATGAAAGGTAAATATTAACGATGACGTTATTATTTTGATAAATAGCTAGTGGAAGAATGTTCTTATTTTGGCAAATAGCTACGCAGCTCTTCCATTAGAACATTCAAATTTGACTATACAGTAGAAATTAGGTACAGGAATGTCTTCATCATTATTACTCCCATGTTTCTGGTAAAAGAAAGATATTAGAATTACGAGCCATATTATCAATGATATCATTTGTATGGGCTTGTAAACTTTGTATAGTAAATGTATATATTGATAAACCTGTTCTGGTCTTGATAAATTCCACTAAGTCTGATTCTAATGTAAATAATGGATTTAATGTCAGTCTTTCAAACTCTAATTTTAACGGAAGAAGTGATGCTGGTTCCGTTCTACCATGATAAAATGTAGCATCATTGGTTTTAGATACAATATATAATTTTTCTATTGTAGTTTTTCACTACTTTATCATTTTATTAAACTTTCGTGTCTTAATAGTAGAGTTGTAATAATTATATATTTTTTTAATAAATTATTTATAAAGAAGTATAACTTCTTACGTGCGTACATAATTACACACATACTTTTTTTAAAATAGATTTTTGTCGTATTAATTCGGTTTTCGAATGTTTAATTATGGTTAAATATATATTCTCTATAGTATTTTCCTCAACTATAAGCTGAACCAAATCTTAAGAAAGGATTCAATGTTTAAAATTTAATCTTCAATTGTACTTATTTGCCTAAGCAGAGCTAAAACGGAGCTAAAGAATGCAGTCTATAAATGAAGTCTGTTATATGAATGACGCTGTATATATTATGTATATATGAAACAATATTGTGATAGAGATATTGAAATTAATTTCTTAATGAAATGCTAATTTAATTATCAAATTGACCTTTTTATTATTAATAACTTATAATTAAAATTAAAAAATAAAGAACGATATTAATAATTTCATTTTCAGATTTATTTTATAATTATATTATAAAAATAAATTTTATGATTATTTTAAAATAACACTTACACAAAATATAATATTATTTATTTATGATTTATGATATATAAAATGAGAAAAAAAAACTTAAAATTGCTATAAATCATTTACACAAAGGTTTATTATTTGTATAGTTGAATTGTTAAATTGTAGAACATAATTTATATAGTTTTTTTGAAAATTCAAACGAACTTTGAATTGAGGTTATTCTGTCATTTATATATTCTGACATTCATATATTTAATTGTTTATAACTCGGAAACGGTCAACGAAAAAATGATGTGAGACCTGATTTTGTTTGAAAAGACCCAAAATACTTAAACTCCATTCAAGTAAAAATATTCGGTCATTCGGTTTGGCAAAAAATAAAATTGGAACCAGATTTTTGTGCGACAGAATCTTGATCCATATCAGGGACATACCCCAAACTTGAATATGCAAGAATATCGAATGGGAATATATTTTTAACGAATGCGAGGTTTTCGCCTTGTCTATTTCTCAAGGATAGTGGAGAAAGTTTGAAATTATAAAAAGGGCACCGTTTATTTTTTTTACCGATTTTTCGTCGCATTAGTAATTATATTTTCAATTAAAATATTCAACATGTATTAATAAAATTGTTTTTCCATTTTGTTACAGATGTAAGATATGAATATGTCGTTGATCAGCAACCAATCGGAAGGTTGCTATTTCGACAATTCTGTGAAATGCGTCGTCCACGATATTATTATTGTTTATGTTTTTTGGATTCGGTGGATCAATATGAATTAGAATCAAATGAGAAACGTGGTGAATTAGCAAAAATTATTAAAGAAAAATATTTTTCTGATGAAAATAGTGATATTATAAAATTAGGTAATTTAAATACAGACATTTTACAACAAATTGCAAATAAATTATTAGATCAACAATCAAATGGTAGTGGGAGTATTAATTGTTGTAACAAGGATTTATTTGCACCAATTGCAACAACAATTAAAGAATATCTATCAGATGAACCGTTCAAAGAATTTGAGAATTCATTATACTTTTTACGGTATCTACAATGGAAATGGTTAGAGGCACAACCTGTTACGTACAAAACATTTCGTATGTATCGTGTACTGGGGAAAGGTGGTTTTGGTGAAGTTTGTGCATGTCAAGTAAGTTCTCTTTTCTTTTTACATTCTGTATATACCAGTGGCGAAACTAGCTTGTACCCCGGCTTCGCTCGCGATCTATTGTTATGCCTCCGGCTCCCGTCATTTTAAGACTATAGACATAAATTTAATTTCCCAGCGCAGCCACTACTTCAAATATTTATCGACACTTCCACGAAATTTCGATTTCAGTGAATATTTTCGAATTCTATCTCCTGTAACGAGATAAAATCAGTTTTTAAGCCTAATCATAAGCTTTTAAACAAAAAAAAGTTTCATCAAAATCGGTCCAGTAGTTTTTGCGTGATAACAATGCGTGCAGCGAACTGTCTATTTTCAGATTTTTTTTCTTTGGATGAGGTATTTGTTCAGACTGAACAGAACTGCAACATTTGCATGTAGTATCAATGGTCTAAGTAATTTTTACAGGAATAATATCAAAAAAAGGTACGGAAGAAGTCTTCATTAAAATACCATTCTTAGTTTTAGGACTTTATCTAAATCATTCTTTATTTATAGTTGCGTTCTTGACTCAAGCGATTTTGATAAAATTCTCAGAATAGGAGATTTCAGAGGCAAGAATTCGATCTAGCTAGGTTTTATCGTTGGAAAAATTAGTTTTTTTTGGTTTTTCCGCAAATACGAAATAGCGTGAAATTTTTTAATGATAGGCAACTTTTAAAACATTGCTGTGATAATGTTGTGTAAACTCGATAAAAAGTAACTACTTCTAGAACTTTTTGAGATCCAATATATAAATTTTGAAACGTTTCATAACTGTCCCATACAAAAATCGGTCGCCCAGGTACTTGTGTATCAAGCCCTCTAAATTTCCAACGATTAGAAAAATTAAATATAGAAAAAAATAGTTAGAATTAGTCACATCATTTCGCATAACCATCTGCCAGACCACACAATGCTAAATACACAAATTAAATATGCCAACCCCTCCCCCCATTAATTCTGGAAAAATTTTGTAATCAGTTTTTAAAAAAAAATTAAATATATGGAATTTGATTTGTATGTGAGTACATGTGGGGCAGGCCCCAATCCATTCTGTCTGATGAGTCAAATAATTTTAATGTATTTGGATAGAAGCATTTTCTCTGTTTTATTTATTTTTTAGTAAATATTTTTAGTAGTTAAGATTGATTTAAAATAAACACATTAATTTTAATGTTCATGCACTGTTTAAATTGTGTGATGTGAAAAATAAATTTATTGTCTAAATGTAACTAAAATTAGCATGTTCAATTTCATAACATTACACCGTAATACCACCAACAACATACCGAGAGATTCAAAACAAGTCAAGCTATTGCCGAACTAAGTGAAATGAAATTCATTCTATTTCAATTCAGGAATTTACATCTGTTGAGAACTGACCTGAGAGCGGGGCCTAAAACACATGGCTATTTATTATATGCAACCGAAATAGTAATCTTATAAGTGTAACATTATAAGTGTTTTTATTTACGTCAAATAATTATATTTTTATAAATTTTGAAAGTTTGAAATGTCAACTTTTTTTATTTTAAATTTCTTGACAAATAATTTATTTCCTAACTATTAATTGCATTTAAAACAGTTGATCTTATACGGATGGGTCAAGGGCTGGAGATCTATCTGGTGTGGGGGTTTCTGGACCCTAGAATAAAGGAATCGATTTCTCTTAGTCAATATGCGATGGTTTTTCAATCAGAAATCTTCGCCATGCTGAGAGGTGCCCAGATCTGTAACACGAAAGTTTACAGTGGTTTACATATCAGCATCTTTTCAGATAATCAGGCCGCACTTCGGGCCCTTGAGGCATCAGTTGAGAAGGGTGGTGGGACTCTTGACAGGACACTGTCGATTGAATTACCACCTTCATAACTTGGGGATCTCTGATGATACCACTTTTAAGGCCGATGGAGGAGGAGGACGATGAACCTACATACATTTATTTGCACCTACAGAAACCTACCTCGTTCGAAGAAAGATGCTGCATATATCAGATTGGCAAAGTAAGATGGACGAAGTGGGCTTTTTTGATTCCTTTTTACTAATTAAAATCGCGAAAAATAAACTGAGAGCGGAAAAATTGCCCTCTTGCTTTGAATCAATTGTTAAAACTGAAGAAAAAATCTGAGAGTTCATCGTAACGTTAGTGTGTTATCTGTATATTATCTGTTAGATGAATCTGTGCAGTTAGATCTGTCAGATAGATCGCAAGTTTATTCAATAATGATAATGAACTCAGTATAACAGAGTTCATTCATTCAATTTTCTCAATTAGTTGTTATTTTCACTATTTAAAAAAAAAATTAATTTATACTCAATAAATAATTTGTTTTATAGAATCAATCATTTAAAATCACACCGTATCCAAAAAAAGAAAACATTAGTCAGTCAGTTAGTTTGTTAGTTTATTGAATTTAGTTTTAAATAGACGTGGTTTAGAAAAATTTATACTTGATCCTAGATTAAAATTGTATGATTTCAGGTGATTTGTTTTAGCTTGATTTAATTCGTATGTGGTGTTGTCCTATATTTTATGATTTTTACCAATTTGTATAAATAATTCAGTGGCTAGTAAAGATCACCGTTCATGTTTATTTTAAACGCTTTGACGTAATTATACTTTGAAATACCAGGTGTCTCTAGCAAAGAGAGTCGTTCTAAAAAAAATACACCGATTCATGGCCTCTGTCTCGAAGGTTAACTAACAATACCTCTGCAAAACAAACCCGAGTGTCTCAAAAAATTTAACGCAATTTTGGTGTGTAAATAGACATGACGTATTTTTAAATGGTCAATAAATGGCTCTTATAATTTAGTTTTAGAGACCCTTTAGTTAGAGTCTGGCACTCTGAATTCACTTTTTGATTGGATCAGCCATGTTTCAGCTATCAAATAAACCAATCATAGAAAATAATTACAGGCCGCCAATATTTAATGCAATGACTTGTTTCCATGAAGATTTGTGTGGAAAAAATTTATATACGAATTATTTATATTTGAATAGCTAAAATATGGCGTAAGAGTGTCATAATCCTTTCATTCACTAGAACAGGCAGTCTACAGCTGAGATATAAACCATTCAAATTTTTGCCGTCTGATACACAAACCTGCTTTTTTTTAGTGATGACTACAACCGTACACAGGGAAAATACCTAAATTTAAATCAATATTTTTTTTAATTACAATTTTTGTTTGCAGGTTCGAGCCACTGGTAAAATGTATGCATGTAAAAAATTAGAAAAAAAACGTATAAAAAAGCGAAAAGGCGAAGCTATGGTCTTAATTGAAAAACAAATTTTACAAAGAATCAATTCACGCTTTGTAGTGAATTTAGCATATGCGTATGAAACAAAAGATGCGTTATGTTTAGTATTAACAATTATGAATGGTGGGGATTTAAAATTTCATATTTATAATATGGGCGGTGATCCTGGTCTGGAGTTATGTCGAGCACGATTTTATGCTGCTGAAGTTGTATGTGGCTTAGAGCATTTGCATCAACAAGGCATAGTGTATAGAGATTGTAAACCAGAAAATATTTTGTTGGATGATGCTGGACACGTACGTATCTCAGATTTAGGTTTAGCTGTTGAGATACCTGAAGGTGAAACTGTTCGTGGACGTGTTGGAACTGTTGGTTATATGGGTAAGTGAACAAAAATTATCTACCCAATCTTTTTCCATTTGTATCATCATAAAACTGTCTCTCCTTTTGATTTTAAATTAAAATGAAGAGGGATGTTGCCTCTAATTTCTAAATTTGTGAAATGCAATAAAAAGATGAATTTTGCTGCACACGAGGCATACATTTTCTGTTTTTGGAATTGGATCTACCAATAGGGAATCATACTTCGATGAATAATTTACAATTAGGCTTAAAATCGATATAAATGTTTACAACGAATAATGAAGATTTCCTAAACCCAGCTCAGTAAGGACATAAATGCCGTATTGTCTGGAAAGTAAGAATTGTCAATCTTTTTGGCATTTTTAGCAAGAGATACCAAAAAAGTTATCTCAGGGATAACTGACTACTATTGACCAATCGTTCGTAGCTACATCGCTGTTTGATTCTTCAATGTCGACTCTTCCTATCATTGCGAAAATAGTTTGCTAAGTATCGGAATCACCCGTCTATAGGAAAAGAGAACTTAGCTTAAATCGTCAAGAGTCTTATGACATAGTTGTTGCGATAGTAGGCCTACTTAGTACGAAATGCATCTCTCGGTCAAAAGTTTAGATTTTCCACTCGATGAAGCAAATTATTTGGAAATAAAAACCAATTAAATTTTTGGACTCAAAGTTGGTACTTAAATCTATTTTTATATTTAATTTTCCAGCTCCAGAAGTAATTGACAATGAAAAATATACATTTTCACCCGATTGGTTTAGTTTCGGGTGTTTATTGTATGAAATGATTGAAGGACAAGCGCCGTTTCGTGCACGCAAAGAAAAAGTAAAACGTGAAGAAGTTGATCGACGAGTCAAATCTGAGCCAGAAAAGTATTCAAATAAATTTAATGAAGAAGCCAAAGCATTATGCCAACAATTATTAGCCAAATCACCAGTAAGTCGTTTAGGTGGAAAATCGGGACGGATGGGTGCATCGACTGTTAAACAAGATGCATTTTTTCAATGTATTAATTGGCGACGATTAGAAGCTGGTATGATCGAAGCACCATTTATTCCTGATGTAAGTTTAGAATGTCATCTCATTATTAGATCAATCAAATTATTTTCTTGTATAAATTTAAATATTCGGTTTCCCCCTGAACTCGTTTTTTTGTTTATTCCAAAAGCGTTTTAAATATATTTATTGCTTGGTTGTATAGAGGAACTCAAATTATCCAGATTGCTTTGAGGAAAAACAAGACTATATACAAGTGGTTTTTGCAGAAACATGCATTGAGAAACCCTTTTTCAGGCCGATTATTTAGTCGAGAAAATCGACAGTTTGTCTTCATTCTTCATCAGTTTTCACATATTTAGCTGGTTTTTTTAAGACATGACCTCTTCAAAATTTATCCAATTATCTGGATATTTGATTATTCGGATCGGTTTTTGTGTTAATTAATCCAGGAGGTGACGAGGTCACATTGGCTTCGAAGGAAATGAAAAAGCAGATACCTGAACAAAGAAGGGAGTTGGAATATCTTTCATAGGCCCTGAACCATGGAATACAACATCGAAAGCATCTGCACATAATAGGATTCCACAATGCATCCATTATGTGCAAACTGTGCGGCGAGGAGAAAGAAACATCCAGCCACATCATCTTTAACTGCGAATCTCGGTTGCAGCAAATACAATATATTCGGTGTTTCTCACCCCTAATATATGAACCTTCAGAGTAGAAGGGGGAGCACAATGGGCCATAAGGTCGAAGTGCAATACTTTTTATACTCCAAGATATATCTATGTCTATCTAATTCAAATAATTGGAGTTCTCTTATATTTTTCCCTATATCAATTGACTTTTTATGCTAAACCGGCAGCTAATTATTATCCTTCACTTTTCGCTTACAGCCACATGCAGTATACGCAAAAGATGTACTTGATATTGAACAATTCTCAACAGTGAAGGGTGTGAATTTGGATGCAACGGATGCAACGTTCTATAGTCGTTTTAGTACCGGTTGTGTATCAATACCATGGCAAGCTGAAATGATTGAGACTGATTGTTATAAACAATTGAATGTGTTTGGTCCTAATGATACACCGACTGCTGATTTAATGATAACAGCAACACCAAGTCCTGAAGATCGCGGTTGTTTTCCATTTAGACGGAAGGTATGATTCACTTATTAAATTTCTTTAATTATTAAGAAGATTGACTATAAGATTTGTTCTAGAAGAAACAACCCGACCGTACCCGACCTATACCGGTGGCCGATCATTTACTTCCTGCAACGATTATAGAAAGCTGATAGAATAATTCGTTACGAAAAATATAATTAAAGTAAGTTAATTTTTATTTCATTAAAAAATATATTCAAGTGGCTGAAAAAAAGTGGAATCGCGATTTACATAATTTTAGTCGCACAAGTAACGTTATCTCTCATTTATTTTAAAATTTTATGAATCGTAACAGTTCCTACCGCCGTTATTCACGCTAAACGGGGCAATAAAACGCTTATGTTTTACTTACAATAGTGTTTAATAATAATTTATTCTCGATGATGGAAGGAGAGGGGGGGCGGTCCATTCTGAGATTTTCAATGGCAGTATCGGTTTTGAATCGCTACAGCTAAGTTCCTGTAGACTTTTTTTCTTCAATTCAAACTCGAGACAAAATTTTGCTAACCAAATTAAATAGCTTCTATCGATACTTCACTTACTTTATCGACACAGCCACTTCTTATTCCAAAACAAAAATATAACAAAAATAATTTTCAATTCTAGTCAGGAAACAAACCAAAACGTTCTTCACAACATTCTCTCTACCAATCGACAGCGGCAAGACATCTTGGTATATTATTTTGAAAGACTGACTAGGAAATATGACACAAATATATGTGCTATATACACTCACGCACATACATACCTATCTTAGGAATTCTTTACTAGACGTAGCAAAATAGTTACCAAACAAAAAAAAAAACTAAAAACGAATGTCTTAGATGTTTTGTCATGTTAGAATTTTCATGGCGATATATATATATATATCTGTGGATATAATACTGACGATGGCACGTTTTGGATATCAAAATCGATGTCTTAATTAGTTAAGAAAATATATTCTCATTCGTTTAGAATGAAAACTTTTTTTTTTGTATATTGACAATTTTTTTTTAATGTTAGGCTTTTAAATTTTTAGCCTAACGTTTACACTACTCGAACCATAAAAGATTAGATCATGACCAACCTAAAACATTGACAGTGGAATAAGATTTATTAAATATTACAATTTGCAAAACCTTTGCATTAAATAATCCAAGAATATTGTTATGAATTTTTGGCGAAAAGAAAATAGTGTGTAATCTAAGAGCTTTGGATTTTATTAACAGGTCATCATCGCCAGAAATGAATTTAATGTCCCACAATAAAAATGGAAATTTTTTTTTCACATTATTTACTTTTTAAATTTATTTCCCTGGTGATAACTTGTGAATTAAACCGAAAGCGCTTAAATTAAACATTATGTTTTAATGACAGTAACAAATTTGGAGATCATTTAGATTATATGCTAGATATCCTAGATTGCAATTTCCCGTCATTTTCAGAACAATTAAGTCCTTAGTAAACTAAGTATTTCTACCTCTTCGGCCTTGTGGCACAATGGACCATAAGGTCGAAGTGCAATAGTTTTTACCCCGATATTAATCAATCAATCGAGTATATCTAACTTGGGTTTTTGCCAGGACACTTGACAGATACTAAACAACTTTGGTTAGTACACCATTTTGCTCCGTAAGTGCTGACAGTTTGGGAGTTTTCCACTAACTTTAGTGGATTTAATAAAGTCTAGTAGAAAATCTAGGTGATATATTCTTGGGATTGTCGTATTTTTAAATTTTTGTATTCAAGTTCAATAAAACGAATCAGAATATAAAATTATTTATTTATACTCGATACATGATGGCATTATTTTATATTATTAAATATAAAATTAGGGGAAAATCCCACAGTTTGGCAACACTGTTGACAAGTTAATAAATGTGTCCTTAGAGATACAACGCTGAACTTAGATTGCTCAGAAGTAAATTTTTTTAGACTGGCATACTTAATTTACTAAAGACGTAGTTGTCCTGAACACGACCATTATTACTTCCTTTTTGAGGTTAGTGTAAACGTCAATTTATTTTAATTTTAAATATCGTGTAAATTTATGACGCTATAATATTTTTAAGAAAAATAAATTATTATTTAAGTTGACGCACAAAAAATCAAATCATTATTTGTTAAGAAAATTGTAAATTTTATTTTACGAAATGAAAATTGATTTTTTTTTTACTTTGAGAAAATTATTTTTAACGCAGGAGAATCGAGAGTTTTTCTTGTCGTATTTTAATTATTCATTGTGATTATAAAAAATAAATATAGGCCAAATCTTGTCATGTAGGAATTTTTCAAAGCTAAGTGTTAGAAACATATTTTTTCTTGCATCGTATCAGACTAGAATGAAAAAAAATTGAATGGGTTGAAGGAAGTTTTAATATGATTGCATTTTATATACGAATTTTGCTCATAATGTGCACACACTAGACAGTCGAGAAAAGCTACCGAATAAGGTTAGTAAAAAAGTTTTCTGCTATTTCTAAATTAATAAAAAAAAGGCTTTTAGAGTTTAGAATGTTAGACAAGGAGCATTACTAAAATTAAAATTCAGAGAACGCAAAAAGTGTAGTCTTCGAAGTGCTTTCGGTCTGATTAATTAATTAATTTAAAATGTTCTTAAAAGAAATGATTTTAAGAACGAAGAATTAATAACTGTTTTTTTTTCGCATTAGGTAGTGGACTGGCAGCCGAAGCCTGAAAAGCAAGAGTTTCTTGTCTTTTTTTACCGACCTCTGAGGAAACTATCCCCTCAATCTCTTCTATACTCTACCACACCTGGTTCGTTTCATCTTGCCCTGTGGTCGTTGTTGAACCCACCAGTCTTATTCATACCATAGATTCCGCCATTTCGATCAAGCCGAAGATTGGCTCTGTAAAAACAATCTGTCGGAAGGTGAAAGAGCGTGTCATCCGCTTCGTTACAGTCCTGACAAGTCGCATTGTCCTCAACTTCATGAGGGGTAGATCCTTTTGAGTCTGCAGTGATCGATAAGCATCCCAACCAGAAGGCTTTTCGGTTCTTGCCAATGAGCCAAGTTGACCTTATGGCATTGTTCGCAGTTTTCATTTTTTTGATCTCAGTCCTTAAGAGTAATTCCTAGTATGGGTCCGGTCCTTGACACGGGAGTACGAATAAGTTTGTCGATCATTTTCGCATTATAAATTCTGCTCAATATTTATAAATAAAAAATTGTTTCTCTGATCAAGGCTTGTTAATAAGATCAAAAGCGCTCAGAAGATTCGACAATTTTCACAAGATTCTGTCACAAAATAGTTTCACATTTCAATGTACACATAACCTAAAAACATTAAACACACATAACCACAAAATTAAATGCAATCGTTTTAAAAAATCCTATTACAAATTTATAGATATTAAAAGGAATATGAATTAGATAATCAAAAACCTTTCTTGATATAAAATATGTGTTTTAGTTCTTCCAGAAAAAGAAAATTGTGTGTGATGTGCGTGTAAACTTGCGAAAAATTACAAAAAATTTTGCACAAATTTTACATGTTAAAAAAAAAATTTAAAAAAAAATCGTTCATGTTTATTATGTAGAATTAAAAGAAAAATAATAAGAATAAAACAAAACAATTTTAAACAAATCTGAAAATTCGCACAATCTTTTTACCGAATACATTTTTTGAAGTTTTATGAGGAAATGAGATTTCTTTAGTTAATTTAATGTTAACTTATACATTTTGTTTTCATGACAAAAATAATGGTGGTGGCACTGATTAACAAATTTAAAAATTATTCAAGAAAGTACCATAAAGGTACGTTTTCATCGGTACGATTATCGCGAAACTGTTAAACGTTGAACGATAATCGTTGTTGTCCATTTTGCTTGGAACATCTGCGATTTGTTAATATTTCACTGATCCACTTGATTATATTCATCCTTCTACTGAACGACTATTCAAGACGTACGATCGTCGTTAATTATTGTCGCGGCAGCAGCTTGAGGCAAAACAACTTCGTTGGAAACACAAAGAAGTAGTGTTCAACGATTATCGCACCGAGGAAAAAGTGCCATTAATCATGATTTGTTTTTACATAATTTTGGTTTTAAATTAATAACACAATCCAATTTCGAGATATTACTTAACTATAAAATTTTCGAGTAGATGAAATCATATCAAATAAACCAGAAAAAAAAACGTGGTAATAACAGATACAAATAGTCCAAGAGCCCATGGTAAGATTTCTCCCCCCACTCAATCGAACACCCTCAATATGAGTAGTAAATTCATAAGTATACATATTATGTATACTACTACTCATATTGAGGGTGTTACATTAGGGAGGCAATCTTACCATGGGCTCTTGGACTATTGGTTATGTCTGCCATTTGACCATTAGAGGCGTGCGCGTACTTTAAATAAACTAAAGAAATTTCATTTTCATGGTGTGATATTCCATGAATAAATCACACACACATTCTTTCGTTTTTCATTATAATAACATTTAGATAAAATGCAGTATACACAGAAAAGAAAATGGATGTATAATTTGAATATTTAAAACAATTCAATTAACATATATGGGTCACAATTTGCGCACATCAAATTTTTCTCAAATTTGCTCAATTTTAAAAGTACTTATGGGTAAATATTTTAATTACCCCAAGCTGTAGTTCAGAATTTTATCGATAGATATTGTTTTATTGTTAACTATCCGTGTGCCCGATAGGATTTCCTATCAGTAACATCTCAGGAACCATCCTACTTTTCAAATATTTAGAGTTTTTGGAGAATCTGTTCAGTCAAAACGTATTTTTTCATTAGGTACTTACTTTCGAAGTTCTTCAGAAGCCTAAATACCAACTTCCACGTTTCTAATTTCAAAACAGACGCACTTTTCGTTCCTTATTTTAACCCCTTAGGAGATGAATGTCCAAAATCGATGATACAATTGAGTTTTATTTAAAAACAGAAGCTTAGGCACATATTTCCATATTTTTATCTTCAAAATTGACGCACTTTCATCCTCTATTTAATCTCTTTTGGGGGTGAATTTTCTAAAATCTTTTATTTCGCTTACCTACGTTATATAAGGAATTTCTGTGCAAAATTGCATGCTTCTAGACTTACCGGTTAAGGCTGTGCGTTGCCTGTCAATCAGTCAGTGTTAAAGTTTCATTAAGCAGATTTTGCTTATATTTTACTCACGATGTATCTCTCTGGAGAATCGAAAAATATTATAACGTTCACAAATTGAACGGGTAGATCCCGTATCGAATTTAGAACGACGGTAATCGTAAATCGCACCAAAGGAAGAAAAAGTAGAGCTGATTGTGGACAAAAACGATACTTAACTCACGTCAAAAATTGCATGAATATCGTCCAAATTCATAGAAAATTCGTTAACACAATCTTGCTATAATGCCTGTATTTTTGTTACGATACGTCGTGGGTAAAAAAAAAAATTAATTACATTTTTTTCGGCGAAAAAACAGAATTATTTCTCAGCCAATATGTTACTCCAGAAGTGATATACCTAACTAGTCAAAATAAATCTAATCACAGAATGGATGGAAGGCAGTGCAGAATATCGAAGCCTTCTGCAAGAATAATTTGAGAGGGATCTCTGTTTTGTTTTTTAACCAGATGTTTGTTTTAATGTTAACCAAGTTATGCATTTTTAAATGAATACATAGGTTAGGTTAAACGAACCCGGTTCAATTTATTGTTCAGTTAAACTTGCCAATTTATTTTAATGTATACATTCCCGTGCCAAAATATAAGTATGTTAGGTTTCAAATTTTCAAAAATATTTTGAATTCGCTCAAATAATAGCCATTATTTTAAATGAACATTGGATTATCAATTCTTTTTTAGTTCAATCAATACTGGATCGTGTAGTGTAACACATATGTCGACCACACTGAATCAAAAATGGCGGTCGGTACTATTGAAATATACAGCGCTGTCTCGTTTCATGCTCGGCCTTCCTTATATTTTTGATAGTCGCTTAATCGAGAGCTCTATTCAGTTTTCGATTAATATATATATATATATACAAGGTGGGCCAAAAGTAATGTCATAATGTAAATGAATTTACATCCATTATCCATCCTACTTTAGTCAACTAATTCTCTATCTATCTGCAACATAAAAGTCAAAGCACAGTGACATTAGATGTCAATTAAAAAAATAATGGCCTATTCACATTATGACATTACTTTTGGCCCACATTGTATATTATTTCTACTTGATAAAACGCTTATAAAATAATTTCTATTATTTTAGTGTATACTGCATTCTTAGATAAAATTACAAAATGGGACCGGCCTGTCCATGAAAAATAAAAATTTAATATCGTACATTTTTAAAACATATCTAAAAGTAATTATTTTACATTATTTTCTACTTGTATGTGTATGTGCAATGGCCCATTGCGCAATGTATAGTTTATATGTAATCAATAAGTGGGAATTTTAAATAACGGGGACAAAATTTCAAGTTTTCAAAAAGTTTTTTTCTTTTAGATCAAATTTTTGTATTATTGAATTTAAGATAAACAATCACGGACAGGTCCATTATTTTGTAAAATACGATCTAAAAAATTTTTCAAACACAAAAACAATTTGTCCAAAATTATTGTACCATATATAAATTATGAAAATGAACTGTGCTAAATGTGGTTCCTTCAATTTTTCTCCAATGTTTGTTATTTATTTTCAAATAGTAGATGGAAATAAAAATTTCCATTGATAAGTTATTATATGTGGTTGGTGGTATTTGTATCGAAGTAATATTATGACGCGCTATTTGTGTTAATTATAAATTTTCACGCACACATAAAATTTTAGAACCATTTACTAGAATTCGTGATGCAAAATGGATCGTGTGAGGGGTAATCAAATTTCTTTGAGCTTAATGTCAATTTAGAACCGCGTCAAATATTATTCAATGGTGTGGTTTGGCACATGCTTGAACGAGTTTTTATACACTAATATCTTCACTAAAGTTGGCAATGAAAATTGTTGCGTCAAGCACTACTTACTTCCCTTTTGACAAATAAAACGGCGAAAATACTTTTCGATACCATAATTTCGGTTCAAAAGCATACCGGAAGTTTCAAAGTTGATGGTCCTAATATATTTTGAGTTGCTATAACGAATTTTCACTGTATAATACAGTATGGAAAATGATGTAAATATTTGTTTTTGGTGTAATTTTTTCTATCACGGTGGCATTTTGGTATGCCCGTAAAAGATCGTAAAGCAGATATTCGTATAAAGATTTATAGGATTCAATTTTTAAAGATGTCGCTATACTTTTTAGCTAAAACTAGCAGATTATTAAACTATGGGCAATGTGATCATGAAATTTTAAGACAATCCGCCTTAAAAAGAGAGATAAATATGACCAGAAACCGTGTACGCCACAACTTTAGTGTAGACGTTAGTGATTTTCTTTTTATTTCTGAGGTGTTTTTTTTTCGTCCTCTATAAAATACAGTTCATTGTAATAAAATTTAAAAAAAATTGTATTGTATTTGCCGTAGCCGTAAAAAAAAACCATAAATGTACCTTATTATATTGCAATTATTTTAAATAATATCCGTCTAAAATAAATTTGCAAGTATGAAATATTTTGATAAATGTATCCATCATCCATTTTGAGAGAAATATATATATTGTATATCTAGATTTTTAAAAAGAATTTTAAAATAAAGTTGTTCGCTGTCAGTTTTTGAGAACATAAAATCAATTTTTACTAAACGAATTCTGTACATTCGAAAAATTCGGGAAATTTGATTAGACACTGATTCTTGGGAAATTTGATTAAAATTATAAACTTCACAATTGATTTCACGTAATCTAAAAACTGTGTTCGAACAAATTTCGAATTGAAACAAGTACTTATGCAATTTTCCTTGAATAAAATATATATAAAAAATTTAAATGTAATCACTAGTTATTAAACAATTTTTGATATTTAAGAAACAAACAAGAAATGTAATTTATAAAAAAAATTAAAACTAAATAAACAAAAACTGTTCTATAAAAAAAAAATTGGTCTGTGACAAATTTTTGTATATTGTCATAAAATTATATAGATTTCGGTGTCCGCGTTTTTCAATTTGAAATCAAATAACAAAAAACTCATTTCAATTTCGAGTGACCTTCGTGTCTTCTTTTTAAATTATTTGCTGTTTCCAATTTTGTGCCATAAATTCGATTCAAAAAAGGACAGCAAATTATTTATAAAAATAGTTTCTTGACTGTGATTTTTCTTTTTCAAAGTCGAAAATAAAAGTATAAAGGCCGTTCAAATTACTGTTAAAATGCCCATAGACATCGTTCTTTTTCAACAGTTATATCTGTTGGGTAAAAACAAAGAAAAAAGGAGTTCGCAGACAGATCATGGTAAAAAAATACAGTTAAAATCTGCACACATTAGTTTCGTGGTTGACCCGTACAATTTCACCTAATGAGGCTCGCATCATATTTCAGTGCCGATTACCGTGTTCTAGCCACCCTGCCGCAGGCTTTGATTTTCTCATATCCATGTTATTGTTCAGGTTTCGAATACGCTTTAGTGCTCTGTCATTAACATTTTAAAGCAGAAGAATAAGAAGGGAATCGAAATAGTTCGAGTTTTTAGATTATGTAAATAGTTCCAATAAAGTTGTTTTTGAGATCATTATTGGACTGTAATCGGATTGACATGTTGAAAAACAAAGGTGTCTGTGAACTCGAAATCCTTACACCGCCATAAGCAAACAGTACTGAAAAATTTACATGAACTTTTTTTATACATTTAAAATGAAAATACTTTTTATTATGGTAGAAACAAATTTTCTGAATATAAACCCTCCTGTCACATCTAATATTATTGTACTTTAAAGAAAAACATATTGCAAACGACGCAGTCATTTCAAACAACAAAAATGTAGTCGTGTATGTATTTATAAAAAACAAAAACAAAAGATAGATTAAGTACTCATTAATTAAAAGTTCGTGAAGAAAATGATAATTCTCACAATTTCCCGATTATGATGTTGTGTGCCAAAATATTGTTGTTTTGGTTGGTGTGTGAGAAAATTTTCTGTTCTAAACTTAATATATGTGACTATATAATATTATGGAAATACCGTTCTCAGTAGTACAGTTTTTCTACGGTCCGATTTAGATTGCCAAACATTTAATAAAAGAATTCTGGAAATATCTTTTATATAAGGATTTTGGTAATTAATAAGGATCAGACGCACAAAAAGAGGCATTCAGTGTTTCATTTTTAGTCATTCTAAGCATGTCTTAACTGCCTCGGAAAATGGACACAACCATTTTGACAAAAAAATTGAACTTGATTGTTATGCGTCTGCTGATATTAGACTTCTATTAAATGTACTAAATATATTTGTCGTAAGATCTTTTACCAAATCTTTTACAGACTAAATAGTGGCAAATTGTAGATTCGTAATTTTTTTATAATCAAAATAAACGTCAAAAGTTGCGCTCTGCTCATTTAGAGAATATTTCCTAAAAAAACTTTTTAGATGGTGTTAACACTCTCATATTGTATATTTAAATAAAAGAAAGTAGAAGAAAAATTCTTTCTTTTTGTAAATTTTTGTTCTTTTTTTTAAATTTATTATTTGTCTCAACGTAATAAATATAAATATTATTATAAAATAAAATGTAACATACTTTTTTCCAAACAAAAAAATATATAAGAATAAAAAAAACAAACATGTCGAAATTAGTGGAATATGTAATAAAAAAATTAATATTAATTATATTTAACTCTGTTTTTATTTTATTTTACCTGACTACGTAGAACCCAAATATAGTGGTTTTTTTTTTGGTGTGCCCGTATCGTATGCTTGTATGTATTTGTAATAAGCTGTACACTGGATACTGAATCACACAGTATCCAGTTAATAGAGCTCTTGATTACCGTGATTTCTACATAGAGATAATATATACTCTATGGATTTCTATTCTTATGACCATGGAGACTACAAAAAAAGATTTGAAACATTCAAAAAATTAAACAAGTGAAAATAACTAACTGAGTTAATTGCTTAAATACCGGGTATATCCTGGGTTTATGCAAAAAAGTTTATAACAAAAGTTGTTTTTTTTTTAAATAAGAAACTTTTTTTTATCTCTTATGGTTTCAGAGATGGGCAGTTTTTCCCATTTTGCACAAACATGGTCCGATTTTGCCCATTCACGAACTTGACCTTAGTTTTTAGCTCTTCAGCTCGTTATGTGTTTTCGTTTTTGAGAATTCAACGCTCAATATTTTCAACCGTGTTTGTAACTAGCGTATTTTTCGAGAAATATTAAAAATTCGATTCAATTTTTTTATAGCAGTTGCCTTTTTTTCGTGGTTACTAGATGACACTGATGCTTGTATTTCACGGCCCTCTAGTGTTATAATAAGTAACTATGCAGTAAAAATGGCATCAATAAATTGATTCAAACTACTTTTGACAATCTAGCTGTTTTTTTGAATATTACTATAAATAAATTATATTTCAACATACTCTCAAACAAGAAACTCGTCATTTGTCACTACCCCAATTTCTAGAACATTTGTTTGTATTTTATAAATACGTATTTTTTTGATTATTTTAATAATCTTTATCGTCATTTGTCATTTTCACTACATAGTTACTTAATGTAATACTAGAGGGCATAGAAGTACAAGCATCAGCGCTATTTAGTGATCACGAAAACAAGCATACTGCTATAAAAAAATTGAATCGAATTTTCATTTTTACTCGAAAAATACGCAGTTAAAAATGTTTTTATGAACATATTTGGAATCCATAAACGATTTCCGATCGATCAATCGAATAAGCGTATGTTAAGTCAATAATTTTTTGAACGTTTGGTAAACGTATAAAACCTGAGGTGTATTCGGTTTGGACACTTTCCGTGCTCACGCATACAAGCGCAATTTATTGGCGTTCGTATTGGCTTATGAACGCTAACACTGTGCACAAGACAGATAAATAAACAATCGCTTATATAATATAGTAGGATTCAGTATGATTTGGCGTTCATGCTTTGTTTACCCTATCTCGAAGCAAAAACGTATGTGAGCGGGGTGCCTATCGTTTGAACTTAACCATAAGCGCGCTTTGCCAACATATACAGCGTCAAATTGAACATTAAAATCACAGCTTGATGGCGTTGAATGCGTGTAAGCGCTCAAAACGAATATACCCTAATTAACAAATATATTCACTCCGTAACTAATGAGTCACAAACAAAATCGAAAGTGGTCACAAAATTGCACAAACGAATGAAATTAAAAAAAGTTATGTTGGCAATTCGTACGAAGGCTCTATACTAGACATCAATAGGCGGCTAACATCTGAAAAGAAGGCATCTGAAAGAAAGCTGTAAAAAGTTTGATCTAAAAACAGTTCTGGCGTTGGTATGAAATTTCCCATGCTTGCAGGGAGCATAATGAAACATAAGACATTTTCATTTTCCAAATTTTTTGAGTAAACTTTCAGGGGTATGAATCTATGGTTATAATTTGGCGAGGGGATCATAATTGATACTAATGATAGATAGCATAGCTCTACTTCTTAATTGAAATCCACATACAAGAAATGGGGATTAAAGTTAACAAGTCATTTGAAATGAAAAGTCATCAATTTTCCTTAATTATTCATATCAATTAACGTGTATGTGTGTTGATTTTTCCCAGTTAGAAACACTACAAATTAGACAAGGAAATTTAACAACGATAATCTTTCTGTTAAAAGAAAATTTTTCATAAATATATAAATATCGAGGGGGAACCTGATAATAATAATTATCTATAAGGGATGAAAACTTTATATTATAATTTTCTTTTCGTTTCTAAGTGACTGAATGATGTATTGTTATTCACACAACAAAATATATTCGATATAGAAGTTTGGGTGAGTTTTGTAGGTGAAGTAATATAAGAGGGGATGGTGTATGTATGTAACCAACCCTATCATTTAGTAATCACGGATGCATTAAAACATTACAATAATCATCTTTATGTTAAATTTATATAGGGTGGTGCACAAATGATCATTATCATAGGAATACATTTTTGGATGAAATTGTATTTGAACATAAATCATAAAAAGTTTATGATACTGATTGACAGTAGTCATTTCTGTTCACTGATGTTAGTAGTAATAGGGTGTATTCGTTTTGGGCGTTTAGACGCTTTCAGGTGCAATTTATTGGCGTTCGTTTTGGCTTATGAACGCTTAAGTACTGTACTGTTGAAAATGCCGTTCGTTTTGGAATTATAAGAAAGTGTAAGCGTGAATTGGCATCAATATTCAATATGGTGGATGAAAAAAGTTCAGCTATTTTTCCACCAATAGAATGTTTGATTGAGTGACTTCAAAAGTTCCTAGAATCAAACCAAAACACCCTAAATTGGCAATTTGAAAAAATGTCGACAATGTAGGTTTTTTAAAAGAAGATATTGTTTGTTATGTGGTATTTTTTGTTTATTCAGAAAAAAAATTGTATAGAATATTCAAAAAATTAAAAAAAGCATAAAACCCAAATATTTTTCCCTACTAAAAAACCCTAAGGTGGCTACACTATGCATATGATCATGAAGAATAGATATATTAGGAGAGCGAACGTAATGTTAAAAAAACGGTCAAGAATTGGTGTAACTATCTTTTATCAGTAGGGGTCACTGGTCTCAGTGCCGTACGGAATTTAAATGTTTAAATGTAGGCGCCAAGAAATCACTTTCATTCAGTTAATAAGAAGTCTTAGTTTTATAGATAATAAAAAATTGTTTTCGATTATCAAGTAATAATTAAATAAATATTAATAATAGAGAATTCTTAATAATCTGCAATAAATTAAAAGATGAAGAATCATAGTGATAATTGCAATTAATAATTACAAATATATGCTTACAATACTAACATATATTAGATAAAGAAAGAAGATGACAACCGGTAATTACAGACCATATTCCTTTCGTAAATGCAGACACGCATTCCTAACCTTAAACAACCTTCCACTCATAGATATATAACAGTATATCTATGCTTTCCCTGTACAACATCGTCCCATTTTTTCACATTTATAAAATTAAACAATTTTTATACTTACAATTTTTATTTGTAAGATGTGATAACCGTTGATTTTAATATGTAATAATAATAATAATTCCGTACGGGCAGATTCGCACTGCCGCTAGTGGCGAAAATAATAACTATGATCTCTACACGTTTTTGAGGACACAAAAACAGACGAATTGCCTATGTCGTTCAATCTCCTAATATATCTATTCTTCATGATATGATAAATAAACAAACGCTTATACAGTGGGTATGTTCCAAAATTTGCTGCCAGCGCTTTGAGTGTTAATGCCATGAAGCACGCTGCGAACTGCATTCCAAAATTGCAATCGCGCTGCCACTGCTACTGCAGCCGTGAAAATTGGAACGCGGTTCACAGCACTTACAGCACGCCGCCATGTTCATTGCTTTCACCTTTTCAGTGGCAACAGTTACAGCAGGAAATTACGTCAAAATTCATGACGTCATTTTTTTCACAGTACTGTTACAGCATGCTGTCATGAATTCTGGAACGCGCGGTGAATCGCTGCCAGTGCTCGCAGCAAATTTTGAAATAATCCAGTGTTCGATGGGAAGTTAGTATGATTTAGCGCTGACGCTGTTGCTGCCTTATCTCGGTAGAGAAAGCGTCGGTGAGCGTGGTGGCTATCGTGAAACTCAACCATTACCGCGCTTTGTCAGCATACTCAGCGCCAACACGAACTCTAAAAACAACGCTCGATAGCGCTGAAAGCGTGTAAGCGTCCAAAACGAATATACCTGTAGTAGTAGTAGTAGAGAGGGGGCTTAGCAAACATGCCTTTCTAGGCCTTTCTTACCGACCCTTAACCAATCCTCTCAATCTCCTCTATCCTCTATCCCACCTTGTTTCCTCCAGCCCTGCGAGTACCTCATTCTGGCTCTGTTAGGATATTCTGCCAGAAGGTATCCAAAGAGGTTAAGAAGACATAGTATGAAAGAGCTAGCGTAAACATTATAGACAACCATGTCATGCACTTGAAAAAATTAACTTATTCACAGGGATCGAACCCTGGATCTCTGGATGTCATTCTCAGTGAGCTACCGTTACACCACGGATGATATCATCGGTGATGTAACGTTAGTTTTTCATATTAATATTAATATTAGTTTGTACACTACATCCAAAATACAAGCTTAATGGCAGTGCCAGTCATAAACGCGCGGCATTTTGAACAACCAAATAATTGTATTCGTTATCTCGCTGTGAATTATTGAAATTATCTAAACCAGTTAATCATTTAAAAATGGCTAAATGCATCACTACTTCTTTTTCAAGGGGCAAATAGAAATGATTGTTCAAAATACATTTAAAATATAAAATGTAAAATGCCATAATGTACATTTTAAATACCCATTCAAAATGAAACCATTTCAAATATTACCCATCCCAAAATTAAAACGATTATAACAATTTATGAGTGCCACACTGTATATATTTGATATATATTTGAGGGGATAAAATATTGTTACTCTAAATACGTCATTCATGATATCTGATAGATGTTTATAAATTTGATGACATCATATTTACGTTACGTTGTCGAACGTCATATACATAAATCTAGGTGGGACAGAGGATGGGTGAGGGGTGGTTGAGTGAGCTGAACGAACGGCGCTAGCGTTGTTGCTCATAATTTTTATTTTTGAATATTATTGAGGGGTTGAATTATTATATGGATAAATCATATTATCAATTGTATATAATAATTATATTTTATAAACGGCTGTAACAAAATTAGCGGCGAAAAAATAGAATGCGAATATCACACGCCAGCAGGTTGAAAGGGACCCAGAAAAAAAATTCATAAAATTTGTTAACTTTTTTGACGAAACGTCTAATTTAAACAAAAATTTTTCTCAGAAATAGTTTATTTTATTAAATAAATTTGTTTGTTTAATAAATGATTTTTTGAAAAAATGTGAGTTACTGATTTTACGAGTAATTGTTTTTTCGGACGCATTATTGATGCAAACCACTAAGCAAACTAATTGACAATCGAGTGTTTTGTAGGAAATTATTCGTTCTACAATTCTTAATCAATATATTTTTTCGAAATTTTAATAAATTTCTAATGATTTATGAAATATCTCGGAAATTTCATTAAAAAGAACGATTAGCGATTTCATTAAAAATAATTACACTCTTCAGGGATGCTATTTTTCAAAAGTTAAAAATAATATTATTCTAAACATATTTTGACTAATGCCTTTTTGTTAGTCATTAGTTTCTTTCCCGTCTTAGTTCTTTCCCTTCTTGGATGACCTTCTTGATCAATTTGTTATTTTCCCAAGAAAAATGCACAATTTATTTTTCAACGAGTTGACCGCTTCGGTTGTATAATATATATGCCAAGGATATTTTTTATTGTTCTTCAATTATATCAGAGAAAATAAAATATAATTTTCATTATAACAATAGAATATAATATTGAAAAACAATGGTGCAACATATCTACTTTTCCCATCTTCTCAAAGAACAATTACAACAACAATTCAAAGTCACTACTATGTTTACGTTGAGTCACTCTTTAAATTCTTGTATAAACTCTCTGATGGTTACCTAAAATGTATAGGTTATGACCATGGAATATGTTTTATTAAGGTAATTGCCGTGATACAATATTGTCAAAAAGTTGAGGAGCGTATGCGTATAGTAAGAGTGAAGGAACGTATAGAATAATAAGCCATAATTTTAGCCCAAGGCTGTACCGGTAAAACTTTACACATGATTCTTCTATACGTATATACAAATACTACCTAACCTTTTATAAGTTGCAATCCAGCAACTTCGCTTATGTTCCGCCAGTTGATGTACTGTTTGTTTACATTCATGTACTCGAATAGTGACGTACAGTGTTGTCAAGTTGTATCTGTTCAGCATGCCGACACGTATATTTATTTATAAAATGCTTCACTTTGCGTTGTTATAACTAAACAATGAGACGGTCAATAATTCTCGTTTTTTTTAAATACGCACGACAAATTCAATAATTTATACTTTATAGCTATTTTTAAACGAATCTTAAGTGTCGTTTTTTTTATTAAAAATAAGACTGGTAGAAAAACCACTTAAATTTAAAAAAAATTGTATTGGTAAGAGTAATGCGTATTTTAAAACATTAACAGAGGGTTGAAAATTACAAAGAAATGAGTAGCAAGTAGTAATGAGTAGAAAGAAGTAAGTTAAATTCTTGAATAAATTTAGAACAATATTAAGTTATGTTCCATATTATAGAAATTGTTGAATAATAGGAGAAATTTACATTTTTTCTATGAAAACATCATCAAATATTATAACCTCCATATATATGCTAGAGTCTGTAAAAGAAGTAGTGTGGCATTTCAGACTTTTTTCATATTTATTTAAACATACATACTCTAAATTTAAAACACTCTGTCTATAGTCTGTAGGTTATAATTTAAGTATAGATTCTATTCAGGGCCGTGGGTGTGGTCACGTCCAAGATAACATCATGCATAAGTAAAAAAGGCCTTTTTAATAAGAATATTCACAGCTTTGTAGTTCATGGGAATTACGTCATCCATCGTTATCTAAAAATACAGATAACGCCACTTTTGATCGGGAGATCATGTACTACAACATACTTGAATTTCAGCCAATTTGTCTTAGAGTCATTTCCCTTCCATATATCGTCACTTTCAGAATCTGTAGCTCAAAAACTGAAGATTTCTTGGACAAGTGCTCATGAGACCTTTTGATCGGGAGATCATGTTCTACAACATCTTGAATTTGAGCCGATTTCATCGAGAGCTCATTACCAGATAATGCCACTTCCAGAATCTGTAGCTTCAAAACCAAGGATTTTTGCCCATGGGAACTTCTGACCGAAAGGTCATGTACAACATACTTTTAATCTTTTAATTTCGTTAAAAAACAAGAAATAAAAAATTGTTATAATTTCTCTGGCGATTTAACTCCACCTTTTAATCAGGTCGCGTACGCAATGAACGTTGGCCAGGCATGGCCCTGATTGTATTCTGTGATTATATAACCTTCATACATATTCAAACGCAGTATACAGACTGTGTTGGATAGCTTTTCCTATAGTAAATCAATGTTAAATATTATATATTACTAGCTGTCCGTCTGGTACTGTATGAAGTCAGTCAGTACACATATAAAAAAAGTCAGTCAGTTATCTCACAGCTATACTGTATGCGTATGGTTGTTTGTTTGTCATTAAAGAGTGGGGATTTTTTGATGCACAATGCACATACTAAAGTGGACTTTCGTCACATGTGTACTGACTGACTTCATACAGTACCAGACGGACAGCTAGTAATAAATAATATTTAACATTGATTTACTATAGGAAAAGCTGTCCAACACAGTCTGTATACCTAAAAATTAATATTAGGTATAAAGGTATAATATTAGGTATATATTAATAATAGGTAGATACCTACCTATTGACAATAACAAGTTATTTGAGATATTTAATTACATTTAATATTTATTAATTTCCTTCTCAATTCCTTTTTTTTTTCTGTTTTATTTTATTTTTCTATATTATGATTTTCATTTTCTTTAACGTAAAACCACTTGTCGCCTATTCTTTTATGTTTGATGCAAAAACAAAACAACAGAGAGATAGTTCTTCGAAATGACATTCAAATAACAAAAGAGAAGGAGGCGAAAGAAGTTTATTATTATTGAATAAAAGATAATTGTTTAATTTTACAGGATGTTCGGAAATTAATCAGTCTGAATGAAGAAAGGGAAAATATTTTCAGAATTTGCAGACTTTGTAAAATAAATTAAACGAATTTATAATGAACAAGTGAAAATAACAACTAACTGAGTTAATTGCTTAAATACCCGGTATATATTGAGTTTATGAAAAGAAAAATCAACAAAATTTTTTTGTCCCCGATTTTGATATAAACTTTGTTTTAAGCTAATTTGGACCTAGCGATGGCGTGATTAAAATACGATACGATTAACGGTTTTCAAGAGATCAGACCCATCGTGCTAAAATTCAAAACTGTATGAATTGAAAAGGGAAAATTTTTAAATGTGTTGATCAGACGTTAAAATGAACCTGATTTTCGTTCTGTTTGGGTCAAAATTACTCTAGAAAATGATTATTATTAAAAACGAGGAAAAAAATTTTCTTAACTTTTTTCGTATTTTTTCCAAGGGGTACCCCTTAAAAAATCACAAAAATTAAACAAAATTTTTTTGTCCCAGATTTTGTCAAAAATGGCCGAATGCCATTTTATGTACACCTATTCCAAACATTTGCATGCCTGCGATCAATATTTTCAAACGTTACAAAGTCGGGACTAAACTTAATATATCCTTGTATATTGGCATATACCGGATATAAAAATGCACTATTCATTTGCAAATAAATATGTTTTATATGTTTGTTTACATTCACCAATGGTTCTTTTTTTAAACGCTAGATAGAGTCTCTCTTAGCTGCCAATTGCCAATAGTGAGTATACAATCAAATGTAGCCATATTTGATGGTCAAGGCTGTTCAGTTTGTGCTCGAAGGAATACCTGCAAGTAGGGATGGACGATATACATCGATATTTTGACTATCGATGTTTTTTTTTTCGAAAACATCGATGTTTTTAACCGATGTTTTTGAAATGCGATACATCGATGTTCGATATAAAATTTTGTCTCAACTATCGACATCGTAAAGGCGGACGTAAATTAAATTTTTATTAGTTTAAATTTCGAGCTCAAGCGACAAATTTAAAAATTACTTAGTTTGATAATAAATCTCTATTTTCTAATAAATTACTCGCTCTTAATTAGGTTATTTAATTAATTTGATTTAATTTATATTAAATTATCATATTTAATGCCTATCTTAACAGTGATAGTAATTGAAAATTTGAAATTTTCGCGCTCTTTTGTAATTTTTTATAATTGTATCTATAACTTTTTAAATTTTCGCGCTTGCTTCTAGCATCGATGTTAAAAATCGATGTTTCGATGTTTTCAGAAGACAATCGATTACTCGATGGTTACAAATTTTAAAAATCGATGTTACGATGTGGATGTTTTTTTTCAACATCGTCCATCCTGTAAGTGTATGGCGAGTGCAGGCCTTCTTTAGAAACATCCTATATCATTTTGAATATGAATCCATATACAATGGCTGTTGTGTCTTTCGAGTATAAATTACAATGAGTAGTACCTACATATCACAATGTCTGTAAATACTTTGCACTCGTACCAATCAACATGAAAGGTATAGAAGTATAATAATATATAGATAGATACCTTATATACTACTTGTAGGTAAAGTAAGTATAAGTAACCTAAAAACCTACTTTTTTTGTTCTTGTTAAATGTTTGACGAAGAATGTGCTCTTAATTCAATGTTGAAGAAGAATTGACAAGTAGAAATTTTATGATTACCGTCCAAAATGCAACATACGAAGTGAATATTTTCTTTACTAAAAAGTTTTGACAAATTTTTGGTATAGGTATTTATAAAATGATCTAATTAGTCTAATTCCGCATGTCCTTCCATCCGTCTGAGGATTCTAGAGCTACTAGAAGTGAGGTTGAGTTCGTCAAGAGCAAAAATTGGACAAGCCAGCGGGGAAAATGTTCATTTAAAAAAAACTTTGCAACTTTTTGTTACAATAAAAAGGGGAAATAACCAAATAGAGGGGAAATAAGTGACAAACCTTGAGTTCGAGAAAGAAAGGAATTACATTTTACGTTTGAATTAGGAGAACGTGTAATTATTTGTAATTATTGTTGCCTATATAAACAAAAAGAGCTTTTTCAAAATTAAATATTGGTATGAAAATATTAACTCGTCAACCAGGAATCGAAACTTGGACCTCTGGATATCTAGTCCAGCGTACTTACCGCTACACCAAAGACGACTCTGAAGTAAGAGCCAATCATTTCATATCATTCGTATTATATAATTATAATTTTTGATATTTTTGAAATCTTAAGAAATAGAAAAAGTAATGTTCCTATTTAAAAAATAAACAACTTTTGTTTGCAACATATTTTCATAAACTGAATAGCTTTGCCACAATTTCAGATCAAATATTTGTAATTAGGCACTTGATTAGAAATGCATAAGCGCACCTTTTTACATTATTTTCTATTTCGGACTTTATTTGGGCAAAATGGGCAAAACTGTCCATCTTTGCAACCGTAAAAGCTAGAATAAATGTTCCTCTTTTAAAAATACACAACTGTTTGAAACTTTTTTTCTAAATTCAGTATATATCGAGTATTTAAGCAATTCATTCAGGTAGTTGTTATTTTCACTTGTTTTTTATTAGTTTTAATTTCCACTCCTCGGACCTTCAAGATTTAATTATGGGCAAATAAACCTACCATTCAAATTCAGCTCTTTCTACCATTTAATCGATTTATGGCTAATATACGACCTGGACTAATAGAGCACTCTATATCATTTTTGATAGGTATCTGTATAATAATAAATAAACCACAACAATCCATTTAGAATTTTTTTATAATACACTCTATTTTTTTTTAAACAAGTAACGGAGACATCAATATTGTATTACGTGTTGTTAGAAATTAGAATGTTATACAGAAAAATTGTGGCATATACAGTGTGTCACAAGTATAGGGTGTTTATTATACTTTGAGAGTATAATTAATATATTCAATTGTCTGAACTTTTGAAACAAATCTTATATAATTGTAATAGTTGGACGTTTTTATAACTGCAAAGGGTCTTTAACCAGAAAAAATTCATTTATTATTATTAGATATTTATAGTTTAGTCTAGTTCAAATTCCAACAAACAATAGTATATTACACCACAAGGGCAGAAAGTTTGACATTCCTGCACTGCGCGCCATATTGCACGAGGCTTGGCTTTCTGCCCGTGTAGTGTATACTACTACCGATGCATAAATGTTAGACTTTCTGCCTCGTAATCGAGGCAGAAAGTACGTACATTCTGCCGTGGATAAAGAAAATGTAATTTTTTGGCTGGGACAATGTTTTTTCATAGTTTCATATAAAATATCTCTTGAGGTTTTGCGATACTTTCAGTATTTTTCATGATAAATTCATGATTTCGGTTTCTAATTATGAAACTTTAATAAACATTTTATGTTTGCATTGGGTGTATTCGCTTTGGGTCCTTACAGGCTTTTAGGGCTTACAGTTATAAGCGAAATTTATTGGCGTTCGTTTTGGCTTATGAACGCTTACGTTATTTTTGAAAATGAGGTTCATTTTGTCATTATAAGTACGTGTAAGCGTCAATTGGCATCAATATTCACAGTGACGGATGAGAACAGCTGTTTTTCAACCAATAGAATGTTGGTTTGAGTGACTTTAAAAGCCCCAAGAATCAAACCAACATACCCTAACTGACAATTTGATAAAGCATGTCAGTGTTGTTGGTTTTTATGTTTTTTTGTTTATTTAGAAAAAAAGATTTTTAACATTCAAAAAATTCAACGGAATACACAAAAAAACAGTGTCAAGATGAATACTTAAAATAACGCTTGGTGGCGCTGAAAGCGTGTAAGCGTCCAAAACAAATACACCTATTGATACACTCAAGGCGAGTGATGTATTCTGGATGAGGCCTTTTCCCAACCTATGGAATTACTATTACAACCTATGGAATTATTAATATTATTTGGCGTAAATATAAGATGTTGTTTAGATACTTCTCCAGACAAAATTAAAACGGTTTTTTTAGAAGGCAATTTTAAACAGCAAAGGTCCACAATAAATTTGGTTCGATGCCCTCAAAAGTTCGTTACGACCCTGCTTATCACTTAGTGGTCGTTTTCGAGATATAACACCAAACAGAATATGATAAACAGTACATATGAATTAAGATCCAGCAATACTTCGGTTCCCAACGCTCTGTTCCCCGTTTATATGGACTGTTTACATATATTGATAAATACCATGTATCCTTGTCGTTTAATACATTTTTATTTACGAAAAATCGATTTTTTTCTTGGGGGATGTGTTTCGAAAACATATTTACGGAATTTCGTAACTCAAAATGTCTATACCTCTTGTAAGTATTGACCGTTCTTTCTGAGACACTCCGTATATATTCACATATAAACTGCACAAAATATGTATAACAATAGCCTTCGAATAAACTCTGTTACACTATACAACAATACCAAACAAAGCTCTATACAGGGTGCCCCGGAAGTAGTCGAGTTCCATAAGAGGGTAGGTAGAGGGTACGATTTTGGAACAAAAAGACCTGAGACAATTTTTTATTAGACGCACCGTTAATTAATTATTAATTAATTAAGGAAACTAGGTTAAAACCAGAGTTGCAAAAAGTGCATTTTTTTGATAATTCATTTTTGATTTAATTATCAATTTTTGGAAAAATGTATTGCTTAAACTTTTCAAATTATTAATTCCTTGAAAAGTGCATTAATTAAATTTTTTAATTTTTTTTTAAATGTAATAAATAAATTGTTTTAATAAATTTTAAAAAAAATTCGCAAATTAAATTCGTTAAATTATAAAGTTTTCTCAAAAGTGCATCAATAAAATTAAATTTATTGATTAATTTAATTATTGCATTAATTAAAAAAATTAATCAATAAAATAATTTAATAATTTAGTTTCCTTAATTAATAAATAATTAATTAATGGTGCGTCTAATAAAAAAATCTCTTAGGACTTTTCGTTCCAAAATCGTACCCTCTATCAACCCTCTTATGGAACTCGACTACTTCTGGGCCACCCTGTATAGGCTCTAATGTTGTGATGATCGTAAAACTAGGCTCATTTTAGATCTAGCTCTCTGCTATCAACGACAACATCGTAGCTCAATCATACTATGAGGCATCACATCGAGTGAAACCACGACAATTTGAAAATTTCTACAACCACCGATGCGACCGCCACGTTTCCCACCACCGCTCGCTGAAGCCGTCACGTCACTATGTGCATACATAAACGACGCTTTGCTGCTCTAGCTAGCTAGCTCTAGCTTGTGCTTACTGCTTGATGATGAGGATCGCACACCACCGACGGTTATATGTTAGCTCACTCTCTCTGGCTATGGACAGATAGATATATTTATTTGGTGAAAGTAACCGCCTCCCATTGTGACTCCGCCTTTACCTATAGTTTTCATTTAACTGCCTCGAATTTTAGTCATATTAAAACGTTCATTCATTTCGCACACTTAGAATTAATACATATAAATAATATAATAATCGTTCACAATTAATTTATATTATGATACTAATTAATTAATATATCAATATTAATTAAAATTAATCGATTTAATATAATATAATATATATCTATATATATAGTTTAGTGTTTTTAGTTTTTTAAAGTTCGTGATTTTTCGTGGTATAACAATATATATATATATATTATTAGTGGTGTTTTTTGATTTAAATGTGATTTTTTTTGCCGGCTATTTAATGTAAAACATCCCGGGAAATATTTTAACGGGATAATTTTTTGTGTGCGATTTTTTTTCTTCCGTTTTTTACTTTTTTTCTGTTTTTATTTTATTTTTAAATAGTTAAATAAATGTGTAGTTGACAAATTTTACGTGTCGCCGACAGCGCCATTGAATATACATCTTTTTTTTGCTGCTGCTGCTACCCAAATTTTTACATAAAGCACAACAATGGATTTACAATTTTTTTGCGTACTTATTTTTGGATTTATTAGAATATCGTATGGTAAGTGGTTTGTTGTGTTTTGTTTTGTTTTTGGGTGAATTTTTTTAGGCAGTATTGTTATTTTGGCGCTCTTTTAAAGTGTCATGTAACATGATAATAGATCGAATATCCGTCCTTGGGAGCCATGAACTTGAGTTGCATAATTTTCCTCGGGTAGGCGAGTCTATTTATTTCAAAATATTTCATTTTAAGAAAGCGTAGAAAATGGTAATTGAAATTCTTTTTGAATAGTAAAATTAGGATTAAGAATTTTTCGGGATTTTTTGTTAGTTTTTTATTTTTTTAATACACTGAACGGTATATAAATTGATGACTTATTTTTCTAGTCAACGTTGGTTTATCTTTTCATGAAGTTTTTTCTGCTTTCGTTTTCTTTATCGTCTTTTAAAAGATGAAGCTTTGCGTTTGTGGAACAACTGACAGTTCAAATTTTCTTTGAAAAACTACTGTCTTTTAAGTTTGAATTAAATTCGTTCAGGGACACTAGGCGTTAATATGGTGGGTCAAAACGATTACGCATTGATTTTACTACTTCGAGAATACGTTTCTGATATAGAATTATATCGAAAATAGAATAAATGCAAAATTTTTCCTCTAAAATTATTTGATGTAAGCTTTCATAGAACTGACCTGTGTTCATAGAACTGACAACCTGTAAGTTCAGAATATAGGTACAGGTTGTTGAAATATGAGTTCGAAAGTGATCTGCTTTTGAGATTAAGGCATGGTGAAAAAATTATTTTCTTGAGAAAAAAAATTTATAGAAAGCATGTGATTTGCGGGGATAGCCCGGACATTTACGGTTTTAGTCACGGAAAACCTGGAAAACTAAGGGAATTTTATTTTGCTATTTTCTTGACCAACGTGGAAAATCATATTCAGGCTTTTGTTCTTTATCTTCTCTTCTATTATAAAAATGTAAATTTCTGTTTATTTGTTTTTCCGAGAATCAGGTAAAAACTACGGACCCGATTTTGATGAAACTTTTTATTTTTGACTTATGATTAGACTAAAAACTGACCTGTATTTTGTCTCGCTACGAGAGATACAATTTGGAAATATTTGCTGAAATAGAAATTTGGTAGAAGTGTTGATAGATTTGAAGTAGCAGTGGGAACGATAATGATTCAGGTGTTTAGTCTTAAAATGATGGAAGATATATAAATAGATAGATTGTATAGGCTGCCCTTTCGGTCATAAGGTCCATTGTGAGGTCTAAGGATGTGAGGATGTGAGTGGAGTGGAAGGAATTTTTTGTGTATAGACTAGAAATTGGTAGGATATGCGGCTGAAATCGACTATGATTGGAACTATGACGATATTCATCTGGAGTTCGTGAAGGAAACTGCAGAAAAGCTTCTCAAGCATAGCCGGTTACTTCGTTGTTGTCCATACGCCGACAGTTTAGTCAATTAACCGCTCCTTTTTTTTCTTTTTTTTTCTTAATAATTGACAAACTGCTGATGTCGGGATTCGAACCTTTAAACTCTCAGTTTCCATTGGTTTAAATCTCAGATTAATCGTTTTACTTATTAATTTTTAATTAATTTTTTTAAGGATTAAAAACTTCCCATAATTTTTCACGACGCCTCCAACAAAATTTCAAATTTCAAATCATTAGATCATCTCGATGGTATTATTATCATTAAGATTAAGTACTACCTGTGCAAAGTTTCATTAGAATCGATTCGAAGTTGAAGAAAGTGGACAGTCGATTATAAGATTTGTTTCATTTAATTTACTCTTCAGTATACAGCGATTAAATTATGTAATTATTTTATTTTATATCTGAAGAAGTTTCTAACATATAATTACATATAATAAATATCTAACACGCTGCTACGAGTGATAGTGTACTGTACCTTTGATTTTCAGAGGTGAATGACTTTTGATTTTGAAAAAAAAAAAAACACGAAACAGAAAACAAACCAACTTCTTCTCTATCAACTAATAAGTTTATTTTTTTGAAACCATTATAAAACGTGAAATGTGAGAATTGTAAAAATTATCTACTTAAAAAGTACAATGAACGTGAGTTTATATATTGAAAAAAAAAAAACATTTTTACTGTGTAAATATGAGGAATTCATTATATTCGTTAAAAAATCATAAAGCGAAGAAATTTTGTTGTTGAAAATATTCATTTATATACAGTGTGGTTAAGTACAGAGTATCTCATATAGTCCAAACGGGGATCGGAAAAAACGGTGCTCGTTTAATTAGGGGATGTAGCTTTCAGAAATGATAGTATATATAATGGTTTCAATGACTTGCCTTGGTAACCCTGCGAGAACCTGATCCAATAGCGGGGCAAATCTTTTATCGTGCGTAATATTTTTATTCTATAATAATTACGAGAAAAACAACAAATTTTGTGTGTTACTTTTTATAACAAGAATATTATTATCTATACGACGTAAATAAATTTAAGATTTACTGAAATAGTGTATCAAAATAGGGAATATGCATGAAAATTTTTATTCACTGGAATTGAAGCATGTTTACTTGACAAATATCAAGGTAAAATTACTTTTTAAATAACTTTAAAAATAAGCGAGATATGAATTATTGAAATTCCCGATTAGACAAAGAGGGTGATAGCCCTCTTGATATGTTATGTGACGTCATATTACACTTTCACCATTTAAAATACACGTAAAACTCCGTTTTTAGTATTTTTGCAAGAAAGAGACAGATAATAATCTTTAAAAGCTTAGGTATAGCTTCCTTGATATTTGTCGGATTTTAATTTCGTTTTTAAATATTATTACAGTATTAACAGTATTTTCATATTCTGAAAATAAATGTGCAAAAAAATTTTCATGCATATTCCCTATTGCATAGATCAAAAAATTATTAAGAAATAAAATAAATAAGATATTTTCCACAAACAGAAATTTTTTGTTCGGGGAATATAACTAATAAATGAATTTCGTAATTTCTTCATCTCGCCAAAATAATATCAGAATAATATTTTGAATCACTAGATTACATTTTTTTTAAACTAATTATTTCGAATATTAAGCGAGATAATTTATATTGAGTCTATTCTTTTTCCTCTAAGTGCCTCTGTCCTTTTGACCGATTCTACTTATTAACAAACTTGACCTTTCAATTACCAAATACAAAATTTTATTTTGATCAGGCTAAAAATGTTACCGCTAGAGAGTATAGCCACTCTAGCAGTCACAGGTCTCAATCAACATTAATAAGATAAAATATAATAATGATCTATTTTCAAAAGAGAAGTGATGTTTTTACTCTGAGGAAATTCGCTAAGTTGACGCAGCTCTTGCGTAACGAATTTTTCTAAAAATTGGTTGCTTACATACGACAAATAATATGTTTTAATAAATAGTTTTTACATTTTACAAATATCTCTTTCTTTTTTCTTTAGTAGGAAAATTCTTTAGTAAATCTTTAGTAGGACACCCTGTATATCGATATTATATATTCGTTACACTTTTATAAAGAATTATTAAAATACGTATTTAAAAATAATTATCAAATGAATATTTTAATATATATATATATATATATATATATATATTTTCAAATTGCGAGATTTTTGTTTGTAAACATTACTTATAGTTTTTTTTGTTATCAAAATAGGTAATTATTTTATTTAATTTCCGGTCATTTTTAATCATAATAAAATTATTAAAATTAAAAAAAAAACGTAATTAGATAATATTTTTAAATTAAAGTATTTATTTTGAGTTAAATGTTCAGAAATTATTTATTAATTAAAACTATTAAATAATTAACAAATAAACAATACATATTCGATCGAACAATTATCAATGAGGATCGAACAGGTGTAAATTGATTAACATTCATCGTTTTTGGGGGTAAAAAATAAATATCTTTAATAGGAGGGCTAACCTGAGGACGATAATTTGTTTAATTATTTATAAATAAATAAAAAACGAACAAACAATTTTGAAAGTCGAACAATAAAAAACAAACGACGAACAATTAATTAAAAATAATAAAAAGTAAAAAATAAAAAATAACAACAGCAAAAATCTATGTGGGGCTACATTAACTGAGATCTAAAATTATAATTTAACATCAATATCATTTTATGAATGCAAGAATAATAACAGATTTTTGTTGCTTAATACATGTTTGCCTAGTATTCACACCGTATATTTGTTGTCCACCGGTGCTCTGGTTCCCGGATTTGATTATTTATGCGCACTTGTTTTGAGTGCTTTGATATTTTTACTATACCTTTGAGCCAATCACGCGTGGTCTTCGTTTTGTTTCAATTTAATCATTTCTATTGGATGTTGTTGAAGAATGTGAGTATCGTGAAAGAAAGTAGAGGAGTGTGCTAATATGCGGCAGGTTCGATTCACCCTGTATATTTATAAATAGTTGCGAATAGTTTGTTCAAGCAAAATTTGGATTTTAAGTCCAAAAAGGGTAGTCTTTTGAGAATACAGCTTTCTAATATTCTAAACTTTGACTTTTCCTACTTAAAAATTTTCTAAACTATTCTATTTTCTTGTTATGAAACTAAACTAAGTCGTGATCAGAACCAACATTTTTTTCCAGTCGACATTACAACCCCTACTGACTTAAACATACCACATACTTAACGGTATATTAACTCAATCCTCCACTTGATTTTCTCTTTGTGTTTTTAAAATTATTAAAAAATGTAGAAATATCCGGTTGTTTTTTTTATTTTGTTGTAGAAAAACGGATATAATAAAAATATATGTACAAATGTTTTCATAATTAAAGTTAGGATTCTTCGGTCTATGCATTTTATTTTCTGTTTTAAATGTTTCGTAATTGAGAATACAAGTTAAATTTCCAACATGGGAAACTGAATTTTCAACACTTATCGATAATCGAAGTGAAATTTTTTATTTTAAGGAAGTTGAAGTTCGATACGATGGAGCAAGGGGAGTCGTTCTATGCTAAATGCTTGAGCTTGTCTGTTATTCAAAGTGAATTCATTCAAAAATTTAATAAACAGGCTGACTGGGTGCGACTTGTCTACCCACACTGCCAAATTCTCATTTGGTGACCTTGAAAAGTAGAGACCAGTCTATTTAAAATGTGTCGTCAATTGGGATGCAGTTATACATTCATACTTTATTGAATTATCATGATTAAAAAATCTTGCCAGGTTCTTATGGCCCCTCATGTAAATCATGCTAAAACATTTCTACCAAGTTTCATTTAAGCCCTTGCTAGATTTGATTAGATTCAAAATATGTATTTAAAGAGCTTTTTTACTGTGTCCAATTGAATCTATTGTACCTCCTTTCTTTCAAAGGTGTCCAGGACTCCTATATAGGCTTGATAAACGTTTGGATATCTCTTGGGGACACTTCATCGATTTCATCTGATTGGAGATCTAATCATCCTAAACGATAGTGTCTTTTGAGAGAGAAGCCTTTGCATTCACTCACTATGTGAATTCCGGGGCCCTCCGCTTCATGAGAAAAACTACAGAGATCGTTTCCTGTGAGATTGGTTCAATTGGTTCAATTGGTTTTCTCCTAGTTATAAATGCTCAGAGGCCTTACTCTATGAGAAGATTTTTATAAGAGCCTTTGTAAGATCCTGACCATGAGTATTTACCCAAGAACGGTTGGACTAGTGTATCGCCCATTCTATTATTTCATATTGTATTTTTCTGTACTCCAAGAAACGATTCTGGACTGTTAAGTGGAGTAATAGCACTCCTTTTGGCTAATTTATCAGCCTTGTCATTTCCATTGATTCCTGAGGTACGAAGTCAATAGAGACTTCATTATATTTATCCAGATTTTTCAGTGAGTAGATACACTCTAAGACAATTTTGGGGTTTTCTTTCAGGTGAACTTAACGCTTTAAGCGTGGCATGACTATCGGATAAAATATATATTATTTTATTTTTGCAGTTTCGCTGAAGGTTTTTAATTGCACATCTATTTATAGCATTCACTTGAGCCTGGAATATCGAGACGTATATTCCCGTTCAATAAAATCAAACAGATCTGATTCTGAACCCAATCAGTCTCTCACAATTTTGATTATTCTTGTAGTAAATGTTTTTTACTATATTTCCATTTCTTTTTTCACACTTAAAATATAAACAACTAATCTTTGTTTATAAATGAATAATTATACAGAGAGTTACAAAAGTGAGGAGTTTTATGAAATGTAAGAAAATTAACATTTCAGGAGTGTTCAATTGTATTGAACGGGAATGTACTTATCAAGACTGACGAAGCCCATGCTAGAAGTGTTACTGTTTAGAAACCTTGTCCAATGTAGAGGTAGAGGTAGATTGTAAAGGCTGTCCTGGACGGGCTACACTTCGACCATAAGGTCCATTATGATGCCTTAGGATGTGAGGATGTGAGTGGAGTGGAAGGAATTTGTGAGTAGGCTAGGAATTGGTAGGATATGCGGCTGCAGCCGACTATGATAGGAACTATACCGATATTCATCTGGAGTTCGTGAAGGAAACTGCAGAAAACCTTCTCAAGCATAGCCGGTTACTTCGTGCTTGTCCATACGCCGACAGTTTAGTCAATCAACCGCCTTTTTTTTTTTAATTGACAAACTGCCGATGTCGGGATTCGAACCTATTACCTCCCAGTTTCCAAGTACTGCATACTGCGCAGACATGACGCCTTAGACCGCTCGGCTACTTGGCTGGTTGTCCAATGTAAAGCAGCCAATTTGCATATTTAATGCAATTTATGGTTTTTTGCGAGATGATTCAGGGACATTCAGATCCTGGCTCTAACTATAACATATTATACGGTTGCCAAAATTAATGTTTACATTTTAATATTGTACTTTTATCAAACTACGCTTATATGCATACATATTTCCTAATGATGTGGGAGTACAATAACATACATAATTTTTGTATCAATGAAATATTTTATGAAAAATAATTTTTATGTGTTGGTTGTTACTATTCAAGAAAAATGGAATAATTTTCCGAAAATATAATAAAATATTTTACTTTTTATGTAATAATAATGTGAAAATTTGGTGTGAAACCTTCACGTGACATCTGTATACAAGTATATCTACATACAAAATATTCTGATTTTGCATTTATATAGGTACTTACCGTCCGTTAATTTATGGAATGATTTGACCATGTTCCAAGAAAATTTCGTTACATGTGTCGTCTCCTATTTGTAATATTCCAAATTTGTATGATTTGTGCAAACGGAAAACCCGTAAGACAACCAATGGTTTCTTGATTCAAACATTTCACAATTTTGTTGTGAAAAGAACATGCGATTATAATCTGGTTGCCTTTCAGTTATATTATACCAAAGGAAATGACTAGCGTTTGCTTAATTTGTCAAATTAATTAAACGCTAGTCACTTCCGTTGGTATAATATAACTGAAAGGCAACCTTACTAACAATGGATAGATAGACGTATGTTTACAAAAAAAAAACAATTAAAAATATGTAATTAGTAAATAAACAAAAGTAATAATACATCAAGATAGTGAAAAATCATATGCACTCCACCACCATAGCACCACCTAGCTCAGAGGCAGAGCGTTGGTTTAGGTCGTGGGTTCGATTCCCATTTTAGATGTGTATGCTTTTTCATATTAAGCATTTGATGGCAAGAGCAATATTTCCGTTTGTTCAAGAGCGATTCTACTTAGAACATAGTGTGGATGTAAATATTTCCAATCGATGCAGAATTTCTAGAGTTGTTCAAAACCTTCTCGCTATTCGTAAATACTTTTTTTTTAACTTTCTACAATCTTCTCTTTTTGAGACGGGACGAAACGAATATACAATGTCTCTTGTATTGTATTGACTTGTAAATGTTTATATATCTCGTCTTTACAGATTTTCTTGAAGAATTATTTATTTTAATTGAAACAATAAAGACGATAGAAAAAATTTAATCCTTACCACCCAAAATGATTTGCTGATTAAAAATCTATAGAGATTTAAAGAGTACCTAATATTGTCGGTCTCTCGAGTATTTATCAAAAATGAGGATTCTAATTTTCGTCTCTCGCGGCATCACTAGCTAGAAGTATATTTTTAAAAAGCAAATAAACCTGAATATATATTTTCAATTAATATAATGGTCCAGACTTATAATATAAGTAAAAATAAAGTAAAATATTTTTCATTCGTTTTTTTTTTTCATCTGAGAAAAGCAGTATTACAGAGTTGCTATGGCAACCTATTTATAAAAAAAGATAAAATATGAATTGAAAATGTTAAATCACAAAAATAAAGAACAAACATTTTCTATACAATGCTTAACGTAAACAATGTTCTTACTGGCCATTTAGTCGATTGCAGCCGGTATTGTGTACGTTTAAGAAAAGTACTTATAGTCCGAATAAAATTGCCATCCACGGTTGCATCGAAAACTCACTCAATTTTTTACCTGGTATATGTAATGTATATAGATAGATAGGTTGTAGAGGCTGTCTTGGATGGGACACATTTCGACCATAAGGTCCATTGTGATGCCTAAGGTTGTGAGGATCTGATTGGAGGACAAGAAATTTTGTGTGTAGATTAGGAATTGGTAGGATTTGCGGCTGCAACCGACTTTGTTCCAAGTATATACAACGCCTTTACAAGCGTGGCTACTTGCCTGGTCTATAATGTATATACGGGTATATTAAGTTTAGTCCCGACTTAGTAATGGTTGAATATATTGTTTCCAGAACAAAAATTTAGATATCGGTGTTCATAAAATGACATAATTAGTTCATTTCTGTATGTCTGTCTGTCCGTATGCCCGTCTGTCCTTAGATACGATAACTCAAAAACAAAAAGAGATAACGATCTTAAATTTTGTTTGTGAATAAGCGAATAAGCAAAATAGGACCCTGCTTCCCCACACCAAGGAGGGAAATATCCATCTTTAAAACCGATAGAAAAAAAATTTATAGACAAAAAATGTGTCTTTTTAAAAACTAAACAACTTTTGTTTGAAATTTTTTTCATTAACTCAATATATACCGAGTATTTACGTAATTATCTCAGTTGTTATTTTCACGTCGTTTTTTTTTCTATTTGCTTTAATTTATAAATATCAACCTCCAGCACGGAATATTGAAAATTTTTTATTAACAAATGAAAATAAGACAATCTCAGTGATTTGCTTAAATACCTGGTATATACTGAGTTCATTATCGATGCTTGAGAACTGTTTATTTTACTTTTTACGCACGAACAGATGTATAAAAATAAAAAGTAATGTATAATGGTACTATATACATATATGCTTTTGTAATTACAGATATGTGAGCTTAAATTATTGCAAAACCATTCAGTTTATGGAAAAAAAGTTACAAAAAAAAGTTGTTAATTATAAAACCAGGAAAATTTTTCTTCGATCTCAGGTTTCAAAGATGCATATTTTCCGTCTCAGCGGGGTGATGCACGGTCTGATTTTGCCCACTCATAAGCTTGAATTTACTTTGTAGCTCTAGAACACACACAATTTCAGTGCGTTAACTATTTACGTTTCCGAGTTAGCGTACATTTTTTCCGTATCCGGCTGGGTGATTTTGGCCACTCATGAGCTTGAAATTACTGTGTAGCTATTAACTATTTACGTTTTCGAGTTAGCGTATTGCAGACGAGCAAACATGCCCAGAATGCATTCCCTGTTTAAGAAAATTAATAAAAAACGTCAGTATAAATTCAATCGTTTGTGCCGTTTTCACCCGGTCTATTATATATATTTTTTCGAAGTTGTATATAGTTCGTTTACCCATATTATGGATAATAAACCCAGAAATATCTATCAGACACAAACAAGTTAAAAAGAAAATATGAAATCGATTGATTCTAATAGTGGGTGACTTGATATTATTATAGAAGTCAACAAAATCTTACTCCTTGTGTCCACCTTCGATGAGGATGTCAATCATTTTAGATTGATTATCTATATAGGTGAGCTTGTACATATTTTTGTCGGGAGGCATGCCAGGCATATAAGGTGATCAAATTACAAATAACTAATGTTATAACAATCGATCAAAAATAAGGAAATTTTTATGTTAGTATATATAGAATGACCTTATGACGTTGTTCTGTTGAAAAACAGAATAAATCATCAATACTTTATCGTAGAGGGTTTGTTATTTTTTTTAAGGATGTTAGAGAGGTACGCCAAAATGGTACGAAACGAAAAATTTAGTAGAATGTTCTTTCCTTAATACTAAAGCTACTGTGTAAATTTCAAAATATTATATAAAGCGTTTAAAAGTTACTTCAAAAAACTGTAAATTTACATGGAGAGTGTTCTTAAGGAGATTTGTTTACTCTATGGATTAAATTCATTTCAATTACTATTTAAAAAGTCACAAAATATCCCAAATTTTCAATTTATTTAACTGAAACTCTATAGAAACAACTTTCCACAAATTTATTAATATTCACTAAACGGTTGTTGAGAAAAAAATTATAAATAGAAATAAACAAAAATATGTCTTTGTCACTTGCTGATACAAATTAAAAGTATATTCACTATAAAATGTACCCCCTTATATATATATATATATTTATGATTGATAACGTTTCTTTATTTTTGCGAGTAAACGTCTATTTAATTTAGATGTAAATTTTAAGTTGGAAATTATATGCAACTCTTGTATACATAAATACACGTCAGAGAAATATTACACCTATAAACGAGCGTACATAAGCGCACACTCTCACTTTTTTTCCCGAGCCACAACTCCATGAAAAATTATCATACTACGGCCTACAAAAGGTCTATTATTTTTCTTGTCCGATACCGCCTGAGAAATCTCAGTCTTAATTAAAACCTCTCCCCTTAATTATTTTGTATTGGGATTTGGATACAGAGAGAAATTCCATCAGATGTTCCGTAATTTTCTTCATCTTCCTACAGAATCTGCAGTTGTTTAGACTTATTTAACAATATATTTAAACTCTTAATAAATTACCTGCAATGACCGTAAATAATATTTTGATTAAACTTCGCCCGTATATCAGACAAGTGGATTATATCCATCTTATTTTGTTATCAATAAATTTTGATCGTGGAAAGTAATGCTCGAACTCTTGTCAATTTAACTCCTATAAAATGTACCCCCTTATATGAATTCAATAGTTACGCTCCTGTTCGTATATACACACATATATAGATCATTGCTATCTATTTTATTGTCAGAAATGAATCAACTTTCACTAATAAATACATCGTGTACGGTGTGACCTCGATTCATAGCAACAAAACAAATTTAATGCCATGGTAAAATAATTAACTCTTATTTAAAATAAAAAGTGTTTATTTATTTATTTTTTATTCGATTATGAATATTTAATAAATTTTATAGAATTGCGAATTTACCAATTATTTCGGATAAACAGTTGTTTTTTTTTTTAAAGAAAAAACCTGTTTGCAAAATTATTTCTTTGAACTCGATTTTTTAGCTTCAAAGTCAAGGTTTTATATTTCTTGGAATAATATAATCATTTAATTTGATTAACATCGATTTAATAAATAGTTCTGGGAAATTTTGATCGAGTTCTGTATTCTTGTTTGGATAAATCTAGAGCACGGTAGTGCGAAAGGCCGAGTTTAAGTACAATATAAAAACAATTTCATTTAAATAATTTTAAAAAAAATTATGATCTCATCAAAGACATAATTGTTAGAAGAAAGAACGGGGATGTCACTACCGCAAAAAGTAGTGCTATCCCCGTGAAGGCCACTCCATTTCAAGGGTTTTCTTAGTAGCTGTTTAATATTTTACCTACAAGGAAAGTTCAAATCCGTTTTTTAAAACGGCTTTATAATGATTATTTATTAACCAAAATTAGACTTTGTTACTCAGTTTTAATGGTTTTTTTTCGTCAGGAATCCGATTCGGTAAAAAAAGGGTTCCCATTTGAAAAACATAGATTGACCTTTTGAAGGCCAATGTCAAGGTAAAAATCAAGACCACTTTAAGATTCCCCCCTCCAGGCATAACAATTTTTATCCTAGTTAAGTTTTACTCCCGAAATATTCAGGTGCATTGAATAAAATAATTCTAGTTTATACTCGGCGGCTTCGCCACGTTTTATTGTTATAACTCCGTCTCCCGTCATTTTAAAACTAAAAAGCACTATGTAATTTCCCGCCGCTTCCACTACTTCAAATATTTATCGACCCTTCCACCAAATTTTTATTACAGTGAATATTTTCGATTCTATTATCGTAGCGAGATAAATAGGCATGCCTTTTGTGCCTTTTGGTGCCTTTTATTCGAAACATTTTCCCAAAAACTTAAGGCACAAAATGACTATACAATTTTGAAAAAAAGGATACTATTTCTGTGGCCCATAGTACCAAGATACCTTGGTATATTCCTACCTAAGTTCTGCTTGTCTCTCTCGAGTACGGAGTGCTAAATTCTGGCAATACAAGCAAAATTTGAAAAACTTAACTACTAAAAAAAACTTTCTCCATAAATCATTACTTTCATTATGAATTTTAAAACATTCAATAAAAATATAGGTCAAGTATTTCTTGATTTACAATATTTCAATTAGTAGTTATTGTGATTTATAGATTTATTGCAAAAAAAAAATTATGTCTAGAATCTAAACAAAATCTAGTTCTGATTTTTAATCAAGATTATTGTAAATATATAAGACATTATTATTATTATTATTATATTGTTGTATACATACGAAATGAGATATACTCGCCCCAAAGGTATTCCGCCCTCTATTGAATATCGATTTCTCTTTATATGCATTTTATACTTATCACAAATACAATAACAGCTTTCTACAATGCCTCTGTGTGTCTACAGAGATTATACGCCGGTGCTAACAATGTTGTCATACTTGTCTATAAAAATTGCAATAATAAATATGTCATGTTAGTATAATTTTGTATTCGTCAAATGTCATTCGATATAATAAACATTTTTTTTTTGTAAATATTGAGGGCTATTTACACTTACAAATTAATAATTTTAGTATCTAAAATATAATGAAGGAAACAGATTATAAATATAGTTTATAAACTTGAAACTTCTCAAAACTTGGATTGATATTTTTTCAAAAACAACATTCAGATCCCACAAATGTCTGAGCTCACAATCCGGCATATCAACCCCTCTGAACAAAGGTACAACTTGGTAATATTCATTATGCACATAGATGTGCTGCACTTAGTGGTGTGTTAGAGGTTTACAAGTGGAAATAACAATTAACTGAGTTAATTGCTTAAATACTCGGAATACACTGCGTTTATGAAAAAAAAAGGTTCAAACAAAAGTTGTTTATTTTAAAAAAGGAATGTTTTTTCAAAGATGGATATTTTCCGCCCTATGGTACATATGAAAAAGTTGTTATAAAAATGGCTGATAATTTGATTTTAAGATTCCATTTTCGCGATTTTTTTTTTGGGTCAGGAAAATTTATCATGGAAGAATTAGACAAGATTTTTAGACTTGTGTTTTGCTAATAGCTAACGGGAGTGCACCTCCTACTGAAACAATCTGTAAATCTATCTACGTAAAAAAAAACATAATTATTTAACGGGTCAAAATTAGTTCAAATTAGCTACAGATAAAGACAGATTTAGAATTTATTTTATTGCTTTAATATTAATGGGAAGACTGTGTTTGCATATCTCTAACTAAGGAATCATATTTTTCTCGGTTGGCGTATTTCCAAAAAAAATTTATTTCCAAATTAGTTTGTAAAATTAGAATGTAATTTTTAATGCATTTTACTCTGTACGAAATATGTCTGAAATTTTTTGGCTAAGGCGTTTCACTCTTAAATCTTTTATAAACGGAAAAGATATAAATTCCACAATTTCTTCATTTTTTCAAAATCGGTCCGATTGTACCCATTCACGAACTTGATCTTACGTTTTAGCTCTAAAACACACATATCAGCCATTTTTATAACAACTTTTTCATATGTACCTTCGAACAAATAGTACAAGTCGATCGCGACACATGTTTAAGATCTTAAGACAGTAGATCTTGTACACACAAAAGTTGGCCAACCCAGCTGTATTCTGGACATAAATATTTTTCATAAACAGAGAGAAATGGTTGGATTCGAAACTGACACCCTTTGAATTGCTTGATATCTTTCTACTAACTAACGATCAATGGAACTAACAATTTTAAAAGAAAACTACCCATTTTTCCAACTAATCAAAAAATTGATTGATCATAAAGTATTGAGTACTTTTTAAATTTATACCAATTTTTCGTACGGAAAATTATGATATCAATTTGCTCCAGCAATAGCTCGATCACTTTAATGTATAAAAATCGTTTTCATATCGTTTCGAAACCAATAAAAATTTCGCCGTATTTTTTATTGTTATACATTTAAATGAAAAATTGTTTTTGATTTGTCGATAAAAAAAAAACATAAATGGTTTGTATCCTTTTTGAATGTACAGGATGTTACAAGATAAAATCATAATATAACTTTTCTATTAATATAAAAATAAGTTTAGTTTAAAAATATATTAGGGGAGAATTCATATGTATGTACATTTGGCCACAAAAGTTGATGTGATTTTTTTAAATTTTATAGTCGATTTGTGCCTAATTCAATCGGTTTTAGAAAAAAAAATTTTGAATAAAAGTTGTTACTATATTTATAATGAACAACTTTTATCCGAAGCATTTTTTCGGAAAGCGAATGAATAAGGCACAAATCAATTATAAAATTTAAAAACAATATAATCAACTTTTGTGGTCCATAGTACACTGAGGAGGAATACATATTTTTATGTAATTTTTTGTTTTTTACAAGCTTTTATTTAATTTGCAATGTATGTGTATGTATGTTCGGGTCAAATCTTGCAAGATGCATTAGAACCACTTCCTCTTATCCTACGGAGTTGAATTTTTACATGTTGGTTCAATTCCGATGATAATGCATTTTTATGGTAAGCATGATAAGAATCGACAAGGGGGAAGAGAGGTTTAGAGGGAAGGGGAAACACAAATTTGGTATGTATCTCTAAATATTGTAAAAATCGAAAAACACATAGAAGTAAAGTTGTAGAAAATTAGTTTTACTATAAAATGCTTGTTTTTAAAAATGTTTTTAATAGAAACTTATTTTAAATTTTACTTTCATCATTTATATTTTTGTGTTTTAAAAATCGTTAAAACGTCATATCAATAAAACTGTGCTTCTCAGAAGGCTGTTGAAAAATACTACCAATTAAAAAGTGAAAGCGATGCCTTCAATGTAGAAAATATTTCGGCGAAGGCATACTTACATGGAAAGGTGCTTTGCCCCAAATAAATTGTAACCTTCACCTTCGCACAGTGTAGTAATTGTTGCGAGTGGCCAAGGGGCACATAAACTTGACATTCAGTCCAAACTAGACTGATTATTTGAAAAATGTCTAAGGTAAACATTATAACTGGTAGTTTTTGCCTTTTAATAAATAGAAACCAAAATTTTTTTTTTAGTAAATAAAAACAAATTTTTATTTAAACTATAAATTAAGATCAAATGACTTTCGGTACGGTACGATTTTTTAATTTTTCATACATCGAATAGTTTTGGCTGCAATACGATTAAAGCCACGGCAATGCCGCTAGTACAAAGGCGGTAAAAATTTATAAACTGCTATCAACTGATGCATCCTGTATGTATGTATTGTGTACCCTGGTTTACACGCAGTTAAAGCTTTATATACCAAAAGCACTATATATATATATATATATATATATATAATATATATATATATATATATATATATATATATATATATATATATATATATATATATATATATATATATATAGTGATGATGGAAAGAAATGGTTATAAGGTACAGTAATGGATGTCTTAGGATGAATATTTTGTTGAGTTGTTATTTAACAAAGGATAAAGGATAATAGTGTTTGATTTAAGCCACATATATATACAAAACACTGCAGTAAATCGGTTTTCATTCAAATGTTGTTGCCTGCCATCCATATAATATGTTGATGTGTTTTATTATAGTTTTATTTTTTCCTGTATATATTTTCTTCTTCTCAAAAAGGTATTTTCGATGTCGTTTCTAGCCGGTTTTTCTTAACAATAACGATAAGTATTGAAAAGATTCATGAATAAAAATTTTAAAAACTTCTTTTAATACAAAAATAAATCATTTAAAGCCCTTTCTAATCTATGGGCATATTGAAATAAATAAGATATTTTTGACGACAGTAGCTTTAAGCTCGTAGCTTAATTTATGTTGTCAACACATTAGCCCAGTGAAATAGTACATAAAAACGAACCTACCGCTTTAAAAATACTGGTGGAGATTTTCAAACGGAATTATCTTCGTTTTGGCACTATGAAAACATGACTAAAAGTGCATAACGAAATCGCGCGTTCAAAAAAAGTTATTGAGGCTCAAAGGTCCCGTAAATCAGTTTTTCTCAAATACCTCGTAATCTATTGGTTTTACGTTTAACAGAGGTCATTATTAAATTTATTTCTTAGCTAATTCTGCACAAAAGTGACCTTGTACAAAATTCACGTAGGACCAATAGCTCTCGAGATATACGGCTGACACACGTTTTTCGTAACGATGCAAATCTATACTAATATTATAAAGAGGAAAGATTTGATTGTTTGTTTGCATTGAATAGGCTCCAAAACTACTGGACCGATTAAAAAATTCTTTCACCGTTGGGAAGCTACACTATCCCCGGGTGACATAGGCTATATTATATTTTCAAAAAAATTAGGGAAACTCCAATACTGTAATCCGAGGTGTAAAAAGGTGGAGGTTCTGGGAAGCCAAATTAAGTTTTAATTCTGATAGCGGAAGTGCCGGTAAAAATTAATAAAGTTAAATAATTCAGTAGTACGCTATCGACACCAAAAGTGCCGGAGCAAATCTTAGAGTTCCACGGGCAACGCCGGGAAATTCAGCTAGTATGCAATTAACTGTTAAACTGAAAATGGACAAAATATGTCGTCCAATACTGTCTGAATAATATGATATTTCTACACATCAAGGACTGATTTTCTTCAAAAGCAAAATATCAATATTCATGTCTCTAACTTGAAAAACTTCCATATATAAATTTCACCCCGCGTTTCGCTCCCTTGAGTGTCCATTGTCCAAAAAGTCGGAGACATGTATTTTATGGTGTGTAACTTATAAATAACAATTTTCTTGTCTCAAACAAATGGCTTCCGACTCTCTTTTTTACTCCCTTAAGGGCTGATTTTCTAAAAACGCGTAAACAAAGTATACCTGTTCACCTAGATCAGTTTTTGTATTTCGACTACAAAGTAGTCATCATCAGTATAAATTAGCTAGTCGTAATTTACTCTTTGACAATTACGTATTTATAATACAAAAACTGATTTAGGTATTGGGGCGAATTTGAAATTTTACATATTACCCAAGGTCACCCCCTTCGGAGTTTATTTTCCAAAAATCCTTTCTTAGTGCACCTTTACACTCTCTAAGGCACATATCTTTCAAATTTTTCTATGTTTCAAACTCCAATAGTTTTGACTGGACGTTGATGAATCAGTCAGTCTATTTAATTTTATATGTATAGATAATCTTTATGACATTGTGAATCAATTTTTGAAATAGTTACTAGGAGAGACATACATACATATACTACTACCTAGGTTACATATGAATTTAGGAACGTTGAAAAGGTACCCTGAAGCGGTGTTGTGACGCTTTGGTAGGAAGAGGGTGGTTTGTATGAGAAGGTTACAGACAAAATCAAATAACAAAAAGACAATAATGATAATGATGATGTTTCTATATAGACAAAGATAAAATATCATTGTATATATCTTTGATTAGAATGAAATGCAACAATAATAAAAAGCTTTTAAGCGTCATTTTTCTATACATACTATAATATTATGTATGTATACGTCACTTCCTGTTAGTGTTACGTATATGACATTTTATTTAAGGTTATGTATTATATAATAGGGGGCAAAAAGTCTTACAGTTTTTTCTCTCTCGTAATTCTTTGTTGTCATTATTATTAAATTTTTCAATATTGTTGATTATTTCGAATCGATTGTCGCCTTGACATTCACACAATATATATATGATACTTTAATGTCTGTTGTTTGGTCTCCCCTTACACTTACTTGAATGGGAAAAAAGTAATGGGAAAAACGAGTTTTGAAGCTAGAATTCAGGTATCGAAAGTTTGTTTAAAAATATATTAAGTTTAGTGTAGCCAGATTCTGTCAGTTTTCGCTTGATACTTAGTAGTAGTAGTAGAAGTAGTAGGGGAGGGGAGATCGAAGCCTGGCAAGTAGGCCTCTCTAGGTTTTTTTACCGACCCGTAACCCACCCCTCAAACACCTCTAGTCTCGACCACGCCTTGTTCGTTTCCTCTAGATCTATGTTTTCGAACCTTAATGAGCCGAAGGCTAGACATTTCATTCTGTCTCTGTAAGGAAAATCTGGCAGAAGTTGAAAGGGCTTATCATCCGTTCCAGTCCGACAGTTCCCACTGTCCTCTAATCTCATGAGAGATAGATGCCTCTTGATCCTGCAGTGACAGGTAAGCACCCCAACTAGAAGGAGTATCTCTTTCCGGATTTTGCCAATAAGTCAGGTTGACCTCGGTACCCAGCTATTATTTGTTTGGCTTGTCTGCAACCTACGTATCTTTCCATTCCCTGTACATAGACTTATCCATCCATTTATCCATTTATTTAGGTCAGAGGTAGTCTGTCTCCTAGTTATTCTTTGATATGGTTCGTTTGACACTTTCTATGTTTTGTGGATTTAACTTTTCGACTAACGTAACGCCATGTGATGGCAGTAGCATGCCTCTTGTATTATATTGACTTGTAAAAGTTCTCTATCGTCTTGTCTCGTCTCAGTTTTACAGTTGAATATTTCCTGAAAGATTACAATTAAGAAACGTAATTTTATAATCTTTTTTCTACTCATATAATGTGCAAAGTTTGGTAATTTTTCACCAATATTATATATATATATATATATATATATATATATATATATATATATATATATATATATATATATATATATATATATATGTATATATATAGTCTGTTTTCAAAAGCATTTCTAATAAGGAATCAATGTTAAATAAATAAATACAATACTTACTAACCATACATACACATACTTACATACTTCTGGCTGCTTGTGGTATGATGTTTGTTTGATGTCATTTAAGAGTGGGGATTGAGTGATGAACACTTAATTTATAATATTATTATCCATTACGTATGTGAATGCATATGAAATATTTGGTTGTGTGTTTTAATGGTATTAACGTATTCCAACAATGGGTTATTACACAATAATAGAAAAAGTGTAAATTATTAAATTGTACTTTGGGGGACATTCGGCAAAGGAATGTGTGAATTTATTTATTGTGGCATTTGAGGATAGGCAATCGCCAAGTATTTGAATAGTTACTCATATGATTAGCTGTTGATTGTTGTTTTATTAGAATACTATCATTTATTTTCAAACATTCCACATACAAATAATAAGAGATATTCAAAAAATAATTTTCAATTGTTAGAAGTAATAGCTAATCTTAAGAAGACATGCTCTCATTACATGTTTCTGCAGTACTGACTTTATACAGCAGCCAGCATGTACACAAGTTGAGTACCCCCACCATTTTTAATTCTTTATGCAGCATTGTGTAGTTATATAGTAAATAATATTTAACATTGATTCTCTATTAGCAATGTTTTCCAACACATACGGTTTATATAATATTGATGATAGTTTAGATAAATATTTTTATGCTGAAAACGAATATCTTGATACGATTCGACTTGTTATTCATGATGATGTGACAAAGGGAATAATACAAAATATTTTTGTATTCTGTGAGCTTACTACCATCAACTCAACTCACTGTCAACTCGAATAATATTTCAATTGCATATCAAGAGTAGAATAAAATTGAGATATATATCATTCAACAGTATATAGAACGAGAGATACGAGTATTATTATTATATTCGTGATACACTTGAACAAAAAAATATCTATAAAAAAAATCTTTTTCGGAGAGAAATTTTCTTATCATAAAATTGTATTTACAAATATTTATAACTAAACGTAATTTTGTAGAAAGAAAAAAATGGATATTGATTTAAGCTAATTCAGATATTCAGAAATTTCTAGTTTTATCAGACAAGAATCCTGATTTTCGATAAATATTCGAGAGATAGATGATAGTACTCCATTTCAATCTCTACAGATTTTAAAAGTGTAAAAATCTACAAAACAGCAAATCATTTTGGAGATGGTAATGATTAAATTTTTTCTATAGTCTTTATTGTTTCAATTAAAATATAAAATTTTTTTTGACATCAAATGCATGAAAAATCATACACATCCAGGGATGGGGATCGGACCTACGACCTCTGGAATTCTAGACCAATAATCTACCAACAGAGTTACCTTAACTCAGCCTGAGCTCAGTTGATAGAGTATTGGTCTAGACTGCCAGAGGTCGTGGGTTCGATCCCCATCCCTAGATGTGAATGATTTTTCATATCAAGCATTTGATGTTAAAAAATGGTATCAATGTTCAGACATATTACTTAAATGTCAAATAAAGTACATGCTAGTCGCTTGCGTTGGTATAATATAACCGAAAGGTTACCATACATAATGGAAATAAATAGACGCTAGTTTACAAAAAAACAATTTAAAAAATATGTAAAACATAAAAAAAAAATATTAGAAAAAAATTATTATTAAAAAAAAGATTTCCAAGTTGTATTTACTTGTTCAATTGTTTTTTTTTATAAATTTTTTCAACAAAATCTTGTACAATTGTAAAATGGAGACGAGACGAGAATATAGAAAACTTTTACTTTACAAGTCAATACCATATCAAGGACATGATAAGGCTCACGATACTTTTATGTGTTCATTTCAAAAATTTAGTTTTAAAACAAACGTTCGATAATAAATTATGATTTTATATATATATATATATATATATATATATATATATATATATATATATATATATATATATATTGTTGTTATTGTTATTAAAATATAATTAAAGTTAATAGTATTACAAATATATAACACACATATAATAGAAATAAAATGACAACTTTATTGATTAAATTATACATAATAAATAAAAAAAACAATTTATAAATTAATTTTGTACAATGGGCCACTAAGGTAGCACCTTATTTTCAAAATTTGTTAGCTGATTTGCCACTTATTCATTCGGGTTTTGGGTAAATGTTTCGAATAAAAGTTGTTTGTATATTTATAATCAACAACTTTTATCTGAAAGCTTTTTTTCGAAAACTGAATGAATAAGGTACAAATCAATTATAAAATTATGAAAAATGCACGCTACTTTTGTGGCCTTGTGTTCTAGGTATAATAAAAAAATATGATGCTTTCTATATTGATAAAACTATTATATACATATAGTGAAATTCGCATACAACGATTCCACCAGTCATACTTTGTGTACTATTTATCAGTGCATGTACAGTTTATCTTACTTCTACGTACTAAGTATGTAATCTATAAGTATTAGATTATCAAATGATATTTAATGAGATCTGTAGGTTTTTGAAATAAAATTTCAAATTTGCCCCAACACCTAGATCAGTTTTTTTATTATAAATACCTATTTCGACCACAAAGTAGTCATCGTCAGTATAAATTAGCTAGTCGTAATTTACTCTTTGAAAATTAGAAATGTATAGAAAATCGAAATCAATAGACAAAAAAATAAATAAAATAAAATAAAGTAATTGCATTAAAAAATAGTGTTGACGAACGTTAAAATTAATTAATTAAATTAAAACTGATTTGTTAGGTTTGCCATCATATTGAAAACTGCCGACTGCGCACAGTAAAAAAATACACACATACACACACACTCTGAACTTCAACATTCATAACAAAACATTGGTTATTGTCAGATCTGCCAAATCCAGTCAAATCACTTTCTAATTTACATTTACTGATATTTTACAATAAATACTTTTAAAATATTTAGGACAATTAAAAAAAGGTTATAAATCGTTGTATGATTATTGGTATACTTTAAAATTTGTTTAAAATACTAAATAAATTTTATTGAAGATAGAACTCATTTGACGCTAGGTAGCGCATGAACGTCCTTAAGCATACACAAATAATAATATCTGAGAATAATAAGTTAATGTTGACATAAAAATAATATTGTTAGGCATATGAAACTATAAAACGTGAAATCTAGGTCTCCAGTGTTCGATATCTGGTGGATGAATTCATTTTTTCATATTAATATTAATTAATAAAATACTAGATATATTTTATATATATATATATATATATATATATAGTATATTTTTAATAATTCTAAAACGAGAAATTTCTAATGAGAATTTATTTTAAACCAGTTTTTCTCTATATTGAATAATAATTATTTTTCTGTATATTTTCTAGTTAAAATACAATTTTATAAAATATCATGAATATAAAACTATTTTTAAATTGAAAATTATATATAACAACGATTACAAAATGATTATAAATCTAACTACGGTGAACTACATACGTAGAATTATAGAAAGGATAAAAATAATATCGTTTATGTATTTAACTGGTATGATAACTTGTAAGTGAATGGTAAATATAAAATTGATAATATGTAGATAAAATAAAAAATTTTTGAATTGATGAGCATTTACGATATTTATAAGAGTAGCTATCTGCGCATTATAGCTGCGCAATCTAGCTGACGCCCGTTGAAAAACTAACGGGTAAAATGTCGCTCTTTCTAACTTTACATTCGAATTAAATATATACAAAGTCTTATAATATACAGTCTGTTTTCAATAGCATTTCTAATCGGGAATCAATGTTAAATAAATAAATAAAATATTTACTATAAAACCATATACACAAACACATACTTACAAACATGTGGCTGCTTGTGGTATGATGTTTGCTAGATACCATTTAAGAGTGGGTATTTAGTGATGCCCACTTAATTTATAATATTATTATTCATTACTCAAGCGCACACACACTACTGACTACAGAGTACCCTCACTATTTTTATTTCTTTATGAAGCTTTGTGTAGTTATTATAGTAAATAATATTTAACATTGATTCTCTATTAGCAAAGCTTTCCAAAATAGACGGTATACAGTCCTTAGTGTAACTGACTGACTGACGTATACAAATTCTAACCTATTTCTAGACATGATAGAAGGTTACGGTTTATATTATATCGTTCGACGCAGAAAACTTCAAACTTATGGGAAAAATCGGAAACCTTAATTTTACCAATACAACCACCCCCTCTACCAGCAAATAGGAATAATCCTCCAAAATTGCCTTTTCTTATTCTATTCATGCTAGAAGAGTGCGGTTTTTTGCATTATGTCAAGTACGCTAAGCCAAGACCAAAGGGGGCGGAAACCTTTGCGAACAGAGCGAGTTTAATATATACGAATGCTATTTTTGTACATTGGACTGGGTGTAAGAAGTGAAACTTTGGATTTTTATTCATTTCGACAACATAGATCCGTAGTCGGAAGGCTTACGTATGTTTTTCAAAGCAATAGAATCCTGCATTAAAAGGCGTATTCTTTCAACGTTTAGTTCCTTTGCGAAAGCTTGTCGAAACGCAGCGTATTTTTATCCAATGATGCAATTTGATTGCAGTAACATAAAAAGGTAGCCATAACCATGACACACAGTACATATTGGCGAATCTTAATTGAAGACGAATATGCTGATCTACGAAACCATTTAAACACTCCTTTTTATACACACTTTACTATTTTTTATTATTTAAACTATTCATGTTTAATTGATTATTACTCTATGAAGAACTCTACGAATAGAAAAACTGACAGGATAAATATTCAAGTGATCTGTAAATACTGGGAAATAGAAAATTCTATAAGGATTATTTTTGTAAAACATGGAGATATAATAATGTAAAATAATTTATCAATCACGTACATATTCAACTAAAAATTAAAGCTTTTTACTTTTAATTGCAATATTAGATAGAGTAAAGGCGGTTTTCCTCTAAACGGACAGTTGAGTTTATGTTGTGTTTGTGTTTTCTAGAACCTGAAAAAACAATGACAAAACTGAAACAAACCCAAAACTCTTGTTTCCATCAAGTTGGCTAAATTTCGCTCGAGTTTTGTTTTTGTTTTCGGTCCTTTTCCACTGGTTGTCGCGAGGAAGTCAAAGCACAGTTTTTCTTCAATAACCAACCTGTAACCTTCAATAACCAACATGTTTAGAGAAGAAGATTTTTTATTCTTAGTTGTGGCTGGTTGATACTTTTTTATCTAATTTACTTACCTACTAATTTGGTACAAAATTCGTATTCAGACTAGCAAGGCGAAAATAGGAAACACAACACGACCATTTCCACTAAAAAGACTCGAGTTTCAAAACACGTCGAAACCTTTGGATGTGACCGCTTCCGAGTGGGACCCCAAAACTCCAACTGTCGCTAAACACGCCAGTCTTCAAAAAGTTTGTGAAAAGTTACAGTTTTGTTTTATTCGACACGAGTTTGTGTTTTGTTTTTGTTTCTTGACAACCTAATAATAGTTTGGAAATACCTTAACATAAAACGATCAAAATTTTATATGAACAAAATTCCTTCAGCATGTTCATTATATTCACTTTACGATGAAACCTTCGAAAATGTTTTTGTATTAATGCAAGGTTATTCACACATAACTTCGATATGTTAAACGTAGTATTTCTTGTGTATTTCGACAACCTAAACTCGATAGACGATAAAGGTATTTTCAAAAGGCAGCATATGACATTTCTGAGTATATGAAATAGGCCTTGTTTGTTATATCGAATGTTGATGTCGAAGCATTCATGTTTATTGAAGATGTATGACATTATTATTGAGGAAATTCTTTTCATGCACGATAAATAAATTTAATATTGTCTGTAGCGATAAGGTTAACAAAAACTGGTTAAAAATCAGTGTCAGAGATTGGCCATCCGAGTAAACCTCTTCAAGTAAAATCAAGTGTGATCAGCCTCCTTCATTGAAAGACCTTGTAAATTGAAAAAGTTTCGTCAGCGACAGGTATAAATACGGCGGACCGAATGAATTAGTTCTTTGAACTACGCTGCATATTTGTTAGAATTGTATTCGTTGAAAGAATTATCCTAAGTTTCAACAAATTCCCAAATTACCGAATTACAAACAAATTCGAAGCCACTTTTGGTTGCAATTTGAGAATTTGAGTTAGTTTCAGTATGCCTACTTGGAAACTGGGAGGTTATGGGTTCGAATCCCAACATCGGCAGTTTGCTAATTATTAAGAAAAAAAAAGGGGCGGTTAATTGACTAAACTGTCGGCGTATGGACAAGAACGAAGTAACCGGTTATGCTTGAGAAGGTTTTCTGCAGTTTCCTTCACGAACTCCAGATGAATATCGGCATAGTTCCTATCATAATCGGCTGCAGCCGCATATCCTACCAATTCCTAGTATATACACAAAAAATTCCTTCCACTCCACTCACATCCTCATATCGTTAGGCATTACAATGGACCTTATGGTCGAAGTGTAGCCCGTCCAGGGCAGCCTCTACAATCTCTTTCTATCTCTTTCTAGTTACTGATTTCTATATTATCTTTGACTACAGAGTTCAGTTTCAGTGGTAAGTCTGACAACATGGTGTTTGCATGCATGCATTATTTAAAGTTGCAATTAGATCATCAATACCTGCTATAATGGTTTGATAACTATATATACCTCGAATCACGATGGATTATGTCATTATAGAATAAATTTATATAAAAAATGTTAAAACTTGTGAATGAAAAAAGGTTTTTGTCGATAGTTTCGTTGCCCACTACATGGGATAGAGCTTGTCAGATTCCAAAACTTTCGCGTATTAAACCTTAAATGATTGTGTTTATTTCCTCTTCCATTTTGCTCGTTGAAATAATGTCTGGCTGGAAAACACAGTTGCGTAGTGCCCGAGGCCAAAGTTGGCCTATGCGTTCCTGTTACTGTCGAGTGAAACTTCGCGGTAAACACATTATTTCTTCAGCCCTTAAAATTATCTTATAACAGAATTATTGAAATTTCCTTCTTAGTCCCTTGAGAAATTTGTCTGTGAACATGTATTGTAACGGGTAAAAAGATCAGCCCAAGAAATTGAGTAAGTAACAAAACATGGACATATTTTGAACCTGTTTTAAGGCATACATGGAATCGAAAAACTATATAAAATTTCAAAAGAATGATACTTTAATTTGATCTAGAGCACGGTAGTGCGCAAGGCCGAGATTTAAGGGAGACTTTCGGACTTTTCACTACAGTGTTATTACTACACCTTAATTTAGGCTCATTTTTTGGGTGCTGTATCTTTTGAACGGAAAGAGCTACAGGGTTGATATTTCGAATATTGATACTTTACGGAATTATAAGAACCAATGTTTTCAATCAATGTTAACGAATTAACCGTTAAAAAGTTATTTCACTTCAAAAACGCAAAATTCGTGGGAACGCCCACAATTCTTGGTAACTAATAGATCAAAATGATGAGCTACTTCCAGATATGCTGTAAAGTTGATATTGGGCATGTAGATAGCTGTAGTACCCAAACCAACGGGAAAATTGCGAAAACTGGAAATTTGTATCGGAAAAGTGGAAAATTTAACATTTTTTTGTTTTAAGACTAGTTCAACGCAAACTACCATGTAGAGAACGATATATCATATATACCTATTAATTTTTATACCATATAGAAATAGACATTGCAATTTGAATACAGCAGTATGCGTTGATTTTAAAAGTTAAGCAACGGAAGCCTCGGAAAATTGGAAAAACATCCTCCAAAATTATGTTTTTCTGTTCTATAAATGCTATAAAGTTTGAATTTTCACTAATCGACCCGAAATAACGTCAAAATTAACAGAATATTTTGAAAAATTTCATTACCTACATCGCAACCACACCGAAAATGGGAAAAACATCCCTAAAACTTACCTCTTTACTTCTATTCATGATAGAAAGATCAGTTTTTTTCCATCACGACCCTTCGAACTTGGTAAAAACACCCCCAAAACCAACCTTTTTGTTCTCTACATACAACAAGATGCAGTTTTTTGCAATCGAAGCTTAATAGCTACAAATTAGGAAGTTATTTCGAAAAACTTAATATATTTTTTTGCAAACTCCCGAAAAATTGAAAAAACACCCCCCAAAATTACGTTTTTCAGTTCTATATATGATGAAATGATGGAATTTTGACCAATCGACCCGAAATAAAGTCAAGTTAACAGAACACTTTGAAAAATTTTTTTACCTATAACGCAAACCTCCGAAAATGGGAAAAACACCCCTTAAACTGCATTAAGGCATTTTGATCAGACTAAAAATATGACCGCTAGAGAGTGATTTATGTATTCTAAGGAAATTCGCTAAGTTGACGCAGCTCCTGCGTAACGAATTTTTTTTTGTGAAGTGGAGCCAACGGGTCAAGTCATTTCTTCAAAGACTATAACGTTGATAATCAATTATCTGTAATAAACGATTAGTTTAGAAGTCATAATCGAAACAAATCAAATAACATCTTATATATACTAAATTTTATATAGTTATTTTAATAAAAAATATATCACTCTTATTTCACATTAATTTGTGGCGTTTTAATAAAAGGCCTATGATATATGATCGATGAATATTATTATCAATAATCCAATGTATAAAATTTATGCTTTCTTTTCAGTTTTCTTTGGCAATAACACTGCTTGAATATTTGGTAATATACCGCCTTGAGCAATTGTTACAAATTATAACAATTTATTTAATTCTTCATCATTACGAATTGCTAATTGAAAATAAACTGGTTTATTTTTAAACAACTTGTTTACTTAAAAAAAGTTACATTGTAACAATACAATAAAACAATCAATGTTTTCTATTTGGAGTATTAAAACATACTGATATATTAATTTAGCTATTTTTTATTTAAATACTAAATGTCTATCTAATCAAAAAGGAGGCGGTAACCTTGTCAACAAATCAGATCGATATATGCTTCATATGTTATTTTAATTACAATTAAAGTTGTTAAATTTTCCGTTTGTAAGAAAGGTAAGTTTTCGAGAAAATCTTAATAAAATAGTTGCTTCTTAATAAGTGATGATATGGGATAAAGGACCGAGCTATTTACAAAGTAAATAGATCCAGACTTCATATAATAGTTGCTCCTTAAAAAGTGATGATATACGAGAAAGGACCGAGCTATTAACAAAGTAAATAGCTCTAGACTTCAAATAATAGCTGTTCCTTAAAAAGTGATGATATCCCATAAAGTTTCGAGCTATTTACAAGCTAAACAGCTCGGTAAACTATTTATTAAAAAAATAAATGAGGGGTAAATTAATTAAGTATATAAATTAGGTTGAAATTTATGTCGTAAGTTTTCCCTTAGTATGTTTTTAAAATTTTATAACGCGGCAAGTTTTAAAATATTTGAAATCATCAGAAAAATTAACTTGCCGCGTCATAAAATTTTAATAAAAACATACTTTACAAAATATTGTACAGAATCTCATATATGTTAGGTATACAAGTGTTACACATTTAATTGTTTTATTAATAAAAACACAAAAATTGCAGGACAATTTTTAATGCGTGTTACCTCAGCACTCCCATTAAAGAGCCGAGCTATTTACATAGTAAATAGCTTGGTAAACTATTAACTAAAAAAATTAATGAGGGGTAAATTGATTAAATGTAAGAAAAAATTTTGTTCAAATTTATTTTATAAGTTTTCTCTTAGTATGATTTTAAAATTTTATAACGCGGCAAGTTTTAAAATATTTGAAATCATCAGAAAAATTAACTTGCCGCGTCATAAAATTTTAAAATCATACTAAGAGAAAACTTGAACAAAATTTTTTCTTACATTTAATCAATTTACCCCTCATTAATTTTTTTAGTTAATAGTTTACCAAGCTATTTACTATGTAAATAGCTCGGCTCTTTAATGGGATATCATCACTTTTCAAAGAGCAACTATTATCTGAAGTCTAGAGCTATTTACTTTGTAAATAGCTCGGTCCTTTCTTCCATATCATCACTTTTTAAGAAGCAACTATTATATGAAGTCTAGAGCTATTTACTTTGTAAATAGCTCGGTCCTTACTCTCATATCATCACTTTTTAAGAAGGAACTATTACATTAAGGATTTTCCCGAAAACTCGGCCCTTTCTTACATTTATGTTTTTGGTCGGATATAATATTCTTCTGAAATAAGAATGTCTAATGGATTATTTCAAGATTTTATCAAATTGTTATAACAATATGATTCCCTAAAAATGAACAAATTTTAATAATATTAAACTCATATTAACAAAATATTATTGAGCTGAAGATGAGATAAAAGGTAAAAATCTCTACTTAAACATATCTATATCTATCTATACGAAATCATCCCTTCTTGTTAACTATCACAAATCTACCCTTCGACAAGCGACGATCAAAGACAACCGACTAAATATTTAGTGGTTTTGTCCATCATCAAAATACTATGTTGGAGTTAGTTGAGAGTTGTTTTTACGTGCTGTGTAACACACATATATGTGTGTACCATATATATACGAGGGTGAAAAATGAAAAAGTCGTAAGCGAACCGATTCGAGTATATTAACGTTTATATTTCACGGTACCCAATATATGTTTGTAGGTATATTAATTGAGTATAGTGAATAATATACAAGGATGTCAATTTTATTGAGTCATTATGGTTGAATCTTTTGTGTCTAAACGTTTATTTAGGCAAAAGTTTTAAACATTATTTAGTGTAGATAGATAGAGAGATTGTAGACGGGCTACACTTCGACCATAAGGTCCATTGTGATGCCTAAGGATGTGAGGATATGAGTGGAGTGGAAGGAATTTTTTGTGTAGAGATTAGGAATTGGAAGGATATGCGACGTAGGATATAATCGTGAAGAAAACTGCAGAAAACCTTCTCAAGCATAGCCCATTACTTCGTTCTTGTCCATACGCCGACAGTTTAGTCAATTAACCGCCCCTTTTTTTTTTCTTAATAATTGACAAACTTCCGATGTCGGGATTCGAACCTATAACCTCCCAGTTTCAGTTATAGAAAGATGATTGTTCGTTATTATTTTGGTAAATAGCTACACTTTTACATTAGAAGCCAGATCTTACATTAGAACATTTCAATTTGACTATACAGTTGAAATTAGGTACAAGAATGTCTTGATGACATTATTACTCCATGTTTTTAATAGAAGAAGAATATTAGAATTACGAACCACATTTTCAATAATATCATTTAACAACAAAATATCGATAAATAATAAGCGTATTTGGCATTTGTTTCAGAACAGTTTATGTATAACAAGGTACTTGCCTTTGTTTACAATTGACACTCCGGTAACATAAAATAATAAAGTTCGTATTCATATAATAAATATAATATTCATCATTTTTCCACCCCCATATACGTGTGTTTTTCACCCCCAACTATATGTTGTTAGTGAAGATGTTCTCTCATTCAGATCATTTGAGGGTTGTTTTGCTTCAGCATTCACAACATTATTATATGCTTTTTCTCTCCTGTATGCGTGCGTCTGTATTTGTGTGTGAGTGAGTGTGTACTGATACACTCAATAATCATCGACTCAAAGTCCCTTTATTTCCCTTCAAATATATACATCTACAATTCTATGCACATATAACAAACACTCGTCTAAGTTTTTAAGGAAGAAAATATTATAAGGATGAAATTCAATATATTATTATTAAATTTTATTGCCGTGTCTATAAAAAAAAAGAAATATAATAATACTAAGGACCTAATATATTTTATTGGGTACGAATGATAAAGGTGTTATCCTGGGGTGATTATTTTAACGAGAATAATCGATTTATTATTTTGTTGTCAATTTGTTATCAATTGAGATTTCTTTCGGATTTACATAACCTATATTTTTAACATTATTTGGATGTTCTTAGTAGGGTCTATAAAAGCCTAGACTTGTTTCCTTTTCTATGGATAATATTTTTGCAACCGGTTTTTTGAAATTAATTGCTTAAGAATTTACAGGGTTGCAGTTTCAAGGTAGTTTGCTGCTATGGTAAAGGCGTCATATATTCTTTTCATTTCCTTAGGGGTTATAAAGTACTTAGAGGTTTAGGGGCTATAAAATTTTTTCATGGTAGGCATATTTTGATTTGAGAAGCACGAATTTTTGGTGCGTTAATTTTTGATGACTCATTTTTCGAAACTACTTTATATATATATATATATATATATATATATATATATATATATATATATATATCCTTTTAAGGGTATTATAAGTTTAGTCCCAGGTTTGTCCGTTTATCCGTCTGTCCAAATATGATAACTCAAAAACGAATAAAATAACGACCTGAAATTTTAATTATGTACTCTAAAACTATAACTTCGAGTTTGTGTCGGACAAAATCGGTTGAAACGTTTCTCACAAAACAGTATGTTTTAAACCACATCAAATCAAAGAAAACTTTTTATACAAAACATATTTATTTTTCAAAATAAAACTTTTTTTTCATAAATTCAACAGTTAAATCACCTTTTCAATTCAAACATATGAAGTAAATTAAATAGTACACGTACTGATAAAGGGTTTAGTAAAAATGAACACAATCTGGAAACGATGTATAGTGTATTTATCGCTGTCTATATGAAGTGTACTATGATATTGTGTACTTTGTCACCGACATTTGTGGAGTGTAATTAGGGTGTAACAAGTATAGTGCTTCTATCACTGTCTATGCACAGTATATCCTGATATAATGTACTTTGTTACATCCAAACTGCACTCTACAAATGTCTGACAAAGTACACCATAGCATAGTACACTGCATATAGACAGCGATAGATACACTATACTTTGTTTCAAGATTAGGTCTATTTTAAAATACAAACTGTATATACACAAAAATTAATTCAGTTATAATATTTCTAGTTTATTTTTAGAAAGATTTTCCAATTATTTATAAAAATAGATCTAGTTCTAGAAATGTTGTGTAGGTTGTTTTCTAAACTAGTAAATTTCATATTAAAAATAAATAGAATAGATTTATTTATGAAGGCGTGAAGTAAAGTATTTAATAAATAAATTGTCTGGGAAATCTACCTAGAATTATTACGTAGGTTGTATGTTACATAAAGTAAGTTTAACAGTGTTGTGAAAATTGTCTCTCATGATAGAATAGCTTGCCGGCATCTAATTTTGCAACGTGCAACTAGTATATGTCATAATAATTTCATCGTGCAACTAGTATATGTCATAATCATTAATTTCGAAATTAAAGATGTTGTCTAGTGAAACGCATTGTCGAAGAAATTGGCTTAATTTTGATAAATTATTTGATTTATAAGTATCCAACTGCGTTTAAAATTTCAAAATTATTTAAAAGTATACTCTACAATCCCAGTCCATTCATATAATTGATGTGGATGCTGAGCTGAAACTTTTTAACACGATTAGTGCAAGACAACCACATTTTTATTACAATATAAAAATGGCTATAATTCTGCTATCATGTGGCTAAAGCGAATAAATAATAAAAAAACTAAAAATTTTGCACAAAAAAATTATTAAATGATGAAATGATAGCTCGATTTTAACGTCATTTATACATAAAAACCAATCGATTAAAAACTTGCATCAAAACTTTAACGTGTAAAAACACCCTTCGAATGCATTTCAAAAATACTACATTTGAATGTGCATAAAAATTAATAAAATGTTTTGATGGAAATCACATGCAAATTTTTATTACTATTTGAAATAATTAGATCAATATTCATAAAAGGGGCTCAAGGTTTATATGACAATAAATGATTCATATTGTTTAAAAAAAATCATATTATTGAGATCATATATTGTCCATTATCAATATCAAGTAAATGTCATTCGTTGTATTACTAAAACCAACACAAATCGCCTACTTTTAGACGAATTCCGACTACTGTGCATCAGATTACAAAAAAAAAACTACAACAAATACTGGAAAGTTAAAGGTGTGGATCTCACGATTCGCACTTAGAAATATAACACTCAGAGATAATTCCATCTTGTGACTAGTTTTTCTAGGGAGCCATTCTGTATATACATTGTTTGAATACGGGTATGTTTACAGGTCAATTTTTATCTATGCTAGTACGTGATAAAATGTATATGCTATTTAATAAAACATTTTAAAATAATTATATTATTAAAACTTTCTCCTAATTATTGTATTTTGATAAAAAAATTATTGTTTCATATCCTACCAGCTTAAGTTATATACAGAATACCTCGACTTACACTACCCTGACTTACGCGAACCCAGAGTTACGCGATTTTCAAATCTTGTCGATACCTACCTAATAGATGTTCAAAATGACCGTCGTTATAATTTTTATATATGTACAGTAATACCCCGACTTACGCGAATTCAACTTACGCGGTTATCGCTCAGTACCACCTATCGCGTAATCTCGAGGTATTACTGTATTGTATTGGGAACAATTGACTGAGTCTATTTAACATTTTTTGCATTGTTAAGTTAAACAAATATTTTAGATTTTCGTAACAATATGTTAATTTTGACTATATTTTCGCAAACACGGTTGCTTCTTCAGAAAATATATATTAATGATTATTTCGCTCTGATGAAAATTTCCATGCAAAAGATTGTAACGTTGATTTTTCAACTAGCAAGGTATTTAAGTTTAGTATTTAGTTGTCGTGCTAATGGGCCCAATTAAAGAATGTTCCAAATTATTATTATACACTCACACCTATACCGTCTCAAACCAGAAAAAACTAAATTGAACTTCGAATAATTAATATGGGAAGCACTGGAGAGTACTCATTTTAAGAAGTATTTCTTCTTTAACCACGACACTTAAGAATCTTTTTAAAAAAATAACTACAAATTATTGTTCTACGCATTTCAAAAAAAACACGAATTAATGACCGTCTCATTGTTTAGTTATAACAACGCAAAGTGAAACATTTTATAAATAAATATACGTGTCGGCTGGCTGAACAACTTGACGTACACGTACTTCTCGAGTACATGTGTATAAATAAACAGTATATCAACTGGCGGAATATAAGCGACGTTGCTGGATTGCAACTTATAAAAATGTTAGATAGTATTTGTATATACGTATAGACTGTATCGTCTGTGTAACGTGTCTACCGGTACAGCCTTGGACTAAAATTGTGGCTTATTATGACGTTGCTTCACTCTAACTATGTACATACGCTACACAACTTTTGGACAATATTGTATCACGACAACTATACCTTAAAATAACATAGAAGTTAAAACAAATAAAGTTATCGGAAAATTCATTAATTTACATCATTAAGGAAGCACTTTGAAGTATACCCTTTGATTGCCGTCAATGTTTATTCTAGACTATTGTGTAGGTTGTGGATTGTTGATAACTAATATCTATAATTAAAATTATGAATTCTGGATAAATTTTAAATTACATGAACATATATTGTGTGTAGGTGGTTGGTTTATCTTATCAAAGAGTATGATAATAATATTGAAAATTTATAATCATTATGTAGATGTGACATATCACTCCTGTTCATAAAAATTGAATCAGTTGAAACATTCTAAGTATTACTGTCTACGTAAAATTATACATATATTTAGTAAAATATACGCTTACAATATGTAATGCTGGTTCAGTTTTTATGAACGGGAGTGTCCCTCTTCGACGAAAATTTATATTATACAATAAACACACAAGATCAAGAGTAATTACAGATGTTTCAGCTGAAATTGTGTCAAAACTAATCAGTTTGTCAAACAAAAGTTGTTCATTTTATAACAAGACAAATTCTTCGTCTTTAAAAACTTATTCTCTATTTCATACGGGTTTACAGGAACAGATTTTCGCCCCCAGCGTGTTGGCCGACTGACTTATCATGTTGACAGATCAAAATTTTGAAGCGTTACAAAATCGTGACTAAACTTATAATATTCTTGTATAAATTATAGACACCGGGGTATATATTTTATACCGGGTATAATAAGAAATATAAAACTAAATACGATTATTGTTTAAATACCCTGAATTTACTGAGCTCTTAATCAGTGCATGCACCTTATTCTTCTACACACGCATTTATTGATTACTCGATGCTGTAACAAACAATATCCAGTTAGTTTTGAAGCTCGTTGCATATGTTCCCTTTGCAACCAATGGTTACAACAAACAATTAGCTGGTGCAATTATCATATAAAAAAAATTAATAATTTTGTCTGTAAATTTTACAAGCATAGGATTTAAACCGCTAGATTTAGGTCAAGGATCACTATCACTCAGTTGGATTCTGATCGCGATAGCCAAGTTTATTTCATCTATCTCTTACCGTTTAAAAGATATACTTATACTTATACTTTTGTGGGGAGATTCATGGACCGATTTTGCCTATTCACAAAATGAAAATCACTGTTTAGTTCTGTGAAAACTCTCAATTTGAGCTGCTGGTATATTTGTATTTTTGAGTTACCGTGTTGACGAGCTACTGAAATGTTTTTTCTACAAGCTACTGAATGTTTCCAATCGGGACTTATAACATAAAAGAATAAAAACTTACAAATGAAAAACCCGAAAAACAATGTAACTGTTGGTTTAAAACAATTTCTTGAAAATCCCGTGTTTTTAATCTTTTTTCATATACGATTCATATTCTGCCAAATGGAATACATATTTTAAACGATACTTTAATATGGTACATTATATATATATAGAAAGTAAATTTAAAATAATTTCATTTTTTTTCTTCTTTTGCTGTTTATTAATGAGAAAAATATTATGGATTGTATTAAGCAATTTAAAAAAAAGAAAAAAGTTGTATAAATTAATGTATCATGGGAATATTTTATTACGAGTCAGATATACGTACAAGCTGTAATATTAGTTTCCGGTGTAGGAGAAATTATATACAAATCAGGAAACTAATTTTAAGAGAATATAATCAAAATTATAAACTGATATGTAGTAATATTTAAGTATATAATTTATTAAATCAGGTTCCGTAGAAAAACTGCAAGGACTGTAATAGATTTAAATAGATTTTTAGGTCCTGAAAGAGGGTTTTCGAATGCTCGTTGCTACTTGAATCCACTTGAATAGAGTCTTTTTTTCCTCAAATCTTTTTTTCCTCAGATAATTGAAGTTATAATGCTATAATTATTTTTGGATACCTTAGCAGATATTTAATAAATAAAATATCAAAATTTGAACCGATTTTGGGGTATAGGTATTATAGTTTGTAAAATATTAATTATTTAACATGCGGCTAATTAGCCTTTATATACCCACCTTAATACATCGAAAATGTCCATTTTATAGAATATAAAAATTTCCTTCTGCTAATTATCAAACGATTTTCAACTTTTTTCAAAATTTAACTCTTTTAGATCATTAATTAAACTTTCAAATCGATTCCAAGCGTGGTATTGTTTTTAAATTCATGCCAAAGCAAGTTGATTTTTGTTTATCAATTTTCTTTTTAAACATTTTATTAAAAACTAAATAAATTCAGAGAAAACAGTGAACCGGCAGTTTTGGGAATTAATTCGTAATGAGTCGTAACCAAGCGTTCTGGGCGAATAACATTTGTCTCTACCTCTCGTTCATTGACTAATGACCGCAAATGATGGTTTTGTCATTTTGCATCATCCAATACCTAACCATCCTGTGAAAATTCAACATTGATTTTGAACACGTAATCTCTAATGTAATGCCGACATCAAAACTGATATTTTTTGTAATTTAATAGTTGATTTGTGCCAAATCCAGGCGAATTTCTGAAAAGTTAAAAGAAAATGATTAAAAGTAAATAATTTAAATGTAAAAATAATTTAAACATTTTCTTCTAAAATGTTTAAAAGAAAATTTTTGAGTATTTTTACAACGAACCATCTATTTGAAAACCAAATAGATTCGACACAAGTCAACAGCGAAAATTTGAAAAGAACACCTTTCTAGCAAACTACCATATAGGTACATAGGTACTATATAGTAGTGTGTATTGAAAAAAATATTGATAAAAAAACATTTTCAATTTAAAACCATCCGAAATCATTGGTCAAATACAAAAGTGTTCTAGGAAAATTAAATTAAAAACCAATAACTATAAAAAAAATTGTTTTATAAATATTTGAAATAAAAATAACAAAATTATCTATAAATTATTAAAATTTAATGGTTTTCATATTTAATGGTCTTTTAAACACATTTTTTAGCTATTGTTTAGAAAAGATGACACAAAAATTATTATAATTATAAATAATTATTACTATAAAATATTACATAATTATTACCTATGTGGTTTTATTATTATTAGTATACAGAAGCGGGTTATTGCACTGGGCCCGTGCTTGTGCAATAAACCCGTGGGACCTAATGTTTCAAGGAATTTCCTTTGCATCAAAATAAAACAATATCTTTCTATGTCAAAGAAGTGGAAGTATCACATAATTTTTTATTTCTTACGGATCTAACTAAATCATATGAGAAAATCGAAAAGGGTGTTGAATAATGAATTGTTTCTAAAGACTTAACAAAAAGACTTTAATAGGAACGTCCTTAGCGAATTCAATAACTGTCGCATAAATATTTTCGAATAAAATACAAATCATTAGAAAAAACAAACCGACTATTTCGAACATCATGATATAATAATTGAGGATAAATCCAAACTTCTATACACCCAATTCAACGTACAGAGTCCAATATTTAAAAGCAAATCTATATGGACTAAATGAGTGAATCTTATGCCAAAACCGATCGGTTTAGTTTTATCGTTTCTGTTTTTTAAACTAAAAAAGAAAAAAAGAAATCGAATTGATGGACTCTATAGCTTGAGTCTTGTCATGGAACTAGCCTTTAGAAAGTTCCACAATTTAAAGATTTAAAAACTATTCGGTTGATCATGTTTTTCACAACTTGAAAGATTAGATTATATCCCCTAAGAGGCTTAGGGGATGAAAGTTTGTTTGGAAGTTCGTCATTTTATAAGTTAGAAATGTGGAAATTAGTGTTTAGGTTTCTGTTTATAAATAAAAGTCAGCTATATGAGCGTTTATCGAAATTCATCTCTTAAGGGGGTAAAATAAGGGACAAAAGTTTGCATGGGAAGTGTGTCATTTTCTAAGTAAGAAATGTGAAAATTGGTATTTACACTTTTACATTAGAGAAAAGTCGGATGGTTTCTGACATGTTGCCGATGGGAAATCCGTACGGGTACACGGCAGGTCTACAAAGAATTGACGAAGACGAGCGTTGTTCTTACGGGGTGTTAACGTGTATTGAAGCAAACATAGTTTTTAGGTCAGATTATTTTTGACGACGTAATCACGGTGTTAGACCTAATTTTTCTTCAGCCTTGAATCTAATTACGTTTAATGTAAAATTTGGCTTTGAGTTGGTTTAATTTTCTACCACATAAATAATTGTGGTAATTGAACATAAATTATTGAGGGCCTAAGTGAAATCTCTGATCAGGATTCACTCAAAGGGCCTAAGTGAGGCCTCACAAAATCCGTCCCTGTAACTACATACAAACAAAATAAAATAATGTAACCATGTCATAATTTTAATATTTATTTTTTTTTAAATACGCGAAAATACATTATCTATAATTGAAATGACATCATGATAATAATAAATATAATAATTAATTATTATAAATACTGTTATTATTATTATTATTATACCGAAGTATTTTAAACCACACATTTAAATTTATTTCATATTATTATATTGCAATAAAATTGAGGTTATATGCGTGTACTATATATTTTAATATATAAAAATGACTTCAGTGTGGTATATGCACTAGTGAGAATTTAATCACTCATTTAATATTAATTGTTAAGTAGTAATTATGGACCCAGTACCCACAACAATACTCACAAAATTCTCAAAATGGGGTCATAAATAAAATGATAATTAACATATGTTAAATTTGAAATATCTCCGAACACATTTGCAGTTGAAGGCGAGTATACACGATTTTAACCGAGTATACACGGTTTAACGTCACAAGATTGATCAAACATTTATTACATATGCGGAGTCAGGAACCTGTGTAAATCGTATTTTGTAGCTAATATTTAAATTAAAAGTTGTCTTGACAGGATATTGAGGATACAATGGCACCTCACATGGCTAATTGATGACGAATAACTCTTTTTAGCGCGATTCTTGATAAAAAAAAGTGTGTGTGTACTTATGTACGCCCGTAAGAAGTTATACTTCTTTTTAAATAATTTATTAAAATAATATTAAATAAGGTCAACACTACTAAGGTCAACATTATTTACATTAGAATCAGAGTTAGTGAAATTTATCAAGACCAAGGCCAGGTTTATTAATACATACATTTAATATACAAAGTTTGCGAACCCATAAAAAGGGTATCATTGATAATGTGGTTGTAATTTTAATATTCTATCATTCGTTTATCAGAAACATGGTAGTAATGATGAAGACATTCCTGTACCTAATTTCAACTGTATAGTCAAATTGAAATGTTCTGATGTAAGAGATGGTAGTATAGCTATTTACCAAAATAATAACATTATCAAAAATCAGAGCGCGCACAAAATTATTGTCCACTGAAGAGTGGTGTCACATATGTGGCAAATTTACTTGTTGTCTGTTTGGCTACGCAACTAATGTATGTGTATATAAATCTAGTCTTTCTACATGTGTTTCTATATGTGATACACATTTTTTAGTAAATATCTCTCAAGCACTGTGTAGGACAGAAAACTGTGTAACATCGATCGATCGAGGGCTACATCAGTAGAGTGTTACATCCGCGATTCGTTACATGATGAAGATACACTCTGATCGGATTCCCACAACGCGTCAAACGAAGTATAACTTCAAAAATCAAAGATTCTAACAATTATCAATAATAACTATTTCATCTAGTGATAAAAGATCCAGATAGATAATTTTATCGTACTTTTCCCCGTGTCTCTTATTTTTCCTCTCCCCACTATTGCGATATCTGCCTATTTACGTTTATGGACAGTCTTCAATCAAATAAACTGCGAAACACTTACGAAATAACAAAGAGTTAAAATAATTGTGCGGTGTAAATTATCATAATTTGTAGAAATTAATAATAAGAAAAATAAATGTATCTTTGAAGAGAGAAAACATATATTTAACTCAACAGAAGAGAAAACCAATAATTTTGAAGAGACAGAATTGTAATGGTACTTAAGAGTCTTAATCATACTTATCATAGCTTATCATAGCTTATCATTTTATTCTATTTATCGTAAAACATCGGAGATGACAGACATATTTGTTATTTCATTTTTACTTAATAAATATTTTTACAAACTTTATTAAGAAATCTTGTGTTTTAACCCGTTTTTTGTTTTGCTTTCTTTTATCAAATATTTTACAATTTAACTTAGGCTTAAATAATTTTAACTTGGGTTAGATAACTCCGCGTATTTGATAATACTGTTCTTTGTGGAGTTTACTTCTTAAGAATCGATTTCAATTTAAAGCTCCCGGTACGACAAATTGATGGATAATGAAATCAAGTGTTAAAAAAAGCGTTATGTTTTTTTTTTACAAGCTAACACTTTATAGGCTATGATATTCAATTTGAATTTATGATATTTTACAATATCTTTTCAGATTGATTTTACATTAAATTTTCTTTTTTCGTAGGTCATTTATTTATTTTAAGAAAAATAATAATAAAATATATTTTTTATAAAAATTTCAATAATATTTTGAATTGCATATTAAATGTTAGCTTCTAAAAAATAACTATAAAATTATTTTATTAAAATTTTGATTCAATTTTGAAATGTTAATTTTGATTGTCATTTCCATAGAAACTATAAACTATACTAGCACACTATAAATCGTTATATTAATTTGGCTATTAATAAATTAAAATTTTTTATAAATGAATTAATGTTAGCGCCATCTAAGCAGAATATTTCAAAATAAAATAACTTTTCGTAATATAGTAATATATATTCGTAATATATATATAGCTTATAAGAGTAAACTACAGCGGGCGTTGGAGCTGACACGCACAAGTTTTTTAGGCACTATCACAGTTAACCATTGTGGGTGAAATCGTACTGTGAATAGAAAAAGGTATGATGCTTGAGGATCAAATGCGTTGTGAATAGCATTACTAGAACGGGTAACGTCAAAAAATTTTCCACGTGTATGTAAATCTTTCAACAAACAAAAATCTCAACAGAAGATAAAAGTTTTATTTTTACTTAATTTTCTAAAATCCATAGTTTTCGGATGTTACTTTCAGTTATACTTCACGAAATTTGTAAAGCCACCTGGAAACACTGTAGGACTCGCTTAGACCATGGTGAATTAAAGTTAACAGTGAAAAATCCACTCAAATTAATCTCACTATAAAACGTGTCTTGTGTGTCTTTCTGTGAACACAATAACCCAAAAACTAAAAGACATAACTACCTAAAATTATGTGTGTGTGTTCGAGAGGTAAAAAGGAAGGTTAAGTTCCTGAATGAACCAAATCGGACCCTGCTTCCTCCGCCAGGGAGGAAGCCAAATGAAACCTTAAAAAAGTAATTTGGAAAAATCTGAAATTAAAGTTAAATATTTAATACAATTTACGTTCAATGTCTCATCTAAGGAACTTCTCGAGGGACAACAAAGCACTGTATATAACTTACCAGATGTATATATATATATATATATATATATATATATATATATATATATATATATATATATATATATATATATATATACATATATAAATCCCATATAATAATCTGTTAATGTATAGGGAAATACCTAACAGCATTGGTTACAAATCCCGGATAGATTTGTTGTAGCTTTATTCCGAACAACTTGAAACAATCAACCATTTCTGTACAAATTGTTTCCATAATCCTACCGTAGTAGGTATATATATATATATATATATATATATATATATATATATATATATATATATAATATTGTATATACTCTTGTGTACATAGGTAGTATATATACTAACTGTACGGTTCACAAAAACGTACCACTACTAATATAAGTAACATAATTTTTTCGTTCAGGTAACTTTTTATGATCATGGTGAAGTTTGATTAACTTATCCGTATTTTGGACAACAAAAGTTTTGCTCATTTTTCAAAATTTTTTACTTGTTTGTATCTTTTATTTATTTGGTTTTTGGAAAAATATCGAATAAAGATTGTTAGTATATGTATAATGTACAACTTTTACCGGAGGAATTGTTTCGAAAACCTATTGAATAAGGCATAAAATTTTGATAAATGATCGCTACTTTTTTGGCCGTGTGTACTCTAATGATATATATTCCTTGAAATATCTTACAGTCAAAATTTCAAATCATTCGACGCATTTTTTAAATTTTCTGATGAGAAAAAAACGAATCTCATTTTGTCTAGATTTGAGAATAACATGTCAAGAAAAAAACTTTTGTATTAGTTTTTCACTTTTTCAGTATCGAATCTAAATATGTGTTTCTTGAATCTGGTGTTTATCGTTTCACCTCCAATTGGATCGAGAAAGATCGAAAGTTTTAACTGTCATTTTGACTTTCGACAAAATCATCTAGTAGTCTCGTTTAGTTTCAATATGAAATACTGGTTTCTTGCGGCAACACATGCAGCAATTGGGTCTAGTTGAATATCTTCCAGTGTACGTATAATTCACGATACATCCATAAGTATACACAATACATTGGACACAATACATATTATGGTCACAAGTCGGCTGTCCACCTATTAGACGTAATTAAAAAGCTGCCTTGACCATGCCAAATTCCGGATGTTTTTTTCTACATTTGCATTTAACATCCACATGTGAACCACACTGCCGTTATCAACAACATATTAATATTATATTTAGGGGAGACGGGGGATTGTAGTTGTAGTAAATACAATATATATATATATATATATATATATATATATATATATATATATATATATATATATATATATAAATATATATATATATATATATAAATATATATATATATCTTCTATCTTTATTCTCAAGGGACTACAAACTATACTAGAAAATGATATTGCCATCACTTTCATCAAACATGATGATGATGATGATGATTATTATTATTATTGAGACAAGTCGGGTGGGTGGCTGTATGATGGGTGGCCAGTCGTTCGATGGTGATATACATCATAATAATTTATATATATACAGAATGCCCAGTATATATATGCAGAAGTTCACCAGTCCAAATGGCCGAGCGGTCTAAGGTGCTATGTCTACGCAGCATGCCTACTTGGAAACTGGGAGGTTATGGATCGAATCCCGACATCGGCAGTTTGTCAATTATTAGGAAAAAAAGGGGCGGTTAATTGACTAAACTGTCGGTGTATGGACAAGAACGAAGTAACCGGCTATGCTTGAGAAGGTTTTCTGCAGTTTCCTTCACGAACTCCAGATGAATATCGGCATAGTTCCTATCATAGTCGGCTGCCGTCGTATATACTACCAATTCCTGGGCTACTAACAAATTCCTTCCACTCCATTCACATCCTCACCTTATGGTCGAAGTGTAGACCGTCCAGGTCAGTCTTTACAATCTACCTCTACCTCTATATATACCGTCTGTTTTGGAAAACTTTGCTAATAGAGAATCAATGTTAAATATTATTTACTATAGTAACTACACAATGCTTCATAAAGAAATAAAAATAGTGGGGGTACTCTGTAGTCTGTGTGTGCATACGTAATGAATAATAATATTATAAATTAAGTGGGCATCACTAAATTCCCACTCTTATATGACATCAATTAAACATCATACCACAAGCAACCAGATGTTTGTAAGTATGTGTATGTATGTATGGTTTTATATTAAATATTTTATTTATTCATTTAACATTGATTCTCTATTAAAAATGCTTTTGAAAACAGACTATATATATATATATATATATATATATATATATATATTGATGGTGAACGGTGGTGGTGATGTCTGTTATATTTATAGTCACGTGCAATTGTTATTATATTACTTTGTTGATGATGATTATGATGAACAGAAACAGAAACAGAACATTATTTTTTTGTCTGCCTGTCTGTCAGTTTGTATTTATTCGTAATATAGTTTTTATTTTTGTTCATTCGTCATAATCATTTTTTTTTCTATGTAAAAACGGATTTGGAATGGTTATGGATATTATAATATTTTAGGATTCCGTTTATACTTTGTAAATTGAATCAAAGGTACTCCAAAAAGTATGTTGAAATAGGGCACGTGATCACGTGGCCAATCAAATAGCCGTCTCGTCAAACGCGGTTGGTTTGAAACTGGAAGGTTTTGAGTTTCAGTTCCGTTGAAGTGAGTTTGCCAATTATAACGAACGGCCGGCGATTAAATGACTAAATCGTCGGCGTATGGACAACAACGAAATAATCTGCTTGTGAACAGTTTCTGCAGTTTTCTTTCATAAACTCCAGATTAATCAGCATAATTTACAATTAAATTTTCCCAACGACCCCTCCCCCCCCCCGAAAATTGGAGAAACTTACCAAATGTACTTTCATTATTTCTATACATGCTAGAAGGGTGCGGTTTTTTGCATTATGTCAAGGCCGCGGAGCCCAGGCCAAAGGTCAACACGAGGATTAAGGGGATGGATGCCTTTTCCGAACTGTGCGAGTTTTATATAATATGATTGTTTGCATTATTGTATACTAGATTTGTATACAATATATATATATATATATATATATATATATATATATATATATATATATATATATATATATATATATATATATATATATATATATATTTATTTATTTATTTATTTATATTTGTTTAAAACACAATACGATTGACGGTTTTCAAGGTATCAGATCCATAGAGCTAAAATTCCAAACTGTATGAATTGAGAAGCGAAAATTTTGAAATATGTTCGTCGGACGTTAAAATAAACCTTATTTTCGTACTGTTTGGCTCAAAATTAGCCTAGAAAATGATTATTATTAAAATCGAGAACAGAAATTTTCATGAATTTAAATTTTGTAATTAAAGTGTACTTTTAATCCTAAACGAAGAATGCACTTTTGTCTTCTAGTTGTCTATTAAAGTTTGTCTACTAAAATTGACATTGTATACTTCTATGTAGTAGAATTTCACAGAAAAACAAAAAGGCAATTAAAATTGGATAAAATTTATCAAAGAACGACACAAATTAATAATACGGTGGTAGTTCACTCTCACTGTATCGACGCCAAGAATGATTACAATAAATGCATTTACTGACTAATACCATGATACGACGCAAAGTTAGATATCACCCTAGGTGGTAAATAGTAATATTTATTACTTAATAATGGTGTGCAATCAATGTACTTAGTAAGTACAAATAATGGTACGAACCCACCCCAAACTGCAGACGACACACATACTCGTACACACTAAAATAATAAACGAATGCGTTCATGCGAGTTACTGATAAGACACAAAAGTCAAACTATTAAATATTATTAAATCTGTCTATTACTTCAAACGTATATAGTATTCGTTCTCTATATACCGTCTGTTTAGTTTACATCTTCGTATCATAGATCCCACGAGTATGAGAGAGTACATATGTACATATACATTAAGCAATGTGTATGAGAAGAGGAGGTCTTATAGGTTTGATAAACAAGAATATTTTTCAAAATAGTGAATAATATTCATAACGAGTATGGGAGAGTACATATGTATACATTTAGCAATCCGTATGAGAAGGAGGTCTTATAGGTTTGAGTGGTTAGTGGCCACTCGAACAGTTATGAAAAATATGCTTCTTCATCAAACATATAAGACCTCTTTCTCATACACATTGCTTAATGCATATGTACATATGTACTCTCTCATACTCGAGGGATCTATGATACGAAGATGTAAATTAAACATAGTGTATATAATACAAATAGAAAAAGTATAAATTGGTGTTTTTTCCATTCTTCTTCTTTTTGGGGAATCACAAGTTTTTGTTTTAATCGATAAAACTATTTAAAAAAGAGAAAATAGCAACTAACTGAGTTAATTGCTTAAATACCCAATATATACTGAGTTTATGAAAAAAAATTCAAACAAAAGATCTTTACTTCTAAAAACGTAACTTTTTTGGTTTTTAAATTTTTCTTCTATCTCGTACAGTTTTATAGATGGTCCGATTTTGCCAATTCGACCCTACTTTTTAGCTCTAGAACACTCGCATAAAATTTCAGGTCGTAATCTCTGCTCGTTTTTGAGCTATCGTGTCTACGGTCAGCCAGGCAGACGCACATGCGGAAATGAACTAATTCGGTCATTTTATGAATACCTATACCTACAGTTTTTTCCAGCAATTAATATCTTCAACCATTACAAACGACGGGGCTAAAGTTAAACTATCCTTATAAATACCCTAAATCAATTTTTGTTAAAGCAATTTCCTTGGCGACACTTAATCATTTTTTTAAACTTATATCACATTAAATTTTTCGGATTTACCAATATTGGTGAAGTTATTCGTTTCCTCCTACCTCTGAAAGTCCTTCCCTCTTGTACGACACATTAAAAAATTTTGCCTTAAAAATACCGAACACAAATTGCAAACCAAATTTCATTCCGGTCGAACTAAAATTTGTACCTCTAGAGCACTTAATTTGAAATATTGATTGGAGACAACCATTTTGATATACGTGCTCCTAAATTGTTCGAATTATTTAGCTTCCCGATGTCTGCCTATTCGTCGGCCCGAATACACGTTATCTAAATACACGTTATCTTTCAAAACCGTCAGAGATATAAGAAAACATATATCAAAAGTTAAACATCTGTAATTAAGTGTAGCTTACAGATGTAAATTACTGCATATGAACACCTTCTCAGGTCATCTTTTCCCACAGCCTTAGCTTCAAAAATTGTATCACATTTTTAGAACATTCGGATTGGGTCCGCCAAGTTTGTATCATCTAGATTCAAAGCTCTTTATCAATTTGCATTCACTTCAGATCGATAGTTTTTAAAGACAAACGATTGAAACTTCAAAGTCATCTTTTACAGAAATTTACTAGTTTTTAACCCGACTTCAAAAAAGGAGGATGGTTCTCAATTTGTCTGTATTTTTTTTTTTTTTTTTTTATGTGTGTCACCTCAGAACTCCGACATTTATAAACCGATTTTGAATTTTTTATTTTTGGTTTTAAAGGGTTCGGTTTCCCATTGGTCCCATTGGCACCAAATCGCATTCTGATGAGGGAATCCCCGGGAAATCGAGGAAAATCCTCATTTTATATGTGATAACCGATTTCTGCGAAATTTTTTTTTTTATTGAAAGGGTATACTCATTTATAATGGGAAAATAAGAAAATTTTTTTAAAAACCGACTTCAAAAAAATTTTTTTCAAAAAAAAAACCGACCCCAAAAAAAAAAATTTTTACAAAAAAAAAACAAAATGCATGTAAAAAAAACTGAAAATCTGTTATAAAAAAATGCACTAAAAATTAAAAAAAAAAAAAAAAACGGGTAAAAAAAAATGTGTTATAAAAAAATACACTAAAAATTAGTAGGTCTACCCATATTTAGACAAATAAAATCAGTTATAGAACTTCAAAGTCACTAAAAAGCGAGAAATAAACCATATTTTGACAAAATGGAAACCCGACTTCACTAAAAAGTAAAAAAATAATTGCATATTCTTGTGCCAATTTTAGTTCACCTAAGCAAAAATTTTTAAATATATATGTACAATTATTGTTATTTTTGGAGGCGGTGTCCAAAAGTTATGTGAATTTCTCTATGCTGACACCGCCTCCAAAAATAACAATAATTGTACATATATATTTAAAAATTTTTGCTTAGGTGAACTAAAATTGGCACAAGAATATGCAATTATTTTTTTACTTTTTAGTGAAGTCGGGTTTCCATTTTGTCAAAATATGGTTTATTACCTAAAATGTTTTTGACCATTTGAAAATGTATACAATTTCTTTTATAGGTACTGTTTCTTTTTTCTTCTATTTTTGGATAAAAATAAATCTGTGAGAAGGGTTGTTATTAAAAAAAAAAAAGAAACTACAGGAGGGTTTTTAAAAAAAGCCTTAAGAGTTTTTTCTACATTGATTTCCTATTTTTATTGTTAGTATTTTTCTATAAGCATCACGTTTATGTTACACACACTAATATTATATAGTATTAAGGATGTTCCAGTACTGTGTTATGCAATCAGTACAACAAATCGGTTTGATTTTATTATAGCACCAATACATAAACACACATATACAACACATAGACAAAATCACTGTTCACATATACAAAATAATGTTATGTTGAAGAAAAGGAATAATTTTAAACTGTTATATTTTCGTAAACAAAACGGTAACACACTAGCTTTTCTCTCCTTTTTTTTTAAAATTGTGTCGAGTATTTTTTCTAATACAATAGATAATAGCTGGGTGGGCATGACGTTTCACATGCTTCTAATGAGAGAGAATGATAATTTTGATATTAATTATCTCGCGGTCTAAATGGTCAAAAATTCTAAAACTTCGGGATTTATTGGAAAACGTTATTTTTAGTCTGTGAACAAAAAGTGAGCAAAATCTGTCGAAAGGTGATGGTATGCTGGAACATCCTTAAAGTATAATGTTAGCACACACACACACACAACACTGAATAAATATATATAAATGCATCAAAAAGAGATCTATTATGTTTAAGCGTAATCTCTCTTTTGGATGGTATGGTAAATATATATATAAAAGTAAAGATGGGCTTTATTTCGCATCTCATGGCACACACAAAAGGATACTTGGCACTCTGCAAGGTTGTTGTATAAACTATTATAGTTGTAGTTGAAGTTTAGTTAAAATATTAACCAGTTGAGTCAACCATATATAAGGATGTAGAATTAACCAATCCGGTATTCATCTCAAAAAAGGATGTAGAATTACCCAATGTTGGTATTCATCTCAAAAAACTAACCAATTAAAAAACATATTTTAAAAACGAAATTAAACTAGCTACATTTTGAAAATTCGCTAAAAAGTGTAACTAACAACTAACTGAGTTAAGTGCTTAAATACCCGGTATAAATATTCAAACAAAAGTTGTTTATTTTTAAAAAAGAAACATTTATTGTCGTTAAATTTTTGTTCTATCTCTTACAGTTTCAAAAATAAGCAGTTTTGCCAACTTTGCCCAAACATGGCCTGATTTTGCCCATTCACGAACCTGATCTTATTTTTTAGCTCTAAATGGACGGATAGACACATATGGGGAAATTGATGTACACCTATACCAAAATTTTTTTCTGCGATCAAGATTTTCAAGCGTTTCAAACTTAAGACTAAACTTAATATTCCTGGGTTAATATTATACACCTGGTATATTAAGAATATACCCTGCACCAATTGTTGCAAACGGTTTCATTCCGACGGTTTATATTTTGACAGATTAATTTGACTATTAAGGAATATATATATGATGACATCAAATCGAACCCACGATCTCTTTGGTTCGATTCCTATCCTAGATGCGTATAATTCTGCATATGAAGCATTCGATGTCAAAGAATTTCAAACATATTACTTAAATGTCAAATTAAGTAAAGCTCGTCACTGTCTTTAGTATAATATAACTGAAAGGCAACCATGCTAACAACGTATAAATTGAGGCTAGGTTACAACTAGCTAGTTTACAATTGAAAAATATGTAAATATTAAATAAACAAATTAATAATACGTTGACATCAAAAGATAGTGAATGATCATATGCATTTCATTTCCATAACATCTCAGATAGCTCAGAGGCATAGCGATGGTCTAGAACGCCAGAGTTCGTGGGATTGATTCGCATTCTAGATGTGTATGATAATTCATATCAATACATTTGATGTCAAAGAATGGTATCAGATATAGCATTTCACCAGTTTTGTTTTCTTGAATCACTCAATTACACCCATCACTAAAATAACGAATTTCACAAACATTTAATATATCTAAAATCTTCTACATTTAACGGGTATATTTGAACATTTTGAAACCTCGCAAAAGAAGAGGATGAGGCAGTGTAGTTAAATCATTTTGATGATGATGATTATTATTATTATTGTTATTGAACAGAATAAGGGTGGACATTTATTCCGATATATCATTATGCAATAGCACCCCTTTTTAACCATTCACTACTATGCAGCAACAAAAATAATACTTTAACATTGTTTGCATTTATATTATTACCAGTTTTTTGTGTTACGTGGATAGTCTAACATGTAGGAGGATGAACACAAGGAGGTGATGTATACAGTATGGCCCCCACCTTTTGAGTCAGCTCTTGAGCGACATATCTGTTTGAAACTTTTTGTTACATTAAAGGGGAAATAACTCAAAAGAGGGGAAACAAGACACAAACAATCCTTGAGTAAAATTTTTTATAATGCATAATTTTGTTGTGAAAATAACAACTAACTGAGTTAATTGCTTAAATGCCCGGTATATACTGAGTTTATGAAAAAAAATTTCAAACAAAAGTTTAAAAAAGGAACATTTTTATTACTTGCCGTTTTTTTTATCCCTTACCATTTAAAGATGGATATTTCCCCCCTTACGAACCAGTCTCTGTGGTTCAGCTGTTAAAGGCTCTCTACTCGAAACTAGGAGGTTGATGGTTCGATTCCCAACACTGGTAGTGTGCCAATTAAATTAATTTAAAAAAAAATTAATTAATGGGGCGGTTAATTGGCTAAACTGTCCGCGTATGGACAAGATCGAAAGTAACCGGCTATGCTTGTGAAGGTTTTCTGCAGTTTTCTTTCACAAACTCCAGAAAAATATTGGCATAGCTCCTATCAAAGTCGATTCTAGTTGCACAGCATACAAATTCTTAGTCAACATACAAACTCCTTGCCCTTTATGGGTCGATAAAAAAGGCTTAGAAAGGCCTACTTGCACGGCTTCGACCTCCCTTTGCTACTACTACTACTACCACTAGTACCACTACTCTGCCTTGGTGGCGTATGCGGAAAAGAACTAATTATGTCATATTATGAACACCTATACTAACAATTATTTTACCGCGATCAATATGTTCAACCGTGAAAAATACTCTCGCATATATATTTTTATGTATACCAGGTATAAAAATATATATTCTCAACAAGTGCATAAACTTACCATATTAAAATTTATAGGCAACGCCTATACTGGGTAATCTTACTCTGCCATTATTTTCACCTATTAAAACCAAAATATTCCGTCTAGCACATTTTTCCGTTCCATCTAACGGTGAAGACATTTATGTGGATTAACTATAACTTGTGCAACAACCTGTATGCGTTTATGTGCTAGTGTGAATTCCCTGTTGAATTCCCTTTGTTCCCTACATGCATATATAAACACGGGGATCATTATCTACTCTGTAAATGATATCTATATAATAGTTATGTTCAATAAACAACAACATACATACACACACACACACACACTAGTTGATTTGAAATGAAAAAAAATAGAAAATAAAATAAACATAGGAAAAAAATAAAACAAAACTTCCACACAACCAAACTAAATGAAAAATTATATGTGAAAAATGTTTACTAATCTAGATAATGTATATTTTATTTATTGTAATTGGGTTTAAGGATGTAGTATCATATACATTAATCTTATATACGATCTTTTAACCTGAATGTTTCTCGAATTTTTTTTCTGCGTTTCGTATGGTAAATAAAACGTTTCATATGGTCAGTAAAGTGACGCTCACTTTTCAAAAATTTATAATTGATTTATGCCTTATTCATTTCTTTTTCGATAAAATGCATCGGATTAAAGTTGCTCATTATAAATATACTCGCTCTGATTGCAAGGATTTGACCCCCGGTGTGGCCTTTGACCTGGCCTCCGTGTCCTAGAAACTAACCATATCATGCGCAGTGTAAAGTTTGGTAAGGTAAAGAAGACATGAAATCAATCTATCAAGGGACGCGCACTACCATGCTGTTTCAAGAAGAAACTCAAAAGGCGTTCAAAATTCGGAACCTTTGAAGAATGGAAACCCATTTCTCAGGTATTTTAGGCTGCAACATCCTGTATAATGACATAATATTTTTTCCAAATATATATATATATGTATATATATATATATATATATATATATATATATATATATATATATATATATATATATATATATATATAGTGGAAATCGGATATAATGACATTAAAAAGACCATATAACTTGGACGCTATATCCGATAGTTGTTTTAAGCAATATACAGTCGAAACCGGATATAATGACATTGAAAGAACCACATAACTAAGGACACTATGTCGGATATTTGAAATGGCACAGCGCGCGGATGGTGTGGGAGTAAGTGCGTAGATAATAAGAAGACAATCCCAATAATAATCCTTCTTACTTACTAAAAAAATATGACGGTTGTTCGTTATAGCCGATAAATTTCGATAAAGGTTCGTCGCTTTATCCGATGTTGTTATAAGCGGTATGTTAACATATATGTTTATACAGACTGTGTTGGACAGCTTTTCCTATAGTAAATCAATGTTAAATATTATTTATTACTAGCTGTCCGTCTGGTACTGTATGAAGTCAGTCAGTACACATATAAATAAAGTTAGTTAGTTATCTCACAGCTATACTGTATGCGTATGGTTGTTAGTTTGTCATTAAAGAGTGGGGATTTTTTGATGCACAATGCACATACTAAAGTGGACTTTCGTCACATGTGTACTGACTGATTTCATACAGTACCAGACGGACAGCAGTAATAAATAATATTTAACATTGATTTACTATAGGAAAAGCTGTCCAACACAGTCTGTATAGGGATTCTGTCGGGTCCTTGCCATTTAGTCGTAATAACCGATCCGTCATTGTAAACGGTATAGCCAGTTTCGACTATATATATATATATATATATTTATATATATATATTTATATATATATATATATATATATATATATATATATATATATATATATATATATATATATATATATATATGATAAATAATAATTCATGTTTTACCAAATGATGATATTACTTATAGAAGAAAAGATTGTCTAGGAGTGCTCTGTTGTAGTACATAATAATATGCTCATACAATATTTATAACAAATAACTTTGATGTGTAAACAGCTATACATAAAATTCCTTCTGCTTGCTTAGAAGGTTAGAAGGAGGGTATGGAGCTCTCTATACATATATAGGAGCTACATATATATATATATATATATATACCATATATATACCATATTATATCGCTGTACCAAAACTAACTCTTTTGTATGTAAATATTACATAAAGTTTTTAGTTCATATATAATATTATCTGCCTTATAATATTTGTATTTAAATATTGTTATACATTATTTCTTATAGAACAGGATGGTCCGTTACATAGTTTCAATGGAGTATGGAGTTTCTCCGAGTTACTTTTTCAGCATTTGGTATACTATCAAAGAGGCGATTCCAACGTTCTTTCTAAGGGACTCTTAAAATATTTCACTGTTTCTGTAAATGTTTTTTGTCCGTCCATTAGTATGTAGTGTTAGTATGGTTTCCCACGGTTATGTTGTACTAATGGTAGTGACTAGCGTACACTTAATTTGATTATTGTATTGTATTGAATCCAAGAACTTTGGCATTCCAGACCAGTGGTCTGTCAACGGAGCTACCCAGATGCTATGGTAGAACAATTTCCCACTATCTTAAATTCTTAAACAGTTTGCAATTTCTGACACTTGTAGAATAACTTGCTTGCAGAATAAATGTTCCGTGAAAAAAATAAAAGTAACATGATGATAAGCTTGATCAGTCGATTTCGACAGTTTTACATTGATGTCAATTTTTATAGACTAATAGACATTCCACTTCTAACATTCTAGACCAACACTCTGCGTCTGAGCTCCCTGAGATGTTATGGTAGTGAAATGCATATGATATTTCACTATATCTGATGTCGATGTATTATTAATTTGTTTATTTACTTTTTACATATTTTTTAATTGTAATAAACGAGTGTCTATTTATATCCATGGTTAGTACGGTTGTCTTTGGTTTATATTATGTCAATGGAAGTGACTGCGTTTACTTAATTTGACATTTAAGTAATATATCTGAATATTGATAACATACTTTTCCATGAAATGTCAAAACTTACTTATTTAGCAATACGATGAAAAAGTTTTATTCAAAAATCGGAAGGTGACTCACCTGAAGCACGCACTAGATAGGATCAGAATACTACGACGCCCGACTTACGCTAAATGTCCTTTTTTGTAAGGTTACCATGCCTGACGGAATATCCATGCATTTTACGCAATATCCGAAAAAAATTATTTAATGCAATTACCGTCTATTTCGAATCGAAAAAAAATGTTTCGAATAAAACTAACTTATTTTTGTATGGAAAATCGGAATCTGTAATAAAAAACTAAGGTTCTTGTTTAAGACTTCAATGTTGAAACCATCCTTCCCCATCCCCAGGGTGTGGTGCCGATTTTGGTATCATTGAATAACTCCTTTAAAAAGATTAAACAAATATTTTTCATTACAATGTGTTTTTTTCGAGTTATTCGACAGTTCCCAGACTGGTTTTTGGAAACCCTGTATAATATTATATATATATATATATATATATATATGTATATATATTTATATATATATATATATATATATATATATATATATATATATATATATATATATATATATATATGGGGTAAAAGTTTATAAGCAATATAATATTCATTTCTCGTAACATAAAGACGATATTATATGTATGATACAAGTCTTTTGATATAAAATATATACAGTCAGTCTAGTTAATTTACAAGTTTATTAAATTTATATATGTACATATTTTTTTTTTAAATAATTGTCTTATTAAATAAATATAACATCTTTCATTCATTTTATTTACCCTTGCAAGCCGTAGTATCTTTTTAAATGGCTACGTGTTTTAGATAAATTAACAATAACTGCACATAGATATCTACTATAAGTATAATATAGCTTATATTTCAATGGAAAATGTTTTCTTTATTCAAATGATATAACTATTTTCGAATTCAATTATATAAACAAGTGAATATAATGTAAGTCGATTCTGTTGGTACTAATGATGCCGCGAGACGAGACGAGAAGAGAGTTGTATGTCTCGTTGTATTGTATTGACTTTGTAAATGTTGTATATCATCTCGTCTCTTTTTTACAATGAAGAATTTCTAAAAATAATTCAATTTAAAAAAAAAAATCCATTTTTATACAATAAAAATATTTGTAATAATTATCATTGGTCGGTTGAAATGTTTTATAAAAATTTAATAATATTTTAATTTAAACAATAAACACTATAGAATAAAGTGTGTGTGTGTGTGTATGTGTGGGTGTGTGGGTGTGTGTGTGTACTTATGTACGCCCGTAAGAAGTTATACTTAAATAATTTATTAAAATAATATTAAATAACGTCAACAGTACTATTATGACAAAATTTAATAAATAGTGATTTATAGTAGTGAAAAACTACAATCGAAAAATTATATATTGTATTTAAAACCAATGATTCTACATTTTATTATGGTAGAATAGAACTAGCGTTACTTCTTCCGTTTAAGCTGGAGTTTGAAGACTGGCATTAAATCCATTATTTACATTAGAATCAGAGTTAGTGAAATTGATCAAGACCAGGCCAGATTTATCAATATATACATTTAATATACAAAGTTTACGAGCCCATAAAAATGATATCATTGATAATGTGGCTCAGAATTCTAATATTCTTCTTTTATCAGAAACATGGAGTAATAATGATGAAGACATTCCTGTATCTAATTGCAGCTGTATAGTCAAATTTAAATGTTCTAATGTAAGAGCTGGCATATTTTCCAAAATAAAAGCGAGCATTCATCTGGCGTTCTATAATGCATAATATTGTCTTGTATTTCAATATAGAAAAATCATAGCACACACAAAATTATTGTCCACTGAAGAGTGGAGTCACTTATGTGACAGATTTACTTGTAGTCTGTTTCGGTAAGCATCTACTGTTTGCATATATAAATTTAGTCTTTCTACTGAATATATAACTAAGCACATGTGTAACATCGATCGAGCGAGTGCTAGTGTTATTTTCGGCGATGTTGGAAATACATTCTGATCGGATTAGCTCAACGCACCAAAAAAAGTATAACTTCAAACATTCAAATCACCACCCAAAATTATTTGCTGTTTTTTGATTATTTTTACAGATTAAAAAATCTACAGAGATTGAAAGAGAGTACTATCGTCTGTCTTTCGAAAATTTATTGAAGGTTTCTAACTTTCGTCTCGTCTCGTCTCGTTTCTCTCTATTCTCGCGGCGTTACTAGCTGGTACTATGTGCAACAAAAGTAGAGGTCATTTTTCAAAATTGTTTAGTTGATTTATATACCTTACTAGCAACCCGCCCCGGCTTAGATGATGTACCGGGTACAGTGCTTAGATACAGTGCCCTGGCTACACTGGCGTGCCCTGGCGTACGCCAGTAAAGCTCCCAGTTGGCATTTTTTCCGACTTCTTCAACTATCATTTTCATCTATCGTCATATTTCAGCCAATTTACACAAAACCTCAATTAATTATACACCTAAACCTTTCTCATGAATCACTCCATCCATCGGTAAAAACCGTATGAAAATCTATTCGGTAGTTTTTGAGTTTACCGCGTACAGGCAGACAGACGCGGCTATAGGACTTTATTTTATAAAATATAAAAATTCATTCAATTTTTGGGGAAAACGTTTCAAATTTCGTTGCACGTATATGAACAACTTTTATCCAGAGCAATTTTTCGAAAAAATAAGTTAATGACACAAATCAATTTTGACAAATGTTCGCAGTTCGCTACTTTTGTGGTCATGTGTACTGTTGTTATATTGTAGATTATTTTAATTTTCATGAAAATTCCCTATATTTATCACAGCAATACGTTTTTATTGACCCCTTATTTTTCACATGCATAAAGTTTTTCAGAATATTTGTATTTATATTTTGTCTTCCAAGCTCCTTGAGACATCAAACAAAATTAATAAATGTATCTGTAAAGATATTTTTTTCATGATAAAAATAATTAAAATATCAAATTACCATAATAATACGAATATATAAAAACACTGCAAATAACTTACACGAGTGTTTATTATACCCGGTATATAATATATACCAGGGTATATTAAGTTTAGGTAGATAGATTGTAGCGGCTGCCCTGGACGGGCTACACTTCGACCGTAAGGTCCATTGTGATGCCTATGGATGTGTGGATGTGCGTGAAGTGGAAGGAATTTTTGTGTGTACACTAGAAACTGGCAGAATATGCGGTTGCAGCCGACTCTGATAGGAATTATGCCGATATTCATCTGAAGTTCGTGAAGGAAACTGCAGAAAACCTTCACTAGCATAGCCGGTTACTTCGTTCTTGTCCACACGCCGACAGTTTAGTCAATTAACCACCCCCCTTTTTACCGCTCCACTCTAGCGGTCACAGTTTTAATCCGATCGGAATAAAATTTATTCTATATTCTGTATTTATTCAAAAAATAGAAGCAGCCCCTGCGTAACGAGTTTTTGTTTTAGCGTAAGTTTATTTTATATATTTATTACTTATATACGTATAATAAATAATAAACCAAAATAAAACAATGTTTATTAACAAAATGATAAAATAATTTGTAATAAGAGAATAAAATAAATATAATATAAATAATAAAAGGTACAGAGTAATAATAAATAGACTAATAGAGTAATAAGTAGATTGATAAAATTACATTCGGAAATTTGATTAAAATGAAAACAAAAATATTGTTATTATATAGATTGAATTACACAATATATAACATGGAGCTAGTTAGCTAGCCTAGCAAGCTCTGTTGATAGATGATAGATGATAACAATAACTAACTATAAGTATACAGAGTGTAACAAATATAACGACGTGTATATTAAATATAACGACGAAAGTGTATTTCTATTTTATCGTTTAGCACGAAACTGTGTATGGCCATGTTTAAGGAGGCATGGCCATACGAACCTCTTTCTGCTATATGTATACAGGAAATAAGTAAAAAATGACCCCCTGTGTAATTTTTGAACCAAAAGAGCTACAGAGCTGTAAAAAGTTAAAGTATTTCGAAAACGATTGATAGTATGAATTTAATATATAAACAAAATTAGACGATGTAAAAATAGTTGTACAAAGAGAAATGATATTGCATCAAAAACATAAATGTACAAAACAACAAGTTTTCGGGTAAATTAATATATAAACATTTTATATGACGATGTAAAAATAGCTATACAAAAAGAAGTGATATCCGATCCAAGTTATAAATGGAAGAAAGGGACCAAGTTTTCAGGTAGATTAATATATAAACAGAATAAGACGATGTACGAATAGTTTTACAAAAAGAAGTGATATCCGATCAAAATCATATATATATGAAAAGGCAAAATTTTTCGGGCAGTTTTTAATATTTTCATCTTAAACAGTAGTGATATGAAAGAGAGGGACAATTTATAAGTGGGATTAGTGGTTTTTGAGTTATAATCACGCTAACGGACAAGGGACAGTAATACATATAATAATATACAATGATAAGGATAGATATTCTACTAATATATTATTTTTTAAATTTAAATTTTAAAGAAAATCAAAAGAGTTATACAACCAAAGTTTTTGATATTTTTTAACGTAACTTATAAACAGTATTAAGCCTAATAAGTAATATTATTGACCATTTCTCATCAAACATCCTGTATACATGTAACTAGCTATTATTATAATATTTTATATGATATATTTAATGAAAATCTTTTGTATTATAAATATGGACAGTGAGTTTATGAATTATTGAAGTTAGAGCTATAAATTTTATTTTAGAATTTAGTGAAATAAAGAGTTACTTAGTTATCATTTTTCACTATTGTACTTTTTTATTTAAGATATTTCAGCGCCATCAAGCGTTATTTTTAGTGTTCGCCTTGACGCTGTGTATGCTGTGAAAGCACGCTAATGGGCTAATGGTTGAGTTTAACTATAGACACCACGCTCACAAACGTTTTATTAATCAAGATAGGGCAACAAAAGCGTATACGCTAAATGCCACTAACTCCCAAAACGAATACTATATAAGATGTTGATTATTTATCTGTCCTATGCTCGCCAACTGACAGTTATACGTTCTTATAATGCCAAAACGAACAGTATTTTCGAGAGTAACTGGAGCGTTCATAAACCAACACGAACCCCAATCAATAGGGAATATGCATGAAAATTTTTTTCGCATTTATTTTCAGAATATGAAAATACTGTTAATACTGTAATAATATTTAAAAACGAAATTAAAATCCGACAAATATCAAGGAAGCTATAAGCATTTAAAGATAATTATCTGTATTATTATGTGTATTTTAAATGGTGAAAGTGTAATATGACGTCACATAACATATCAAGAGGGCTATCACCCTCTTTGTCTAATCGGGAATTTCAATCATTCATATCTCGCTTATTTTTAAAGTTATTTAAAAAGTAATTTTACCTTGATATTTGACAAGTAAACATGCTTCAATTCAAGTGAAAAAAAATTTTCATGCATATTCCCTATTGCGCTTATAAGCGTGTAGGTACCCAAAACTAATACACCCGATATAATAATAATAAATACATTTTATGAATTAATGAAGTTTTACTAATATATATATATATATATATATATATATATATATATATATATATATATATATATATATATATATATATATATATATATTTATATACATATAATATATATATGTATATATATATATATATATATAAATATATAAATATATATATATATATATATATATATTTATATATATATATATATATATATATATATATATATATATATATATGTATATATATAAACTTCATAAATTGTATTAACTATTATTATAATTATGACTTGAAAACTGTGATTATGATTAATGATTCCCGTTATCGTTATCATAGAAGTAGTATTTACAAGATTATCCACAATTTGGTACTGCAAAATTTAGGTATCGTAAATACGTTCCGAAATCCGACGTTCAAAATTCGATTTATATTCAGTGGATATCCGGTATATCCACTGAAGTGGATACCGGTGGTACTAGTGTAGTAAATGATTTTGACCTTTAATAGGTTTCGGTCTGCGTGGTCTTCTGAGTTTCTTGGGTTTAGATAAATACCGGTATTTATATAAACGCAAAAAACTCAAAAGACCACGTAGACCCAAACCTATTAAAGGTCTAAATCGTTTACTACACTGGTCAATTCCTCTTTTCCTGTACATAAAACTAGTTTAAACAAGTAATGTAACAACTAACTGAGTTAATTGTTTGAATACCCAGTATATACTGAGTTTGTATATCAATGTTTGAACAATTCTTCAAATTCAAAATTTATAAGATATGAATTTTGATTTTGCGATCAATATTTTCAAGCGTTACAAAGTCGGAACTAAACTTAATATACCTTGTATATATACAAATATACAGGGTATAAATATATGCATGCAGCACATATGACGACTACTGACTACAATACGATTCGAATAAATAACCACAACGGTTTTTTTTTCGTTTTATTTTTTTTGCACGGTCATCAAATTGTACGCAACATCAATAAAATAGTAAAATGCACTTTTGTTCAATATTATAGTAGTACTACACCCTGGAATAATAACGTATAGTATACAAAGTGAAGGGGAGGGAGATTGGAGGGGGTGGGCGAGGGAAGAGATGATGCAAGCATTAGGGATTATTTAAAACCACCGTTATATTATGCACAGGATATTAAATGTATTAAAATATATACAGTGTGTTTAGTGCGAAAAAATGGGCGTTTACCGTATTCAAAATGTGCAAAAATTTAAACTTTTGCCAAGAACAAAACTCATATTTTAAGGAGCATCTAGAAAGTCTTTATTTTGAAGTTGACATTTTTAACCATAGGCAATGCAATGAACTGAATCATAGGTAAAGCATTATGATATCCACAAATTCCTAATAAAATCTGTTTTAAAATTCTTCTGAAAAGCCTATACATTCCCGAGCTAAATTATATAACGATTTAATATTTTGCAGTTGAAAGGGTTATGCATTTTTATTCATAAACGAAGCAAGGAACTGTCATCGAAACTTCCACAAATTCCTAACAGAAAGGAATTAGTCAAAATAGGTCCAGAATAATGTCAATCATAATATATAACATACCCCTGACCTCTGAAGAGTATTTCGTTTTAGACAATCATTGCTTAAAACAAATACCCTAAAGTTTTCAGTGTTTTGATTCAAGTTGTAGAACATACAATTTCCTCTTAAGAAAACAAGAGTCCCGTCAAATAGCTTTTCGAATCCCCCCGTTAATAAATTTTAACGTTTCAAAGTCTTTAAAGAATTTCTATGCAAAGGTTGCCAAAAAGGATTCCCACTAATAAAATGTTAAAATCGATCCAGTATCTTTGCTTTCCATTTAAAAAAAGATGGTATCTTGATCTTTCTGCTTAATACCGATTTCTCTCCTAATACCGATTTAGCCTCTTGACAACCCATTTGAAAATCGATAAGAATTTCGAAACATTCATCAATGGTTGCAATTGCAATACACTTTATTAAATGTAGATTAAAATGATCGTTTTTTGTTAAAAACATCCCGTATGAAAAAAGTAAATATCTAACATATTTGATTGTATATCCAGACTATATCCTGGAGAGTATTCATCTATAGTTTAGTACAGGAATAGACAGATATATATATGTATACCCTTAGTAAGTTAAAATTCATGAATGAATGATCCTGTTGGTAGTTTTCAATACTTTGATGTAAATCTGTTATATATATGTAGCTTATAGAAAATATACTCTGTGTCCAATTTTAATCAAATTAAAATTTTCACTTTATTACAGTTCCAGTAATCTAAGTCTATCCGTTCAATGTTGATCAAAAGAACCCAGACTATAGCCTTAACTTAACAATTAAAATATTAATATAGAATAACGTACGGGGAATTTTCCTGGACGTCTCCACTAAATTATGGAGAGATCTTGCGATTTAAGAATCCAAGAGCTATCCTACATCCTTTTCTTTAACGTTGTACGCAATTATTACAGCATCTTTACAATAATTGTTCTCAATTGACATTCTAAAATTCAACGATTCCAGAAATATGTAAGCTTTTCAAATCAATAATTTTTAACGTATCTCCATCAAATTTTCGTTATGATGCTTGGAGGATTTAAAAACGAGGACACGTCTTTGACGTTTTCAAAGCCGTCTATGCTTTAACTGAGCTTGGTTAGAGTGACGGATGACTCACTTGATAACATTCCCTATTCTGTCAGATGTGTTTAAGAAATTCTCATTCCTCAGGGTTTTTGAGTTATTTCAAGTATTTTATCAGATGTTTTAGGATTTCCTATTATACAAGCGTACCCAGGCCTTTTTTTACCAATCCTTCAATCAGACTCTGCTGGTTCTTTCTCTAGGGTGTGATTTATGGTTCCCGTTCTATATTCGATGGATAATTTTCATCGGTTCTTCGTCGGAAGTTCCAAACTTCATTGATATCCTTCATAAATATTTCGCTACCAATTTGTATGATACCTCTCTCTTTTGCTTCCAGTTTGGATACAATAATTTGTTTTCTATTCTCATAATGGATAGATAGTCTCTTTAACCGGCAGTACACGGTCAGGATTACAGACTCTAAGGCTATGATTGCATTTGTCTGCAACCTGCTGTATCTTTTACAATTTGGATCTTGCTTATCTTGGATCGTGAAGAAGAATAAAATAAAGATTAATAATCAAGGAGAACTCTAGGTTTTTTTGAAATTATATTTCAAATTTTACCCCTATTCCTAGAACATTTGTTTGTATTTTATAAATACGTATTTCGACTGCAATGTAGTCATCATCAGTATGATTGAGCTAATCGTAACTATCTCTGGGATATGGATTCAGAGATATGTTGCGTGTTGCTAATTTGGTGCCTGGGTCAACATATCTCTGAATCCATATCCCAGAGATATCAGAGTAATCAGTGTGCAATTTTTTGGGGAAATGCGACCAAAACTGGGCCGTATTTTTTGATAACTCAGAAAAAATATTTTTGTAGTTTAAAGACTTTATTCTTCTTGAAATTATATTTCAAATTTTGCCCCTATTCCTACAACATTTGTTTGTATTTTATAAATACGTATTTCGACTACAATGTAGTCATCATCAGTATGAGTTAGCTAATCGTAACTATCTCTGGGATATGGATTCAGAGATATGTTGCGTGTTGCTAATTTGGTGCCTGGGCCAACATATCTCTGAATCCATATCCCAGAGATAGTTACGATTAGCTAACTCATACTGATGATGACTACATTGTAGTCGAAATACGTATTTATAAAATACAAACAAATGTTGTAGGAATAGGGGCAAAATTTGAAATATAATTTCAAGAAGAATAAAGTCTTTAAACTACAAAAATATTTTTTCTGAGTTATCAAAAAATACGGCCCAGTTTTGGTCGCATTTCCCCAAAAAATTGAACACTGATTACTCTGATTATAACAGTACAATGTTATAAACCAAAGTATATAAAAGTTTCTGTTTGAAAGGAGTTCATTAGAGCATTGCGGTTTAAAGTGAATGATATTACTGATATATTTATGGGGTACAGATATATATATATATATATATATATATATATATATATATATATATATATATATATATATATATATATATATATATATATATATATATATATATATTTACTACATTACGTTAAATCGACCCACCGTCAAATGCGGTTTTCTCTTTACTCCCTATATATAAATATATATGTATATCAGTGACTTACTGCTTGCCGTTGTTAAAGCTTTTCCTTCTACACTGATGTGTGTAAATGTGTATGTGTGTGAGTATGTGTCTGTATGTGTGTGAAGCTTCCAAGTACATAAATAAAGTTACAAAATAAAAATTCTTTTACACATAACACAACAAACTATTAGTTTGTAAAACTGGAAAGATGTGTTATGATATAAATGTACAGTGAAAACTGTTTATAACATCACAGTTTCCGCATTGCAATATACTATGGACCACAAAAATAGCACTCATTTTTCAAAATTTCATAATTCATTTGTTCCTTTGATTTTTGGGACAATGTTTTGTATAAAAGTTGTTAATATATTTATAATGAACAACATTTAGCCGAAGCATTTTGTCGAAAACCGAATGTAAAAGGCACATATCAAATACAAAATTTTGAAAAATGATCGCTTCTCTTGTGGTCATGTGTACAAAGTTTCCAAGTAAAGAATGAAATACCCTGCACCTGAGAAACTTACACAATTACACACTTTTTTTTGACCCTTCCAATTTTTATTTTTAGTCATGAATAATGGATTTACATATAAAAGGTGGCGCATAAGTAACGTTATTATTTATTTAATGAATGCGTATTTGTGCATCATTTGGTTTTAACTCGTGAACCAATTGAATCTTATATTCTTTGCAAAGACGCCTAGACATCACCAACTGCTGAGAACGTCGCCTGTTAGAAGTTTCGGGGTTTCCCTCAACACTTGCTTGCACCCGAGCAATGTTCACATCATTTCGAAATGCACGAGGTCTTCAAGCACGCGGAAGATCACAGGCAGTCCTATGTTGCTGAAAACGCTGAACCAATCGATAAATTGTCGGAACATGAAAGAAATTTCGATATGATCTTTGTATCTGAATAATCGAGTGCAGACTTTCAAAATAAAACTGAACAACTTTGGTTCGTTGAGTCTTCCCATCATAAATTTCCCAAGCTTTTCAAAGTTAATTCTGAAAAAAAAACGTAAACAAAAAATTTATTCACTAATTAAATCATAACGTTACTTATGCGCCACCCTATACTTCCCAGCGCTTTCAATTTTGCATTTTAAGTAATATCTCTTTCGACAATGAACTGAACATTGAGAATCCTTTTGATATGCTATAAACAGGTTTTACTGTATATACGTGTATGATTCTATACATATAATATAATGCCCTTAAAACATTTTATTGTGGGAAATTTTAACAAGTAACCCAACAACATAGTTTTTTTTTTGAGGCATTACGTATTTCTTTCAATATAGAAAAAATAATTGTATGTTTTTCTTGCTTCTTAAACCGCAAAAAAAAGTTTTTCCTTTTTGAAATTTTTTGTTTATATATTTTTCTAAAAATTTATTTTAAGTATGTGATTATTATTTTATGAAAAATGTAAACTGTGTTAAATTTTTAAATAAAAATTTTTTATTCCCGACCGACTTTGGACTATTAATCCTTATCGTAGAGTGGTCCGCGTATTATTTCATTCAAGTGGTCATCCCTTCTGAATATCGTTACCAAAAATTTTCGCATCAAAATATCACCTCCAATAGGGAATATGCAGGAAAATTTTTTTTCACATTTATTTTCAGAATATGAAAATACTGTTAATACTGTAATAATATTTCAAAACGAAATTAAAATCCTACAAATATCAAGGAAGTTATAAGCTTGTAAAGATTATTATCTGTCTCTTTCTTGCAAAAATACTAAAAACGGAGTTTTACGTGTATTTTAAATGGTGAAAGTGTAATATGACGTCACATAACATATCAAGAGGGCTATCACCCTCTTTGTCTAGTCGGGAATTTCAATCAAGTTATTTAAAAAGTAATTTTACCTTGATATTTGTCAAGTAAACATGCTTCAATTCAAGTGAAAAAAAATTTTCATGCATATTCCCTATTGTTCGTTCATTTTTCAAAATTTTACAGTTTTCATTCATTCAGGTTCCCAATAAAATGTCCAGAACAAAGTTTGCACAAATTTTTATAATGAACAACTTTTATTCGAAATTGTTTTTCCGAAAAGGAAATGGATTAGGCACAAATCGACAAATCGTCATCTTTAGTGTCGAGATTAATATTCCAACAAATAGACACATTCAGTCCTATTGCGTAAAACATATAAAAAATTAAGTACCTAAAGTTAGTTGAAAAAATAAAAGTCTCCAAAACTTGGTTAATAAAAAAATTCCCTATATTTTCATCGCTCTAGTAGTTTCACGTATCAAAAGCTGAACAATACGGTTTTTCAAGTTAAAATAAATCATACTTACACATATTACAATATTTTTCATTTGTTCCGAGTCATAAAATCTGATTTTATATTATATAGGAAAAATCAGATGCCTTCTTCTCATGATTCTATACCCATAAAAAAGGACCCTTCCCTATAAATTCATTGTTCTTTCACATGTCTGTCACTTCTTTCATTCGTTTTGCGTGTTACAATCTTATGTCAAGCGTTCAACGCTAGTAGAAGTTGCTATACATCGATTTTAATAATATACAATGCTTCATATACGAAATCATACCCATCTAGAATGGGAATCGAACCCTCAACCTCTGACAATATACATTTCTTGTTTGTCAAGAATAATATTAAAATCCATTCTGGAAATTAACTCCTACTGTGCAAATGCACGCTATCAAAACGGATCATATATCAATAGTTTCCAAATAAAAACTATAATATGACCCGTCGTCATTTACGGAATCGAAACGTGGGCGATGAGCCAAACCAATGAAAATATATTGCTCAAGTTTGAAAGAAAAATGTGGCATGTGACGATTTCGGACCAACGTAGGACTTGAGACTCTATTTGAAGAACCATCTATCACGACATTCATTAGACAAAATCAATTAAGATGATACGAATGGATTCAAACAGAATAGTTAAAAATGTTTTCGCAAGCAAAATGTACGTCGTTAGATAGGGAGATCACCCAAGAATGATTTGGATTGATGGAGAAGATGAAGAAGGTCTGGATTAACTCGGCGTGATCAACTTCAGCTAGAAAACCACCAGCCGCGTCGAATGACGCATAATTTTGGTCAGAATCCTCGGACGCGGGTTAATACGCCAAATTGAAATAATACCTGCAACAAGCTCTGTTTGGATCTTTCAGTAGCCGCTACAGTATATGGGTTGTCTAGATATCTTAACTCCTCCTAGCGTGAAGAAACCAGCCAAGTAGCCGAGCGGTCTAAGGCGTCATGTCTGCTCAGTATGCAGTACTTGGAAACTGGGAGGTAATGGGTTCAAATCCCGACATCGGCAGTTTGTCAATTATAAAAAAAAGAAAAAAAAAGGGGCGGTTGATTGACTAAACTGTCGACGTATGGACAAGAACGAAGTAAACGGCTATGCTTGAGAAGGTTTTCTGCAGTTTCCTTCACGAACTCCAGATGAATATCGACATAGTTCCTATCATAGTCGGCTGCAGCCGCATATCCAACCAATTCCTAGTCTACTCCCAAATTCCTTCCACTCCACTCACATCCTCACATCCTAAAGCATCACAATGGACCTTATGGTCGAAGTGTAGCCCATCCAGTGCTGCCTTTACAATCTACCTCTACCTCTAGCGTGAAGAAGGTTTTTATTCTATAGTGTCAAGTTTCTACAATTTCCATATCTTGTTTTGGGTAAAAATTGAACAAAATGTTTTTTACGGACAAGTGCGGGACAGGTCATGCTTCTGTTTTGTAGTATGGGTTACAACAAAACTTATTATCAAAGCGTTGATTTGAGTCAATTACGTCACGTGACGGATTCTAAAACGATCACATACATCGTGAATAAGCACCGATCAGGATCTCCTATATTGCCACATCCAAAACCATTTTTCGACACCCACTATGGGATTATATTACTTTGTTAAGTGGATTTATGCATATGGAACCTTAATCGTGCACAAATTCATGCTTATCCGAATTTTTTTTCTTTCACACACATATATATCTATCTCTTAAGGAAATAAAGCTATATATAAAACGGTAATCATTTCTAAACGGACAAAGCATAGCGTAGGATAGACAGACAGACAGACAGACATCATGATATGTTGTTTGTGCATTGTTCCGTTATAATGAGATATTATTATCTCACTCCCATTCGATGGCATGATGTGTGGAAAAGTAGAAGTTTTGCCGTGTTGATTATATGTCGGAGGATATCTGGTTATTGTCGATAAGTCAGGCATTTATACGGTTTTGTTTTTTGTACTTAATTTTGTTCCTATAATTCATAAACATTGATTATAATGGTTTCATGTGTTTTAACGTTAATTACGACCGTATCTTTCTCTTTCTCTCTCTCTCTCCACGCAAAATGCGAAATTTTTATTTTGCGTCGAAATTTTGCTAAATAATGTGAAGTATCACTTAATTTAGATATTTATTGATATATACAATGTGTTCATTTGAAAATATATATGGTATTACTTATCTTTTAAACGGTGCAAGATAGGGAAAACAAACAACTTTTGCCTGAAACTTTTTTTCATACATCATCCCATAGTTGTGGTGTAAATCGGGGTAAATTTATATTTACGTTAGCAGTATTAGATACATGAAAAAAAGTTTAATACCGAAGTTGTTGGTTTTTTATATGTAAATTTGATTGGATGTCTCATGGATCCAATATTTCTGGCGAAAATACAAAATTTAAGCGATATTTACATCAAAACTATGGGATATATGAAAAACAAAAGTTCATTATAAATATACTAACAACTTTCATTCGTAATATTTTTTCTAAAACAAAATGCATACGGGGCAAATATCTGTAAAATTTTGATAAAAGTACTACATTTTGGCTGTTCATTGTACGAAAAATACGGCACGAAACGGAAATTTGGTGGAGGCGCTGTGAAAAGTTGAAACGAGTCTTTATTTGGTCTTAATAAAAAAGTAATATTAGGCGAAATATAGAGTATATCTCCGAGAATGAAAGCCCGAATTTTTGTACAAACCTTTGCTCTGACATTTTAAAGACTTGCTTAAAAGTCTCATACAATCACATATCCGCGAAAAGTCGAAGGTCATGAAAATCAAATTCTTACAAATTTCTCGTTTGCTATCCATTGTACATCAATTTATTATTAATTTTCAGTATCATGCATTTTTGCGTATGATCAATTGATCTCGATCTGTACCGTGGAGAGTTTCGTTTTCGAGACGTTCATTCCAGGACTGTTGGATATTTACCTTTTAACCTAATCCAAAAGTAAATTCTTTCAATCCAGGAAATATTCCGTGTATATCTAGAAAAATATCAAATTTATTCGCTAAATACTCGCTACGTTGAAATTTTTTTAAATAAATCATTTTTCCAAATTGTTACAGGTGGTTCAAGTAATAAAATAATGGAACCATATTATGGTCGTTTAATTGGTAACTTTGAAGAGTTTGCTCATGGTGTTAGTGGTAATGTATATGCAGTCGATGAAACAACAATATTTATCAAAAGTTTTAAATATGATGGTATGGGTCCTGATGCATATTTTTGGGTTGGTAATTCACCACGCCCATCACCCGAAGGGTATATTATCCCGTATCCGGAAGATTATGTTGGAAGGTAAGGTTTCTTTTGATTTTTATTTATAAAAGAGTAGGTCGAACTCGGCTATGCTTGTGATAGTTTTCTGCAGTTTCCTTTCACGAACACCAGATGAATACCGACATGGTTCCTATCAAAGTCGACTATAGTCGCACAACCAACCAAACTCCTAGTCCACATACAAATTCCTTGTCGTTTAGAGGTCGGTAAATAAGGTCTACCTGCTAGGCTTCGGTCTCCCTACCGATACTACTACTTATACTACTACAAGTAGAATTAACTCCGAAAATATATTGAGAGTAGAGGTAGAGGTAGATTGTAAAGGCTGCCCTGGACGGGCTACACTTCGACCATAAGGTTCATTGTGATGCCTTTGGATGTGAGGATGTGAGTGGAGTGGAAGGAATTTGTGAGTAGACTAGGAATTGGTAGGATATGTGGTTGCAGCCAACTATGATAGGAACTATGCCGATATTCATCTGGAGTTCGTGAAGGAAACTGCAGAAAACCTTCTCATGCATAAGCGGTTACTTCGTTCTTGTCCATACGCCGACAGTTTAGTTAATCAACCGCCCCTTTTTGTTTAATATAATTAACAAACTGCCGATGTCGGGATTCAAACCCATAACCTCCCAGTTTCCAAGTACTGCATACTGCGCAGACATGACGCCTTAGACCGCTCGGCTACTTGGCTGGTTATTGAGAGTAACTGTGACTTGCATGTCTTTTTTAATCTATAATAATTACAGATGTTTGAGCTAAAACTGTATCAAATCAAAATTATTTAAAAAAAATGCAAGGACCATTTTACCAATTCATGAACTTGAAGTCGCTTTTTAAATCACATATAAAATTTCAGCTCCTTATCTATCCTCATTTCTTGAGATATCGTATCGAGAGGCGGGCAGGTGTACATGCGGAAATAATTTAACTAGGCCAGGTCACAATGTCGGGACTGAACTTACTAACTCTTTACACATACATGCTATAATGACGAATATTAGTTTCGAATTTGTAATTTTCTTAGATTCACGTGAGCGAAGTCGTTAACATCAGCAAGTAATAATACTCAAACCAAATGTTTAATATCAAGTTTCAAGAACAACAAAAATGTCATATCCAATAAAATGTTTACTATTAGATGAAAACCAGCAAGCATTATTATTGGGACATTATGTGTAAACAACAATAATAAATGAAGACAAAAACATATTCTAGCCACATCAAAAAGTTAACTTTTGTATTAAAGTTAGCTCTTGTATATCGTCTGCTCTCTGTCTAATTATAATACTTAGGAATATTTTACCGTATGTTCCAAAAGGATAGTGGAATCATATATTAATAATAAATTATTATATGATTAACTTATCGGAGAAAAAAAATTTCGATACACCAGAAACAGACTGAATATACAAACATTCATAATTCCGAATAATTTGACTTTATTTAGAAAAGACAATAAAATTTTTCTGTTTATTTACTTTTAGTTTTTTTAGCGAATTTTCTGAAAGGAAATAGAGCTATTGGTCCCGTACCGAAGTCAAAATTTTGCAAAAATTTTTTCAAATGTCCATCGATCCTACCTAGTAGATGTCAAAAATCATCATCTGTAAAATTTATATATATATATCTATGGACATATATATATAAATGGACATATATATGGACATATATATATATGTATATATATATATATCTATGGACATATATATATATATATATATATATACATATATATATATATATATATACATATATATATATATATATATATATATATATATATATATATATATATATATGTGTCTGTAATCACTCTAGCGGTCACAGTTGATCGGAATGAAATTTGGTATTTGAGGGGCTTTTGGTATTCAAAACGTCAAGTTCGTTAATGGGTAAAATCGGACAAGGGGAAAGGGGGGTTTAAACGGAGGGGTAAACAAAAAATTTCACATATCTCCCTTAATATTCGAAAAATCGAAAAATTTATAAGAAATAAACTTGTAGGTACTAAGTTTTACTGTAATTTTGTTTCTTATCATTTTTTCTGTTACGCTAATATTTACAGAAATATTGACGGTTTAAGATTGAAAATTAAATTTCTCACTATCTCTGTACGTATTAGAGTTTGAGCAAAAATGATAAGGTGATGAATTGTAGCAAACATGATTTTCTACAACTTTATTCTTTACACATTTTTTGATTGTTCTAATATTAAGACAGATATTTTGTATTTTGTGTTTTCTTCTTTCTTTATGCCTCCATTTCCCCTTGACGTATGTCATTTATTAAAAAATTGGCCTTGCAAATACTAAAATCATATACAACATTTCATTTTGATCAGACTAACAGTGTGACCGCTAGAAAGTGATTCATGTATTTTAAGGAAATTCGCTAAGTTGAAGCAGCTCCTGCGTAACGAATTTTTTTTTGTAAACGTTTTTAAAATTATGGATTTTACGATTAATTTTTTTGTTATTTGTCAACCACTGTAAAGCTTAACTGTAAAATACATATTATTATTATTATTAATAAGTTATGTACGGAGATTATATTCCACTAAGACATTTTTGATGAGCAAAATCAAATAGATTGACCTTGAACCATCATGTTTGTGTTAAGAAATAAATTAAAATAAAATACAAACCAATTCTGATAAATTTATAATTCGATAATCGATTCTTCATAATTTCGAACAATGGTGAGCTTAGAAACTCGGTGTATTCTCAAACACATTGTTTTTCTCCAGCTACCTCCATATTCTATCTCACTTTCAAATGGACCTATACACAACATATATTTAAATATATATATGTATAATATTGCTACTATAGCAACGTTAATATGTAATCCGCTTACAAGCTGAACTGAGCTATATTGGTGTATATATATATATATATATATATATATATATATATATATATATATATATATATATATATATATATATATATATATATATATATATATATATATATATCTCATAGTATATTATATACATTTTACATTTAATACTACTATTTTAACTAAATAGTAATATTATATACTATCTACCTTAGTAAATATATACGTTTGTTTAGCGTACTCACTATAGTAACAGTAGTATGCAAATACTATGAGCTACGAGCTACAAGCAAGTAACTCCCTTCAATATCAACAACAACAACAACAACAATATAAGCTGTTTAGGTTGTAGAAAAACAAGGATAACAAATTTATCTGTGAAAGGATGATATTTGTTTTGTTTAGAATATTTTTTTTTTATTAAATGGTTGATTTTTTTTTTAACTATAGGGAAATATTGATTACTAACCAAAATTTTCTATATTATTATATATAAGTTTATAATGTAAGTTTATAATGTTCCGTCGTCAAAGGCGATTTTTTTAAGACTAAACATCTCAACGTAATTTCCCACCGCTTCCACTACTTCAAATATTTATCGTACTTCCACAAAATTTTTATTTCAACGATAATTTTTGAATTCTATTACTCATAGTAGCGAGATAAAATACAAACCCGTTGGGCGATCAAATGTCCTGTAAAAAATTGAAAAATTTTGTCATCGACCATTATTGGTCGATTTGAAATGGACCTATTAATTCTTAGTAACAGGTTATTATTTGTTAAAATACGAATAAAAATTTTGTCGATTAATTTAATTATCTCCCATAAGTATACCCATAAACAAAATTGAATCCCCTTTTGCTGTTAACAGTAAAGTACAAAAATTTGTATATTTACATTTCGATAAAAGGATTTAATGTCATATTAAATAAGAGATGACATCTTTATATGTGTTAAACGGTTCAATGTTAAATTTATCCGGACTGACAGGTTTGTGACAGTCAACTTTAGGATAATATAATATAATATAGGCTTTTGTGAACATTATATACATTATTTTATATATATATATAAATAGAATATACGATCAAAAATTACAATCTGTACAAGAAATTGAGTTCAAAGCTATCTAATTAGTCATTTGATTATATTCAGTGACGTTTTATATGCCTGGTCACAAAAGTGGCTTTCTTTTTTCAAAATTTTATGACTTGAATTCGGTTTTCGAAAAGGAAATGTTTCAGAAAAAAGTGGTTGGTTATAAATAAATTAGCAACTTTTGTCCAAAAACCGAATGAATAAGGCCAAAATCAATTCTTAAAATGGAAAAAAAAAAACACTTCTTTTTTTACAAACAATTCATGCCAAATCTCTCCAATTTTCGCAAAACATGTTTATAGCCTTTTTTATAATGAAAAACTTTTATTCAAAATGTTTTTTCAATAATCGATTATGATATTTGTCCGTCCTGTAGTGGAAGCACTGGGAAGTCTTTTTTTTAACTTTGAAGTATAAACTATCTAACAAAAAAAGAATTATCAAAATCGGACTACTCGGTAAAAAGTTATGCGTGATCATACATAAAAAAATATATATATACAGGTTGAATTGAGTACCTCCTTCTGTTGTCGGTAAAAATCAAATAGATTCGTCAAAATTTTAAAAATTAAAACCATTTGTGAAGTAGACGTGAATTGTAAATGCGTAACTACTCTTAGGGAGGTAATATAGTTTAATTGTTTGGATTATAACTTCCGCATACATACATAGACAGCTAAAAAATATAACCTTTGGGTAGTCAATTCAGGAATTAAATATAGCTTTCTAAAATAAACATTCATATATTTTAAAATTACTAATTAAGAAAACTGTGATAATATGAATATACAACAAATGTAATCAAATAGTTTAAAAAAAAAGTTTAAACCTGAAATATATACTTTAATTTGATTAGAAGAGTTATTGAGCATGCGCAAAGCACTCACAAAAATACTTGTGAGTAAAACCAGAACAAAACTGGTATAACAAAAAATTACTAATAAAAATATAAATTTCAAACGTTAATGTTCTAATTTGTTGAGTAATATTGTTCACTGTCAAATTTCATTATTATCTACGATGAAATATATATGTTCATCTTAGATTATCACCATTTGTAATAAAAATTGATAAAGTATTGATGACCATAAAACTTATCAATCATTTATCCGTAAATTATAATTTGATCAGACTGATTACCTTCAAATCAAAATCGTAAAATGTCCAAACTTATCATAAAATAACCGGAAATCTGGACTGTAATTTGTTCTTAAACCATACAAAAATACACCCTTTGTGTTCTAAGCTATTTAAATGCAAATGCTGTTAACAGCAATGAATAACTGAACGACAATATCTTTAGCTCATTTATCTATTTTGTGTATATGTGTGTCCTCTCTTTCTGTACCGCACTGTGTGTGAGAGTTGTTCTCTCTCTCTCGTTTGCTCACTCTGACTCCTTGCATGACACAAAACGGGAACAAGTGACGACACAAAAACACAACCCCATCGTTGTTAAATTTAGTGAGTGTTTTTTTTTTTTGGTGTATTAAATTCATGGGATGTTGTCATTTCCTTAATTATTTTCTCTTATTTCACAAAAGTATTTTTTTTATTCTATTTTTTTGTGTGTATATTTTATTTAATGTAAAAGATAGCAGCAGCTCTATTACGCTGTTGTGTGTACCGTATAAGGAAGCAACAATAAGGCATTAAGTTAATTGGAATTGTAAGTTAGTTTGTATTAAGGTAGTTCCAGCATTGTCTTGTATGATCCGGACAAAAAACCGTTTTTTCTTTTATTATTGAACAAATACAAATGCACACATACTTATATTTATATACAAATTAATGTAATTTTGAAAGAAAAAAAAATTTTTAATTATCATATTTCGAATACAAAAACGCAATTTAAAAAAAAAGTCCTAGTTTTTTTTTCAGTACAACTGTTAATAGTTGGGCGGGCATGAAGATTTACATGCTTCTAATGAGAGAGAATGATTATTTTGCAATTAATTATCTCGCGTTCTAAATGGTCAAAAATTCTGAAACTTCGGGATTCATTAGAAAACGTTATATTTAGCCTGTAAAAAAAATGAGCAAAATCTGTCGACAAGTGATTTCATGCTGGGTACTACCTTAAATAACAAAAAACTTACATAGATAAGTAAAGCGATATTTCTTGAGCTGTGTTATGTATTCTGTTTTTTTTTTAATGTTTAATAAATTGTTTTGTACAATTTGAAGATCGTGTTTTTCTTAAGACAGTGTAGAAAACATAAAAAACAAGAAGAAGAAAAAGTTAAATTGATTTAAAACATTATTTCATTTTGTATCTGTTCGCAGAAAGACACATTGAAATATAGCATGTACTATGGGCTACAAAAGTCCAGGTCATTTTTTTTAAATTTTATAATTGATTTTCGCCAATTATTCATTCGGTTTTTGAAATAATGCTTCGAATAAAAGTCGTTACTATATTGTTAATGAAATTTTACCCGAAGCATAAAATTTCAAATTCGCCCCAATACCTAGATCAGTTTTTGTATTATAGATACGTATTTCGACTACGTTTTATATGGTTGTCAACGTCTGTAAATAGACATGACACTATCATCATCATCATCATTTCGACTACAAAGAAGCCATCCTCAGTATAAATTAGCTAGTCGCAATTAAAAAAAAAAAATTGATAAAATAAATAAAATAAATAAAATAAACAAAATAAAAAATTAAACAAAAATAAAATAAATTAAAATTATTCTTGTTAAAATTATTTTTATTAAATTCTTGTCTCTGAATATGTTACTTGTTGCTAATTTGGTGACAGTTTCACGACGATTTTTGTTTGTGCCTTGTTTATATATGATTGGCAGATGTATATACAAGACACATCCAAAAATCGTAAATTACGACTAGTTAATTTATACTGAGGATGACTACTTTGTATTCGAAATACGTATTTATAATACAAAAACTGATCCTCTGATGTTTTTCTATGGATATTTTGTCGCGTATATTTTGTCCTCGGATTAAAAAACGTGGCACCAAGTATATATATTTTTTAAATATTTCTTGTAACATTGCATGGTTGTTATTTTTTCAGGTTATTTTGTTACGAGGTTATATTTTTGTTCAGGTAATTTTGTTACGAGGTTATTTTGTTACGAGATTATTTTAGTCGAGGTTATTTTGTCCTGGGGCAACCAGTCGTGACACCACCATTATTATACATACCGGGTATAAAAATATAGAAAGTTTCAAATAATCGTTCTTTTTTCTTAATTGAAAAAGTTTGAACAAAAACTTCTCGCACAAAATAAATAAATACCTACACAATAATGCGATATGTCATCAATCTATTCAGGATAATACAAAACTCTATTCTATTTGAAATAAAGTTAACCCTAGTTTTTGTATAAGTGAACTTTCATGCTGAATATTTTACGGGTTTTTACAACACATTGATAAATAATAATGAATTTATTAATAAATTTTCTACTATTGATTTTTATACTCGATATATACAGTATGAATCCAACCGGCCGCATAATAGAAAACGCCTCCACTTCCTTCCCTGATCCTCCCAGTTTCCAATAACATCCAATAGAACACCTCCCGTTAAGGAGACAGTCTATTCAAAACACAAATAGCATCCTATATGCTATATGCAAGCTCAGGCGGATATGGGACTCTTATACTGATGCATGCCTGCAACCCCCCACTCTAATGATATTTAAGTGAAACAATTCAACTGAATAACAAATCATTACCAATGTAACTATGTACGGAGTTAGATGTATGACGCATCAAATTGTATCACTTAAGTATAATTATAGTGGGGGCCACAAGCACCCATCAACATAAGAACACCATGTTCGTCCAAGCCAACACACAACATACAAAACAACATTTGTATTATGATCAGACCCTCTCCCTAACAAAACGTACTCCACTATTGGATGTTGTCGGGAAATGGGAAGAGCATGGAAGTAAGTGGAGGCGTGTGCTATTATGCGGCTGGCTCAATTCACCCTGAATATAAGATATACAAGGATATTATAGGTTTAGTCCTGAATTTGTAACTATTTAAATTATTGACTGCAGAAAGAATTGGTTATCATAGGTGTTCATAAAATGACCTAATTAGTCAGTCCCCCTGTCTATTTGCCTGTCAACACAATAACACAAAAACAAAGAGATATAAAGAGTGTGTGTGTTCTAACCTAATGGTGAGATCAAGTTCGTAAATAGGCAAAATCATAACTTGTGTTTTCCCCGTTGGGTAGAAAGTCCGCTAGAGTAGAAAGCAAGCTATGGTAGAAAGCCCGCTAGGTAGAAAGCCCACCAGGGTTGAAAGCCTGCTAGGGTTGAAGACAAAAAAATATTCCTTTTTTAAACAACTTTTTTTGAAACAAAACCTTTAAAGCAAGTATTCCGTCTTCAACCCTCGGCAGAGGATTAAAACGTCTTAAAGTAAAACTGATGTCTTTTTTTCGTTGTTCCGGCTAAGACTGTTTCAGCAAAATAATATATGATCTAGAAAATTGGAATTTTCCATGCCGTTACTTTACTCTCGAATAGATTTAATTTTAAATAAGACTATATAAAAATTATTGGAGACAATGTGAGGCAAATTTTTCTAAAACTACTATACAACTTTCTATCAAAAATCTGTGATTGTACCGTTAATTTTACTATATTCGATTTCATTTTGCAATTAAATAAAATTACTGTATAATCAACCAATCAATCAATAGAATTAATCAGAATATTATATACATAATACAATGAAAATCCAATTTTGATAGATATAAGCTAAATTTTGTTAAAATTATTGTAACAACTCGAAAACACAAAACATAGGATAATTGAAATATGTTCTTTATCGAAAAAAAACAATGAAATACAAAATACACACACACACACCACACACACACACACACACACACACACACACACACACAAACACAAAACAATATATGCATAAATTTATTAAATAAAACTATTATCTAGGATTCAATATACAGAGTGTGTCAGGAACTACAACAGCCTGAATAAATTAATTTTATTTTTCGCATTATAATCCGATTTAGGTCACTAACCTTGGCGCAGTGGATTCTTTGATACCACCAAATAGATCTTATCATTGATCAATTTTTATTTAAATACGTAAATCTGAGTTGTAGCTAGATAGGGGCTTCTCGGATCAGGGAATTAACGGAAGAGTCAATTCCAGTAAACCAAGATCACCAGTCCAAGTAGCCGAGCGGTCTAAGGCGTTATGTCTGCGCAGTATGCCTACTTGGAAACTGGGAGGTTATGGGTTCGAATCCCGATATCGGCAGTTTGTCGATTATTAAGAAAAAAAAAGAGCAGTTAGTTGACTAAACTGTCGGCGTATGGACAAGAACGAAGTAACCGGCTATGCTTGAGAAGGTTTTCTGCAGTTTCCTTCACGAGCTCCAGATGAATATCGGTATAGTTCCTATCATAGTCGGCTGCTGCCGCATATCCGAGCAATTCCTAGTCTATACACAAAAATTCCTTCCACTACACTCACATCCTCACATCCTTAGGCATCACAATGGACCTTATGGTGGAAGTGTACCCCGTCCAGGGCAGCCTCTATAATCTATCTATCTAAACCAAGATCTCTAGTAAAATATGAGTAGACCATGTACTCAGCTTGAGTGTCAAAATATGACTGTCCCTTACACCAGGGTAAAGTGTTTTTAAATATTGGAGGAGGGTGGGTTATCTACGTTTCTGAGACTTCACGGCCTATAACAGAGGCCACTCAAATCATTACGTTTCAACCTTTATTCATTTTTAACAATACATTTTTTATAATGTGAATTGAGGACAAGGAATTTGTATGCAGACTGTAGGAATTGATAGGAACTATGCCGATATTCACCTAGAGTTCGTAAAATAAAACTGCAGAAACCATCACAAGCATAGCCGATTACTTCATTCTTGTCCATACGCCGACAGTTTACTCAATTAACCGCCCCATTAATCTTTAATTGACAAACTACCTACGCCGGGATTCGAACCCGTAAATTCCCAGTTCCAAGCAGGCAGAGCTCGTCCAACCGCTTTGCTACTTCAAAGTTTTAAGAAAGTTATAGCCGAATTTTAATAAGGAAAAGTATTACATGTTAAATAGGTTCAGTTTATCATGTTAGAACTTCCTTCTAGTTTTATGTTTTCAGGCAAAGCTATGTAGCCAACTAGCTTAGTTAATTTTTATGATAACTTACCTATCATACTTTTCTTTCTCTTGTATCCTTATCCATAACTTTCTGAAACGGTTACAAGTTGATAAAAACCTGTTGGAATATACCAAAGTGTATAGATATTTGGTATATACCCTGGAGACGTATGTATTACATATTACAAACCCATTAGAAACACCCATAGCTATATTGAAATATATTTCTAAATTTAATAATTTTAATCTTTAAAATGTCTTTTTTCCCAAGTAAAGAGAGATAGAATATTTATTGAAATATATTTCAACAATATTTTCAGGTATCTTCCTCTGCAAGAAAGTTGTAATTTTTATTGCTATGTACCAACCAAAATTCGACTCCTGAAATGGAATTCCCAAAAAAAATCATAAAAAATTAGCATATCAATTTAACGAGGTTAACTAAAAACTTCAAATTTAAGATTTATATAAGTTTAAAAATTCAAGTTGAAATTCTACCAAATCCCGCAAACGTTCAAGCGTCATTCTAAACGATTTCTTGAGGAAGATGGTTTCGACATAGTAGATAGATAGATAGATTGATCTTCGATCTTATTTCCCATTGTGCTTCACTTCAGTCTGATGAAATTGTGCTTCTCCCATATCTTGGCAATAGTCAGGAGCTTGCTTATCATGTTTTTCTGAAGGTGCATATATTCAGAGTGAGATGCACTGAATATATTGTATTTGCTGTAGTCGAGAGATTCTCAGTTAAAGACCATGTGGCTGGATATTTCTTCCTCCCGGCCGCACAGTCTGCATATAATGCATCAATACTGTGTGTAGGTGCTTTCGCCAGTGATAATGTCCGGTGATGAATCCTGTTCAGATTGAGTGCATAGAGGGACAGCCTCTTGGATACATTCCGAAAAAGTATTTTCCCGACTTTTTGATAGGTGTGATCACGGTGTTAACAATCTATCCACTCGTTGATCACTTCTGGGATTCCTAAAATAGATTCTGGGCCTATGCTAAGGTGTCTGCTTTTTCGTTTCCTTCGAAATCACTGTGACCTGGTATCAATTTAACGGTGTTCCGTTTCGCCAGCACCAATGGCTCCTCGTTCGTCTTTTTTGACTGAAATAAACAATCCATCTTCATTTGTCATTCTTCTATCTGACAACCAGTTTGTCTAATGTCTGGATTTGAGACGGCACCGAGCTAAATGACTGAATATTCTTATTGCCGAAGAATGTATAGAGGTAAAAATGTTTTAATATAGGCGCAAACATTGCCAACAAAAATCTGTGTAAGCAGAAAAAAAACAGCATGTACATAGATAAAATACACGGGGATTATTAAACACAACATTATATATATTATGTTATATTCAAAAACAAATTTATTCTGGAGCAGAGAGGGTGACTACTCCTATGCTAAAATAGGGATGAAGTATATAATAGTATATTTTGTTTACTAAATATAATGTTGATCAACTAAATATTATTCTGTTTAATGGTGGAACATTGAATTTAATTTAAATTGGGGAGTGACAATATTTTAAGTATTAGGAAAATATATATAATTAATATTAAATAATCATTATTTATCCTGAAGGATTATGTTATAATATGTTATAACCCTTCTGTATAAATTTTTAATAGTCCTTTAACTATCGAAATCTTTTAGCTTAATTATTTCTGAAAAAAAAAATTTTTTCTTCTAGCAATCGTTCATCAAATCGTTATAATTGTCCACAGCATTTTGAAATTGGTAGGTCTTATATTAACTAATGATCCAAGGACTCCAATTGTTTATATTTTTGTACATTCGGGAAGGTATATCCTGCAAGCATTATCAGGTAGAATTATATGTGTAATTTGTATGACAGTAAATAAATGCTAGTTAAATTTTCTAAGTAACTGAAATTAAAAAATTGCCGCATTTTGTTTGGACTTATTTAATATTTTGTTCTTTTGTTTCAGGGAACCACCAATTTTACGTGCGCATAACAACACAGATGTAATTTTACGATTACCAATGGGTAAACGTATACGTGATATTCGATGGCTTTCAGTATGGTGTCGGCGATTTACGGTATGTTGAGCTTTTTTTTATAATTTATTTTTTTATAATTTAAACTTTCCAAGTTTGGATATTTGGATTTGAATATTTATAACCTCAGTTCAAACTTTATCTCTTATTTCAATTAGGAGATAAGTCATACTTGAATTTGGTATTTATTCTATGGTAGTTCTTCCCTAATAATCAGTACTACAAACTATTGAAGATTGTGGCTTACAACTAAATCATCAAACCATCCAACTAAACCACCAAATAATGTGACGTCACGTAATTCATCGTGTAAACTCGGATACTCTTTATACCGTGTGTCGTGTATTTTCTAATTAAATAAATGTTGATTATGGATTAAATTTAAAGGTTATGACAGATAACTAAAGAGACCTCTAGATATTTCAACTAAAAGTTCAAAAAATTAATTCCCTACTTCTTAGATAAATTATTTGTTGTGTATTAATATGTATTTCGATTACAATGTAGTCATCATCAGTATGAACGATCTAATCTTAAGAATTCTCCGGGAACATATTTTATTCATTACTAATTTAATGGCTCAATAATTATGTGACTCTCTCTTGAAACAGTCACCCAATTAGCAACGAGTAACAAATACATTTCCCTGATGATGACTACTTTGTTGTCGAAATGCAAATTATTGATTTCGTAATTAAGCAAATTTTTAATTTATCCGAGAGTTAATAAAAATTATCCAGTAATTGAAAATGAATTTGCAATTTAATCTCACTAGTGCGCATATTCATTCAATCCCATACTTTTATGTAAATGAACAACGTAAAAGGACCACAAAAAAAAAGAAAGATAAATCAACATTTAGCATAAACGTTATGTTATCGAATGATAATTAGTGAGAACTCTAGGTTTTTGAAATAAAATTTCAAATTCGTCCCCTTTACCTAGATCAGTTTTTTGTATTATAAATACGTATTTCGACTACAATGTAGTCATCATCAGTATAAATTAGCTAGTCGTACCGTATATCGATATCGTATTTCGTGATACCGTCACCAAATTAGTAACAAGTAACATATCCTGGGACAATATAAGAGTAATTTTAATAAGAGTAAAATTAACAGGAACAAATGTGAACGAAGAAATTTTAACAAGAGCAATTTCAATATAATTTAAAATTTATTATATTTTAAATCTAGTATATATTTTAATCTAGTTAATTTTCTATTTATTTTTTGTCTGTTGATCTCGACTTTATAACTATCTCTAATTGTCAAAGAGTAAAGTACGACTAGCTAATTTATACTGATGATGACTACATTGTAGTCGAAATACGTATTTATAATACAAAAAACTGATCTAGGTAAAGGGGACGAATTTGAAATTTTATTAACATTTAGCATGTTTAATCACCAACTGAGCATAACAATTAGTTCACATTTCCTGTTTCTTTCCCTCTTTATCCCGTTTAAAAATATGATAATAATAATTACTAATAAATAAACTGTATTTTTGAAATTAATATTACACGATCATATAATAATAATTGATGTAACTAACAGTCTCTCTCAGTCTATATATATTATTACGACCACCATTCACATGTAACAAGCCCATAAAATATATGTAACAACATACGGTTACATTGGATTGTGTTTTAAAGGGAATTAGATTGTAAATCATAAACGAAACCAGCCAATAATGGTTTCATCCACATATTATATATATATATATATATATATATATATATATATATAATATATATATATATATATATATATATATATTTATATATATATATATATATATATATATATATATATGTACATTGTTCATAGTCAGTTATAGAGCTCTTCTAGTATGTGCATGGAGCTATTATTATTTAATGTATGTGTTATATGATATTATGAGTTATACATGTCGCATTGTCAGGGGGTATCTAAGGGGACATTTAATGGAATATAAGCATATTTATATCTTAGATATAGTAGGTTTAGAAATACAGTAGAACTCCAAATATTCGAACTTCAATTAAACGGATCGCTTAGAGAAAAAGACAGTGATATTCAAATGGTTTTTGCAGCAGCAATCGGTGTGTAAACTTTCTTTCACATCTGATTATATGCAAATTCATCGCGTAGGTGCTACGTAGATTAAGTGAATGAATATCAAATCAAGTAACCATGGTGACAGTTCCATTATTGGTATAGTTACTTATGACGTCATATTCCAAGATGGCGGCTTCAGTCAGGCTACATTTCAACAAGTAGTTATACTATATTCCATTTTATAATATATATATATATATTAATATAAATATACATATATATATATATATATATATATATATATATATATATATATATATATATATATATATATATATACAATATAAAAACGATTAACTAATCTATTAAAACTCTTTAAAAAAAAACACACACTTTCAAAAAATTACAAAAAATACCAGCACGATTTCTATGTTGACATATGAGAAATGCAACGACGTGTGGCATCAAAATGGCAGCAACCTTACTCACATATATAAAGACCCCTAATTTTTAGTGGTGTTCTTGAATCAGTTGTATAAGTTTGCAGTTATTGATTTACTTTCCAAGTTCAAAGTTAAGCCTGAATTCATAGATTGAATCTAACCAGAATGTTTTAAATCACAAAGAGTTTGGAGGATTCTTGGAATTAGTAATATCTTTTCTAGATATGAAGCTCAGATAAATTTAATCACAGTAATTATTAACATGTTTCGTTAATGTGTAACACTGAAAAAATATAGGGTAAAAAAAAAATGTTTTTAATTTATTACAGGATATGAAAAAATACAATGTAATATATTATATAATAACAAAAAGGATATATAGTTTGTGTCTCTGTCTTTTTTGTATTGCAATGCTGGATAATTTTCCTTTTATGACACATAATATAAATCTTTATAAAAGTGTATTATTTATGGTCATTTTTTCAGTTCAAAGTTTAATCGAAAAAATATCATGCGAATATTTCTATCGGTGTGTAACTATCAATTTTGGATATCGAACACATCATGGCCTCTATATACAGGCTGTAAAGTGACATCCATTAATTACGTGAGCTCAAAATAGGAGGAGGAAGGGTCCAGTAAAATCTCATCAAACCTCATTTAAACTGGGGGGGTCATAATTGAAAATCTAACGTCAACTTTTGAAAAACATAAGTTATTATACGCATTTTAAAAAAAATAAAAAAATTGTTTTTACTTTTCTTAGAATATCCCATTTTGTACGTTAAATAAATCTCATCTCACGTAAGGGGGCGGGGGGTCCCATCAAATCTCACTAAATCTCACCAAAGGGGAAGGAGGAGTCCAAATTAAAAGAAAAACAGCTCACGGAATTAATGGATCGTGTAGACTAGCCAATGGGATATCAAAAGTTTAACTCTGTATGTTTAGAAAGTTTATCTCTCTAACTCTGCCTTATAGCACCTCACATACCAAATTGTATTCCGATCGGGATAAAATTGTATATATTAGGATGCTCCTTTTTCAACTTTCTAAAAGCTTAGTTGGCACCTCCTACCATGTTTAAATCAACTAAAAAAACGATATGTGCAAAATATTTTAGCTCAATCGGAAAACTGCGAGGTAATCCTCGTCGAATTATTACAAACTCTTACTCTTACACTTCAGAGCAAAAATTCTAAAACTTGATGATCGATAAAAGTAATCTCGCAGTTAGAGAGTGGAAAAACATTAGAGAGTGGAAACTGGGAAAATTTAAACATTCGGAAAATATACTAGATAGGATCGATTCTACTAGGTAGTAATTTGTGCAAAATTGTCTCATCCGTATAATCTCAATAGAGAAAATTCTTAAAAGAAACTTTCCCAAATATTTTTTTTTAAACAGTAACCGATCAAACCAAATTTTGCAAATGCGATATACAATATTTTATAGAAATAAATTATGAATTGATAATACCTAATACTGATCCGCGAACGAAGCTGCAAAACCAGTTAGTATACAGACGAAATTAACAAAAAAAAAATAGAAATGAAGCAAATACCTCACAAATTGAATCTATTTCGAGTTAGATTTTGTTAAATAAATATTTCAAGTTACCTTTTATTTAATTAACATTTATCGGTAGAAAAAAAAGGCCGAACATTGGTATTCTATATACACACATACATAGTTATACATAGAAATACCTTACGTCTAGGTAAAATTGATTTATAAGCAATTTAGCACACAGTAGTGAACTGTGGTTTGATTTGTTGAAAGGATATGTTAAAATGTTTCATCGATTCACCTAGAAAGTGTAGAGGTAATGTTTCTATATATGTGCGAATATATATATATATATATATATATATATATATATATATATATATATATATATATATATATATATATGTATATATATATATATATTCGCACATATATAGAAACATTACCATTATATATATATATATATATATATATATATATATATATACTACATATAAATCGTTTCTATAAATGAGACAATATACACTGTTTTATACCGTTCACCGAAATGATTGATCGCAAGGTTATCGAATACCATTCGAGGTATTTTGATTTACAGAATTCAATATTGTATCGAATATTCTCATTTAACATTCAAACTGAGTTTCCAATTTTTGCAAGAAATAGCATCAATTTAATAATAAATATGAAATTGGTAAAAGTCTGGCTATCTGGTTGGTTGAGAAGTTCGCTACTTGTTGCGCTGTTGAGCCGTTTATAATATGTAAGCTGCGCTGGAAGCTTTGAAAGTCATTTTCCCAAATCATCACACCCCCTTGTAAGAATTAAGATATTATATTGGACTTGCATCATATGAAATGAAGATTCCTAATCCCGACCGGAAGTTCATTTAAGGGCTTAAAGATTTGGATCGTACCTTTGAAAATAAAAGAATTTGGTCTTATGACCTATTTTTCTTATTTTTGTGAAGTTTCATGATCTGTATAAAAACACGCATACCAATTGCATCAGACGAATAAAGAGATAATTATCTGACATGCACAGTAATGGGCAGCATCTGAAGATGGATGAATAAATAGACGCTAGGTTTACAAAAACAATTAAAATATATAACTAGCCATAAACTAAACAAGTAATAATACATGTACATCAAGATGGTGAAGAACTATATGCATCACACCTATATAGCATCTCGGTCACTTAGTTAGCAAAGAGATGATCTGGAAAGTCACGGGTCGTTAGATAAATAGATAGATTGTAGAGGCTGCCCTGGACGGGCTACACTTTGACCATAAGGTCCATTGTGATGCCTTAGGATGTGAGGATGTGAGTGGAGTGGAAGGATTTTTTGTGTATAGACTCGGAATGGGTAGGATATGCGGCTGCAGCCGACTATGATAGGAACTATACCGATATTCATCCGGAGTTCATGAAGGAAACTGCAGAAAACCTTCTCAAGCATAGCCGGTTACTTCGTTCTTGTCCATACACCGACAGTTTAGTCAATTAACAGCCCTTTTTTTTTTCTTAATAATTGACAAACTGCCGATATCGGGATTCGAATCCATAACCTCCCAGTTTCCAAGCATACTGCGCAGACATAACGCCTTAGAACGCTCAGCCACTGGGACTGGTCAGAGACTCAGAGCTCGTTAGTTTGATTTGAAGTCTATGATTTTTCATATCAATAATTGAAGTCAAAGAATGTCGTCAATGTTCAGACCATATTACTTAAACTAAGTAAACAATAGTCATCTCCGTTAGTATTGTATAACTGTACAGGCAAAAATACTAACAATGGCTAGATAGACGCTATATGTTTGAACTCTGAAGACTTTTGATAAGAGAACTCCAATAAACAGCTTGGCAAAAATTCAAAATCGATCTTCTTGTTTTCTAAAATTAATAGCTATAATATGTTTGAACAGTAATGTAGTATTTAGTTTTAAATGAATATTGTAACGTGGTTTCAACAATACCCCCTTGTCGTTTCCTGATTTCATTCTATTCGCACCATTGACCCTGTTGTACGTCCATCAACATTATATAAAGCTTACCATATACCATCCCTTATGTAATATAACATGGTTAAAACTTCAATGATTATTCCCTATATAACGCCGTGTGTGACGTGTGAGTATGTCTGTGTGTGCGGGTGTGTGTGTGTGTCCGTGTCCGTGTGTGTGTGTGCAACTCAAATTGTATTTCCTCTATATGTAACACAAAAGCGTTCTGCCTATCAACACTTTCGTTGTTCTATCATTCTCCCAAAATATATACCATACGATTTACGGTATTATTCGTTAATGTACAGTGTGTTGCAGTATTGTATTTAAAACACGTAGTCGTGTACTCTCATTATCTTTTACAATCGAAAGAAATATATAATAATCTTCGGTAAAGTCAAAAGTCGATAGTAAGTTTTTCTCTTAAACTTTTTAGTGTTCCGTACTTCAAAAAAAAACGTATTCACGAAATTCACAATATTAGTAAAATGAATACTCAGAAATCAGCTGAATTTTTTTGAGAATTTATCCCCATGGGGTTTTGAGAAAATCATTACGTAAGTTGGAAAATTTAACATGCATCTTCATAAACATGGTGAAATAAATCAGAAACGGTTGTTCTGAAATTTGACACATACTTTCCTCAATTCCTTAGAAATATTTTCCCTTAAAACATTGGGAGAATGGCCATCGAGTTGTTAAGTTTTTTGATAAAATATGCGTAAAAATGTGAATTTTTTTCATGTCCGCAGCAGAAGGTTATTTTTTATGGTGCAGTTGGCATTCTGAGTACCGGCGCGCTGTTTGAAAGTCATTTGAAATTATATACTAGTATATAATTTTCTATATAGTTCTTTTCGCGCGGATACCCGATCAACTGATATAGTTTGGAAATACCTTAAAATTTGCCATAGTTGTAATATGCAGTTATCCAAATACGGACATGAGGTTAAAGGATTAGTTTTGGGCCTTGAAACAGGCAATAGAAAAAGATTATTGTGTGAGGTGTCAACTAAAAGCTTTTTGAACCATTTAAAGAATCTATAAGTCTAAATAATATTTTAATAATTTTTTTGAAAAAACTCTTTAAAATTGTTGTGCTCTATCGTATCTCTAAAAGTATCGCTGAGAAAATTTTTAACAAAATCACGTATAAAGAAAATAAGGTATAGATTGAAGGAAAATTGCAAATTGTCCGTACAAACAAAAGATTCAAAAATTGAAGATGCTATACTGAAGATTAGTATTATTTTTCAAAGGAACACTTGAATACGGTTCCGAGAAAAACATCAATTTATCTCGATAATATTGTCTCGTACAAAAATTTCTCAATTAAAAGATATCGGACAATAATATCTAAGGGTAAATAAATCTCCGATAAATCAAAATGTATCCCATCAAAAATGTCTCAATGGAATATAACTATAACTATATCTCAGAACCTCAACCAGGACTAAATTTCATTAACTCAACTCGTGGAACTAGATAGATAGATTGTAGCGGCTGACCTGGACGGGCTACACTTCGAACATAAGGTCCATTGTGATGCCTAAGAATGTGAGGATGTGAGTGGAGTGGAAGGCATTTTTGTGTGTAGACTAGGAATTGGTAGGATGTGCGGCTGTAGCCGACTCTGATAGGATCTATGCCGATATGCCGATATTCATCTGGAGTTCGTGAAGGAAATGGCAGAAAACCTTCACAAGCATAGCCGGTTACTTCGTTTTTATCCATACGCCGACAGTTTAGTCAATTAACCGCCCCTTTTTTTTCTTAATATATGACAAACTGCCGATGTCGGGATTTGTACCCATAACCTCCCAGTCCCAGGAGAACTATGGATTATAATAAAAACTTAATGCCACCAACTACCAAAAACTAACCACCACAAGGCAGAGCAATTCTCCAACAAATGGACTGACATACTAAACGGTGGAAGATAGAGAAAATCTGCCTCCTGTTTGCGTAGTCGGATATCTGCTATTAAAAAATGGGTAAACGTGTTTATTCGTTTTTTTGCTTATTCAAACATCACGTAAAAACTAATGGACCGATTTTGATGAAACTTTTTTTCTTTAAAAGCTTATGATTAGACTTAAAAACGTATTCTCTCGCTACGAGCGATATAATTCGAAAATATTTGCTGAAATAAAAGTTTGGTGGAAGTGTTGATAAATATTTGACGTAGTGTAAGCGGCGTGAACGATTAATATTTGAAGTAGACGAAGCGGTGGGAAATTACATTGAGGTTTTCAGTCTTACAATAACGTGAGCCGAACATATCACAATAAAATACGAAAGAAGCTGCGGATATAATCTAGTTTAATATAATTTTATTAATCTTACATAACGCAATTTTTATATAAATCACTTTGTACATATCCTCTAGACGTGAATTTACATCATGAACGCTTCATTAGTCATATTTTCTTTCGTTATGGAAAAAAAAAGAAATTATTTTTCCACATTTATGTTCTACATTAATTAACGATTATAAATATTGATAAAAAAATAAAGTATTTAGTTACTTACTCTAACGACAATCTGATCTATATATCTATACTACATGCTTTTATAAATTAGTATCTAATGAATAAATATCCGAATAGACCATAAAATATTACACAAATGACCTTAAGAGAGTTGGTGTAATATTATATTCAGTTCATAAAACTCAACAAAATAAAATTTTTGTTTTTGTTAATTAATTTTCAAATTCATTATTTTAATTTTATTAAAAAAAACTTCGTTTAGATGAATGAAAAATTTAACAATAAACAAGTGAAAATAACAACTAAGTTAGCTGCTTAAATACCCTGTATATACTGATATGAACTAACTATTTTACTTCTACATACACACAGATACAGAAAAATTCTGGAACTAGAAATCTGTTTTTTTCTGTGAAACACATTCACTAAATTTTAGCTCGATATCTCTGTTCCTTTTTTAGTTATCGTGTTGATAGACGGCAGACATGCAGAAATGGAATAATTAAATACTAACAATATGTTTTAGCTAATGAAATCTGGCCCAATAATTCGATTAATTTTCTTATTTTGACTTTTAAACGATCTAAAAGAGTTTAATTATCTTGAAATAAGTTTTTATCGTTTAATATTTAACAGTCCTGAGTAGGACACATAATCAGGTACAATCAATAATAAAAAATTGTTTGAAAATGGCGAAATATGATTGTAAGTTTGGCGCACAGTAAGATGTGGCCATATTTCAAAAATTGGAAATTATTATTTGAATTTCAATTATTTGAAATGTAGCCACATCTTACTGAGCACTCAATCGCTACACAACTTTTGATTACTGATTGTACTTACTATATTATAATCAAGTGATTTAATAAAACTCCTGAGTCATGGCCACAGCCTGTATTTTAATAATTTGAACTCACTGCACCTATACTTTTGAATTATTTATGTCATCATTTGTTATCAAGACTCTTAATAATTTAATACTTTGTTATAATATTGTATAGGGTGCCACAAAAATACCTTCACGATTGTTAAATTCAAAAAATTCGTTACGCAGGAGTTGCGTCAACTTAGCGAATTTCCTTAGAATACATAAATCACTCTCTAGCGGTCATAATTTTAGTGTGACCAAAATGAAATATAATATCTGATATGACTTTAGTTTTGGCAAAAATTAAATTTATTAATAGCAAAAAAAACGGTATAACGATTATAGTTACTATGGAAACGACAATCAAAATTTTTTATAATAAAATATATTTCATGTATTCATATCAAACAAACACAGAATATTAAATATCTCTCTTAATATTAGAAAAATCGAAAAATGTATAAGGAGTAAAGTTGTAGAAAATCAAGTTTGCTACAATTCATTACATGATCATTTTTCTCAAACTCTAATGTGAACAGAGATATTTAGAATTTTAACATTCAATCTTTAATTGTAAATATTTCTGTAAATATGAGCGTAACGGAAAAATCATAAGAAACAAAATTACAGTAAAACTTAGTACCTACAAATTAACTCCTGATAAATTTTTCGATTTTTCAAATATTAAGGGAGATAGTCAAATTTTGTGTTTTCCCCTCCCTGTAAACCCCCTTTCCCCTCGTCCGATTTTACCCATTAACGAACTTGACCTTTAGAATACCAAAAGCGACTCAAATACCAAATTTCATTCCAATCGGAATAAAACTGTGATCGCTAGAGAGTCGCTAGAGAGTGTTGATATATATATATATATTTATATATATATATATATATTTATATATATATATATATATATATACAAATATATATATATATAAATATATATATAAATATAAATATATATATATATATATATATATATATATATATATATATATACAAATTTTAGCGGTAGTGCTTTTTAACATCTAATAGGTAGGATCGATGGACATTTGAAGAAATTTTCACGAAATTCCAACATTAGTGCAAAAACCATAGCTGCATTTCCTTTGGAGGAAATTTTTTTTTGCCAATAATTCTTTCTGGAATTAAATTTATTGAGTTTCTCTTTTTTAGATTATAGTAAATACTTAGGAGTTTCGATATAAAGCGATACCAGAAAGGATAAATATCGTAACTTTCTATTTGGAAAACGGAAAAAGCTTTATTTCTACTCAGAGAAACTATCAACGATATTTTAATGTCAGTTATGCTCCTTCTAACCATACGATATTACTGATTATTTTCTTTGGGGTTATCCGAAGGAAAGAGTTTATGTAAACAAGCCACAATGCTTGGAACAACTTAGAATATTAGGCGAGAGATTTTGGGGATTTCTCAAGAAACTTTACGAAAGGTCAGATCAGCTGAAAAGAGCTCATAGTTTTCAGCGCGAAAGGGGATATCATTTGTTAAACATCATTTTTCGAAAATAGTCCAAGAAACACACTTTATATTATGAGTTGCAAAATATAAATTTTCTTAACTTCTCATATACCTTTTTTTAATTAAAAATCGTGAAGGAACTTTGCGTCACCTTACTTTTGCGCCACCTTGTATTAGAAATATTAATGTGAGAAGAAAAAAATTGGTATAGATGAAAATATTTTGAATAGATTTTCGTCAAATGTTCAAAGTATCTCATTTTTGAATGTCCGGAATTCGTCCGAATGTCCGGTGTATTCTACTTCGAGATCGTGAATGGACAATAGCGGTCCATGCATCCTCATCCCAGGGGGAACATCTTATATATCTTTAAATCCGTAAAAGATAAACGAAAGCTGTAAAACAAAAAACACGTGTTCTTTTAAAACAAATTTTGCTTGATATTTCATTAATTCATAACGCAAGAAAGTTGTTACATATCCACGTCATCATCTTGTAGAGATTACCGTAATCTATAAAACGTCAGACTACGGCAATCTAAATCCTGGATCTTGCCAATAATAATATGACCGTCTGATTTCTGTCTACCTTGACAGTGAAAATGAATAGAAAATTATTGTTAATATACACAGAAATAATAAACCTTTGTGAAATCATTTTCATGATTCCAAAACGGAACTGAGCATATATACATTATATTATAATTATTTTAATTACTCGTTCCCTTGTAAAATACACAAAACAATATATATATATATATATATATATATATAGATAGATAGATAGATAGATATTCTCCCCTCTCTTTTCCCATTTAATTATCATCAATGTTAATAATAATAGCTCCTCTTCTGTTGTTTATAAATAATTTAGTTATCACAATTATCACTATTTTATAAATTGTGTTTAAATATAATCTTTAAGGCTATTCAATTCACTAATATAAATTTTATATTTGTATATAAATAAGCTGAAACATACCACTGGTTTGGTGCCACTGATTATATACTCATTAATTATTAAACAGAACTTAATAATTCAATAGTTACACTACAGATGGGAGGGCAAGCTAGCATAATTAAATTAACTCAAATGGCACACACTAAAATAACTCATGATACACGCTTTTTGCAATATAATACAAAATACCTTAAAGTTAGTTAGTTTTTGTTAATTTATCAAACTGCTTAGTTTTTTTATGACTTATTACTTGGCGCATAAGCCATGACAAATATGTCTATTTGTTCATATTGTAAACTACAATCGAACACTTAATCTAATTATAAAAGAACCTTTAAACATAGAAAAATATTTAATTAAATACTCTGATATGAAAAATTAACTCGTCAACCAGGAATCGAACCTCGGGCCTCTGGATATCTAGTCCAGTATGCTTCCGCTACACCAAAGACGACTGTCACGTAACAACCAGCCTTTTCATATCATTCTTATTTTTATTTATTTAGATAGTATTACTTCTGTCGAAGTTATTATTCATATATATTTATTTGTGTATACTTAAGCGTCAACATTACGATGTTTGTCCAAATTCGTTTCGGTTACGTAAGACAAACTGTAGAAGACTTTAGCGTATACTATTTAGACAAAAATTCAATGACAATGACATTTGTTTAAATAGTATACGCTAAAGTCTTCTACAGTTTGTCTTACGTAACCGAAGGGAATTTGGACAAACATCGTAATGTTGACGCTTAAGTATACACAAATAAATATATGTGAATAGAAAAATATATTCTATCGACGTTTGAATTATTTGAACTGGCTGGCCGAATAGACTACATACTGACAGCCTGAACTATTTGTTGTATGAAAAATGTTTTATACAAAAGTTGTTTGTTTTTATTAGATAAACATTTAAAGATTTTCTTTATCCCTTTATCCCGTTTAAAAGTTGCATTTTTAGCTTAGAAATGCAAACTTCTAGGCTATAACCTTCTTCAATAAACGGGCTATCTAAAGTAAAAAGAAGCTTTCCAATCGGACTGGTAGATTAGCGCGTTCAAACACACAAACTCTTCAGCAATATAATATTAGTATTGATTACTATGTAACGTCACTTAATATATATCGTGTAAATTCGTGCACAAATACAAATGTGATCGGCTATATTTGCATTCAATAAATTTTTAATTAATAATAAATACAATAATAATAAGCGGTTTTACCTTCATTTCTAAAACTCATTTCACTTCACTTCAAATTACAAATAGTACGTGTATCAAATTATTTCCGTTTCCGTATGATTACAAATCGAACAACCTTTATATCATCATCATATTATATTCATTTTGTTTTCGGGTGTAAACGACTTTTTGACTAAGAGTCAGTGAGTCAGTCACATTCACAAGTTTTAGTTAGTTAGTTAGTTAGCAGTTAGTGAAATGGAGATGTCATTTATTGTGAATAGGCGAAAAATCACTTAAACAGTTGACAAGCCCTTCTTCGTCGTATGTGTCACATTCCAAACAAAACCATACCAACTTCATGCCTTGAATTGAATTTGAATACACACACACACACACACACAAGGCAACAATGATTTTTACAATTGTTTTGTGTTATTATTAACATCTCTCATGTGCGTATATATAAACTGTTTGAAACACTACATACATTTAGAGGGGTATGAGGGCTGGGCCTGAGGGGTATTGTATAATGAATAAATTATATGTGACATTATAGGGTTTTTATTTTTATTACTGAAAGGTATGTATGCGTTGGAAGTTAATCGCTTTGAAAAATATTCATAAAGAGTTAATTTAACTGGAAGTAAATTAAAAATTATTGATTACTAATAATTTTTGCAAAAAACAAAACTTATTTATAAAATAAAACAAGTGAAAATAACAACTACCTGACTTACTTGCTTAAATACCCGGTATATACTGAATTTATAAAAAATGTTTTAAACAAATGGTTGTGTATTTTTGAAAAAATAAAATTTTTTATGTCTAAATTTTTGTTCTATCTCTTGCGGTTTCAAAGATATACAGTTTTGCCCATTTGGCCCAAACATGGTCTGATTTTGCTCATTCACGAACTATCTATTTCTTTTTAGCTCTAGAACAAACACAAAATGTGAACAAATTCAGCTGGCTATCTTTTTTTGTTTTTAATTTATCGTGTCGACGGGCGGACAGACGGATATGCTGAAATGAACTGATTAGGTCATTTTATGAACACCTATATCAAAAATTTTTTTCTGCGATCAATTTTTTCAATAGTTACAAACTTTGGGCTAATGTTAATATACCCTGGTATATATGATATATCGGGTATAAAAATGTATAGTTATTACGAAAAAACACGCTTTTATTAGTAATGCACTGACCAGCAAAAAGTTATTAAATAAAATTTTGTGATGAAATTTAAGAAATTCAGTTAATTATTTCATAATTTTTTTACCTTTTCAGCGCGTTACAACCGAAACGTTGATTATGAACAGTCACTTCCCATTAAAATATATTTTATAAAATTTCCTTTAATAACAAAATTCGTATCGTCTTCAAAAAATAACTCGAGTCTAAAAGAAATTCTTGATAAAATTTTATCGATATCCTATTTTTTTTATGAATAGAACATCAAAAAAGAAATTAGACTGTTGATCGGTTTTTGTTGAAGGTAAAATTAATTACTTTTACAACATTTATTTTTTGCAAATCGAAACTGTTTCGACAATGGGATAAAATCCGAAACATGTCAGCAATATTATTAAATAAATCGTGGATTTGCAAAAAATAAATGTTGTAAAAGTCATTAATTTTACCTTCAACAAAAACCGATCATTATGAACTTCCACAAATTGAAGCTCTCAACAATCAAAAATTAGACTGTGTAAAAAGAAATTATTGATAGGTTTTCATCAACAAATTTTTCACAACCAGTTATACAGTTACCTATTAAACTCGCTACCAAATGGTCTAAGACTAAGTTCCTAATCAATTCCAAAAGGTAACTCTAAAAGGTAATTTTAAAAGTTAATTTCGTTCATAGAGAAATTGTTGATAGGAGTGTGCCAATATACTATCAATAAAAGACTGGCTAATTGACGACGTACAGCCTAAATCACCGACGGCAGAAATATGAAAATTTAGAACTATGTTCCTTGGAACGAATAAATATTTTCCGAAAATTAACCCTAAAGTATGATATACACGTCCAAGTGAACTAGTCTAAGTGGCCGAGCGGTCTAAGGCCTTATACCTGCGCAGTATGCCTACTTGGAAACTGGGAGGTTATGGGTTCGAATCCCGACATCGGCAGTTTGTCAATTATTTGAAAAAAAAGGGGCGGTTAATTGACTAAACTGTCGGCGTATGGACAAGAACGATGTAACCGGCTATGCTGGAGAAGGTTTTCTGCAGTTTCCTTCACGAACTCCAGATGAATATCGGCATAGTTCCTATCATAGTCGGCTGCAGCCGCATATCCTACCATTTTCTAGTCTATACACAAAAATTCCTTCCACTCCACTCACATCCTTAGGCATCACAATGGACCTTATATACACGTTTGTTTGAAAAATTGAATTCCTTGTGTGTGTTTACTGGAAGCTACTAAATGTTTATCGAAAAAAATATTTTTGGAGTATTTAAAGCAACTCCAAAAAACGGATATCCGATGGATGCAATATTAAATTATTAGTTACTGATAATAGTTTTTTATTACAAAATTATAGCAAAACTTTATTATTAATCAGAAAATTAGTTTATTTATGCTAAAAGATTCAAGGAAGAAGGTATTTCTCATGATGGGTTTTTTTACCCATAAACCCAGTGATACTATAATATTTAAAAAATTACCTTTTAAAGATCTTCAATCTGTCTAAAGTAAGCTCTTAAAGAGCGGATATAGGATTTTTATCACATATTCCAAATTGGTTTATTTCGACAGCAAAGTGAAATGCGTTCAAAATTTTTTTCCCGCATGCATAACAATAGTTTGAGATGTTTGTAAATCACAATTTTACCCGCAACTTTACACCCTACCACTTCAATATTTGGCAAGAGCTGCAATTTTTAAAGGGTTAACTTTTTAATATTTGATAATTTGATCTTAAAAATAAAACAAAAAACGAAATCATCCAAATCCACTCAGCAAAACTATGTTCCCAGATTCGACTAATATTTCAATGACAAATAATGATATGGGTGATGACTATACAAACATTCTCAATAATATTTTTCTCTAATAATACTTCATGACAATGATTTAAAAGAAAATTGACACAATTTTTCAATTTTCTTATAATACATATCTACACACATATGCATACATCATATATAATGGGAAACACGTTTTATGTATAACACGTTTCTAAAATTTATTCATTTTGGTTCTCTGTACATTCTGGTTTGTAAGTTTGTTGCCAAAACCACACCAAGTTAGAGAAAGATGGAAACGAGGATACACAAACAGCATCATAACACGCGGACAGGGTTTACAAAAAAATATATTTTTTTAAATTCTGGTGTAGAATATTCACATGACCTCTATATATATATATAAACTTGAATGCCTCAATACTAAATTCTAATGACTCCCAAAGTTTTCCCTTTTAAAACTTTTGTTTTACACATTTTTTCGAAAAACGAATGGATTTGGCACAAATTATGAGAAACGAAGTTAGGACTATTTCGGCGAATATACTTCAAGGAGTTGTAATGTTCACAATATAAATAAATCAATGTTTATTACAAACTAAAATGTAACTACATAGATTCGAACCATAGACCTTCAATTCTTGGAAAGTCTCTCGACAATTTAGCCACCTAAGCTATGAATGCAAGTGGTAGGATATATACTCTTTTTTGGATAGCGTCCAAAGTGAACTCTGAAATTAACTAATATCTCAAGAACTAAAAGTCTTTCGGCAACCTTTTAGCCTTTTCAGTGAGTTCTCTAACTAACAGTTATCTCAAAATTAAAACAACCTTGTAACTCTTTTAGAAAAAGCATTCAAAACCCGAGGAAATCTTAGAGTAAGCAAGTATCACTTTTACTTTGATAATTTCAGACCAAATTATATTTTTTTATCCTCTGGCGGAGTAACTGAAATGTTTCATCGTTTATCGTTTTTGATATATCGTTTTTATCGCCAATATCCATTCGTTCACACAGATCTGTGTCGACAAATGGTGGTTTGAGCCATTTTGAGATCCCACAAAATGTAAAGGTCACACGAAGCCTGGAAATGGAATGTCACAAGATGCTGCAAAGTGTATACACTGACAAGACGAAGTTCATCAGCCGTTCACGTTAATATTTTATGAACAAACGTTGCTCTTTAACGTCCTACCGCAGAATTTTCCTTCCTCAGAACAACTGGACGATATACTAAACTCGAAGGAAGATGTGGAATCGGCTTGGCGTAAGGACTAAAGAAATTGAAACATGTCTGTATATGATAGTATGACCTGGTACAGCCATGTTGAAGAAATGGTTTTCGGAAAAAAACTTGTGGGTGTTGTTGACTCTTCAAGAGGTAGAGGTAGATTGTAAAGGCTGTCCTGGACGAGTTACACTTTAACCATACGATCCATTGTGATGCCTTAGTGTATAGACTAAGGTGCCATTGTGATGCCTTTTGTGTATAGACTAGGAATGGGTAGGATATGCGGCTGCAGCCGGCTATGATAGGAACTATGCCGATATTCATCTGGAGTTCGTAAAGGAAACTGCAAAAAACCTTCTCAAGCATAGCTGGTTACTTCGTTCTTGCCCATACGCCGACAGTTTAGTCAATTAACCCCCCTTTTTTTTCTTAATAATTGGCAAACTGCCGATATCGGGATTCGAACCCATAACCTCCCAGTTTCCATACTGCACAGACATCACGCCTTAGACCGCTCGGCTACTTGGCTGGTATCTTCTGGCTGACTCTTCAAAGCTAAATGTCAAATAATTAATGTCGGGCATGAAGTCTCAATGTATTTGTGAGTACAAAAACTTTAAAGCAGAGAGGATAAAACACGTTTTAATATACACTTAACCATTCTTTTGCGAACAATGTTTCTGAAACGAAACATGCATATGTGCTTGCTGCAAAACCAACAGATTGTGAATCGCACCGAGCGGATCCTATCTAATTCGCATTTCTTCAGCCGATCAAGAGCCACTTGACTTGCCAGTGCTTCACAAGAGTCAATACGTCTTTATTAAAAACCTCGTTCTTGCCTTTATATAGACGTAAAAAAACAGTACCGGTTATGTAGAGTATAACAGCGCGATAAGGATACACATTATGAGTAACTTACTCGTCTTACTCTGGTGTTCACAAGATTGGTGCAATGCGACGGGGTTTATTATATATATATATATATATATATATATATATATATATATATATATATATATATATATACGCAAGCATATAGCTCTCATAACAAATATACATACATATAGCTCCATTTCGAATTTTCGATGTAGATGTGGTGGCGGGATAGGTATATTCAAGTACCGCCTTCGACCCGGGGCCTTGTTGTATCGATTCATGTTACACAATTTATTACGCATGCGCACCTCTAACATACATTGCTATTATTATTATTATTATTACATGTAAAAAGCTCCTGGAAAAACGTTATTATCCTCTTGTGTTACATTGTCGATTATATTATATAGCTCTCTCTATGTGTGTGTATGTGTATGTGTGTGTCGTCCTTCGAAGCCACACTATACACGATAATGCCACATAACACACACGGGACGCAAACGATGTTGTCTTCAATGTGATGATGGTAGCAGCCCAAAAACACTTATCTGTAGTATTCGTAGTATACTACGAAAAATTTGTCCTTGTTACCTTGGAATACATTAGAAAACTGTATATATATAATAAAATAGACATATTATTATTATTTTCGTTCAAAAAGGATATTTTAATAGGTTTTAAATGTTATAAATTTTCTGATTATAAGGATTGAAAGATATTTTTTTTTTTTATATTTAATTTAATTCTTGTTTTTTTTTTCGTCATTTAATCAAGAATAACTTTTAACTTATAACTTGTTTCTATTAAAGTAGTCCTTAATCTAATACTGTTTCGGAATGTATCCAAAAGTCTGTCCTTCGATGGACTCAACCTGAACAGGATGCAACTTCGAAAGCTTACCGGATTTATCACTAGAAATTATCACCTATGGAAGCACCTACACACAATAGGACTCTACAATGGATCCATTGTGTTCAGACTGTGCAGCGAGGGCGAAGGGAAGAAACATCCAGCCTCATAATCTTAAACTGTGAATCTCTCGATTACAGCAGAAACAATATATTTGGTACATTACGTCCTGAATATATGAATTTGCAATCTTCAGGAATACCTGATAAGCAAGCTCCTCGCTATTGCCAACATATGGGAGAAGCGAATCTCGTCAGACTGGAAAAAAAAGGGGGAGCACAATGGATCATAAGGTCGAAGTTCAATACTTTCCATACCCAATTTATCTATCTATCTATCTAAGTAGTCCTTAATCAAGTATATAGAGGCGTTAAAAAAATTTACACAGATATTTTTAAGCATATTTTTTGAATTTTTGTGTCATATTTTTATTTACTTCATAACACGTATATTTGAAGTAACTTTCACGAAAATTCCACATAAAAATTTTAATTTTGGACCAATTTAACTTCAAATCAACTCGATTGATGACCCATCTCTGGCAAATTTTGATACACGGTGGCCATCAGTACTTCTTACTGATTTTTTCTAAAATCAATGAAACAAAAATAAAATTATTAATCTAATAGTTTATATCCTAGACCCGAATCGAAGCTTTTTATTCAAATTTAACAGACAGAAAAGATGAAGAAAAATGCTCTGTAATTGTTTATAATCAAAAATGTTTAAATCCAAAGAAAAATCTTTCGATTATGGTCTAGTTTTTAATGCCTAGAATAAGCTGCATAAATTTCCAAAAAAATCCGCTCTGTAGATCCGGTCACCGATTTGAAAATGTAGTTTTGAGAATTAATTCACTTACTTACTGCATGGAATTTTATAATTCCATTACACTTTTTACACTTTACAGGGAAATCGCATGAAATATCAAAAAATAGTTTTAAATTCGGATTTCCATACTGCTATCTTCCGGTACAGCATCGCCGTCATTACTTTTATTTACCGCCATTATCCTTAAAAGTTTGCTCCATTTGAAGCAAACATGTCATTAGTTAAAAGTACTTCAATATTTCGAATTAACATAAATGAAATTTCTCTGGAGTTATTGCAAAACCGTAATTTCACTTTTGCTATAAAATGGTAGTTCCAATTAAATCGTTGTATTTCAATTTTGTGTTTTACAACATTTGCTAGGGTTTCTAAAAAAAATAATACAAATCCAAAAAAGAAAATCTAATTATCTTCGAACAGGAAATGAAATTGAAATCTACCCAAAACAAAATTGACTTGCACAAAAACCATTAAAATATCCAAAAAAAATTTATTTTCATTTCAGGTTGATTTTGGTGAAGTATTCATACCGCCAAGTTTAGAAGCACCAAAACCACGTGTCCTGCCAGAATTTAAACGTTTGGCACACGGTCTACGATCGGGTAACATCAGTATATTGGATGCAAAAACATTTTACATACCAAATTTACATTACGATGGTGCTGGTCCCGATGCATACTTTTGGGTAGGTAATGGCTCTGAACCAAGTCAATTTGGCATTAAGGTTGCCAATGAAATGGGGAGTTTAGAACCGTTGCGTGGCTATCAAGGTGAAGATATTGAAATTCAACTACCAGGAAATTTAACTGTATACGATATTGATTGGTTGGCTATGTGGTGTGTGAAATATCGTCACAATTTTGGACATCTTATAATACCCAAAGATTTGGATGTACCGCCAGCACTTGGACAAACGAAGATTACGGTATGTAAAATTGGAAAGTTTATTTTGGATATTAATCACTTCACTGTTTAACACTATATAAATTAATTGAGTTTTCCAAACTGTTTTACACTGGTCTGAATTTTTGATATACTCGTAGAATAGTTTTTTAAACATAATCTGCTCACATGAAAAAATTTATACGCAAAATATATGTTTTGGCAACATATACTTTCAAGGACGTTCATTGCGAAAACAAAATAAAAAGTTTCAATTATACTGATTAAAATAATTAATCATTTATTCCAACGTTCGATAACACTATATTTTGTAAATTCAATTTAATTACAGTTTATTAACTTTAAATAATATTTTAAAATAATATGTATCACAGTGTCTGATTTGTTAACAAAGTTCTTACAATTTTAAATACAAAAATTTTAATTTTAATCATTTTTTAAATGATTGGAGATTTGATAAGATCGGTTGAAGTTTTGTGGAAATATAATTAAGTGATTAAACTGGCCAAATATCAAAGTTTTATCTAATGTCAAGTCTCGCCGCTTGAACGTACACTCCCGTTCGATAAAATTGAACAGATCTGAACCGAATTAGTCTCTCACAATTTTGATTATTCTTGTACTAACTGTTTTTTACTATACTACCATTTCTTTTTTCACACTTAAAATATATATTTCTTATCTTTGTTTATAAATGAATAATTTTATACACAATTGAGTCACAACAGTGAGGAGTTTTATGAAATGTAAGAAAATTAACATTTCAGGTCTGTTCAGTTTTATTGAACGGGAGTGTACTTAATTTTTTTTTTTTAATATCTAGCAAAAATACCACTACTATAGAAAATGTATAATTCAATTTTGAAAGATATGAGTAATCTATTGCCATATTCTTGTATGTATTTTGAAATTGTGTTTTTTTTAAAATATGCTTCGGTAGTATATTATTCAAATGCATATTTTAAGGTTGTACGCATAGGTTCAGGGCAGATAGAGCGAAGATAAAAAGAATATAAATGTATATATGACAGACGCAGATAACTATCGATTGCATATAAAGAAATAGATCGAGATAGACCGACATTTTTTCGTTGTTTATATCAAAATGTTCAAAACTACACGTCAGAAAACTTTGTTTATATTTTTAACATAATCTACGATAGTTTAAACTTTATAACTTGATAATTTAAAGTTTTTTTTTAAATTTTTGTCTTTAACAGTTCAATTTCATGATAAATGTGCGATTAACTAAAAATTTTCTATCTATTAAGTGCTTAATTCCAATTTTCGAAAATTTACTTTGCTTTAATGCGCGTACAAGTTTAAGTACTTTATAAATATAGATACTTAAAAAGTATAATTTATGTACACTCCCGTGCAATAAAATTTAACAGACCTGAAATGTTAATTTTCTTACATTTCATAAAACTCCTCACTTTTGTAACTCTTTATATAATCATTCATTTTTTAAACAAAGATAAGTAGTATATATTTTAAGTGTGAAAAAAGAAATGGAAGTATAGTAAAAAACATTTACTACAAGAATAATCAAAATTGTGAGAGACTGATTCGTTTCAGATCTGTTCAATTTTATTGAACGGTGTACATTCAAACATATAATTCAAAAATAGATGAATTTACATGATTTATTGTCTTGAATGCTATTCTATGATATTCAAAAATTCAACAGTAAAAAATTGACCAAATTCCAAGTGAAAACTCAAATAATTTTTCCATATACACAAAAATGCTTTTTTGCTAACTATCGCCTAACTTTATTTGTTTTCGTTTTACAAACTCATTAAAAAACATTTTCAGAAGAAAAAACGACCGACACGACCAAAACCGAAACCAAAACCAAAGCCACAAAGACCACAATCATTTTTTGAATTATTCTTTTAAATCATTCATTTCATGAAAATTGCTTTGTCGTATGTTTTCTGTTTTTTTTTTGTTAATTAATATTTTTAAAATAAATATAAACTTTATTTTTTAAATTAAGTTTTTCTTATTTTAATCCTTCATTTTTAATGCATGGAAAATTTCTGTTTTTTTTTTTGTTACAGCGAATGCTAAATGGTGGCCGGATTGTGTCTTTAGAATTTTATCTATTTTTCGCAATTTTCTTTATCTTAGCTGTCATTTTCTTAGGCTTTAAAATTTACAGTAAAAACAATAAAACCGAATTATATGACGATTGTTAATTTTCTTTAATTTTCTGTTGCTTTGCACCCTTCTATTTATTGTATTAATTTTCGATTAATTTATCGCAAATATCGATTATCCAAGAAAAATAAAATTTGTGTAAACGTTTTTCTTTTTTATTTTATGAAAGAGTGCGAAGAAAAAAAAACTAATAATTCGTATAAAGTGAAAGCAAAAAAAAAAAATGTGCTATATTATTTCTTTTCTTTATTAAAAACAACTCAGGCATAAATAATGCTATCAGGTTCTTTTTACGCTTTGTTATGAAATAACATTAGAAAAAATATCTCCCAACCCCTTGCGATCGTTGTTTTCATAGAAATGTCGATTTTAATGCATTTGAAAATTGTAAAAATATGTTTTGTACCGTGAAAAAGATTTTATTTTTCTATATAGAAATGTTTAACATGAATTTACAAACAGACTTTGACCTTTGGACCTTGCGAAATATGCAATGTTATTCAGAAAATATTAATTCATATCGTAAGATAACTTTATTAAAATTCAATATTGTGTAGAAGGTAGAAAAATTCGACCAAAAATTCTTATTCTGGGTCGCTTTGAGAGATTATCGAAGTACGATATCTTCGACTAACTTAAAATTCTGGATTCACAACTCTCTGTTAATATATATATATCAACTTTCTCTGCACTCATAGCTCTAGATGAGAAGGAGAATTTGATTATTATTTGCGAATCAATTAAAATTCCTTCGCAGAATTTTTCCTTTGCCTTATAAGATGAAAACCAGTGTCGGATTTAGGCTAACACCTATAGGGCGGCAAAATTTTAATACTATGTACCTGTAACCCTAGGGGGATTTAAGCATATTCCCGTTAGCCCCAGTTCTAGAACGGCAAAACATATAAAGGCTGGCTAAAATTTGAAACCCATTTATATAATTTTATAACCACAAATTGTTCGAACAGATATCGAAATGGACCTAGGGCAACATCTAACTTAAATCCGACACTGATGCTACCAAACTACCAAATTTCAACTCAATCGAAACTTTTCTAGAAATGCTCCAAAACGAATGATATTAGTCAAAAATGTTTGTATTAGTGCGCCATTTTCTCCCAGAGTAAAAGGGTATATCTATGCAATTTAAAATTAATATCCTAAGATCTCCAAAGAAATGACAAACATTTCAAGTAGATTTCAAGTCTATAAACCTTTATTTTTATTCCAAAGATTAAAGTCTAATGACTCAGCAGAATGGATAATCGTTATTTGAAAAATTTTGTTCAAAAAAATAATTAACATTAATGAATGCCAAAAAAATTATTTTACTTCTTTTTTTTCCTAATTTGCTTACCATCTTTGAAATAATGGATTATATATAGCCTCCTTGGTGGTACAACCCTGTAAGTAGACAAATTTTATGAACAAATCAAGGGGATTTTTATTAGCCACAAAAAAAAACAGAAATTTATCGTATAAATATATATATATATATTAACATCCATAGCTCCAATTAGGAGCAAAGGGCGTCAGTGAACAGCCTGTAACGGATAAGGTCCTGGACAAGTAGTTTGACCTCTTTCCAACTCTTTGGCCTATTTCTTCTAATTATTTATTGACCGTTCTAGCCCACCTTTTCTTGAATCTGCCTCGTTTTCTACTCCACACCCTGTGGGTTCTACTCCAGTGCTCTTTTGGTGACATTGTTGGCTGGTTTTCGCAGGGTGAGATTGATCCATCGCCATTCCTTTTTTTTTAATTACATCGTGGATCCTCGTCATGTTGGCCTGTGTCTTTAGTTCCTTGTTACTAAGGATATTGGAACCAGTCGACTGTTTGCGGTTTTCCAATTCTTACAAGCGTAGGTGAGAACTGAGAGAACATTCGCAGTTTTATAGTCTTGCTTAAGTTGGTTGATACTCAGTCGTATATAAAACAAATAAAATCCAAGGTGACACTGAGTTAATTTCTAGTTGGGCCTGACCAAATTTTAATTTTTAATCGAAATAAGAATCTATCGGATAATATAACAATGAGCCTTGTTGAGCCTTCTTATAGACAGCTTTCGTAATAAATATCGTTTAAAATTCTACTTATTTAGTCAAATCCGGTCAATGAAATGTCTCTAGAAATCAGTTCTAATTGCGTCACTAAATAAACATTCTGCTTAAAATTCTAAATCATATTATTATGGGCAAAGCATGACAAATTTTTTATGGTTAATTAAAATCCCTTGACTGAATATTGAATTTTTAACAATTTATTTTTCCTCCAAAAATTTTAAAGACCAGCGCAAAACCTCCATCACCGATGATAACAAATTGTAAAGAAATGTTGAATCGACGACTCCAAATACGTTGGGAAATTCAAGGTGATTTAGTACGTATCACACTGTCTGCACGCATCCGGGAAGATCAATATATGGCATTCGGATTATCTGGTGCTCAAGGCCGTCCACAAATGATTGGTGGTGATGTCACTGTGGCATTTTTCGATGCCGAACAGAATTCTTTCCATGCTGTCGACTATTACATGTCACACACCGCTCAATGTGATGGTACCTCTGGCGTATGTCCGGATGAACGAGTCGGCGGTCGTAACGATGTTATCCTAGTATCTGGCGAACGTAAAAATAATATCACTACAATTGTATACACACGTCCATTACAAACAAACGAACCGGTGAAAGACCTGACCATACCACGTAAAGGGGAAGTGAGTGTTATTGCAGCATTTGGTCCATTAAATTCTCGTAAAGAAGCGAACGCCCATTCAATCACTGACAAAACCACAGATGATGTTCGAATTGATTTTAGTACGACCAATGATGGTAATTGTGAAAACAGTCTGTACGAAACTCAAGAGGATGATAAAGTTAAACCATGGCCAATACAAAAAATAATTGGTGAAACTGTTTTCACAGCCAGAATTGGGCCAACTGGCGGCAAACGTGGATATACACCTATAACTGGTCATCCATCATGGGGCATTGCTTGGTGGATCAATGATTTACTTATCCCAGAATTATATGTAGAACGTGGTCAAACCTATACATTCCTTGTGGAAGGGGGTGAAGATACCACAAACCCAGCACACTACCATCCTCTTTATATATGTGATTCTTCAGAGGGTGGATTCGGCCAGAAATCTGAAGCTGATCAAAAGAAACAAACAGTTTACGCAGGTGTGGATTACAATGAAGATGGATATCCATATCCAACAGCCGCCGGACGATATTGTGAATGGGAACATAAAACTGTTGATCGATCAGCTGAAACTGAAACGTTTACAGAATATGTGGAAACTTTGCGATTGAATTGTGATTCGGGCGAAGCTGCTGTCTTGAATTGGACAGTGCCTATGGATGCGCCAGATTTATTATATTATCAGGTATGTATCATATAGAATTTATTTTTAGGAACTTCACAATTTTCAGGAAGTATAGTGGTCCACACCCACTTACGTATCTTTAACACCAGAATAAATTCTTTTTATACCATGAAAGTTTGTAAAAAGATCATTGATTTCTCCTATTTTTTACTTCTTGGGAATCAGCTGTAAAGAAGCTATGTTTTGTATCTAAAATCGTCGAAAAATATTTTCTCCAAAGTCCAATGTTGAACAAATGTGGTTCAGTGTCTTTATCTGCCTGTCGTCTGTTCAAGTTTATCAGAATGAAATACGCCAAAGTTTCGATTCAGAATGGTGTTCGTCATGTAAAAATTCCAGCCAAAGTAATTGAGTAGGAGGAACAAGCTGGAAGAATTAGTGAATTTGCAAACAGGCAAACGTTTTTTAATCAATCGATTGATTAAGAATATTCATTCAGTCAAATTAGTTGGGTAGGAAGGAAACTAAGGACGCCGTGAAGCCTGAATAAAATTTTATATTGAATTTTGGATATGTTTATAATCAAAAAAATTATTTCATTTGCAGTGTTACACCCATAACAATTTAGGATGGAAAATACGTGTTGTCCCACCTGGATATAGAGCGCCACATGAATCCAATTCAGCATCCATATTAGGACCGTCCCTATTAACACTTTTATTATCTACGTTTTTGATTTTTTAATTAATTTTATCATATTAAGTGCATTTAATAAGAAGGACAATAATAATACAAACTTTTTGACAATAAAAACAATATTTTATTGATAAATAATAAAGACAGACATTTTTAGGAAACGAAATTTGGTATTTATATCTTGATGTGATGGGAAAACTTTCGATAACAATCCACAGAAATATTTATATACAAACAAAAAATGACAATAAAAAATGTGTCCATTAAATAACTTAGTTTAGAATTTGTTGACAGATAAAACACATAACCTCAAACTTATATTATAATAGTACGTCACAAAGTCGTACATGGTGTCAGTTAACTTTAGTAATTCCAATCTCAAATTGCTCAAAAAATACGTACGTTTGTCCGAATATTAAGCTTAATTGAAATTGGAGATATTTAACATAGTGAACATTTCAATTAATATAATGTCTATTTTAATCATAATGGCTTCTGCAAATTAAAAAAGTGTTGAATGCATAATTATAGCCTAATTGGCAAGAGTGTTGACACAGCTTGTTATTATTCTTTACTTCGAACCCTAATATTTACAGACGCGAAGATACTTTTACATTTTTTCACATGCAGCAGAAGTCCCCCTTTCCTAAGTTTGTTTTTAAACCATCAATAGAACGAAGAAAACTTTAAATTGGTAAAATCGTATAATATATACAGGCCTTTTGTGTAATTGACTAATTTTGGGTTTTTGCAGTCGGTTTTTGCATCCGAATTGCGCCCTCTTCTTTTTTAAAAGGAATAACTTGGTAATTCAAAGTTTTCTTCTATTCCATAACAACATGTTCAAAATAAAATTTAGGAGTCTCATATTAAATGTAAAAAAATTTGAAGAACAAAAAGCCAACAAAATGAAGGATCTGTACTCGACTTTATACATTCGATTCCAATCTCTTTTCATTAATGGGTATGTTCCAAAATTTGCTGCGAGCGCTGGCAGCGTTTCACCGCGCGTTCCAGAATTAATGGCAGCACGCTGCAACATTACTGTAAAAAAAATGATGTAATGAATTTTGACGTAATTTCCTGCTGCGACTGCTGCCGCTGAAAAGGTGAAGCTGTGAAAGCAATGAACATGGCGGCGTGCTGTAAGTGCTGTGAACCGCGTTCCAATTTTCACGGCTGCAGTAATAGTGGCAGCGCGCTTGCAATTTTGGAACGCTGTTCGCAGCGTGCTTCATGGCGTTAACACTCACAGCGATGGCAGCAAATTTTGGAACATACCCATTATTATATCTACATAACCATAGCCGACGATAATATGAATACCTGTTTTATTAAAGTAACTGATACCATGATGCCACGTGGCACATAACTCAAACTTAATACTAAATATTTCTGTAAAAATTCGAAGAAGAAGTATGAAGAAACTTCAAGACAATAAAATAATATTAAGATGGACTGATGTTTATAAACAAAAAAAATGGCAAATTTTTTTACACTATTAGTTAATAATTTTTAAGTTTTGATGAAAAAATTTTTTAAGAAAAATAAATTATATAATATTTAAAAATAAATAATAATTATTAAAAACTTAAAAAAAAAAAACTAATGCATATCTTTATTATAAATAAAAATATTTCTACTGAAAAAAAATAAAAATAGACAATAAAAAAAAAATGGTTCGCAGGTTCCAAAAATTTGTAATAAGAAGCTTCATACACACACACACTGACAATAAAAATGGTCTTGTATAATATTTATTAAATAATAGTTTTAACAAATATTAAAAATTCTATGTTTTTTTTTCTTTTCTGAACTGCTATAGCTAATTAATTAAGCCTTAATAATTAAAATATAATTCATTTCATGAAATTTCACACTCAAAATAGATAATTATTGGACCAATACGAAAAAAAAAAATTTACAGACAGATGACGTAATGTGATTATCTTTTTGTGTGTGACATTATGGATGTATTCCTATTGGACGCTTACACGCTTTTAGCACCATTAAGGTAGTTCCAGCACTGTCTTATATAATCAGGACAAAAAACCGGTTTGCTTTTATTATAGAACAAATACATATACATACATATACAATGCATATATATATTCACTATTCGTATATACAAATTAATTTTTATTTCGAAAACAAAACGGTAAACCGCGATTTTTTTTAAATTTATTTAATAAATTTTTATCTTTACTATCCTAGTTTTTTTTTTTTTAATTCTGTCGAGTATTTTTTTTAATACAACAGATAATAACTGGGTGGCCTTGAAGTTTAAATGCTTCTAATGAGAGAGAATGATAAATTTGCTATTAATTATCTCGCGTTCTAAACGGTCAAAAATTCTGAAACTTATTACAAAACGGATTTATTACAAAACGTTATTTTTAGCCTGTGAAAAAATATGAGCAAAATCTGCCGAAAAGTGGTTTCATGCTGGAACATCCTTAAGCGGTATTTTTAGGGTAAACTGACAAAGCGCGATCATAGTTGTGTTTAAACTATAGACAATACGCTCACAGGCACTTTATCCATCCAGGAAGGGCAACAAAAGGGTGAGCGCCAAATTGTAATTTAACTCCCAAAACGAATACTGTATAAGCGTTTAATTATTTATATATCATATGCTCAGTATAGCCAACTTAGAGGTTTTCCCCGTAAATTTAGGTGGAAAAATTATTAAATATTTCAAAAAAAACATTCTAATGCTTGAAAAAAGCTCAACTGTTTTCATCCGCCATATTATATATTGACGTCACAACTGACGCTTACACATACTTGTAAGGCCTGAAACAAACGGTATTTTCAAGAGTAAAGCGTTCATCAGCAAATACTAAAACCAATAAATTACGCTTATAAGCGTAAGCGCTGGAAGCGTGTATGCGCCCAAACCGAATACACCTTATATAAGTGGTTTGACAATAAAAAATCTTTTTAAAAAAATGAAAAAAAACCTCTGTACCTTATTTTAGTAAACAAGTGATCGAGAATAAATTAAAAAAAAAAGAAAGTATCTTACCCCTAATTTTATGGGCTTTTTACAAAATGTAGTTTAAAAAAACCAAGCAAGCTTTTTTTGAATGGGACAATAAGAAATAATAATAAAAAAAAAAACAATTCGAACATAATATTTGCACAAACTTATTGACAATAATCAATATAATTAATTACTTAGTTAAGAATTAATTTTTAAGTATTGTAAAACTTTAAGGCTGTCAGTTATCGACAATAAAAATGAAATATAACAATAAAAATTTATATTTAAAAAAAAAAATATTTACTTATACCAAATAGTTAAATAAAATTAACCGTTTTGTGAAACAAATACGAGATACTATTGTTAGACAATATTTTAGATTTTATAAATATATTTAATTTATAATTTTGTTAAACTTGTTACAAAAAAATATTTTTAAACGTTTTTATTTTATAGTCGAACTGCAAAATTCAAAATAAAAATAAACGCTCTCCTGCCTAAAAATACGTTTTTGTTATATTTTTCGGGTCATTCCGTTGATTGATGCATCTGATGTTCTGATTCCGTTTCCAACTCCCATAAAAATAACATATTGTAAAGATAAAAATTTGGAATTTTCATATGTCAAAGATACACAGATAGAATCTGACGTGTAATCTTTTAGTTTAAAAATCAGAATCTTGTACAGAGTACTGAAATGAGGAGCATACTGATTGATATATATAACAACTAAGTAAAATACTACTACTACTACTCCTTGGCTCTACGCTCCATGAAGAACCTTGGACTCACTTAAAAGGATCTTCCAGGCCTTTCTGTCCTAGACTTTGGCTTTCCATTTCCCGACTCCAATTCGGCAGAGTGCAACATCAGTCTTGGTCTTTATACTTGCCTGGAGATTTCTGAGTTGCTACCCTATACTATTTTCGCACGTCTTTCACTTGACATTCTTTGGAGGTGCACCAACCAACTTAGCCTTTCTTTCTTAATTTCTGTGACCATGTCTGGGGTATTTGAACAGTTTTTAAAGAATAGCTTACTGACCATCCAAAAAATACGTCACGTAAATTTTACCCCTCTCTCGCCCTTTGTCTCGCTGAATCACAATTTTTTCTATCGCCATCCTAATAATACGTCACAAAACCTAATACCCGCTTCTCCCAGATGATTGATTATTAGTACTTCATTATCAAGACGAGTTGTAGCTATTGCGACCCCATGCATGTTTCCTTTTGAACAGATATTGTACATACCCATTTGTTTAAAAAAATATGTTGCAGTGTTACAAAGGCAACCATAAATGAATTAGATACTACGCAAGTTATTCAAATTATTCCTAGCTAGAAATTATTTCAAACAAAATAAGTTTTATCACATAAGCATTCCCACTCCAAACCAGTTTTTGTATATTAACTAGTTTATATTTTGTTTTAATGTCAACAAAAATCAGTTAATTTACTTCTTATAGTGTGAATACATTATGTTACATAGTATTTCAAATGAAATTATATTTTATTTAAAAAAAAGTTCATTTAAAAACAAAACAACATATATTTTAATTTAAAAAATAATCTTGCAAGGCGTCCCGTTACGGGGCGCCTGCATCAAGCCTTGAATCGGCCCAGAAATCCTGGTGTACAACAAAATATTACTATCGTCTTCTACAAACATAGAATTCTAAATATAAAAACTCTTTTTAATATAAAAACACTATAAGTTAGATATACGTCATTAATCATTTACAATTAATAAATTTGGAAAAAATGTTTAGTTAGCATTTTCGTATTATATTTTGACATTCAATTAATTTTCAAAATTTGTATTTGTAAATCTGTTGCAAATCTCGCATCTCAATGGCTAGCTAGTGTTTACGTTTACAGCCTGTATGGCAGAATACACAACACAAACACAATGTGGCAGAAAAATTGTTACCAATTGCGGCAAAAAAAATACTAATAAATTTTGATGCTTTAATTTTTGAAAAATCGCAATTTTTCTTCAGATCTTTAGATCTAAATCTATGTTAATTCCACAAGATTATCTGTTTCCCATTTAGGAATTCCACCTTCCATGGAATGACCATTTTTTGATATTTTCAAATCTATTCAAGTCTACTTATAAAACCGCTTCAATTTATTTTTATCAAAATTGAGTTGTACACTTTTGAAAGTATCATACCATGTAGATTTCGTAATGCAATTCTCGGAAATTGTGCAATTTATTGAAAAAAAAGTCAATTTCCAAAAATAAAAATATTAAAAAACTAAATTGTACATTATTATCCTTAAACGATATCCACTAACAAACATTTTAGACAAGGCGAAGATCACGCATTCGTATGCTAAATTCGATTTTTTTGTCTATTCACGTTTTGAAACATGCCCTTGAACAAGGATGAAGATTTTTCCCTAAAAATAGTTTGACCAGACTGGAGTTTTTTCAGGTAATTTGAGTCATTTTAAACAAAAAACCAAATATTCGTTGGTCAAAATCTTGATCCTTATTTAGAGGCATGTCCCAAACGTGAATAGGCAAAAAAATCGAATAGGAAAACTTGATCTACGAATGCGAGGCAGTCGACTTGTCTGTTTAATATTTTTCTATTAATGCAGTTCGTTTTTTATTAAAATAAATAAATAAATAAAATAAATGTTTTATGAAAGAGAAAAAAAACGTTTTAATTAAACAATTTTTATACAAATTAGTTATGTTTAGCTTTTAAAAAACAATTAGGGACAAAAATAATTCACACTAATAATAAATACACACACGTCACACAATACTATTGTAAAATACAACTTTAAGAATTTCATAAAAAACATATTCATTGGTACTTATTTTTTGTGGGTTATTACGTTTTTAAAATAATTAAATATTTGATATTTATTGTAAATATTTGTAAACAAACAAGGCAATGTTTTTACGAATTTTTTATTTTGTAAAAAAGAAACGATCAAAAGTATGCAATCTTGCACAATTGATGTTCTGTGAAAAAATTTAATCATCCTCCATATTGCCAAGCGCAGAACGTAAGACGTAAGAACAAAAAATTCCGTAAGAATGAAATTCTTACCGCTACGTCTTACGGACAGCCAATCACAATCCTTATGAATTGAAGCTTTATGAATTGAAACCAAAGAGTTGTTTCATTTAAATCTTATCTATGGTTGTTGTCTTTTGACGTTTCATTAGATTATATCAGGGATTAGTCTCTGATTATATTCGCTTATAAACATTTTCTATCACACACTCTCAGTCCCACAATCTGTTCGAATCTGATTGACAGAATGTCACTGATTTAATATTTTCGTTACGCTTCCGTTACGTATTATCTTACGGATTTGATGTGTGAAGGACTTGAACAGTTTTTCAAGCATCTCAATAAAATCGACTAAACTTAACCACAAAAATAGCTTTGTGTTTAATATCCATACCATTCTAGAAATTTTGTTATTGAATATTAAAATTTGTTCCTTATTCGAAATAATAAGAAAAAGATGACTTATATTCAATTTAGAAGTTAGTATACACTCAACATTCTTAGATTGTAATGCCGGCAGTATACACTCGGCGAGACATTCGTAAGGCAAGGAGCCACGAGTGGAGCTGTGTACACTCTCGTCGAGTATATAGAACCGACTTTTAATGGAGCGTTGAGAAGGAAAGGCGAGTCGAGACGAGCCAGGCCAAGCCTTGCCTCGCCGAGAGTGTACTGCCGACATAACAGTCGAATAGAAACAAAAAAATTTTTATTTAGTGAGGACTCAAACCAAAATAAAAACATCACTAAAAATATTGTCTTGTTTTAATTAATATTTTAGTATTAAAAAATATTGAAAAAAAATTTTGTCAACTTGATATTTTTTTAATGAGAATATTTAATAAAACTATTTAATATGTAAATTATCATTAATTAATTATTGTGTCGAAAGTCGAAAGAACAACAGTGAGTGCCTTTCGTATATATTTGTGAATGTATAATTAAATTTTAAATTAACCAAAATAACACATGTCAAAAATATGACAGTGATTTTCTTTACACCTCATCATCCGAGAGCCAGCGATGAATTTCATACGTCATAATAGTTAGATTGTCTATCAAATAAAATAATTTCGTCATCATTTGGCAGTGACAAAATGCAAACACTGTTAATCGATACACCACAATCGTTAATCGTTATGCTACTGAATAAAAATAACTTATAAAAACCGCTTTAAGTTCTATACACATAAAAAAATGAAAATATCTCAAAACCTGTTTAATTTAATCTAGATGGAAAAATGTTAAATAACAAAAAGGTACTTTCTAAACGTTCCCGTCAAGCGCGTCATGATTTGTGACGTAATTAACCAGTGTGCTGTGTTTATTAATTTGTATACAAACAATATTGACAATGTAGATTGATAGACAAATATATCTTGGCGTATAAAAAGTATTGCACTTCGACCTTATGGCTCATTGTGCTGCCCCTTCTACTTCAGTCTGATCGGATTCGCTTCTTCCATATGTGAGCAATGGCCAGGAGCTTGCTTATCAGGTTTTCTTGAAGGTTCATACACTCGGGGTGAGATGCACCGAGTATCTGTTGTAACCAAGAGATTCGCAGTTAAGATGATGTGGCTGGTCGTTTCCTTCTCCTCGCCGCACAGTCTGCACACAATGAATCCATTGTGGAGTAATATTCTGAACAGATCATGTCCAGTGATGAATCCGGTAACCTTCCGAAGTTGTTTCCTGTTCAGGTTGGTTATGCACTTGATACTCTGAAAACTATAACTCAACATTTTGAGTGTCTAGCCTCCATGATTATTATGAGTATGACATGAAATTCATTACTGCTCCCGGAAGTATCATTTATATGTAAAAAAACCAAACAGAAAAATGTGTTGTTATAAAAATTGAACTTAATTTGTAAATGCTATTGTACTTCAGTTCATCAATTTTTTTTAGACAAAATTTATTGTAGTTAAACATTTTCTATATTTTCTATAAAATAACACTTTTGAATTGTAATTTAATAAGAGATGTCTAACCACACGCTTTCGTGATAGAAATGATTATTCAAGTTACTCACAAGTTTAATTTTCGCGTGAGAATAATAATAAAAAATTATTTTCACACTATTGTTTCACCAGATACGTCAAATGAAATATTAATAAAGTACTAACATTGTTCTTCAATATATGGAGATTTCCCTAAATAATTCGAATTAATTTTATGAGGGAGTTTTAAGATTATACCTACTTAGTGTAGTTTCTAAATTGTTCACTAGAGTGCGAATACGAAACATTAACTTAATGACTTTAGTTTCTAATCTATCCACCAGAGAGCATACCCAAGAGTTAAAGTTTCCAATATTCTCTATCAATCCAGACGCAGGTATGGTATCTGTGATGATCTCTTGTGCGTGAAATTCAAGTTTACGTTGTCTTTAAAAGTTAAATTGATCAATTCCTTGCATACTATTCTTCTCTAATTCAACCCCCAAACAAATAAGTAAATTCTCGATCAATACAAACCTTTGTAATTTCTATGATCAAGCCTAGATAAGTAAGGTTAAAATTCACTTTTTAATTCGAGCAATTGTCAATCAATTACCCTACTTTCAATCCCTCTCTAAATTAACTCCAAATAAGTAGACTGTTACACTAAAATTAAAAAAGAAATTTAAGAACAAAATTTCTAAGGGCTTCTTTTACAGGCTTCGCACTAAAAACATGTTTTATACAAAAGTTGTCTGTTTTTATAGCTATGACAAAACAAATATATTGTATGAATATGACCACAATTGGTCAAATCTTTCAGAAGTTACACGATCACTAATAGATGCACCGACGATTATATATATAAAGAGCATATCATGTACTTACCCATTACCCAAACAAAAAACAATGTTAGAACTTAATAATTCCATAATTTTTTAATGTTTTAATAGAATTATAAAATTTAGTCGAAAGTTTGAATTAAAGAGAAAATAATATGAAAACATATGACAATAAAATTTGTGGTTTTTGGGAAATTATTAAGACAATAATTTTTTTCTAGACAATTTAATAAAAAATTTGTGAATGAAAAATCACATCATCTCACTGTAAATGAAAAATTTGAAATTTTTATCATTAATAAAATAATTTAAGATAAAATGAAAATTATTGAATTTAAATGTAAATGTAAAATAAAAATGAAATTTGAAGAGTACCATTAAATGTGTATATAAATCTAATGGTTTATTATTTCTGTTCGCCAATAATTTCCTACTTGGATATGAATGTTATTTTTTCACTATAAAGTTGTTTCTTAGAATTTTGAATTTCTAGAGTCCAAAAATAATATAATTCAATACCAAAGTTGTACAAATCGGGCCAAACTAGCGAGCTCATTAAAAATTTCACTGCGAGATCTTTCAATGGGAATGATTAGCCACCTATTATTAAAATATGGAACTATTTGAAGAATTAATTTAAAAAATAATCCACCCTCGTCCGAATAGCCAACACTAATTTGGCCACCATGAGCTTTTTTAACTCTTTTTTCCCAATCTTGTTTGTGACACTTTCGATTTCGTTTGTGACTCAATAGTTACTGAGTATTGTTAATAATGAGAATTCGACAACTTTTTTTAAAATTGACTTAAAATAGGCTTGACGGCATTAAACCGATCGAAAACCGTTTGTGAATACCGAATATAACTCCGTATTTTTCGAGAAAAATTGAAATTTTGATGTAAGAGTCCTTTTCTATGATACCATCTACAAATATTACTTGCAATATCCGTTTATCAAAGACTTTTCTGTCGATATCAACCAATATTCACTTCGTCTTTTTCAATAAGAAAAGGAAATATACAAAGAAATAAACCAAGACAAAACATTGTATAATAACTCTTTATTAACTTGCACAATAAGTTTTAACTTTTTGCAAAATCACAGACAATTTTTCAGCTGGGAATAGCAATACACGACGATATGGTGTCATAGTTTCATCTTCTTCTAACCAATGTCCGGCAACACCTGAATCACTTTCATTTTTAACAGAGAATTCAAATTTGATATCAGTTTCATCATCAAATAATTCTTCCTCGGGATTGGAAAAGTACACTTCAGCAGGTTTTTTGTTGCCTTTTTTCGCATCTTGTTTATATAATTTACAAATCATAACGTAATAACCAAAATTAAATTTTAAATTTTTGGAATTTGCTTTATTTATTTCACTGATTAAAGATTCAAATAATGGATCGGCAATTTTTGCTGGAATATTTATAAATCGTTCATTTATTAATAATCCAACATGTTTTGCATCATTGCCTAGGATGTTGCGTATTGTATTAGTTATATGATCTGTGCCATGTTTTTCAGCTAATTCAACCAATAAACTTCGAAGTTGTTGGATGCAATCAACATTCTAAAACAAAAAGATTCATTTAAATAGGAATACAATTGGGAAAAATTGAAATTTAGCGGCTTTTGCCAAAAAAATGATAAAAATTTGTTTACTCGATAGAGGTATGTTTGGACCTCTGGATTAATAAAAACCGGGAGGGGGGGGGGGTCAGAGCCACATTTTTTTATTGTTTATTTATTTAAAAAAGTTATAAACTGCGAGAGGTCGATACTATCATTATTTTATTATATTATGGTCGATGACTATTTCAACCAAGTACTACAATCTTTCACTCCATCGGTCATACCACGAGTTGACCGGGCTTCCGCGTTTTAGGGCCCCCGCACTAAACGGCGTTCTACACATTTCAGATATTGTGGCAAAAACTATTGAAATTCAATAAGGTAACTATTCCAATCGAGGACCACAGGTTTTGCCACAATATCTGATATAAATAGAACGCATTTTAGTGCGGGACACAAAAACACGCAAACTCGAGGTATGACCGATGAAATGAAAGACTTTAATACTCGGTTGGAATATTAATCGACAAAAATATAAATAAACAATTGAACATTTATAATTAAACAATTTAATAAACAATTGAACATATACAATTGAAAATGTCACTGAATCTCCGGTTTTTATTGATCCAGAGGCCCAAATATATCCATATTTAGTAACAATTTTTTAGCTCTGAAATTGGCAAAAGCCGCTTAAATGCAATTTAATTGTAACCTGTACTAATACTAACCTTTTTCTCCGTTAAATTTATAACAGTCGTTACTCCAAACACATCATTAATATCTTCCAAATCGTCATCATCATCGCTGTCTTCAACATCTCCAAGACTTTGTTTTAATACACTGCCAACATTTGATTGTGCAATAATCATATCACTAAGTTGTGATAAATCGATATGTGCTTTTAAAAACAGTTGTTGCATCAATTGTTTTATGCCATGAAAATCAATTGAATCAGGATTTCGTCCTTCGAAATCAGCTTCAATGATTTCACCACCGTTATATACATCGGGATTACCACTTTCATTATCACTTCCTGAATTCGAATCAACTTCTTCTGAATCAACATTTCGTTTTTTTAGTGGACCAGCCATAATTACACAAAACGATATAAGTTTGATTAATACACGTGTTTTTATAAATTGACAAACCGACAATATGAACTTAACCTTAAAAAGTTATACTTTCAAGCTATCTAATCACACGCTAGCGCAATGCCATGTTTTTATATTTCTCTCACGCGAATGTAGTATTTTTAGTAATGGTATACATAACATAGGATAATCGGTCCAGTTGAGATCAGAGATTTTTAGATTGTAGTTTGGAAATTAAGTTGTTGTTCTAATGTAACGAGAGAAATTTTTGCTTTTTCAATAATTACAAAAGAAGGAATGCATCAATTAAATTTATATCTTTACGATAAAGTTAAACGTATGTTCATGAGTGATTTTAATTAATAAGAAATTATACTACATAACTAATTAAGGTCACTGTCAAATACCTTGTGTTTAATGAGTTCTTTGTCAGTGCATGTCCTGTTTATTTAACTTATACACAAACATAAGTGTATACCAAGGTATTGTATACAATGTCAAAAAGGTTTTGTCTGCTAACCTATTGTTTGCAGTGACAAAACGTGACAAAAAGTTGTCGTTATCCCCTTCAGGACTATTACAAAAAATTATATTAAATGGAGAAGTTCGAGGCGTATCTCGAAAACGAAGCTTGAAAACATCCGAGTTCGTATGAATTATTTCCTTCTTATTTTTGAGATCTATCGCCTATTCAATTTTCCGGATTAAAATAATTTGTAAACAGAAGAATAAACAGATAGAAGGTTAACAAATTTATAATTTTATTAATTGTTCTATTTATTAGAGTTATATACATTAGTTTTGTACTGAGATAAAATAAATAATATAAAATACATTTGTTGGAATTCTAAGGAAAACTTTTTTCGTTTTTTAAATTCATTGAACTTAAATTCATTACAGCAGAGATGATATTGAAAATTTATTCCCCTTTAATGAGAAGACGAGGATTGTGCGGATTCCTAGCCGCGATCTGACTGACAATAAAGAATAAAATTTTTCGATATCTCGCTTAGTGTTCGAGATATTGAATGATGTTAACTATTCCAACCTAGTACTAAAATCTTTCACTTCATCGATCATACCCCGAGTTGGTCGGGTCTGCGTGTTTTTGGGTCCCTGCACTAAAAATTAACATCTGTTTTTTGAAATTTAATGAGTTCTATAAGAATCCGTCGTCAGATCGCGGCGCTCCGGAAACCGTAAAACTGCCTCGAAGACACATTGGCTTTATATTTCCTAAAATATTAAAAATTTTTAGTCGTTGATTACTAAGTTCAATCTGAACACGAGCTTTAGCAGCATGGTGATTTAAAAATGCTACGGTTTTGGAATATTGAGTTCTATTTCCAAAAAATAATTCGCTAAAACCGACGTCGTATGGGATTCACTGAGATTCAAATCAATGTCATCTTCTTCCGTTTTTGTATCGTCTTCTTTCTCCTCTTCTTTTATTTCAACACGATTCAATTTTTCAGTACCGTCAGGTATCAGTAACTTTTCTTTAAGCGATCTTTTACGAAATCTTTCTTCTCGAGAATCTACATGTTGAGAAAATTCTGCGGTTGATCCTGGTGGAAGATTTTGAGAAGGAACACTTGTTTTCTTTAGATATGAACGAGTTTGTCCAATAGCTAAAATATAGGAAAATATGGGTACATAAGTTTATTAATTTGTAAAGTAATGGTCACAGATAATAAATTTTTTTATAATACTTACGTGATGGTAAAAAATCATCTTTGATAAAATGGAGTGAACAGATTCTCATACTAGGCGTTACTTTTTTTGTAATTCCTAATACTTTGATCCAAGCTTCGAGTCTATCAATCTTTTCTTTATCACCAAATTTATTGAGTCTAAGAAAATATTGTTTGGGAGGTGGAAAATGAAAAAACTTGATTTTTTCATCACGACAAGCTTTGCTATGACAGCCAAACACATAACAACACACTTTACTTTTACTTTTTCGAGCAGGAAATTCCATGAGCAAAAAAAATTGACTTGGATCAACTTTTTATTAAAAAAGTTACAATAATATTTAAAAAATGTTAATATTATTTAAATTGAAATATAAATAATGTTAATGTGTACATATTCACAAGCATATAGGTTCAAGCTGATTCAAGTCAGCTGTCAAAAAAATCAAAAAAATTGAATATTGTTGTCATTTGTCAACCTTGTTTTAAATATAGTGATATAGGGGGCCAGTGAATAATCCGGTCAAAAATGAAAACCCCTAAAAACATATTTTATGTAATCTGTAGAAAACCTTAAACCATTATTAGAAAATTTCTGTATGATACAAAAGTTCATTTCGACCCCATAATGTCATTAAAAAAAAGTACTTCTAAACGCTTCTGAAAATCGCGACATGTTTCATGACGTAATTAACAAGTGTGCTGTCATTTATTACTGATTTGTTGTTTATTTATTGCTCCTTATTCATTTAGTTTTTGGGAAAAACTTTACTCATAATAAAAGTTGTATATTTATGATGAACAGTTCTTTTATACGCAAAACTTGTTAAGCTGCTAAGCGTTACGCTTCTGGTGGTCATATGATGTAACTAACAAAGAAAACAAAATAAGAAATAAATTTACATAGCTTATATGTAAATTTAATTCTGTATGCGTTTTCTTTAGCTAATTTTATAATTTAATAATGTCTCGATCTGGTTCAGTGTGGTTGCGTTCAATTATTAATAGAAGAATCCCAGGAATGTCATCTCATTATTTTCCAAAGCTAAGTATAGAAAAAATATTAATTGAGAATAAAAGTTGGGGTGAAAATCTTATATCTATATACATTGGCAATAGATTGAGTTTATGTTTACTGGTCCCGCGGCGCTGCCATCCTAAATAATTTCGCGTACAAGAAGCATTTTTTCGAAACGTGAATGAATAAAGCACACCAACTAAAAAATTTTGAAAAATGAGCGCTACTTTGGTGGCTCATAGTACCACGTGATTAAATTTGTCGCCGAAAAGGAGCGTCGAACGACATCATTAGTCCGTATTTTTACAGACCATAGAGAAAAAAATTATTTGAATGCTAGCGTGTGAATGGATACTATGTATTTGTTAAATCCATCTGGTTTATTATTACTATACTAAGTTTATGTGAGTAGGTAATACAAATATTTAGCTTAACAATAGAACGTGCGTAGTTAATGTCTTCCAAAACCAGATGTCTGAAATAAAAATTCTGGCTACAGATGGCGCACAAAATGAAAAATTGGATGTATTCCATGCTGGTTCATGAACTCTCCAAAATTATTGACATGTAATGGTTAACAAAAACGAACAAGTTGGCAAATTCAAACAGACAAAAAAAAGCAATGTATACAATTTTAAATTAACAATGTTAGAGTGTCGTTAATAATTTCATGTAAAACATAAACCGAAAAATCATATAGTAATTTTTAGTGAATCTAAAATGTAGTAATTTAAGTATACACCACATAAATTTTATAATACTAGTATTTGTTATTATTGTTCTGTAACCTCAAATCTCATCCTCCGAAGAACAAAAAAATCAAGTAACTTAAAATGGATAACACACAATATGTGATTAATACCGTTAGGAAAGATATTATTGATAATAACTTAAAAGTTAAAGCAATAATTCAAGTAAGTTCATTCTAAAATTGAATTGTATAAGAAGATTTGAGGTACTTAAACAGACGATTATTTTACAGGATATCAATAATTGTCAAGGTCCTCTATCGGTTTTGGAAGAATTGAATAATGCTGGAAGACAGAAAATTGCTTCTTTACGGAAGCATATTGAACATTTGAATGAATTAGTGAGTGAATGCAATGATGATGAATTGGATAATGAAATTGATACGCACCGTAAACAGTTAACTTCGTAAGTACTTCAACGATTTTCGTATTTAAATTCGGTTTTTGACCATTTATAGCTTATTTTAAGAATTTTGTGGATGGTTCGTCATTCTTCGTCACTCTAGAAAATATTACATCAATCTTTAGATTATATTAATTGCATTTTAATTTAATATTCTTTCTATTTTACGAAATTTATATTTCCCGCTTATGAACTTGACACACTAAAATGACTTAAGTGAGATAGTAGTTCTAACATTCACTCATAGATGACTCGATACGTACTAATAAGTAAATCTGATATAATATTTCAAATTTTGCCTTTTAAAAAAACCTAGAGTTCTCTTTGATTATTTTAATAATCTTTATAAATCTGATATAGTTTGAAAAGGTATGGTAGGCAGCAGGCTAGCCAAATTAATGATAACCAAGCTCAATCCCGCTAGGGCAATCTGGTTCATAGATACAAATGGGTAGAATACCAATCTAATGATTGGGGTCCTTACTGGATATCACTTAAGATACATTTTTATCTCTTATGCATATATAAAGGAAATATGTTGTGTGTGCGTGTGTGTTTGTCCGGATTGTTTGGAAAAAACTATTAGAGATATAGCGAAATAAATATGAGAGAAACCCCTAGCTAAATTTTCCTTACGATTTTAGAAAAACTATCAAAAGATCAAAATTCCAAACCGTTCCAAAGTTATAGTCGTTTTCGAACGAGGGCAACGTTTTATGACGGCTAGATCTCTAATATAGTTTATAATTTCTTTTGAAAAATCTAGAATTAACAAAATTTTGGAAATAAATTATTTGTCTATAAATTTAAAATATAAAAATTTTGACATTTTAAACTTAGAAAAAAATACTTATTTGAAATAAATTTCTATGCACTCTATAAGAATTTCTTGAATTACTAAATGTCCTTAAATGATTTTGCTGAATCATTTCATTCACAAATTTAGGAAATTTTTCTTGAATTTTATTTTATATTTAATAATAATGGAAGTTTTGACTGCACCTAATATATAGCTGTATGTAAATTCTTCTAGAAAGAGGCAAAATAATGCCCAAATTTGTCTCGACACAAAAAAGAAGTTTTATAACTTTTAAATCTTTGCCTGTAGATGATTCTACCAATATAATCTATATTTTTATGGTTGAGAAAAAAATTAATTTTTCGAATACAGCATTTTTATTTCTCTTACCCAATCCCAAAATTTCATTTTGAAAACCGTTAAGATAGATTTTAACCAAAAAGCGAAAAATGCAACTGTTAATTTTGCTAGAAAATGCTCCTTCGTTTGTGTTCGAAAAACATCTGCGCTCGTGCTTGCTGTTTGGTGAATACTGACCTGTTGAGATTCTTTGCTAGCAGATAATCCGTTTTATATACATTTAAAATATTTTTTTAGGACTTTAGCAGCATTCCGTAAAGCAAACATGAACGCAATGCTTACAATTGAAAAAGCAAACACAAATGATTTATTTGATACAAATAAAGATGAAGACACATCCTCAACCGTCCGTAAGCGTGCAGCAGCAAATGCTGGTAAATCTGGCCTATTAAAAGCAAGCTCAAATGTCACTGATCAATTACTATCGATCAGTCGACAATTAGCTGATACAACACAACGTAGTGCTGATACACTTGATTCATTAGTTAGTTCGTCTTCTAACGTACAGGTATGTATCATATGATTCTTCTAACTCTACCCAGGGATGGGTAAAATATCTTTTTGAACTAATTTTCAAAAATATTGAATAATCACTGTCGAAACAATTTTTGCATAGTACAACATATAGTAAATTGTATCATAAATTTTAAAACACTATATATGTTATACGTGATATATTAAATTGGCGCATAATTATAATAAGTAAATTAATCGTATTGTATTTTATACTTTTTGCTTTGAGTGTAACGAGTGAACTATCGTATTTGTAAAAGATTTTACAAAATGCATTTAAAACACTGACCTCCATCCGTCTTATAAATAGTGGAGGTCAGCAATTTAAAATATAAAATAAGAAATGCCTGACCTTGACCCTACTCATCTACATGTATTTTTGTTTTCTACAGGGAACGAATGAAGAATTAATAAACACAAAAGGCACTATAGGACAAAGTGAAAAATTACTTGCAAAATATGGACGTAGAGAATTTACAGATAAAGTTCTGTTATTTTTTGCGTTCTCATTCTTTCTTGCCTGCGTACTTTATATCGTCCAAAAAAGATTGTTGTAAATAATTTATTAAAAACATAAAAATATCACTTTCAAATGCAAAATAAATAATAATAAAACACGACTACAACACACTAATAAAAACATCATTCAACAACAAACACAACAATATATCTTTAATTATTTATATAAATACGTACAGAGTTATACAAAATAAGTATTGATTATTGATTGATTGATTAATATTATTGATTATTATTATTATGAATATTGTTATGTATGAAATAGATTTTGAATAACTTTGTATATTGTTATTTTTATTCGATTTTTATTGGAAAAAAAAACCATTTTATTGTATTTATTTTTTATTCAAAAAAAAAAAAAAAATACAAATGTTTTAAAAATCATTTGCTTAATAAAAAAATATGCTTAGTAATTTTTGTTCTTTTATCTGTCCCAAAAAAAAATAATTTTCTTACATCACCCGGTTGTATGTCAGATCAGAAGTCCTTAGTAAACTAAAAGTAAGTCAGTCAGTCTAAAAAATTTTCTTTTGAGCTTGTACGTCCAGAGCACAATTACTTGCTTGTCAGCAGTGTTGCCAAGCTGGGAGATTTTCCCCTAATTTAGTGGATTTTAATAATATGAAATAATGAATGCCATCAAGTATCGATGGAATGCCTTTTCGTGTAAAATGTATTGAACTGAATAATATCTTATGCACTTTTTAAGATAAGATTAATCCCATAAGGTAATAGATTAGGTAGAGTTGATCTAGCCAGAACCAAAAGTTCTGTTTAGGTCTATATTTGGCCGGGGATCGAATCATCGAACACATGATAATTATATAACTATGAAAATTAAATAATTTCTGAAACGTTTCATATTTAAAATTATTTTATTGAGCGCATACAAAAATATTAAGTTTTAATTTTATAAATATTTGATGTTGTACTAACATTTTGATCTGATTGTAATGTTAATGCACATCCATTTTGTTGCCATACTTCAATCGCTTTATTTACAATGACTTCAGCTGTTTCTTCAGTTATCTATTTTAATAAAATTAATATGGTATGTAAAAATAATATTTAAAAGTATTTGATTAAATCATTTTAAACCTTTTCAATACATTCCAGTATTGCAACAGCATTTGTACAACGAATTAAAACTCGTCTTAATGTTGTTAATAATACAACACCCACGAATACGAGGATTTTAAAAGATCCTGCGCATAATTTATCCCATATTCTGTAATAATTAATTTTTTTAATTCAGAGCATTTTCCAAATCTTTTCTAATTACTTTGTAAATTATTTCAAAGTTTAAGTAACGGCGCATGAGTTTTTAATGATAGTTAAAGAAGGGCTAAACATAAATCACGTAACATTTTTTACGGGCGGGAGGGGTATGCCATTTGCTATTATGTTATGTTAAAAGTGAGGGGGGTATGTCCAACTACATTTTACGTAACACAGATAATATCTATAAGAAAAATTAATAAAGAAAATGACAATAAAAATGATGTGGTTCAAATCCTGACGAAATGTGATTGATTGCTAAAAGTTTCTTGAAATGGCTAGTAGATCGTTGGTAGGTGACAAATGATTATTTATTTTATTTTTTATTAATTTTATTACCGAATAAAAGTTTAAACAAATTTAATCATAGAAAAGCTGCTGTTATTAATTATCTTTTATCATTTTGGTATTATAAAAATTTTATTTGTATAAAAAGTTACGCAACACAAAACAAGCAAGGCAGGTTGGGGTGAGGGTGAGAACTAAATGTTTACATAGTGTTACATGGTAGTAGGGAGATTAAAAAAAGTACGAAAAACGTATTACGTGGTTAATGGATAGTCCCTTAGTAAAATGTATGTACTTAGCTAATGATGTTTCATTAATTACACCAGCAAAACAACATAAATACCAATTCGTAAACGGCAACACTTTGAATGCATCCAATTTCTCCAGACATTTATACAATTCCGCATCCTCTTTCTCCAATAATGTGATCATACGTTCAATACATATTGGTATATCATTATAATATTGTATCACAATTGTGTTAAAACCTTTTGTTAACCAATAGATATCGATATTATGCATTTGACCTTGTTGTTCGGCAAACATTTCTATCAAACATTGTGCAATTGCTATAAAACTATTCTCATATTGTGTAATATAATTGATTTTATTTGTATTTTCTAATGACCACATTGCATAGTATTGCGCCGATTTAGTGGTGTTCGAATCGATAAATCGCATCACTTTTAATGCATGCTCGAGATCTTTGTATTGTTGTTCACGTTGTTGCATTACAAAAGGATGGGCATCTACGTAAACTGGTATTACATCTAAAAAAATTTCATTAATTATTTTATCTTGAATGGTAAATTATTATTTTTTATAAGCTCAATTCAAGCGTAAATTATTTACACAGATAAAGCTCTGAGAAATGAGCATTCTCTATACATTTTTGGAATCCTCTTATCAAGAGCTTTTCTCAGATATCGAATTGGTAAAGACGTCTCACAATATGTTTTTGTAAGACATCTTTGTTTTGTGAAGCATTTGTCTCACAATATGGCGGTTGACCCATGACCATGGTCGTATGCATGGATCTGGAAACTCCTTCAAAAAGAAGGGTTGCTTATGAAAATTGGTCTTAGTTTGTCAATGGAGGCACCCTTATCGAAGAGGGTACTTTAATATTTTATACACTCTGTGATAGCAACGCCGCTATTGAAGTACTAAAATTGACTTTAATAAGACCTGTTTATACGCCAGCATCTATCATATGACAATCCTAGGATCACCGATCAATGTGAATCTATCGATACTTGTATTGAAGATGATATACTAATATATTTATATAGAACTCTGTTGGTTTATAATTGAACCATTTATACTACATATTTTAATTATTTTCGAATTTTGAGATGCTTATGCTACCTCAGTTAAAACGTTCCATAAATTTAGATGTTATCTATGAATTGAACTTATAAAATCTATGACTATTTTGTATTATTTAACCTAATAAAATTTTCCATAATAAATTTCTATATATAGCTGGTACAGTAAAACGTAAACAAAATTGTTTTAATTTTACTTTATCTAATGGTTTTTCCTTCAATAATATTTCCAATGACTTTTTCTCTTCGACACCTTTAAAACCAACTTTTTCATAATATGTTGATCGAAAATTCCGTTCATCGGTTGTCATTTTAATTATTTAAATGTCAAACTGACATTTAATCTGGCTCAGTCTACAATGTGTTGTATGTCGTAGTCAGAATGGCGTAGAACGGAATGGCGACATCAACGTACTGCCTATTGTAGATCGGGCTTAGGCTAACTTTGCGAAAATTTCTGTGTTTATGTCCAGACTATTAGTTCGTTAAGTTGACAATAGAATGCATTGTTTTACTCTGACTGATCAATTTCGACAGGACGCTTACTTTTTGAGATTTGCCAAACACGAAGACAGGTAATTTTAATTATTACCAAAGGGTTAATTTAAGCAAGCGGCAACATAATTTCTCTTTCTTAATTTGATCATTACTATTCTTTTAAAAATTATCTCATTGTACACTATCTTTCAAAAAATCGAAGCAGTTGAAACATTCAAAGTTTCATTTGAAAAAATTATTTCCCTACCTGGCTGTGTGGGGTGTCGAATCAAATCTACATTTGATTTTGATAAAAAACTAACCCATTTCCCTTTTGCAACCCTTCACACCGAGTAAATCGCGGGCAACGTCGGCAATTTCAGCTAGTTATCAAATAAAAAATGTATATTATTTAAAAATTAATATATAGACTTATTTTGGGTTACTCTTTATAAACTAAATGAGGATGTGAATCGTATGCTTCCCCTCTTTTTCCCCATTCAAAGACTTGATTACTAAAATGATAATTGACGTAGATTAAAAATTAAATTTATAATTAGTATTGAAAGGTAAAAAAAACAAAAATGTTTATATATAGTAATAAATAATTTGTAAAATCGTGAGTAATAAAACATAGTATCGCGATCAAAACAGTGATGTGCATTGTTTATACTTATAGTCGATTTATACGGTCGGAAAAGATGTGAAACGTTCAGCTAGATTTATTTTTTAACCCAAAACTTTTATATTGGATTTCAAGGCGATCCAGTATGTAGTTACTTATTGTCAAGTTTACACAACATCATCACACCAATGCCTCACTAGTTGCCTATAAAAAACTAAGTTTTCCAGAGATAAACATAGCTAGATCGACTCTCGAATGAGCATTTGATCGAAAAATCAATTGGAGAACCAGAAGCGTCTTAGATCATACAGGAAACCTTGGACAAACAGAGTTTGGAAAACTTTTTAGTCTAAATATCTTTTAAAAAAAACTTTAATAAACATCAAAATGTAGTTCGGTTTCCTCGCGTAACTCCTTAACTAAAAAATCTAAATTTATACCGCATTATCACATTTGGGTAACTGCAGCATAATACAACTATTCCAAATTTTAATCATTGACTAAAATAGTCTCTGAGTAACAGGTCTGCGACAGGCAGGAGTGCAAGGCAGTTTTAAGTCATACAGGGCTCCTTGATCACATAGAGTTTGATGGCCCTTTTAAAAAGCGTGTTAAAATACACCCTATCTAGAAAAATGTGATCAAAATATTCTTTTGTTCAATCACGTTCAGACCTTTGTTTGCCCTAAATATTATGTCAATATTTTCCACAATATTTTCCGCAATATAATTATTTATTTGAATTCAACTACTGAACTATATAAATGTATTTAATTTGGATCAAAATTTCTACCGTATTTATGAAATGAATAGTCGTTTATTATTTTAAACATACTTTTTTACGATATTCTAACATGTAGAATTCCAATTTACAACACAATTTTTTTTTCCGACATAATAATAAATAATTTATGATCGCATGGTTAAATAGACTTAAACCAATACGTAGTACCTGTATTTGAAAAAACAAGATGTCCCAGAACTCTAGTTTGTTTGATTGGAGGGAGGTATATTATCTCTTTAAACTTATTTTTGTTTTTCCATATTATCTTCCCATATGCGGTGAGTATCGTTTTTCGCATTTTCAAGTGGTTTATATATTATCATATACACACACTTTTTAACACGCAAATTTTCCCTCAAACCATACTTTCACAATTTTCACATGGCATATATATATATATATATATATATATATATATATATATATATATGATAACACAATTTTACATGTGTTTTATGATCTTAAAAAGCTTTTTTTCCTTCCTTTTTTAGTTCGTAAAATAAATCAGCTTTTAGAAAAAAAATGATAGATTTTGTTTTATTTTAGTAAAATACATTTTTTATACATGCGAAACGCAAATTTAAGTTTTTTTTATTATTTTAAGACAGTATTGGATTCTAATTCTTTTGATGAATTTTCATTATTTTGTAAAAATTTAGTTATTACGAATTGGTTCGATGAAGCAAATTCATAAAAATTTCCATAAAAAGAAAATAGTCGTGATCATTTGCATAAAATCAATCTCATTTTATATTGCATAGAATTATTATCGAATTATAATGGTAATTGTCAGTTCACCTGCTCGTACTAAATCTGCAAGCAGATATATGCTGTAGGGTCTATAATAGCAAATCAAATAAAAACTTAGATTTATTTTTCATCCTTTTGCTACAGCCACGAAATTGTTTTGAGCAACATGTTAAACCGCCCAGTTAAAAATTTCACTCAAAGAAAACATTAAATTATTGAATTAAGTAACTGTCACTGATTCACAATACACGTATTTATTTAAGCTGAAAAAGCCGGCGTTGCCCGGACGTCAAAAAGTGCTTACAGAGAGTGCATAGGAAATTTATGTCAAAAAATTATTTGTTTCTAAATTTCCCGACAGTTCAAAACGGCAATTTTTTATATTTTAAATATTAATTTTTTTCCAAAATTTTGTAAATGCAGGTGTTTCTATTGAAACTATAATCTATATTAGAGATCGGCTATAACTTTGGGACGGTTTGGAATTTTGAAGTTTTGATAGTTTTTATGAAGTCGTAAGGAAAATTTACCAAGGGTGTTCTCTCATCATTATTTCGCTATTTCATATTGTTTGCTCCAAACAAGTCGGACAAACACACAACATATTTCCCTTTTAGAAATAGAAGATTATACTGCACATTAAACTTAGCTTCTTTTTTGTGGTCAGTTATCCTCAAACTGATTTTGAGTACTTTACAAATTTAAGGATATTTCTCATGCAACGAATAAATGATCACATATCTTCTTCCATTAGACAATACGCCACAGAATTAGATCCATACAAAATAATTTATATACACAAATTAAGAATTTAGATAGTGTAAAATCATGAATTTAGATAATTGGCCAATTCCAAATCCTGATTTAATAAAATTAAACCATTTTCAAAATTAATACCTGAATGTCAAGCTAAGCTGCGAATAACACCCTAACGCTGCTATTGACAATAATAAGACCCATATGTTCAGAAAAGGATTACCGCCAATCGACGCAGTGAGTTGGTTTCATCACATACTTAATCTTTTAATTGGTCAGTTAACTCAAGTAATCCCTTAGGTAATACCTCAGTCCGATCATATATAAAAGACAAAACTTTTTTTTAAATCAATGTGAGACACGCACCAAATTAGCAACGAATAACATATCTTTGACTCCATATCCCGGAGATAGTTACGATTAGCTAATTTATACTGATGATGACTACTTTGTAGTTGAAATACGTATTTATAAAATACAAATAATTAATTATTCTAGGAATTGGGGCAAAATTTGTAATTTTATTTTAATAAATCTAGTAGTCCGGTCATTTTAGACATAAAAATAGTGATCAAATAAAGAAAATTCCGACAGAGCCAAATCTTTGTAGAGACCTTAGGTTTACCACAAGGAATAAAGTGTCAAAAGTCCCCATCAGTCCCATGTGAGCTTAGGGACTTATTCGGGGCCCAAGGTCAAAATTTTAGGTTTTTTGGATTTTTCTCGAAAACGGTAAGTTTTATCGAAAAAGTACCTCAGAGCAAAGTTGTAGATCTTAAAATTCTCTATAAAAATGGTTCCCATGATTTTTTCTCTAAGACCCACTATTTCCCAGATATTGCGCTTGTAAGAATCAAGTTCTACATAATATGCACACATTTCCACACCACCTGTGAGGTAGTGTACTCGGCGCGTTTTTTTTAACGTGGTATCCCCGGTAGGCCTATTCCACGAACCTTTATGACGTTATTTTCAGGAACAATAATTATTTAATAGTATGAAGATTATTGATATGGGTTACTGAGTTTAACTGTCGTTCTAACTTTTTTTTATTACTTTAATCTGACTCATACTCTTCATATTCAACTTCAACAATCATGTTTTCTTCAATTTCTTCTTGTTCTTCTGAACATATTGAACAAATGTGCCAGTTTCTGGTGATAAAATGTGAGGTGGGCGACTGAAAACTGCTGCTGCTTCATACTTCATTGTTTCACTGTAAGATGCGCATAAACCAAACGATGAGAAAATTTGTATAAGCCGTTTTGAACCAAACCGCCGATGGAAAAAAACTGAAAGACCCAGCTGTAATTTAGACTTGAAGGATCTAGGCCGAACAGCAGTCATTATGCTATGACTAATATTTGTGCAAACTAACTTTAAATGATCCAAATTATGACGCTTATTTTTAAGAATGATTTGTCCCAAAAAAAAAGATAATGATTCGGGAATATCGTTATTTATATCTTCAAACATTCTACCCGGTGGCGGGTACATAGTATTATCAAACACACAAGATTGAATATCTTCTCGAATAATTTCTGCCGCAGCTTTTAAAGTTTTCCACCTTTTTTCCTTTTCATTCAAGTTTTTGTTATCAGACCAGGCTTGACTTAAAATGTCTTGGTAATTGTCTACAAAACAAATAAATGTTAATTTTCCAGGCTTCTCTGTAATAATAATTCTACTACCATACTTTAATTTCAATCGTATTTTTATAATCCCGTTTTCTAAAGCTACATTTTGGCAAACATTCTTCAGTTCATCTAACGAAAACTGGCAGTCATCGCTACTTTCGATGAAATTGAAAATTTCCTCCATTGCAGAGTTTATAGCCTCACTTTGAGGACGGCCAATTTTACCGCCAGTATTAGGTCTCAGGAAGGATTTGTAACAACTGTCATGGTATTTAGCGTCAGCAGCAACTAAATCATACTGAAAATTAATACGCGCAAAGACAGCTTTTGACACATCATCAGAACGATCTTTAGCTAATTTTAAAATGGAATCTTTGAATGTAAGTGTAGAAACTTTATGAATTTTTCGGCGATAAATCTTCACTTTCTTCTTTTCTGCTTCTTCATCCGCTTCATCGCCACAAAATAAGCAGTGGTTTTTAAAACAAAAGCTGGATTCACTTATTCGCGCTCTAGTATGAGGTGGACTTACTTTTGAAGTACTGGCCTGTTCTTCCTCACGTTGTCTTTTTGATGCAGAGATTGAAGTTTTCCGGGTGTATGATTTTCTGCAATCCACGTGAATTGTAACGGATTTTTGGCTTCTTAAATAATCAGCAAACTCATCACTTCTCGCGACGCTTGCATCGATTAAAGTTGGCATTCCACGACTGACAACAACAGTTTCATCTTCAGTCAAAAGTTTATTACAAATAAAGCAAAATTGTGACATTTTTTGTTAAATATTAATCAGCACTAATTTCAATAGTAGACGCTTGTAATAAATACGTATAGTCACTCGAACTGCTCGTTCAACACTAAAAGAAGCAGGTATACGTGAACGACACCACATGGACAAAAGAATAGGCAGATGTTTTTCAAGGCCAGATGTTATTCAAGTAGAGGGGATTCGGTAAGGGACCGGCGGTCGTTTTAGAGTAAATTTTCTTAGAATAGTATAATGTATACATAGAAGAGGCACGAGTAGGCATTTTTGCTTGCTTGAGTACCTAAATATGTATATACGTGGCATATGTGTGCATACTATGTAGAACATGATTCTTACAAGCGCAATATCTGGGAAATAGTGGGTCTTAGAGAAAAAATCATGGGAACCATTTTTATAGAGAATTTTAAGATCTACAACTTTGCTCCGAGGTACTTTTTCGATAAAACTTACCGTTTTCGAGAAAAATCCAAAAAACCTAAAATTTTGACCTTGGGCCCCGAATAAGTCCCTAAGCTCACATGGGACTGATGGGGACTTTTGACACTTTATTCCTTGTGGTAAACCTAAGGTCTCTACGAAGATTTAGCTCTGTCGGAATTTTCTTTATTTCAAATGTCTAAAATGACCGGACTATAGAGTTCTCTTTGATTTTCTTAATAATCTTTATATCTTCCATTAGGTAAATGTATTCCATTCCATTCCAATATATTCCATTACAGACTATTAATTTCGAAAAGTTTATTTCAAGTTCAATAACAAAGGGCAACAAACAAAATAAAAAAGACTCAATATTCAAAAAAATATTAGATCCGGTCTAAGGTGCAAAAAAAGAACTAATAAATAACACATGATTTGTCGTTCCTGTTATGGTGAAAGTGATTGTGGTATCCGATATATTCATAATATTTTATTCAAAAATGGTAAGTCATTTTGAAAACAATTAAAATAAATATCAAATATTCTAAATCTTATTTATTTAGCTGTTAGTATGTATACTTTAATAAAGTAAATCGCACCTAATTTTTTTCCTACAATAACAATTTAATTGTATTATAATAGAATAGGATTGTTTTTGCTTATAAAATCAATTTAAAAAAAATTTATTTTAAATATTGATCTTGAGACAGTCGTAGGTTCAAAGCCGATCCGATACTTTCACATTTTTTATAAAAACTATGGTACTAAAAGTTATTTTTGACATGCTATCGAAACAGTGAATAATTCCTGGATTGAGATAATCAGAATTTTTTTTCTTTGAAGAAGATCCCCTCCTATCCTATTTTCGTGTAGTATTTTATCCGTCAGTAAATGCCTGTCCGAATGTTCTGCCTGTCTTTCGAGTCAATGGATACGTTCGTCTGTCAGGTGTCTTGGTCATTAACAGTTCCGTCCCTGCAACGCACGGGTGTGGAACCAGCAAAATAAAATAAAAAATAAAGAATTTCAAGGGTTGTTACAGTCTAAGGTGATCTCCATATACAAAGGTGACCTATGATGACAGCATATTGCATGCAGGTGATAAGATTACGAAGATGGGATTCCTATACGAAGATGGGGACTCTAAAGTAGGACGAATATCGCCAACGCAACCGCTAATGAGTATTTGACTGAATAGGGTGATTGTTAGGGTAGTTGAAATCGCCAAGACTGGTCATTGGAATACGAAATTTGTACCTTTGTATAACTGAGTTGAACAGATACATACATTTATTTGCAAAGCAAAAAAGACAGATATACACATTTATTATTTCTATTTCTACAAATATTGTAAGATATGTTTTAAGAGGTCTGTCCGAAAAGTATCCGACCTACCTTCAAATCTCCGCGCTGGCGTTATTTTTCGTCATCGGGCGAGTGGCATCCTTCAAAGTAGTCCCCGTTTGATTGAATAACTCGCTCCCTGCGGTGTTTCCACTGTCCGAAGCAGTCCTGGAAGTCAGTTTTTGGAATAGCCTTGAGTGCCCTCGTCGCATTATGTTCAACCGTCGATATTATCCGGTGTTGTTGTCGTCGAAGGTCCGCCAGAACGAGGTTGACTATCAACAGATGTTCGGCCACTTTTGAAACGATTATACCACTCTTTAATTTGTGTTTTGCCCATACACTCATCCTCAAAGGCCTTCTGCATCATTTGAATAGTTTCCGAACTAGTTTTTCCGAAGGCTTTGAACGCAAAAAAGGCTTTGTAAACAAATACACGCTGTGCATGAACTATACGTCCTGTAGGTGTAGGCGAGCAACCGATAAGTTCGTGAGGCTTTACTATTGACGTTCATGCCTCGCATATTTTTTTTATATTTTGTTTTACAAACAAAGCCAAAACAAACCATTTAAAAAAAAATACGTGATGGGCTTTTTAAACAAAAAGTTTGTATTTTTAAATGCCTACTTTCATAAATAATAATTATATTTAAATATATTCTAAAATTGTTTTAATTATAATTACTGGTGTGTTATCGATTACAAATATCTTATAACTAAACCTAACACTATCATTTTGTCATTCAAAGGTAGGTAATTAGGATTATTTTAGGTTGTTGACCTTATTCTATTGTTTTTCTATATGTCTGCCGTGCATCTGTCATAACACTGTTACGGAGTATGTCATAGACATAATAGTGAGAATGATTTAATTTTTTCATGCTATAGAGAAATAATTTTTAATTAGAGTGAGTTTTTGTATTTGTTTACCAAAAAGATTTTTTTCTCATTGCATGCAGAAAGACACTTGGAAGTGTCACCATATCCAAGAAAATATAAATATTTTGGACAACACTAAACTTTCCAAATTTAAAAAGTTGAAGTTCTCAACAAAAAAAAAAATGTATTGATATCTTAAGGCTAAGGCTATGGGAAGGTTTTCCTTAGTGGCAGTCTGGAGCTATGGTATAAAAGTGCCAAAATCGTTGCAAAGCAATTCGAGTAAGGACGGAGAGGATATATTAAATTTGCCAAAAAAAAAAATTAATTAAAGAAATATACGACCTCATGGTCATTTGAATAGACCCACCAGATACATATATGAAAATGTTTGCAAAATCAAATGCAGCATTTGATGTAAAATTTAATCCAAAATTAATTTTTTTTAACCCCTTTTTTACCACCTTAGTGGTTTAATTTCGCAAAATCCTTTCTTAATGAACGTTTGCATTACAAAAAAACCTATTGTCTATATTTTATGTAAGTAGCATCAGCGGTTTTAGCTCAGCATTGATGAATCAGTCAATTAGGATAAGTTCTTCTATATGTTTATAGTAAAATCAAGCTAGAGAAGCCCATTCATATAAATAGACGAAACGCGCGATCAGAGCACATAGTGCAAAATGATTGGTTTGTTTAATAACTTGGACTTTTAAATCTAAATTAATACAAGCCTCAGTTCATTTGTACGTAAATTGATGTTACTGCTATCATTTTTGTGATCAATCATTTCGATTGTCTGTTTGATTTTTTTTTTAAATAATTATTTTTAGTTTTTATTGTTATATTTGTTCTAATTATTATTTTTGTTTCCATTCGTTATATTCATATTTATAACAAAATAATATGAAGAAAAAACCGAAAAAGATAAACCGAAAACAGGCCTGTTTGGACATATGTTAACGTGTTCAGTGAATGTATTTGTTATTGTCGATGGACTGTGAAGCTTGAGATTACTATGGATAATAAATGAAAATTCAATAAAAAGCCACCCCTGTAATTTAAGGTATTTCTATATACATATATATGTATTTTTAATAATGTAAAAACTTTATAGACAAAAAAACATATTATTTTATATTTTAATAATAAATAAATAACTTTTATAAATATATATATGTCTATCCTTCCGCACTTCCTGTGTTGATAGGCAAATAACGTTTCATTTTCATTTTAGTTAAGATTTTAGAGCGTTAAAATGTAGTTCGCATAACAAACACGGCAATAAAAAGCCATTTAATATTAAAATTTATAATTGAAGCAAACAAAATATTTATTTTTTTTTGTAAATTATAATCCAAAGTTTAATATTGGATAATTAATTAATTAATTATGGATTTCGATATACAAAATTATGCATTTTTGGTTGCTGACGAAGACGAAGAAGTTGATGATGGTGGTAAAAAACGTGATCGTCGAGTTGATATAAAATCGGGCAGTACTCGATCAACAATTGATACAGAGGGTAAGAATATACAAATCGTATTTTGTAGCGTTTTTTTATGTAGGAATTATTATTGTGTAGTATGTATATTAACATATAGTGGAAATGGAAGAAATAGATATGAATAAGTAATAAGAGAGTGTAGAATTTAGAAACTTTAGTAGGGTAATACAATACTAGCCGATCGAATTAAGGTAGTTCACTCGTAAACGCATTTTTCTTTAGAATTTGATGAAATTGAAATATGACACTAAGCTGAGTGTCTTGTAGTTAATTTAAAAGGACAAATTTTTAGACCGATTGTGAAGCTAGTTATTCGCAATCCAGGTTGAAATTTTGAACAAGTAGGATATACTAAACGGTTCGCGCATATTCTATTTGTTTTATAAAACTGGAAAAATTTTCTATACATTTCTTTCAAACGTAAATATCTTATAAAGTTAAATAATCACTGGCAACACTAGTCTTGTATAGTAAAATATTTAGTACATTATATCATAAGTGTTAAAACACTATATATGTTAAACTAGATATGCTCAATTGGCATAGCCTTAATAAGTATGTTCACCGTATTGCGTTTTATGTGACGAGTGAACTACCTTACGTCAGTTGTGTTCAGCTGTAGAACTAAGATAGTTTTTAACACTGTTTCTGTTAAAATTTTTATGCATGATAAATTTTTGCTAACTACTCAGTTTTTATGTTTTTATCTTTAACTATTAGAAGCGGTCAAACAAAAAAATGGGCTCCTATTTGAAAAACACAAGAGGAACCTCAAACCTTGAAGACCAAGGCCTTGGTGAAAATTGAGGACCCAATAAGATGCCCCTTTCCGAACGAAATAACTTTTATGTGGGTCATTTTTTCCGAAAACACTTTCTTCCAGAAATATTCAAGTGTATTGTTTAAAATAACAGCCTGTATAAAATATCAAAAATTCAAAAAACACTTTTATTTAGACTTAATTTACGTTGATAATTATACTTTATGGGAAAATTTCGGACTTCTATGTAGATTGTATATTGTATTTCAATCTTTTGGCGTGATATCGAGCGTGATTTATAAAAACAACATGCAGGCAAAACGATTAACTCATATTAAATAACACAAATTTTGTAACAGACACGTCATGTCTATTAAAAATTTGATGAACTATTACAGTTTTGATGAAAGAAAAGAAAAACTTGTTAAACTGATAATTATACAGTTAAATTGAATTTTTAAAATAAAGCCCGATTTACATTGAACACCTTGTACATCACGCGTTCCATTTTTAAAACTATTAAATATTAATAATTAAATTAATTTGTGTATTAAATTTTAATTAATCAATTGAATATTTAATAATTGTTGTTTTTTTTTTTTGGTCTTGTCGTTTTTGCATTGTCATATTATTAATTTAAGTTCCGGTAGACATGGCCTGTGGAGAAAACTGGTAAACAGGTTTCTATATATAAATTTAACTATTGACGATCTAACAATCGATATTAACGATTAAATCATGAGCGTATTCAACTAATTGGATTTAAATAATTTAAATTATATCGGAACGAGCATCTATCAAAGGAGGGCTTTGAAGGTTATCGAGTGATTTATTTGATTTTTTTGCAGTGCTTCCATTTATAAAGTTAACGTTCTCTCGAATATTATCGATACGCCAAACTGCTTTTCAGAGTGCGAAGTTATTAATAATTAATTTGGCTTGCCAAATTAATTATTATTTTAACATTTCTTAATCGTATTTTAATCATTTGTATTTTAACATTTCTTAATCGTAGATTTATTCACCCCATCATAAGGGGAAAATTTTTAGTATATTGTTATATTAATGTATGAAATTTCAAATTAGTTAATGAACCTGTACACCCCATCTACGGTCTGGTCCCTTTATATTCAGAACGGCAGAAAAAGAAGGTTTTTTAGTGGGTAAAAATCTCACACTACCGACCTTCATCTTCAATAGGCGGTGTCTTATTGAAGATTTTTCCTCCTCAAACGAAAAAAAACACCCCATCTCCAACCCCTAAAAGGTTATTTCGTAAACAGTAAAATTTAGAGCAAAACTTCAAAGTACAAAGTTGATCCTTATAGAAATACTAACCACTGTTGTACTAAACATTTTTTGAAAACCGATTCGATTCGGTAAAAGTGTAGGTCTATATCCTTTTTATCCAAGGGTATATTATGTTTAGCCCTGACTTTGTAATGGGTTGAAAATATCGATCGCAGAAAAAAATGTTTGGTATACGTGTAAAATGACCTAAATCATTAATTTCCGCATGTCCGTCTGTCTGTCCGTTTGTAGACACGATAACTCAAAAACGAAAAAAGATAACGAGCTGAAATAAAAGTAAACAATTTTTATATGAAACATTTTTTACAAATCTCAATATATACCGAGTATTTAAGCAATTAGCTCAGTTAGATGTTATTTTTACTTGTACAAAGTATAAATTCAGTCAAGTTCATTTTTTTTCGATGCGTAAAGCTGAATGGGCGAAAGTTTCATAAAGGGTTTTACTGGTTGTTTCTAAGCGCGGATCCACCGTTGTGGGCACGATGGGCATGCCCACAACCCTCATGGCCTATTGAGGTCGATAGACTGACGATGCCTTAATAAAATTTAAAAAAAAAACAATGAATCGTGCGTGATGCGGAACACAGCGAAATACTTAGTCATTATAGACGATATGCTGACACGTTATGTCAAATTTTTGACAACATATTATCTGTTTCTTTTTGGCACATGAATACTTGTATTGGAAAAAAGATATGACTATTCGCTGGGTGCGCATAGTCATCTACTAATTTACAGTACATAGTCGTCTACTAATTTAAAAGTAAGCGAATATGCACATATACAATAGCACAGGAAAGATTATCCGGGCTAGGTCTCCTAAATATACACAAAAATGTGAACCTGGATATCGATGATATTATCAACGTTTTCGCGAAAAGTAAACGTAAGCTTGAATTTGTAATTAAAGTAAGCACCTAAATAAAATTATTTAATGTAAAATGTACACCAACGTTTCATTTAATTTGATATCCTTTGAAGTTTCAAAAATTTCATCAAAATCGGTTCAGTAGTTTAGAGTCTAAATGTGACACTGCGATGTGCAAACAAACACACATTTACTTTTGTAATTTTCGTGTGCAAACAAACTAACATTTTACAGGTTTATTAATTTACTAGTGTTCGCCCCACGGCTTTGCCCACGTGGAACTATACACTGTACAAAATCTTGGTCAGGGCGTCATATATTTTGTAAACATCTCCTTTGTAGAAATGCACTATATCGATCATGAGCGAGTTCATACTCCGACTCGCATTTGGCCGATTTTCGAGGGCTGCATCCGCGCCTGGTTATTTCATAGTTGAACGGGTAAACTCAAGTGTGATTTAATTTATTTCATTTAGTTTAATAACTTTTTAACTAAGCAATAAAATAATGAATAACATTTGTAAATACTTCCCAATTTTAAAAGCACACAATTATTTATAATGAAGTAATAAAAAAAACAACTTAAATGACTTTTGTAACACCTTGTATATTTAGTATAGTTTTGTTAAACACATTATTTGATTGTGTGTTAAAAATATATGTTATTGGGTATCACCATCACCGTTCTTGTTCGTTCGTTTGCAACCAAAGAGGTTGTTGTTATATTTGTTGTTGTTTTTTTATGACGACTATCATTATTATTATACCTAAAAACTTATTGCAAATGTAATAACAAATGGATGTATAATAGAAACTATCACGAAATTTCACATTTCACATAAAAAAACGATCACGAAAATTTTATAAGTTATCATATAGTACAACACAACCATTGACCTCTATGTATAAACGGAATATTCTAAAATTATGTGGAGGGAGAGTTATCTCATTTAAGACTTTAGATAGATTGTAGAGGCTACCCTGGACGGGCTACACTTCGACCATAAGGTCCATTGTGATGCCTAAGGATATGCATATGCCTAAGGATGTGGGGTGGAAGGAATTTTTGTGTGTAGACTAGGAATTGGTAGGAACTATGCCGATATTTATCTGGAGTTCGTGAAGGAAACTGCAGAAAACCTTCTCAACAGTTTAGTCAATTAACTGCCACTTTTTTTCCTTAATAATTGACAAACTGCCGATTGACAAACTACCAGTCCTATCTTTGGACTGGTTAGGCCTTTAGTAGTAAAACTCTTGGAAAGAAGTTCAAAAGCGTTGGATAGAAGTTCAATACTCCGAATGTCGCTAATTGCTTATGTGCATACTTGTCGAGACAGGCGACAATGTGGAAAAAATGCACAATTCTTTAGAAGGAATCTATATATTAGATGGAAAAATGTGAAAGATCGAAGGTACTTTTTCCTCGGTGCAACGATAATTGTGAGCACTATTACTTTGTATTTCCCAGTGGCTCGGAGTAAAACAGCTTCATAGGAAATACAAAGAGATAGTGCTCAACGATATTATCGTTGAATGATCATCGTGATAGTCGCACCTCGAGAAACGCACCTTTATGCCTGAGCTGTAGTTTGCCACATTAAAAGATAGTTTGCCAGCCACATGACAAGCTAGCTGAAACATAAAACTCTGGATGCAAATAAAAAATGATGGTAAACCATAACTGTTAATGAGAAATGTGTCATCAATTTGCAGTATTTTAGCAACATCGAGCTGTTCTTCCCTCTTCCCTGCGATGTGAGTTTTAAGTATTGCCACCACGAATCCATCCGAAGCCCACTTGTACGCACGCATGCATTCAAAGCGATCGTGTGAGACTTAGATCTTAACCCTTGGTTACTACTGTTCACATAATGTCTTGCTCCATCAGGTCTGTGATGCACTTGTCAAATATACAAACCCATGCCAATTGAAAGCCCAACCAATTTGCACGTGCCAAACGTTAGGCTTAGTCACATGTACATACAGGAGTTGCCACGGGAAGGGGGTTTAGCTTACCAAACAGAGGTTATGAACTCACATACTTAGCTTTAACTTCCGATATGTGTTAGTTAATCGTTGTTTATCAATCAGTCTTGACTATCAATCAAGGAAATTGCCGGTCAAAAAAGTGTTGGCAGGCTATTAGTTTGGTTCTCGCTACTTGGTTGGTGACTCTAGTGCGACTGTTTTTAATACATTGGTTTTCACTACTTTGGCCATTATAAAATAAATATATTTTGTAAAAGTGTGATAAATCACGCGGGCCGGAAAAATGTTCAAGGCGGGCTGCGGGTTTGTCCACCCCTGCTCTAGTGAATGTTAATTTTAACACTTTCCTTTACGATATACGCTACGAAGTGTTAGTTATTATATAGAGGTCATTTATTTTAAGTTATCATATAATAAAATACAACACAATATAACAACAGCGAAGAATATGACGTGACTCTAGTCATAATGATCAAAAAGTTTTACTTATAGTGTTATTGTTTTGTTATCGTTTTTTTGCCAAGTTATGGGTATAGAGTGTTCTGACAACAGAAACGGTTCTAGAAACAACATAGTAACATTTCGAATACTATTTTTTTCCCGTGGGTTAAGTTCTACTATGTCCAAAATAAAGATGAGAGGTGTACAAAAAATAAAGGATAATATTATTAACAATAGGAAATATCAAATTTTTATAAAATTAAGTAAAAGAGAATATAATTCATTACCTTTTTTATTTAGAAAATATTTAGTTCCGTCAATTTTTCTAATAGTTTACTAATGTTGCACTCAAATATGAGTAAAATAATCGTAAAACAATAAAACTCAACGCAAACGAGCAATTAATGAGTATTGTTTATAAAATCATATAAATCATAACCGAATTTTCGCTCTTAATTTACCTATGAGCCAAAAAAATTAAGCATGACCACCCTACCTCGAACAATCTTGAGAAATCTTGGGTAAATTCGTTTTGGATGTTTATCACTGTGCTAACTAAATGCGCTGAATTTGGCAGAATTGACCAGTCATGTCTTGAACAAACGCTAACCTCTCACTTAAACACCGTAGTAAGGCAACAAAGGCATGTGAGCCATCTGGTACTTTCTATAGATAATAGACTGAGATGTATGCTCACAATGTATTCTCCCAAAAAGAATGGTGTTTTTCCGAGTAACATGAACACGTATAAGGCAAGAAGAATACCAATAGTTGGCGCTTATAAGTGTTAGCGCTGAAAACATTGTAACATGAGCACTCATCACGTATGAAAACCACCAATAGTTTGCGCGTATACGAGTTAGCTCTGAATCTGCATTTGCCAAGCTCCGCAACGATTATTGATTTTGCAGGATTGCAGAATCAGATGATTCTGCAACCGAATGATTTCAAAAATGATTTGAATGTTGCGATTCCGGAGATGGAAGTAGATGTCTGCAACATCCCTGATCCAAACTAATTCAACGTCCATCATCGATGGGGTGGTACACCCTATACGTTATGATATCGTAATATTAAGTTTTCTGAATAGGTAACAGCAACAACATATACAAGAGATAATGAAAGTGGTTAGAAAACATAAATCATTTGGGAAAAAATGTTTTGCTTACTTTTTGAATTACTTATTTAATATTAAATACAAAACCGATTTCCCTATTCCACCTATGGATATACAACCCTTTATACTTGTGTATGGTGCTGAATTAATATAAAGTAATGTTTACAATGAACGAAGTTCATAAGTATCTAATTAAAAGTAGAATTTGAGAAAAATTAGTTCGTCCATATAGCCAGTAATATAAAATTTGAATATTCTAGCAAACTGATCAAGACGTAACAATCAAAATGGTTCAATTCTTGCAGCAATAGTATATCGATGACCCACATTTGATGATTATTTATCGATGACCATTTATTTTAAAGGTTATCGATAACATTCTTGATCTAATGACTATAATACCCGCAGAGCTCTTTGTTGAAATAGCTGTATCATTTATGTTATACAATTTTACAATAATGTAATGTATGTTGTACTTAACTAACCGATAAGATGTAGCTTTCTTTTGAAGTATGGTTTTTAGCTGATAAAAATTGCGAGTTAAACGGTTTTATCGAATACACGGCCACAAAAGTAGCGCTTATTTTTCATGAAAAATTCATAACTGACTTGAGTCCCATACATTCGGTTTTCGAAAAAATGCTTCGGAGAAAAGTTTTTCATTATAAATATACTAACAACTTTTATTCGAAGCAATTCCCCAAAAACAGAATGGATAAGGTATATTAAGGTTTAAAGTATTTTTCAGAAATTTCGAATTTTGATAAACGATTGATAAACGACACATAAATGATACCGATTGATTTAGGACGCAAAAATTTAGGGCATTAGTTGCTGCACTCAGGGAGTATTTTATTCGATTTGGATAAAATTTAATGCCAAATCGACTAAAGTTTAGTCAAGGAATTCAATTTTGATAGAAAAATCAATGTATATCAAATTGTTTTTGAGATTCTTATGTACTAGGGTCTTGTATCTCAAAATCCATTAAAGCTATACTAGTCAATATGGCAGAAATGGATAGAACATCCCAAAAATAGTGGGTTTCAAAAAAAAGTTCATTAAAATCGGACAAAATTTAGCTATTCTTATCAAAAAATTGATTTTTTGTACCAGATGACGTCCCTAAAATCCAAAAAATGTTTTTTGGTCTACGCAAGGTGTATTTTATCCGATTTAGATAAAATTTTATTTCAAATCGACTAAATTTAGTCAAGAATTTCGATTTTGATAGACATACCAATGTATCTCCAATTGTTTTAAGATTCTTATATACTTGGGCCCTGTATCTCAAAATTGATTAAAGCTATACAATTCCATATTACAGAAATGGTAAGAACATCCCAAAAATAATGGATTACAAAAAAAATTTCATTAAAATTGGACCAAATTTAGCTGTTCTAATCGAAAAATTGATTTTTTCCACCTAGTGTCGTCACTAAAATCCAAAAAATGGTTGCTTCTGCAAAAATTGTGCTTGTGCAACCGAAAATAATGATTGTGCTTATAAGTACAGGCAGATGTATTACAAATTAAAATAAAAATTCATTTCAAATTATATTAAATTTTTGAGCATAACGAATAACCTGGGTAAAATCGGAGTCGATTATAAACGATAATAAATTGCATGTTTCATTTTTCATTAAAATATTGTTGTTATAAATAAATTGACTCGATTTGATTTTATTGTATCAAAAAAATGCATCTTTTAAAAAATATAAACTATATTAAGTAAATAAAAAATAATATTGAGTATACTACTTATACGTTTATTTATTGAATCCGGTCGTATCAATAAAAATGAATTTTTCACAACAATGATATTTACACATGACACAACAATAACAACTGAAGTGATATTACATCCTGGTACACAGAAAAATCATACAGGATATCTAATTTCAATATTTTTGTATAGGATTCCGCAGTGGCGTAGCCTCACCTTGCAGGACCCAAGTGGAGACTTCTTTTTGCCCCCCCCCTCCTTACATAACTAAAAAATTCTCAATTTATACACGATAGGAACAATATATAATCTTTCGAGAAAATTCATACTGATGATGACTACTTTGTAGTCGAAATACGTATTTATAAAATACAAAAAAATTTTGATCTAGGAAATTGGGGCAAAAATAGAAATTTATTTAAAAAAATCCTAGAGTTCTCTTTAATATTATTTATATACTGTTTTATGACAGTGTATACAATCCTTTTTGTAAAACCCAATGATTGTGTTTACCAAATGTTGAATATCCTTACTTTAATTATTGCCGACATTTATAATATAAGAAAGGAAATTTTTGTTAAAAAATTTATTACAAAATTCAACAATGAATTCTTATTAATGTATCGAACCCTGGATATTTGTATTTCATGCTTAGATAGATAGATACAGATGAGTCAATTTTTTCATATCGTTGACAGTATTACTTTGAAGTCAACATTAACCCATTATTTGGTAAGGAGATTACCGACCATAAATTTGGTAAACTTTAGAATTCCACTTCCCCAAAAAAGGGCAATAAAGGAAAAAATGTAAGATACGCAGAGTATCTTACATAAAAGATGTTTGTTATGAATATAGTAACAACATTTGTTCTAAACAGTTTTATCGAAAACCGAATGGATTCGTCGCAAATCAATTGTAAAATTTTGAAAAAAAGAACTTCAATTTTGGAGTCTATAGTAGAAGAAAATATATGTAACTAGCTGTTTCCCGCGACTTCGTCCGCATTCATATGAAAGTTAAATATATATTCATACAATATGTATATCGATATATAACAATTTATAGTGTGCTATTATAGTTTATAGTTACTATGGAAACCACAATCAAAGTTGGCATTTCAAAATTGAAACAAAATTTTAACAAAATAATTTTATAGTTATTTTTTAGAAGTATTGTTTCTGTGGAAATGACAAAATCAACAAAAATTTTAACCGACTCCAAAAAAAAGGAGATTCTATGTTCGACTGTATATATTTTTTTATGTTCACCCCATTCAAATGTTTATTTTGAGACAATAGATAGTCTACGTCCTTCCCCAGGATATTATCTATCTCCTTATCAAATTTCATTACGATCCGTTCAGCCGTTTAGTCGTGAAGAGGTAGCAAACAAACAGAGTTACTTTCACATTTATATATTAGTATGGATGAATATTAAGCTTTCAGGTTGTAGATAATAATACTAAAAATGACTGATCTCTTGTAGTTTTGTTTAAATATCATATTAGTTCCAGAGATATGAATGGAAAATAATAAATTTGTATATTTCTATCAGTTAGTTCCAGCAGGATTTCTCATAAAATAAAATCGTTAGTACCGACAAACAATTTATATAAAAATTATTTTTGTATATTTCATAAAGTGAATGCTCTCTTACTTGCCTCTTGCATGACATCTTTTTGACTTCAACAGATGAAGAATGAAGAATCAAGTCAATTAATTTTATCTTGCACCTTTCTTCATCGTCTTCGGCACTAGGTATTCAAACCTATATAATATTTATATAAAATTATAATATGATATACCTTCTCCAATCAACCAAAGAACCAGATTTCAATTACCAGTGGATAGAGATAGTTGTTGGTACTCTTGCAGCAAGTTGGCTTTTGTTAGGATTTTGTACCAAACAAGATTATCCAATTGTATAAACAATAGCGATGGAACATTTGACACGGTTCTGGTTAAGAGAGACCACTACGTTGAACTCTGAAACGGGCATCATGTCTGTAACGTTTTATTGATTTTAAGCTATTAACTTTTCCTCAACAATGAGCGCATCTTTAATTGGTTTCTTTTTTAATTAATATCTAATTAACGGTGGGTCAGGTACAAAAATGTCCAAGGACTTTTCATCTTAAAAATTCATTCCCTATCCACCCATTCAAAAAACTCCATGACTTTTACTCACCCTATATATATATATATATATATATATATATATATATATATATATATATATATATATATATATATATATATGTATATATATATAATATATATTGTATATTTATCAAACTCTACAGGGTTACATTCAGACATTAAAAATGAATTTTTAATAATTTGGTATTAAAAAAATTCGTTACGCAGGAGCTGCTTCAACTTAGCGAATTTCCTTAGAATACATAAATGACTCTCTAGCGGTCACAATTTTAGTCTGATCAAAATGAAATGTCGTATATGATTTTAGTATTTTCAAGTCCAATTTTATTAATAAATGACATACGTGAACGGGAATGGGGGGGGGGAGGGCTAAAGAAGAAGAAAACATAAAATATAAAATATCTCTCTTAATATTAGAACAATCGAAAAAAGCGTAAGAAATAAAGTTGTTGAAAATTATATTTGCTACAATTCATTACTTTATCATTTTTGCTCAAACTCTAATGTGTACAGAGATATTAAGGAATTTAATTTTCAATACTAAACCGTCAATATTTCTGTAAATATTAGTGTAACAGAAAAAATCACAAGAAACAAAATTACAGTAAAATTTAGTACCTACAACTTAACTTCTTATAAATTTTTCGATTTTTCAAATATTAAGGGAGATATGTGATTTTTGAAATCACACAGATGGTGATTTTTGACATCTACTAGGTAGGATCGATGGACATTTGAAGAAATTTTGACTTCGGTACGGGACCAATAGCTCTATTTTCTTTCAAGAAATTCGCTAAAAATAGCATATTTACCGGGAAAAAAAAACAGAGAATTTCAATACATATACTTTCGTTTCCCAGTCAGTATGCCATTTTTACATCATTTGTTCTGATACCAAATTATTTAAAAAAAAATTTTCAATGTCTGAACGTAACCCTGTAGAGTTTGATAATCATTCATACTTAATCAAATATAAATATTATATTTATACAATTTAATAAATCGAAAAGTGAAATTATATTTACAATATTATTGGTGAGGATATTGTTGGCATATGACCTATTAATGCTGTAAATTAAACATAAAACTAAACTCTATATTGCTTGACGTTGGCCAATTATATAGATATCAATCACACAAAGGTGTACACTACACGTACCTGTATCAGAATGTGTCATATTCTGGAAATGAATTATTTCTCAACGTTAATGTAAAATTTTGTACATGCAATATCAAGTACACGTAATAAATGACGCTTTCGTTTTTCACATAAATTATGTCTTCTTGGATTCGTGGATACCGTGTCTTTTTGGTCTCTTAAGGACGTTCATGTATGAGGATTGACAATAGTTAAAAACAATTTTTTTTAGTGAATTGAATAGCTCAATTATGCAGTTATCCTCCCTCAAAAATTTAAAACCAGTTAACGATCATTTCAAAGAGTAATTATTCGATTAAAAATCAAACTTTTAACACAGCGTCTTATGAAGAACAGAATTTTGTACTTAAAATTATAATAACTATATTATTAAAGTAGCCACCATAATAAATAATGTTTATAAATATTCTTTGAAATATGCAATTTATATAATTGTATTAAAAAAATTAAAACCGTTTTGTTAGGTTTGTTTTTACCACCATATTTTGAAAACTGACGACAGCACATAGTAAAAAAATATACATATACATATACACATATACAAATGAACGTCATAACAAAATATAGTTTTTGTCAGATCTGTCAAATAAAGTCAAATCAATTTCTAATTTACATTTACTGATATTTTATAATAAATACTTAGGACAAATATTATATTTAGGACAAATTAAAAAAGGTTATAAATCGTTGTAAGATTATTAATATACTTTACAACCTTTTTAAAATCCTAAATAAATTTTATTCAAGATAGTACTCATTTGACTCTACTAGCTTAGCGCATGAACGTCCTTAAGGGTAATGAATCCTTTATAATCCTTTCTTGTGTATAATTTTTTTTGTAAACATGCAACTATATATGTAATTAATTGGGTAAAACTAAACAAATATGAATTATGGATGTTACTTAATAAAATACAAAATTTTCTTGATAGATTTTTATAATTTCTGGGCTAAAATAGAAATACAATTTTCAACAAAGACAAAATTATTTCTTAGAAGGTAAAACTTTTTAAAATCGAGAAAAATTTTAAGCGGTAAACAAATAATTTTAGACGACTCCAACAAAAAAATATCAGGATTGTTGTTAATGAGTCTTTGAATGTAACGTATTTTGGTTGCTGGATTTCTAAAGACGTAGTACCACAGTCATGGCCAGTTCGATTTCTAGATATGAACCTTTTGGAAAATATAAATTCATTAGATTGCATACGGTGCAGTTTATCGAGCCATTTTTTAATGATTTCATGTATCTACACCCCTGGCTAAAATATTTTTAGGCGACAAAGCTACTGTTATTTACTCATAATATGTACAAATTTTCATGTTATTACCTCCAACAGGAGTCAATTTTAATTTTGTCTGAAATGACCAACAATTGAAAACTGTTATCTATTTAAAAAATTTCATATTATTACAAAAAAATACAAATGTTTCAAAAGAAGCCCACAAATTAATAAACAAAATATTTATTTTCCAGAATTAGTTTTATTCAAGATGTAAAACTTTTTTGTTTATTAGACGATTATCGTTAAAAAAGTTAGTTAACGAATTACTTCAATATTGCTAATAGCTTCAAAAATCACCATACATTTTTACTAGTTATGGACTTTTTCGGGATCCTCCAACTCTGATAGTCTCTACTAAGCACCCAAATAACAAATCGAAAATTTCGAAAAAAAAATTTTGTAAGACATTTTATGCAATACAACATTTTAACATTAAAATTTTTTTCGAAATATTAATTCATTTCGAGTTATTTATGAAAAACTCGATTTTGGGGTATCTTTTATGCTTTTAGTGATATGTTTAAAAAGAAATACTCCCCACTTGCGTGGGGAGTTTTTTTATATATGCCATAATTTTGTACCTGTTTTGAAATTTATTAAAATTACCATATTAATTCCTTTCTTCGAATAAAAAAAAAGAATAATTTAGTTTTAGCTAAAGATATTCAATTCGATATATTGTACCTTAGCTTAAAGTATTAGATAATATTTTCATAAAAGCCTAACAATGTAAACAATGTTTTTTTATATTGATTTTATATCAAATAGATAGGTAATAAACCTACTTCTATCAATAATTTCAAATAAAATATTTTATTCATAAATCTTATTTGTGGCATAAATTTAAAAAATATAAAAAACATATAATAATAATTATTATTATTGTCATTTTGTCATCTTAGAACAGAAAAAAAAATACTATAAAAATATACATATTTACAAAAGTATGTACATAATGCAAATTAATAATGAATAGACATACATCAAAGGTACATGCATTTACACAATAAATTCTTACAATAAGTGCTTACTTATTAATTGTCTTATTCTAAGTAGGTATAGATATGCATAGTTTATTTTTTATATCCATACAGTTCTAAAGTTTTTCTTTGATGGAGCTATAAAGGCAATCCTTTTTAAGAATAAAGAAGTGTGTAGGTTTTAGAGATTGGGAATTACAATAAATTTGCGTCTCGTCTTTTTATACTATCGAAAAATAAATAAATAAAATGGGAAATACAGCTTAAGTAAGAAATAAACTAGCAACCTTGGGGAAGTAGAAATATGAACTTCCTCAAAGAATCTAATGTCAAGAGATTCTATCAAGGAATCTACACTATCAGAATGTTTGAGTAGAGGGTCAAATACTCGAAGCCATTAAGAATGCAACCCTGCTTCTTTCAAGTGATAATCTATGAAATAGACAGATACATCCAATTTAACCTCGAAAGAAACTATTGGAATCGAAATATGGCAATTATCTCCGATGCTTCCGCAACCCTAATTTTCTGACCTTCTACACAATTAGCTCAAAAATAGTCTGGTAATACTTTACTAGGCCCAATAACCTAGGTTAGATTAATAAACTCATCCTATGCTGGGTCCAAGATAAACGAGGCTGTAGACGACTTCGTGAAAGAAAGAAGCATCGTCACATTCTACATAACTGAAGCCCTTCTATGGATGAGACTAGATTGCTCTCATTTTGGAAATTCAAACTAAAGTAGATCCCAAATTTGTGCTTGCCTGAAAAATCACACTCAAGGAATATTTCCGGGAAATGGTATTAGAAACCGGTGACAGCTGCTGATTTTACCCTGACACACGAGAATCAGACGATTGCATGTCTTCCAGGTCCGTAGTGAACATACATACAAAACCCTAGATTAACTTCATATCCTGTACTTCGTAAAGGAGACAGGTTGCTCTAACCGAGAGTTCTTCGGCCTGCATTTGCTAAGCCAGGAGCTAGAGTTCATATATTTCGTTAATTTTGTACATATAACAAAAATTGATTCCTCCCCTTATAGTCCAGGGACTAGTAATACGTGGACTTCGAATATTTCAGTAAAGCTCGTATTCAGTTGAGTTATTCATATTTGGTTCCTTAATAGACTTATATCTTTAGAAAAGAAAGAATTTCGAGGCCCAAGGTCATATGAACTTCTTGAACCTTTTCGCCACTAAAGGAATCCCTTCCCGATTTTCACAATCTCCATTAAATCTGAAGCATGAAGGCTAATAGAATAACTTAGTTCAAAATGAACCTTACTGAAATCCCATGTGTCTCCGTGCTACTATAAAATGAAATTTATTTGAAGATTTTAAAAATATAAATGTAAATCATGCTTCCATAATAACATCAGATTGGAATGTTATGAATATAAAAACTCAACTATATTTATCATATATTTATTAATTCAATGATAATTGTGATGAATAAATTATAATCATAACGTTATGCAATCATTTAAAAATAAAAAAAATATCAAATACAGCTATTTATAAGAAATTATTATATCATTGAAATGTCAAATTTAATAATAAGTGCATTTTAAATTAATAATATTATTGAATAAACTAGTTGCACGCTTTACTGTCAGCAATTCAAATATGAAGCAATAGATCTTATCCTTAACTTTAAATCGAACGAGTTTTTTTTTTAAATTAAAATTGATTAATTGCCCGTTATGAAATGATTATGTAAAGTGGTCAATATTTGATTGTCAATATTTAATAACGATGGTTAAATCGATGTATTTAAGTTATTTTGTGCAAAAAAATGCAGTTCGCAGTAATCGACACGCAAAATTGGTGAAAAAAAACAATAACGTCTTTGAATTTTTTTGACCATTGTTATATTCTGTCATAGTTTTAATCGAGGGATAAGCATATTGAAAAAAAAACAACGTCTGTGGGGTTCTTTATTTACCTAAAATAAAATTGGGAGATAATTTTGCCCTTTATTTTCCAATAATCTGTGAATCAAAAGATTCGTATTTCATTAAGTATGGAACATACTTACCGAAAAAATTGCTTAGTATTATTATATTCGTTCTTAAAAAATAGATCTATGTTATACGAGCTTAAGAAGTTTTGTACGTACTCTAGAGGTCACAATTTTAATCCGATCGTAATGAAATTTCGTATTTGATGTGCTTTGAAAGACCAATTTTCATCTAGCATTAAGAACAATTTCGTTAATCGTTAAAATAGATCAAGAAGAAAGGTGAGCTTGCAGGAAAGATGATAAAAAAAATTATTGTATTGAAATAGCCGGAAAACCTATTTTTGAAATAGGTAATCCACATTACATCAATGATATGTTGCATATTAATGTAAAAACTTACTTAGAATTATTTTAGTTGTGTGTATGTTTGTCCAAATTGTTTGGAGAAAACTACTGGAGATAGCAAAATAATGATAAAAGATAGGTAAATTTTCTTGTACAATACTGTTCCAAAGTTATAGCCGTTTTCTGGCGGTTAGATTTTTAATATAGTCTATAGTTTCTATAGAAATATCTTCATTACCAAATTTTGGAAAAAAATTAGTTGTCAATAAATTTAAAATAGAAAAAAATAATTATTTGATATTAATTTCATTTAAGAATTTTTTAATCCCGGGAGCGCCACTCACTAGCTTTTTTGGCGTCGTCCAACGCTCATAGTTTTATATTTTACAGTCAAATATTTTTTTTATTTTGTAAACAAACTATTATTTACAACCCTTACAGTACAGTTTTTTTTCCAAATATTTTTTCAACCATGCAAATTTTTAAGGTAGTACAATGCACTATCTAATATCAGGGAACAAAAGGAACATAAAATTGTATTCTTCGCAGGATATATAAATATAGGCAAAAATTGATTATACAAAATTACCCATTACTATGACAACACGAGCATACCACCAATTGACGAAGCGTGGTGAATGAAATGGGAGAAGGGAACAAAATAGGGGTGCTACAACCACCATACAATAACTATTTCAAAAGGTGGTGAATTTTCACACTCACTTAAATGCTATTATTTGAGATGGAAACATGCAATCATCATTTTATAATACGTAAAACTAACAACCGAATCAAATCACATTGCACGCAAACGATATTAAAATAATCACGAAAACAAAATGATTTGATTACTTTTTCAACAATTATTTAATTTCGAAAAAAAAACAACTATTATTTTTGCGATCAAAAAATTATTTTAATTTATTACGACGCGTTAAAAAAGTGTATGTGTCTCACTTAAGCAATTAAGCAACAGATTGAAAGTGAAACGTTATTCAAAGTTAAGATACTTTAAAATACTTAAACTTAATCAACATTGTCTGTATATTCAAATCAATCAGATCGTGGGTTCAAATCCAGGCACGGTACATCAAATTTTTTTTTAAATTTTATTTTCGAAAAACGTTACAAATTGAATTTAATTGTGGTAAAAGTTCCAAATTCCAAATCGTAAAAGATGGACGGATTCCACAGTATTTTAAATTCCGGCGGTGGTATGACCGAATTATTACAAAGTTTCGTACGCGTTGATGTTTCGGATGATGACGAATCTGAGTCAGATGAAAAACAAAAAAATAGTGGAAAAGGTTCGGGTCCTGAAAGGAGTGGTGGTATTGGTATACACACAAAATTACCATTAATTGGATCACTTATGACGGCACCAAAACGTGATATTTATAGTCCACAACGTAAAGAATCAAATAATGATGAACCAGAGAAACCATTAATTATACCGGAACTTATTGGAACGTCGAGTAAAAAAGGAAAAAAATTAAAAGGTACTATAGATATTTTTCAAGTTTTATAAATGAATAAATTTGAGGGTTAGATCACATGACCACAAAAGTAGCGATGTTTTTACAAAATTTTATAATTGATTTGTGCCTTAATTGATCGGTTTTAGGAAAAAAGTTTCGGATAAAAGTTGTTTATTCTAATTATACTAATAACTTTTATTCCAAATATTTTCCCAAAAATCGATAGAATAAGGCACAAATCAAGTATAAAATTTGGAAAAAATAACGCTTGTGGCCCATTGTGCAAAGTTCAATTAGTACTTATAGGCGTACAATGAGCGTTAAAAGTTGATGGTTAGTTTTTAAAGTGTTATAATTAATTTGTGCCTTATTCATTCGGTTTTCGAAAAAAATTTTCGAACAAAAGTTGTTACTATAATTTATTTCGAAAATCAATAAGGCCCAAATCAATCATAAAATTTGAAAAACTAACATCAACTTGACGTCTATTCACTATTGTACAAAGTTATCCTAAAAAGGTTGTATAAACAAAAATTGTATTTTTTGGCCTGTTTATGGACCCGAAGAGACGATTTAATTAAACTATAATAATTTTAGTTAAAGAAGAAAGTTATAATGTTACCTTCGGGCCATAAATCTCACACTTCTATTTTGACTTTTTTTTTAATGAAAAAAGTTGGATGTTTTTTAAGCGAAATACACGGCAGTAAAAGTCAAGTAACGAGTGTTTATAAAATATTAAAGGTGAAGTAAGTTTTTCTAAGTTTAAAAAGTCAATTGATTCTCCAGAATTTATGTTGGCCATACATATATTTAAGTTTTTTTTCAATTTAACACATTTAATATATCTAAATCATTCCACCCAAATAATAATTAACAAGTGAATATAACATCGAACTGAGTTAAGTGCTTAGATACCCTGCATATAGACTATATACTAGGTTTATGAAAAAAAGTTGGATTTCAATTAAAACTTTTTTATTTAAAAAAAAGAAACATTTTTTGTCTTTTTTTTCTATCTCTTACCGTTTAAATAGAGATTTTCCTCCTGGCGGGGAAAGCCCCACCCGATTTTGCCCATTTAAGAACTTTACCTTACTTTTTAACACAAATAATAAATTCCAGCTCGTTATACCTTTTCGTTTTTGAGATATTGTGTCCAAAGTCAGACGAACAAACATACAGAAATGAATGAATTAGTTTATTTTATGAACACGTATACCAAAAATTTTCTCTGTGATCAATATTTTCAACCGTTACAAAGTCGGAACTAAACTTATAATACCCTTGTATATATTATAGATATAGGGTCTTAAAATGCAGGGATATGCCAAAAAGTGTAGAGCAATTTTATTTGTAACGATTGCAGGCAAACTAAAAAAATTAAGTTCGAAGTTTAGAAGGTTAAAAAACGTAGATTCAAAAATCTGTTCCTAAATTTTATTTCGAAAAAATGTTTCAAATAAAAGTTTTTATTGTTTAACTTAGGATCAATTTTGTTATTTCAAATTTTGCTCGAACACGCTCGATTTGTGTAAAATTTACGCTCAATAATTTTGTACCTTATATTTCATTTCGGTTCCAAAATAAACATATGGTAAAAAAACCGATTACGGTTAAATTTAATCAAGTTTAATTTAATTTAAAAGTACTATAATTTTGTTTATTACAGCGTTTGCCCGAAACCTGAAAGCATTCATGATATTTTGATAAAATAATATTATATCCTCTTTCAATTCAAAACCCGACGGAACAAGTTCTCTGGAAGTTTTAACCACTTGGCATAGAAAGAGTTTTTGACACGTTTCAATTTGTTGTTATTCTTTGAGTCAATTTTTGAGTTATTATTTTTGAGTTTGAGTTAGTTTGACCTTTCAAATGTTTTGGATGTTTGAGTTAAGAGACAATAACTCGGAATTAGGAAGTGCGTTCGATTTTTGAATCCTTTTATCTTAATAAAAACTTGATCTGTATTGTTTTTGAACTGAAAGCATTATAAAGCCGCCTAGCGACAACAAAACTCAATATTTCACGAACGCTCTCTACTTTTAAACGATGAAACTATGTAGGCTATGAAAATCATAAGAAAAAAACTTCTGTCAATATTTTTATTAGGCTTTTATTTTTCTAGCTAAACCGCAAAGATTTTGTGGAATATATATTAAAATTTGCATTTCTGTTTTGGTTTAAAACTGAATAGTTTTGTTTGTGTCACTCCAGGGCATGGTTCAAGTAATATAAAAATTAAACGTTCAAAGAAAAAAGGTCGTCGCCGTAAAAAACGTGTTCCACGTTGCGAAGAACTTTACACCGATAAAGATCGTGCTGCAGCTGTTAATATGGGATCACGCGATATCAAACAATCATTATCGTTAAAACTGAAACAAGATCGTTCCAAGGCACTCCAAATTCCAGAAGAAGCTGATCCTGGTACATTTCTTGCACTGGGTAATCATGAAATGAAATGCGGAGATGTTAAAATTGCTAAACAATTTTTGGATAAAGTAAGTCCATTTAAATTTTAAAGTTGTCCAATTTGAGATACATTGTACAAAATGGATTAAAACTCTAAAACACCTTATATAGGCCGCTCACACCGTTACCCACCCTCGTTACACCACCCCAAAAACTGGTACGCCTTAGGACATCGACTGGTTTGCACATTTGACCTATGATCACCGTGTAAATGTTATATTTAAAATACTCTTTTTTTGGTTTTCTTTCAGTCAATTTTATTGAACAGATCTGTACAATAAGATTCTGTTTCAGGCAATTAATATGAATGAACGAGATAAAAACGCATTGTTAGCACGCAGTAAATGTCATATATTAATGGGTAACGCTGAAAAAGCTTTAGAAGATGCTTCACGAGCTGTAACCTTAGCAAAAACTGATATTGAAGCAATTTATCAAAAAGCTGAAGCATTATATTATTTGGGACAATTTGAACATAGTTTAATGTATTATCATCGTGGTTTACGTATACGACCAGAGCTTTTTAAATTTCGTCAAGGTATACAAAAAGCACAAAAAGCTATCATTAATACAATTGGACCCGCTGTGAAATTGACACCATTGTTATATACAGATGATGTGAATAATAATATTACAAGGTATTATATAGAAATTATTTATAGGCGAGCTTAAAAGCTGAGTTTTGATTTAGAGATTATGCAGTATGCCGTATCTCTAATTCAGAGAAATTTGCTTAAGAACTAATCAAAGCCGATACAATGAATGTTAAAGCTTTAGATCTTTGTAACTCTGTAACAATGTGGTTGAGATTCTTGTGCCAAAGGATTCTCTTAAGACAGGAATTCCGACATGTATAACGTGAATTGATCGTTCGCCATTAATAGGCAAAGAGAAATAAATGTACCTATTAGAATCTTTACATGGCCAAAAGTTAATGTTCTTTTTTTAAAACTTTATGATTGATTTTTGCCTTATTTATTCAGTTTTTGAAAAAATGCTTCGAATAAAAGTTTTTTAATATAAATATTCGAACTTTTATTCGAAATTTATTTTTCCTAAACCGAATGAGAATAACGCACAAAACAACTATAAAATTTTGAAGAAAAAAATTGAATATTATACTCTATGTTACTCCCACAATTAAGAGAAATCTAACGACAATTTTTATGTTAAAATCCATCAAGATGTTTAGGCTACAGCGTGTCAAAGAAATAGACATGCCAAAGAAATGGACATACACACATGCACTCGAAAATCATTCATTACTCTCATTCGGGAGCAGTCGAATCAAAACATACAAACTCAGTGATAACTCAACATCGATTTTTGAAATTACATTTCAAATTTTTGCCCCTATACCTAGAACATTTGTTTGTATTTTATAAATACGTATTTCGACTACAATGTAGTCATCATCACTATGAATTAGCTAATCGTAACTATCTCTGGGATATGATTCGAATCTAAAACTACTGAAATCGGTACAAAACCCAACAGAATTAGATGCATACGAAAGTATCTACATATACAAATTGAGAAAACAGATAATGAATTTAGACAATGGCCCAATTCCAAATTCTGATTTAATAAAATTTAACCATTTTCAAAATAAAAATAAAATACCTGAATGTCAAGGTTAGCGTCGATACACTCATTTTAGTGACAAAACAAACGCCGCATAGTTACCAAAGAATACCGCCAATAAATAGGTGGGGCTCTACACCTAATCCGTTAGTCAGTCAACTCAAATAATTCTCAGGTCAGATTATACCCTCAGTCAATTCGTATAAAAGGACATAATTTTTTTAATGCCATTGTGAGACACGCACCAAATTAGCAACAAGCAACATATATCTGAATCCATATCCCAGAGATAGTTACGATTAGCTAATTCATACTGATGATGACTACATTGCAGTCGAAATACATATTTATAAAATACAAACAAAAGTTCCAGGAACAGGGACAAAAATTTGAAATGTAATTTCAAAAAACCTAGAGTTCTCTTTGATTATTTTAATAATCTTTATCGATTTTCGACATAATAATAAAAATTACAATCTATTTTTTTTATAGCAATATCGACCATAGTCCTTTGAATACAGCACCATCGAGACGAGCATCAAGTTGTAATCTCTCAACATCAACTCGAAAAGCCAGCCTATCACCGTCCTGCCGCATGAAATCAGCATCACAAGTCACATCAACTAAATCTTCAACATCAAATTTACTAAATACAAAGAGTCAACGAAAAAATTCCACAGGTACTCCTCCGCCCCAACGACAATGTTTAGGAGCTTTAGCAGTAGATAAAATGTATTTAGAAAAATTATTAAAAGATCCGCATATACGTTGTTTGAATAAAGAGAATAAGAATGTAATAACGAAAGCTGAAGAAGCTTTAATGTATTTAAATAGTCGTGAAAAATTTTGGACACAACAATTTCCACCGATTATCGGTAATTGTAGTTTTAGTAGTCGTAATATAATTAAACGAAATTCAACATCATTTGCTACAATTCCCAAATGAAAATTTGAAAAAGAAAATTTCTTTTAGTTTTTAGAAATAATTTCTGGTTACAACTTTGAAAATTTTATTTAAAGAAATAAATTGAGAATTGAGAAAAAAATTTATTAATTGTTGCTTTTATTATGTTATCTTTAGTTTAAATAACTTAGACCGAAAAATATTGAATAAATTTTTTTCAAAAACAATAACATTTATTGATTTTATTGCATGATACGTCGGCAAGTCCGACTAAAATATATAATAATTTCCCTTAACTCGTGACGAAGATGTATATTATTACAAATTCAAAAATATTTAAAACGAATAAAAATAAATTTTTCGCTTGTAAAAAGAATCCCTTCAAAATTTTACTAGATCCGAAAAATTTATCGATTTATTTTGATTTATCATGTACAACCAGCAGCCCAATGGTATGGAAATATTCCTGTAAATATTAGAGGCAAAAAAATGGCCACTAGATAAATTGAAGTGAAATTTATTTATAGCAACTTTACACAAGATAAATTTTTCTAAGCGTTTTTAATCCTTCCAGTAAACATAGTAGGTAGGCGTCTATACATAAACTTCACCAGTCCAAGTGGCCGAGCGTTCTAAGGCGCTACGTCTGCGCAGTATGCCTACTTAGAGGTTATGGGTTCGAATCCCGACATCGGCAATTTGTCAATTATTAAAAAAAAAAGGGGATTGGTTAAGGCTATGCTTGAGAAGGTTTTCTACAATTTCCTTCACGAACTCCAGATGAGTATCGGCATAGTTCCTATCATAGTCGGTTGCAGCCGCATATCGTACCAATTCCTAGTCTATACATAAAAATTCCTTCCACTCCACTCACATCCTCACATCCTTAGGCATCACAATGGATCTTATGGTCGAAGTGTAGCCCGTCCAGAACAGTCTCTACAATCTATTTATCTATCCATCTAAATCTCAGTTTCTCTTGAATGATTTTGCCCATTAACCAACTTGGCCAGTCAAATACCAATAGCATGTCGCATACAAAATTTCAATCCGACCTCAAAGATTAAAATTCTTTCCAATTTTTAAATTAATTCTTCTTTACTATCTCCTTGTGGTAGGCTCCTTGTGGTAGGTTAACGGGAAATTCCTAGTTTTTTTGATTGTGTACACAGAAAGTGTAACAATAAAAAGTTTGTAGTAGGTTTTCAGGATTTAATACGGTCGTGACTAAATGCGAGTCACAATAATTAAATGAATGTTGTTTTTAATTGAAATTTAATAAATTAATTTGCATACATACTTTAATAAACAACGTACGTAAAATCATTTACTACACCTCCATACAACAATTTATGTTTGTTGTCAATGACCTTTAATATTTGTAAGTCATTTGTAGTAAGAACTGTTGGCACATAGATGTCTAAACTATGTCTGAACCTCTCACTAGTTGTTGTTGGAAGACGACGACATCAAAGAATCAGCAGCGAACTCTAATTAATCAAAATTCACAAATCAGATGACATTTTGTGGAGTCCAAAAACTCAATCATAAAAGAATCAAAATTGTTTACCAAAATTCTTGTACATATTTTTGAACCATATTGTAACATCTGTTCTTTGCCGGTTCTATTTTTATAAAGTACCGTAGACCACTAACGCCGTTTTCGCATTTTGTTCTTCATCGAAAAATAAGCCATCAAAATTTTAGTCCCTTCCGTGATAACGGAGGTGAGAGAATTTACTATTCAATCGAAGTTAGTGATTAGGTGTAAACGCTCGTGAGCCACACAAAGTGATCAGATAAGGCTTGCAAACAAATTATTTTCTACATTTTAGCTCATTTAAACAAAAGGTTGTTTAAAAAAAAATTTTGTAATTTTATTATTTTCTACTTTTCAATTTCCCACCGCTTCCACTACTTCAAATATTTATCAACTATGCCACCAAATTTCTGTTTCAGGGAATATTTCCAAATATCATATAAATGGAACGATATTAAAAATATAGTTCAATACAATGTACAATCATTTCCCTTAAATCCTGACGAAGATGGCAGTCATAATTATTACTATCCAGATCATAAAATGGATGGTTTAAAATTCAAACATAAAATAGTAATCGAATGATAATTTTATGGACACAGAGCCTTAAACCAGAAAGGTGTATTATTGGTCATTGGAAATGCGACCTTATCTTTACTGGTTTATTGCTCTGTGACCAAAAAATTATTATTTAAAATTTGAATATGTACCAACCTCTCTTATTATCATGACAATAAAAATTCTGGCCGCCATTTTCGCTTGGATTTAAGGGAAATAATTGCACCATAATGCATTATAACCAGACCTGAGCCAAAAGTTTAGCTCAACTAGAACAAAATTTTGATTACAAAATTTTACCTACTCATTACAAACTATCAAAGTGCGTTAATTAAAAGCTTGCAATAAAAGTCATATTGGAATTATTGTTTAAATCTAGGGATCCAGTGTACAGCGCCTAAATTTGATAGTTCCAAAAGTAATTCAGCGATCTAGGCGGAGTATAATACATCTGTGAACATTGTCACAAGGTAAGTAAATTGTTTCAAATGCATTTATAAAAAGTACTGTGCATACAAACATTCATTCTCAATAATTATTTATTACAATAACTTTCGGATGTCATAATAGAAAGTTTTCTTCACATTTGCCAGAGTTAATATTCAAAATACGCACAATTTAAAAAAAAAAACAAATTCAATAAATAATATAGCTATTTTTTATTTATATACTTATTTTCAATAGGAAATAGCATAAATAAATTTGTAAACGATTATATTTTTTCTTTATTCCTTTTTTGGTATTGCTGCAATTAAGAACGGTATTTCCTAAAAAGTATATTACAAAACTAATTAAAGATGTCCAAGCATAAAACCGCTTTTCGATAGATTTGGCTCATTTTTTTCACAAGTTAAAAATAACGTAATAAATCCCGAATTCAGAATTTTTGACCGTTTTGAACTCGAGATAATTAATAGCAAAGTGATCATTCCCTCTCACTCTCTCTCATTAGAAGCATGGAAAACTTCATGCCCGTCCAACTATTATCTAATACTCGACAGAATTTAAAAAAAAATAGGATAGTAAGGATAAATATTTATTAAACAAATTTTAAAAAAATTGCGTTTTACCGTTTTGTTTTCGAAATATAAAAGTTTAAAATTATTTTTTATTTCAAAATTACAGTAATTTGTATATATGAATAGTGAATATATCTATGTGTTGTGTATGTGTGTATATGTATTTGTTCTGTAATAAAGCAAACCGGTTTTTTGCCCTGATTATAAAACAGTGCTGTGATTATATAAGACAATTACCTAGACAGTGCCCTGATTATATAAGACAATTACCTACTTCGTAGATAATTTTTAATTATTTTTAACTTCGAAAATGTACGTTCAGCTAAAGCAACAGTGACGGGAATTATTAAAAATAACATGAAGGCAGTGCAAATATCCGGAAAACTAGCTGACAAATCAAAATGTTCTATTAATAACAAATGTGCGAGCTACTACACAGAATGAAGCTTTTTTATACGACTTTCGAGACAAGCTCAGAGAGACAACAATTGTTCATGAAATTTGTCACTGTTATCTTCATCATGACGTTCGACCATAGCTTGTTAGAATTTTCGCATAAATAGTTATCAATCTGCTGCAATAGTTGACGCGGGAATTTGGTGGCCTCTGAGATAGGGGAGCCCGTTGATTGCTACCTGTAACATCCCCTATAGTTACGACACTGCTGATGATGACAAAAAACTTAAATTATATCCGATTCAAAATTATTACAAAGTAATAATACAAACAATTAATCAAAAAAAAAAAAGGTATTTTGTTTAAAGTACTAAAGGACACAAAGGTATCGCTGATTTTTCAAATATTTTCAATTGATTTGTACCGTATTCATTCGGTTTTCGAAAAAATGCTTCGAATAAAAGTTATCCATTATAAATATACTAATAATTTTTATTCAAAACATTTTCCCGAAAAACTGATTGAACAAGGTACAAATTAAGTAAAAAGTTTTGGAAAATGAGCGCTACTTTTGTGACCCTTAGTACGTGTATATATGTGAGTGTGGGTAGAAAGAAGTATGTGAATATATATATATATATATATATATATATAATATATATATATATATATAATATATATATATATAATATATATATATATATCTATGTACGCATTTTATTGACTATAATATATTTTAATGGATATATTTATAGTTTTGTTGTAAATAACTTTCACGAATATTTTTTTCTCATTGCGCGGCAATCATCATATTTCTTTTATTTCCGACAAGAATTAAAAGTAAAAATGTTGGTGTTTTTTTTTAGTTTTAAATAATTGACCTTCAATAAATTAAATGGATAGGTTTTTTTTTTAGGAATTTTTTTTTTTGTAATGTATATAAAAGAAATGTAGAAGAAATTTTTAAATAAAAAAAAATTACAATTTTAATTGATCGATTATCAGTGGTGGATATAAACTTTCTTTCCGAATTTAATTGGAAGATATGTGTTATGTTACCTTTAAAATGATAGATTCATAAGGACTTACACACTCGATACTGTAACACACAGTATACATTTGGGTAAGACGTTTCACACTTCTTCTTTGTTTATTCTAAGGTTACAAATCAACATTTAGCTAGGGTTATTTGAATAGCTAGAAATTAACAGCATATTCTCTTAATATCAGGCACAAACATAATTCGAACCCAAGATCTCTGGCTGTTCAGACCAGTGCGCTCTCAGCTGAGCTACCCAGATGCTATGGTAGGATGCGTATAATTTCTCACTATCTGATCGCAGTGGTAGTAGTGTTGTGGACACCGAAGCCTGACAAGTAGGCGGCGTTTCTAGGTCTTTTTCATCGATCCCTAAGATATTTATCCCCTCAATTCCTTCTATTCTCTAGCTCTGTGTTCATTGTCGAACCTACCCGTTTTCTGTGCGAATGACAGGACAGAGCTTCTCTTTAGTTATTTTACCCCACACTACCCCAAAACGGTTGAGCGAAAGTCTAGGTACCACCTCATTCTGGCTCTGTGAGAAGATTCTACCAGAAGGTGGAAGGGCATATCATCCACCGCATTACAGTCCGGACAATTCGCACTGCCCTCTTACCATATAAGAGATAGATGCCTCTTGAGCCTGTAGTGATCGGTAAACACCCCACCCAAAAGGTTTTTCTCTCTCCGGTTTTTGCCAATAAGCCGGGTTGACCTTGCGCGGCATTGTACCCAGCTATTATTTGTTTGACTTGTCTGCATCCTGTTGTAACTTTCCATTTTCTATTCATAGATTTATCCACCCATTCGGTAAGGCCAAGGTAATCTGTATTTTAGTTTTTCCGAGATGTGGTTTCGGTTCCTGAAATGGAGCAGTTCGTCGACCTTTTCATTGCCCTCAACCTCGCAGTGTTCTGGTACCCACACGAAGATGGCCTTTTTCGACCTTAACAGGTTCTCCAGTGATTCTGCCTATTCGAGAACTAGAGGAGATAAGCAATGGTAAATACGATAACTGTCTGTGTCCAATGAATTACTTAAAATTATTATTACCAAAAATTGTGTGAAAATTAGAAACCAATTTAGATTTTGCTAAATATATTGAATACCAAATAAATCGATATTCTTGAATTTTTTTCACAAAGCACGCCACTGTTTAAATAAAATAATGTATGTAATTCATCATTTAAGCAAAAAAAAAAAATTAAATGGATATATAAGTAGAGCCAAAACAATAACCATTTTTTATTTTTTGTTCTTTTTATAAACCGCAAAGAACCACACCTAATCTACTATTACACTCTGACAATACAAATTCCATTCCAAATAATGCGTTTAATTAACCGTTTTTCAATAAATATAATAAAATATTTTGTAAAAAAAAAAAAACACATTTCTTTATTATTTTTATGAATTACTTTCTTTACACGGGCAAATATTAAAACTACAGTCTTTATTTTTCTACAATCAGATTGTTTTGTAACAAGTCATCAAAACAAAATATACTATACAGATAACTTATATAGTTAAACAATCTACAGTAGGGCCTCGGTAATCCGGACCCCCGCTTGTTCGGTGATCGCTGTAATCCGGCCGGGCAATGGGGTTCGCGGGGGAGACGGGCGGATGTAGGTGCGGGCTGCCATGAGCCAATTCGTCGTCAGTCTTTTGTTTATCGCCTTTCGTGTAGTACATACAGTGTCAATTTAGCGCGCTCGCTAACATCATGGCGCCGCCACGTAAACATTCAACATTAACATTAAAAGACAAATTGCGGATTATAGAAATGTTAGATAAAGGTGACAGCTACCCTGTCATTGCTCGGAAGTTTGGTATAGGCAGGTCAACTGTAGGCGACATAAAGATACATTGAACATGTACATTTTTGTCTTTATGCTTTAATTTAAAAATTGATTAAAGAAACTAAGGTTAAACATGTGTTTTATTACCATTAAATATGGCAAACTATAATCCGGACGCCTCGATAATCCGGAAAGGGTCTTGTTTTTCCTCTCCGGATTAACGAGGCCCTACTGTAGTTGTTGAAAACTTAAGACTGTAGATTACATGGCCCAGTAAAATAGTACCAAAAATAAGCTTATCTCTTAAAAGAAATAAAGATTTTCTAATGGAATTCTCTTCGTTTATATTAATTCCTGTATACACTTGAGGGACGTAGGGCCGCAACAAATGCCTTCCACCGTACTCGATTCTGGGTCATTTGCTTTATTTCTCTCCAGGTTTTTCCTTCTTCTTCTATCTCTTTTTCGACTGACCTCTTCCAGGTTATCTTGGGTCTTCCACGTTTTCTGCTTCCTTGGGGGTTCCAGTCTAGGGCTTGTCTGCTGATGGTATTACATGGCCTTCATAAGGTGTGACCTATCCAACCAAACTTTCTTTTCTTTATTGTTTCGTTGATAGAGCTTTAGCTTGCTCTCCTCATCAATTCCTCGTTCGTAATTCTTTCTGGCCAGTGTATGTTGAAGATTGCTCTTCGTTTAGGCACAATGAAAAAGTCGCGAAAATAAGTTTTTCTCAAATGTCTTGAAAAACTATTGGTTTTACGTTACCAGAGGTTCTTGTTTAATTTGTTTTTTTTAGTTCTCGAAATATACGACAGAGAAAAGTTGGGCGAACGGTGCATTTAGTAGTAGTAGTAGTAGCGGAGGGGAGGTCCAAGCCTCGTAAGTAGCCTTTCTAGACCTTTTTTACAGACCTCTAAAGGACAAAGAATTTGTAGAAATTGGTATATTGAGCGACTGAAACTTTGATAGGAACTATGTCGGTATTCATCTGGAGTTTGTGAAAGGAAACTGCAGAAAACCTCCACAACCGCATAGCCGGTGTTACTTTCAATCGTGTCCATACGCCAACAGTTTAGTCAATTAACCGCCCCATTAATTTCTTTTTTTAAATTAATTTAATTGACAAATTGCCGCCGTTGGGAATCGAACCATCAACTACCCAGTTCCAAGCAGAGCATCTTTAACAGCTTGACCACTCGTACTGGTGAACGGTCCATTAAACTGAGTTTAAAAAGGGGTAAAATGTGTCTTCCAATACGTTCAGTTTTATGCTGACCCGTAAGATTACAATAAAATGCTAGAGACAGCGTACTGTTTAATAGTTTACGAGATATTTGCGACTAACTGATTTTCGCAACCTGTAGCCTTCAATGACTTTTTTCGCAAGCTCGATATCGTTATGGACTTTTTGCCATGCATTTATAGTGAATGCTAAAACGAAGATAATTCCTTTTCAAGAGATAAAAATACTATTTGATTGGGCCAAACTTATTTCTCAAGCAACAAAAATAATTAAAGTCAATTTTATTTTTACTATTTCACTTCAAAAAAAAAAAAAAACAACTTTCATTTATTTCTATTCCTAAGTAAAAATTTAAATAATAAATATTTAAATAATAATTGTATTTATATTTGTATTTTATTTATTTATTTTTTTGTGAATTTATTTATTTATTTTTATAATTAGTTGGAGAATTATTATCAGTAAATAAATACGCATTTTAAAAATTTGTAATTTCTTTTATTTTCCATTTTTTTATACAGGTGGATGACTCACGAAAGTCCTCCGAGGACTGCCAAGGATTCTATCAAATTTTAGTCTTAAATGGAGTTTAATGTAAATAAGCGATGACACTTTTACGTCTAAGTTGGAATTACAAGAAAAATTATTTATAAAATTATATAAATTAGTGTATCTCGGGTACAAAATGGAAACTTTTTTTTAAAATTAGTTTAAAAATCAATATTCTTTACCCTCTTAAGTTTATTCAAAAAACTTAAGCGCCCCAATCTTTTATTAATAGTCTCATAATGGTGACTCTGGAAAAAGTTTTTAATCATAGTATCCTAAACCAAATATTTTCGTTTCGATTTTACGGAAAATATTTTTGCATGGTTATTTCGAGCAAAACATTACAAAAACTATAAAGCTATACCTACCTTAAAGATTAAAGATCTCGACAATAATTTTCAGTATCATCATTTATATAATAAAAATAAATCTTTTTTAAAATAACAATAACAACTTTTATTGAAAACCTTTTGTTCTTCTGACTCCGGTAAGATATTTTTTGTAGAGTTTTTTTTATTGTTATTTAAATTGTCGGTAATAAATAAACACTTGTTAAATAAACCTGCCGCATGCCATTTCTGTTTGAATTATATAAAATACGAACGAATTTCTGTGCTCTCGCTATTCAAATATTCACAACAAAAATCTCTAGTCAGAGCAGTTAGGTTATTGAGTTGTTAACAAAAAAAATTTATATGTATATTATGATGATCCAAGCAATGAGATGTTATAGTGGCCAGCGGTGATATAATCTGGGTCACCTTAACCCACTTTTATTGTAATAATTCTGACAGTAATAGTATTAACTTTTTTTTTTGTTTGTTTTTAAAATCAGTACAATAAAATGTATATAAGAGATATGGAGATGATATGGCAATGTTTTTGCTTTTTAAAAAAGATATCTCTGAAATATCTTTGAAACAAAAATTACTGCACTTAATAGAAAATTTGAAGTTGAAAGGGATATAAGAAGTTTACAGACATTTATTATACAATTGGGAAAAATGCCGTAAAAAACTAATTAAAGTTTGTACATGGTAATTACGTTTGAACGTTTCATCAACCATTTTAGGGTTCTGTATCAAAATGGTAAAACGATGGAACCTTTATGATGTGACTTCGTCTATCAGTCCATCCGACCGTCTGTCTCAGTGCTTATGAGAACAAGTGTTAATGGTATCTATTTGAAATTTGGTATGGTTGAACTTGAGTGGAATGCTAAACACCGTGAAAATACTGCTTCGGAATGCATACAAGAGACTGTCTTTCGATGCACTGAACCTGAACTGGATACAGCTGCGGAAGGTGACCGGATTCATAACGGATCCCTTATTTACCGATTGTGTGGCGAGGAGGTAGAAACATCCAGCTACATTATTTTTAACTGCGAATCTCTAGATTACAGCAGATTCAAGATATTCGGTACATCTCAACCGGAATATATGAACCTTCAGGAGAACCTGATCATCGCAGAAAAACAATTCTGTACGTTTTAAGGCATGTGTGGAGTATTTGGGCCGTGCTCTGCGGTTAGATCGCTTCCCTCAATTTCGAAATATTGCATCCGCTGTTTGAAAATTAATGTATATTTTACCATGAGAAAAACTACATATCTTAGACCTAATCCCTCTAAAATTTAGAAACTATATCCTAGTTTTTCATAGAAAACTCAAAATGTATTAAAATTTCTAAAATAAAAATGAATTGGTGGAAATTTGTAGATCATAAAATTTCCTACACAAAACGTATGCTTAATAAAACGCGTCAAAATTACCGCCAAAAAAAAACCATAGACCGTAAAAGGTAGGACAGTTTTTGGTGTTATTAACAAATGATTTAAATTGTTAACTATTTCAACGAATCGTCTAATAAACGAAAAAATAATAATATTTATGGGAATATTTGCAAGTTCTAATTTAATTATAATTAGTAATATATTCGAAAACTCACCACTGTAGCTCTTTTCGTTCAAAAGTTACAGTACCTGAAAAAACCGTCTAAATTAAGGATAAGTAATAGCACTGTAAGTACGAAGGTGAAAAGCCCCTTAAATTCGGCCTTGCGCATATCCGTGCTCTAGATATTACAATTATCAACAATAGTATTTAATATTTCTTATGATTCCTTTCTATGACAAAATTCAAATTTTTATTGAACGATTGTCGCTATGACATCTATCGGTGATTTATGAAACCATTCGTACAAATCATTTCGTTTTGTTTACATATGACGATACATTTGTTAACTGATAATTTTAAGCATAATTTTTTATGTAAAATAATACAAATTATGTGAAGAATATCTACTTAACAGTTCCTTCCTAGATTTGTTTCCAATGCCAGAAATTCTATTTCCGTTTCGGGTACATTTGGAAGTTAAAACAAATCTATTTAAGTAAAGAAGATGAAACTATTAATACAGTAAGTGAACACTTCTGAAATCGTTTTTTAAGTACAAAAGAGTCACGATTTTATGTACCAAAAATCACGATTAATAAATTTATTTACATTTGCAAAATAGTGAAAGATATATTGAGAAAAATCAATCGTTTTTTTTTTGTTGAAAAGTTCATTCAAAAACTAATAAAAAATAATTGGTTTTATTATAGCCAAATTAATAATTCCTTGGTATCGCAAGATAAGTGCTTTTTTAAAAATCGTGCACTTGAAAAAAAATTTAATTTTTAATTCAAAATTTAATTTATAGTATGGTAGACCGGATTTTAATAAACTATTTTAAATATATTTCAAAAAACAGTTTTTAAACTCTTATTTGTCTCAATTAATCGCTTCACGATATCACAGTATAAATTCCGTGTGATTTTAAGAAAAAACTTTTTACAAAAATATTAGTACCAACTTCAAAAAGAGGGAATTATTTTTAAAACAATCGTCCAAATGTCCATAGCAAAACATTATTAGGTTCTGGATTTTATATCCTTCTCGAGGACACACGTACTATTTTTCGAAGTGGCAGGTTAAAGAGAATTCTGGTACTTAAAAATAAGCCTTATAAAATTGTTTTCAAACAAGATTCTTTTTTCCAAATTTTTACCTAAAATTGAATTAAATTACTTGACTAACCAATTTTAAAAATATGAATTAACATGAAACAGCGGCCAATCTTCGTTTAAATACACACCCTAGTTTTTACGAACTATGGATAATTTTGGATTCAACTTCACAGGTGTTTTCAAACCACGGGTATATTTGTAGGAAATGTCATCAAATTTTTATTGAATACATTTTTTTGGAATCATTCTGGACGTATATTGATGTCAGACAAGTGAATTGGCAAAATTGGTCCATGCTTACTCTCCGTAGGAAGGGAGTGGGGTTGTAATATCTACCTGTCAAACCGTATATAGACATAAAATATTTCTCTTTATAAAATAAACAACTTTAATTTGTAATTTTTTTTCATAAACTGAATAAGTTTGCCAGAATTTAAGCTCAAACATCTGTGGGGACTGTTGATTACAAAATCATATATGCTTTTTACACTACTATGTATTTTTATACATCTGCGCTTGACTTAAAAGTAAACTAAGTAAATAGTTCACGCATTGACATAAATTTAACTTGTCAGTTAATCTAAATCTAAATTTAAGTAAACACTAATCACATCCGTTGGTATAATATAACCGAAAATCAACCATACAATGGATACATTGACGCAATTTTACAAAAAAAAACCATGAAAAATAATTATTTTGTAAAATAACAGAATGAGGGCATTCCCGTACGAATAAAAATATATGTGAACAAAGAAATATAATACACTTACTAAGTAATTTTCCGCACCATTGGCCCTCGCACCATCCTAAAGATCTATCTATGATTCGAATCCTAGTGGTTTCATTATCTTTCTTCACCTTTTGTTTATTTAAATATTAATATAATTTAATTATTTCATCTGTTACGATTCAGAGAACAGAAATTACATCAGACAGAGATACCAACTTTCAAAAAATGGAGAAATATTTACAAACAAAACATTAAAAAAAAAAAACCTTAAAATTTACTCTCAAACTTTCTTTGACTACGTCATACAATATAAAGAAATGTATTTTTACAATAACAATACAATTATGATGATGGAAAAAAAAAACATCACATTGCGAAAAATTTCAATAATGCATACTCACATAAAATTCTGTACATCGCTCATACTTACGAATGTAAAAGTACTTTCAATTTTTATACCCAGTATATTTGTAAATATACAAGGTATATTAAGTTTAGTTCTGACTTTGTAGCGCTTGAAAATATTTATCGCAGAAAAAAATTTTTATTATAGGTGTTCATAAAATTACCTAATTAATCCATTTCCGCATGTCCGTCCTTCTATCTGTCCGTCTGTCTGCCCGTGAAGCCGATAGCTCAAAAACGAATAGAGATAACAAGCTTTTTTTGTGTGTTCTAGAGCAAAAAAGTAAGGTCAAGTGTCCCAGGGGGAAAAATTTATATCTTTGAAACCGTAAGAGATAGAAAAGAAATTTGTTGACGAGAAATCTTCTTCTCTTTAAAATAAACAACTTTTGTTTGAAAAATTTGTTCAAAAAACATTTTTCTCAATAGTTTTCTCATAATTTGTGCTCAAAGTTGAATATGAGAAATCCAATTGATAGGTGAACGAAGGCACGCATGTATACATGTACAAAGTATCCATACATACTATTTTTATACCCAGTATATTTGTAAATATACAAGGTATATTAAGTTTAGTTCCGATTTTGTAATGCTTGAAAATATTAATCGCAGAAAAATTTTTATAAATATCTTATAAACTTTGAATTTGAAGAATTGTTCAAACATTGATATACAAACTACTATATACTGGGTATTCAAACAATTAACTCAGTTAGTTGTTACAGTATTTGTTTTAAATGTATGTTTATTTATTTTTATTTTTCAAGAAACTTCTTCGTCTCCTTTGTATTCTCTGGCTATTATTTGTAAATTAAATATATAAATTTCTTTTATATGTATATATTCATATTCAAATAAATAAATAAATAAATAAAATTATTATTAAAGAATAATGACATTGAATTTTTGATTAATTCAAACAAAATTTACATTTTTTTTTGCATAAATTTATATATAGCGATTTTTTTGCTTCCTATAATTTATAGTTAATTATATAAATATTTATAATGTGCGGGACTATCACATACAATCATAATTGTTTAAAGCAAATTATAATAAAATTAATTTTAATATTTTAATAAAAAATATATAGAGCAATAAATATACGGAGTATATATAATTGAATCTAACTATAATGTTGTACAAGTTGATTTGTTTGATTTAATCAAAAATATTTTAAAATATTAAAAAATTAAAGCTGATCTTGTTACCATAATCACTATAATAATATTAAGAAATGACCTGAGGGCTGGACTTACAAAATGTGGCTGACTATTGTGTGCAACGAAAGAGTAATCTATTTATTTACATTCAGTAATCAATCATATATATTTTAATTATTCTATGTCAAATATTTATTTTTTTGTTAAATTTTGACAGTTTCAAATGTCCAATTTTTATTTTTTTTAAATTTATTTACAAATTTAAAATTTATTTATTTTCAAATTATTTTTAGTACTGGTATTTCTATAGAAACTATAAACTATATTAGATATCTGGTGTAGCTATAACTTTAGAACGGTCGGAAAACAGCTATAACTTTGGAACGGTTTGTTATTTTGAAGTTCTTATCTGTTTTCTGGACACGTAAGGAAAATTTATCTAGAGTCTTCTCTCATCATTATTTCGCTATCTCCTATAGTTTTCTCCAAATAATTCGGAAAAGCACACAATATATTTCCCATTTATATATAGAGAATATACTACGGCACACTAAAACTGGTTTGTTGTTTGGCCACCAGGCATCGTGGCAAAAATCGTCAGTTATAAATAGAGAAAACGTTTATGGCAGAAGATTTAGTGCAAAAATTCAAAAGAATTTATGAATGTACACGCTTTTTTTTATACAATTGATGATAGTTTAATATAAGTAACGAAAAATTAAAAAAAACCAAACCTTTTTTGTTAACAAGCCCAAATGTCCGTGCGGCTAAACGCTCTCTACTTGAAAGGTTACTGCTTTGATTCCAAACGGTGACAGTTTTTCAATTAAAATCAATAGGGCAGTTAATTGACTAAATCGTCGCTGTATGCAGTTTCCGTTCACAAACTCCAGATGAATATCGGCATACTTCCTATCAAAGTCGGCTGCGCCCGCATAACCTACCAATTTCTAGTCTGCATAAAATTCCTTGTCTTCCACTCATATCATTAATATAAGATTAAAAATTAAATAAAGGTAAAAAATAATGATATGAGTGGCTTCTGTTATTGACCATGAGTTTCAGAAATGGAGATAAAACCCCTTTTTTATTACATATCATAATGCTGGATATAAAATTATTGTGATCTAGTTTTGTAGCCTGATGATGGGAATAAGAAACCGAAACTATCGCTATATATAATTAAAATTATCTCCACTCAGAGAAGTATAAAAAATATTATCAGAATTCAAAGATAATATAAAATTTTAATTATATTATGTAAAGTGGGCGGGAATGGTTCCAACGTTATTATTACCTACAGATTACATTATGCCAAAAATTATATATCTACTAACATATAGAGATTAAGGAGTGGAGAATTCTAGAAATCTACTTGATCATTTAAAATTAAATCGCAATTAATATTGTAATATTTTCAAATAACGAGAGACACAATTTATTTTAAAGAAAAGGCATGCTCGAACTTTGTCCACTTTCCAATTTTATTCAATTAAAAACCAAATAATAATATCATAAAATGAAAAATAAATATTTCTATGTATAACTATTTATAAAAAATAATTATGCTAAATATTATTTATTAATCGTTAAAAATAACCTATACGAGTATATATCATTCTTATCCTAATAATGTCATTAATTTGAAAATAAATAATCAATAAATATGTATCGATATAGATATAATTACATTAGATTTTTATTTTCTTTATAACTTCCTTCTGCTCTAAATAACTGTGCAACAATTCATTTGAATCGAAGAGGATATTTATCAATTAAGAAATAATATCATTATATATATATTTTTTTTAAATTTAATATACGTTTTATTTTTATTTTTTTTATATTATTTTACTAAACGAAAGTTATAAGAATTAACTTTCAAGTTTTAAATCAGTTTTTTTTTTTTTTTAAATGCTCTTAATATTTTATTAAGAGTTTTATTCAATTGATATGGTTTTTTTTATATTCAATTATTATAATTATGTATTTTAATAAATATTTTGAATTATTTATTTATATGTACTCATTTGCATTGAATCTTATAAATTCAATAAATTCTTATTCTTGAATCGAGTGTTAATCGAGTGAATAATAAGTATAAGTACCTACCCATCTTCAAGATATCAATTACATCTCATTGTGTATTGCTCTATCGAGACTTAAAATACTTATTTCGTTCCAATTATTTTTTAATTAGTTATGAAATCGATTAATTCTGTTTCGCAATTACCTGTATTTCTAGCTTATTCAATATATGTCGATCAATCATTTTATCTCTAAAAAATCACAAATTCATTTAAATGTATACATAGCTTTTAGTTTTTGTGATTTATTATCACTAAAAAATCACAAAAGCATGACTTTTTTTAAAATATATAATATTTCAAGCGGGGACCGTAAAAACACGCCCATTTACTTAGACGATGAACTAGGAATAGGTATAGACTAGGAATTGGTAGGATATGCGGCTACAGCCGACTATGATAGGAACTATGCCGATATTCATCTGGAGTTCGTGAAAGAAACTGCAGAAAACCTTCTCAAGCATAGCCGGTTACTTCGTTCTTGTCCATACGCCGACAGTTTAGTCAATTAACCACCGCCTTTTTATTTTTCTTAATAATTCCAAGTAGGCATACTGCGCAGATATAACGCCTTAGACCGCTTAGCCACTTGGACTGGTTCAGAAAAGAAAGTACATTTAGTGAGTCCAATCACTTGCCTAGTGACCCAAAGTCCTTAAATGATACGTCGATGCAGTAAGTCATGAATTTCATATGGTTCACTTTGTAAACTTAAAACTTACTTTTTTTCAATTTTATACAAACCACTTTTGAATATGATACTCAACTTTGACACCCTACTTCCTACTTTCAAGTTCACTTTTAATAAATTCCAAAGTACCTGCCTAATTTATTCATTAGAAAACATAAGTATAGAGTATCTAAAGTCAATATAATCGAAGCCGGATCTATCGAGAAACTTCACTTTTGCCCTAGGTGAAATTTTAAATAATTGTCACTGTTGCAAATTCTGCGTACTGTCAAGAAATACAAATTATCAAGCGATTACATGTGAAAATCGATCAATTGTTTATTCAATTGAGCCCAGAAGTTACCAAATTTTTTTGAGACTCTGACCGAAGTGAAGATGGGGCTATTACAATGTATATTATATATTACCGTTTAATATTTTCAATATTGGACTCAATAAATGAAAAATTTCAAGTAATCAAGCATCTGGGGTTGACATACAAATACATGAATCCTCGTGAATTCTACGACCGCGGACCACAGTTTGGTGGTGACCGCGCACCATTGAGGGAGACAATGAAAAGAGTTAGAGGTATATCTTATATGTATAAGATATAGGGAACCGGTCCTCCACTGTATTTCTTCACCTGACTCGCTTGCGGAATATTAATTTAAGCTCTCGCCAGCTTTTGCCAATTGGCCTCATCGCCTGGACTATTCATTTCTGGACTATTCATCGCCTGGTGATTTGGGTCGTCCTTTGTTACGTTGACCTAGCGGGTTCCAATCAAGCGCCTCTTTAACGCAATTATTTTCATTTACGTTCTTAATTTGTGAATATGTATCTTTTTCAAAGGTATATTTTGATTTATCCAATTTCTATTGTTGCCTTTTGACAATATTTCCGCGTGAGTGAAAATATCTCAGGCGTGTGAAAATGATATAAAACTAATAGAATACATAAAATGGGTTTATCTACAAAATAACTATTTATTTATTAAAATTAATAAATAAATAAATAAATCAAATACTTAAAAGTATTAATTAACTATTACAAAATTAATAATTGAATTACCTATGTGTATAATAATGAATGCATACCATACATACATACAGTAAGAGTTTATGTCTTAATAACGATGATTAAAAATTATCTTCATTGAATATCTATCTATCTATATATCTGTTGAATTGTGTAAACTACCGTAAATAATAAAATGTATAGAAACTAATTGACCACGTCTGTCTGTCTGTCTGTAGTGAGTTTTTATTGTAATTATTAAGTCCATTCAACTTTAAACTTTCATTTTTCCTGGATTTCAAACATTTTCAAGTAAATCATAATATTACTGCACTTTTATAGTTATTCAGTATTACACATGTGGTAATAGCATATGTTTAAGTAGAATAATTACCAACTGTTGTTGAATAACTAAATGTTCATGCAAAGCTAAGATCTTTAGCTTATTGTTCTAAGTACGCCAACCAAAATAATTAATAAAGAAACAAATTCATTATAAATTATAATGTCGGTTCAATAATCGCTTTTATTCTTTACGCTATTCAATTGAAAGGTAAAGAATCGGATATTAAACGAAATTTGTCTCATTAGCAAACCTGATTTTAATATGTATAATATGATCCAGAAACGTATTTGAGTCGTAAGTTAACAGCCAGCTACAATTATCAATCCTATCCTACCCTATCCTGGTGGGACACTTGGAAAGAATGCCAAATGAAAGAGATGCAGAAAAGATCTACAACAACAACTCAGAAAGCTCAAGACAAGTTAGACGACCAAGACTATGTTGGTTAAACGATGTTATACTGGATCTACACCGAATTGGATTTGGTAAGCCAAAGCCCAGGATAGAAAGGACTGGAAGACCCTTTTAAGTGAGGGCAAGTGAGGCCACTTAACTCTGTAACGGCTGAACCGATTTTCTTGAAATTCTTGTATAGTTACTTACAGTCTTCGACATAAGGCATAGGGTACTTTTCTTCCCGGAAAAACGTATATAAAGTCTTTTTTAGAAAGTACAGTATCCGGAGTGGATTCAGGGATGTCCCCTGTGGACACTTAATAAGCATTCAGGCATCTGATTCTCTGGACATCGAGGCATCTAATTATCCTGTATTTAAGAGCAGTATACAGTCTGTCAACAAGGAGTCGGACTTTTTTCTGGCTCCTTGCAAAATCTACAGCTACTGTCTTCTAATACCAGCTTCCGATGATGTTTTTCGTTAAAATTTGCGAGAGGATTTTCGGCTTGCATCAGTCCTGGAAGACATTCAAAGCGAAGGTTTTTTCTTTAATTTTCCTGAGATCTTTAGATGTGATCTCCAAAACTACAGACTGACTCTGTAAGGATGTCAATATTTCATTTCTTTCCAGGTCGTGCGATACCTCTTTGTCCTCAACCCCTTAACAATGAAGTAGTATATCGCTATGAAATCATCCAAGGAATTCTTAAAGTGCGATTTCATGCTGACAATTGACGCTGATTTCCAGTGTCAAATTTGGCCACGTGGTATAATTTCGACCGAAGCGCCATCTGGATAAAAAGCAGCCCTTAAAACTAAAAATATTTTAGTTTTAACGCTGGTGTCATTTATTTGACGCTGAAAATGTGAAATCGATATATTATTTACAATTACAATAACTATGAGTTGTTGGTCCAAAAAGATTAAGGAATAACATAGATCGATAATTCGACTTTCGCTGACGCTGCTTTTTACCCAGATGGCGCTTCGGTCAAAATTATACCACGTGACCACATTTGACGCTGGAAAACAGCGTAAAGCGTCAGCATGAAATCACACCTTTATTCAATATTTTTCACATTTTTTCAATTGTTTGTGTACAGTTTTTTAATTTCTTTGTTTCAGTTTCTTAATTTCACGTCCTAGCCATAACATCATCTAAACATACCTACAATATTTTTCGCGTTTATTTCATATCTTCATTTATATTTGTACAATTTTTTTTTTTTTAATTATAATTTTGGAATAAAATTAAATAAGAAATAATTATTTCCTCGGGTCAAATGTAAACATAATTAGTAAAAAAATTAAACATAAATTATTGTTCCACTTATACATATGAGTGTATATCAATTAATAAAATATTATTAATTACACTTGATACACTTTATTTTTGATAAATAACCTTTAGGCACTAAACTGTATGCCTAACATCTTTTATATAGTTTAACTATAACCGTGATCTAAGAGCGCATAAATAAATCAGGTATATATTTGTAATTAGTATTCTTACAAACATCCAATAAGAATAAATTTATGAACTAAAATTTGTTTTCAATGATCCGTAGATTAAAATCACTCACCAAATGTTACCAATTTGACAGTCTTTCAAACTCTAATTTGAATGGATTTTGCGGTGTGCTATGATTTTTGCATATTGAAATACAGAACAAATATTTTACATTATAGAACGAAAGATGAATGATCGTTATGATTTTAGTAAATACCTACACCGCCTGCTCATACATTGGAACATTTGACTATACAGTTGAAATTAGATACAGGAATGTCTTCATCATTATTACTCCATAGAATATTCGAATTACGAACCACATTATCAATAATATCATTTTGAAGTGAAGCTGGTTCTGTTCTACCATGATAAAATGTAGAAAAATTGGTTTTAGATACAATACATACTTTTTCTATTGTAGTTTTTCACTACTACCTATATCATTTTATTAAACTTTTGTGTCTTAATAGTAGTGTTGACCTTATTTAATTTAATTTTATTAAATTATCTAAAAAGAAATATAACTTCTTATGTGCGTACATAAGTACACACACACTTTTTTTCCCTATATTAATGGAAAATTTCAAAATCGTTTGTCAATTGTCAATCGAGTGAAATATTTAGAAGTACTCAAAAAAAAAATTAAAAAATGTTTGCGAAATTTTTTTGCTTGAGATAGCTGAAAATAATAACCTATTTAGACAGATATTTTCAGTGGAGGGTGTATTTAAAGATTGTTCTATGGGCCACAAAAATAGCTTTCTTTTTTAGAAAAATTTCATAGTTGTTTTATGCCTTAATCAATCGGTGTTTTAGAAAATGTTTCGAATAATTATTAATAACTGTTGTAATTAATAACTTTTAGTCGAAGCATTTTTTTCGAAAACCGAATGAATAAGACACAATTCAAACATAAAATTTTGAAAAAAGAACGCTTCTTTTGAGGCTATGTGTACAATAAAATATAAAATGTTACCATTTTTTGAAATTAAATGCTTGATATGAAAAATCATACACATCTAGGGATGGGAATCGACCCACGACCTTCGGCATTCTAGAGTATTGGTCGAGCATAGTAGAGCATTGGTCTAGAATGCCAGAGGTGGGTTCGATCCCGATGGCTAGATGTGTATGATTTTTCATATCAAGCATTTGATGTCAAAAAATGGTATCAAGGTTCAGACATATTACTTAAATGTCAAAGTAAGTAAACGCTAGTCGCTTCCGTTGGTATAATATAACCGAAAGGCAACCATACTAACAATGGAAATAAATAGACGCTAGTTTACAAAAAACAATTTAAAATGTTATTTTTACATAATTTTTTTTTAAAACAAATTTTTGTCTGCGGAATCTTTAATACAAATGTGATTTACTCATTTGTGTTTTTCGTAATAAATATCACAAATTTTATAATTTAGACATATTTATTTGCATAAAATTAAAATTGAACAATATTTATAGATATTTATTCATACCAATTACTGTTTTCATTTCAATTGAAACATTCATTGCAAACGGGTTTTAAATAAATCTATAAAATAATATACCTCTATATATATATATATATATATATTCAAATAATAAAATTAATTTAAAATATATCACATATTTATGATAGGTAACTACTATTGATACAAGGACAAATTGTATCTTCTCATTAAATTATTTTATTACCTATACATACACTCCCGTTCATAAGAATTGAACCAATGGAAACATTCTATATAGATAGATTGTAGAGGCTGCCCTGAATGGGCTACACTTCGACCATAAGGTCCATTATGATGCCTAAGGATGTGAGAATATGAGTGGAATGGAGGGAATTTTTGTGTATAGATTATGAATTGGTAAGATATGCGTCTGCAGCCAACTATGATAGGAACTATGCCGATATTCGCCTGGAGTTCGTGAAGGAAACTGCAGAAAACCGTCTCAAGCATAGCCGGTTACTTCGTTCTTGTCCATACGCCGACAGTTTAGTCAATTAACCACCCCCTTTTTTTTTCTTAATAATTAACAAACTGCCGATGTCGGGAATCGAACCCATAATCTCCCAGTTTCCAAGCACTTGGACTGGTTAAAACATTCTAAGTGTTATTGTATGTAATGTACATAGTAATATATACGCTTAGAATTTGACTTACTGGTGGTTCAATTTTTATGAACGGGAGTCTATGTATACTGTAAAAAAATATATCACATGATTACTACTCGTATATTTGTATATGTAATTGATAAATTTTATTTTGAAAGTGAACTCAATTAAAATTATTATAGATGTCTATTTTGAATAAGATGATCATTTTTCAAATCAAGGATTATTTTAAAATATAATTAAATTCTAAAGATAATAAGGTTACTAAATCGAATTATATCCACTCAGGTGAATCAATCGAAGATTGAATTAAAATAGAGATTAAAATAATCAATAAAAACTCTGGGTCTAGGTTTTATGAAATAGTAAATTGAATGAAGAGTAATTTCAATAAAATTTATTATATTTTAATTTATTTTATTATCAATTTTTTATTTTTGTCTATTGATTTCGATTTTCTATCAGTATTTCTAATTGTCAAAGAGTAAATTACGACTAACTTATTTCTACTGATAATGACTACTTTGTAGTCGAAATATGTATTTATAATACAAAAACTGATCTAGGTATTGGAGCGAATTTGAAATTTTATTGATCAAAGATGATTTTAACGATCAATAATATACAGATCAGCAAGATGTAATCATTGCCGTGTGATTTATGAATGAAAAAGTCTATTTTTAAAACAATTATTAATAATAATATATTGATTTTGTTTAATATTTATTATTGAATAAATTAAATTGTAATGAATATTTATGAAACCTTCTAAGCTGTACAATTATCTCTTGAAAGATCAAGGAAATTTTTTTATTGCTACTTGAACTATTATTGTTTAGCAATAAAAATTACTTGTGACTAAAAAATGTATGTAAATATTAATTTAATTTTAATATCATCATTTATTTAAATGTAAATAAAAATTACCGTAATTGAGCATGATGAAAAATACATAAAAATATTAATAGTAATAAGTTCAGATCAATTATAAGGTCAGTTATTGCAATATCTTATTAAATTTGTATGCTAATAGCATTCTACAAGATCTTAAAAATATCCTGTTTTCTATAGAATCGATTATTCAAGAAAATTGTATCCCAATATTATCAATGCACAAAAAATGCACTAAAAAGTAAAAAAATAATTGCATATTCTTGTGCCAATTTAAGTTCACCTAAGCAAAAATTTTTAAATATATATGTACAATTATTGTTATTTTTGGAGTCGGTGTCAGCATAGAGAAATTCACATAACTTTTGGACACCGCCTCCAAAAATAATAAAATTGGCACAAGAATATACAATTATTTTTTTACTTTTTAGTGCATTTTTTGTTATAGAATATTTGATTTTTGAAGTTGGGTTTCCATTTTGTTAAAATAGGGTTTATTTCTCGCTTTTTAGTGACTTTGAAGTTCTATAACTGATTTTATTTGTCTAAATATGGGTAGACCTACTAAACGACCTACTAATTTTTCGTGCATTTTTTTATAACACTTTTTTTTTTATCCGTTTTTTTTTTTTTTAATTTTTAGTGCATTTTTTTATAACAGATTTTCAGTTTTTTTACATGCATTTTGTTTTTTTCTTGTAAAAATTTTTTTTTGTAAAAAATTTTTTTGAAGACGGTTTTTAAAAAAAATTTCTTATTTTCCCATTATAAATAAGTATACCCTTTAAAAAAAAAAAATTTGCAAAAATCGGTTATCACATGTAAAATGAGGATTTTCCTCGATTTCCAGGGGATCCCTGGATTTAAAGGGTTTGTTTTAAATCAAACCCTTTAAAACTAAAACAAAAAATTCAAAATCGGTTCATAAATGACGGAGTTCTGAGGTGACAAACATTAAAAAATAAATAAAAAAATACAGACTAATTGAGAACCATCCTCCTTTTTGAAGTCGGGTTAAAAAAAACAATAACAAAACTATATCATTAATTCGATTTAACTACCGCAAAAAAAAAACGAGTAAATATTTGATATCTTTAATGGTTTGAACCTGATGGATGGTTCTTCTACATATTTTATTTCTCATCTGCACAATGTAATTTATAATAATTACATTGCCACACAGAAAGTGAAATGTATTATTTTTTTCTTACAAAATGAGCCTATATATAAAATGTTTCGTCTCTACAACTGCATAGCTCAAGTTGGTAGTATATGCATTTTATTTTGAAAAAAATGAAACGATTTCTATTTCATCTTAAGAGAGACCTCTTGATTTGCAATCATATAATAAATAATATAATGAAAGTGAACTTTATGTAACATTTGCAAATATTAATTTTATAAAATAACTTAGATAGATAGATAGATACATCTTGGGGTATAAAAAGTATTGGACTTCGACGTAATGGTCCATTGTGCTCCCCTTTATACTTCAGTCACGAGATTCGCTTATCCCATATGTTGGAAATAGCCAGGAGCTTGCTTATCTGGTTTTCCTGAAGGCTCATATATTCGGGGTGAGATGAACCGAATATCCTGTATCAGATGTAACCTAGAGGTTCGCAGTCAAAGATAATATGGCTGGATGTTTCTTCCTCCTCGCCACACAATCTGCACATAATGGACCCGTTATGGAGTCCCATTGTGTGCAGATGCTTCCGCAGGGGATAATGCCCGGTAATGAATCCGCTAACTCTCCGCAGTTGCATCCTGTTCAGCCTCAGTGCATCGATTGATAGCCTCTTGGTTGCACTTTGAAGCAGAACCTTCCCGAGCTCCTGTCGCGATACTTTTTCCCAGTGATCATAGTGTTTAGCATTTGACCACTCGTTGATCACCTGTTTACATGCAGTCCTTGGAATTCCCAAAATAGACTCTGAGCCAATGAAGGGTATTCCGACTCCATTCTTTGCTAAGGTATCTGCTTTTTCGTTTCCTTCGAAAGCACTGTAACCCCGGACCCAGATCAATTTAACATTGTTCCATTTTGCCAGCTCCAGTAGTTCCTCCAGAAAATCCTTGACTACCTTTGAGGTGACCTCAGTTCCAGACAAGGCTTTTAAAGCAGCTTGACCGTCCGAGAGAAAACATACGTTCTGGTTTATGTAGCCCCTACGTAGTAATAACTTACTTGTTGCTTTAATATTATTTTCAAATTAAATACCTATGACGTTTAAAATTGTTTTCTAAACAAAATTTTTTAAACAAACAAAAAATATCGTCTACTTCCTAAAACTGGGAATAGTCAATTTAAAAAATTGGATTGGGTAATCTATTACATATTGTATAATTCGGAATAAGAGAAGATATAAACAAGTAAAAGTAATATAAAATTAAAAAAATCCGACTGCATGTAAACTAATTATTTTCTTTTCTAAACTTTGACAGTTAGCTTTCACAAACTCCAGATAAATATCGACACAGTTTCTATCAAAGTCAGATGCAGTCGCATAACCTACAAATTCCTAGTCTACATACCAAATCCTTTTAGGGGTTGTTAAAAAAGATCTCTATAAGATTCAATTTAAAAAACGGGATTCTGCTAGGTCAAAATTAGTTTTTATGGAGTCTGATGACGTCATTAAGTTAAAAAAATCTATTTTTTTAATATCTTACCGAAATTTTATCCGATTTTTTTTTTAACAAATAATTTTGGGTCAAATTTTTTTTAATTTTTGGTAGTTGTTACTTGCTAACCTTCACCTTTTACAAGAAGTAGGAACCATGAGGTCACACTCTTAGAATTTATAAGTGCTAAGTTAAATTTAACATAAAATTTGAAAAATATGACTAAATATGAAAAATATGTTATTAATATATTTATAATAAAAATGGTCAGGACTTCTGTGGCCCATAGTAAGTATATCAAGCAAAGACCACAATTTAACTCGACCAAAATGTAATCACGAAAAGAATTCTAGTATTAAAACAAGTATGTAATGTAATTTGATATACTTAATAAAGCAACATAAAACTTTGATTTAAGAGGGTAACTTTCAAATTTAAAAAAATAATAACTTGAACCAGTTTAAAATAATTTTTTTTCTTCAAATTTCAATGTCATCAACTAATTAATTAATTCATTTTAATCCAGTTTATTTTTGTGGGTAATATTTATATATGAAAAAGATTGCATAACTTTCTTTTTTGGCAAATTGTTTGTATTCATTCACAAAATTATTACAGCCTTCAAAAACACTTCACATCATTTTGGATATGCTTAGAGCACGAGTTAATGACGGCTTGTCAGTTTTTTAACCGAAATTTGAATCAATAGGTCATAAGTTATTAGGTTAATGATTCAAAATCATGATTAAATGTCTGAAAAATAATTATATATTACTCAATCACTCGAAATTTGTATCTCCGTCTATCTGGGACGATATACTGACCTATTACTTTTAGTTAATGAGAGCCCATTCAATTTGTTTATTCACATATATTTTTATTTGTATGGGAATCCCCCCGTACTGTCATTTACAAAGTAATTAATGTTTTTTTTTTCTAATAGCACACTATAAATCGTTATATATCGATATACATATACAGTAGAGTCTCATTAATCCGGCACTATAAAGAACTATAGGATGCCGGATTAGTGAGACTATTGTACATATATATATTTATATATTTATATAGAAGAAAAATATATATATATATATATAGAAAATAAATAAATACATAAATAATATTAAAGAGAACTCTAGGATTTTTCGAAATAAATTTCGATTTTTGCCCCAATTTCCTAGATCAAAACTTTTTTTTGTATTTTATAAATACGTATTTCAACTACAAAGAAGTCATCATCAATATGAATTAGCTACCGTCACCAAATTAACAAGAAGTAACATCTCCTCGGAGAATAATTACAAGTAGCTAATTCATACTGATGATGACTTCTTTGTAGTCGAAATACGTATTTATAAAATACAAAAAAAAAATTTTGATCTAGGAAATTGGGGCAAACATCGAAATTTATTAAATAAATACATTTTTAAAATAAACAAATACAGAAAATTTTTGCTCTATAATCATTTTATAGGCTAATTTTGACCCAAACAGTACGAAAATCAGGTTTATTTTAACGTCCCATCAACACATTTCAAAATTTTCCCTTCTCAATTCATACAGTTTGGAATTTTAGCACTATGGATCTGATACCTTGAAAACCGTTAATCGTATCATATTTTAACCAACGCCATCGTTTTCGCTAGGTCCAAATTAGCTTTAAACCAAGTTTTTATCAAAATCGGGGACATAAAATTTTCCTCGAATTTTAGCGATTTTCTTTAAGGGGTACCCCTTGGAAAAAATGTGAAAAAAGTGAAGAAAATGTTTCTTCTCCATATTAATAATAATCATTTTCTAGGCTAATTTTGACTCAAACAGTACGAAAATCAAGTTTATTTTAACGTCCTACCAACATATTTCAAAATTTTGCCTTCTCAATTTATACAGTTTGGAATTTTAGCATATATAATTAGCTTTCATATAAATGCGGACGAAGTCGCGACAAATAGCTAGTATATTATAAATCAACTACTAAATCTTGATAATAAATTTTATGTACTATAACTACAAAAGTAGCGCTCGTTTTTCAAAAATTTTTTAGTTGATTTGTACCTTATTCATTCGGTTTTTCAGAAAATTTTTTGAATAAAAGTTGTTAATATATTTTTAATGAATAACTATTATTCGGAGAATCTTCCGAATGAATCGGAGAATCTTCGGAGAATCCAAAACCGAATGAATAAAGAATAAATGAATAATAAAATTTTGAAAAATCATCGTTACTTTTATGGCCATGTACACTTATTATATATATAGGATGGCGCATAAGTAACGTTATGATTTAATTAGTGAATAAATTTTTTATTTACAGTCTTTTTTTTCAGAATTTGCATTGAAAAACTTGGGAAATTAATGATGGAAAGACTCAGCACAGAACAAAGAACCAAAGTTGTTCAATTTTATTTTGAAAGTCAGCATTCGATTATTCAGACACAAAGATCATATCGAAATCTCTTTCATGTTCCAACAATTTACCGATTGGTTCAGCGTTTTCGGCCACATGGGGCTGTCTGTAATCTGGAAGACCTCGAGCCGTTCGAAATGATGTGAACATTGCTCGGGTGCAAGCAAGTGTTAAGGAAAACCCCGAAACTTTCACCAGGCGACGTTCTCAGCAGTTGCTTTTGTCTAGGCGGTCTTTGCAAATAATTTTACATATAAGATTCAATTGGTTCATGAGTTAAAACCAAATGATGCACAAATACGCATTTAATATAGTCAATCATAACGTTACTTATGCGTCACCCTGTACAAGTAATCCCAATACCGTCTAGATCTTTGTAAATAGTATATAAATTAAATTAAATATCCACTTTTATCTTATTTCGCTATTTACCAACTATATAACCAACTGTTTTACTAAATAAAAGTCGTTGATTGTAAAATATATAACCATCTAAGGATTACTTTATTAAATTGTATTAAACAGATAAAAAAATTTGTTTACGATTATTATTTAAATATACCAGACAACAACATTACCATTCAATTTGTGATTATTGATTTTAAATAGAAAGTTGTGCCTATATGTATATATATATATATATATATATATAGGCACAACTTATATATATATATATATATATACTTGTATCGATCGATTCACTATACATGAAAATTTATTTTTAACATGGAAAAAATCATTTTTAAATAAATGTTTACGGCATCAAATAAATTGCACGAAAGTAAGTCATATCCGTTTTATTGCATTTTTATATGACGTCACATAAAGCCTACGACACGCAAAAGTCTAAGATGAAGCTACCGACACCTCATTCAAGGATACAAGGGATACATATACTACTAAAATCGTAACTCCCCGTAGTCGGGTAAAAATAAATGATATATTTTCGGGGAATCTGTGAGTAAAAACCTTTCATTTGACGTACAAAGTCGATGCAATATAGTAGCAATCAAAGTTTTGCCACAATTTTAGCACAAATATCTGTGTTTACTGTAGATAATAAAATATGTATACAGGATGTTCTGAAATTCATTAAAGAAAACTATACCACGGTGTAGAGTTACAAAAAAAAAACAAAAAAGTTTAATAAATTTTTTCGATTTGACGCTTATTCTTTAAGATATCAATTAAATACTATCAATTAAACATTGATAAATTCAACCAATCACAAAGAGCGCATAATCTAAGGAGGCGTGACCTCAGCAGTAGAGCGTGGCGCTTTATCTTTTAAAGGCTCGCAGACGGTAAGAGGCCCCTTACACTATGCGCTCTGTGATTGGTTGAATTTATCAATGTTTAATTGATTGTATTTAATTGATAACTTTAAAAAAAATACAGACGAATTGTGAACCATCCACCTTTTGAAGTCGGGTTAAAAAATAAGTGTCAAATCGAAAAACTTTATTAAACTTTTTTGTTTTTTTTTTGCAGCTTTACACCATGGTATAGTTTTCCTGAATGAATTTCAGAACATCCTGTATATAATCTTTATATTTTGTATATTTTTACATCTGTGCGTAAAAAATGAAATAAATACTTTACGCATTGATAAAGAACTCGGTATATACTGAGTATTTAAGCAATTAACTTTGATGGTCGTTATTTTCCCTTGTTGATTGATATTCAATGCTGGTAAAATTATTTCATATTACTTAATTTTCATATCGCTTTATATGAAAAATCATACACATCTTTGATGGGTATCGAATCCATGACCTCTGTCTTGCCGGACCAGTCCTCTACTTCTAAGCCATCAGATGCTATATAGATGGAATGCATATAATTCGTCACTATCTTGATGTCGATGTATTATTTCTTTGTTTTTGACGATTTACATATTTTTTAATTTTTATACCCGGTATATATGATATATATTAAGTTTAGTCCCGACTGTAATATAATTATATAGTTCTTCTGTTGTATAGTTCTTCATAAAATGGCCTAATTGGTCCATTTCCGTCCGTCTGTCTGCCTGTAAACAAGATAACTCAAAAACGAAAATAGATAGCGAGTTGAAATATCGTACGTATATTTTAGAGGTAAAAAGTAAGGTCAACTTCGTGAATGGAAAAATCGGTCCATGTTTGGACAAAATGTGCAAAACTGTCTACCTTTGAAACCGTAAGAGATTTAAAATTATTAGAGATTTAAACAAAAATTTAAAGAAAAAAAATGTCCCTTTTTTAAAAATAAACAACTTATGTTTGAAACTTTTTTGCATACATTTAGTATATACCGAGTATTTAAGCAATTATCTCAGTTAGTTTTTATTTCCACTTCTTTTTTGTATACTTACGTTTATCCGTCCATTGTTATTATGGTTGCTTTTCAGTTACCTACATTATACTAAGAATCTTTGTTGTTTTTTTCCAAATAAACGCAAAATTTGATAATTTTTTATACATCAAAGACAATTTAAGACAACCTTGTACCTAATTAATGCATAGAACGAATGACAGACACACTGTATATTGAAATTGAATCATAAATTACATGAAAATTAAATTACAAAGCAAAAAAAAAGTGAATGAACCTTCTGTTGTTGTTGTTTTTTTGTTATAAACATTTCATAATAAGTGTTGTAGATTAAAAATTATTATTAAATGTGTGAAATACCCTTCTTTTTTTAACATAATGAAAAGTATGTGTTGATTACACTTTTAAAGAGTATTGTTCGGTTATGAATATAATTATTTAAAAAAAAAAAAAAAAAACCATAACATATAATTGTTTTGTGTTTGTATCGAAGTACAATAAAGTACACAATACATTTTTTAAATTCACAATATAATTAAATCTAAGTTTATAGATTTTAAGAGTGAAATCTCTTTTTATATTTTATAAAATATAAAAATGTGTGTTTATGATCTGTTTTAAGTATTACCTTAATGATTTGTTACAATACCTGGTTGACCAAGCTTTATAGTCTACCATAGCTCAATTTGGCGATTAAAGTACTTGTCGTGATACAATATTGTCAAAAAGTTGTGCAGCGTATGCGTATAGTAAGAGTGAAGGTACGTGTAGCATAATAAGCCATAATTTTTGTCCAAGACTGTACCGGAATGTACGTTACACATACGATACTTGTCCAGCAAACGCCCTTTATATTCCGCCAGTTGATATACTATTTGTTTACATATATTGCAACGAAGAGTACAACGTATGGTTGAACAACATTGTTGTCAAGTTGTAACTGTACAGCATGCCGACACGTATATTTATTTATGAAATACTTCACTTTGCGTTGTTATAACTAAACAATGAGACGATAAATAATTATTATGGTTTTTTAAAATACGCAGAATAGATCCAATAATTTAAAGATATTTTGTTAAAAGATTCTTAAGTGTCGTTTTTTTTTAAGTTTTCAATTAAGTTTTTCTCGAGTTTGAGACGGTCAATCGATTTCAAATAGAAAAAATAAAGATAATGCAATAAAACTTCTAATAAAATATTTACAATATAAATATCGGATAGAGCTATTTTAGCTACGATGTCATCGATCTCCTCTTTTTTGACTACCTTATTCGTGTAATCAAAGGCAGTCAAAATATTACAAATTGAAATCCTAATACTTTGAAATGAGCAAATCGAACATTGAATTGAACTTAACTGTCGGCGGTAGTTTCCAAAAATATAAATTTCATTTCAAACCGAAAAAAATCTATTTTAGAAAATATTTATACTCTACTCTGGAAAATATTTGGTTCATGAATTTGGATGACACTGCCTAGTAGGAGCGTCGACAGTTCGAAATCAGGTTCTCTAACATTTTTGGTAAATATACAAGCAATTAAAAATTTGTTAAAGAATATGTGTCCTGTGTCTCAAACGCCGTAAAAGTATTACCGAAAAAGTGGAGGCGCAGGACAATAGTGTTACCTTGTTGTCCATAATATATATATATATATATATATATATATATATATATATATATATATATATATATATATATGTATATATATATATATATATATATATATATATGCATTCAGCGCTGCAATATCTAAAATCTCCATGAATATTGCAAACGGCCATCCTCTTGTTGATCATTTAGAAGAGTATTACCTTCGTTTGGTTTTCTTTAGTCTTGAAGCATATTGTACATCAAAAACATTATAAAGTATTAGTTAAAACATATCGTTAATAAAGAATTTAATTTTCTTCTTAATAAAAACTGAACGAAACAGAAAATTATATTCTCAGAGTGTAAACAGCAAATAATAACTATAGGTGTACCTGTACCATAGGTTATTAAGCGTACGAAAGATATGATTTTATGATAAGGAACTTACAACAATAGGTAAAAATTTTATTAGATTATATATAGTTCTTATGTAATTATATAGTTTAAATATATATATATATATATATATATATATATATATATATATATATATATATATATATATATATATATATATATATATATGTATACATACATAGATAGATAGTTCGAGTAATATGTAATTTGACATAGGATTAATTAATTTCTTGTTATCTATCACTACAATTAATCATTTTTTATTAGAAAATCTACAAGACAATTTATGTCAATTCTTTCAAAACTAACATAATATGTAATTGTTTATATGTATAAATAATCTAAAATTATCTTGAATGAATCTGAACCAAAGACTAAATACAAAAACGTACAAAAGAGCTCAATTTTCTATTGTTTTAGAACACGTCACCAATAAAAATTTTCAACTCTATGTAAGGATCAAATAAGTCATTGAGTAAATTTTTCCTAATTTGTTAAACATATGTAAATAATCAATTACCTAGTAATAAAAACACATGTTCATCAGATGGTGACAAATTATACACGTTTTACCATAGGTCAATAATGTCAGAGGTCTTGAGTCTGCACTCGCTCCTAAATTTCAATTTACTTTCATACATTTGGGTACACACTGCATGTTCCCTGGGTTACCACGGTAACTACTAACAAACTGATAACCATTATATATTAAGCTTATTTCATACCAACCCGACATATTTAGATACAATTGCGTACACACTACATGTTCCCCGAGTTACCACAGTAACTACCAACAAACTGATATTTGTTATTTATAAAGCTTGTTTCACATGAACCCGATAATCGTGTAAACGACACCGGGTACATGACACAAGGGCTATAAAAGTAATGAGATGTTTCACATTAGGCCGACATCGTGTCGTAGTCGTTTAACCGACAGACGACAGTCGGAAAGCCGCTATGGAGGCCGACTTCTCCCAGTGCTGTAACCGAATATCGTGTACACTAGTTTGACCTTTGCCTTGTAACAAGCAGTAGAACAGTAATTTTTTATTTAATTTAAAAAATAGTTTTGTGATAATATTTTTTGACATTAATTTTTATCATGGAGAACGTTTATGTAGAACTATTTATAACTTACCTCTCCTAGGCATGGTAGGACCTTGTCGTTGGTGGAGAGGCTTAAGTGCATCGATGAAGGGCTATGCTACGCCGTCGATAACTATGTTAGTGGCAGGAATACCCATGAAGAAGGCAGAAGCACGACCAAGAAACCATGCAAAACTCAATCTACGGTGCGAGGCATTGTGGCTAGATAACTAGCCGAAGGCTAGGGCAGAGGGGTTAAATGCTGTCATAAACAAACCCTTTGGAGCAACTGACGAACTCCACTGTCTAAATGCCCTCCCCATCAAGTGGCCGATGGGGTAGTACACGGCCCGATTTACTCGTGGAACAAAAAATGGTAAAACTAAGTAAAAATAATATTATCTCTGGGCCTCAAATCCCCTCAAAAATTGAATCAACCGAAGTTGCACAAGCTAACCTCGCCGAGATTATGGGAATAGATCTAAGTTTAGTGTTGTGATCGGCTAAATGTCATTTATACGACAGTCAGGATGATGTAAAATAAGCCTTAGATAAAATAATTTTTGGATTACTTGGAATCGTCTCTCCCTACCAGTTAAATCCCCATCCAAGATACGTAAGATTTTTCATATAAAAAAAAAACATTGATATCAAAATAATATTATATTTTTAATTTTAACAATTATATCAATAATATAGAAATTTTCGAAATCGGACTATAAAAAACGATATAATGTTAATATGACACAGTAGAGCTTCGGGGCTGGACTGATGAACCTATATTAAATTACTGATTATGTAATTGGAAATTGACATCCGGTATAATTAAAATAAACATGAAAATATATCTATTAATCGTACATATAAACGGTCACAGGGTGTCACAACTAGAAATAATACGCCGTTTTTTTCATTAGTACAGTGGATAAATCGCCAAAAATGTAATAAAATCGGATATTTACAAAATTCTCACATTACGAAATACGAAAAAATTTGTGTGATTCTGTATCTTATGTCCAGAAGATAGTAAATTAAAAAAATTTTTATAATGTTAATGTAAATTAACTTTTAAGATTATACTAAGCTAGAAAATTCACATTTTTCACACGCCAATCGACAATCAAGAAACAAAATACTAAAAAGATAATAATTTATGTTCTTTAACGTTTAGCTTTAGACGAACATTCATACCGAGTTACATCAATATCTCTAAAGGTCCAGTGGCACATTCGAACAACTTCATATAGAATGGACCCTCGCGGACCCAACAATGATATAACGGAATATCATCTGAGCGGTTACTTCTACGATTTCCTTGAAATAAACCGTAACAGCTCAACTAATATACGATACATATGTGTGGATTAATTATACAAATAAATCTTCTCCGATTCGAGAAACTTAATTTAAAAAATTTCAATATTTTTGAGATTCGCACTAGCGGACCCGGCAATGACTTCGCTATTGTTTGAGGGTAGGACAAGCAAATATCACGTGAGCGGTTGTTTTTACGAATTCCTTGAAAGAAACCGTAAAAGCTCAGCTAATATTCAAAACATATGTATTAATTATACACATAAATCTTTTCCAACACTCTATTTGGAAACTTAATCAAAATTAGTTCAGCTTTTTTTAGATTCGCTCCCTGTAAAGACAACCGTTGTGATTTATAGTGGGACTTCCTATATCTAGGGAAAAATATTAAATACACAATAGAATAATAATAATTTTCATGAATTGCATGACGCTTTAAAAGAAAAAATTTATAGAAAATAAAATATAGATATTAAAAATAAATAATTAATAAATTACTTAGTTTAAATATTAATAGATATTTATTATATGATGAAAATTTTATATTATTAATTTATTAGCAGAGAATAACAGGATTTAACTATTATGTCAATAATGAAAAAAAAAAAACCTACAGCAATAATAAAGTGTAAATAAATTTTTTATATGATGTCATTCCGTTAATCATAGCCTATATATAAAAATTATCAAAGAAAACTCAAGAGTTTTGAAATTAAATTTAAAAATTTGTCCCAATTCCTAAACCAATTATTACATATTTCTACTAGCAAATAGCCGTCATATCAGTTTGAATTAGCTAATCATAATTAATCTCCGGGGCGTGTTTCACAAGGATTTAAAATGTATCTGGTAGAATTTATATGCGATCGTAAAGTCTAAAAGTGATGACCAATCAGCTTCGTCGATTATGGATATCTTCAATCTATGCTTAATATTATAAAACTGAAGAGTTTGTATGTTTGAACGCGCTTATTTCATGAAACGTGTTTATTTCATTGAGATCCGATTTGAAAAAATCTGAGAAAGGTTATAGGCTATAAAAGTTTACATTTTATGCAAATGAGCCGCGCTAAAACCAAGGTGTTGTGGAGGAGAACACTCGAGACACCCTTTGGCATAGAAATTCACCATAAAAAATGCTGAATTGGTACCCGCAAAAGCCAAAATGCAGAGGAACATCGAAGTAGATCTGGAGGCGTAGTATTGAAGAAGACGTAATAAATTACAATTAAATTAAATTTTTTATAATTTGTTACAGTGAAATATGATAACACTAACTGTATAGTCACCCACACTCGCAAACCACCCGCGAGGAAAAAGGTTAAATAAATTCTATAGAACAAGGTCGCGTAACTGATCAATTAATTTTTTGTATTGATTCCAAACACAATTTCAACAAAACACAACGTACAATAGAAAACTTTTTTTTTTCGATAATAATAGTCAAAATCGAATAATGCCAAAAAAAAACAACAATTAATTATTAATTAATAATGTGTTAATTAACCGAATGGCAAATACATATTCTTTATTTAATACAAACAAATTTTATTATTATTAAATTTCTATAATCAAAAAAAATTAGGCTAAGGTTAAAATATTATACCTACCAAAAAAACAAGAATAATCTTTTCTTAAAATTAAGATGATTTAATATAATTATTTATTAACAAAATAATGTGCGACCATTATTCTGCCAACCGCAACTATGTTAAATATTAAAATTTATTCGACACCAAATTATAAGTATAATTATATATTAATTACATTTTTTAACGGGTTACACCACCTTGGCGCTTGGAAAAATTGATACAAAAATAAATTTATTTTTGTGATGCAGCTTTATAGTATATAAAATAATTTTTATTAAACCATGTACGGTCAGATTTTATAACTCTTAATCAAAAAAGAAATAATCTAACCACTTGCCAAGTAACATATGTAATACCCTGCACCTGAGAAACTTACCCAATAGATATATATTAATTGTTTTCTCATTTTTGTTAAAAAACTTTGCCGTTACATACACTGATAGAAGGAATTTCTTGAACCAAGTAAATATGTTTTCTTCAAAATATGATACTCTGAGAAATAAATCCTTGTTTTCATTCAAGAATTTGTTTACTTGAATAACTATCTTCAAGTAAATAACTTCTTGAATGAAAACAAGACTTTCTTTCTCAGAGTTTCATATTTTGAAGAAAACATATTTACTTGGTTCAAGAAATTCCTTCTATCAGTGTAGATGTCACTACTTTAGAAGGCAAACAATTTTTTTGTTTTTGCTGGAATATCAATATTTTTTGTGTAAACCCTCTAACATTTATGATTTTGGTTGAATAATAAACATTAGCTACCCGCACATGCTTCGCAATGAAATTGTGCCTAAACTATTTGTTGTATGAAATAGGTTTCATACAAAAATTGTTTGTTATTTTTTATTCGATAAACATTTTTTACAATTAAAGATTTTCTTTCGCACCGTTAAGCGTAAATGTCTTATTTCTCGGTTATCGCATGGATGGAGCTTGGAAAGATTGGTGGTGATAAAATCATATGTTTTGTAATATTAATCGCGCATTTATTTTTATGCAATTCGAAATAAGAAAGCTGCTATATTTGCTAAAGATACAGTATTAAGATTCACTTTTAATTTAAGAATTCATATTGCATGATACATGTACTACTTAATGATATTCACGCTTCATTAATCCATTAATAGATTATATATAATATAATAGTACAATCAATAGAGAAGCCCGTTACTCTTGTTCGCATTGCACTAAATTACAGCAGTTATTTTTTTTTTAAATTAGGTGCAGTATCACGTACTGAATGTAAATCAACAAAATCCTTACAAATTTCGACCCCGGAAGTGTCACCGTTTTTTTTTAAAAAAAACTGCATCGGTCCATGTCTCCATTATCGTAAACTTTAGGCCAAAAATGGTAATAACCTTTCTTGTAGATAATTGAGTTTCCTATTTTTTTTATTTTATAGTTTTTTTTGTATCACTTACCGTTTACGACTTATACGACTATTACTATTTATTTTTGGAGTTTACTCCTTAAGAATCGATTTTACATATAAGCGCTCGATTTTGAAAAATATATATGAGCTGTAAAATATACTGATATAATGACCTCGTTACGATTTTTCAGTCAGTAAGTCAGTCAGTCATGTTCATATCTCGCTGTATAAGAGTCGTACACAGGTTATGCTGTGTACATCTTTCACTGCACTCAGTCAGTCGTATTAATATGGTATATATTGTACATAATATGAATATGTGCTTTCTATTTATTAGACATTTAATTATTAGTGTAGTTTATTTATATAAATATTTTAAAGTTTCGATAATTAACATTATTATTGTGGATTATTAATATTGATAATTATATACACATAAAGTGAAGTGAAAATTATATAAACTAAGGAAGAAACTGGAGTAGATAATAGTGCCGGAACATCCGATAAACACGTGGGTGCTAGTTAGATTATAATTCATGTATTAATATGATATATATTGTACATATGAATATGTGCGCTTTCTATTTATTGGATATTTAATTATTAGTGTAGTTTATATAAATTTGTATGAGCTATACCTATAATTAAAATTTTAATTTAGTATGGACAATATATAAGTGCGTCGCCATGTGCGTCGGAGCTGACACACACACATTTTTTTACTATTTGACCGATATCTCTTCAAATAATTGTTTAGAAAGAAAATTATTTATTGTTAATCATGTCACTACCCGAGCAGAAAATGCCAGATGTTTGCCGGATACTATATCTGGTCCGCATCAGTTACGAGTATGGCATGCCAGATCGGGCATACCGGACTGGTACCCGATCAGTTCCTGAACAGGTATCCACCTGGCAAGCCCAATGTTAAAGTATTCATATTATATAGGGTTTGCCTGACATGGACCAAACTAGGAACGGATTTGGATATTTCTTTTTTTTGGAGTTGGTTAAAATTTGTGTTGATTTTCTCACTTCCACGGAAACTCTACTTCAAGAAGATAACTATAAAATTATTTTATTTAAGTTTTGTTTTAATTTTGAAATGTCAATTTTGATTGTCGTTTCCATAGTCACGTTAAGTCAGGACAACGTCTGTCGGGTCAGTAATATATTGAAACAAATATCGAATGTGATTATATCGATAATACCTCAAAAGGAAATTATTGTTCCAACGTCATGGATAGTTTGGAATGAAAAATTGAATCATATGTCTTAGACATATATGTCAGAGCCGTTTACAAATAAAATAAAGTGCCAAAAACGTCATGAAATGGTAAAAAATTGTCACAATATCATGTTGAAATTCATGGAAGCGCTTGTAAGTGATTTATTTTAGTTTTTTTAGAATTATATTTATGAATAAAGTATAGTATGATGACTTTACATTAAAATTATTAATTAATGCAAATTTTTATAGGTTCTTACGAGCAAGCTGAAATTCGTCTTAAAAAATAAAGGTATAACGTCAGCAATTAAAACGACGGAAATTGGGACGATCATCGATTATTACGCTTAGAAGAAAGTGAAAAAAATGTATATTATTGTAAACTAAATTTTGTAATTAATCAATAAAAGATTTAAATTTAATTGAATTAATCTTGTTTTATTTTTAAATCTGTAGAACAACTTATGATACAGATCCGTTTACAAGCTGGCATGCCAGACCTGGACCCTATAAGACATCCCTGATCTGGATCTTATCAGGCATGCCAGATCCGTTTCCAAGCTGGTATGCCTGATCTGGATCTTATCAGGCATGCCAGATCCGTTACCAAGCTGGCATGCCTGATCTGGATCTTTTCAGGCATGCCAGATCCGGTTCCAAGCTGGCATGCCTGATCTGGATCTTATCAGGCATGCCAGATCCGTTTCTAAGCTCGCAAGCCTGATTTGAAGCCTATTAGGCATGCCAGATCCGATTCGAGCCAAGCAGCCAGATATGTTCCAGATCGGGCATGCCAGATTGGGCCCAGATTAATCGTCTGCATTACATGACGGATCAGGTATGGATCAGTTGACCAGATCCGGTCCTTGTCAGTTTCAGATAAAAATTTCTAGTCGGGTATCATTCATATTTCTTAACATATTTATTGAATTTTCATCACTATACTATGCATACCTTGTTCTTATTTACCTTACACCCGGTAGTGCAACATTAAACGCGTTACAACTTTAAAAACATTAATTTTAGACAAAATAGTTTTAAATAAAAGATGTAGCATTTTATTGTTTAAAAAATTATTAGAAGAGATATCGGTCAAAAAGTCAATATATAAATAGTAATAGTCGTATAAATCGTAAACGGTAAGTGATACAAAAAAAATTAATAGACAAAAAAAATACGAAATCTAATTATCTACAAGAAAGATAATTACCATTTTTGGCCTAAAATGCACGGTAATGGAGATATTGGCCTATATCTACAGTTTTTCTCAAAATGGCGGCACTTTCGGGGTAGAATTTTTGTAAGGATTTTGTTCATTTACATTCAATACGTGATACTGAACCTAATTCTTTTTAACAACTCATGTAGTATAGTGCAATGCAATATTCTCTATTGACTATCCTATAATATGTGTTTATAGATTGCGCACATCTGATAAATTCGTTCGTTTTATTTTCAAATAATATGATGATGATATTATTATCTATACCTATGTTTATATTTTATTTTTATTATTTGTTGTTTTTTTAAATAATTAAATTATAATTTATTATTCTTTATATCTATAGATGATTTTGTAATAAAATAATTTTACTTATTCATATATATACCTGCTACTGCTCTGCGATTATGGATAATATAATTACTTTTATTATATTATTTACTTATATCTAGGTTTACTTATTCTAGAAGATTCTTTACAGTGTGCTACAAAAGTGTAAAAATCACGTACTCGTGTTTTAGATTTTGTCCCTAGGGACTATGACATCTGGTGGCAAGAATTAGAAACAAAGAAGTCAGACTCAACTGTCATAGTTGCATATGTATTAATAGGGTTATGTTCTTAAAAAATACAAAAAATTATTATTTGGTTATTGATCTTTTTTTATGAGAAAACGAAAAGTGATAATTATGGTATGACGTTTTTACCAAGAAAAGCGTAAGGCACATTGTAGGGAGTATGGATGCTCACGTATGAACATTTTTAAAATGCCACGTGATCGAATAACCAAAAGTACAGTAAGTATGTTCACTGCATTTTCAAGTAGAAGTTTATTTATTACCAAGTATGATAACTCAATTTTTCACCCGCCGTGAAATGACGGGAACATAATGTCAAACTCGCGAATGAAATAATTTCAGCCAAACTTAAAAATTTCAGTTACTTTTGACTACTCAAAATTTTAGTGTTATCGGTGTAAATTGCTCTGTTCGCTTGCCTCCAGTGCGGACTTCGGCATTGGATCTGCGTTCTTGATATAATGCAAAAAACAGCATTCTTCTAGCATGAATAAAAAGGTAATTTTCAAGGGTTTTTCCCATTTTCGGGGGGATTGTGTTGGAAAAACTAAAGTCTTCCGATTTTTTCCGTAAGTTTGAAGTTATTCCACGTCGAATTCAAAAAACCGCATCCTTCTGACTTGTCTAGAAGTGGGTAAGAATTTGTATACGTGAGTGAGTGTGTCAGTTACACAAAGGGACACATATAGGGACACATATAGGGACACATATATATGAGTCAGTTACACATATATAAAGAGACGAATTGTTCAAATGTAGTTGGCCAAAGCCGTCTTGGAATATGATGTCATGAGTAACTTTACCAATAATATAAGTGATTTATGTAAGTGATTCTAAAGATTCATATATATTTGCTTGTATATGTAGAATAATAGTAACCAAAACAGGGGGTTAAGTATCTTGGGAACAAGACTGGATATACAATTGTGTCAAAACTCAATGATGCCATGTTCAGATGATTTTAAAACAGACTAAATTCATTTTTGATTCAAAAGAGTCAACAGAAATACTGTCATGAAGAATATAACGTTAGTCATTTGAGTGATGGTTGAGCCCTATTAAATGCTCATGAAGGCTGAACCGGCTGAGGAGACTATTACACACGGGATATATTTTATTTGTAGTTTCCGAGATATTTAGAAAAACTTTTTTAATGTATTCCGGTCATCCTGATTTACTACATGTTGTACAGTGATAATTACTGATTAAAAATTAACATACAAAGCACACTGTGAAAGTATATGTCTAAAAAGATCCTATGATTATGGTAAACAATAAATATTTTTGTTTCACCTTGTACAAACACTTTTTTATTCATCTAAAAAAAAAAACTAAATGATTTATAATAATAAAATTTATGATAATTTAATTAAATTTATTTGAAATTTGGTAATTTTGTTTTTCAATAAATTTTATAGATTTTTTCGTAATTTTAATTTAAAAAATAATTAATTATTGATCAAAAATGTTTATTAGATTTATTGCTTAATTGAATTAAAACATAATATCTGTTTTTGTTAACTCCTTTTTTTGGATGTGGTGGCGCCGGGAAATTTATTTTAGTACTTCCCAACGCTTCCACAAAATTTCTGAAACTATAAACATTAAAACATAGCCCAGTGTAAGAGTACAAAAAAATAAGCTTGTCTCTTATAAAATGCAAATGGAGTTTTTCACTTAGGAAAACCTTATTGAAGGTCAAAGTTCGTGCAAATTATTTTTTTCTCAAACGTCTAGTTAACTATTAGGTTTACGTATTATTAAATTTATTCCTTAGCTAATTATATACAAAAAGGTTCTGTACGATATTCACGTAGGACCAATAGCTCTCCAGATATACAGCTGAGAAAAGTTGTCTTAGGATATGTTACTCGTCGCTAGAGTAATTTCAATATAATTTAAAATTTATATTTTAAATCTAGTATATTTTAATTTAGTTAATTTTCTATTTATTTTTATTTTTGTCTATTGGTCTCGACTTTCTATCTATTTCTAATTGTCAAAGAGTAAATTACGACTAGCTAATTTATACTGATGATGACTACATTGTAGTCGAAATACGTATTTATAAAACAAAAAATCTGATCTAGGTAAAGGTGGCGAACTTGAAATTTTATTTCAAAAACCTAGAGTTCTTACTAATTATCATTCGATAATATAATGTTTACATCATAATGTGTTCATGAAAACATTTATAGCTATCTTACTAAACCCTTTTGTATTTTTAAACCATCTTTTGAACTTAGTACCCCGTTCTGCCTCGGGTTCCACTATATAACATTTTAGTCAAAAAGTTAATTCAGATATCTATTTCCAAAAGAGAAATGTTATATTTATATTTATAGAAGTTCGCTAAGTTGCCGTAGCTCCTGCGTAACAATTTCATTTTAAATAGTTTTTTCTCATATTGTTTCGATTTTAATGTCAGAATTTATGATAAATCATGTTCTAGTTAAAATACATACTTTTGTGTCTAAGTATACCGTACGTGTTGGAAAGCATTGCTAATAGAGAATCAATGTTAAATATTATTTACTATAATAACTATATAATAATAACTATACACAATGTTTAATAAAGAAATAAAAATAGTGGGGGTATTGCGTCTGTTGTGAATGCTTGCTGGCCTGTGTGATTACTGTTTTGTACTCTTTACTGCATTAACATGTAATGAGAGCGGGTTAAATATGTTCATTGTTGTCATCTTAAGTTTAGCTCTCTTTTCAGTTTTTTTGTCGGGCTTCATCATCTTTATCTTTGTGGCAGTCTTTGCAACTAGATATACAACCCCATTTTTCAAAACAGCTAATCATATGAGTAACTGTCCGAATGCTTGGCGATTACCAATCCTCAAATGCCACAATAAATAAATTGACACATTCCTGTGCTGAATATCACCCAAAGTACCATTAAATAATTTTCACTTTTTCTATTATTGTGTAATAACCCATTGTTGAAATACGGTAGTACCATTAAAACACACAACCAAATATTTCCCATGCATTCGCATACGTAATAATTAATACATATTATCAATTATAATGTGCATCACAACATCCCCACTCTTAAATGACATCAAACAAGCACCATACACCACAAGCCTACAGTCAGATGTATGTATGTATTTATGTGTATAGTTTTATAATAAATATTTTATTTAATTATTTAACATTGATTCTCTATTAGAAATGCTTTTGAAAATGGTCTGTATAGCCATGCAATGCATATTCAAAGACAGGAGTATTACTTAAAGTTAAATAAACACTAGCTAATTGTAAATACAGTTGTAGATATATTGTAATAATAATAATAATAATGTTCTTCTAAACACTTATGCAATATTGTAATAATATATTTATAATAATTAACAAGATAATAATAAGATTTAGAGAATGAAAAAAAAAACATAATAATGTTGTATTTTAAGTGTAAATAAATTGCATTATTACTATTATTTTTTTATATATAAAAAAAAAAGTAGGTACATACTTTTTTTATTTCTGCAAAATTTATCACAATAAGGACAGATAGAACAGACGAAATAAAAAACTTACTTAATATGTTTGAAAAATGACAAAATATAAATTATTTAATTTAAGAATATTATTATTACAATGAAATTTAATTTTACACAGAATTATGTCTTTTTTTTTGGTTTGTTACTTTGTGTAGTGTATGATGTTAATCACTAGATAATCGTTTTGGTTTATGATTTTTTATTTTGTATAAATTATATTTAAATTGGCTAATTTTTGGGTGAAAATTTACCTTGCTTTAAAAATTATAAGGTACTATTTACCTTCAAATTTTTTACCGACGAAAAGAGGTACTCAATTCAACCTGTATATTTTATTTTTTATGTATGATGACGCATAACTTTTTACAGAGTAGTCCGACTTTGATAATTTGTTTTTGTTGGATAGGGAATTATTCAAAGTTGGTCCCATAAAATTTGAAAAAAAAATTTCAAATTTTGGCCCAAAAAAAAAAATTAAAAAAATAAGACTTCCCAGCGCTTCCACTACAGAACAAATATCATAATCACTGTATATTGTCTGTGTGTAAACACTTTAAAAGCACTCAATATCGTTATATATATATATATATATAACGATATATATATATATATATATATATATATATATATATATATATATATATATATTTTATTTTATTTTATACATGACCACGCATAAATTTCTACAGAGTAGTCGGATTTCAATCATTCCTTTTTTATTGGATAGGGTATACTTCGAAGTTGGTACCATAAAATTTGAAAAAAAATTTCGCGTCTAAGGGTAGAAAAATAGGTAAAAATGGATTGTTCACCCAGTGAATTGTCCTCTGTGAACCGATTCTGTTGAAACTTGGCACACTTATGTAGTTCTAATGACACTATAACATGTACGAAAAAAGAAAGGCACTGAAAAGTGAAAAATAAAAACTTTTTAACAAAAAATGGAACCGACAAAAGAAGAAAGTAACTGAAAAGCAAAAAATAATAACTTTTATACAAAAAATTAAACCTTCGAAAAAAGAAAGGAACTGAAAAGCAAAAAAAACCTAGTCAATGTAAATACCTAAATAATTTTGAGTCGGCGCCCATTTTGAGTTTACGAGCCCATAAAAATGATATTACTGATGATGTGGCTCATAATTAGAATATTTTTCTTTTATTAGAAACATAGAGTAATAATGATGAAGACATTCTTGTACCTAATTTCAACAGTATAGACAAATTTAAATGTTCTAATGTTGGAGCTGGCGGTGAAGGTATATACTCTAAAATAATAACGACCATTCCATCTTTAGTTCTATAAAATATAATGTATAATATATTGTCTTTAAATATGCAAAAATCATAGCACACACAAAATTATTGTCCACTGAAGAGTGGGGTCACTTATGTGACAGACTTACTTGGTATCTGTTTCACAAAGCGTCTAATCTATATCGGAAGTATATATAAATTTAATATAATTACAACAAATAAAAATCGATTTTAATTTGAATTTTGTATAATTTTGTGAACCTACGATATTATGGCACCAACAGCCTTAACCACAAAAGTTGAAAGTTTAATTAAATTTTGCATTTTTTTTAATTTTTTATATAAACTAAATTATATAAATGAACATCAAATTAATCAACTTTGACCACAAAATCATATTAATTAATATAATTATTATTTAATAAACAATAAATAAAAGTAAAACGTACTACCGGAAATAGTGACGGTCAAATGACGTGACGATACCAGTAAGAATTTTTTTTTTTTGGATGAACTATTGACAAAACAATTTTTTAATTTATGGTAATAATAATTTTGTTTAAATATTTGTTTTCATAATTAAGAGAAGAAAGTGAATTTTAAAAAAATAAATAAATTGCATTATCTAATTTGTAGTAATATTTGCAAAATATTAATTATTTTATTTTTTTTTAAATATTAATATATATTTATTTTTATATTCATATTGTAAGCAACCTGTTTTTACGAACCATTTAATAATCAGAAACCATCACTTTTAATGTACAGATGAAATAAAATAAAATTTTATATTATGAACTATGTAGGTACTTCCGATATATTTAACGCCGTATCTGCTACCACGTGGTAGCAGATTCATTTAAATCCTACCAGTATGAATTCTGCTTGTCACGTTCCGGGTCGGAATAAAGTTTTATATTCTTACGGTTAATTTGCTAGCAATGTCTGGATAATTCAATTAATTTAGTTTACAAACTTTATGATTTCCACGAAAATTTGAATCGGTTAAATTTTAATATTTAATAAACAATAATATAGACAGACAATTTTTTTTTTTCTAAAAAAGCTTTTATTTAATGAATCAAAAAGTAAAAATAAAATTTTTCCCCCACCAATCACCAATATGTGACTATAAATGAAAAATTGGGACGTTAATGTATGAAATGTTCGCCATAAACTTTAGTTAGGGGAAACATATTATCTACTTTTTAGTTCATTCAAATAAAAGCTTGTTTATAAACAAAAATTTCTTTGTCTTTTATATAAAATTTTTTATTTAAGTTTATTTATTTTTATTTTAGGACTAAAAACTGAATAGAATTTCAAAATTTGCAAAGCTTTAGCTCAATTAGAACTAATAGAAATTTTGGTTCCAAGCTTTTTCCCTAATAAACAAACAATCATAAAGAGAGTGAAAGTAAATAAAAGCTCGTAAAATATCAATTTGAACCAAATTTTGAATATATTAATTTATTAATTTATTAATCATTAATTTTTAATCATTAATTTAATTGGAATATGTATGCACGGTATAAAGTTCAATTAAAATTCATTTAATATCCGGTATATACTAAGTTTATTATCAATGCGTAAATCGTTTATATTTTGAGCTAAAATGTTGTCAAAACTAGCTAATTTATATAGAAAAGTTTGAAGCAAAAGTTTATAAAAAAAAACCTTTTCTTGTGTTTAAAATTTTTTTTGTGTCTTTTATGGTTTCAATGATGGATATTACACCAACGCCCACTGGTGGAGCTACGCACGATCCAATTTTAGCCGTTTTCGAACTTGACTCCACTTTTTAGCATTTTTAACACACGCAAAAGTTCCGCCCGTTACGTTTTTTCGTTTTTGAATTATTGTATCTGCAGACAAACGGAGAGGCGCACATGCGGGACTAAACTTAAAATACCCTGGTATATATTATATATACCGGGTGTGATAAAAATAATATGGGCCGTAGCTTCGTAGTAATAATATTAAATTATATTGTAAGTATTATTTCAATATGTAAAAACCATATGTTGACAACAGGTATTTTGAAAGCGAAATATAATGTGTTTTTTTTTTTGGGAGAATTTCTATATAATCATATGAATATAATAATAATAATTACAATAAATGCCCTCATAATATGCTTAAAAACTGCATATTTATTGAACATTTTATTCATAAATGATCTATAATATCTTTTTTAAAACATATTAAATAATTTTTGTATTTTAGTGAAAGGTTATCAAATATGAAAAATATTTTAAAATATTTTTACACCCAGTATATGCAAATATACAAGGTATATTAAGTTCAGTCCTGGTGTTTGTAACGCCTTTGCAACGCATTTCCGCATATCCGTCTGTCTGCCTGCCTGTGAACACGATAACTCAAAAACGAAAAGAGATAACGAGCTAAAACGTTTTGTGTAAGTCAATAATTAAATAACAAGAAATGTTCCTTTTTTAAAAAATTAACAACTTTTGTTTGAAACTCTTTTTTTTCATAAAGTCAGTATATACCGGGTATTTGAGCAGTTAATTTAGTTAATTGTTATTTTCACTTGTTTATTTTTGCATAATCCACTAAAGTTTTTAAGGTTTTTTAAAAACCGATTGTTACAGACGTTTCGGTAACTACGATCATTTTCAGACAATTGTTTGAGTCATTGTATTGACTCAAACAATGATTTTTGACTTTTTTTTCAAACATATAGGGACAGATGATTAAACAACAATGCTTTAGAGTAAAATAATCTGCAATTACCCTTCAGGATTTTATTAAGGGATGTTAGAAGATCAATTAAGAATTTTGGTACCTTTTTTTAATTTAAAATCGTGAAGGTACTTTTGCGCCACCTTGTATAAATGTAGGATATACAAAGTTTGTCAGATTGTGGTGTTCTGCGTAAAAACATTCTGGTTTAGATCAAGAAAAGGGTATAGTGTTGATTTTCCATTACTTCAAGCATTTGTCTCGTAAACAAATAATCCTCTATAGATACGCCACTGTTATCGTCGTGGCCATTGATAATATTTAGCTGCTGGTGTACCGATAGATTTAAATATTTGAGTTGTAAGTTACTATTACAACTCAATAGTATTGTGAAGCACTAAGAGACCTAGTGTAGTAGAGTGTACCTGTTGAAGAATTATTAAGAAGAAGCAGAAGAAGAGGTAAGTGACTAAGGTATGTACACGATGGTGATGAAGAAGCGGTGAGGTTCCGGTAATGTAGGTTATATGAACGTGGGGGATGTAGGACGACTATATACATAGACATCCAAGTCATAATCACTTCAGTGTGTTCAACTTCCACACAAGTGGTTCTTTTTTATTTGTTATTATTTATTATATATCTTGTTTTTAATTACAAGTTAGTTTTAGAAGAAAAAAAACGCGGTTATAACATTTTGCGCAGTGAAGTGTATTTTTTCTCAATTTATTTTGGAGCTAATTTTTTACAAATATTTTTATTTTAAATAGAAGGTTAGTAGAAAATTCCTTTTTGGAAAATTTTTTTTAATTCATTAAAACTCGACATAAATAACATCGACATAAATAAAATAGTTGTTTTTTTGAGAAATTTTAAAAAAGGATTTTTATTTTTTTTGTTCACTTGGCTACAAATTGGCCAGAAATTTTAAAATTGGTTTGTGACGTACTACATCAGTTTTCGATAAAAGTTGTACATTATAAAAATATTAACAACGTTTATCGAAACAGTTTCCCGAAAATCTAATGCATACGGCACAAATCAATTATGACAAATGTGCGCTACATTTGTCGCGCTCAAGTGTACAATGTGTATTTTATAACCACCACAGGATGTCACAGAAACAGTTAAATTGTAATACACAGAAATGAATTCTACATAACAAAATGAACAAAAAATGTTCAGTGTATATTTTTCGAATTAGCCTTAGTATATGTAGAATAGAGGATTTACTGTACTGGGAAGAAACTTAGATATGTATGTTACTTCCCTGTATAGTGTAAATATCTGTGTAATTTACGATTTTTCTTAAATTAACTGCTGGTGGTTAAAAAACGAAGCCCAATTAAATTGTGCTTCTCTGTGAGATATATATATATATATATATATATATATATATATATATATATATATATACATATATATATATATATATATATATATATATATATATATATATATATATATATTGTTATATTGTTTTGCGTTAGTTAATAAGTCAATATTAAAAGAAAGATGTGTCAACTATTAAATCAAAAGCTCTAAGACCATTTATTCGTTTTAACGTTTATTATCTGCTGCGTTTATTTCATCGTTTTTATTGAGTCATCCTGTACATAATATTTAAACAAATTTACTTGTTAATTAGTAAGCAAAGAGTTGAGTATATAATGAAACAAAATCATGTTCAGTATGACCCAGAATAGAATAACTTAAAAAAAACACAGCGAACAATGAACTTTTCAGTAATTGCGGGGATTAAGTACACTGGCCAAAATTGATGTTTTTGCATAAATAAAAAAAATTTATAAATGATCAATTTTTTTGTTTTAATTCTTAATTAAAACAATAAATTTAGTAAAGGACGGAAAAAATAATGAATAACTATTCAAGTAACCATAGAAAACAAACCATGTTTACATTTGTTTTTATTAGACTATTGTTTAAGATTTAGTCACGTGAAAATAAAAAGTTCATTCAAGAAAGCGAAAATCATATTAATAGTATTAATTAATTAATTAAATATTCAGATTAAAATCATATTATATGTATCAGTTAGGTAAACAATAGAGATGTATTTTTCTAACACTGAATTAAATTATATACCGTTTAAAGAAAACCGGAATATATTAATTATTTCAATGAATCTAATTTAATTATTATCAATTATGGTACAACATTAATTAACTATTGTTAAATTATCCATTTTTATTTTAATCGTCGTAGAAAAATCAGAAAATTTTTATTAATTGAAAACTATTTTAAGTGCATCTTGATGAAAATTTTAAATTGGGCAATAAATGAGTTTGATCTGTCACGCTCGAAAGTGTAACCGCTCACATATATTATATAGCATAAATATTAAGGCTCAGCAAACTCAGCTAATCTCTGAAAGTTATTTTTTACGTCTTTACAAAAGAGACAAAATAAACTTGAGAAAAGTCCCGAAGATTAATTCATCAATGAACAGGATACTAAAAGTAGTTTCGGAAAATCACTGTAATTAACTTTGATATCACAAAAATTTCTAAGAAAGACACATAACTGATTCACGAAACTATCTATGTTCTTATACCATCGACCCAAATAATTGCAGTCGACCTTTTCCGAATATATTTGGATTTCGATTAGATTATATGCGACTTAGGTGCTTTATTAAATGCAGTAGCTGATTTCGTTAACATTCATCAATAGGACTAATTATCTTAAAATCCCTCGTCATATCTAAATCATTATATAGGATAATTTTCTAGCTAGATAACAAGCTTTGGCAATGGATAGATATCTTGGGGTATAACCAGTCTTGCCCTTCAGCCTTGTGGCCCATTGTGCTCCCCCTTCTACTTCAGTCTGACGAGGTTTGCTTCTCCTATATCTTGGCAATAGTGCGGACCTTGCTTATAACGTTTTCCAGAAGGTTCATATATTCGGGGTGAGATGCACCGAATACCTTGTATCTGCTGTAACCGAGGGATTCGCAGTTAAAGATAATGTGGCTGGATGTTTCTTCCTCCTCGCCGAACAGTCTGCACATAATGGATCCATTGTGGAGTTCTATTGTGTGCAGATGTTTTCGTAGGTGATAATGTCCGCTGAAGACATTAAGGTAACCTTCCGAAGCTGTTCAGGTTGAGTGTATTTAGAGGCAGCCTCTTGGATACATTCCGAAACAGTATTTTTCCGAGTTTTTATTGCGGTATACTTGGCAATGTATAGCTTATATGTTATGCAAAAAAAATATGAAGGCAATGGCAAAATTATTAATATGCGCAAAATTCCTCTGTTTTAGAGATAGAGCCCCTGAACAAAATGCTAAAAAAATGAATACTATCGATCTTAGGATGTTTAATACAATTTTATTAATCGCCCATTCTCGAAAACCAACAAGGATTTTCGGGTTCAAGTTTATATAATATTTTTTACAGAACAGTAACAGAACTAATAAATCCCCATAAAAATTCGAAAAATGTTACAATTTTCTGGATAATTTATAACATATATCCAAGTACTTTTTTTCAAATCTTACGAAACGATATTGCAAATTTTGAAATCTAAGCAAAGCCACAGGGTGCTTCTAATTGATATAAATAAAATTGTTATTTAAAATTTATACTTGGTAAGTCTACCAGTAACAATCATTTTCATTTAAATAATTAATATATCATTGGTTTTAATTAATTAAGCATATATATATGATAAATAATTATGTGTCATGTATTTAAGAAAGATCTCTTATAAGATCATTTTAAAACAACTTATATACAGAGATTATCATGTTTTCAACTTATATATTGAAGTGAAAGTTAACGTCACAATTGAATTATGACTTTTAAAATAATAATAATATATAGTAAAAACATTGATATTAATTTATAATATTTATAATTTTATCGTGATAAGAATATTATGCTTAATTATTATTTTTAAAAAAACAAAACAAAAAAAACTATTTTAATATATTTAAAATGCCATACTAAATCTAGGAAATTATTTATAAATATATTTAATATTTACAATTAATGTCTAGAATGATTGTGGTAAAAAGTTGTGTCTGGGGAAAAACCCTTAATTAAAATAAAATATAGTTTCAAGATTTTTAAAAGCTCCGTTAGTTTCTTTTTAAATCTAGTTTTTTTATCAAATAAAATAAAATATTGATAAATCTGTCTGATTATTCTTTAAATTTTTGTACCAATAATTAACAAATACATAACATAAAATATAAATGTAAATCTCAACTTAACTAAAGCAAAAGAATTAAGACTCTTTTTTTTTACCGACGAAAGAAGGAGGTACTTATTCAACCTGTATATTTTTATTTGTGCAGAAAGAAGTTATTTATAAATAAAGTTTTTAGTCAGAAAAATAGACGCAATCCTCAGTTATACTGAAAGAATTATATTACCTGACAAAATTTAGACTTTTCAAGATTTCGTTGTCAAGTTTCGGGAAGTAGATCTTTGGAACTATAATCATATACATATTAATGTGATTATACTTGATGTATGCTTTATTCATTTGGTTTTTGAGAAAATTTTTCGAATAAAAGTTGTTAGTACATTTATAATGAACAACTTTTATTCGAAGTATTTTTTCAAAAATCGAATGAATAAGGCACAAATCAACTAGAACCTTTTGAAAAATGAGCGTTACTTTTATGGAGTACACGTAAACCTTCCTTGAGTTAGTTACATGGATAACATCAGTTAAAATATCATTCTGATCGATTCATTCGAGTCATCAAGGTTATGTAGCCAGCCAAAAATTGATCTACGAAAGCAAATCCAAATATTTAAGCTATCTCCCAAAAAATCACTTCCTTCCTTTGTCTGCTGACTTCTTTCCGGCTCCTTGTAAAGCCTGAAAAATTCATCGAAATTTAATTCCAGCGTCCCTAGATGTTCGTTGGCTTTACAATTCACTGTGGGTAAACCCGTAACGGTAGTCTATTCAGGCTGACGAAATATTTTTTAAGTTTTCTTGAGGTCTACACGGCTCTTAGATATGATCACTTAATATGAATGAAGTCTACAGAAGTGCTCCAGTCCTGTTGGAAAAAGTTTTTTAACAGGATTCCAACAGGACTGAAGGAGACGTCTCCTTGCGATGACGTCTGCTACCTAATTTAAATTCACTCCTACATATCCTAGCATCCAGGGAAAGTTTATTATTCTTACCTAAATTTTTGAGCATGTTAAGACATTCCCAGACTATTTTAGGGCTATTGAAGCACGATCTCAGCACTTTAAGAATTGCTTGACTATCGTAGAAGATTGCTGTGCTTCGATTCTGACAGTTTCTTTCAAAGTACAATTGAAGGCGTCTATCAATTGAAAAATTAGTCTATCAGTTAAACAACGTTACCTTGCAATCAATGATATTGAACTAGGTGGAACTGACTTTGTGCATGCTACCATGTAGGCTTTACAAACCCCAAATTATTACATTTGTTAACTATATTAATAGTTATAATAAAAGGATATATTTAGTGAAATATAAAATAAAAAACCCGTTATACTTTGAAGGTTAATGATCGTTTAGGTTTACTTATTTATTTAGTTTTTGTTTTTTTTTTTGGTAATTGTAGCTACAACAAATACCTACTTACACATCGTGTGGTAGTGTTTTAGTCATCGAGTCATCATTAAATATTTGATGATATTATTTTGTAGCTTACTGTATGTAAAACTGACTGAGTTTATGATGATGAGGTTGCAAAAGATATTTTAAAAATTTATTTTATAACTGTTTTTTATTTTTTAAGTGAATGAAAAATATATGTTTGTATGACTCGACTCAAATACACAGAAAACTGTGTCGTCTGTTTATAAGAAATTAACAGTAGAGATGGTACCATGTATTTCAAAATTAAATTCGGTAGACGCACTTTTGTAACTTAACTTTCATTATTAAGATAATCGACGCGAGTGATACACGCACCAAATTAGCAACGAGTAACATATCTTTGACTCCATATCCCGGAGATCGTTACGATTAGCTAATTCATTCTGATGATGACTACTTTGTAGTTGAAATACATATTTATAAAACACAAATAATTGTTCTACGAATGGGGCAAAATTGGAAATTTAATTACTGATAATGAACTTAACATTAAAAATCAAAGAATATAAAGACGACCTAAAAAGAGTTTTACGTCATCATTTAGCCGTATGATGATCCAGACGTCACATCATTAGACGCGCCATTTATTTATCGATTTTAAAATGTCAAAATAATACGTTTATTTTTATCGAAATGAAAAAATTTGCTATCTTCATCTTTTTAAGTCAGACAGACAAAAATATCGATAAATGTTTTATTCTCTATTTTAACAATTAAATTCAATTGCCCTTATAATTGTCCAATTATAAGACTTTTGTGTCATAACCTAAACGAGAAGACTTCACAACTCAAAATTACAAAATAATCTGCAAAACATAAAAAAACTACTAACTAGGGCTTAAGCAAGTACCTCACCTCACAATTATTCGAAAAACGCTCGATTATTCAAGACGCAAACCATTTTTTTATATAGCATAAATCAAATGTGTACTAAATTACAATCAATTTGATCAATCATCATTACGAAATAACTTTTTATTTATATGTGTAAGTGAATCACCTGTCTTTTGATGATAGATAATAAGTAGTTATATGCAAATAAGGTAATCACATTAATAAGCTTTTTATATCATCAACATAATACAATATACAGAGCATTCGTTATATATTGTAAGTAGAATCACCTCTGCGGATATTATATATGGGGGTGAACTTTAAGCAAAAAAATAATTTCACAATGTGTTTCAACGTCTGTATTGAAATATCTGTACGATTTATCGAATACAATCTTATACCCGTGGGTTCTCACGTTTTATTGCTATATCTTGGGCTCCCGCCTCTTAGCGATATAAAATTGTTTCATCAAAATCGGTTCAGTTGTTTTTGCGTGATACTTGAACAAAGAAACAGACAATTACAGTTTTACAATAGTAGAGAGTTAGAGACTAATTTTTTTACAACTTTCATTGAACTTTCAACTGAACTAACTGTTTAAACACGCTGAACTTTTTACCACGCGGTGTACTGTTTATTTACAAGCACAAATGAATAAAGCTTCTGTAATATGTTGTAATTATAGTTATTTCAGCTGAAATTATGGTAAAACTATTCAATTTAAACTATTCAAAATATTTTCCCTCCTATTTCAGCAATACATGGACCGATTTTACCCATTCACTTTCAAGATGTTCCACTTTTTATGTCTTTCCTTTTTTTAAGTAATCATATTCACGGGCAAATAAAAGGACATCCGGAAAAAAAATAATTCGAATACTTTATGAACATCCTACACAAAATCATTTTTTCTTTCTTTCAATATTTCCAATCATTACATACTTGGGATTAAACTTATAACACCCTCACACTTAAATTCTCCTTTAAGGGTTTGTAAAGTGTGATATGGTAGTTTTTATTACAAAGTCAGACATAACCAGTAATATTACTTGTATTTTGAACGAGTTAACATGGCAAAATTTGGTCCAGGAGTACCCTAATTCTTCTTTAAGGTATGGAAAAAAGGTGTTAAACAATCAACGTACCTGTTGTTTTGCAAGCTCAGAAAACAACTGTAAAGATTTGTATAAAAAAACAGATATAGATTGCACGTTGAATATTTAATAAACTCTTTGTAGTCAAATCAAAACTAAATACCTATGTTTATTCCGTGTGCTTATTACACACTTCTAATAAGTAAAAATACTCATAATACTTATAATAATATATACATAAATACTATATACATATTAAAAAAAATAAGAACTAAACATCTGGGTTAAATTTTTTTTTTTTTTAAATTTTCAATATTTATTGTCTAAGAGAGGTCTTTGATATGGACATTCCATTGTTTATTGAACAGCCGGACTGACAGACGGACGGACACAATCATCAATAAATTGGTATTGATTGATAAATTTAATTTCATATGTGAAGCAGCCCATCAAGCAGCACTCTTTGTTATGTCAAACGTGAATTTAATATTTAATTAACTTTGTTTATTAACGAACTATTGATAGTAAATTCTTTTATCTTTGTATGTAATTGATATTTTTTTTAAAGTATGTTATCGAATTTCTCTTGTATAAAATTGTGTGTTAGTATATTTTGCAGGTACCCGGATTGTTTTGTTCATTACCGTTTTTTTTTTAATTTTTACAAAATATTTTTATCAAAAAAGTATTAAGTCAATTGCACAATAATTAGTAAAGGTAATTTTGACCTATTGATTTATTATTTTTTTATTGAAATTGAGACATAAATTTTAGAAAAAACACGCTTTTAGGGGATTTTTTCTTTAAAATTCAGTTATTTGTACCGATAAAACGATTTCGAAAAATATTTCTTCGAACTAGTAGATGTCGAAAATGATAACCATAATATTCGTCTGTGCGTGCTCTAGCCACAATTCTAGTCCAATCGAAATGAAATGGAATATGTATGAATTTTCTATATTTTGACTCCAAATCGGTGAAATCGATCAGAGTGGAAAGAGCTGTTTAGACTCAGGAGAAATACAAAATTTGACATATCTTAATATTTTTAAAACGATAAAATTTCATAAGTAATGTTGTCGTAAATAAATTTTACTACTATCGATTTTTTCTATAACTCTAATATTTACAGAAATATTTTAATATCTTTATACTTATAACAATGAATATTAAATTAAGTTTCACCATGATAATTTGATTTCATAATCATTATGATTCCTTACCCTGAGAAAATTCGCATAATCTATGTAGCTCCTACGAGATGTTGCTCCTTCGTGTGTTTGAAAATTAAAGCAATATATATTACTAGCTTATACCCGCGTCGTCACCGGGTATATTCTCGTCATTTTAAGACTAAAAACCTCAATGTAATTTCCCACCGCCTCCACTACTTCAAATATTTATCGTTCCCACCGCTTCCACTACTTCAAATATTTATCAAAACTTCCACCAAATTTCTATTTCAGCTAATATTTTCGAATTCTATCTATCGAAGCGAGATAAAATACCTACCAAATTTTTATTTCTAATCATAAGCTTTTAAGTCCACTACTAAATATTTATCAAAATATTTATCAAAACTTCCACCAAATTTCTATTTCAGCTAATATTTTCGAATTCTATCTATCGAAGCGAGATAAAATACCTACCAAATTTTTATTTCTAATCATAAGCTTTTAAGTCCACTACTAAATATTTATCAAAATATTTATCAAAACTTCCACCAAATTTCTATTTCAGATAATATTTACGTATTCTATCTATCGAAGCGAGATAATATACATATTAAAATTTTATTTCTAATCATAAGCTTTTAAATAAAAAAAATTTCATTCAAATCGGTCCAGTAGTTTTTGCGTGATGTTCGAACAAACAAATATATAATAGTAGAGAAAATCAATTAAAAAAGTGAAAAAGATATTATAACTACCATTCAAACCATAGACCTTCATCTAATCGAGAGTTGTGCTATCTATTACACTATAGTTACTTAGTGATTACATTACATTTCTTATTCACATAAAAAATTTTAATTTTATACGGAAATACTCCTGTTTTTTACAAATTAATAATTGAACTTATTATATCTGAATACTAATATAAGATAGATCTATATGATTATTATGAATTGTATTTGAAACAACGAGATGTTCACTAGTTAGATTAATCAATTGATATTATCAATTATAAATGTTTTTAGAGCATATTGGAAATTCCAACTAAAAGAGACTCTATCAAGCGTTTAAAAAAACGATCATTTGTTAATATTTACAAACAAATAAAACATATTTACTTGAATATACGTAAATTGTGCGCATTTTCCATTGTAAAAATCGTTAATTTTATTTTATAATATATTCAAATTGTTGTGTACCGTACTGTAAATCTTCACTCAGAATAAATTATCATATTAGTTTCCATAAATATCCTAAATGTACAGAAAAATATATTTTGGAGGACATAAATATGATAAATATTAAACCGCAAAAATATAAATATTAAATAAATAAAAATTAAAACCTGCTTGAAATTTTAACTGAAAAGTTTAAAAACGTCGTATATTCTATTACACAACACATTAAAAATAATCTTGTTTACAACTGTGGAAGGTTTTCTTGTTTTTCCACCGTGGCGCTGCATAAAAACCCAACATAATAACTCTTCTTAACATAACTACTTCTAAACATAAACACCCAAATATAATTTAACTTCAAGGTTCCTGAAATACTATGAAATACCATCTAAATATTTCAGAAGAATTACATTGTTTTTAAGGTTAAGTCAAGTTTATTATGTCACTTAAGATTATTTAACGTCTTCGGTAATAATTTTGTAAAAATATTTGAAACATTTAAATAAATTTAAATATATTAAATTTAACTTTGAAAAAAAAAACCAGTTCTTTTTGAAAAAATGTTTACTTTTATAATTTTATTCAATAAAATTTTGATAGACAGTTATTTATATGATTTTTCTTATCGGTTAAATAACCAAGAGTTAATTGAATGCCTTAGTTTCTTCTTAGATGTAATTTAATTCCAATTCTCTAAAAAGTTACCCATCACGAAAAAAAAGATCTACAAGACCTCTTCTATATTAATTTTCCCAAGAGTCATATGGCTTTGATGATTTTAAAAATATCTTTCAAAAAGGCTTTGCTAATAAATGACATGAGTGCATTAAAAATTCCATCGTATGATAACGCGCTGGTCTGTATTATGAGCCCTTAGTCTGTCAATGCGTTTGATTAGATGGCAAAGTCTCGTCACGAATCTAGCTAAAACTCTTGACTTTTTCGATCCTCTATCATTTCAGAGGTCGCTCTTGCAAAAATGTTTCAGAGCTTTCGCAATAAGATTATGCCTTGGTATATTTTACAAGTATATCAAGTAAGACAAATTATTAATTTTCCAAGTGAAATTTGATCCTCCTTTTTAACAGATTGCAAATTATGGCAGCACTTTTTACTCTGTGTCCTTGCTTACTACCACAATGATTCGATGCATAGCATGTTTTCGAACGATGGGCTCTTGAACACAAAAGTGAAAACGTGGACCCATCGAAATTGTGGATTAATTGAAGGCTTCAATCCGCTTTGAGCAGATTATAAAAGGGATATCGTAACTTCCTATTAGCCGGAATTTATATTTAGGCCAAATTCAGGCACTCTTTAGCACTAGCACAATGATTTACCTATTGGATACATGAACTTGAACTAGACGGTACCTAAATCTAAAAAAATCGTGTGTAATCTTAGTATCATTGCGCCCATAGAGCCTCCAATGGTCCGGATTAATTGGGACCGGACGCGATCCGGATAATAAAAGCTAAATTTAATAGTTATGCTCTTTCTCAAATAATCGACCCTGAAAGAGGGTTTCCCAAAGCTCGCTGTCTTAAAAACTGCTTGATTAAAGTCTTTCCTCAAAACTATTCGGATAGTAAGATAATTCTACTCTAATATCTCTTTAACCAAAAAAAAAAAACGTGGGTGATCTTTATTACCCAATTAAAAGAGATTTATTTTTGGATAAGACAAAATAAATAGAATAAAAAAAGATTTATTATAGAAACAATAATCATGATTATTATTATTATTATTATATTATCAAATGCCCTAGTTCAAAAACATTGTAGTATTGAGTAAGGTATTCCGGTACACCAAATACACAAACGTATATCCTCAAACTGACTTAAGTATGTGTTTATTATTATGATTATTATTATTTTGTACATGCTGGTCACCGGAGGGCTTGACCTAGATCGTCGTTAAAAGAAGTACCTACCTGTGTAGTGTTGTTATGACTGTAGAGTGGCTACGCTGAGTACGAAGAGCACCAGCAATGACAAGTCAATAAAACAACATAAATAATAAACATATCAAACAGAAAAAAAAACTTACAGTGGCAAACAACATCATGTCAGTCACATAAAATACGTAATTGTGACACTTAAATTATGACTTGAATATATAAAATTTTTGATAAATTGTAAAAATGCAAAAGTAGTCGTCTTGTAGAATGAATAGAGTTAAATACAAAATAATTAGATTTGTATCATTCTCGAGTCGTGTCTTTTGGCCATGTCAATCAAGTTGATCTAAATTTCTGCGTAGTTTTTTTATTTTGATGTTAATAATTCAAAAATTTATTTTCTATTTCGTGTACTATTTTGGCATTGCAAGCTAAATTAATCCATATTAATCGAATTTTATTTCCCGCCTTTTTTCATGGTGGAGGTGTCAGTTAATAATACTTGTGTAGCGAAAGAGTGCGTGTGATAAAGAAAAAAAACTTGAAATGTACATTTTTGGAAAAATTATTTCACTACTTTTTGGATAACAATTACAACTTTTAGATTATACTTTTGAGTTGTATTAACTTTTTGATTTCAACGAATGTTAAATTGTTACTGAACTGGTGAGCTGTTGTTGTCCTGTTTTATATATCTGAAATGCACCCGTTCTAAGAAAGTGCGAGAATCGCATCGAATATTCTTTACATTCCAGAACATACTTATAAAGTTAATCTGTTTCTATACATGAGTATACGAAAAGAGACAAAGAAATGCGCGTATACGTAAATTTATCGTTAGACATGATCCGTCGACGTTTGGACTATCACTGGCCGCAGTAAGCTCACGAGCCAGCTACGTAATCTCTTTGCGCCGTTTTTTCATTTCTTTTCGGCGCTGACGTAGCTGACGTAGCGTTCGTTCGTCACTAGAATTTTAGGCTCTTTAGATTCCTTTTCACAAGAGCTTTTGTTTCTATAATTCCGAGCATATTTGAGAGTCATATGAGACGAAATCGTCATCAGTAACTTGTCATCAGTAGTACTTTGGCTCCCAGTAGTGTTTCGTATTTTCACAATGACACCCGAATCAATGTCTTAGCTAAACGCGTTTCCATGCTACACCAATTTATAACTTCACACAAAGCTAATTCGTAACCACGCATGCACCTATACTGGTACTTCATCATAGAATGTGACTTACTAGTGGTTCAATTTTTTATGAACGGGAGTGTACGTAAAGACATGATCTATCTCAACCATTGGAAACGCAATATTAATCTCGAAGTTATTAGCGATTGAAATATGACGGTATTTCGTCACACAAGAATGTTCGACTGACCCCCAGAGTAATGAGCGAAGAGACCAATCACGTTACCAGAGTAATCAATCACGTATCATTGGTCGTGTTCAATTCATGTTCAGAACAACTAAGTCCTTGGCAAACTAAGTCAGTCGGTCTAAGAAATATTGTCTTCTAAGCATTTAAGTTCTGCGTATTTGTATCAGGGCACATTTCATAACTTGTCAGGAGAGTTGACAAATTAGAGGATTTTCCTCAAATTTAGTGGATTTAATAAGAATATATTTTGTATTCTGATTCCTTATATTCAACTTGAAATCCACTAAATCCACTAACTCGAGAAAAAAATTCCCCAATCTTACAGCATTTACTAAATAGAATGGCGTCTCAATTTAAGTTACTTAGTTTGTGTCAAGTATCCTGGCAACCAACTAATTTAGATATATTTAGTAACTTTCTTAGTTTACTAAGAACTTAGTTGTGTACCAAACGTACTAAATTGTTTTCCTACAATCAATATTTCCAAGCGTAACAAAGTTACGACTAAACATAAACTTATATCTAGAGCACGGTAGTGCGACAGGCCGAGTTTAAGGGGTTTTTTGCCTTAATATATTATTCGTATAATAATTTATACAGGTATAAAAATAGGCAACCTCCACAACATTCAAGTTCAAACGGTTGCATATTTTCAAACATGTTAAAAATAAAATTATTTAATAAAAAAATAATAATTTGTTTTTAAATCAATTTCATTAAATTTAGGGAAAGTTAACTAGTAAAATCCATTAAAATTTCTCACAAAATTCTTTATAGTATTTAAGTTTGAGAAAAAAAAATTCAATAAAAACAAAATTAGTAGTTATCTATCTATAATCATCAAAAAAATCATCAGAATTATATATTTATCCAAAAAAAAAAAAAAACAGTTTAATTCATGATTACACCTTTATGATTACTTCTGATTCACTACTACTGCACCACAGGGCATCTTCATGATCATTTCATCTATTTAAAATCATAATAATTAAATTACTTTCTCTACTAAAAAGTTTTTAAAAAATTTCAATTACACTCGCGTACAAGTAATAAAAATAAAAACTCAGTATATGTTTTTTTTACTAAATTTCTTTTTCAAAAGAAAAATAACATAAATAGATGCGCAATAATAATCACATTCTTAATACTTTCAAAAAATATATATTATTAAAGCTATTACATTTATAACAATTCACTTCCTTATGTAAGTATCTTTTTCAATTAGATATACTATATTGGAAGTACCGGCAAACGATTTTTTGTTTAGTAATTGATTTAAAATACCTGTCATGGGAAAGTATTTCAAGAAATTTTATAGTTTTTTTAAAGTATTTACTGGATGTTCAGAGTATTCTAAACATCGATGAATGTCCCTGTAATGTACTCGATACTAAATCTCAATTTACTTTCATATTTAGATACCTTTGCGAACACACTAAATATGAGACCTTTGTTACTTCGATAACTATCTGTTGTTACTTTAGTAACTAACAACAAATCATTGATAGATTATTTATCAGGCAAAATAAAGTTTGCTTTCAATCTCAAATTGTCTTTTAATATACTCATTCTGAAAATAGGTTTCAGATCTAATTGGAATTTTCTCTTCTGCTGGTATTGTCCTGGAGGAAAAATTATACTGTCCAGGCTTTTCGGTTTCGTTTAGTTATAAATATTTATTGTGGAGGGAGACACCGAAGCCTGGCAAGTAGGTTAGGTTAGGTAGCGGCTCTCCCGGACATTAATGGTGTGTGTGGATCGGAGCAGAAATTTATATGCGGTAAGAATTGCTTGGTTTTGCAACTGCAGCCGATTTTGATAGGATCTATGCCAAGAAAACCTTCACAAGCATAGCCGGTTACTTTCGTTCTTGTCTATGCGTCGACAGTTTGGTCAATTAACCGCTCCATTAATTTTTTTTTTGACAAACTCCCACCGTTGGGAATCGAACCCGCAACCTCTCAGTTCCAAGCAGAGCACTTTTGACTGCACAGACACTTGAACTGGTGCTTGGCAAGTATTATGTATATTTAATTATCAAACCGAGAATTTGAAAAATTTTATAAAAGCTTATGAAAATAACAACTAACTGAGCTTTTAGCGTAAATGCCCCTGAATATACTGAATTCATTATTAGTGCATGACCTATTTATTTTATTTCTTCGCATGCACAGATGTATAAAAATATGACTTCTAGCGTATATATACAAATGTGCTATATACATATGTAATATACTCATACCCATGCTTTTGTAATCTACAATAATTACACATTTCTGAGCTAAAATTGTTGGAAAACTGTCACAACCTTAAATTTCATTAAGTTTATGTACGAAAACTGTTCTCTTTTCTTTGGGCCATTCTTTTCTGACACGCTTTTTGTTGCACTGCAATATCAAAATAGCTACATGCACAAAAAAGTAACATTTGATCATGGAATTCAAAAATAAACCACGAAATAGAAATTTGGTAGTGGCGATAGATTTGTGTGACCACTAAAAGGTGAAAACAAAACAAAATTTTTTAAAGGAATCGAATCAACTTTAATATGATTAAAAATTGAAAAAAATAACTTGATAATGAAACACTCCAATAGTTTCTTTATGAACAGTGATTACCTTTTAAAATCGATAGTTTCTTATGATGCGATCGGCGACAATATGAAAACGTAAACTATTCTTAAAGAAATTATTCATAAGAGTATTTCTATACAAAGTATTTTTTAGTTATTTATCTCTATAGTTTATTTTTGTTTATTTAAAAATTAACTTCAGTAATTAATATGAGGTTTAATTGACAACAAATCTAATGGAAAAAACAACAGTCACAGATGCTACATGTAATCAACACAACCGCAGACATCAGAGTTCGTTGACACCGTCAGAAGAAAATCCGGTCCACTACTCATTTAAAATAAAAATATAAATAAAAAAAAAACATAACTAGTGATCAACACAGATATTTATGAGTAATTATAGCAGATAAAACATATCACAGTTAAGATGAATCTTCGTTCTTTATTATATACGTAGACCTTAACGTACCACAATCAACCCATCATGCCAATGCATTGCTAAGTTCTTCTTGGTATTTTTATATTTCAACGACATCTTCTCTGTAGACAACCACGAACACTTGAATATTATTGAACAGTAAAATCAACTTTTAATTCAGAGCAATTAATTGTTTTTATTGTTTTTTTTTTCTTAATTAACGTACGTGTTACCTTCATTAACAGCCAGCCATGTTTGTGTGATAACAGAAGTGTCTTTTGTTGAACCGGACTAGAAGCGAGACCTTCATTATAAATGATTTATCTTTTAGGCAATTAAGAGAAAATATTGTTAACAATGTTTTGTCAAATGTAAGAGTTCGTTCGTGAAATAAAAATATAGGTTGTAAAGTTTAAAGATTCATCAGGAGAACTACAAATTTAGTACTTTGCGGTGTTTAGTATGTTACGTTACGTTACCGTTACGTTTAGTATGTAACGGTGTAACGAAAATATATCAAACTCATCACAACTATTGCTAAAGAACAGCTCACTGTGTGTCCTAATATTTCTTGAGTTTAGATTTTTGTATTCTAAATTAATTCTCAACATTTGTATTGTTTTTTTATTCTATTAGTAGATAGATCGATAGATATATCTTGGTGTACAAAAAGTATTGCACTTCGATCTTAAGGTTCCCTCTTCTACCTCAGTCTGACAAAGGAGCTCCTGGCCAGTCTTCAATGGCCAGGAGCTTGCTTATCAGGTTTTTTTTAGGTGCATATATTCGGGGTGAGGTACATCGAGAAGATGATGTTTCTTCCTCCTCGCCACAAAGTGTGCATCCTTTTATGTACAGATACTTCCGGTGATGAATCCGGTAACCTTCCGAAGTTGTATCCTGGTGAGGCTGAGTGCATCGAGAGACAGACTCTTGAAAGCATTCGGAAACAGTATTTTGCCGAGCTTTTGTTGCAGCTTATTTTCCCAGTGAGCACGGTGTTAAAAGTCTATCCACTCGTTTATTAGTACGTAGAAATTTTGCACAAACGTGAGGAGTGTTGGCTCAATTAAAGATTAAATTAGGGCCCGTTACATTCTACTCTTACGCGATGCACTTCAGTTAAATAATTAGTTAGAATTATTAATTATACTCTGCAGCACTTATTTATGCGTCAATGCGCTTATGATTTTTTAGACAGACCCATTATAAAAACACTGTTAGTAGCTTTTTTTTAAAAATTTGTATCTACTAAGAAAAAATATTTAATTTAAACCTTTTTACTTACTTCAGGTGTACAATCATGATACGAACACTGGTGCTTCTAACATTAGGAGCAATTGTTGTAACCGCTCAAAGAAGATTAGCATTACCAGATCCAAGAAGTTGTGCAAACCGTAAGTATTACATAGTCAATTCGCCTCCAAACAAAAATTAGAAATAAATATATTCCGTTTTTTCCCTTAATAAAATTTAGGAGTACGTCATGCTACATATAGAGATGCACGCGGTGTTGCACATTCATATTTCTTCAGTTGGGAGCATGCGCCAACACGGGCATTGGAAGTTGATTGGTTAGATTCAAGAAATATTTGCCGTAGACATTGTATGGATGCCGTTTCATTAGAAACTCCACAAGAGAATGAATTTATTAAACAACGTATCGCACGTGGAAACGTAAGATATATTTGGACTTCTGGTCGTAAATGTAACTTTGCCGGATGTGACCGTGCCGATTTACAACCACCAAATATCAATGGATGGTTCTGGTCTGGTTCAGGAGCAAAAATTGGACCAACAACACAACGCAGTTCTGGTGATTGGAGTAATACTGGTGGTTTTGGACAAGCTCAACCTGATAACCGTGAAGCTGCACAAGTAAGCATAATTTTTATACTCTATTATTGTGGCCCCTTATTTAATACGTTCAAGCTGACGTCTACCATCGACGTTTCGCTTATCGATTTCGTCTGTCGCTTGCGTACCGTACTAACAGCGCTTACATTTTTCACTTTTGACATTCATCTTGGAATTTTCCAACACTGTGTAAAGTGTTTCCATGGAAATGTGTATGTTTTCAAGGCTTTAACCATCGCTAAAAAATGGCAAATGGCATATGTCTAAAACTTGAAAGGTCATGAGCGGAATAGTTACAGCGCTTGAAGTGTATGCGCTTTGAAGAGGAAAAATTCTAAGACAAACACACCTTATTTATCTTGGTTTCTATCATTAGAAGCGACGTTATGGATCCATTTATGAATTTGTGCATTATTTAACTCCAGAGATGTATTTCTCGAAAGATCTTATACGAAGTTTTCTGAATATTATTTATAACTGCCTGATCGTCATTTCCCTTCAAAATCATAACCAAACATTACTCTAAAACTTAAGTCAATGTGCTCTAATTTGGAACTAAATATTGATTTCTTTACTTTTTACAGGGCAACGACGAATCATGCTTATCAATCTTAAACAATTTCTACAATGATGGCCTCAAATGGCATGATGTAGCTTGCCATCACTTAAAACCATTCGTATGCGAGGACAGTGAAGAATTATTGAATTTCGTGCGTTCACGTAATCCAGGCATTCGACTATAATATTAAGGAGCATTTAATATGCAAACACACACAACAAATAACAAACATTATGAAGATGTAGAAAAGAAGATCTATCAATTTTTCATCCATGTATTTCCATTATCCTTTCCTTTATTCCATTATCATTTCCGCGCCTCCCATCTCTTTCTATCGCATGTGAATAAGCTCTGTGTCCCTCGACAAAAATTGCCTTATTTTATTGTATTTCTGTCAAATTTAGTATTATTGTACAACTAGTGTTAATTTAAATTAAAACAAATAAATTTATTATTTTATATATAAACGTCCATTTGTCATATTTATTTCACGCATGCGTTAAAGTCACTATAATTGATTCCCCATCGTCACGAGATTGTCATAAATATTATCATATTGATAACTGAGCACTTTGATCACGACGTCTGGTGGCCAAAAAATAAACCAGTTTGAGTGACAATACAAATGTTCGCCGGAATATAAGTAAAAATGGGTATTAAATTGAAAATTACAAAAAACTTAAACATTCGTCTCATGACTCGTAAATATGCTCGGAATTATACAAAAACGCATATCAGTGGGAAGCTCGCGTCGAAAGGAATCAAACGAATCTCAAATCCAGTACCGAACAAATGAAAAAGCTACGGCAACGTCAAAATAAAATGAAAAAACGGCGCAAAGCGATCACGTTGCTGACCCATCGAGCATACAGCGGCCAGCGACAGTCCAAATGTCTACAGATCATGTGCCGGTCGTTTTCAAATTTTCGGCACAGACCCGAACTGCGCCTTTCTTCTTTTATACCAGACTACCACGTCTGTATTAATTTTTTTCTACATAAAATATTTCCAACTGTTACAAAGTGGGAAAAAAAGAACCGAAACATCTTTTTATTAACATTTATTTTCTGAAATACAGTTTTTATATATTTTTTTAAAGTTTCGAACATTAAATTAACATGGATTTACATTTAAAATTTCATGCTTACATTTAAAGGTATAATAATTTAGATAACACGGTCCCACAAGTTTTGGATCACTCCATATTTGATTCCCCAAAGGAATCTTAAGATAAGAGGAGGTCGAATGTATTTTTTAATTTCGTTGATTTTTAATGAGACCATGTATCCACACTGAATATACTGGTGAAGATGATGCAAGATATTCCAAAAATGGTCAACAATTTTTGGGAATCCAGCACAAAAGTTGAATGGATAATTATACACATAAAAAACATGTATATATTAAACATTTATAATCTCAAAAAGCGGGGGGCAAAAATAAGCCCATCGTATATAATTTTATTTCAATCCATGAAATTTTTCTCAAAATTGTATCAAATATTTTCGTCGAAAACAAAATTGTTTTTTTTTTTTTTTTTTGGAAAGGCCCTACTTTTTTTTCTCCTTTCAACTAGGCCATTTACTTAATATGGAACGTGATAAAGTGAAAATACAAAAAAATTTTTATTAATACAATAACAATATTTTAAAGCTCATTTTCTTTCTCATATAACAACAAATGACAAAAGGGCGGAAAATTATTTTATTTTCTAGTTTTTATTAAATTTCTTCAAGTACCAAATAACGCGTAATACAAATCAAATTTTAATTTATTTACAAACATTTTTGTTTTAAGTAAAAAAAAATCGTTATTTATTTAGGTTATTTAAATATATTTAACGCGCCCTATTTAGGTGTTCAATATTTTTGTCCCTGTTGAATGGTTGTGTTCAGATCAACTAAGTCCTTAGTAAACTTTGTAAATCAGTCCAATCTAAAACAAATTTCAGCGTGTTTCTCTCAGGGTACAAAAACAAAATTTATACAAACAAAATTTGATGCTCATTACTAATAAAGAGTCAAAAACATTGGAAATTAAAAAAATAATTAATAAATCTCGTTCGATTATAATTAATTTATATTTTGTTCTATTTTATTTATTATTATTAATATCATTTTCATGGTATAAAGTCTGGCAATGCTGTAATCTCAACTTACGGAATTTACAGTTGGTACAATATAAGTTACTTAGTATCTATCCAAAAAACTAACTTAGATATACTCAGTAACTTAGTTTAATAAAGACCTAGTTGTTCTGAACACGACAATTGATCAAAAACATTGAACTTCTGTAAGCTGCATAAAGCTTCATTTACAGTGTGACCAAAAAATCTGTCGCGTATGATATTCATCACAAATGTAAACTGTTTTCTTTTTTAATTTTTATACCCCTAGCCAATTAATCTAATATAAAAATTCCCATTAATTTTGTTTTTTAGTCATAAATTTTTTTTGGACTCTTGATAATACAAGAGATTAATTTTTTTAAACTTCTTTTTTTTGTAAACATAGGCACTACGAATTTTTTGATTGTTTTTTTTCGAATCAAAACTAAAAAAATGATTTTGGACAATCTCTCTGGTTTATAAATTATTTATTAGAAAATAAATAAAACTAAATTAATACCACGCAATCAGTACTGATAGAGCAGACAGGCCCTAGCGGAAATTGTGTATGTAAACATGGGTGAGCGAATTTTTTACTCTTTCAGAGGGTTTATTTATAAAATTGTGTGTCTGGTTACGGGTATTGACCCTTTATCTGCACCATCTTTTGCTGGAGTGTGAAAACGCTCTTCATTCAATCGATATCAAATTTTATACACATCCGTTTTTTATGACCGATTTCAAGCCGTTTTCAAGTTATCGTATCTGAAAATTATTAAAAATCAATTTTTGTTTGCTAAGTCTAAGCAGTCTAAAGTTTCGATGTGGAAGAGATTTGATAGATGATTTTCAAGGTCGATATCTCGAAAACGTCTCAAATGCACCCAAAATCTCATTCATTACTTTCGATTACAGTAAAAGAGAGAATATGTACAAAATTGAAAGTCGATCATTCGAATTTTTTTTGTTCCTTTACAAAAGTTGGTACAGGTAAAGGAATCATACCCTTATACACTTTGAAGACCTCTTCCACATGAAAAAAGAGCAATTCACTCATTGTATTCTGCATACTCCACCCCGTACAGGCCCTACACCCCGAAAATCAATACTTCAATCACATTATTTTGACCTTCATTTGAACTGAAGTAAAGATTTTTTAATTTTAAATAATATTCTTTTGTCCCCAAATAATTCTAAATTTTTCCTATAAAATAATATTCACAGCACATATAAAATTTATTTGTAATTGTATTTAAACCTAAAAACTCATTTATAAGCAACGAGATACGATTTTTTTCGATATTCTTTGTGTAGCCGCCAAACTTGAAACTTTTTAATCTCAAAAATAGAAAAATTATTAGGTCCATTTTAGACCAAGCTTTTTGTTTTGATAGTTTGTCAGTTTGATTTTAAGCGATGAAGAAGAATTATTATTCGACTAAAAACATGAGTGTAGAAAGAGTCCAAGAAAGAGTACGAGTTTTAACTTTCTCTAAAACGCTTCGCCAACAAAATTATTGAAGATCTATATGAGATTCAAATTACTACTTAGAAATAAAAGGCAAGAAGATTAGGTCCATTGTGATACCGAAAGTGGTTGACTCACCCTTATTACTACTCCTTAAACCATTGAGAGCTATTCAAATACAACAGTAGGGCTTTGAGGTCAATAGATTTTAGCTCAGAGAGGTCGTCAAAGAAAGATTGATTTTCACAGAGTAGATGAGTCATCGTCTCAAAGAAAGGAAGATACATATTAATCACAGAATAATCCTTCTTTGTTCCTTAATACAAAACAGGCAAACCATCAACTCCAAACAAAGAAATCATCCTTAAATGATTTAGCTACTTCCACTAAAACCGCTAAATTAGCTACCTTTATACAGCTTTCATCAAAACTCAATGAAAACCCGTCTATTTAAAAGCCAGAAGACATTCCTCAGAGCTGATAGAAAATTTCAATAAACAATCTTCGAAATTAAGAAGTTCCTAGCCAGTATGTGCGAAAAAAATTACTAATATCGTTGCATGTAAACAAGCATGATCCCCATAATAGGAATCCTTTTACTTAAAGTATATTTTAAATAAGACTTTCTGCAAGGACTGAAAATCTTATTTAGAAATACAAAAAAAATACATCAAAAACGGCAAACATCAACATATTTTGGATGTGATAAGGTTTTGTATTAAATTTGCATTTAAATAAGAGTAATTTTTTTGTAAGCTTTGTGAAAAGTACTTTTGTATTATTAAGCTATAAAAAGCTTCTCTATAACCTAAAATAACCCAATTAGTTCTCATTCGAAGTACATAATTAACTGAGAACAAATATTCTAAACTTTCGAGTTGATGTCTTCATCTAAGCGTAATATTTTTCATAATTTTCATTCGCAGTTAATTAAGTGGCAACTTTCAAGAAAAACAGCCAGAAAAATATGGCATATATGTGAGAATCTCACACGAAGAGATATGGAAATGTTAAAGATAAATATATCGGAAACGTGTAAACAAGTCTAGACAAACCCGATTCTTGACTACAGAGCCCCATGAATTAAAATTGGCTTCGATAAGACACCTCTATCTATGCTGAGACTTGTTTACTAAGCCAATCATTAAAAAGTTTCATAATAATTCCGTAAGAGTGTGCTTTAAATAATGAGTTCTAATTGTATTCATAGTCAAAGTTAAGACAATGGCTACTGATTCGTGATGTTCCATAACCAAAGCCATCCCAAAATAGTCTTATTTATTGCATATACCGCACACTTTTGTGAGTCACATTCCTAAGAGACTATTTTAGCTTTGACTATGAACAACTTAATGAAATGTTTTCCTAGACTAAAATAACAGCCTGAGCACAAGCTACCAATATGGTGTCTTGTATTTATTAGACTAACTCATAGACTTTTACATTTACACAATTAGACATTAAACCATCCATCTTTGATGCTGGCAAAATAATGCATATTGTAATCCATATGAAAAGTAAACTCAAACTAGAGAGCCCTCCCATATAAATAGACGAAACGCGTATGATTGATTCCAATATGATTGGTCCGTTTGATAACTTGGTCCTTTAAATCTGAGTTAATACAAGTCTCAATTTATTCGTATCCGAATTGATGTTTACAGCTATCGTTTTTATGGTCCATTATTTCGATTGTTTGATATTTTTTAAATATCAAACAAAATATCATTTTTAGTTTTTATTGTTATGCTTGTTCTTGTTAGTTTCCATTCGTATAAAAAAATAATATAAATGAAAAACAAAAACTATTTGTTACTATCGATGGGCTGTGAAGTTTACTATAGAAAGGATTATTTGCCAGCTTCAAAAATGGCGGATTGCTTATCAAAAAAAAATCTTTTGCAAAATCCAAAATCAACTGTAAATTTTTGTAAAAAAAAGCGCAATTTTTGTTTTCGACAAAACCATCCAACTGTGTACAAAATGTTTTATCCAAAAGTTGGGGTAAAAACAATAGCTTTTTGCAGATTTTTCGAGACACTTCACTTTAAAGACTATTTTCACTATCGATTATCTGACAAAATTTACCCAAACAAAAAACGTTTGGAATTAGTTATGTTTTCAACCCCCACAGTAATTTAAAAACAATAAATTGAGCTGCCCCGAACATGTAAAAGTCTATGATCTGGTCTAGATCCTCTCTTTTTGCTTACGATAACATTAGACAATTGGCTGGGTGCAGAGTTGTCGAGGCTAGCAACAATGTGATAAAAATTCACAATACTATGGGGCGAATTCAAAACTCGGCTATAGTTTATCATGTGGTAAAAAATGGCTTTTATAACTATTCAATTTGTATATAAAATCCATCTTTTAGCCATGTGGAAAACTACAGCTGAGACATAATTCGTTTCACAAAAATTGATATTTATAGAAGCTATCTTTTAACCACATGTAGAACTATAGTCAAGTTTTGAATCCACCCCGTAGTGTTGCGCATTTTTATCACATTGTCGCTAGTCTCGAAAACAGTGCAGCCAACCAATATGCTCAAGGTCCTCAAAACACTTGAATGATAAAAATAACACCCTACATTCGTGCCCAGATTCATTTTTCATTAAAAATTATTCGTTTTTTTTTGTTTTTTTTTTTTTACTAAAAAAAATAATAATTCACAAACTAAAAGATAAATTTACATACTATACGGCGAATATGATATCGATTGTATTAGATCATATTCCGAAATACACACAAATCGAGTCCCTTTACGTTCGGCGTACGTTGATAAACAATCTAACGAATACTCATACCCATTAAAATCATAATTCTCAAATGGCCATATAATTTCAATTTGATATGGTACACCTGAATCAAAAGTCACTGGTTCACTTAATTTTACTTGTAAACTAGAACTATTTGGTACGGTTGTACGTATATTTGTATCTGGGATCACTTTAGTCTTTGTACGAGAATTGGTCACTGACACGGTGAAAGTCTCTAGATACACATTATTCGCATCATTATTTGAATGTGTAATCCAACGCGGTACCAATCGGGTCGGTAATGTGAAACTTGAGACTAGAACACGTCGATTTGCTGTAACAAATGTTTTTACTGTGGTATTCAACGAATTTATCCGTAAAATCATGGCGCCTTTTAAAATCCAACGTGTTGCTGTATAAAACGGCAAGGCCACACGAAATCTTTGCCGTTTCTCTGAATTAAAATCGAATAACATGTTATCCTTAGCCGTTACTGGGTCGTTAATTTTATTTATATGCTGAAGAACATAAATTTCTGTATCACTTAGAATTTTCGATAAAACGGCCTGATTTAAATACTCTACGGGAAGTGTCATAAATCGTAACTTTGACATAGCACCAGCCTCTTGTAAGACAGCTCGACGATTTTTCTGTGTAATTGGAATATCCTGATGTTTGCATTCATCTTCGCTCCACTCAATCGCCGCACAAATTAAATCCCATTCAGAGACGTTCATTGTATTTTGATCCAGAACTGTGGTTAGTGTTTGGGCTCCCATATGATAGTCACAATTTAATACCTCGGGCGTATACTTCTTGAGCATATCAATACACGTATTTTTGATTGTATGTTCGTCGAATAAATTCGCTAGCTCGTACGAAATTAATACACTTGCTGCGCTTAAGTTATTTATAATAAATTCGGAGCATTGTTGTTGCAAAACATGGAGGAAATATTTTTTGGCAGCGTATAATAAACACCATGCATTGTCGATGGATTCAATTTTGACAACGTCTGTATAAATAAAACTTAATAATTGTTTGAATTCGTTAATGCCCATATCTGTTATGGGTATGGTATCTTTATGTGCCATTGGTCCATATAACATGACTTCAAATACGGGACTACTTGTTGCTAAAACTAATCGGTGCGCATCTATGATACAGCCGTCAATGTTGAATGAACAATCACTCCATTCTGCGGTTTCATATAATCGTAAAAAACGATTGCGTAAATTTGTTGGTTCCAATACGTTCCGATTTGATGTAAAATATGTTTTTGTCTTCTCCATCTAAAACAAGAATATAAAATTTTGAAAATAGCTCTAGTTTAAATTGTTTTTAAAATGTTTGTATAGATCTCCGTCTGTCCGAGGAAGAGTTTAAACGAGACACGAAACAAATGAATTAATTTCAGACCATCACAAAATAGTCATAACGGAAAAAATATTCCTTTAAATTTGTCTTATTTAATTTCTAAGTGCAAAGGACCCTTCCAAACATTATCAAATGTGGCTTTAGATGGAATTTGCTGAATTTAAGATATGTTATAGTTTTTGACATCCAAATTAAAAGTTACCATAGGCACAAAGATCGGCCTAGCTTTTTGCCTCCATGACCACTGTCCCAGTTTTAGAAGCAAAAATTTATCGTAGTTAACATAGCAACGTAAGTGCCTAAATTGATTCTAGAAATGTTGTAATTTAAAACCAGTTGATCAAAAGTTACCATCGGAAAAGCTCGACTTTGAATATTTTTAAAGATACAGGCACATAAATCTCTGAGCATTTTAGGCCCCGAATAACTTTTCATTAGGAGATCATATATTGTCGCGTGCGTATATTGTTAAAACCTAACTGAGGGGCATCATTGGTCGTGTTCAGTACAACTAAGTCCCTAAGTAAGTTACTAGTTTAGTTTCTAGCCAGAATACTTGACAGATACTAAGTATCTTGGACAGATACTAAGTAAGAGCTGACAGATTGAGGGATTATCCCTTAAATTTAGTGGATTTAATAAAGCCTAATAGAAAATCTAGCTGATTTATTCTTAGGATTACCGTATTTTTAATTTTTGTATTCAAGTTGAATATAATGTAGTAGAATATAAATTTAGGAGAAAATCCCCCATTTGGCAATATTGCTGACAAATTAGTAAGTGTGTCTTGACTGACTTTGTTTACTAATTAAAGTCATAGTTGTTCTGAACACGACCATCATCTATAACATTTTGTAAACGACTATTTCAATTCTTAATTCTTCTTTATTCCGAATGAATATCAATCGGAATTGAATCGATTTATGTAGGTATTTTTAAAGGGTAATAACACTTATTTAGCTATTACTTATAATATTCTTTAATGGCTAATATTATTTATATCTGTCTGCTTAATGTTTTTTTACCGTCAAATGATTACTCCCTTAGGGTACTCTGAGTCAAACTACTTTAAATTTTGATTACAAAAATTTAATTTTAACCGCAATGAAATTCATTTGCCCTATTTTTGTTTTAGACAACTCTTATAGCATGACACTGTTTTAGAATAAAAATTTAATTAATAGCATTGAATATTAATTCTGAATTTATAAAATGCTTATTATTCTAGAATGAAATCATTTGCTACTTGTTTATTAAAAAAAACTTTTCATTGAACTGGAATTTTTCACTAATTTAATTCATAAACCTCATTAATTAATAAAAAAAACGTTAAATTTTATCCAAAAACAAAAGAACTACTTTAATCAATGTTCCCAATTTTTGTAAAAGCAGTTCATTCCGATTCCAGTAAATTATAATCGAGTAATAGGAAAATTAGAAGCTTTACTATTTGAATAAAATCAATTGTGGATATTCCTAAAATCGCAGATTTCTTTTCACAACCTATTTTAGTTCAATTTCGCTTAATTTTAGCTATTTGTATAATTTGAAATGTAATTTCCAAGATGAGTAACTAGAAAAGGAACATAACAATTGATGAAATTTCTAAAACTTGCATAATCACAGGATTAAGTAATTCTTCTTATAAATGACTCTGATAATAGACTCAATATATTGTTTATAATTTTAATAAGCCAACTTATCCCGGTATCTATATAAATTTTTAAGTCGTCGTCGTCGAATGAAGTATAACTTAAATAAATTTTATCATAAAATAATTAATAAAAATAATACTTACATTAAAAATAAATAATTAAACGTAATAATATAACAATTAATTCGAAACACACACTGAATCACACACACCTGACGCGACTTAATTGTTATTAAACAACAAATCTTTGTGAATACACAAATCCAACAAGTCCCTGAACCGGAGTTTCAAGGTCTTACTTGGTATATTTATTACATTTAAAAATAATTATGGATGAGATAAAATTCTTTACTCTACATAAAGCAAAAAAAAAACAAATTAGTAATATTTAAACGCCATCATTTTATAATAAACTCCTATGTGGTAATTTTTTTATTAAAATTAACCTGTAAAGATATAGATAATTTTATCTTTATTTGATCAATCGTATTTACAATTTGGTTATCTTTTAAATGAAAAACGTAAATAGTCAATATGTAAATTATTTGCATTATCGTCTGACATAACCTCTTTCACATTTTGACGTAATAGAAGATAATTGACATAGCACGGGGAAAATGAATAATTTAAATATTTTCTCACAAGTTGTTAAATTATTAAATGCGAAAAATATATTAGGAGCTAGTACACAAGTTCGAAATTATGGTAAATTTTCTTCTTAAATTATTTAACAATTTTTATTTTCTCCTATTTTCGATTGATTTTATTCAAACTTTCGTGTAAATTGAGTCTAGGATAATGCATAATATCCTTATAATTGGTTGTTGTGAGCTTTTATATTCCTTTAAAATGCGTAATGGGTAAGCAATATTTAGTACGATTATACTGCAATACAGCATAATTTCTAAGAAATGGATGGAATTATTCGAGAATTCTCAAAATCCGACAACGCTATATAATCTGTAAGAGGAGCTCGTTTTTAGAATTAGAATGTAGAAATTTTTCGGATCGTTCAGCCGGAATTGATCATTTTAGAACTCCGAGTACTATCTACAATTAGAAAAAAATTAAATCAAGGAATTTATAAACATGCAATGTTGAGTATCTTGGAGTCTTCAAATATGTTCTAGTCTAACATACAAAGCATTCCTGAAAATACAATCCAGTAAAATTCGAATTGGTTAATCTAGTTCAAAATCGAACTTTAAGGCACAACTTCGTAAATGACTTGGTAATATATTATTCTTAATTTCAAACAGACTTTAGGATTCCGTACCAAAATATGAAATAATTCAGATTGAAATTTAACAATTCTTGAAGAATTAAAAAAAAGTCCTAAAATTCCTATTAAAATTTTGACAAGTCAAAGAACAAAACCCTTGGTGCGCGAATCCGACTCGCGCTTTACCGGTCTTCTTATTAACTTGGATCTACTTTTCATAAACTCATGTTTAACATCAATATCGCCATGTTTTCAGTTTTAAATCGAAAAGAATTTCTCCTAAAACGTCACTATCTCAAAAGTTTCCATTAAATGACACCCGTGAACCACAGTTTCCACCGTTTTTTATTCAACTTCCTCGTTTTATTTCTGCGACTGACAAAAATAGAAAGAATATCGTATCAAACCTTTTATCTAAGTTACCGTAAAATGTAGATAAAAGAACTTACCACATAATAAAAAAACTTAAGCAGTTTTTAAAAACTTCAAGCAGATTTATTTTTCAATCTAAAAATATCAATTTTTTTAGCGGTACGTAAACGATTTTATCGTACAACCGGAATCCTTCATAGTGGAGGTGGTAAATATGAAGTAACATTAGATCAACGTAAATTAAAAACACCAAATGGAAATCTGTTTACTGTGGATAATGAGGCATTAGCTTTGGCTATTGCAGCCGAATGGGATGCACAAAAAACTAATATTGTCCCAAGTGGGATGCATCTAACAGCGCTATGCAGTACAGTCATCGATAATCCAAATCATTTAAAAAATACAGACATTGTTGATTATGTAACAAATTTTATTGAAACTGATACAGTTTTATTCCAGTCAAACGTAAGTAGTCTCAATCAATCTTAATGCCAGCAGTACACACTCGGCGTAATGAGTAATGAAGGGCACTAAAAGAATAAAAAAAGTATTCATAAATTTATACAGTTTTTATTTATTATCGTGTTATATTATTAAGAATAATGGATACAATTAAAGCGGTTGATAGTTGAATATTTAAAAATCGAGTCGACACAAGGCAGACCGAGCGTTGTGAGCTCACTCTCGCGCTGGCTATATCTCGCATAGCCTTGCGGAGTGTGTACAGCCCGCATAAGATTTAATGTATGGATCCATGGATACAGATTGAAAATTTAAAACAGCTTGGTAGTAACTGGCTGTGGTGCTTATTATTTCAACCTACTAGCAGTAGTTACTAAGTTGTTCACCAGAGAGTATATTCAAGTGCTAGAGTTCCTTGATAAATAAAACTGTCATGTTTATAGAAATCTACACGTGTGTAGACGTAGATTAGGTTGTGCTGGATGAGGCGCACTTAGATCATAAGGTTCATTGTGATACCGAAAAAGGAGCTGACCCATCTCGGATAGGTCGTCAAAGAATGGTTGTTCTAAAAAGGTCAGTCTTTTCAGACTAAGAGCTATACAGTGACCGAATAGGTAAGGCGTTGTCTCATCCTCCTCCACAATGTGGCAATAATAGTCGTCGCCCACTGTCAATTTCAAACGTTCCGCATGTCCGCCACCCAGCTTCCTCTGATGGCTGCCATAACGTTCCTTATAGATAATCTTCGTAGCAGAAGATTATATAAGTTATTAACTTCGTTCCGAAGTTAATAACTTCGGAACGCGTTGAGTTGTACTCTGGCCAGATCTGAAATATTATCAACTTTTTAAAAATTATGTTTTGTTTAAATAATCTGAAAGTATTCATTTTTTAAGGATAGTGAAGAATTATACAAATTACAAGTCCAAGAATGGGATCCAATAATCGAATGGTTTAACAAACGATATCAAACACAAATAGTAAAAACACGTTTTATTGATGGACCAGAAATTAATGATACTGATGTAAACGTGATACGAAAACATTTATTATCATATAATTTCCCGTCGTTAATCGGTATAATCTACAAAATATCTTTAAGTTAACTAAGAACTTTTCTATTAATAATATTCTTTTGTAGGTTTTATGTTTGCTGTCGATACACTTAAGTCACCATTATTAACGTTAGCATGTGTGGATCGTTATTTAACACCAGAGCGAGCAGTACTTTTAACACGATTGGAAGAAGAATTTCAGTTAGGACAATGGGGTCGTGTTGAATGGGCACATGATTTAAATCAACAAGAATTACAAGCTAGATTAGCCGCGGCCATACTATTTATTCATTTTAATTCGTCATCATCGAAAATACTATCGAAATCTGCAGCTATGCAGTCAATGTAATTACGAGCTAGTTCTTAATTTTAATATCGTTATTGTATTTAAGAAATAAACAATTTTTCTTTTCGATATAAATTTTGGTAATTTTTTAGACTCCTAATAAAAAAGGCAGTGGTAAGTTTGAGCTACGGTAGAAGATCTTAAAATCCCCAAAATTAACTTCAGATTCTGTAATTTCTAAAAAAGTCAAAGGTGACAGAAGACCTGGTGTGAGTGGTGAGTACTCCCCACCTTCAAGGCAATCCAAAATCTCGTAACCCAACGGACCGAGTTTAAAATTTAAACATTATTTAACAGCGAAAACAATAAACTAAACTTTCCAAAACATTATAACACCTCCCCTCCAGAAATTCCCCACCCGGCCTCGACCTGTTTCGTAACTCGTGTTCACCATGATTGTTACCACAAATTATGTTAGAATAACGTCATCATGAAAAAAAGGCATTTTTACTTCAAGGTACGTTTAGTTTCTAAGTTGCCCATCAGAGTGCAACCACGAAACATTAAGCTCCGCCTCCTGCCAGAGATCTCAATATTGATACTAAACGACACAACTAAATATAGTTTAATGTTCTTCAAAATTCAATATTTTACCCCGTGACTTAATTTGTCGCTGAAAATGAGCGACATCATGAGGCCGTACCATTCGGTACAGAACCCCAAAACGTAAAGCGCGAAATTCAAATAAACATCACGTGAAAAATATCTAACTTTGACATTTGTTCGTACAGTAGCAAGTGCCATTTTTCTAACCTAGCTTTTTTTTACCAAAAATGTTTAAACAAATCAAGTTTGTACAAAAATATACAACAAAGTTTTTTAATCATCCAGAAATAACTTATTCAATATTTAATTTTATTTCAAAACATCGATATTGTACGAATAACGATGCGACAACAAAAATTGTTAACGATTCTTTACAAAATCAAACAATTTTCGAACCATACGCTTTAAGTAACGTGCGAAATATAACAATAAATTCTAAACATGAAAATTTGTACGATGTATTAAATGTTGAAAGTCGAGAAGGTTTTGATATTGTAACAGAATGTCCAAAATTACGTAAAGTTCCCTTAAGCATATTAAAAGTGCGAATTAAATGGTACACTAATAAAGGTGTTACTATGCAAATTTTATTGAAATATCCTTGGCTACTAACTCTCCCGGAGGACAAGATCAAATCGAAATTATATTTAATCGAAAAATTACCGTTAACATTAAATGAATCAATTTGTTTTCTGCGGCAAAACAATATTGTTATTTTAAAGAAGACATGTTTATTATTAATTGCAGAATACGAACGAAAACAAATTAATCGAATGCGATTAGTTGCTGAAAAACTGCAGGTACAGTTCAATTCAAATAGAACCATACTGAATTAAAGTCCTCACTTATTGTAGATAAGTGTAGGCAAATTTAATAAATTACTAGGCTCGTGGTTTCCGCCTTATAACAAATTAAGTTTGAAGTTCTAAACGAAACTTCAACTTAAGATTTCTCGGATACTAGGTGAAATATGGACAAAAATTTCATTTCATTTTTTCAAGTATAGTTTAAAGGGTTCATTTCACATGGAATTTTAAAACTTGATATTTCGAGAAAAAAAACGGGGTATAGAAATATTTTTAGCCCCTCTTGGAGAAGTAGACCCTCCGGCTCTGATATGGACGTAGTTTTTCCATCAACTATCAGATCTATCATTCCTGAAATTTAGGACACAGGACAGTGATTCTTTTTTGTTTTTAGTGCCCGGTTGATGAAGTTTGCTACGCAACTGCAAATTATAAATTTTTCCCAACATTAAAAATCGAACGTGTGATAAATACTTTAAATATACTTAAGAGTAAGTAACGTTTACTTAAACCCATACATATAAATGTAAAATTTGAGTTTTATTTTTATAGGTAAAAATGTCCCAGCCGAACAAATTTTAAAAGATTTTTGGATATTTAAGTACAGGAATGAAACAGTGGCAAGACGTTTAGATGCAGCTGAAGATGCAAATGTTGTAAATATACGAACATGGATGGTTCGTTGTAAGACTAATGTATATAATCGGTAAGATATAGCCATACAGGGTGTAACACAATGATGGATAATTATTATTATTTATCATTATTTTTGTATTCTTGTAGTATGTTATCAAGACACCGTGAGAACAAACAAGTATTAGGAAATTTACCATCAATCACCGAATATTTATCGGATCGATTAAATTTAAAAATGTTATATGCACAAGCGATCACTGAAAAACATCCAGAAATAAAACGTATGAATATAACAAAAGCGAAAAATGTTATTGATTATCTATTAGCTGAAGAGTATACAGAAATGCATGTAATACGATCACCGCGAATTCTATGCTGTAAATTGGAGACAATACAAAAACGTTTACAAGCATTTAAAGAAATCGATTATAGACCGACATCGTTAGTGATCTTTTGTAAAAGTCAAATACAATTTGATAAATACTTCCAAATGGTTTTTAAAAAATTGGGAAAAGATAATGATGAAATGGCGAATGTTAATGAATGAGTGAGAACGAAATATTACTGGGCCTTATTTTTACTTATCGTATGATTATATTATTATTAAATAAAAATGGTTTTCAGTAAAACTGGTTCTATTTTTAATACAGTAGTACCCACTCCAATTATCCGGATCGCTTTGAGGAAAAAAAGCTTAATTCAAATGGTTATTGCAGCAGGGAAACCAACTTTCAGGGCCTATGATTTGCGAAAACGCTAATCTTTTAGTCGAGAATCGACAAATTATCTTCATTCTACATCAGTATACACAAATTTAGCATTTATTTTTTAATGAAATGACCTTTCATAATTTATTTAAGGAGTTCTAACTGTATTCCTAAATATCCAAAGAACTTTCATGCATAAATATATAAATAATTGTCTTTGCCCTCTCCTTTGCTAAAAATTTTCATCTAAATCGGGCACGTAGTTTTCGAAAACTATCGATAACTTACAGGTGGAATTTTTTTATTCTATTTTCGTATTTCCTTTAAAACGAGATGCCCAATAAAATTTCGAGTGTTTTAAATTTTGAGGAGGTTTAAAATCAAATTAGTATATAAAGGTGCTTTATACATATATGCTTTTATATTCTAGATTATCTAGAGTAAATACAGATATTTGAGCTGAAATTATAACAAGACTATACAGTTTATGAAAGAATGTTCCAACCAAAATTTAAAGGCTATTTTAAAAAGAGAGATATTTTTTATCCCCAAAAGTTTGTTCTATTAATAACTGACCACTTTGGCCACTACGCCTGGATGCTAAAAAAGAAACCAGTTTTAGTGTGTAGTATAATCTATAAATACAAGGGGAATATATGTTTTGTCCGAATTATGTGGAGAAAACTACAGGAGACCCTAAGTAAATTTTTCTTACTTCAGAAAAACTTTCAGATGTTCAAAATTTCAAACCGTTTCAAAATTATAGCTGTTTTCTGACAATTCCAAAATTATATAACCGACCCAGATCTCGAATATAGTTTCTATAAAAACACCTGCATTAACAAAATTTTAAAAATAAATTATTTGTCAATAAATTTAAAATATAAAAAAATTGACAATTCGAACTCAAAATGTAGAAACAAAAATTTTTTGAAGAGATTTTAGATTATTATTTCGTTGTGCAGAAAAGTTAGCCATGTTTTGTAAGCCCCGCACTCGGTTCAGTTATCAATTACGGTTTCAAAGATAGATATTTCCCCCTCTAGAGGAGGATTCATGGTCCATTTATTAAATTTTATCTCGTTATCATTTCGTTTTTGAGTTATGTTTATGGATATGCGGAAACGGACTAATTACGTCATTTTATGAACACCTGTACCAACAATTTTTTTCTGCGATTTTTATTCGTTTAGTTTGGAAACCTTGTTCAAAAAAATCTTAAGGCGCTAAAAAAACTGGTAGTGATTTGGAGCATTGAAAGAATAGGAAAAGGCAGGTCTGGATTGCGTATACCTTCTACATAGAAAGTTTAGATCGAAACGATATTTGAGATCATTAATAAAACTTTTATAATTCGTATAAAATTAAAAATTTCAAACATTAAAAAATAAATATTCTTAAAAAACTAGAACTCGAGAAAATATATACATTCTAAAATTAATCCGATGAAGTTTTGCTGAACGCAAAATGACTTAATTTTGATTGTCTTTTACCTTCTTGTGCGTCTCCATTTACAGCAGCTTCTTCTGGTTGCTTACGTTTCGTTCCCCCTAACGTAGAGCCAAAACTTTTTACCTAAAATCGAAAAAAAATTATTTTTATTTAAAAAAAAAAGTTACTTTCTTTTTATTAAATTTTATAGTTGATCTGTGTCTTATTCATTCGAGTTTTGGGAAAATATTTCGAATAAAAGTTATTAATATATTTATAATGAACAACTTTTATCCGAGGTATTTTTTCGAAAACCAAATAAATAAGGCACAAATTAATTATAAAATTTTCAAAAAAGGACGGCACTTTTGTTGCCACATGTAGGCCTACGTAAAAACGACGAATTATCTGACGTAAACAATTTATGTAGAAAATTAATTTCACCTTTGGTTCTTGAGCATTTCGTTGATCTACACTTCCCGCTACATCGAACGGATTTGGATGACGTCTGAGTGGTGCTTTACCATTTTTACTGAATGGATTACGTTTACTTTTACCCATCATCGACATCAATGATGGTGGTGTATCTTCTAGATTAGAAGAATCTTGTTCTATCTAGAAAATAATAAAAAATCGGGTATTAGGTGTAAGCTATTAGTACCGTACTGTAAGCTAGTTCCAAGCAAGTTCCGTAAAAAACGGTGTCCATCAAGTTAGGGGATCAAACCTTCAGAAAAGATAGTACACATATAGTTACTTCATTCTCTTCTCTAGGTTGCCCTGCAAGACATTTTTTCTATAATAATTACGAGAAAAACACATCAACCCGCAAAAGGGTGGAATACGGGATGGAAGTTAATGTTTGTGTATGTGAGATTATAAATTTGTATGTTTTTTTCATTTTAATTTATATTATTAGATTTATTTGCGACTTCAATTGTGTAGACTTTTCCAATATGCCATATTCCAAAAATAAAACTCCTCTACATATAAAATCCACGCGGACGAAGTCGGAGGTACGACTTGTAGTTATATAAAGTGGAAAGGTAACACCCCTTCAACTCCGTTTAATCAATTATTATATTTCTTTAAATTTGTATAAAGTTCTACCAAAATTTACAATTTTTTTGTAACTTACTTCAGAATCTCCTGATTTACAGCTAACAACACGATTTTGTCCATCATGTTTCACTGGAAGAGGTCTTAAAACATTTTCTGGCACGACTTTGGCATTACGATTTTCTTTTGTCGATAGCGAACACATTAACTCTTCCCGGTTATCACGAATACTTGAAATCTGGAAGATACAAAATTTAAAAATTACCATGAAAAGATTGTGGATTTATGGATAATTATACCATTTCATTATCGGATAATTCGTTCTGATCCTCATCATCCTTTTTTGCAATCAGTTCCGTTAGTTTATCAGCCAATGTAATACGATTTCGTTTGGACGCATATTTCCATGCAACTTCAACAAATTTCGGTATACATGTTAACATTTCGGCTAATTCAAATGACCGTTGCTCGAAATCACATCCCACACCCATCTAAAACAGAATTTTTATCCGATAAAACATATCGATTTCAAATAGAGCTGGACAAATTTTATTACCGTAAATAATTTCAACGCTGATTCTAAAATGGTTGCAGTTTTATCCTGCGAATGTAATGCTCGGATAAATTTATCTTCAATTTGTGATTTATCACTTTCGGGTTCACAGACTGGCGTAAAGAATCTATGCTCGGACATAATCGGTTTTGGTGTAATCGGAGGATAACACGAGCCTTTACAAGATACTGCATTAATCCATTGATTCATTTCATCGATACTTATCACAAATAAACCATCTGATACACCTTTTCGCTAGAAAAAAATTTAAAAAGTCCGACTACAATATGTCCTATAACAAGTAGTATTTCCGTGATTTTTATAATTGGAGAAAAATAAATATTTCGATTTAGAAAGGTTAAAAAAAAATTCTAAAGGCTCCCTTACACGATCAAACCATTTGCGCAAAAGCGTGTTTGTGCAACATCATGTTTGCACAAACATTGGTCCATAGATAGATATATCTTGGGGTCTAAAAAGTATTTCACTTCGACCTTATGGTCCATTGTGCTCCCCCTTCTACTTCAGTCTGGCGAGATTCGCTTCTCCCGTATGTTGGCAATGGCCAGGAGCTTGCTTATCAAGTCTTCCTGAAGATTCATATATTCGGGGTGAGATGCACCGAATATCTTGTATCTGCTGTAACCCAGAGGTTCGCAGTCAAAGATAATGTGGTTGAATGTTTCTTCCTCCTCGCCACACAATGGACCCATTATGGAGTCCCATTGTGTGTAGATGCTTCCGCAGGGGATAATGCCCGGTAATGAACCCGGTAACCTTCCACAGTTGCATCCTACACAGCTTCAGTGCAACGAGAGATAGCCTCTTGGCTGCATTCCGAAGCATTGTTTCCCCGAGTTTTTGCTGCGGTACATTTTCCCAGTAATCACGGTGTTTAGCAACATTGGTCATTTCAATTTCATTTTTTTATGTTCTCGCAAGAAAATTTCTGACACAGACAAATGTTATATCGTCATTGTTGTTCGTTTTTTGACAGAAAAGAAAAAACTAAACGAAAAAAAGCAGAGGATCTGGTCTAGGTGAAGAATTGATTGATGAAGAGAAGTGTATTTAGTCGTGACACGTTCAACCGCTTGTCAAACGTGTTGCGAAATAATAAGAGTACACGATCAAACAATTTACACAAACCTCATTTTTTGTGGTTTTTGGTCAACACACATGTTCAAATCGTTTGTCAAGCGGAAATGTTATAATAATAATGTTACGGAAATAATAACTAGTGGGGACATACTGTATATAAATACTTACATTTACGGAATGGTCATAAACAGGATGCCATGCTGTTGATTTTGGGGAAAATATTCTTAACATTCCACTAGAATCAAATGCAGATGGAGATCCTAAATTTGTAAATCCTAACCAAGCTAACGACGATCCCGGGGATAAGGGTAATTTCATTTCAGTTGTCTGCATGGTAATTCCTACAGAAAAAAGTTAAAAAATTTATTTTAAGGATCCCACAAAATATTCGCTACCATTGCGATGCATCAAGGCGAAATATTCACAGCGATTTGATTACACGACGGTTAAGAAAATTGTTCAAACATAGGCAGCAGTGCATTTTGGTCACGACGTCTGATAACAAGAAACGAAACCAAATTTAGTGTACAGTATTATCTTCTTTACACATAAAAGAGATAATGTTCGAATTGTTTGGAGAAAACTATAGGAGATAGCGAAATAATGATAAGAGAAGACCCAATAAATTCTCTTACGACTCCAGAAAAACTATCAGAAGTTCAAAATTCCAAATCGTTCCAAAGTTATAACTGTTTTCTGATCGTTCTAAAGTTATAGCCGGTCTAGATCTCTAATATAATTTCTATAGAAATATCTACATTAACAAAATTAGGGAAATAAATTTAGAATATCAAAAAATTGACATTTCAAACTGTCAAAATTAAGAAACAAAGAATTATTTGACATAAAAAAATCTACATAATGGAATTACTCTTTCGGTTGCACACTACAAACAGCTATGTTTTTCAAGCCTCGCCCTCAGGAATTTAATAATTTATTTAAATGTAACTATGGATACTTATTTATAGAATATAATTCTCACCAAATCTACGTCGCCACTACTACAGCGAATATTTTCCGCTAGCTTGGGATTTATAAATACCTTTAATATTAATTATCATCAACATGATATTCTGATCGTCCCCAATACCCACACAATTATGGTACGCCACAATAATTGAATTCGCTTTGGAAGCGATTGCAACCACTGGTCCCGGTATACAAATTATATCACGTTGAGTTCCATAAATCGAAAATACTCTTAACATACGTGCATCAGTAGCAACAGATACATGAGTTTCAGATGTTGTTACACATATAATCTCTTCTCCGTCGGGCATATCCATTTGCCATTCTTTATTACCATTTAGGGTAATACAAACTAATTTACTACTAGGTGCTTCACATGCTAGCGCCAAACAACTTGTAGACAACGAGCTCATTGTATGGCCCAGGACATTTCGAAAATGCATTAAATGATGGGTGTTAATATCATGGAAATTGACATCGACAAATGAGGGATTTGTATCATCCCCAGCAAATGCACGAACCACTCCAACGTCATTCCAAACCAAATAACGTTCATTCAGATGACTTGGTGTGGAACTTGGTTGAAATGGGGCTTGTAAACGGCTTAATGATGATATTAAGGGTACATCGATTGAATTTCGAGATGGCGCACGAGACGTGTCTGAAAAGAAAAAATGTTGAAAATTAGCTTTTAGTATTTTTTTGTACATTATATAAAAATTAAACCTTTAATAGTTGCGTCATCGCCTATATCACTTAGACCACCATCTTCTCCATACCCTAATGTTGTACTAGCTTTTAATTTTTCTAATGATACTGCGTTTTCATTATCTTCATCATCACTCAATCCAAAATTTTCCGGAATATCTTCGATTGGATTGATTGATGTTTTCGTAGTTTTTTCGACATACGATCCAGAAGATCCAATACAACCTTCGATGGCACCTAACTGACCCGTAATATCACAGTAAACGATTTCACCATTGCCTACATTAAAAATTACGCTTTTTAGAGATCATTTTTCAATTTTATGCTAACACGTAGCCAAAAATGGATCTAGGAGGTTCTACCCCCCTGCGAATTATTTTATATCATCCGAAGGCAATAAAAAATATTTCCAGCGTCAAGGTTGATTTTATAAGAAAAATTTACCTAAGGGATTCCAAATCATTGAACAAACATCGTGTTTATTTGGATGTGGTGTACTTCCAATTAATTCTTGTGACGCAACATTCCAAACACTAATACAACCTTTGGAGGTGGCCGCAGCTACATAATTTCCACAAGGTGAAAATGCGACAACACTAAATGGACCTTTTGCTGCAGAGTCACTTAACGAAACAAATTTTGACCAATTTTTTGTATCGATAATAACCACTTCTGTTACATCTGGATATGCAAAATAATGACCATTTGTTGGTTCGAAACTAGTCCGACCTAAAAAGTATTTGTGGATGAAATTATGTTAATTTTGTATTTTAAACCATTTCTTACATAAAACTGTTGCGTTTGCAAAACTGTTAACACATGGCACACAATTGAACTCTTTTAACGCAGTCTTTTCACTAACTGACCATATTTTTAACGAACCATCGCCAGAACTTATAGCAACATATTTTCCTTCAGGACTTATAGCAACACTTAGTACAGGGCCTTCAATATCTGAAATCGTTTCAATTACTTTATTATCCGCCAAGGAAATGACATGAACAGTCATATCTTCACTGCCAGCAGCTAAAAACTAACAAAAACCAAACACTATAAAACAGTAAACAAACGAAAATCGAGACATACTTTTCGTGTGCTATCAAACGCAATGTGATTAACATGAGCTGTGAATTTTGTGAGGATACCCATCCGTTTACCCTCGGGAAATGATAAAATTTGTACACTTAACCCATCGTTCGCTAAGTAAATATTCTTTTCATTATCCAGCAGCACACATTGGGCATAATCCCCGGCTAACAACGAATGTGGATCGTCATCTTCAACGCCTAACCAAATTCGAATATCTCCATCACGACCACACGTTAATAAGTGTCTAGAAATAAAATTTTGGATCAATTTTGTGTTTTTTTGTTTATAATTAAATTTTTTCTTACTTGCCGTCACTTGAGTAACACACATCTGTGTAACCATTAGAATGAGCGTATCTTAAAGGACACCGTTTGAGTGTCATAATTTAAAATTTATACACTTAAAATCTTTTTGTTAAAACAACTTTGTAAAATCCAGACTACTTACAATCGAATTAATTAAAGTTCATTGAAGTGTCTGATAAAAAAGGCGCGAAATTTTCGTTTTAATTCATATACTCTAGTACAACGATAGAGTTATACTACATTTTATAGAAGTCTGTAGTCACAACACATTTTAAAATATACAAGAGAAATTTAAACTTATATAAAGAAATTTTTATGTTTTAAATAAACAAATTGTTGAAATTAGTCCATTGAGGTCATTTTTCTGGTCAATTAAGAAAGTGGAATATTACAATACAAAATTAAATTAAATGCGTAAGAGGTACTGAAACTTTCGTTGAAAAATTGACCTATTTAAATAAATATAAAAACAAGCCGAAAATTAATACAAGTGATTAAAAAAAATGAATTAATTATAGACTAATAGACTATTTTCATGGGTAATGTTCGACGCTCAATCAGAGCGGCAAATAACGTCAGAAGTAGTAACGTGACTGGATTTTGATGCTGAAAAAGGCGTCAAATATTCCAGTGTTAATGTTATTGGAATCGTTAAAGTAAGATTATGCATGCTACATAATTTGAAAAAAATCGAAATTTTTATATCTTCACGATTTTTTTAAAATTATCTTTCTTGAAAAATTTTGTGCTTTATAATAAGCAAAATGTACAATTATCAACAGACTCTTTTTTTAAATTTAAAACACTGGAAAGTTGAATAAAACTCAGCACGCTGGCGTCAATCACGTCGTTAACCACTCTAATCGTGCGTCAACTGTCAAACATAAAATGCACCTTGACCAAATTTGATACTCAAAAATAGCGTCATCATGAAATTGCATCTTTATAGTCTATTTCTTTCTCTCAAATGCAATCACTACAAAAAACACTATGACATCATTTAATACATCTTACCATTCTTAACAAGAAAGCTTTATATCTCTGCTTATTGTAGGTCAGTTGTCAGGGAGGAACACTTAGCATTAGTTAATAATTGTTTTGAGATACTAACGATGTCTACAAATCCCATTATGTATACTTACTTTTCTCCTACCCTTAACACCCTTAAAGTCTTAAATTTTAGTGTAAATAAATGTTAAATTAAAAGAAAAAAGATAATTGTTTTCAAAAGTTTTTATTTAACTAAAAATATTCCATTTACAAATAAAAACCCTAAAATAACACATGATTAAGCAAATATTTTCTCATCCCTACGTTTTTTCGGCAGTGGAGGTGCTGCACCTGGACGATGTTGTGCTTCAGGATGATTTAATAGCTCTGCAGGACATGTGGATACAGGACTTGCTTGTAACATTAAACGTAGATCGTAGAACAACTGCGAATCATCTTTCGTACAAAAACTGATAGCAATACCAGTTTTACCAGCACGCCCAGTACGACCAATACGATGTGTATAATCTTCAATTGTTTTAGCCATATCATAGTTAATAACCACACTAACATCTTTAATATCGATACCACGTCCAGCTACATCCGTAGCAACCAAAATATCTTTGCTACCACTCTTCAAACTAGCCAAAGCGTACTCTCTTTGTTCTTGACCTTTACCACCATGCAAAGTACACGCATTGTATCCCAATTTTTCCAAACCTTTAGCCAAAACATCGGCGCCTTTCTTTTGGTTAACGAATATAATAATCGGGGGTTCAATACCACGTGATAGAATTTCCATAAGTTTCTTACGTTTATCACTCTCGCCCATAATATGTACAATTTGTTCCGTTCTTTCCGTAGGTTTGCCAATTGAACCAATGTATACAACAGCTGGCCGACGTAAATATGTTCGAGCTAATCGTTCAACAGCCGGCGGCATAGTGGCTGTAAACATCACAGTTTGTCGGTACTTTTTCTTTGTGTTATAATTTGCTAGTAAAACTGTTGAATCTTCGGCTTCTTCCGTATCTGGTTTTAAGTTGGTTACTGGCATATATTCTAAAATTTTCTGGACATCTGGTTCGAAACCCATATCAATCATACGATCAGCCTCATCGAGTACAATATACGTACATTGATTCAAAACTAAATAACGATTTTCGAGAACATCGATTAAACGACCGGGGGTTGCGATTACTACCTCACAACCTAAACGTAGTCGGAAACCTTGTTCTTCTCGACTAAGACCACCAACCACAACTACTGTTCGTATACCGAGTGGTTGTCCAAATTTATTAGTTTCATCTTCAATTTGTTGAGCTAACTCACGAGTAGGGGCTAAAATTAAAGCATATGGTCCTTGATCTGAGTCCTCCGCTCGTTCTAATTTTGGTAAACTTTGAATCCAAGTCAATAATGGAATAAGGAAAGCAAGTGTTTTACCCGAACCAGTTTCAGCGACACCAATAATATCCCGGTTTTGAATACCGATGGGTATGGCTTGTCGTTGAATTGGAGTTGGTTCCTTATACCCAACCTTTTCGATAATATCAAGAATTTCTTTTTGAATAAGAGATTCCTTCCAATTTCGAATTGGATCTGGAATGCGACCGCCCTTAATAGTAACATTGTAATCTTCACGGAATATACGCCAATCACGTTCAGTCATTTCTTCACGTCGTTTTTCGCTCCAGTGGCGATCATCCCATTGTTGTTTCTCCTCTTTTCGTCGTACTTTCTTTAATCGAACCTTTTCTTGTTCTTTCTCAGCTTCTGTTCGACGTTTCTCCAGCAACTCTCCATAAAATTTCGATTGATCACGTTTTTGGGCTTTGATATCAATTCCAGCTAAATTTCCACGTCCAAAAAATTGTACTTGATGACGTTCTTTATACAATGAATTATAATCAACGCTAGTATCTTCTCCGGCATCCCAATCGAATACAAATTTTCGATCGTTTAATCTCCTTACCCGGCGTTTCTTCTTTATAATACCTAAGTAACGTTCTTTAATAGCTTCACTTTCCTTTTCCTTGTCTTTGTCCTTATGTTTGTCCATTAGATCTTGATGCGTGGGTCGACGAAATTCTCGATCATCATATTTTCGTAAATCGTCGATTTTTGCCATTGACATTTTACGATCTTCAGATTGCTGTTTTCGTAGATTATCAACTTGCTCTTGTCGACGTTTTAACGCTTCAGCCGCTCGTTGTTCTTTCGTTAAAAATACTGGTTTACTCTTAGCCTCTTCCTCAGCTTTTTTCTTTGCTAAAAGTTCCTCTAACGACAATGGTTCACGCTTCATTTTTTCTTGCTTAAGTTCTTCCTTAAGTTTTTTCTCATCTTTAACTTCTTCAGGTTCAGGCGTTGGTGATTTTTTATCCTTAACCTTATGCTTTTTATCTTTATCGCGATCATTACGATCTTTCTCGTAGTATTTATCGCGATTATTTTCATCATATTTGTAGTCACGCTTATTGTCCTTTTCGCGAGATCTAGAACGTCTACGTTGATGTCTTACATCACGTTCTTTTGAGCGTGAACGCGAACGTTTTGAACGATGATCGCGATCTGATCGTTCTCTAGACCTAGACCTACGTTTTTTTAAATCTCCAGCCATTTATTTCTTTTTATTAATTATTCACGATAATTGTTCGATAATTACGTTTTTTTTAAGACTAAACGTAATTATTGAACCATATTTTTAAATCTTAAAACAAAAATCTTATTTTTAAAACTTTAAGATAATGTTTTTGTTTTATTTTGACAGTTAAATGTTAGGTTAGAATTGTAAACGTTTTCAAACATTTCTCTACCCTCAAGAAACTAGAGTTGGTGTAAAATCTATTGAGAAATTAGAATACGTGTAAAAAGAGTTGTTGTAAAATCAGGTTTATGTAAAATTCAATATTATTTGAATAACTGCCATATACATTATTGGTTCTAAATCTAAAAATATGAAAAACAAGTTCAAACATCTGGAATCATCCCTTATAAGCAAGCCGTAGACAATTGGCCAACCTGCAACTTTAATGTTTACCGAGATATTTGCGATTTCATTGTAAATTTGTAATATTATTCCGTTGTCATGTAAATTGAAGTGTTTTTTGCTCCTTCAAAGAAAATTAACTTAATTTAGGTAGCTCCTACGTGACGAATTCATTTGTTTATAGGGATTACATATTAACGCCACTCAAAAGAAGACAGATCTCGTTCACGAAAACCATTAAAGAAATTTAACCCTACAAGAACTTTCACTATTTTTTTTTACCTATTTAGATAGGGGAAACTTGTACTCAATAAAACACAGAAAAATGATTAAAACGAATTTTTTTTATTGTATTGTTCATGTATTTAGATAATTTATACATTACATAAACTAGATATAAATTTTATAGGTAAAATATAAAATACTCAACATTCAGAGTAGTGATGTTACGGATGCAGATTTTTGACGTATACATCTGTAGATACGGATGCGGAAAACGTAACAGAATAAATAGTAAATATTAAATTTTTATAAAAATTGCACTCAAATATTTCATTAAAACAACGAAATGCAACGTGACCGAGCACATAATAAGAATGTTTTGTTTTTGTCAAGATACAAACGTATCGTTACATGCACTTACAGACCGTCCACGAAAATCTTTTATCACTTTCGCATCCCCAAAAATTGTTGATTTTGCCGCGGATGCAGATGTCAAAAATGATGATCCAACACCCTTAATACAAAGAACATTATTTTTCCTCTTAAAATCCAAAATTTTCAATAAATTATTAAAATTATTCTACTCAATTTAACTGACCTTTAGAAAAATGGACCTTAAGAATAGAAAAAAAGCAGAGTGCTAAATAATAAATATATGAAAGAAATTATGACCATCATCTTTCTTTTTTTAGTTTTGATGATTGTAAAATAATACTTGTTGTCTAGAAGAAATGATCGACATAGACTTATGTGGCAACCATCAAAATTAGGAAAAGAATGGTATGTATCAACACTTCTTTACTTAATTAAGAACCATTAACCAATCCATCACAGTGATACTTGTAATATGAAGTGGCCAGTAGCGAAAAAAAAAACCGTTTCAGAAAAAAAACGAATAAAGCCTTAATAATTTCACATTTATCCAACTGTCTTTAAACCAAATACTCACCAAGAAAATGTCCATGTCTCCGACGTTCCGACGACAACTAACATTAAAACGTACATTGAGTCACAGATATTTACAAGTTTGTGCGTACAAAAAATTAAAACTAAAATTTCGAATTCTTTTTAAATTACTAAAATAAATCAGTCCCTTCGCACAAGCTATTCAGGTATCCAATTTGGCGATTAGACTATTGAAATCTCAGTCGCGTAATATTGAATACTCGAGTTGCTCCAGGTACGAAGAGACAATTATAGTGACACCATTCACATAATTATAAAACAAAAATAAAATAAAATTATGCAAGTTGGCTGAGTAATCATTAGTTATCTCAAAAAATATTGCTAATCTACAACTTAATGCTCAATTAAGAAATAGTTAAATGAGATGCATTTATCTTGAAAGCTTCATGCTAAGACGTATAAATCACTGAAACTGAGGTTAGCCAATCGACTAATGAAATGTATTTGCCCAGTTTTCAGTGATTCTACGAGTACGTACGGACAAAGCAACAAATTTAAGTGTATACATTCGAGACAAACGCATCTCTCTACGGTTTTAGCTTAAATGCATTTGAAAAATAATTATATTTTAATTTTATTTATTAAATTTAATAATTAATTTTATTTACACTATATAATCGAGGAATGAATATGGAAGTGTTAAAGTTATTCTGAAAATGGCGAATTAAATTTACTTAAAAAATATTTTTAGATGTTTCATGAAATTATTTGAAAATTTTTCTTATTTGAGACATATAAGACATCAAACACTGATTTAAAGAGAGGTTTGTTTACATCAAACAAGTTTATTAATTGGTTGTGTTAATATTTATAGGGTCTCAGAAAAGGGTAGCCATTTTGAACTTCAAAATTTTGATTGGAATAAAGAGAAATACAAAGAAAATGAAACTATTGTGGATAGATCTATAATAAACTAAAACAAAGCTTAAAGCATTATCATGGTGGCCAGATCTTTTTTAAAAATAAATTCCTAGATAATTTTAGATATTGCCCGATTAAAAAAAATCTCCGATCAAATTTTTTGTGGAAATTCTAATCAAATTTCAATCAACTCAAAACACCTGTTCAAAATTTTAACTCTCATTAGCACTAAAATGAAACTGATATATTTGCAGGACGTTTTCTTAATTTTTGTTAGGTAATTTCTTTAGTTTAATCAATAAGCGGATTGAAACCGCTTATTGATACTAAAACATTTCTGCCTTTTTCCTCAGTTTCTGAAAAATTTCCAAGATTTTTTGAAAAGTAGCCATCATGATTTTAATTAACTACTAAACCTAAGATGAAAATTTTGTGATCGGACGCAATTGTTGAGATTGAGAATCAAAAGACGTTCAAGGAGCGATCAAAGTGAACAATGAAATGAGCTTGCCCCAAGAATTTCGCCACTTGTGCGGGAAATGGAATAGAACGCCTGTTGGATATCAATCTACAGTATTTCCATTCAGTACGTCTTATGCCTTGGCACCTATGTAGGTCTTACATAATGTAAAATGCGCAATCTTGCGATAAATTTACGAATTGCACTTTGAATTTTTCAAAAATATAATTTTAAATAAAAACTCTAATTACTTAAACTTTGGGCATAACAAAATTGTATTTTTTGACTCCCCGTATTCGCAATAAAAGATGGTGTAATGAAATGAATAAAAATTATGTCGAAAGGGCGAAAAAGGATGGTAGGGAATACATCAATTCATAATTTTTTTGTATATAAAACATTTATGAGAAAAAATATGGAGTAAATATAGTAATTAATATTTATAAGGGAACGAAATGGATTACTAAATCTGTCAAATATTTAATCAACTTTAACAACACTGTATATCTTACGAATAAACCAGAAACAGGCAAAGAATCCAATTGTTCCTGTTAATAAAAAGAATAAAAATACCATAATCATTGTGTATCCAAAGTATAAAAATGTTGATGCAGTATCTTCAATATTTAATTTGGATACGAAATAGTGGCAACAGTAAAGGAATAAATAGATTGCTGTAAATCCGGATGTTAAGAATGACCTGAAAACAAAAGAAATTTAGTTTTTTTTAATGCTTTTAGAAAAATTATTGATAAAATATAAAATGTACAGTTAGGTCAAAGGATTAAAGAGGCAAATTCCGCGAAGTCCTTATTTACCTCAACAATAAACAATTTAAGAGAGGAGGAACAATGTTTTTCGAGAACAGAGTTTGCGAAAATCCTTGAATTTTTCGAGATATTTGAAAAATATGTTATTTAAAGTCATTACCTTTCTTATTTCAAGCTGCCGATTCAGAAAATCTGGCATATCCTCGTATATTAATCGTTGTTGGGATATTCGAAATATGTAGAATCTAACGTTTTGAACCAGTTGGTTTGGATTCTATTTAAGCCTAACTATAATACCAGTTGGATAACAAAAAATGGTAAAGAACTAAAGCAGTAGCAATATTAACTACCATTTTGTGTCTGGTCACCGAATTGTACAACATATGCGGAGAGGTCATAACGTCTAGCAAAATTGAAGAACAGAACGATACCTGTAACCGTTTAACCAAAATATCTAGGCGTACAAGATTAGACATATTTGATTTTATTGTAATCCAATTAAGAAATTTACACCCATGGAAATATTTATAAAAAAAAGTTTCTGAAATGACCCCCTATAGTCAAACTTAACCTAACACCAGCATCACGAAACTTGATTATCGTATTATATTTATTATTGCCTTTTTGACTCAATCAATACGATGTAAGATTGTTTTATTAATAAGGATAAAATGTATTGCACTTCGACTGTATGGTCCATTATGCTCCCCTTTTACTTCAGCCAGACAAGATTCGATTCTTCCATATCTTGGCAATAGCCAAGGGCTTGCCTATCAGGTTTTCCTGAAGGTTCATATATTCGGGGTGAAATGCACCGAATATATTGCATCTACTGTAATCGAGAGATTCGCAATTAAAGATGCTGTCACCGGATGTCTGCTCCTCCTCGCCACACAGTCTGCACTGCGGCTGAACTAGCATGATGGATCCATTGTGGAGTCCTATTGTGTGTGTGCTTTCGTAGGTGATAATGTCCGATAACCTTTCGACGTTGAATCCTGTTCAGGTTGAGTGTATCGAAGGCAGCCTCTTAGATACATTCCGAAACAGTATTTACCGAATTTTTGGTTGCGGTATATTTTCTCAGTGATCATGGTGTTTAAAATCACTTGTTAAATGCTATCTTTGAGATTCTTAAAATAGTTTCTGCCCCTATGAAAGGTATTCTGATTTCCTTCTTAAGATATCTGCTTTTTCGAAAGCAAAATAAAGTGTAGAACTTAATATAAATTTATATATTGACACATTCAATGCAATGTAAAGTTCGCGTAGAAAGAGATTCACGTGTTGGATAATAAATTCATTTTTTAGTATAATTATTGTGAGGTATTATTAGATTTCATTTAAAAAATACTTACCGCCACCACCAATGATAATCTTCGGCACATAAATGGAAATAGCACAAGAGGATTGTTGTCTCTGAACATGTGATTACAAGTATAATAAATACTAGAAACAGAAATCCAAACATGTAATACATTTGGGACGACCATAGCGAATTCAATATAAAGAATAGTTGTATGAAAATACATCCAAATGGTAGTACACCACCCATAATCACTCCAGGTATTGGTTGAGTGTAAAACGATTGTTCGGGTATTTGACGTGGTATTTGATTTGTTCGTACAGGATGTTCCAAGGCCTAAATAAATAATATATTTTATATATGTTCAAAGTGTATCTTAAAAATAATAATTAAACAACGTACGCGTTTGCTAAATCCAAAATATGAGCCAATAAACGTCAATGGAACGGATACTCCAAACCATAGTGCTAACAATGCTAATAGAGTAGTGAATGGCACAGCGGCTGAACTAGCATGAGCCCAAAGTACTAAGTTCAATAAGAAAAATACTGAAAATACAAGCCTGAAAAAAAAAATTTTTCATCATAATGTTGTTCCAATTTTTTGTACTAGCGTGTGTTAATTACCCTGGACATAGCATAGAAGTTAGCAACACATTTGATTTCCATTTCTCACCACCGAAGCTTTTATATATTCGAGCGGAAACATAACCAGCTGGTGTGCCCAATAACACATACAATATTAATGCGCATGTCATTAACGCCCCACGATTTGCTGGACTCAAGAAACCAAGACAAGCGAACGCAAGAGTTATTAGTGTCATACAAAATACTTGGATTCCGGAGCCAAGTAGTACAGATAACAGCATTCCTTTCCGTGGTGGGCGAAATACATCTCCATGAACTAATTTCCATCCAAATTCTTCTTGGGCATCTTCGCCGCATTCCATTTGATTGTATCGTGCTATATCCTTATGTAGGGTACGTAACAATATCATGGCTACCATACCTAATAAGAATCACGGAAAAAGTTGAAAATTGTTTGAAGATTCATTATTTATGTCTACCAATGAGTTTTTTTTATAACTTGAATTAATATAATACAAATTTTAGGATTCCATACTTTCAAAAGGATAAATCTCTAAGACTATTTAAAGTAGAAACTTAACCATTTACGGCTCTTTTAGAAAATGAGTTTCTCTAGAGTTATCTCAATTTGCCGCATGGAATAATTTATAACATTCTGATCACCTCGTTATTTTCTAGTTTCTGAATTATTTAAGGGGACTTTTGACACAGTCTGTACATAACTATAACTAGAAAACGGTAGGACTTAGGACTTTCAAACTATCATGTGCTAGTCCAACTCACACCTATGTTGCAAGGGAAATGTTTGTAAATTGTGGTTTCCTGAAACAGCATCCTATTAGATAATTATTTTCAATCTCATAAGAAGACTTACCTGATAAAAACAGCACTATACACAACGAATTTACGATACTGAACCATTGAATATTCGCATGGGGCATTGATTCCAAAATGTAATCCCATCGTGAAGACCATTTCACTGTATTATTCATAAGAAATGTTACCGAATACGAGTAAGTAACCTCCAATGTTTCAGACTGTCCCAATTCTTTATTAGGGAAAGTCATCATTTCATCGATTCGTGTCGGATCATCAGGGATTTTACATGTTATATTCCCTTTTTTATGTGCAATCGATCGGGGAACAACTTTAATCGATATAATACGCCCTTCATTCTCGTTTCCCACAGCCCAATCCTCTTTGGCTCCACTATGATACGTAATCGTGAGATCAACATGATTAAACAGATAATACGTATTTCGTTGGTTATAGTTCATATCTACTTCACAGATACGTTGTGGTGAATAATCGGGAAAACATCCCATCGGGAATCCAATATTGCAAAAGTGTCGGCCTCCCACTATTGGATAACACCATGTCACTGGCATATTATCGACAATCCAATGATGTTGATAATTTAAACGCACTCCTTTTTTTAATCGTTCCAAGTTCTCCAAGCTATCCTTATCATTTCCGGAATATTTGATTGTGCATAGCTCTTTACAGGTTTCATTCTTTAAAAATTGTATTTGATATGCTGATGGTCGTATTCGTTCTCCGAACACTACTTGTCCTAAATTCTCCACTGGAGATTGTTGCTCAGTTTTAGGATTACATAAACCGAAGTATTTATATTCGTAGGGAATTACGGATTCTTCGGTATTTAAACGATTCACGAACAATGGTACCTCAGACTGAAATTACAATAAAATTTTGTTAAATAGAAAACGTCAATAAAACAAAGGCCTTGAAATTATTTAACTGCTACTAATGAAAACTATCGATAGAGGTACAGTTTTTAATTTCTTCTACAGTCTTAAAATTTATGGTTTCTTGGTTACAAAAAGTGTGGGGAGATCGAATTAAAGATGATAAGATAGGCCACATCATCCCAACGGCAAATAATATTTTACACGATCATCATAACAAAAATTTAAAACAATAGAACCCAAACCTTTCAGGAAAACAATGGGGAAAACATGATCAAAGTTAATTGCGATTCAAACAAGTATCCTTGTATGGATCGATGAAGGTTTTTTAATACTTTTCATTAAAAAATTTCAGACAAATCTACACGTAGGTATAAATATTTTAATGGGATACTTACTTTGCATGATTCAGATTCACCAGCGCTACCTTTTTGACAATAATTGACAGGAGCCAGGCCCGGTAAATAAAAACATGATGCATTATGACAGATTGTCAATATTACAATAAATAGAAATATAGATTTATTAATCATTCTTAGTTAATCTTTGACACTACTTATTAATTATTATTGTATTTTAATAATATTTTAGTTTAAAAAATATTTTATTTAATAAACGTCATCACCAACTTTTATCAACATACCACGAAAAATCGCTCATGTACAATTGGCAAAAAAAGTTATTACCAACTGCGTTTTGAAATATGGTATTTAGTTTTCATATCATTGGTGTCTAAAGGCTGTTTCATATTATCTCATAACTTAACATTTAATTGTATGATTAAGTATTATATATTTAATATTTAATCGGGGATGAGATACTATGGAAACCTTAAAAAACATGTATTTTAATTTTTTGAAACTTCATTTATATATAGGTTAAGTTAAAACTATGCTATATTATATGTAACATAGAAGTTATGTATTCGATATCCAAAATCAATGTTGAGTTTTTACTGTATCTTTTATTAATTATTATTGTATTTTAATAATATTTTAGTTTAAAAAATATTTTATTTAATAAACGTCATCACCAACTTTTATCAACATACCACGAAAAATCGCTCATGTACAATTGGCAAAAAAAGTTATTACCAACTGCGTTTTGAAATATGGTATTTAGTTTTCATATCATTGGTGTCTAAAGGCTGTTTCATATTATCTCATAACTTAACATTTAATTGTATGATTAAGTATTATATATTTAATATTTAATCGGGGATGAGATACTATGGAAACCTTAAAAAACATGTATTTTAATTTTTTGAAACTTCATTTATATATAGGTTAAGTTAAAACTATGCTATATTATATGTAACATAGAAGTTATGTATTCGATATCCAAAATCAATGTTGAGTTTTTACTGTATCTTTACATTTTATAGTCCACAGCTGATGTTGAACATTTTTGGCTATTGATCTATATATATACATATATATATATATATATATTTATGAATTTTGTCGAAAATTTGATCTCCAAATCTTGCTCACTAATTCTTTAGCTCTTTTTATATTTTTCGGATTTTGCTTCCTGTTGTGGGTATAAGTTTATAAAAATATTCTAATCTTTACTTATATAACGTTTCTGAATTATAACAAAAGCACATGGTTTGATAAACATCCTGATTTTTCTGTCTTTTAAATTCACCAGATGGTATTCAGGTTAAAGTGATTACCTAAAGTAATCTTAGGGTATTCACCCTAACGTTTCTAAAAGTTGGAAGCATTTCTTCATCCTTTTTTCATATATACGATTATCTGTATATAACCTGTATCAAGATCATAACATTTAACATTTAACGATAATATTAAACGGTGAAAGTATTTTCCCATACCATAAATAACTGTTTCCATTGATGAGCGGTTTACAAGATATGGTATGAAATCTTATAAATAAGGGCCTAAAATTGTATGAAGAAGGTATAGGTTATACATTATCATGTTCGATTGGTTATTTAGACAGACGTCCTTTTGAAAGCCGCACCCAACAAGATAAAAACCTTACATCCTACTGACAAACTTACTAAATACCGCATGAATTAGCCTTTAGTTATTATTAAATTTTTACGACCTATAAATGTAGCACCAAGATGGTTATGATATTAAAATTTGATAAACACTTTTATGATCATAATGAAATATAGCATGAAAAATTGTTAAAAATTAAAAAAAGGCAACAAAAAATGATTAAAATATTTGTTTGAAAATTATATAGTTTCATTTTATACTAATAGGTGGCGCAGTTTATGATGTCAGTAACGTACCACGTGGTACAATTCTTTACTTTATTTTTAAATTTCACGTGGTTTGTTATGAATCATACCATAAATTATCATTTCCTGAAACGATATAATTAATTTAAATGAACAATTTGATAGCATGAATATTGTTAATAAAATTTTGAAAACTGAAATGAAAATTTAAATAATTAAATTACATTTTTCTAAATTGTTTACAAATCAGTTAATACTGAAGGAAAAATAAACATATTTGGCACGCTTTACCTATAGCATAATTCACCTAAAAATAACTTTCAGCTAAAACATAAATACTAAAGTAATTTACAACTGATGAAAACAATACGGTTCAAATAAACGGACGATTTATCATATAATCATGTAAGAACGGCATGTGTTTGGCGTGATTAAGTCAACGCGCGACTGTGACCTTAAAGATTACATCGTATTATCGTAATATTTTTCTTTTAAATCCATGTTTTTAATCTATTATTTACATATTGTTAGAAAAAAAACTGTCATTTATATAATTTTTGTGTACCGTAAAGACCTTAACCTTGTTTGTACTTTTTTTCTTCAAAATTTGTACTTAAAATATTACATAATTCATAATTTAAATATATACAAGGTTTTTATTAAGTGTTTCGATAATTAGCTTAAAACTTGTCGATTAGAAGTCCAATTAATTTTTTTTTCAATAATGAAATTTTAAATTTATGTATCACAGAGTAAATATGTATTATTGAGGCTATTCAGAAAATAATACTCGCATATAAGTTTATATGCTCACATCACATGGAGATTTTTTCTAGTATAAGTCGATTGATCTAAACTATCCAAAGATTGATCTGGTATAGCTTTAGAAATCGATATATAACCAACCAGCCATCAAAACACTGAGTTTTTGTGTCAATGGTTTGAGAATATCTAGACAAATTAAATAAAAGCAGAAGAATAGTAAAGCCACTCGTCTTTGGGTATTGAGCCATGCAAAAGAAAGGAGAACCGATTTTAACCGAGTAAATATTTTAGAGAAAGAAACGTCAATGACCTTTTTAAGATGAGAGATAACCCATCAGGAATCACTTTTACGGAAGAAAACTAAATGTTCACTAGACAGAGCAAAAATCTAGATTATGGCTATCGGAAAGGATTCACTATAAGTTATTTAAGGAGATAGTTTAAAGATAGGGAATACTGCACTGTGTCGTCCTTATACATAAAGCCTGGTTGACCAACGAAGATAGTGACATTTGGAGGCACCACAATTTGTTGCCCAACATTTGGTTGATGCCACTTGTTGATCCTAAGTGTTGAAAACAATATTTCCATCATATTTTATATTGATTGAGTGTTAATTGCTAAAATTGTTCGTCTTTGGTAAACGTTGTGTTAGGCGGAAGGGCGTGTCTTCTTCTTACTGCTATTCAGACTCGCTTTCCACAAGGGGTACATGTCGTTCAGCATAAATAGTGTTCTGTCATGATCCCAGTCATAGAATTGATGTTCTCCCGGCTTTTTTCAGAAGGTAGACAGACTGCCATTATGCGGTTTTCACACACTTTTACTTAAAGTCATAAAAACATTGTATAAGAGTAAATTACAATCGAACCCACTAATTATGAAGAACAAATTACCAATAATTAATTTGAATGGTGCAAAAATATGATTTTACTCTATGTTTCGCGATCATGTATGTGCTGATATCAAGGTATTTGTTAGTGTTGTGTATAATTCACATCACTATTCAATGGTCTCAATGATTTACATACACATACACACGAGCGAAAAACGTTGTTGTGATTGGCCGCGTCGCGTGTAATGATACTAAATACGATATTATATGAACAAAAATATTATTGTAAGAGCATTTTCTGAGTTAGTCACTGGTGGTAGTAGTCGATTGAATTCACTCCACTTTCAATGTCCCATATAGTAGTATAGTGTGAATTAGTGAATTTTGTTGAGTGATTATTTTTTCTATTAGAGAAATAGTGATTGTTGTAGCCGCATGCAGACGTAACAGGTACTGATTATTATTATTTTTGTGTGTGTGTATTGCTTTGTAGATATAGTATATATAAGTGCCCTTATTTTTTTTTACAATTTTTTCTGTAACCATGACATCAATTTGGGGATTGTTGAATTTATTTATTCATAATGTGTGCGAATTTACAAAAGTTTCTTTAAAATCTTAATTGTTACCATAAAGTAAATTTTTATTTAATTAGAACTTATCTATTTTTTTTAATGTTATGTAATTATGTATACATATAGACTATTTTACAGATGTAATTAATTGCAAATTGTTATGTCTGTTCAAATAATTGTTTACAAACAATTCAACTGCCCCTGTTGAGCTCTCCCCGCCTCACTTCTTAGGTGTCAATGGACTTAAAATAAATAACATACCATAAAGAGTTGGGTTAACAGGTTCACTTATTTCTACATTTCTACCCAAAAATGTTTATAAACAATTTGAAGATTGTTAATAGTTATCTTTTTCCTTCTCTCTTCTTCAGAGTCAATGGTATTAAATTCCCTTTGAAGGTATATAATACATCACGTGCTTTTCACTTATTTAGCGTTGTTAATACCGTTATTTGCATATGTATCTCGTACAAACAATGCGAGGCAGATGAAAAATTCAAATAAGTAACTTATTCTTCAAAAGATATTATACAATATACAATTTTGTTCCTTAAAACTGTTTTTCTAAAGGATATATTTATTTTTTCCATTTTGTATTCTTTCAAGGTTGATTTTTATCTTGAAATTAAATTGGTCCACATTCCATTGTCGTATAAATTTGTTTGTTATGATTTTACGAATTTACTGTATTGGAGATTCGCAAAATAATTAAACATAAATTCCAGTTAACTTGGATGAGCTATTTCAATTTTTGCTAGGGTTTCTGGTATCACATATCACGGTAGTGCGTTAAGCCGTTCTTAAGACTAAGTTTAAGTATAGGCGCCTACCGTACTGTCCTTTATAGGAAGGATTAGAGAGTTTTTTAGACCTCTGTATCTTAGAAACCAAAAATTCTAAGAAGCTAAAACGTAACGTGAAACCCACTAACTGACGGTACGTACTAAGTTTCAGTATAACAGCTTTAATAGTTTCCAAGATATTTAACCCTAAAAATCGACATTTTGGTGGCTGACTCACTGATCATCAATATTCTAGGGTACTTCCAGTTGTCCTAGAAAGTTGATTTTTGGTAGGAAACTAGGAAGATATATCTTAGGTTGAAACCACCCAGATAAGTTTGAAAACCAGAAATTTATAAATTTGACATAATTTTTATTCAAATATTGTCATTTCTTAATAGCCATATGTATAGTCACTCTACTGACCAGTTTGAATCCAATTAGTATGTGAGATACTTTTGGTATTTCAAAGACTAAGTTTGTTAATGGGCAAAGCCAAAATCGGAAAACGAAAAAAGAGGATCTAGAGGAAAGGGGAAACACAAAATTTGGTATATCTCTCTTAATATTGGAAATTCGAAAAACGTATAGGAGCTAATTGTTATAGAAAGTTAATTTTACTACAATTTCCATATTAATAAAATACTTTCCTGAGTGGTGCGAAACCTTTTATTTATAGCCAAATTTACACTTAACCGATTTTTTTTTCATTCATTATTTTGAATTTTATACTTACCTTATAATAAATAGTTGATGAAATTTTTGTCACGATTGTTTCATGTGATCACTTTCAAAAGATTAAACAATCTTTTTGATAAGGTAAAATCACATAGTCGCGCGTATAAATACAATCAAATATTACTAATGATGATTTTCATATTATGAGACAGAAAACCTGTTGAAAAATTACCGGTATCCTTTTTCTGATACAAAACTTTCTGCACATTCGTTGGCATAATAAGTAAACGGAAGTGTACATATGGCTAAGTTTAAGTGGCGTGGCCATATGCACTGCGGTGAACTATATACTACAGCAAATATTAGGCCAAAATGAGGGATTTGAAATGAGTAAAATAACTAAAGTTCTAAAGTAAAATAACACTGTTTTGCCATTCTTAAAAACGACGAGTGGGTTTGACAACCAACACAGGGCTAGTGAAACGAACCAGGTAACTTTTCAAATGTTCACACGGTATTTGATATTTTGCGAGGATTATTAATATATTTTTTAATCAAATTAAATGCTTAATAAATAATCCCCAAATTCATACAAATGAAAGCTATCATTACCTAAACTCAGGTATAAACCTTTTTTATTATAAATCTATAAAGGCGTTATAGTTTCCTATAGGACAACTGCTCTATCCCTCTAGGATATATCGTCTCGAAAAATATATCTTCTATACTCCTTTGGAAAATTTTTAAGCTATTTTTAGACAGCGGATTTTAAGAAAATTATATGATAATTGGAGGATTATCAAAATAGTCTATAGAATATAATTTTAATCAAATTAAGTGCTTAGTAAATAATCCTCAAAAGCCGCCATTTTATCTGAATATTTTTTCATACGTACGTGAGCCATCGTTTGAAGTAAACTCAAGTATATATCTTTTTCTATAAAACTATAAAGGCGTTATTAATTATGGCTGTATAGTGTTTTCTTTTAAATTTCAAAAAGTCCTTGATCCTAATCTACTAAAATCATCTTATAATCAATAAATTTACTATTCATATTTAGTTTTATGATTTGCATATGAATATATAATAATAAATTATAATGTATATAATTATTTGTGCAAAAACAGTCTACTACAGGCGTGGTCCTTATGAGGGGTCAAGGAGGTCAAACAGCTCTTTCGTTTGAAAATTAATTTTATATTACTATATACTACTAACAATACAAATAAATGTTAGTGACTCCTTATGAAATAAATTAGGTCCGCTCCTGAATCTCTTGATTTAACTTTGAAAGTCAAAACATAATGAAAAAATCAATATTGACAGTTAGATATTGCTAAATTGAATACAAATATCAAATTTGATAATGCATAACGTGTGATTTCTCTAAACATTTTCGGCGATGATTAAACACGTCTTCATCAAGGATATTCTTTTGTAAACTAGTTTTTCTGCAGTTATCATTGATCTTTTTATACCTGGTATATGTATAAATTATACATATATTAGGCTTATATTAAGTTTAAGCCCACATTTCTGTCTGCCCGTTTGTCTGTAGACAGGATAACTCAACAAGGAAAAGACCCAACGCAGCTGAAATTTTAATATGTGCTTTCCAAGGATTCAAACTAAAGTATCTCTGTAATTAACATATTAACCTTCGTATATCTTTATCTATTTCTTTTCTTCGAAACTGCAATAGATATGAACAAAAGTTTCATACAAAAGTTGCTGGAAATAAAAGTTTATGAAAAAAAGTATCAATGTTTTTCTCGTAATTATTAAAGAAAAAAAAACTTATACTCGATAAAAAATTTGGGCGTTGTTGTCCCGCTGGCGGATCAGGTTCTTGCAGGATTACCTAGTGATTGAAGTCATTATATGTTGCAAGTGATTGAAGTCATTATATGTACTATCTTTTCTGAAAGTTTATCCCCTAATTAAATGGACACCGTTTTTTACGATCGCCGTTCCTACTATCACTACTTTTCTTAAAAGAAACACTCCCGAACACGTTCACTAGCGTTCTGATAAATCGGATAGTGTAGATATGAATTCACCCCCAACATACCACCCTAAAACTTGCATAGTGTGTAAAGACTTTAACAGGTAAACGTAAATGCACTTGAAAACCGGATATTAGTCATTGCAGTTAGAAAAGCATCTTTTATTGCTACATAAAGTTCAATTACCCGAAAACTGGACTAAAATTAGACCAAATTAAATACAGGAAGGAGTAAAATTTACGTAATTATTTAAGATATTTAAGAGATTCCCCCTTAAAAGGAAAACTGATTTTACATTGGTAGATGCATGGGGAATAAAACTAGTTTGCAATAAATGATATGAGAAACTTGATTAATCCAGTTTTTAAAATGACGTAAAAAAATAATTTTAATTTTCTTTTTGATTTCAGAAACTAAAGTTCATATTTAAAACTTTTTTTTTCACAAAATGGCATCACGGCTTAGAAAATTGGCTATCGGTGGTATCACAGGTACTGCCGGGGCCGTTCTAGCCACTTGGTTACTGAATGGAGACTACGACCATTATGTAAGTAATTTAATATAGTTCTTATTTTTTTAATACCTAGGTACACTCTAATTGCCAATAAAAAATAATACCTTTTCAATTATTATGTCATTTATTTCCCGATAACAAAATTGATGTAATTATTTTATGATGTATAATTAATTAATGACATTTACATTACACTTGAAAATCGTTTTACAAAATTTTTTTTAAAATTTTGACACTTCAATAAATAAAATACTATGATATTATCTTTTCACAAAGAAAATGTGTGTTTTATAGTGATTTTGATAGTGAATATCATCTTGTTAACAATAATAAGCCTGCACACGGGGATAGTAGTGGCGGTAAGTAGTTCAAAGCCAGTAATGCCTGCTAGCAATTATCTCTCTATTGTCCGAGTGTGCAAAGGTACTACCCATGGACATATAAGAATAGACCGAGGAAGTGGACGTGATATGCGTTGACTCGGTAAAAAAAGAACGATTTACAACGCTCCTTGCTTCTCTTTTTAGCCGCGATTGCGCATTAACAGCCTTTAACAATTGCGCATCAACGCTTGCACATCAACATTAGTTATATGCTCCATGTAACGTACCTATACCATAATCTATAATACGTGAATGGTTTTTACATGCTAACGTTTTGTTATACACAGACAAGGATAGAAGGAGCGTTATGATTCGTTCTCTTTTTATTGAACCGTAACGTCTACTTACACGATAGTCCCATTACTAGCGTGGTCTATTCTTATATGTCTATGGGTACTACCGCTTCAACGTACAGTTGGCTACTGGCGGCCACTAAACTCAAGCAGGTATGAGTTTATTGTACGCCAGAGGGACAGTAACAAGGTCAAGTGACATATCCTCTGACCATGTTGCATTCACCACGTCCACACAAAACTGACTACGAGTGACTGACTACTTACTGTCCTCGTGTGTAAGCCTACTGTCCGGCTATTTCGAGTCGACAGTACTGCCCGCAGCTACTATGCCTGTGCGCAGAGGGCTATTCAAATAACTACATAATAGTATGCTCATTATATAAATCCAATGAAAGGAAATATATACAAGAGTATATAAGTTTAGTCCCGATTTGGAATAGGTGTTCATAAAATGGCCAAATTAGTCGATTTCTGCATGTCCTTCCACCCGTTTGTTAACACTATAACTGAAAAACGAAAATAGACAATGACCTGTAATTGTATGTCTTCTAGATCTGAAAATTGGGATCGGGTTCGTGAATGGGCCAAATCGGTCCATTCGTTCTTCTACTAGAAAAGAAAATAAATATCTACCTTTAAAACCATAAAATATAAAGGAAAAGTTTAAAACATATTCCTTTTTATCAAATAAAAAAACTTTTGTTCATAAACTGTATAGTTTTGATCCAATTTTAGCTAAAAAATTAACATATTAAAATTAACAGAGATATCATTTTAATTGCCAAATATCGTAAATGAATGTACAAAGCATAATGTGGACTGGAAAGTAGGCTAAGTCAATAATTAAATACGTATGTCACGTGATTTAGTTTGTCCAAATACGCTTCTTGTTCAAGCGGCAGTTTATTGACTAAACTACAAGACGTAAGGATTCATGCAAAAATCTTAATCGAGTTGGTCTATCTATATGGTGTACTATGGGCCACAGTTAAATGTCTCCAATTTTATACGCTTGATTCACATACAAGAAAACCATCAGTAACTTTATATTATGTATAACAATCCCTATGTGATGACGAACGTCTCAAACGTGAAATAACGAGTCCAATTAAACCGCTGTCTATCCGGCTCAACTAGTCAAGGTACTAAATTTCAGTGCGCGAATGACTAACAACTTTATGTGTATAGTGAAAATTCATGTGACAGTCACATATACTTAGTACACACACATGCCGTCAGGCACGCTGAAGCAAAAATGGGTACCTTGGTTAGTTGAGTAGCGCTTCAATTTGGGTTAATGGCGTAACATGGGATAATCTGTCCAGTTATATAGAGGTCAGTGAGAGTATGCCATAGTATATTATTTATAATCAATCACATAAATAGCACGCTGGTATTTATTTGTACACTATCTCAAAACACTCACCATGTCTTATTAGCCGATAATTTAGTCATCGTTTATAAACACTTTTATCCTCTAAACGCACCCAATGTCATTTGAAAATAAATGGGTCTAGACTTAAACATGAGATAGATATTGATTAAGGGTTAGAAGAACCATAAATTTATCAATAAAAATGATGTAACAAATTGTGTATGTTACCATGTATGTAATAAAATTTCAATGAATTTTCCATTGAAGTATATTTGCTTAAACCACTATTATCTAGATTGTTTGGTTTTCATTATTTAATAGAACATCAAATATTTATACGTAGGCATTGTCAATTTGCTAACAATATTTATTTTAGTTATCATTCTGCAGCGCGGCGTAGAAAGATATACAACATGTTATACATAGCATACATTTTCTCTTTTTACCTCTATATATAACGTCAGACTGGGGCTAAGAGGACCGAGTGGCATTAAAGCCCGCTGCCAGCAAAACCAAACGATAATAATAATTAAATAGCTAAGAGTTTTTGGTAGTTTTTATTTTCAAAGTCGTTTTTATGTAAAAAGCTACATTATCAATAAGATCCGATTCTATGTCTAGAATAATCAACGAGTCCAGCAGTTCTTGCTCCAGTAGAGAACGAAGTAACGACTTAATGCGCTTCAGCGCGGTAAATCGTCTCTCGCAATTTACTTGCGTAAATGAGATTGTGAGGATTACAGAGTAAGTGACATAAAAGTTGAAGTACGTACTAATGAGCTTGTTATATTGGGATATGAGTTTCTATGCACATTGTATGCAACTTTGGCAGGAATGAGAATATCTTCGAGACAAACAAATAGCGTTCTTTGCTGTTTGATTTAAACCACTTTCTCCGATTTCTTCCAGCTCTTCTTTCATTCTCTTTCCCGAGGCCCTACGTAGGTTAGGGTTCGAGTGGCAATCCTGACCCTATGGCCAGTCCGGCGCTGTCTATATACAGACTATAACACAGTATGTATAAAGAAGCTATATGTTTGACTTGGAAAAACGAAAGAGTTGGAAATTGGAAAGATTTTTCACCGAATCTCCTTTTCACGGATATTTGGGATATTCGTGAACATCATATTTCGATAACGAAAAAAATTAGAACATTCAAATTTCATAATTTAGTTTTTTATTACCAGAGTTTTTAGACTGAAATAACTTCAACGGAAGTTCGATTTTACTCAAGGAGTTTTTTTACTCACGGATTTTTTGTAAGATTTTCTGAGGATTAATTGGTTTGGTATTTCATAAGTTTTGTTTCGTTTCAGAATGTAGGGTCATAAAAGTCTGGGTACATGTAGAGTTCCCTTGGCATTCATTGAAAGAACTAGGGTTCAAAGACCTTTGAAAGCGTAAAAATTGCATAAAAATGAATGTTCAATTTATTTTTATTTTCGACTGAAGTCTGTACATAGAGATCTTGCGGCGTTCACAACAAATTTAATTTTATTAACGTCGTTGTACATGATGTTGCACGATATTTTTATCGTAATTTCTTCTTAAGAATTTTGGCATCATTTCAAAACTATTTATAAGAACAAAAAAAAACCGAAGTAATTGTCGCTTTAATAGTAGCCAAATACATACTCTTTTCGGCATTTTTATTTTAGGTACCTCAATATGCTTTTTATTCATCAACGAAATATATGATGCGCCAAAATAAAAATAATTGATTTTTTGTATATAAATATCCGCGATTATGTAATTCAAAATTTCCCTTAGGTTAGCCTAGTCCCCAAATTAAAAAATCTTGATTGCTGGTCACAAAATACTCAGTGGGAAGTGCAAGGGCAAGCTCCCCCTAGAGAATAATCCTAAATGCGATAGTGTATGTTATAGCCATCCATATTTATGCTCGTATAATTCTGAAAGATTATATAACCATAAATTTGATTTTTTTCAACGTATACAGGATATTCAAAAAAGAGTGCTTTGAAGGCAGATAATGCCCATAAAAAATAGATAAAAAACACCCCACCCCAAGAAAATAGTTTCAATTAGTGTGTTTTTAAAGCTACAATTTGTCTGAACCCGAAAACAATATAGTTCTGGATCCTTCATGTACAATTGAACTTTTTTCCTTATTTTATTACCCTGTAGAACTGCCATATTCATATTTATAAACATGAATGGTTATAGATCCACAAGTTTGAATAATTAACGGATATAACTGTTAGATTACATCATAAAATATTTGGAACTATATTTTGTAATTAGTAAAAGTAATTATCAAAATCGTTAATGGTATAAATTATAAAAGCATTATAGAGGTTGTAAACCTAAGAAACTCAGGGTGCCAACAAAACCGATATAATCAATGTTGTTCGTGTTTTGACAACTCTACGGCTTTGTCATTAGACAAGGACATAACAGCAGACAGTTTAAGCTTAATTGCCCCTCTCTTTATAACTCTACTGCTTTCGTCAGTAATCAAAGACATAACAGAGATTTAAAGCTTAACACATACTTAACCGATTCATAGATAAGCCGCGTAGTTGAATCAATTACGTTTCTTTTAATTTACATTTTTTACTGTGTGGCTGTATATACTCTCGCTGTATAGCCTGCTCTAAGCTGATTTCATCAAGAGATTAAGTAAAGCGAAAAAGTACAAAAACATTATGTTCAAACTCGACCACCTCGACAGTACTCGAAATGGCTATCCGAGCGCACTTGTAACTGTCTCTTGTTTGAATGATCTTAAGGCCTGGTTACACGGTGTGATCTAGCGTGCGAGCTGACAAGGCGAGTTACTGCAGTGCAGAAACTTGCACCGTGTGACCGGGTGAGGCGAATTACTGTCAGCTGCGAGTCGGTCAGTAGCTGGCATCCGAGTTACTACAACATTCTTTGTTTTTATTCGCAACTCGCCTTCCCCCACCACGCCACTTGCATGCGACTCGGACGTCAACTCGCACGTTTTTAACGAAATGACAGTAGTTCGTACATTCAGGCACACTCTGGGTGCATGCTCTGCTGCTTCACGTGTTTATCTTCTATCGAAAGACAAAATGACAGCAGATAGATTGACTTCCGAGCAAAATTTAAAGTTGGTGAACCTATACAAGGATCAAACCAACTTATGGAATTGTTTGGATCCTAATTATAAGAACAGAGATCTGCGTGAAGCGGCGCTTGAACAGATCGAAGTATTTTAGCGCAAAGTATTTTTGTAACCGCTTTTATTGTGGTATGAACTATGATCAGTAGTGTATTTTGCGACAACATTGCACGGGACATGATACATGCGAGTATAGAGGTGCAGTAGTTGTCTACTGTCACGCCAGCAGCTCGCACTCGTGTGACCAGGTGAGGCGAGTCGTGCTACTGTCATGCCAGTACAAATGACAGTAGTTGTCTACGTATATGAACGTCAGTAGCTCGCACCGTATAACCAGGCCTTTAGTCTCGGTGAAAAGATACATTTAGGATTATATAAAAGTAAAAACAAAATACTGTATATAGATGTACAGAATCGCTAAATAGTAATGAAAAAGGAAACTAATTATTCACAGTTGATACTTGATAATGAAACGTGACTATGTTTAGATGAAGGAACTCCTTTGTATACTATATATTTGTTTTTCCTTTAAAAATAAATTTTTACAGTAGGCGTCAACAATGACATCATCAAGTGTTTACACAAATAAAGTCACTATTACATGATATAATTTTATTACATAACTGTAAATCAATCCATAATAATATGATCTTAAAATATAATTTCTTCAGTCATGGATATGGCAAAATGTGGAGTAGAAAAACTGTCCTCTTCATAGCTGTTTATCGTCTCTCTCTTTCTTGAGTGATGAATGCCATATCCATGCATTATGTCGATGGAATAAGGAAGCTTATCAAAACACCGACAAAACCGCAGTCAACTATGGTTTTCTTTCCAAAAACTCTTTTAATATCAACACATCGTACTTGGAACGATTTACATATTTAACTAAATATAGAAATGATGGAAGAAAACATTCAAAGAAAAACACTCTTTATAAAATAATCTAATATTTACAAAGATAATGTAAAATTGTTCGTAAAATAATGAAACAAAATATTGTTTTAATCACGATGGCAGATACTGTAAATGAAGTAATACCCAAAACAAACACTTTTCTGACATCGACAAGCGACAAGCCGCCCCGTGTACAATGGTGCATAAAAGAAGCGTTCTTTTTTCTAAATTTTATATTTATTCCGTTATCATTCGGTATTTGGGAAAATGTTTCGAATAAAAGTATATTTATAACTTTTTTCGAATTAATAAATGAAACCGAATTAATAAATGATCAAATCAATTATAAAATTTTGAAAAAGAATGCTACTTTTGTGGCCAAGTCGGAGATCGGGCCGCTCCGGTTTTGCTGCTGTATGTGAAAAGCCACTAAATATAGACTATTTAGAGAAATGTACTACAAAAATAACGTTTGTTTACTATCAAGCTGTTTAAATCACAATCTAAATCACATGGGAAGTTTTCAATCAACATTTTTTTAATATCTTCACGCAAACAATCGTTCAAGCAGTGAAAATATAAAATATTTAATCCAATGAGAACTTCCGTTGATAATCGATATAAAATGCTAATTTTTAAGTGTAATATTGAGCAGGGGCGCAGGCAAAGTAGGCCGACGCCCACTTAAAACTATTCTAGCACACCCTTTGGCTCACTTAGCCTCTCACTCCGTAACTACGTTTCTTTACCATCGCCATGTACTACAAATATAACTATTAAAATCAGACTTAAAAATACTATCAAGTGCTCTTATAATGGACTGAAACCTGAAACTTAAAAATGTTACGTAAGTAAATATCACTATACCAGTACCCAGTCCTTCTTGTGAAAAGTCATTTTCATGATTAAGGCGGATTATACAATTAGAGTTGAATTTTTTTGTTTTGACTATTATATGCGTTTAAGGGGAACTGATTTAAAAGTAGAAGGGAAACTTATTTAAAACATATTTTAATTATATGTTTAATACATGGTATTAAATATATGTTTCCTCCCATTCATTTTGAAAATAGACTGATCCACTCAAACTGTGACGATATTCGAGGCTTCTTTACAAATTAATATACTTCTATATAAGAATTGTGGAAATTTTACTTTAAATTCATCGAGCCCAATACTGGCCCACCCGAATAAGTAAGGCTCCCCAGACGCCACTGATATTGAGGTATTAGAAAAAAAACATTTTACATTATCAATTAAAATTTTCTAAAAATTGCGAAATTGATATCCGTTATCGCAGTACTTATGTAACGATAAGATTAATAAATAGAATTTTATAACAATTTATTGTCTTAACTCTTAAGAGCGTGACTTAGTTATTATGTCTATATCAATTTATTTGTTAAGGATGTAGGGGCACTTCATCAAAAGTGATAAAAATTCTAAGAAAGGTTTTTTGAAAAATCATCCTCTAAGGGGGTTAAATAGGAGATGAAATTTAGAAATATAGAAATTGATGTTTAGGCATCTGTTTATAAATAAAAGTCAGTTGTATAAGCGTTTTTGAAAATTCACCCTCTAAGGGGATTAGATAAGGGGCGAAAGTTTATATGGGAAATGCGTCAATTTTGAAGTTAGTAACCTGGATGTTGGTGTTTAGGCTGCTGATTATATATAATAGTAAGCTGTATCAGCAATTGGAAATTCATACCCTGATGTTGCCAATGGGAAATCTCATCGGGCTCACGGTTAGTTAACAATAAAAATGCTACATAATATAAAATTTTTAATAATATTTTAGTAAAATATAAAACCATCTCATGTTTTATATAGTGGATAAGTATTATTGCTAAAATATGCACATAAATTTCCATATTGATTAATAGATGTATTATTAGTTAAAAATAATAAAAATTCGTTAAAAAAAATTGCTTTTATTCGAACTGGTGTTAAGGACGATGTGTAGTGATGTATAAGCGCTATATACAGCTTGTATTTTAAAATAGACCCAACCTAGAATCAATGTATAGTGCATCTATCACTGTCTATGCACAGTATACCATGATAAATGTACTTTGTTACACCCAAACTGCACTCTGCAAGCAGTGGAGTAACAAAGTACACCATATCATAGTACACTGCATATAGACAGCGATAGATACACTATACATTGTTTCCAGATTGGGTCTATTTTAAAATACAAGCTGTATGTTAAAAAAGACATGTGTTAATAATTTCTTAGTGATAGAATGAGTAAAGTAGTATATGTACAGGCGCTATGTACGTTAAAAAAGACATGTATTTATTATGTGTTAGTGATGTAATGATTATGCTATATGTTGAACAACATTAACAAAACTGAACACGGCTATTCGGATGCAACATCCTTAACACTATTTTAATTTGTTTTTAAGATATCGGTTAGGTCAAATATTTTGTATACAAAAAAATTCCGTATTGATAACATTTTAGACGTCATCAAATGACATCAAAATCATCTTTAGTAGTAGAAAAAAAAGTTTACGGAAGTTAGATAACATTTTTTGTTCTTAAATTCAAGACAGACAAACAAGATTGATTGAACTTGTAAACTATCTATGCAGGAGGTCTCGTATGATTAAACTTTCATGTTGTATGTTGCTGATCTACTTAACGCCAATCATTGACATCGAGATAGAACGTGTGATTCATATACATGCATGTAAAACTAAAGAAAGCAGATAGTGACTAAATACGGGATTATTTTTTCAAATTTACGCCTGCCAGAGTTCTACACGTCTATAGAGTTAAAAGTGTGTTCAACAGAGCACCTCGATAGCTAATATGTGATGAATAATTTCTTACGTTGTAAAAGTAAATTGTGCTGTTTTACGCTAGATGCTGAATAATACTGATCAATTTTCGATGGATCATATATACAGAATTTTTGACGGTGAATAAGTATCCATCAAGATGTTCTAGATGACTATTTCAGATAATGTTCAAAACCCTTTTTGGTACCCATTATTTTTGTGGGACTCTGATCTAATAAGGTTTTAATTATTTCTAAGATATCGTTAACAAAAGTAGTTAAAATCGACAAATTGTGCTATAAGTCACACCAATGTCATAAAAGTAAAAAACAAGGACCAAAGGAGAGTTGCCTCCAGTGCCCTACACTGCGCGGGCTCCCAGACTTACTACCTACATACAAAATAGGGAATATGCATGAAAATTTTTTTTCACTTGAATTGAAGCATGTTTACTTGACAAACATCAAGCTAAAATTACTTTTTAAATAACTTTAAAAATAAACGAGATATGAATGATTGAAATTCCCGATTAGGCAAAGAGGGTGATAGCCCTCTTGATATGTTATGTGACGTCATATTACACTTTCACCATTTAAAATACACGTAAAACTCCGTTTTTAGTATTTTTGCAAGAAAGAGACAGATAATAATCTTTAAAAGCTTATAGCTTCCTTGATAATTGTCGGATTTTAATTTCGTTTTTAAATATTATTACAGTATTAACAGTATTTTCATATTCTGAAAATAAATGTGAAAACAAATTTTCATGCATATTCCCTATTGTTCATGCACGGAGATGAAGGTAGGCAGAAGAGCAGGAAATAGATCTATGAAGATGGTTTATATCAAACAGCAAAGAACGCTTTTGTTTCTCTCGGAGAGATTCGGATGTCTGTCGAAGCTGCATACCATGAGTACATTAGTACGTACTCCAACTTATACTTCGCTTATTGTGTAATCCTCACAATCTTGTTTACGTAAATAACTTGCAACAGACGATTTTCCGCGCTGAGGCGCATTAAGGCGGGGTTTCATTTTGTAGGGCGGGCACGAACTGCTGGATTCGCGTTAATACAGCTTTTACGAAAGATTTATTGTCAATCTAGCTGAAATTTATCCTTGATTGGCTAGATTCAGGATTAAATAATTGGAACTATTTACATAAAAGTGTACGTCTAAATTCTATTTGAATCTAAAAACTTCCAAAAACTCTTGCCTATTTTACTATTATTAACATGAGGTTTTTTGCTTGACCTAATAGTAACATCTACCCCGATCCTAAGTGAGTGGCAGACCTTTGGTCATAATGCTATCCGGCCCCTTAGACTCAGTTGGTTGCAACAACAAAATAGGTTCATTTCAACTTAACTTTAGATAAGGATCCCTAAAAACTGAAAAGCACATTATAATAAATTCATAACAACATAATATTATATTATGTCTTACATAATGCTAATTAGATAATATTAATTAGAGTGACATCATTATTCTTGTATTTTTAACCCGACTTCAAAAAAGGAGGATGGTTCTCAATTCGTCTGTATTTTTTTTTTTTTTTTTTTTATGTTTGTTACCTCAGAACTCCGTCATTTATGAACCGATTTTGAATTTTTTTGTTTTAAAGGGTTTGATTCCCGATTGGTCCCATTGTCACCAAATCGCATTCTGATGAGGGGATCTCCGGAAAATCGAGGAAAATCCTCATTTTATATGTGATAACCGATTTCTGCGAAATTTTTTTTTTTTTTGAAAGGGTATACTCATTCATAATGGGAAAATAAGAAAATTTTTTTAAAAACCGACTTCAAAAAAAATTTTTCCATAAAAAAAAAACCGACCCCAAAAAAAAAAATTTTACAAAAAAAAACCAAATTCCTTGTAAAGAAAACTGAAAATCTGTTATAAAAAAATGCACTAAAAATTATAAAAAAAAAAAAAAAACGGGTAAAAAAAAAGTGTTATAAAAAAATTCACTAAAAATTAGTTGGTCGTTTAGTAGGTCTACCCATATTTAGACAAATAAAATCAGTTATAGAACTTCAAAGTCACTAAAAAGCGAGAAATAAAACTTATTTTGACAAAATGGAAACCCGACTGCTAAAATCAAATATTGTATAACAAAAGATGCACTAAAAAGTAAAAAAATAATTGCATATTCTTGTGCCAATTTTAGTTCACCAAAGCAAAAATTTTTAAATATATATGTACAATTATTGTTATTTTTGGAGGCGGTGTCCAAAAGTTATGTGAATTTCTCTATGCTGACACCGCCTCCAAAAATAACAATAATTGTACATATATATTTAAAAATTTTTGCTTTGGTGAACTAAAATTGGCACAAGAATATGCAATTATTTTTTTACTTTTTAGTGCATCTTTTGTTATACAATATTTGATTTTAGCAGTCGGGTTTCCATTTTGTCAAAATAAGTTTTATCAACTATAATTTTAACTTTAGTATAGAATAATAAAAACTTCTTTGAACTTGATTCAACATCAAATTAATTGAATAGGGAATTACGTAGTTAAAATGATGTATATTATACAATATGCCACTGAATAGAATAACAATAAGAAATAAAAGGATCTCTCTGCTAGTTGTTCATTATCCTTTCATCTTAATTTCATTTAATTATTATTCTTCTTTCCTGTTTTCATTCTCGGTGTTTCTTTTTAATTTTCATTTTAAATTTAAAAAAAAAAAAACTTTTTAATTAGAAGAAAATTATTTTAGATGGTACAAAGATTTATTTCAAAGTAAAAAAATGTTTTCTCTCGTAATAAAATATGAGACTTCCTTGAGAGGTGAAACCAGTTTTGATTGTTTAATGATCTTCTACACGCAGGCTTGCAAAAAAAAACAAGCTAAGTTAAAAGATTTATGACGCAGACAAAGGTCAAGATCAGTTATCTTTCTGTCTGACGAGACTTCCAATGTTCGGATTGTACAGAGTACTCAAAATAATTGTTCCTAACTTTAAGGATATAATTTATTCAAATAAACAATTTGTACTTACGATTTTATGATTGGAAGTCCGTTCATATGGAGATATTTAAAAAATAACAGCTGTACAACACTCTCTTTAGAGACGATGATCCATTTGAGTTTGAGTTTCGTGAAAAATCCAAGGAAGTGATTAATTTGAAAAAGTACATTCGAATTTTTCATAGAAAGGATTTATATGTATTTTTTAAAAGTTTATTAAAATTTCAAAATGGTTAATCAAATAGTTTTGAACTTACCTTGTATAAAACTCAAAAGCTTTGTGACTGTATGTCCTATTAATTGCGCCTGTCAGCATTTTCGACATTTTACTTTCGAGCTTCATAACATAACTCAGACAGCATCCAAATTAGAAAGGCTTCTGCATGTTCAGAAGTCCAAAAATGACTTCTTAAACTTTAAGAAGTCATTTTTTAGAATAAAGAGCTCTTAAAGAATTCTTATTTATGAAGTCAGACAAAAAAGAATTCCTCCAAAATTTTTTATTTTTTAAAGTCTCAACGTGTTCTAAAGGGGCGCATTAAACTTCTTAAATAGTTCTTATCTGACGGCAAAATTATAAATAATAACTCATGCATCAAGATCTCCGATTTCATATGGCTTTCTTGGAAGTGCATATATGTTGCGCGCTTTCAAATCGAATGGAGGTTAGCATCGGAAGGACCGTGAATTTTGTTCTAAAATTTTAGGACGGGTCTCTCATCTTAACGAAGCTTCATAAGGTAAATCTCGATATAAAAGCGTTTGCGTGAAGTTTAAAACTGAGGTGTACATTTTAAAATACCACTTCTACAGGAAATACCTATTCTGTGACACTGTATACAAACATCATTATATTAAATGTTGATTCAGCCAGAAAGATATTTCTGTAACAATATGTATATTATTTTAAACAGAGGTATTATAACTTTATGACAGAGGATATCAAGGTTGTGTGATCATATATCGCACATATTGAGTATCATATATTTCACAAGGTTACCATTTAATAAAATTGTATGGAAATTATAAATAATTTTTTAAATATATATTATTACGTCATATGAAAATAAATACTGAACTTAATAACTACAATACAAGAATTGATTTACTGATGTTAAATTAAAAGGAATCAATTTTTTTAGTAAATTGATTCAATTATTGAATCAATTCCCTTTCCATCGTCTTTCTCAGCAAATGCCGTGATCTTACTATCTTAAATAAATTATATGATATAACAAGTGAAAATAACAACTGAGTTAATTGCTTAAATTCCCGGTAATCGGTATTAAAAAAGGCACATTTTTTTTGTTTTTATTTTTTTCTGTCTCTTACAGTTTCAAAGATCGATATTTTCTCCCCTGGCGGAGGGAAGGTTTGCCCAATTTCACCCTTTCACAAACATTGCTTTAATTTTTGGCACTATAACACACACACAAAATTTCAGCTGGTTATCTCTTTTCGTTTTTTAGTTGTGTAAACGAACAGACAGATAGACGGACGGACGGATATGCGGGAATGGACTAATTATAGGTCATTTTAAGAACATCTAAACCAAAATTTTTTTTCTATGATAACAATTTTCAACCGTTACAAAGTCGGGACTGAACTTAATACACCTTGTATATAATATATATGTTACGTACCGAGCCCGATATTGTACAGATCGGGATTTGTACAGACAATTTTATACACTATTTCGGTTTCTTTTAAAAAAATTACCTGTACAGATCGAACTGGGTACAAAATTATCTGTACAAATCCCGATCTGTACAATATCGGGCTTGGTACGTCACATATATACCGAGTATAAAAAGCATTAGTAAGAATAACTATATTTTGATGAACACAATCGAATGACGTACTTAGTCCAACACTAATGTAAAACAAATACAAATCAATTTTTCAAACAAATTATATAATAAAACTGTCATTTCCTTGTCATATCAAATTTAATAATTGACATGTAAATCAATTAATTTTCCCCACTCAATTGATTAGCGATATTTAAAATATTATCTTTATGGGTTTTGTTAATAAAGTTGTACAATTGTTACTTAAGTTACTTCAAGAATACTTTAATAATGATATTGTAAGTTTACAAAAATGTTTATTTTCTTTCAGTACCTAAGTTACAATTTATATCAGCTAGAAACACTCGCAGAAAAATGAACGATATATTTATTTTAAAAAAAATTCGTTACGCAGGAGCTGCTTCAACTTAGCGAATTTCCTTAAATTACATAAATCACTTTCTAGCGGTCACAATTTTAGTCTGATCGAAATGAAATGTCGTATATGATTTTAGTATTTGCGAGGCCAATTTTATTAATAAATGACATACGTCAAGGGGAAATGGGGGCATAAAGAAAGGAGAAAACACAAAATATAAAATATCTCTCTTAATATTAGAACAATCAAAAAATGCGTAAGATATAAAGTTGTAGAAAATCATGTTTGCTACAATTCATCACCTTGTCATTTTTGCTCAATCTCTAATGTGTACAGAGATATTGAGGGATTTAATTTTCAATCTTAAACCGTCAATATTTCTGTAAATATTAGTGTAACAGAAAAAATGATAAGAAACAAAATTACACTAAAACTTAGTACCTACAACTTTACTTCTTATAAATTTTTTGATTTTTCGAATATTAAGGGAGATATGTCAAATTTTGTATTTCCCCCTCCCTCTAAACCCCTCTTTCCCCTTATCCGATTTTGTCCATTAACGAACTTGATCTTTTGAATACCAAAAGCACCTCAAATACCAAATTTCATTTCGATAAAATGAAAACTGTGACCGCTAGAGTGATTACAGACACATATATATATATATATATATATATATATATATATATATATATATATATGTCCATAGATATATATATATAAATTTTACAGATGTGGTTTTTTGACATCTACTAGGTAGGATCGATGGACATTTGAAGAAATTTTTGCGAAATTTTGACTTCGGGACCAATAGCTCTATTTCCTTTCAGGAAATTCGCTAAAAAGATTTTAAAAGTAATCAATTTTTACATGTTCAAAACTAATAGACAAATTTTATGTACTTTCGCATAAGCTACCTAGTCGAAGAAAGCCGATAATTGAAGTATCTAAGAATTATGGAAATCATAAGCATTTACACAACGTTGAATTTTGGTTCCTGTCCGATGTATGGTTAATTGTTATAAAACTGTACAATTATATTTTTACCTTATTAAACATAAGTTACCTTGGGCACTAGTTTGAATTTTAGCCCTTTTCCGATATGAGAAATTGGATTCTTTAAAACCGTATAAATAAATTGAAAGCCAAAATTCAAACCTGTGAATTTGCTGAAAGAATTTTCCCAAAATCTTATACAAATTTGCAGAAAGCTATTTTTTTCTTATAAAAACTGAGAAAGACTCCATAAATATGGTATGTTCCATAAAAAATCTCCTTTCCATAAATAATCTAATGACATCTTTTGAGCTCATTTATATGAGATAGCGTGAGTTGAAAATCTGCAGTACTAGAAATCCATGTTTTTACTTACGAGTGAAATAAAATTTCAACCACCAATTTTTTTCGCTTATTTTATTAATGGTGACATGTTTCGGTTGATTAAATCATTTTAAAACAAAAAATAGGATGGATCTGTATGTATATTTTTTACAGTTTGAAAATGGACTAATCACCCGAAACATATCGCTATTAATGAAATAAGTGGAATTAACAAAGATCAAATATTGATCCAAAAGAATTCTCTTAAAAAAGACATCCTTAGTGTCATTAAAGCCATAATAACACTTTTGATGGAGTGATCCAAGAGGGTGTGCTAATACCGCTAGAATCGAGATAACGGAAAATACAACTAGGTATATTTTTTAGAAAGTTATAAATGGTCAAGTTTCTTTTTTCCTCACATCGAAAATATATTTTTATAAAAGAAAAACATAAAAATATATTTCTAGTACATAACATGTTCACTCAAAGATAAACAACTTTTATTTAAAACATTTTTTCGAAATGCATATTTTCACAGGAATTAATATGAAACAATTCAATTTCTAAAATCTTTTCAATTTTGTTTCAGTGGGGAAATGTCAATGCCGAGGCAACTGCAAAAACAAAACGAGTCAAACGTCCCTTACCACCACGAGATCATCAAATCAAATCATTACAATCTGGTGAAGAATTTGATGTACTCATTATTGGGGGTGGAGCAACCGGTGCTGGATGTGCCTTAGATGCCGCAACAAGAGGTCTTAAAACTGCTTTAGTTGAAATGGATGACTTTGCTAGTGGTACAAGTAGTCGTAGTACAAAATTGATTCATGGTGGTGTACGATATTTACAGAAAGCAATCATGAATTTGGATTATGATCAATATAAAATGGTAAAAGAGGCTTTACATGAACGATCCAATATGTTACAATCAGCTCCCCATTTAACACATCCGTTGCCAATTATGTTACCGGTTTACACGTAAGTAGTACTTCGAATAAAAATGAGTATATCGCCGCAACAACAGCTGTGGTAGGTTTGGCAGTAATTTCACTCAAGAGTTTGTACAATTCTGGAAAAACTTGATTTAAAATCCTTGAAAACCGTTTTGGATTCAATTCATCTTTTACAATGAAGTTCGTCAACACTGATGGCAAAATTAATTGTGATTTATGCAATTTTCTCAGTATAAGGTGAATTTGAATCAAAAAGCACTGGTACAAGATGGTGTATTTCTGAAACCATCTATCAAATCAACCTGATTTATGTGTTAGGTCTAATTTCTTGAACAGACACTGATCCAATTTCTTGAGAAATTTTTGGTTTCTTAAAATAATGGAGTAAATTCAAGCAAAATGAATTTGACTTGGAAATTTTACCTGGAAAACTCTTGAAATTAAAAAAAAAATGTGCAAACATTGTTGCCCTAAAAAATTAATTCCTGATATCCATATAATGAGAAATTTCTATCAAATTAACCAAAGCTGTTACTGCACTAAAGCATTTGTCAAGATACATTAATCGATTTTACTAAAATAGATAATCTTTTTTAATAGATGGTGGCAAATTCCATATTACTGGGTTGGTATCAAAATGTACGACTTAGTTGCTGGATCAAAAACAGTAAAAAGTTCCTATGTATTAAGTAAAAAAAATGCTTTGGAACTTTTCCCAATGTTACGAGGTGATCGATTATGTGGAGCAATCGTTTACTATGATGGGCAACAAGACGATGCTCGTATGAATTTAGCCATAGCTTTAACTGCAACTCGACATGGTGCAACAGTTGCCAATCACATAAAAGTAACAAAATTAATCAAAACAAAACAAGGTGATAAAGAAGTTGTCACAGGTGCTCATTTACGTGACGAAATCACTGGAAAAGAATGGCCAATAAAAGCAAAGTCTGTAATCAATGCAACAGGTCCAATGACTGATTCAATTCGTCTAATGGACGATCCAAAAACAAAAACCATATGTTGTCCTAGTTCTGGTGTCCATATAGTTTTACCTGGTTACTACAGTCCCGAACAAATGGGTTTACTTGATCCATCCACCAGTGACGGTCGTGTAATTTTCTTCTTACCATGGCAAAGACAAACAATCGCTGGTACAACAGATCTACCATGCGAAGTAACACATAATCCAAAACCCACTGAAGACGAAATTCAATTCATCTTACAAGAAGTGAAAAACTACTTAAACCCCGACGTTGAAGTGCGTCGTGGCGATGTCTTATCAGCTTGGAGTGGTATTCGACCATTAGTATCTGATCCAAATAAACCAGATACACAATCTTTAGCTAGAAATCATATCGTACATGTAAGTAACTCAAATTTAATTACAATTGCCGGAGGCAAATGGACAACGTACAGAGCTATGGCTGCTGAAACTATTGATGCAGCAATTGAAGCATGTAATTTACAACCAGAGCACAAAGAATGTCAAACTGATGGATTATTGATTGAAGGTGCTCATGGTTGGACTCCCACTATGTATATTCGATTAGTACAAGATTTTGGACTTGAATGTGAAGTAGCTCAACATATGGCAAAATCGTATGGTGATCGTGCATTTGCTGTTGCTAAAATGGCACAATTGACTGGTAAACGTTGGCCAATTATTGGTAAAAAAGTCCATCCTGAATTTCCATACATTGATGCTGAAGTAAGGTAAGGAATTTGTTAATCTTCCTTGTTGGACGGAATTTAATTGAATGTTTGTTTTTTTTTAGATATGGCGTTCGCGAATATGCATGCACTGCAATTGATATGATTGCTCGTCGACTTCGATTATCTTTCTTGAATGTCCAAGCTGCACAAGAAGCTCTTCCTGGTATCGTAGATATTATGGCAGAAGAATTACAATGGAGCAAAGAAGAAAAAGAGGTTTGTTTTTAGTGAAATAATTTTTTTGAAACTTTTGATAAAATTATGTTTTTTAATTCTAGAAACAAATAAAACTAGCCACAGAATTTTTACAAAATGAAATGGGATGGATGGTTAATCGTGCTTCTAGAGATAAGATACCAATTAACCTAACAAAAGACGAAATTCAAAGTTACATTAATCGATTCAGTATTATCGATAAAGACCGCAAGGGATATGTATCGATTAACGATATTAGGCGATCACTTAAGGTAAATTTCTATTTCATAATCACACAAATTTTTTTCTCAACTATTCCCAAAGATAAATTTTACGAAAGAGTTTATTTTAGATTAAATTTACTATTTTTCAGTCCAAAATGTAATCTAATAAGAAATTCGTTGAATATAATTGTTACCTACAATAAGACACTTTTTCCTCAAGGTCTTTAGATCTCTTCTGAAAGAAAAGTTATTTATCAGCAATAATACCGTGATGGCGCTCTGAGATAGGCACTCAAAAGGCGCAATGAAGTCTTCTCCAATGCAAAATTGAACAGACAATTTTCGGAAATCATTTTTTTCGATTTCAGAATTTTATCGTTATATTTAAAAATTTATTTTCGTAGGCAATTGGAATGAAAATGCATGAGGAGGAAATGCATACATTATTAAGTGAATTAAATATAACTTTTAATGGTCATATTGAATTAGGCGATTATTTACAGGTAAAATTTAGGCGCCTATACAAAAAAACATAGAGCAGGCTAATAATCGGTAGCTGAATTGATCAACGCTTATTTTCATCATATTTTGGGATATGTTGCAAATACTTTCGGGAGTTTATATTTATTGAGAAAAATTGTTGTTGGTTTCGTCCATGTTAAAGTATAAATATTATTTATTGGGTACTTGAACAATAAAAAATTAGATGTTTGATTTAAAAATTGCAACGTTTCATTGATTACATTTCAACTTCATCAGTAAAACTATAAAAAAATGACATTATTAAAATACAATGAACAATCATTCAACAATTGACAAATAACGATTGTTCATTGTATTTGAATAATGTGATTGTTTTATAGTCAGTCTGATGAAGTTGAAATATAATCAATGAGACGTTGCAATTTTGAAATCAAACATCTAATTGTTTATTATCCAAGTACCCAGTAAATAATATTTATATTGAGAAAAATGTTTGCATGTATGTACTCTCATTTGGGTTTTTTATTAACATTTTTACAGCATTTTGGTGAAGAAGACATTCCTGGCGATGAACTTCATTCAATTCTTAAGGAAATTGATACCAACATGAACGGACAAGTTGAATTAGATGAATATTTACAGGTACCAAAAAGAGAAAAAAAATCAAGTTTGGTCCTGTTTGATTTGCACTTAGTTTCTATGAAATTTTAAATGCACCGAAAATAATTTCCAAGCATTTTAACATTATTTATGTCTTCATGTATGATAAATAATTTTCATTGTCTCTTGTCTTGTACATTTCTAATCAATTTCATAAAGTAATTTTGTTATAGATATTCGGCTTAAATTTCATTTTATCATTATGCCGGCAGTACACTCTCGGTGAGGCATGGCGAGACGTAACGAGCGCGATAGTATACTCGTAGCACGTGTATACCCGTGTCGACTCGCCTCGCTTCGGGAGTGCTGCCTATCGAGTCGTTTTTTTGACAATGAGCCAAAGGAAGCGAGTGGCAAGAGCAAGCGTGCTGAGTATACTCTCGTCTCCGTTCGCGACATAACGTGGATTTTCATGAATCAGTAACTGTATTGCCGGCAGAACACTCTCGATGAGACGCGGCGAGAGTACAGCTCCTCGTCTTACGAATGTCACGCCGATTCATTCGTCAAGAGCTCTCGCCGAGAACATCCTGCCGGTTTTATAATAATATTATGCCTTGAATCCGCTCTTAAAAATTAGCAACTTTTTAAAGGGATGATAGTAGTAGTAGTGGAGGGGAGGACGAATCCTCGCAAGCAAGCCTTTTCTACCGACCTCTAACAAACCCATCCCCTCAACCTCTTCTATCCTCTACAACATCTGAATTGTTTCCTATAGCATTGTGTTTTCGTTGTCGAACCTAGTCGTCTTCTTTGCGAATGACAGGACAGAGCTCCATTTTAATTAGTATCCTCAGATTAACCCATTTCGAAGTCTAGGTACATCATTCTAGCTCTGTAGGGACATTTTGCAACAGAAGGTGGAAGGGCGTATCGTCCGCCTCGTTACACAGAGAGTGATAAGTAGATTTATATTAGCTAGAGTATAATAAATGAAGACATTCCTGTTGTGTGATTTTGGATATATTTTGTATTCTTTTTCGGGTATCTGATACACATTGCACATTTTAGTTGCGCGCTAATGTAAAAAAGATGGTGAAGGTAGTTGCTTAATAAATGCATGAAAGTCATGATTTTCTTGTAGTTTTCAAAACCATAGCTTTATTAGATTTACAGCAGATACCGAATTGAATTTTGTTAAAAAATGTATATCTTCAACTTGGTTTTCAAGATTTATTCGGTATCAACTGTACATTGATTATATAAAGAGGCATGCGCTTTTTAATACAAACATATTTTAGTTACTTGTAAAATATCATAATAAATAACATCAAATGTTTTTAAACACAGATGATGTCTGCAATCAAATCAGGACATGTTGCATATTCAAGATTCGCCCGTATGGCTGAAATGGAGGAGGAGCATCATGCAAAAGAATTGCTTAAGAAACAAATATCAGTCGACCGATCTGGTGGTGGTTTATAAACAACCACATTTAAAATAATTATTAGTTAAACGAATTTATAAAATATATTTTGACTATCAAAACTTTTTATCAAATTGTACAAACAAAAATGTTAAAAATCTTTAGTTTATAAGTGTAAAAATAGTATACGCAACAAAAAGAAAATTGGAATACTTACGAATCAAGTATATATAAAATATATGCTTTAAAGCTCTAATAAATTAATTGAAATTTTTGAAACTAGCTTCTATTTTGTTCGTTGAAGATTTATCAAACTAAGACAAAACACTACTCGGTAGTTTTAGTTTTTATTTTACTGGCATTTTAATTCAACAATGGCCTAATAAAATATATTTTACATACACCATTTACTTACTATTAAACCAGATTAAACTTTTCAAAACTTTATCACTCATTAGATCTTTTTATTTCAAATTACAATTAGTATTTGTTTCGGACTGAATTTAAAATAACCAACGTGAAGAAATGAGTAAACTATATATAGCTTAATTAGTTTTTCGCGTAGATCTTTTGACATTCAGTCCGAAATAAAAACGAATTGTAATTTAAACATAGAGATATATTATCTCTATGAATTTAAAATGATAAAGTCTATTTCCCTCCATGCCATAGATATCATATCTGCCATAGATACAATATTATTTATGGTTCTTTTCTATATCTATGACCATGCTCATTAAACATACTACCAATATTAAAAACAACGAATGTCACTAATATAAAAATTAACTATACAATTTTCAAGGTTTTTGTTCAATAAGAGTTTTCCAAGAGATGACCAATTTTTTGACTGAAAACTCATGAGGAAGACAGAAAATAGTAGGTAGGATATTTCTGTTCCTGACTCTTACTGAATAATCTTGAAATTTTCAAACTATCTCTATATAACCCAATAAAAAGAAAATATTTGTAATATCTTACAACGATTTTTTTTTCAAATGCCATGCGGGCTTCGCTAAGCTGCTTCATTTGTTTTTTGCAGATATTTTTTTATTAAAATTATAAATTTTGATAAAGATATTTTTATACTATACAATTTACAAAAAAAAAACCTCTGTACAAATTAGAAGCTCAAAGGAAACAGAACAGAATTGCAATGGAAGAAATCATTAATTATGAAAACAATATTATTTATTTATATGTTAATTTATTCAGACATTATATATTATTTAGTTTTAATTTAAAATATATATATATAACTATTTATTTTCAAATATTTTTGAAAAATTTAATGTGAATGATTGTTTAATTTAGTTTTAAAATTAGTTTGTTAAAATTTAATTTGTTAATGTGTTCAAGACAATGAAATAAATATATTTTATTTTAATTGAAACTCAGTTTTTTTAAGCTCCATGAAAAATCGATACCAGAAGATCGAACGTCCATAATTATTTTATAATTATTCGTTCGTACAAAAAGCTAATTTAAACTTCCAATAGCTTTCGACTTTGGTCACAGAAATAAAATATTTTTCAATAACTAAAAGTTACCGTTGTTAAAACGACTATAATTTTAAATCGTAATGAATTATTTCAGATACTACTTTTATCAAAAGTAAGAAAATATATTTGAGAATGTCGGAAACCCAAAAAATCTTATTTTATTGAAAATTTCGATCAAAAAAATACTAAAAGAAGGTTACATTCATAATATATAAATGTAACCATGGTTTTCGAAATTTAACGTTTACCCAACAAATTACTATTGATAAAGTTACTCATGACGTCATATTCCAAAATGGCTGCTTTAGTCAGGCTACATTTAAACAGTTAGTGATATTTTTCATAAAAGAATATGATTTTTATTAACAAAATAAAAATTTTTTGTTTATTTTATGAACGTAATCCTAGTATCGTATATGTAGCTGTTGAGTCTGACTAATTATTGCCACCGGATCTCATTGTTTAAGGAACAAACACAAAAACTCCAAGAAACTTGAACCATAACGAGTCTTACATCCTAGAGATTTTAAGGTTTCGAAAAAATGTCTCGATTAAAAGAATTCATAGAACCACAACTAGATAGCTCTTATTCAAAACATTAACTCGAAACGTCTCAACTTATTTTTAACAAAAGTAACATTTACAAAGAATTACCAAAATATTAGGTTCTTCAAGACTCGTATTGCCGCTAGCGGGGAAAATATTAATTATGATCTTTACACTTTTTCGAAAACTATTAAAAACTCGGCCTTGCGCACTACCGTGCTCTAGATTTAATACATGTGAGGGGAAACATACTTAAGCTATTAATGGAGTGTGATTCAGTAAACGTTTGGACTGTCAAATTTAAAATTTGTAACGGCTTTTTTCAAACTAAAAGTGCTTAAGTGTAATTTTTAAGTAAAAATGGATATAAATTTTGAAGACATCAATTTAAAAGACATTGATGGATTATTGAATATTGCTTTAAAATTACAATCGCATAATCCAAATGGACCCCATTATTCCGGTATATTTTACTTTCAAGTCTCATAAAGTTTATTAAGGTTTCCTAAACTAATTATTTTTTTTTTTAGTATTACATAAACAAAAAGCAATACAATCATTTGCATTCGATCAAAAATTAGATGGAATTTATCATTTAAGTGAATCACATTTTCCCACATTACGGAATCGTACATCCTATCGATATAATCGAAATACAAAAGTAATCGATACAAAAAACGATAGACCTTTTGCGTTAAGTAAACATTTTATAGAATTTCAATGTAATAACAATTTTGAAAAAGGCAAACAGAATCTGTTATCAAAAGTTAAAGAATTGCCAAGCGAATGGACACTGATACAGATGACTTCGATTGATTTGAAAACAGATTGTGTACCATTTGAGACATTAAAAAATACAACACCAGAATTTTATTTAACGATGTTCAAGTGTGGTGATAGCAATTGTCAACCATTTTGTGTGAAAATTGATACACCAAAATGTAATGATAAACCAATTGAGTTAGCCAAAGATCTCAGAGAAACTATTTTAAAACTGGATAAAAATCCGAAAGTTAATGAAAATAGCATTGAACAGTATTTTAAATGTCGCGATGAATGTAATTTAAGCTTAAAGGTATTCTGATTAAATTGTATTTTCCAATTCAAATCCGAGGCAATTAGACTCAGTAATTCTGGAACTAATTTTTTAAGCAATACTTCGCAAACAATTTTTGAAATAAAGTTTTGGATTTAGGAATCTGTAAGATGTCGTACTTATTTCAATTAATTTTTTAAAATTGTTTTATTTCTACAGAGTTCAGTGTGTCAAATTACTAATACGATTTACAGAGTATCTAAAAAGTCGGAACACTTGAGTTTCTCAAAAAATAGAAGTCCGTTAAAGAACAAAACAAAATTTGGTAGAAATATAAAGCAGTGTTTGGGAGTAAAAAGTTATTTGTAACGACGTTTTCGTTATCGTTACTCATTTTCGGTAACAGTTACTTCTCTCTGATAATTGGTAATTTGGAACGGAAGATCGATATTTCTTCCATTACTTCAATTTTATAATAAATAATATTCTCAATTTTCACGAGTTGATAAAACTTCATTTAAACCCTCATCCCTTTGTCTAATCAAATTGTTGCTTGTTCACTTTCAACTTGGTGTGCACGCGTTAATAGCGAATATGCATGAAAATTTTTTTTCACTTGAATTGAAGCATGTTTACTTGACAAATATCAAGGTAAATTACTTTTTAAATAACTTTAAAAATAAGCGAGATATGAATGATTGAAATTCCCGATTAGACAAAGAGGGTGATAGCCCTCTTGATATGTTATGTGACGTCATATTACACTTTCACCATTTAAAATACACGTAAAACTCCGTTTTTAGTATTTTTGCAAGAAAGAGACAGATAATAATCTTTAAAAGCTTATAGCTTCCTTGATATTTGTCGGATTTTAATTTCGTTTTTAAATATTATTACAGTATTAACAGTATTTTCATATTCTGAAAATAAATGTGAAAAAAAATTTTCATGCATATTCCCTATTGTGAGATTAATAGATCATTAATGAAAATATGTATTTGGCAGTAACGCGTTACTTTTAACGATGTTACCGTTACTGTTATTCATAAAGTAACTGTAACGCTTTAGTTTTTAGCACTTACGACGCCAACACTGAACAATTGTATAAATTTTGCTGTAGAGATAATAAAATAAAAAAAAGTTTTGAGTCTGGGACTCAGGCATGATAAGACAATAAACGTTAATGTCATATTTATTGTGCGCAATGTGATTGGTGGACAAACACGAATGGGTTTCTCCTAGCTTAACAATATCGATCATTACCGACTGCCAGATAGCCGATCGTTACAAAAAATGTGACATTATATAATCTGAAATTTCATTTCACTCTCCATATAAAATACTGTATAGTCGCGCATAAATGTTTTCACATCAATAGGCATTGCTTGGGAAGTGTAGACAATTTCTGAGTGGTCGATCGTATATATAGTTAAGATTATCAAATTAGTTCTAGGATATAAACGGAATTACCTCGAACTTCTACCGCACAGGGAATAAACTTTTAATTTATTTTACAGCAAAGTGTTTATCAAATGGAATTTTATTGGTTAAAAAAATGGCGATTTTTATTAATGGGAAAATTAGTAAATTTATCCCAAGCGAAAAAAACAGTGTTACCACAAATAATGTCAATTTTAAACGAATTTAATTACACTTTAAATGATGAAAATATTAATTTAATTGAATCAATTACATTAGCTAGTCCATACTTATCGCGCCGTGAAATTGCTACACTCATTTTGGAAATTATCCCTGATACTAAGGAGTTATCAACGAAATTAGCACGAATCATTGGCGATATATCACAAATTAATGGTAGTTTATTACGTGGACCTCGACATCCTGTCATTTTAGTTTTAGATCAGGTACAATTTCGTTTATTACGTTACAGATAAACGAAAAATATTCGCAACGGAAGCGAACTTTTCACATTGGTCTGTGGAATGATTTGCTTGTGAGATCCTAAAATTATTTTGAATCAATTATTTATTTTAGCAATTAGATTATTTTCCATGGGAAGCGTGTGAAATTTTAAAAAATCATCCTGCTTCGCGGTTACCCTCTATTCATTACGTTTACGCCCTTTTTATGGAATACAAAGAAAATATCGTTAATGGATTAGTGACAAATATAAGTCCTTCTAAAGGTAAACCTAATAAAACCTAATGCTATCAGAAAATTTTAATAATACTGTCCTGTTTTTTTTTTATTAGGATCATATGTTATAAATCCTGGTAAAGATTTAGGTGAAATGGAATTACGAATGAGTACATTCTTTGAATATTGGACGCCATTTTGGAAGGGGAATGTTGGTGACATTGATAGCGATACTTACAAACAACTGTTAATTAATTCCGAAATATTTTGCTACAATGGTCATGGCTCAGGGATACAATTCCTATCAGGTGAAATCATACAAAAATTACGTGTAAAAGGTGTTGTCTTGTTATTTGGCTGTGAAAGTGTGGCGTTCTCCGACACAGATGTTGGAATCAGTGAATTGCGGGGGACATATGATAATTATTTAATGGCTTGCAGGTAATTTGTTTAGACTTGAACGCCAGAAATTGTTAAACAATTGACACCTCTTACAAAATTAACTTTGATGCAGTATTGTTTCTAATCTATTTTATTCTTAAAATCTTATAAAGATCCAAGTCATTATAAGCTTTTAGGAACTAACCACCATGTAGACATTTAGTTCACCCCCTTTCTCCTTGTTTTGTGTTATACGTAACTGGAGAGAGGATGGGTCAGTCAAGCGCTAGGCAAATATATTATAGAGCAGCGTTGCTAATAGTATCAGTCTAGCATTCGACTGCCACTTTCTCTTTTCAAACTTTTGCCACCCACCAACGCGCTACTAGTCAGTTGAAGAAATATTTAACAATCACATTTCGTCAGGCTTTGAACCACGTCAATTTTATTTCCCCATTTTTTATTTATTTATCTGTTCTGTTTTCTGGTATTATCTGTGTTATGTAACATGGAGTTGCATCTACTTCCCTCTATGTAACATCATATAACATAATAGCATACCCCTCCCACCCGTAAAAATTGTTACATGGTTTATGGATAGCTCGTATTTTAACTTCTCAACAAAACTCATAATAATGAATATTACAAATGCATCACCGTGGTTTCTTGATATTTGTATTTAAATGAAATATTTTGTTTTCGTTCGTCTCTAAACGCCCCTTACCCTTAATCAAAATTAAGGTACTTATATATGTATCTGTAGTCACTCTAGCGGTCACAAATCGCCATGAACATAAGATAAAAGCTAATTCAGATCTATTACCAAAAGAGAAGTGATGTATTTATTCTGAGAAAATTCGTTAAGTTGACGCAACTCCTGCGTAACGAACTTTTTATATCTTTTTACTGCGTTACCTACTAACAAAAGCTTATATTTTAATATTTTTCAATATAAATTTTCTACCATCTTGAATTTGGAAGTTGGTTTTTTACCGATTATCTCCTTTGTGTTAACATTCTCAAACAACACTATCAGAAATAAAATTGCACTGCATCAAAATATTTTGCCGCATATTCATTTTGAAAAAAATGTTTAGAATTATTGTGCTATTGGATCTAAAAATTGTTTTCTCTTGTCAATCTTTTTATAGCGCATGTGTTGTGGGAAATTTATATAAAGTAACATCTAGAGAAATGGATTTAATATCAACGAATTTGTTAAGTATGTTAATACCATCCAAAGTGAGCACACATTGGAAGCACATAGATAAAAGTAAATGGAACTCAGAGGGAAATATAGTTGTAGGGAAGATTTCAAATTTAAAGGAAAATCATTTGTATGAACCGGAATTATTACGAGCTGTATGTTTAGCAAGACAAACGCCAGGTTTACGATCTTATGGAAACGAACTTGCCCTTGTATGTCGAGGTTTACCCGTACTAATTAAATAATTTTAAAAAATAAATGTTTATATTTTTGTTAACTATTTGGTTTTATTGAAAAATTCATCATGAAGATTGTTCTAAATAGCTAATGTTTTACAACCATTTCCCCGATTTCGAAGAAGTAAAACTACGCATCGAAGAGTAGTATGTAGTGAAGGTATTAACATTGAATGATGCCGTTTTTGAGGAGTTTATTACAAATTGCGTGTCGTTTCTGAGGGCTACAATCCTACAACTATCGGAACTCTTGATTGCATTATCCAAATAAAATAATCTTGGGCTGGAAAAAATTTGGGAGTTGAACGTTTTGAAGAATGCCTTGACACAACCTTACCCTAGTTTCAAAATCTGTCAATTTTCGGTCCTGAGGTACAGGGCCGGATTGAGCCATGCGAGTCCTTCAGACAATTAAGGTCTCGGGACCCTCCTTGTTTTTTAACTTCCTAAAACAGATTTTTTTACTTTGACATAATTTTATTTATGATTTTATTCGGTTATAATTGGATCCAGTATAACTGGAACAGTAGTAGCGAAAAATGCTTCGATCATTAACAAAAAAAGGTTGCCAACCAGGTTGCTTACCAGAAAGTAGGCACCCTAAAATTTCACGGTTTAAATGGTGAAGTATATTTTTTGAAACTATTATATATATTGATTTTTAAAACTTTCGAGATTTCGCAAAATAAACAAGATATCATTAGTTTCATTTTTCTCGTCGAGATCTAACAGAATATATAATTAAAACTTGCCGCCAAAGGATACATTCTTTTGCCGAAAAATAACTAGGAAAGAAAATTATATGGCCAAAGAACAGATAATTGTTTTATTTTGAAAAATTTATGTACAATAACTAAATATTTTTTCCACTATTTTATCACTGTGAAACAGAGAAATATTAATTTACAAAAGCTTTAACCTTGTGCAGCTTGGGCTTGACGTTGAAGTAAACGCTTTTCTCGTTCGAATTCTTTCATTCGTATAACATAACTACAAAAAAAAAAATCAAATTTTAATTTTTTGAATTGATAATTAGATCTGTCATTAGAATATTTTCATATGGCACTGAAATATTATTGCATTAAAATTCCCTTATGAATTTGTGTTAGCTCAATTCGGACATTTTACGTCCAAATAACCCGAGAAAATGCGTTAATATCTGAGTAACCGATTGATTCAGTCACAGTCGTCTATTTTTCGTCCAAACTTACTCATCATATTCACAATTTAAATAATTATGCTTCTCATGATGGCATTTATATGCGAATGGCCAAACTCGAGATCGACAACCACGGTATTCTAGTAATAAATGAGCACAATAATCACGATCTTCCAGTGCAATTTTAGCTGACTCTAATTGTTCCCTGGTTGCAAGCATTACTAAAATATTACAAAAAAACAATATAAAACTAATGGTTACATAAACACTACATGGTTAGGTTACCTCTGGGTTTACGAGTCTGTGTAAATCCTAGATCTGGTGGGAATTCACTTTCCTTTATAGGGCTTGGAGTTAATTCTGGATGGGCATATAGTCCCCATGCATTACCCATTTTGATAATATTTTAAGTATCTTTTATTTGGGTAATGACTGATGATGACTTTTCACCATAAATAATATTTGTATGTATCTATATTCTATTGATGTACAGTGTATTTAAGGTTGTACTGTATGTACTAGAGAGTGTATCTCACAAAATTAATTTTCAGGAGCGATTGATTTTATTCATAAATAACTTTTAGCTATAAAATTTCGCTTAGTAATGATTTCTATCTAAATACAACGATATAAGGAGAGAGAACGATTGTCTATATAGGAGTATTACATATATGAGACAAAAAAGAAGTTTGTTTATTGATTGCTGTAACCATAGATAATAGATTATTGACCGTAACAAGTCCACAAATATATTATCTCTATGGTCCACAACTAGTGTTGCCAGATGAGACTATTTAGAGCCAATGGGGCTATCTCCGTTACTGAGCGGCGATAATATTTTATCCGCAGGCTACAGGTAGCCAATTCGGCTATATTTTTTTTCAGAAATATTTAATTAACAAATCATATGAAAAATATTTAATATTTAAAAAATACTTAATTACTGTTATTTTATAATAATACTTTTTAAGACAAAGTGCAATCAATAAAAATAAAAACAAACTTGACATTTGTACTTCAATAATTGAATCTTATTTCCGTTTAAAATAAATTATTGTTAATTATTAGTAAGAATTTAATAAATATAAAAGCAATAATAAGCTCATGAATTTATTTAAACTTTCCCGCCTTAACCACCTGTGCGCCATGATGGGCTATCTCGGGGCTACACACGTAACACTGTCCACAACGACAAAAATTAAAAATTGAAAAAATCAAACTATGTGGTGAATAATGTAAAATAAATAATTAATTATTATATATTATTATTAAATTATTAATTTATTGAATTGACCATTATAATTTTTAATCTGAAAAAATAGAAATGTCAAACTATTCTATTCATATTGCAAATGATTCAAATTTAATCAAAGAAGAAAACGTTAAAATTGACCAAGGAAGTCGTTCGGAATTTATAATTAAAGATGAAAATATTAAAACTGAACAAGATAGTTTTACGAAATTTATAATTGAAGAGAAAAACCTCAAAACTGAACAAGAACTACATACGGAATTAATAATTAAAGATGAAACGCTTTTGGACGAACATAAACGAAATGACGCAGGAAATAGACTTTTTCCATGTAATGCGTGTGATAAATCATTTACTCAACAAAGAAATTTAACTGTCCATAAACGAACTCATACCGAAGAAAGACCTTTTTCATGTGATGTATGTAGTAAATCATATATGCAACATGCAAGTTTAATTATTCATCAACGATCTCATGCGGGAGAAAATTCTTATTCATGTGATGTGTGTGATAAATCATTTACTCAACAAAGAAATTTGAGTGTTCATAAATTAACTCATAGAGGAGAAAAACATTTTCCATGCAATTTGTGTGATAAGCAATGTGCTAATCAAAGTAATTTAACTAGACATAAGCGCAATCATACAACAAAAAAATATTTTCCTTGTGATATTTGTGATAAAACATTTATCTCGAGTAGTAATGTTGAAAGACATAAACGAATACACAGTGGAGAAAAACCGTTTTCTTGTGATATTTGTGATAAATCATTTAGTCAACAAACCCATCTAATTCAACATAGAGGTTTGCATACAGGAGAAAAACCATTCTCATGTGATGTTTGCGATAAAACATTTACTCTGCAATGTAAATTAAATGCACATAAACGAATTCATACAAACAAAAAACGTTTTTCATGTGATGTTTGCGACAAAAAATTTACCCTCCAAAATTATTTAGTCGAACATAGTCGAATTCATACTGGCAAAAAACCTTTTTCATGTGATATGTGCGATAAAACATTTATCAAGATCAGCTGTTTAAACAGACATAAACGAATATGTCATCCTGATGAAAAGTATTTTTCATGTGATGTTTGTAGAAAAAAATTCGCCCGGGAAATCAATTTAGATAGACATAAACTAATAGAACATACAAGAAAGCATTTTTCATGTGATCAATGTGAAAAAACATTTACAAATCAAAGTAATTTAATTATACACAAACGATTTCATACTGGAGAAAAATGTTTTTCATGTGATATTTGTAATAAAAAATTTACCTTCAAAAACAATTTAGATAATCATAAACGGAAAATACATACAGAAAATCGTTTTTCATGTGATAAATGTGAAAGAACATTTAGAAGTGAAAGTAATTTAATTGTACATAAACGTATTCATACTGGCGAAAAGTGTTTTTCATGTGATATTTGTGATAGAAAATTTCTCTTTGCAAAGAGTTTAGCTATGCATAAGCTGACACATACTGGTGAAAAACGTTTTTCGTGTCATGTATGTGATAAAACGTTTTTATACCAAAGGAGTTTACGCCAACATAACAGAGTTCATTTAAATAGGAACATAAATGGAATTAAAGAAAAAAATATAAAACTTAAACGAGAGAGTCTTTCGGAAGTTATAATCGAAGATGAAAATATAAAAACTGAACAAAAGAGTTTTGAAGAAGTTATAATCGAAGATGAAAATATAAAAACTGAACAAGAGAGCCTTACAGAAGCCATAATCGAAGAAGAAAATATAACAACTGAACAGGAGAACCTTTTGGAAGTTATAATCGAAGATAAGAACATAAACATCAAACAAGAGAGTTTCTCGGATGCTATAATCGAAGAAGAAAATTTAAAAATCGAACAAGAGAGTCTTGCAGAATTTAAAATCGAAGATAAAAACATAAAAACTGAACCAGAGATTCTTTCCGAAGGCATAATAAAGTATGAAAACATAAAAACCGAACAACAGATTTTTTCTGAATTTATTATCGAAAGTGAAAACATAATAAATGAACATGAGATTCTTTCGGAAGTTTTATTTAAAGATGAAATCATAAAAACTGAACAAAAGTTACATACGGAATTAATTATTAAAAATGAAATGGTTTTGGACGAACATAAACGAAGCAACGTAGGAGCAAGACTTACAGGAGAAAAACCTTTCTCGTGTAATATAGGTGACCAAAAATTTATCCAGGCAAATCATTTCGGTAATCATAAACGAACACATACTAAAAAAAAAAAACCTGTCAATTATTTTTTATGTGATTTTTGTGACAAAACATTTTCTTTCCGTTGTAGATTCATTGAACATAAACGAACTCACACAGGTGAAAAACCTTTTTCGTGTGATGTTTGTTCTAAAACGTTTAGTCAACGGAACTGTTTTAATTCACATAAACGTATTCATACAAGAGTCACATATTTTCCTTGTGATGTTTGTGATAAGACATTTACGTCGAAATATAATGCAGATAGACATAAACGAATCCACACTGGAGAAAAACTATTTTCTTGTGATATTTGTGATAAATTATTTAGCCAACAAATTCATATGATTCAACATAGAGGTTTGCATACAGGAGAAAAACGTTTTTCATGTGATGTTTGCGATAAAAGATTTGCCACTCAAAATTATTTACACTAACATAAACGAATTCATACTAGCGAAAAGCGTTTTTCATGTGATATTTGTCCTAGGAAATTTTCCCATGCAAACAGTTTAACTGACCATAAACGAATACATCCTGGTAAACGGTTTTCATGTCATATCTGTGGTAAAAAATATACGCGTCATTTCGCTTTAACTAGACATAAACGAACTCATGCAGGAGAAAAATCTTAGTAATACTAATGTGACGTGTATATTTACAACGAATAGAACTTTGGTTGTATTCGTTTTGGACGGTTATATGCTTTCAACGCTCACGCTTTTAAGTGCAATTTATTGGTGTTTGTGTTGGCTTATGAACGCTTACTCTACTCTTGAAAATTCCGTTCGTTTGGGCATTATTCGCTCCGAGCGCAACCGTACTCAGCGCCATGTGCGGTCAAAAAAACAACTTCACTACCATGCCAGTGTATTAAAAACCATAGGCGTTTAACAAAAAGTTATAGTTAATTTAGCTTTTACATGTTTATTTAATTTAATTATTTTTGTTAAACACTTATGGTTTTTATAAACTTTTATTGATCATGAAGTTGTTTTTTTTGACCACGCATGGCGCTGAGTACGGTTGCGCTCGAAACGAATAAGAACGTGTAAGCGTCAGTTAAATTATTCAATGGGGGGGGGGGGGTGAAAAAGCAGCTGTTTTTCAATCAATCGAATGTTTGTATGAGTGACTACAAAAGCCCCTAAATTCAAACCAAAATCCCCTAAACTGACAATTTGATAAAGTATGTCAGTAATGTAGGTTTTTTTCTAATAAGATTTTGTATGTTATGTGGGTATGTTTGTTTATTCAGAAAAAAATGGTGATACAAACGCTTATACAGTGTTCGTTTTGGAAGTTAGTACGATTTGGCGCTCACGCTTTTGCTGTCCTACGTCCATTGTGTGGAACTCAGAAATTAGCGCGCTTAGTCAGCATACACAGCGTCAAGATGAACACTAAAAACAACGCTTGGTGGCGCTGAAAGCGTGTAAGCACCCAAAACGAATACATCCTTTACAATTACATAAACTACTTCAAACTGGATAAAAATCATTTTCTTGTGATACAAAATTTACTAACATATCTGGTTTAAATAGAAGGAAATTTACTTTAAGCAAAATATAGAATAGGCCTAAAAAATTGAAACCTATTTTTTTTTATAGAAAGCATGGACAAATTTGGAAACATTAAACATGAAAAAGAATTGAATACAGATTAAATAATTAGAGATGTAATACGAGTTAATACTGGAGACAAGCGTTTTTCATGTGTTAGCTATAATAAAATATTTATTCGGAAAAATCATTTATAATACAATCAAATAAGACCAAAAATAGGTTGAACCTCAGAATGCAAGAAAATAAGCTGAAAATTTACATATACCGTTTTTTAGATATTCTTAACATTGGCTCAAATATCTCATAAAATTACGTCAAAAGAAAGGTCCATGCAAATTTTCAGCTTATTACCTTTCATTCCGAGGTTGAATCCATATTGGGTTATTATTATTACCTTTCATTTCGAGTATGGAGGTTACAGACTCTAACCTCCATAATTCCGAGGTTGAATCCATATTGGGTTATTAGTTAGTAAAACATTTTGTACTGATTGAATGATTATTATATTTTTTCAAATATTTGTTAATAATTTTTTTTGGAAAATAAATTTTTATAATCTGGAAATGTAAATATTATTAAAAAATAAGAATCAAATTATTGCGAATTTTTTAGCAATGTATTAATTATTTATTTGAAGATCACGAGATACACTTACTAACATTTTTATTAAAAAACTAGCTTCGACCCACGGGTTCGTTCACATTTAATTGTTATATCTCCGGTTTCCTCATCGTAGTCAGACACAACCAGTTTTTAAGCAACAAAACAACAAACAACAAAAATTTCACCAAAATCGATCCAGTAGTTTTTCCTCTTTTAGTTTTTAAAAAAGTATTAAATATAGCCTTAAGATTTTTTGGAATAATCTTATCATGTAAACGATACCCATTAAATTTCGGTATTTTGTGTGTGTACGAAATTTAAAATCCATCAGAAGGAGAACCATTTTTGGAATTATAGAATTTTTGTAGGACTTTTTTTACCCTGTGTTGAATCTAAGATATTTTACCATATTTTATTCGTGTTCGTATTTTCTGAATAATAAGAGAAAAGGTCGTAAAAATTTCCTATAGTATTTTGGATATTGTAATTTATTATTTCCCCATAGATATTCGTAAGCTATAAAATACATTATACCAATTTGGTAAAAATATAAGGTTATTGGGGCGTCTCAATTCAATTAGGGATAGAAATCGACGAGACAAATCGAACGTAAATAATAAAATTTGAATCTCGCATTGTGCGACCAAACTACCAAAAACCTCAGAATATCTTCAAGGCATAGCCAAACTCCACCACCGCGCCCTGTAGAGCTATGAAGTATAACGATAAATAATTGCCATCAACTACCAGAAACCTCTACCAACTCGGCCCGTAGAACTAGATAATAATATTATAACGATAATACCGTACAGTTGAAATTCGATGTTTCGAAAACTAAGCAAGATTTTGAAAATTTATATTCAAAACTTTCCAGTAATTGTCTTTTCAAGTTTATAAGAATTCATGCTCAAATCGTGGCGTCCCGCAAACCGTAAAATCTTCAAAATTCATAGTCTAAACCAGCCTTTACCCAATAGATTTTGAATTAGTGTATTTTTAAATAATAAAAAATAATTTTAATTAATGGTTATTATTTTAATTTCCAATAAATTTACTGTTTTTAAGAAGGTACGTTTGTCTCTCAATGAAGCTAAACAAAAATTTTACTAAATTATTGTGATAAGAAATAATAATAGTACATTTTCTTAGGTTAAGTTCAAATAAATAATCTCCAAATTTTTTTAGGAGATGCAATTTGTCCACGAAAACAAATTTTTCATATAATGCAAGTTTTTAAAGACGTTCTCATTTTGGTTTCCAATGTTTCATAGAATTTGCTACGATTGAAATGTTTGTATCTAATGTAAAGGAAAATATAATAGTTCCTGAGTTTCTTCCAAATTCAGTATACGAATCAGATTTTCTGATAAAAGAAGAAGAGGATGATGAACATTTAAATCCACAAACCGATTTCCAAACCGTTTTCATACCAGAAGTAAAGAATGAAATAATTGAAAACGAATTTGAGTTGGAACAAGATGATCTTCTTGAAATTCATGAAAAACAAATTAACTTAACTGTGAAAACTCTTCGAGAAGCTAGAAAGCCTATCAAAATAAATAAACAGAAAGAAGAAAATAGTACTGAAAACAATCATTCGACAGTAAAAAAATTGAGAAAAGCTCGTAAACCAATTAAATTTAAAGTACAAAATAATGAACCTACAGAAATAATAGATAATTTTCGAGGACGAATTGTGAAAAAAATACGAAAAAAGAAAAAACAAATTGATGAGGATGTTCCAGACAATAATAATTCCACAGAAGAGTCAGAATCAAAACCAAAAAAGAAAACACGTAAAAATCAAGTAAATCCAGAAGATCGGATTGAAATTGATCCGAAAGTTATTGCAAATTTAGAAAATAACGAATTTTATCAACAGTATAACGATGCAATCAAAGGTTTTAAATGTTCCAAATGTGAGAAAAAGTTCCCTACAAAAACAAAATTACGTATCCATGAGCGTATTCATACGGGGAATAAACCATACCAATGTCGACATTGTAATAAAACATTTTCAAATGAAAATGATTTACAAATTCATGAACCGGTCCATTTACGAAAAACAGATTTTCAGTGTCGTATTTGTTTAAAATATTTTGCAACAAATAGTAGTTTAAGTGCGCATGTGTATACTCATACTGGGGAAAAACAATACATGTGTAGTGTGTGCGGGAAATCGTTTGTATTTGCAACACATTTGAAAAATCATGAGAAAAGTCATATAGATTCATCATTAGTGTGTATGGTATGCGGCAAAATATTTAAAGATAAAGGCACGTTGTCACGGCATGTAAAAGCTCACGCAGGTTTTAAACGGTATCGTTGTAAAATGTGTATAGAACAATTTTCATCGTACAGTAGTTATAAAGCTCACGAATTTATTCATACGGGTATAAAACCATTTAAATGTCGTTATTGTCCAAAAACATTTTCATATAAAGCGAATATAAGTTCACATGAGCGTGTTCATACGGGAGAGCGTCCGTATAAGTGTAAACAATGTGATAAAGCTTTTATTGTAAAAGGGACGTTAAAACGACATGAAAAATCACATACTGGTGAAAAAAATTATGCATGCGATGAGTGTGATAAATGTTTTTATACACAGAGTCGATTATTGGAACATCAGAATAAACATAAAGGGGAAAAACCGTTTCGGTGTTCGATTTGTTATAAGGCGTTTACGTATCGTACAAATTTAAGTGCTCATATTCGTATTCATAATAAAAATAATAATTTAGATCATCAGTTGGTACCATCTAGTGGAGAATTCAATAATGCACAAGTACAAATTGGAAGGGATCAATTTGAAATTTTATCTTCGGGCACAGCATCGATTCATTTAGTTATGCCACAAATTAATTAAATTTTATTGGATTTGAGCACCGTAAATAAAGTTTTGCGTGCCAATAAACTAGTGGCTTTTTGAAAGTACGATTTGTCTGAATAATATGGTCGAAATCAAAACTCTTCATTTTATCAATCACTAGAGGGGTAATTAATTTTATATCCGCTATGTTGTTCACCTAAACAATATTTTATAAGGTCGCTATGTTTGAGCTAAAAATCGGCGTGTAGTACTGGACCTAAAATTTGTATATAAGTTGTATATATAATTGTTTAAGTTTTATCGCCATACAAAGTTTATAATTTATTTTGTAAATAAAAATTAATAAAGTTTACGTTAAAGAACGTAAAATTGAAAAAAAAAATTTAATTGGGTTTTTTTTTTGTTAAAATGGTTAAATAAAATTTTGTTATATATTTGTTTCAAATAAATATTTTTCAATGTTATTTAATTTGATTTATTTTTGAAAAGATCCCATGGTTTTTTATTAATTTTGATTCGGTCTGAGTAATCTCTGTCATACTCTTGTCAGAAATCCTTCGAAAAATAACTGAAGAGTTGGATTAAGAGGTCAAAAGCCAAGAGGGATAACTGTGCTAGTAGACTGTAATACTGTTATAGTTTACTCAGTTCGTTAAAGTTCAAATAACTTTCTGTTAATTGGTAAGTGACAGACTCGACAGGCGATAGTTTACCTCTCGGTTTTATTTTGCGCATTCTTAATAAAAATGCTTCAGAAAAATACAGTCTAGTTAAAGAAAACGGAATAAATCTGGCTATTGTATGCAACGAAAGAGAAATTAACCCATTTGCTTATATTCAGTAATCATATTTATTTTAATATGTCAAATAAATATTTTTTTCTAAATTTTGACAGTCAATTTTTTAATATTTTAAATTTATTGACAAATCATTTTTTCCAAATTTTGTTAATGCAGGTATTTCTATAGAAACTATATTAAGTTTGGAATTTTGAACTTCTGATAGTTTTTCTGGAGTCGTAAGGAAAACTTACCTAAAGTCTTCTCTTATCATTATTTTGCTACCCTATTGTTTTCTCCAAACAATTCGGAAAAACACACAACATATATTTCCCTTTTATGTAAATAAGATAATATTGCACCCTAATCATGGTTTCCTTTTTGGTCACTAGAAATCGTGACCAAATGGTCAGTTATCAATTGAAGCCTGTATGTCTAAACATTGGTACTATGGAGCATAAAAGTTGATGTCATTAAAAAAAGTTTTATAATTGATTTGAGTCTTATTGATTCGGATTTCGAAGAAAACTACGGATAAAAGTTGTTCATTAGTTATATAGTAACAACTTTTATTAGAAATTTTTTTCGAAAACCAAATAAATAAGGCACAAATAAACAATAAAATTTAAAAATATGACCAACTTTTGTCGCCAAGTGTACATAATAACTTGCCAATGGATGGAAAATTTTCAAACTATATAATTTATTGTTTGAAAATGGTCGAATAGACCAAAACATGACATAAATTATGTAACTTTAACCATATAACTTTCAGGATTGACTTTTTTTTATGAACATATGGGTTGTAACGACTCGTTAAGTGTAAAAGTGTGGCTAGTTCTTTAAAACTCGTTCAAGAAAGTGCTTCATGATTTATATCAGAAGGAAATGAAGAAAAAAAAAGACAATTTAATAATATTTTAAAAATTTATTGTATAGGTACATTGTATGTATTTATTATTTATATATATATATATTTTTTTTTATTAAATTTATTTATTGAGTCTATATTCTGATGAATAAAAATAATTCACGATTAAAATTGTTTTTATTGTTCGGTTTATTTTCACATTTGGTAAAATTGGCAAATTTTTTATTTATTTACTCTTAAAGTCCAGCTTTTTCCTGACTATCGATTCCATTGTGATCAAAAACTTATAAGTCCCGAAATTATGGCAATGATAAATCAGTTTTTCTATAGTTTATAATAAGAATTACTCGTAACCAGCTATGCAGCTTATGGTTTAACATGCCAGTTAAAAAAAAACCGGACTGTAATGATATGTTTAGTAACATTCAAAAATTTATATAAAGAATAATCGCAGTGGATGCTACCCCGTTGGTACGAAACTATAATTTTATATTCATAATGGATACCAAGACTCGGACCAATATTAGCTGTTAAACACTTCATGGTTAGAACTCTGTACAAGAGTGGAGGTCATATACTGAGTCATAGTTTGCTTTGGTCACCACGGGTCGGTATATTTTTTTAACCCGACTTCAAAAAGGAGGATGGTTCTCAATTCGTCTGTGTGTTGCTTTTTTTTTAAAGGCGATCCGACTATACAATTAGAATAGTCGTAACACTACTCTGGAAGCAGTAAGCAAACGCTAGGGCTACGCCCTAAAAGTAGTATGATGTAAACGAAGTAGCAATCACGGCGTAAGTTAAGTAGTATATTTTTATACACAAAGAAAATTTACAGAAATCTAGTTACATTGTTTAGCATAATTTTTTTTTCATTACTATTTGTTAGGAAAAGCAGTCCTTAGACAAACTGGAGTTATCGCACTACTTCGTTAAAAACTATCGATACACTGTAGTAACATTTAGAATTAAACGTCGTTGTAAAAATTCATGTTCGTAAGATAAAACCAGTTAAATAAAAGTGGTACCATCTATGAGACACAAATAACAAACCTGAAGATAGACCAGTCACCTGGAGATAGTGGCACAGAGCAGAAAATGTAAGGGGAAACCAGAAGGAAGGCATAATGTGGAAAGAACAGGAAGAGATGGCTTGAAACTATAGCATCAGATTTGAAAAGCGTGGGAATCAAGGGATGAAGACGAAAAGCAAGAGGCAGAGGAAAGATGGTCGTTCAAGAGCACAAGGTCCTGCATAGAGTACCTATAGTATCGGAGGAAGGTGTGTGTGGTACCATTTGTAAATTAATTTTAACGTCAACGTTAAATTCATAATATTGTGCTATTTGTTTTGGGCGCTTACACGATTTCAGCTCCATCAAGTGTTGATTTCCGTGTTCAACTTGACACTGTGTATGCTGACAAAGCACGCTAATATTTGAGTTCAAACGATAGATACCACGCTCACAGACGCTTTATCCATCGAGATAGGGCAGCAAAGCGTAAGTGACAAATCATACTAACTTCCAAAACGAATACTGTATAAGCGTTCATAAGCTAATACGAACGCCAATAAATTGCACTTATAAGAGTGAGCGTTGAAAGCGTATAAGCGCCAAAAACGAATACACCAATAGTGTACCCACATTTTAACGAAATGATTACGATAACTTCTTAATAAAAACTATTTCGCGTTGTACAATTGGATGGATTATAATAAATTTTTATTTCCTGATTTACCTAAATATGCAAGCAACTGGACTGTTTTGTAGAAATTTGTAAGTACTTTGATTGTTTATGAACTGCTTTCGAACGTTTAATTAAATAAATATAATTTTCTATTCAAGGAATACAATTTTATATATTTTGAAAATAAATATGAATATTTTTATAATTTTTTTTATTAATAAATATTCGAGAAATATCTAAAGCTGCTACGTCGTTTTGTTTCTAAAAGTATATATAGTTATATGTATAATATATATATTTTTATATATTTTTTGGTACATTTGGACTTTTAGTTCAAAAACAAAACAGTCGTAATTTGGGGGGGGGGGGGGGGGGAATTGTAATATGAAACAGTTGTAATCATAATCATTCCGTTAAAAATATCGTTACGCTAATATAACACGATTACTTTAAATCAAATATTAAATAAAATTAATTCATTTTACTTGAAGTGGTGACATCTCTACATCCATTGTTACATCACTGTTAAGTTCCTTGCACTCGGGGACAGTATTGGCGGCCAGTAGTACTAGCCAGTAATGGCCGCTAGTAATTATCCCTATAATGTCCCCCTGTGCAGGGGTTCTACCATGGTCCAGTTGTCTACTGGCGGCCATCAAACTTAAGCAGGTTTGAGTTTAGTGGACGCCACAGGGCCAGTCATAGGGTCACGTAACCTTGTGGGAGCTATTATTAGACGTGTCTTAAAAGAATCTGGCCTCCTGTAGAGCGCTAGACGCATGTTCTCACACATTCTCTGACCATGTTGCTCTCACCACGTCCACACAAAACTGAATACTTGCTGCCAAGTAATGGATGCCATTACTACTGTCCCCGTGTGTAGGGGTGTTTAAATTCGTAAAATTAATATAGCGTATCGGAATTTTTAACGGAATGGTTGAGATAACTTGCTTTTGTTTAAAATCCTACTAGAACGTTGGATTTTAATTAATTATTATAAATTATACAGATGGTTTATGATCAAACAGTAGCGTTATTTTTACGTTTCTCCTTGAAACTGACTTCTGTGTCCGTACTTCGCTTCATTTTATGTTGCTCTAAAATATCGACCCGCGGTGTTTATGTTAAACAAAAATTTTCACTCTCGTAACTACAATGCACGTATTTGAATGAGAAAATGGTGAAAATTTTTACTACGCTAGCGTATGATCACATGGTGAATTATAAATGTATACGTTATGATTTTTTTACGTACAGGAATATAAATTGTCGTGTTATATTTTTGAGACAAACACAAAAAAAAGGATTCAGTATTTTTCACATATCTCTAAGAATATCTTCCCAGTTTCTATATTTTATTTGCTGGAATATTCATAGAGGTGTGTTTAAATATTAATAACAACGACTTATATTGATTGAGCGTATGAGTTCAATTTAATGATAAAAATCGATTTTTAAATATTACTAAACGTTTATAATACACCTAAAAAATTATTACAATTATATAAAAAATATGTACATTGAATTTGTTTAAAATATATAAAGGATGTCTTCTAAAATATATGTGCAAAATTTCAGAAGTGTATTTTGAATTATTAGAAAAGGTTCTTTAAACATATCGCCAGAACAGGAACAGATTTTTAGAACAGGTTAGGAAGTTAAGCTTTCTTCTGTCATCAAGAACAGAGCTATGTTATTTACGTTTTGAATTGATCCAAACGTTGTTGAACAGGAGTAAGCGGTTCAGTCTAATAAAGAACGTAGCTCAGGTGTTCTGTGAAACCCACATAACTCGGTACCAAAACAAGATTTAATGTAACTAGTGTTAAACTATTGCATTTAAACTGAGCGCTTTCGACTTGTTTAACAAGCCATCACCGGGTAATTTAATTAAAAATATTAAAGGGAGCTACAATAAAGTGTAAAAATAATATCCATTTTTGTAGTTTAGGGAACGCCCTAGGAAATAAACGGTTAAACTTTAAAACAGTTTAGACATTTGTTGAATGAGTCGTTGTCTAACCTACAAAAAATGAGAGTTTGCTAAGACCGCAGGACCGTGATGGTTATTATTATGGATGTTATTACTTGGACGAATCAGGAACGAGCCATAAATTAATATTATATTTACATTACGTATTATTGTTGAACTTAATATAGAGATTATTAAGCGGCATCCATATAATATTTCAATGATAAATTAAGGACTATACAATGTTTGCCGTATTTTATCTATATCAGCATTTTAGCTACAAAACGGACAAAGGTCAGTCAGCCAATACACTCTGTATCAATGACCTGTTGAATCGCTTTCTGAGTTTACCCGATTGAGTGTTTCACTTCCGAACGTGATGGATCAGTCACATTTACTGTTCAGTGTCCAGCAAAAATTGTGTACTTAGTGCATCCAAAGATGTTTACACTTCAAAAATAGTGGATACAAGTCCGACCTCTATATAAATTACACAGATGTAAAAATTAAATGAAACAATATGTATTAATGAAATAATCCAAATACTCATTTCTCAAATGTTCTGCATCATTTTAAGTAAACATCCTATATAAACATAACATTGAAAATAAATAGATTATTAATTAATAATAATTATAACTTAATAAATAAAGCTATATATATTGACTGGAACATTATATAATAATAATTATTTGTTTTGATTAAGTAGTAATAGACGTTTAATTCATTAATTATTGTACATTATTAGTTATCATCATCCATTTTGTATTGAATAAAAACCTAACAAAAAACGTAAAATGTTTTTTGTTTGGGACACATTTTATTGCTATCACTAGTTTTAATATATAAGTATCATTGCACAAAAGGTTTTTTTTCCATATATATTATTAATTAGACCGTTTTAATAAAAACACTAATTTATGTTTTAAAATTTATTATCAAAAATTCAGTCGTTTTATAGTGTATTCGCGCCTCATAACTGTGAAGTTTTTAAGGAGGTTTAATTTTAAAATACTTTGAGTTTTATAAATACCAATGCCGGTTAAAAATTTCTTTTTTAGGTGGATAATGAGTGTATTTAACCGAACACGTTGCGCTTTAAAGCGTGTCGACACGCATTGAGTTTTTCTGTCCAGCGAATGCGCATTGATTAATTTGGAATACTCGCAGCGCGTCATAGAGGGTAAGAGCGCGTTGGCGCGCTTTAAAGCGCATCGTGTTAATACTCTCAATATTTAATTAATTATATTGGAATGTAACGATAAGGAATGACAAACTATTTATACAGAACAGATTCGATTAATCAGACTAAATGCTGTTTTGATAGCAAAAAATTACAATTCAAAAATCCGAGATTAGCTGCTATTTGGTAAGTAAATAATCAAATTTTAAAAGACATAACTAATTAATAAACTAGATTTTAATTAAGTTTTAAAAATAAAAATTTAATATTTATGTTATGCGTCACGTGACGCACTGTAAACAAGAGTGTATGACGTCAAACTGTAGAAAATATGCCAGTTGACCGTTATAAACCAATTTTGGTTTATACATTTTAACCAAGTCTTGTTTGGGTTCTCTGACAGGGGCGGAGTTAACCTATTTGCAGTAGTTCTTATGTTGTTCACCACGATTTCACTGCAATCTATGTAATGGCATAGAATTAATCTGTACGCTGGCACTTTCTGCGGTTGCACGTATATATACAATTCAAGATGAAATAGACTATGCTTTGTAATCGGTAAAATCGCCTAAAATTTATGTCTGATTTATTGAGTCTCCACTGTTTAACATTTACCGTTCACATATCGTTGACAAATTGAAAACTTTCTATGTTCAGCGAATAAATTATATATCGACAATAATATAATTCATACAATTAAATTTATTAGGAACTAAATAATTTTATATTAAATAAATAAAAATCTTATACACTGGTCCCAATTTGTGCAGATTCTGAATATTTATCAGCTAACACTCTTAATACTTGTTCAAATTTAAAATGTCTTTCAACGGATTCAACATGTGCACCACGCGATCCCCATAAAAATTTCAAATGGAATTCCGTACGGAATGCATCTAACATTAACTCATCCGTTCGACTTGTATCACCCAATATTATTTCAGCATTACGTTTATATGTTGGAATATTGTCGTTAAACTTTCGTGATGCTTCCAAATGTGCAAACGTTGTTGATAGACCAAAATCAGGAGATTTTATTTCCCATGGTGATAGACATGTTTGAATTAATGGATTTTTTTCACTAATTGCAGCTCCATCACCTAAAAATAAAAAAATCTATAAAGAACCCTTAAAGAATAGAAAATAGGGATAAATAAATGCCGTTGATAAATATATGGATAAATAAAAAAAGTGGATTCACTGGATAGGTCACCGCTTTTGAAGCCAATCATCAGTCTGATTGAATAGGCAAACAGAAAAATTGGAGAAATGTTCCTTTGTGCCTTTTATTATTGGTTCAATTGTCCTAAAAAACAACCCAATTCTTAACGAAACCTAAGATTGCTTTTGGATTCAGCTGTTTTAGTTTGTTGGATAAAACATAGGCTTCACCGAAGAAGCTCAGTCTTTTTCTAACACAATTTCGGAGCTGAATAATAGATGGCGCGCAGTTCAACTACCTCATTGCAGAATTCTTCAATTCATAACCATTATGTTTGGTCCTACCAATTAGGTGAAGTTGATATCTAAGTGTCGATCTGATTTTGTTCGGTCATGGTGAATCCTAGGATCATCTTAATTTATTTTGATGTTCGATGAGAGATAGGATTCAGGTTCTCCACATTGAAGCTCTATGATGTATAGTGAAATTTTTTGAGGCCGCGAGACAATCAGACAATTTTCGATACAATCTACATAAGCTTATTGCTTTGAGGGCCATCTAGTACAGAATGTTACCGTGTTTTTAAAATGATTATATAATCTTACCAATAAAATCATCAATTCCACGCTCCTGCAGTAAAACTATTGGCAGTAAATGAGGTATTGTTGTATTAGGCGCTTGTGGATTTGTGCATTCATTCATACTTTTCAATGTTGGCCTTAATTTTGCTTCAAAATTAAAGGCACTGTCTGTATACTTCTGTCGTAACATGTGCCATGTAGACTCTAAAGATTGGACCTACAAATCACAAAAAGGAGAAATTAGTTGAATGGTGCTATTCGGTTTATTGGATGATGCTAAAACTTACTTGTGTCGCACATAATCCAAGCATAATCCCGCAAAATCCAAAAAGATTTCCTAATGCCGTTTTCGTATCAATTGCTACTTCAATCCATTTATTTAAAATTTCAGCTCGTTCAGAGTCTGATGTACAAGTTAAAATTGTTACAGCAACTAATAATTTCAGACAAACAGCTCTGAAATAAAAATTATATGATTAAAAATTTTCTAGCTAGAATTTAAGTAATGTCTTATATTAAAAAAGTGAAGATTTCAAATCTGCTGTGTTTTGAAATTTGGCACAGAGCTCAAAAAATTCTGTATCAGATTTTGGTTTCTCAAATTCTAGAGACGTATGTACTAACCCTTGTGTTTTATAATCAACATCTCCAACTGTTACATCCTTAAGATTGACGAACTAGTACTTTCTTGAATGACTAATCATAATCTAGGCAAACAAAATAACGCCAAAAAGGTACATTAACATGTTTCTGCGGAGAGCTTAGGAAAATGGACAATGGTATGGAGACACATTCAGGAACTCAGAGCTTCAAGTAATAAGATACTAAATGAATCTGTTTTTCACAGGAATTTTCAGGCTCAGAGAATGCCCGATGAAGCTATGAACCATGATTTGTTTCCTCCCAAAATAAATTGGGCTTGGTGGATTTCTCTAGACTGACATAGCTCAGCCAATGCCAGAATATAGTTTATTACTTCTAAAATGGCCTTGAAAAAAGTATGATTTTAAATTTTCTGCCTGCAAGAAGTGGCACATAAAGACTATGAAGTAATTCAAAACTATTTTAGAAGTCCCAAAAGAAAAGAAAAGTTAGCTTACCTTTCAATAATATCACTTCGAAGTTGATGTCCATGTGGCAACGTGATAAGCTCGATACCAGGAATTTGTAACAATCGATTACAATTGTTATTCTCGTCTAACGTTAATTGTAAATCAATTTTTGTTAAATGATTTGCTAAAATTCTAGGCCCATTTTCTCTTAACATAATTTTAATACTTTGTAAGGCAGTTGCATCTAACGGTTTATTTTCCGTTGCAGGCAACAATAGTGTATGGAAATTTTCAATATCAAATTTGGACATCGTTTCTAATGCAGGTATTTCCAATTGCATAATCGCCTCTTCAGCGTTAGCATAGTTGAAATTCTTAAGCGTTGTTGAAGATTCTGAACTGGATAACATATACCGAGGATTTTTAATGACAACACCAGATATCCTATGTACACCTTCAATTGGATCCCCAGCTGCTGAACTCTGTGCTGAATCCCCAGATCCATTCCCAGAATCCGAGCCGGATGCATGGTATGACGCAACTCGTTGGATGGAACCGTGTGGATGGAAGACCAGATCATTATTTTTACCGTCTATATCTGTTGAATCTTTTGAATCACTACGCTGCATTAGTGACGGTATACGACTAGGTTTTGGGGGAGGTGATTTTGGAATAGGTTCATCGTCACCATTTTCGACTAAATGTTTTCGTTCGACACATGGCGACAGCGAAGGATCACTTGTCACCCTAGAAATATGTTTATTATTCGTACGATTACCTAATGTTGTACAATTATTTGATGGAAGAGATATTTTTGTGCATGAATTTCTTGGTAACGAATGTGTGGAAAATTTTGAATTTAATTGTTCGATAGTTTGACCCGCTGATCGTGTCATTAATGGAGATTGTATTACACCATCAGCACTGTTACACTTTTCCTGGCAGGATCTTTGTTGGGCTTCGGCTGGTGTCAGTGATTGTGATCGTTGTTTTTTCGCTGGAAGTCTAGGTCGTATATCTTGAGCATATTTTTGTGGAGATGATGATTTGTTAAAATTGTTACAAGAATTTTGATTTTGGAAGGAAGTATAACGAAGTGGATTTGGGGTGATTGGGGTATTTACTGGGGATACTAGACGACTTTGAGGATATGGTGGGGGATACTTGGAAGCATAAAATGAGAGAGGATACATTCGATTACGTGGATATTGTATTCGTGCCCCAGATGCCACTGATATTGGCTTGCCAGAACCCACATAGTATGTGATTAAATCAGGTACTGTGTCATAAGCGTCGTCTTCGAATTGATATTGAATTCGTTCGTACACTGTATCTGGTTGAATCACTACCTGTAAATGGTAAAAAATTTTTTATGAAAAATAAGCATTGGACGTATCAATTATTTATACAGGTTTCTAAATATAAAGTTATTTTAAATTTTTTGAGACGATACTTTTTCAGCGTTAGGCAAAAGTTAAAACAAGAATGTAATACAGCTTATATGAACATACCTTATTTATAACAAAATGTAACGGCTGTGTTTTCTGTCGACAACTCAAAACATAATTGCCGGGTTGTGATGTACAATCACGTACTAAAAATTCTCCATCACGTTCAACAATTTCTTCAGCTCGCGGTCGTGGTATTGCTCCATGATACCATGCATGCGAACATAAGTCACGTGTATCTAATGACAGTTCCCATTCTAATGCTTTTTTTAGTGCTGTTGGATCTAAATTTGGATCGGCTGTTGGTTCCTATTTATACAAACAAACAAAATTTATTGTACGTGTTCATTTAAAAAAATCATAAATCCAATTTCACCACCTTTGATTAACTTACCAAGAAAAGAAATGTAAATCGATAATTAAAGTTAATCAAAGGTGGTGAAACCGGGTCTTAGTTTTTATTAATATTACATACCATTATCAATGTACACAGGCTTTTACTTTGATTATCCGTAACGTAATTTAAGAGATCATCTCTGTGAAAAAAGAAGAATGTTATTAGCTTTACAGAAAGATTTTAAAACTAATGGAGTAATTAGAAATATTCATGTCCTATCCGTTTAAGAAACATGTTGTATAATGAAGTTAATTAATATTATAATTAATATATAAATGTGTATAATAGACTTAAGTTAAGTTAAAGGACTTTAAAAACTATGTTAAGTGTTCTCAGGTCATTAGATTCATTTTACATGTTTTTAAAACTAGAATGGTTTAATGATTTGAGTAAAATATATCCAATGACTTCCATTATTGTATATGTAGATGTGGTTCTTTGGTAAATTACTATATTCCGGCGAGTTTTAATAGAAGTCTGAGATTATATTTTTAATCTCAATGGACACAAGGCCGAATTTTGTAAGTTTTCCGATTTACAGGGGTTTAAAAATTCCAACTGTGGTTTAAAGAATCCCGGGATTTTTTTAAATAAAAAATGCATAAAATACCCTTTTATAAATAATTTCTAATGAATACATTAAATATTTTGAAACAGATCTATCAAACTCGTCTTTAGAAAAAAATTTGCACTTTTTGGCGCCTAGTCCTAAAGCAATTATTCATAGAAGTACTTTATTAGTTTGTTTTTAAATCATTTTTGAAGTTATACTTCTTTATGCGCGCTATGATAATCCGATTAGAGTGTATTTTCAGCATGTAACGAAACGCTTATGTAACACTCGACGAATGTAGATCGATGTTACACAGTTTTCTATCTTGCGCTATTTCACAGTGTTTGGGAGACATTCAGTAAGACATTTGTATCATAGTATGCTGACAAAATGTATGTATACATACATTAGATGCTTAAGCGAAACAAACAAGTCTGTTTGTCACATAGGCAATGTAATCCACCCCACATAATTTTGGACCATAATTTTGTTAGTGTGGTAAAGGACTTTTGGACATTGGAAATTTTGAAGACGAGACAATATTATACATTACAGAACGAAAGATGAATGTCGTTATTGTTTTGGTAGTGTATATAAGTATACATAATAATACTAGCATAATATGTGGTACATTAAAACCTTCCTTGCAGTATGCAATCAATGAAAGAATCCAAAAAGTCAAACGTTAATCCAATGAAGGAATCATTAAAATAAAACCGCATACTGAAACTTACAAACTTTGAAACGGACTAGGTATGTGAAATTTAAAAAAAGAATGTATTTATATCTTTAAAATTTTGTATAATTCGATATTTGTAAATTGGTATCATATTCGTGCAATTCTGGGTGTGGGTTTAAATGTTATATTCTAAGACAGTTTGACAATATTTTCCGGTTAATAATGGAAAAAATTACAAAATAAAAAAATCCATACCAAAAATGGGAGTCAAACTAAACTAATGACGGATATTTTATTTGAAATAATAACATAAAATATCATTTTAAAAATACATTCTTGTTAAAATCAGTAAAAAGGTAGGTAAAAAAACATTACATTGATTGCCAATTAAATTTGATGAGTGCACAGTAACAAAAAATACTTTTGTTTTTGCTCAGCAAATTTAATTATTGGGTGGTCACATACATATTTTCCATTAACATTCAAAAAATCGAACCATTCAAATTGTATATAAATGTAAATTTATATTTTGATGTTTGCAATTTGTATAACATATATGTAAAATAAATTGCATGTACTATACAACTAAATTGGTATATACAATTTGAATGGCATGAATGTAAAACAAATTGCATGTATTCCAAAGAAAATCTATTTATATATTGAATAAAAGTAGTAATACCGGGTGTTATTTAAAATTCAAAGATTTAGATCAGATAAAATAAGATTATTGTATACAAATTAAAGAATAATAATTCCCTTAATTTTCAATAAAAAGAGAGTAATAAACACTATTTTCACACCAAAAAATTATTTTTGGGCTTAGAAATTTACTTAATAGGTTTAAAAACCTCATTAAAATCAAACATTGAATATTGTCAACTGTTTTCCCATTAAAAATGTAAATTATACGTTGTAATATATACTATTTGTATTATGTACATGTAAAACAAGTTGCATAAATTAAAAAACAAAAAACAAAATCGTTTATACAATGTATATTACGTTTATTGCATTTATGTAAAACAAATTGCGTATATTAAAAAAAAAAATCGATTTATTCATTGTGAAGAATAGATAAAATTGGGACCGGCTTCGTTTCAGATAGTCAAATATCCAGATTATTGGATAAATCATGAAAAACCCTTAAAAAGGAAACTAAATTTGTGTATACTGGTGACGAATGAAGACAAAATGTCGATTTTCGCGGCTAAAAGTTTTGCTTTTTCAAAAATAATCGATCCAGAAAGAGTGTTTCCAAATGCTTGTTGCTGTAAAAACCACTTGAATACGATCTTTTTCTTAAACGCGGTCCCGATAATTGGAGTTTTATGGCATTTGATAAAAAGAAAGCGGCGTTCGCTCCAAATAACTTTTCTAAAACAACTACATTTAAATATCTTTCTTTCCATCTAGAATTACAAGTTTGAATTCCAAAATTATACTACAACCCGAGTAATCAGGTTAACTTGGTCAGGCATGTAAGTTTTATAGCCCTTTTAAATTCAAATTTTGTATTCAATCGGAGTGTTTGATGTTTGATCAAATTTTTTATTCAACTCGATTTGGCTGGTAGTTGGGTGGGTCAGGGATTGCATTTCAAGATGTCTGGTGTTCGAATCCCGGCAAACGTGTGTATATTTTTACATGGTTGTCAAATTAATTTTGTATAGTTATGCTGTTTCAATTAATATTCATATTAACCGTTCTGGTAAATATAGTTTAATTGTATTTGGTTAGTATATAATATAAACAAACAAAACTATGTTTATAATAAGATTTTGTATTCAATATTAGAGTTATTTATTTGCTAGTAATTTCTTACAAATTCACTAGTTAAATTTTGTACAGAAATATATTTGACTAGTTGTTTTGTACTAGTTATTATCTATTAAGTATTTTGACCCAACTAATCTCTTCATTTAAAATCCAAAAAACAAAAAACATCGAACATATAAATTATATTTTATACACACAACAACTTGTATTACATACATGTAAAACAAATTGTAAATACTACAAAAATAAAATCGTATATACAATTAACATTACTTGCATGTAAAACAACATGCATATACTAAAAAGATAAAAACAAAAAAATTGATTTATAATGAACTAACTGAGTATTACTAATCAAAAATTCTGATAAGATAAAATCAGATTCGTACCCCTCATGTGGTATTAAATAACAAGAAAAATGAACCCCACACGATATTAGAAAAGAAAGTACACACACACACACACAATATCTTCACATTATTATTTATACAACAAAATCACTTTCTCATTGTCAAAAAAAAAACAATTCTTAGAATTTTCTTATTATTAGAAACGTCATAATTACACATCAAATTTTTAAATTATTCATTTTAAACAAAAAAAAACCACCCACTAACTCGAAAATTTACAACCGAATAAATACACCGGAGTTGTTACTATAACGAGTATTTTATCAATGAAACCGAGTAAAAAAAAAACCGAATAACTGAGACTGTTAATTACAACAAACTACACAATAAATTCTACTAGAAGAACAATAACTAGATTCTATTCGACTACGATGATGATTGTTGAAATGTAAATAATAAAACTTGTGTTGGTTTTTTTCTTCAGTTTATTTCGGTTAAATAAAAATTATGATAGCAAACATCATGGGAATCGAAACAATTGTAGATAATGTTGTATAGAGGAACGAGCGCGCGCGAGCCCACACCCCCTTTATCGAAATCGACGTCGGTAGGTCGGTCCGTCCACCCTTCACTATACGCCGCTATACTCTCGTTGTCGCGCGGACGTTTGCATTGTCTGGGCACCCTATGCGTATTGATCCCACATAGTATAGTGTTGTCGTTCGAATGTACTATATATACATGTGTATGCTATATAGATAGGATATATAGTGCAAAGGTTGTGTACCAAAGCATATATACTCTGAATATGCATTTTGTTGAAATTAATATACGGTTTATTTACAAAACAGAATTAAAATTTTACTATTTATATAAAACGGTAATAAATTTATTATAATGATGTTCAAATACTTATTATATAATGTTTTCCGGATTAAAAACTATGAGAAATAGTATTAAACATTGCTATAGCAGTATCTTATTGACATAACGGACAAGTCAGTAAGTCAGTTAATACTCTTTTTAATACATTCTATACAGCAATCTCTCTATAACGCTTCTAAGGACTCTTTATCCAATCACCATCTACTTTGGTTGATTTCTTTGGCGAAAAACTAATTGAGAACGAACTTGGATTCTTTAAGGGTTCAGAAAAGGAGATTGTGGTGGCGTTTTTCCAAAATCAGATGTAGAGAAATCAGAAAATTTTCTGTTTTGTAAATAAGTACCAAAATTTTTTATTACGGAGGAAAGGGAAAAATGTACATGACTTTTCGAAATTGCTTGGGCTTTTCGTAGAATTTTTAGTTTTTCAATATGATAATTTAAAAACGAAAGAAGATCACGAGCTGAAATTTCTAAAGCTTCTTGCTCTAATAGGCCAGTAAAACGAGTATTCTATTTAGAATTAATTGGCGGAAAGCTGGAGATGGTTTTAATCTCTTCAAATGGACTCAAATACATGGAATCTGAGTTTGCACCATCGTGGTTGGTGAGCTTAATTTTTGGCAGGCCAAAAACTGCAAAATTTTAGCAGTTTTTTTGGTTTTGCGTGTATAACTTGAAAACGACGCATCCTATGGAAAAATTTGCAAATATCACAATGAAAGTATATAAAATTCTGTGTCGAATTCTTAATGAGCTCTTGGAAGTTAAAATCGGTCCAGCCGTTTGGTCACTATCGATTTTCAAATTTTAACGATTTTTTCCAACTTCGGTAAAAAGTTGACAAACCTCAATTTTCAACGCCTATAACTCGGTGGTGCGTATGATAAATTAAAGTTAAAATAAATTAAAGAGCATTGGTGGTATATCTGGACGTGGAGTTACAGATGCTGTACTTGCCAAATGGTTAGCTTCCATGCCTACCATCATGGAAGTGTTCCTCCAACTACAATATTTTTCTGATCACCTTCGCTACTACAGAGCATCGTGCCATGCAGCCCTTGGCGCACTTGCAGGCTACTGTGTCCTGGACTGGAACATGTCGAAGCGATGGCTATCCAGTGTGTCAGCAGGTTATGCTGAGTATATCCGCATCAGGAATTGCTTCCCTGCTGATATAACATATTCTTTGAGAGCATGCTCATCAGAGAAGACGGAAGCATACTGTGGCAAATCTGTATTTCTCTACATCACATTCACAAACTTGATTTTGCCTTGCCTGTAAAATGCAGGAATGCGTGCAGGAATGGAAGATGGATTTTTATTTCTTCATCATGCTTGAAGTGCTTGGGGGAGTAGAAGGTATTATCAGATATCCTCTTGCCAGGTTTCATGAGGACAACCTTTGATGAAGGAGCTCATGCCAGTGTCTTCGCCGACAATGATGATTTAATGTTTTTTTTAAGGGTTTGATACACAATCGTTAAGGGAAATTGAAATGTTTCCTACATAACAGAGACCCATTTATAGGAAATTTACTATATCTACTATACGCTTTTCTTTATTATGATGTTATAGTAATCACAGGAAATTGTACGCGCCCCAATATTGCGCATGCTTAGTGTTTTTTTTCTTTCTTTTTCAGTTTTTTTCTCTATACTACTATATATATCTCGTCGCTAGATATATTGTATGATTTTTCATTGATGAAAAATTTAAGCTAAGTGGATGATGCTTTTGTGTGATGAATGATACTTTAAATGTCTGTTGAAATAGAATTATTAAGACATTTATTTTTTGATATAAAGCGTTTATTTATTTTTTTATGAAAGTATGCAATCGTTTATTTAGATTGAAAACATTTTTCTTGTTATAGATATACTTACACCAAAAAACTTCGCTTTTCTTCTATAAAAAAGTTAAACAAAAAATTTGTCGAAAATAAATTTATGTGACATTTATTATTTTAACAGAGAAATTTGTTTTTTTTTAAATTGTAAATTTTTTATTTAGATTGGAAACATGTTTTTTTTTTATTGCAGATGTACATATTAAGGAATTTTTTTTCATAGTTTTCAAAAATAAATTTATTAAATTATTTATTTTTGATGTCAGATACATTTTTATGTTTGATATGAAGTTTTTAAGATTGGAAATTTTTGTGGTGTTGTAGATGTACTACAGATATACCAAGGAATTGTTCTCATTTTTTTATGAATAAGTTAAAAGACAAAGTTTTTCGAAACATTCTCTACTAAACGAATACAATAGTTTTTTGTGATTATAAAGCTATGGGAATTGTTTTTCTAATGATCCGTAGATAAAAAGCCTATACCTTTTATAGTTTGAAATCAATTTTGTTGTGTTAGCTTCGAAATTTATTCGAACAAGTTGCCTGTTTTTTGGCGTATAGTGTACGCAATTTTTACTGAATGTGTATGATCTGTCACGCTCGGAAGTGAAACGCTCGTTCGAATAAATTCGGGAAGTCGATTGAACATAGAGATTTTTTCGAATGCTTTTGCTTGATTTAAATCGGACTACATTTATATATAGCCTAAAGCAAGGCTAGGTCATTCGATTGTGCTCGGTTGAAACTCAATAGAATGCAGTTGAGAAGGGTGGTGGGGTTCATGACAGGACACTGTCGATTTACTGAAACTATCACCTACATAACTTGGGGATCTCTGATGATCCTACTTGTAGGGCCTGTATGGAGGACGATGAAACCTCCATGCATGTTATTTGCACCAGCAGAACCTGCAGGGTGTCAGGTATAGAATGTTTGGGTCCGAAACCTTGGGTCCATCAATCCTGAGAGCAATCCCGACGGAGAAGTTGTGGGCCTTCTGTGTGGCATCTGGTCTCAACAGAATCCTATAGCTTCTTCTGCTTAAAATAGCACATCTTACTAGGAGACATCTCGCCTTCGGGTGACAGGTTGTTCTCAAGGAGGGCACAGAGGACCCCTTGGTCTAGGTGCTAGGGACCCATTTGCGGTACCCTTTTTTCTAACTATTATTATTATATATAGCCTAGGAACCTTAAAGGATGTGATCTTAAACAGACTTGAATGCATTTATTTTTTTGTATTTGTCATTTTTCGTTTTGTATATTTTTTAAAGTACAATAGTCCTTTTTATTTTATCCCCTTTTTGTTATATATGTTTACAATTGTCTACAAATTTATTCAGGGATGTATTTAATATAAAATCAGAGGGTAAATAAAGGGAACTTATGAAAAGGGGATAAAAAGAAATTAACCACAAGATATTAATATAGTAGCCGGGAGAGTTTTAAAACAAATGTATTTATCTTAATTGAAATTCATCGAATTTTTCAATTACTTCCTTTTCACCCATTTGTTACAGGATTAAATGATGAATTTAATAAAAAACTTCCAAATTTATGGGGTGCATGCGAAAATGATTTTTAAAGAAAAGTTCTTGTTCTGAAATTGTGAAGAGTGTGAACAAAAAATACAGCTGCGGTTTACCACAATTTTAACGCTTAGTAATAAAGAAGGGTTCATCGGAAAGGTTTAAATAATAAATTTAAAATATTTCAAGCGTCTACAGAGACGAGAAAAGATTAGCCAAACCGATCACTTTGGAATGAACAATAAATAAATGATTAGTCTTGTCTGGCGTCATTTGATTGTCTGATTATCACCTGACTGGGGTAATTTGAAAGGAAAACCTTGAGCTTTCTACTTAAATACTGTACGAAAGTTGGGAAGGGGAATCCAAAAGCAGATTGACACTACTCATAAAAAATAGTATTAAAACCATCATATATGTTAATTACATACCTTATGTGCAATAATATTGCCTATACTCAATATCAAATTTTAATTCAATACTGTTCTGTTCGAAAATATTGTTTTTTGTTACATATTGCAGAAAAAAGATACAATCAGTTTGCCCGAGTTTTTCTTCTTTAAGACCAAGAGATTTGCAGAAAACTTGTTCTCTAGATTTCATTTTTTTTTTGTACAATTTATTTAGAATGTTTTCTTTGTATTAGCAACTTGTACTACTTTTGTGTAATTACTAAAATCTAGATTGTGTGTGACTTTCCAGTCTATTAGTTTAGAAAATTCATTTCACTATCTTATATGTATTTCTTATTTTAATTCAGAGATTATACAGTAGTATAGACTTGACTTTATTCGTGTAATAATTGTTAAAACATAATATACAAGATGTCAAGTAATTGGCAAGCTGTCAAAATTATTGAAAATTAACAAACATGCAATATAGAAGTTGTTGCTTGTGTAATTCCTTACCAATTCGGGACATAACATTCTGTAGGTGTAAAGTAAAAATTTTTGATAGATACTTACGTACTACTCTTGACATGGAGACGTTTGTCCACAGCCACACTATGCCTTTGAACCGAATTGTGTTTTAATTTTCTTAGGTCTGAAAATGAAAAAGGCGAAATTAGGGGTTTTGAAACAAAATATCACAAAATCTTTACAAGGTACAAAGACCTCATATAGAAATGAAAGTTTTCTGTAGATTTTTGAGATCATTTGTCGAACACAGCTTTGTCAAAATAACATCGTACAGGAGAAAATTTTGATGAATTGATGTAAAAAAAGAACAAAAATCGCTTTAGTAAGACGGTTTTAAGTATACATGCAACTAATGTTTACTGCCAGATAATGCCACAGGACGATGTAAACTTTAAAAGCACTTGGATAGATATTGTGACTAATTCCAGAACACTGATTGACGGACAGCAGTTATCTGAGAAGCTAACCAAATTCTAATAGACAGACTTAAAAGATCTTGAGATAAGGCAGTATATAACACGTTCTGTCTAAGAGAAAAATTAACTAACGATCGAAATTCTCTAAGTTAGAGTTATTTTGTAGTTTGTGACCTCTAATTAAAAACACAAAGTTCGACTATGAACAGTTAGTCACAGTTACAGGGGTAACCAAATATACAAGCTGTCTACGAGTGAATACTCATTTACGTGCTTTCTGTTTAGTCAATGAAAACGTCGAGACATTTTAATCACCAAACAATTACAAATAATTAATTATGCAAAGCTATAAAGAATAATTAAAAATAGAATAACGACATTTATAATAAATTAAGGTTCAACAAGATAGAGTTTATTTACACACTGCCGCTCAAATTCTTTTAAAAATTAAGAAAATTTTTTCTGTTGGGCCGAAAAACTCAATTTTAACCTATGAGGCTTCTTAATTCTAAGGATTCATATGTTTGACTACAAAATACAAAAAAAAAACAAAGTATTTTTCTCAAAATCAAATTTCAACTCCCAACTTCCAAATCATGCATTTGTCATGTTATTGGGCTTAAAATTTTCAGAAACGTAGTCTCCATACTTTAAACAATACTTTTACCCTAAGCGTGGGTGACTTTGTGAACCTTATTTGGTTTAACAGGAACTTGTAATGCTCCAATTTAATAATCCGAAACAGTTGCTGACGTGAATAATTTCTATTTGCACAGTATCATATGCACAGCTCTGTTCGAATTTTTTATAATTATTTTTGAAGGAACTTCAACCGTCTGTCCTTCTCGTCTGGCTACCCTTTTCTACGCTTTAAAAAAATTTGAATTTTTTTGTATTAATAAAAATATTTTTGTTACTTGAATACAAGGTTTTATTATTTTATTTTTGTTACTTGAATACAAGGTTTTATTATTTTATTTTTGTTACTAAAAATTTGTCTAATTAATTGATTCAACACTAAAGTAAAAACCCTTCTTAGAAAAAGAAGAAAGGCGCAGCTCAGATCCACACCGTAGATTTTACGTGGAAACGTCTTGCACATGATCCATAGACGTTAGGACTGTCACTGGCCGCTATATGCCCGAGGCTACGTAACTGATATTTCATTCCATTTTCGACTTTGTCGTAGCTTTTGAATTCGTTCGGCACTGGACTTTTTAGGTTCATTGGATACTGCACTTTTTAGGGTCCTTTCGAAGCGAGCTTTCTTCTGATGTGCGTTTTATATAATTCCGAACATATTTACGAGTCATATGACATGAAATCTACAATTTTGTAATAATTTAATACCGATTTTCACTTATATTCCGGCAAATATTTTTACTGACTCATTTTGGCTTCTAATAGTGCTTCGCAAGCTCTTCATATGACACGCAAATCAATATCCTATCTAACGAATTTTCATGCTACATCAATTTATAACTCTACATAAAGCTCATTCGTAAACAATCATGTGCATGCGCCTACACTGTCACAGGCAAAACAAATACAACGCGACAGACACGTAAAGATATGATCTATCTGTTATGAGCTCAATCGTTGTAATTACTATCTGTTGTTGGCTCAACCATTGTAATTATCAGCCTTAAAGTTATTAGCAATTGGTACCTGACGGCATTTCGTGTAACGAGCGATTAAACGTTTTCACGTCAAAATACTTTTGAACAAACGTTTTAAGGTGTAAAAAAGTTTTGAAATTATAAACTACGTTAGCGTGTAAATAGACACGAAACAAAAGTAAAATAATAATAAAAAGGTTTCTCTCTTACTTTTTTCATATTTAATTTTCAATGCCAACAAACTGGATACAATACGGGCACGATGCGATGAATTTTTAATCCCCAATTCTTTAATATCACTCTCGGAATAATGCAGCAACTCCTCGACACCAGTAAACCGTGCAAATACATCATTATATTCATCATACAAATCTAATGCATGCAACCATTGTTCAATATCTAAATGAGGCTTTATATTATTATTCACTGTTGTAGTACTAGTGGTAGTACTTGATGTTGTTGTAGAGGATTCTGTTGTTGGTGGGGGTGGCGGCGGGGGCCGTGGCATCTTCATCATACTATTACGGTGTATGGACATCATAGATGGAAACCGTATTCCATTCCATATACCACCTGGAATAAAAAATATATCCAACTATTATTTTATTCAGTTTTAAATATTGCATGTACTACTACATACTTCAAGTGTTCTAGATTATGAGACACTTAGACACACGACTCATGAAGAGTTCATGATGCGGTGTCAGGGTACAGGGGGGTAAAAGAGTACGGGAACGGAAAATGTAGAGGAAAGTATGTTACATTTATGTTGAATAATTTTTATAGTTATCCTATGAAAAAAAAAAATTCGTTACGCAGAAGCTGCGTCAATTTAGCGAATTTCCTTAGAATACATACATATATCTAGTCACAATTTAAGTCTGATCAAAATGAAATGTCGTATCTGATATCATTTTAGTATTTTCAAGGCCAATTTTATTAATAAATGGCATACGTCAAGGGGAAAGGGGGGACATAAAGATAGAAGTAAACACAAAATATAAAATATCTCTCTTAATATTGGAACAATCGAAAAATGTATAACGAGTAAAGTTGTAGAAAATCAAGTATGCTATAATTCATTACCTTATCATTTTTTCCAAACTCTAATGTGTACAGAGATATTTAGAATTTTAACTTTCAGTCTTTAATTGTAAATATTTCTGTAAATATTAGTGTAACAGAAAAATGATAAGAAACAAAATTACAGTAAAACTTAGTACCTACAACTTAACTCCTGATAAATTTTTCGATTTTTCACAACACTAGAAAACACCAGAAACACTAGAAAAATTCATTTAATTACATTAAAAGTATAAAGTAACCATGGTGAGGCATTTGTAATAGCCTTTATTATCGTTATTGTTTTTAAATTGCAAATATTTCTGTTAATATAAGAGTTACTGAAAATGTGGTCAGACAATAAATTCGAGTAAAACTGAATTACTGCAACTTTACTAATTATACATTTTTCTATTTTACTAATATTAAGAGAGAAACAAAAACACGAAAACCCAAAATATGTGATTGAAAATATATTTGGAGTGATGGTATTTGGTTTCTTTTCCCTGATATAAACAAAATCTGGTTTATTTTAAAATTATTTCCTAAATCCACTTTGGATTTAAAATTTGAAAAAATTGAATAGCAAAAAAGTATATATTCCACAAATTTTAATATACAACTTAAATAATATTCCGAAAAATTATTTCTGAGTAATCTTCCGCTCTGACAAATTACAAAATTGCACAAAACGAAAGATTATCAAGTTACCATAAAAATTAGTAATCAAGAAATTTAAAAATTTAAATCTTAATAATCTAGAGCACGGAAGTGCGTAAGGCTGAGTTTAAGAGGTTTTGGCCTTTTTAGTCCTATCTACTCTTATTAATTAAACATAATTTGTATTAAGACCAAAAATTATATATATATATATATATATATATATATATATATATATATATATATATATATGTATGAAGTGAAATAACTTTTTAACGGTTAATTCGTTAACGATTATTGAAAAAACCGGTTTCTTATAATTCCGTAAAGTATCGATAATTAAAAATTTCAACACTGTAGCTCTTTTCGTTCAAAAGATATTTCGGGGTCAAATAACGTTCTAATATTTCCTGTAGTAATAGCACTGTTGTGAGAAGTCCAAATAAAAATTAAATTTAAATATGTTCAAATTCAATTCGTAATTTATGGCAAAAAAATTAGAATAATTACCATGTCTTTTAGTTGCCGAACTCATTATGAATTGAAATTAAAACTTGAAACACTACACAAAATAAACTTTCTGTCACAACATAATGGAAATTTATGATTGTGAATTTTTAAAATTTCACGAATAAAAATAAAAATTTGCTTTATTTAAAAATTGTGTACTATTAATTATCTAATCTATTGAATATGAATACTTTGAATTTTAAACCACATGCTATTTTCATGATTAATTTTAATCAATAAAAAAAACATAAATAAATCTCCCCCAATGAATTCCAAAAATATATATAAATATTTCCAGAAATATACGCGTAATTACCGACTTACATGATGACGTACGTAAATTTCCCAATTAAAGGAAAGATATTACATTTACAAATTATTAATTTGATAATATTCAATTAAAATGATGTATTTCAATCTGAGTTCGAATACGCGACCTTTGGTTTATCGCGGTCAATGAGTGTAATATATTGGATATTTGCACAATTGTGGAGACTAGCGGAAATGTGGCAAAAATGTACAATAATTCGGGACAGATTTATTTTTAAATCCATCTTTTAACAATATGGCAAACCACAGTCGACACTTAAACCGTTTAAATTTTTCCTGATCCAGTCTGATCTATAAATGTATCCATTAACTTGGTAGAGGTATCCATTAATTAGTGCATTTCCGCATATCCATGTCCGCCCGCCCGTCTGTCCATCCGTCAAAACGATACCGTAAAGAATTAGCTGAAATTTTCAATGTGTGTTCTAGACCTAAAAAGTAAGATCAAGTTCGTTTACGGGCAAAATCGGACCATGTTAGGCTAAAATGGATAAAACTGTCTATCTTTGTAACCGTAAGAGATTGAACAAAAATGATCCCCATCCCTAGATGTGTATGATTTTTCATAACAAGCATTTGATGTCAAAAAATGGTGACAAAAATTATCCTTCTTTTAAAAATAAATAACTTTTGTTTGAAAATTTTTTTCATAAATTCAGTATATACCGGGTATTTAATCAACTAAACGACTGAAAATTGATATGTAAATCATTCAAATCCAGATGTAAGTTATTGCATATACCCAGAGATACGGAGGTCAAGTTTATTTTTAAAACACCATATTTTTTTAAATAAATGAAAAATAAAGTGATTTTTTTGTTTAATTTTTGCTATGCAACTCTATAAACTAATACGTAATGAATATTGCCTATAAACATCAAATATTGTAATTACATTTCAAATTTTTATTTTAATACATTTCAAATTTTGTCCCAACATTTATTTGTAGTTTACATGTAGTCATCATCAGTATGAATTAGCTAATCGTAACTATCTCTGGGATATAGATTCAGAGATATGTTCACACCAATCTCACATCCAAATTAGCAACAAGCAACATATCTCTGAATCCATATCCCAGAGATAGTTACGATTAGCTAATTCATACTGATGATGACTACATTGTAGTCGAAATACGTATTTATAAAATACAAAGAAATACTGTAGGAATTGGGGCAAAATTTGAAATGTAATTTCAAAAAACCTAGAGTTCTCTTTGATTATTTTAATAATCTTTATCAATTATTGTGTTTTATTTTATACGGTAAATAAAAAACTCGTTAAACCAAAATGTAACAGTTGTTTCACACAAAGGATATCAATAAAAGATCTAGAATTTTGTATGACAATTATAAAGTAAAATACATAATGAACATAGTTTTTTATCTAATGGTGTTAATGACACTAAAAATTTATGTAACAAGAAGAGTCCTTATGTTATTCTGAACAAGCAGTCCTTATAATATAAATTTTAACATAGTTTTTGACACAATTAATTAAGAAAATGTTCCATAAGTATTCCGGGAAAACTCTCTATTAATATATAAATGAAAAATTTATTGTCTATTCAGTATAAAAGGTTATTAGGTCTTATAATTTATATAGGGCATAAAATTTTTAATAAAAAATAACAATAAATTGAAACTCAATGAATATATCGTTTCATTCTCTAAATATTATAATAAAAAAAGAGCTTCATAAATATGAGAAGAGTTTTTTTTACAACCCCTAAAACATGTTAAAGCATTTTAATTACCTACATTAACAGTATAAAACAATCATTGTGCTTTTTTTGTTGTTTTGTTTTAATTTATATATTTCAGTTTTAACACAGGTTTAAAACAATTAACTACTATGGGTAGCTTATATTGTGTTTACTAACCCCTTTTTATTTTAATTAATCCCATTTTTTCCACTATATGATCATTGTTTTATACTAAGGCAGTTGGTGTAATTATTTAGGTTTACAAATTAGCATTATATTTTTTAATTAATATTAAACAAGTAAAAATAATAACTAACTGAGTTAATTGCTTAAATACCCGATGTATACTGAGTTTATGAAAGTAAGTTTCAAACAAAAGTTGTTTAATTGTTAAAATGGAATCGTTTTTGTATTAAAATTTTTATTATATATCTTATGGTTTCAAAAATAGATATTTTCTGCCTTGGTAGGGGAATTCCGGTCCGGTTTTGTCCATTCAGAACTTGACCTTACTGTTTAGCTCTAGAACACACTTATCGTGTCCACCGAAAGACAGACGGATAGACGGACATGCGGATATGAACTAATTAGATCATAGGATAGGAACCTGTATGGTGTTGAAAATCTGTGTGGTGTTAAATTATTTTATACTTTTTAGTCCTTTTTAAAAACGTGGTAAATTAAAAATTAACTTTGTATTTAAATAACTATTTTAAGACTAACAACCTCAATGTAATTTCACACCGCTTCCATTACTTCAAATATCTTTATCGACACTTCCACCAAATTTCTAAAATTTATTATATTAGATTCTCATTTCAATATTAAAACAAATGAATGCCAGATCCTTGCATTGTCATCCAGTTCTGATCTGTATTTAAAGTTGCCAATCTCTGTCTTATCGGGAAGTTAGTTTAAAACGTAGTAAAATTATTTTTCACAATTTAAATAAACACACATAAAAAACAACTTTTATTTCAAACATTTTTTTATTTGTTTTAAAAACAATTTATACTTGTTTTGTTGTAACTAATAAATTTTTATTTTTCAACATTTTGTTTTATCATCGCAATTTTTAAATAAACTTGAAATACAATAATAAATTGTTATCAACACAGTGCACTATTAACAGCCACAGCATATTAATATTTTAGCTTATTATAGCTTAACAAACACAGTTCCACACAGTTCCGCACAGTTCACAAAATGTTAACAATTAATTGTTGATTGAAATGTTTAATTGCAACTGGTGTGAAGTAGTGGGTATATGCGATATAAAAATTTTTATTCAATTCTCTATTGAATAAAATGTTTTAGTTAAAATAATAAACTCTATAATGCTATTATATGCTGCTCTAGCTATGGTGTAATTAATCCAGTTTAAGTTGGCGGTAGTATATGGAAAAGTATACATTCCATTGTGATTGATTTTTCGTTCTATGAGACCAAATTGTTTCGAAACGGAGCTGTACGTACGATTGCGTTAATATTTTTTATACTCTGTATACAGGCTGTCATCCTTACGATTAGCCATTGAGATGCGAAATTAGCAACAGTGTGTATATATGAATATAATACAGACATAAATTTATTTGTAGGAAAGAAAGCAATCATCAAATACATTATAGCTGATTCTTAGAAATAAGGTACTGGTGTCTAATAAGGCCCACACTGATAGAAGTAATTCCTTGCAGTAAGAAAAATTTTTTTAAAACCAAGAATTTCTAACTCTCATATATAGGAAAGATATATTTGGTATAAGAAAATAAGTATCTTGACATCTATAGTTTTGACTTGAGAATATTATCTTAACTAAAGATAAACTAATTCTTGACTTAAGAATTTCGAAATTCTTAAACTGAAATGATGATTTCTTTGGACCAAGATGCTAAAATTTCGGACCAAAATAAACATTTGTTTAATCAACAAACAAATGAAACTTTTTAAAGAAGTAATGATATATTTCAGTTAAATATATATACTTCAGTTAAAGAAGCTGCATAAACTTTCTCTAATTCTTGAGTTTTTTTTTTATAAGAAAAATACTTTTTTTTACATGAATTTCATTTTCTTGACTAAAGAATCACAAGAGTATTTGGCCAAGGAAGACTCTCTTAGACCAAAAATAACAAACTCTACTTTACAAACTCTACTTAACTCTACTAATAAAGTGGTGTTATTTGCTCAGTCATATCCGTTCGACACTTGATTAGCCACCCATGATGTGTGTACAAAAAAAGAACTCTGAAGTGTTCTCTTTAAGGATGTTCCAGCGTACCACCACTTTTCGACAGATTTTGCTCATTTTTTTCACAGGCTAAAAATAACGGTTTCTAATAAATCCCGAAGTTTCAGAAATTTCGACCATTTAGAACGCGAGATAATGAATATCAAAGTTATCATTCTCTCTCACACTCTCTCTCATTAGAAACATGTAAAACTCCATGCCCGCCCAACTATTATCTGTTGTATTAGACAAAATACTCGACAGAATTTAAAAAAATAAACTAGGAGAGTAAAGCTAAATATTTATTATATAAATTTAAAAAAAATAAATCGTGTGTTACCGTTTTGTTTTCGAAATATAACAGTTTAAAATTATTTTTTTTTTTCAAAATAACATTATTTTGTATATGTGAACAGTGTATTTGTCTATGTGTTGTATATGTGTGTTTATGTATTTGTGCTATAATAAAATCAAACCGGTTTTTTGTCCTGATTATATAACACAGTACTGGAAAGTCCTTAAATCGATAACAGTACGGATGATATTTTAAAAACGTCTCATACATTCGATTGACTTTAGAAAAATTGTTTACATCCTAAAAAATCATTTCTAACCGTCTGCAGCGATCATATTATAAAAGTGGTCGTCTCTCGGGTGACTGTGAATGCTTCAGATTGGTCGTATTAGCCTGACTTGTTTTGTATTCGCTGTGAATCCGGATAAGGAAGACTCTCTTAGACCAAAAATAACAAACTCTACTTTAAAAAATTTTAAACACTATTCAAGAATTTTAGTTTCTTCGCAAAACTAAACATATGTATTTGGTTCGACTGCCGTAGTCTTGAATGAAAACAAGGGTTTCTTTATCGAAGCAATATTATAACGAAATTATATTTTCTTGAAGAACGAAATTCCTTTTATCAGTGTACTTTTTGCAAAATGACTATTTTGTAAAAAATATCGAAATCAGTATTTTATTTCAAATTACAAAGCACCCTTATTTGGAGTTTTAGGAATAAATCTCGAACTTTGATCGTTTTTTTAATCATTTTTCGTATTCTATTCAAAATATCGTAAGAAAGTGCTGAAGAAAGGAACACAAACCGTGCGCCGTTTCATACTGGATTATGTGCCTGCCACAACTCTCAACCAATTTATAAAATCATTAAAAACATATCAAATATAATAATTATTATGTATTATGTAAAAAATTAAAAATCAACTGTACTTTTTTTTTCTAAAATTAATAATTTATATTGCATTGTCAGATGTAGTCATCACGTGTGTTAGCAAACACATGCAAAATTACGTGATTGTTTTCTCATTAAGGTCAGTTTTTGGAGTGTGACAAACTCAAAACTGTATGATCCAGTCAAATAGGACTTTTGCCTCCACAAAAATCTAAGTGGAGATTTTTCAACGGAATTATCTTTGTTTTGGCACCATGAACACATAGAAAAGGTCCATAAATAAATTTCTCTTGCAAAATAATTTATTGAAGATCAAAGGTAGCAAAAATTAAAAATATTTCTCAAATATCTCGTATACTCTTGGTTTTACGTTAACGAGGTTATTATTAAATTTATTTCTTGGCTAATTCTACATAAAAATGGTCCGTTACAAGATTACGTAGGACCAAAAGTTCTCCAGATATACGGCTGAGAAAAGATGGCCGTAACGATGCATTAAACTGTTTAACCGAGTTTTAAAAGGCATATAATTATAATAAATAATAATTTACGTAGAAGAAAATATTTTTATTTTTGTTAATAGTTTCGGAAACACAGTTTCTTCTTCAGAAAAAATTATAATAATATATAATGTATAATATATAATATATAAATGTAATAAATATTTACTTATACAAATATAGTAAACATATAATCATTATTATAATTTTTAGTTGTTTTTATGTAAACTAGCGTCTATTTATATCCATTATTAGCATGGGTTCCTTTCGGTTATATTATACCAACGGAAGTGACAAGCGTTTGACAAGTGACATTTAAGTAATATATCTGAACATTGATAACATTCTTCATTGACATCAAATTATTATAATTATATATATTATAATTTCCCTGAAAAAGGAACTGTATTCCCGAAACTTTATAGTCTTTACATTAGTCCAAAATACAGTCCAAAATCAAACCAAATTTTTATGTGGCATAGTAATTTTCTCCGTGTACTTAATATAACACTTATTATATTATAAATTTTAATAGTTTTAACTATAATTTGGGTAATATTTTTAATAGACCATATGCAAATGAATGTAAATTACACAGTAATTTACTGTACATACATACACTTTTCTCCGTGTACATAAAACTTATTATATTACAAATTTTAATAGTTTTAATTATTATTTTGGTTGTATATTTTTAATAGGTCATATGCAAATGTTTTTATATTCTATATTGTGAAACATCTATAATGCTCTAGTATTTATGCCATTAATTGTAAGTCTGGTACAAACATTTATGAGTGAGTATTGAATAAAAAACTGATAAGATTTTAAGTATTTTTTATTTATTTATTATTTGAAATTAATTTGAGTGTGACGCCAGGTACAATTGTATTCAACAAATAAAACATATTACGAAAAAGTGATGATATCATTTTATTTCGTCAAATAATAATAAGATATATGATGTGGATATACCATACCACCTCCATATATAAACTATGATGCTACAATTCAATGATATCTAAAATATATAAAATATCTTAATTGGAAAAGAATTGTTACGAAAATTTATTATATTAATCTCCTGATGGTAGTAATTACTTCGTAGAGGAGAGGTCGAAGCCTGGTAAGTCCCATCCCCTCAATCTCTTCTATCTATCACGCCTTGTTCGTTTTTTCTAGCCCTATGTTCGTTTTTGAACCTACTCACGGCATACGAGTTCTTTACTCATGTGATCCTTCATGAAACAACATAAGTAAAAGTGCTCTTTTTTGCCTTCGCTAAACAAAAGTAAATGTGAGGCTTTTGCGGTACGGAGCGCTAAAAAGAAATTAAACTTTCGTCTCTACACAAAAACACTTCAAATTAATGGAGAATCAAATAGACGAAACAGACAGACGACAATTATAGTATGTCCCATTTTAATCCTCTCCCCATCCCCCGGACCTATGCAGTAAGGCCTGTATGTGTAGTAAGGCTCAACAATGTGTCTTTCGGTTTTTGAACAATGTGATATTTTATGTGTACTTGTGTATTGCTACAGGAAGATATAAATCAAATGAATAGATAGATCTATTATAGACCAAGCAAGTAACTTATAGCAGCGGGACTTCCATAAACTTCAAATAGGAAGATATTAGTTAAAATAGATTCAGAATGATGAAAGATATTGCATATAAAATAGAACACCCCTGGAGTGTGTTTCCTTTTAAACCAATCGCTACATAAATATAAACAAACACCTCAAAATCGATAAATAATCGTTCGTTATCCTGGGAAAATATGTTTTTAAATTTAATGCTCTACAACCCACTACAGTATTTCGAAACTTGAATATTATTCGATTTATTTATGAAAAATTTGGCAAATTTTTCGATTTTGAGGGCGATTTGTTTATGATTTGCACGATTTGTTTAAAAACAAATACTCTCGAGGCATGCTATTTTTAATCCCAAACCAAAAAATAAGTTGTTATTATATTGAAGCCTGTGCCTGACTATGAACTGATTTCAATACAGTTTTTTATTCTATTTGAAAGCTGGATTATTCTTGACTGTGCTTAGCTATGTTTAACGGAAATCTGTTCAGCCGTTTAAAGATCAACAGCTCTTATCCTACTTGGTTTAGGGAATTTTAAAGAGTGGAAGCGCTGGGAAGTTGAGAAATTTAATATAATAAGATATCTTTTCGGAGGTCCCCCTAGACACAAGTCGCTTGAAGCCGTCGTATGCCTGCCTGTGGCATCGTAGCTTCCAAATGAATGAATTCTCTTGCTCAATGCGGTTTTTTGATTGAGCTTTTATTATATCAGAATACCATATAAAAATCAAATCTAATACGATTATTAAGAATTGTATTTGAAACAATACGTTATAAATTAAAAATGTGAATAAGATATTGATTGTAATCACTAGGACTTAAATCTCAGACCGCCATTTAACCGGAACGATGTGTTTACCAATACACCACGGTTACTTATCGTGAAAATGTAATCTTTTCTGTGTTCACATGTCTTTCAGGACTATATATTTCCGAAATAGACTCATCTTCTGCTAAATTTTGAGGGGTCTTTGGATACGAAAAGAGCTCTATTTTTAGTAATCTTACTTTATTATGATTAATAGCTTCATTCATTTAAAATCTCTCTGTCCTATATATTCTTCTAACGTATCGTATTATGTGTAGACAGACATGTGAACCCATTTAATAGTTTCATGTAGTACTTATGTACTTAGTGTGTAAAGAATAGTACTTGAAAGAATTGCAATAATTTTTCAACTCTAACCAGCGAGTTCGTACTATATATATATATATATATATATATATATATATATATATATATATATATATATATATATATATATATATATATATAATATTTTTTATTTAATTAATATCTATGAAAGCTTTTAAGTGTATAGTCAGTCTTTCTCTTTCAATACACAATAAAGTGGTGTTATTTGCTCAGTCATATCCGTTCGACACTTGATTAGCCACCCATGATGTGTGTACAAAAAAAGAACTCTGAAGTGTTCTCTTTAAGGATGTTCCAGCGTACCACCACTTTTCGACAGATTTTGCTCATTTTTTTCACAGGCTAAAAATAACGGTTTCTAATAAATTCCGAAGTTTCAGAAATTTCGACCATTTAGAACGCGAGATAATGAATATCAAAGTTATCATTCTCTCTCACACTCTCTCTCATTAGAAACATGTAAAACTCCATGCCCGCCCAACTATTATCTGTTGTATTAGACAAAATACTCGACAGAATTTTAAAAAAAAAACTAAGAGAGTAAAGCTAAATATTTATTATATAAATTTTAAAAAAATAAATCGTGTGTTACCGTTTTGTTTTCGAAATATAACAGTTTAAAATTATTATTTTTTTTCAAAATAACATTATTTTGTATATGTGAACAGTGTATTTGTCTATGTGTTGTCTATGTGTTGTATATGTGTGTTTATGTATTTGTGCTATAATAAAATCAAACCGGTTTTTTGTCCTGATTATATAACACAGGGCTGGAACGTCCTTAAATCGATAATAGTACGGATGATATTTTAAAAACGTTTCATACATTCGATTGACTTTTGAAAAATTGTTTACATCCTAAAAAATCATTTCTAACCGTTTGCAGTGATCATATTATAAAAGTGGTTGTCTCTCGGGTGACTGTGAATGCTTCTGATTGGTCGTATTAGCCTGACTTGTTTTGCATTCGCTATGAATCCGGATATTGCCTGAACATAAATTTAGCCAGTAAGCTGCCTAGTACGCAAGAGTACTGTGCAACCTGAACACTATAGGCTCAGAACTTGTGTCCTTTTTCAAAATTTGTCATTTTGTGTCTTATTCATTCGGCTTTTGGGTAAATATTTCGAATAAAAGTTGTTAGTATATTTATGGTGAAAAATATTGTAACTTTTTCCCAAAAACTGAATGAATAAGGCACAAAACAACTATAATATTTTGAAAAAAGGGCACAAATTCTATGGCAATAATAATTAGAAAGTGGGGTACCGTAAAGGGGTCCCTAGCACTTAGACCAAGGGGTCCTCTGTGCCCACGTCTATGGCCCATAGTACTGTAGCGGTTCTGCCACTAAAATTAAATATACCTATTTCCTCTGTTATTACGGTAATTATTTATGTTTATTACCTCGGTAACTATCAACAAACTCATGAGGACATTTCTGCATATTTCATTGAATAAAGATCAATTATTACCTTTAACGTGTCATTATATTTATTTATTTGTGGGACTCATTTATGTTCATTCAAACTCCTACAGTACCATAAAAATAACAATCCGACATGCTTTAAGAACTTAATTGCAAACCTGGCTAGGAGGAAATTAAAGTCTAAAAGCGTGTTGCAAATGACTTTTTATTTTGTTATAATTGCTACTTTCAATTATGAATGATTGGTTGGCGATTTCTATTGCAATGTGTTTAGATTTTAGAACGTGTAAGTTGGGCTTTAGAATATGGTAATTAGTAGTACCATTGCTATATCAATGTGTGTATGTAGCCTCTGTAACAATACAACATATGTATATCACTTGTAGGATATGCGTTGCTTTACAAATGCGTTTTGACATTTTAAGATAGAAAAAAATGTTAACGTATGCATTGAAATTTGGGACATATTTAAACCAATTTTATTGTTATTTGTATGGTTCCGTATCTTAAACAAAAGAAGCCGATCCAATTCAAATAAAACAATTAAAAAAAAGAAGAAGAGTAAAATAGATTCCTCGTCTTCTGTTATTAAGTTAACGTTTGTTTAGGAATTCAAAATTAAAATTAACATTATAATAACTTTAAGGGTCGTATAAATTAGGAAATATGGAACCACTACTGTGTTAGTAGGATTCACAATTTACCAATTTTTTCGCCTGACAATGAGTATTGACAGTATGAAAATAAAAGCCTTTTGTATTTAAATTTTATACGTATATATATATATATATATATATATATATATATATATATATATATATATATATATATATATATATATATATATATATATATATATATATATATAAACTTGTTTATTCAAGTTTAACAAGTTTTTACTATCTCGTGAAAAATGGCATCCGTTTTAACTTTCTTGGAAAATATATATCCTTGAGATATTTTTTCAAATATTTATATTTACTGTTTATAGACAATTTTTTGACATTGATGCTTAATAAGTTGCATATTAACATTTTCTTCAATAAAAAAATAATAATTCTGAAAAAATGAATAAAATAATTTTTTTATACACATACTTTGACTTTGCCTTCGTTTCTTTAATTTACTTGCAGTTTTCCCCATTTTTTCTTTTGGATTCTTCCTGTTACAATTAATTTAAATGCATAATATGCAGTCACAAACACAAAAAACCATACACTAATTTGTTAAATTTAACACTGAAAAGAATTCACACAAGTTTTTTAAAGAGTTTTAAATCCATTTTTTCATTTTGTCACTGTTGTTGGGAAGTGTTTTAAAAAAAAAAAACAACAACCGTTCACAATTATTGGCGTTAACTCTTCTCTGTTGCTGTTAACTAACTCTTAATTAAATAATGATAAAAATGCGTCAGAATATATTTTATAATTTTTATTTGCGCCCTTCTGGCTGTGTGTACTGTAAGCAAATGTTTTACATATATTAAATACTTTTTTAAATGGTTCTTGATTATACTCGTATGTAAAAAATAAAATAAAACTTTTACTCAAATACTTTTGTTATCTTTATTATATTATATGGTCGTGTAAAATTCTTTTTACATATAGGATGTTTCAATTAGGTATACGCACATTGTTTTGTAAGTCTAAAATTTGATTAGTTTTTGAAATTTCATGACTAACATGCTTTTCCAAAAATGTTTTCATAACTTTATTATTCATTAAAAACTTTTTTAAATTTAATTAGAGCCTTAGATGGTAAATGTTACTACAAAAATTATTTACAGGTATTCAAAACTCTTTAATGGCTGTAGATAGATGGATAGATTGTAGAGGCTACCCTGGACGGTATACACTTTGACCATAAGGTCCATTGTGATGCCTAAAGATGTGAGGATGTGAGTGGAGTGGAAGGTTTTTTTTGTGTATAGACTAGGAATTGGTACGATATGCGGCTGCAGCCGACTATGATAGGAACTATGCCGATATTCATCTGGAGTTCACAAGCATAGCCGGTTACTTCATTTTTGTCCATACGCCAACACTTTAGTCAATTAACCGCCCCTATTTTATTTCTTAACAATTGACAAACTGCCGATGTCGGGATTCGAACCCATAGCCTCACAGTTTCCAAGTAGGCATACTGCGCAGACATAACGCCTTAGACCGCTCGGCCACTTGGACTGGTAATGGCTGTAGCTGGACAAATATAATTTATCCAATAATAAAATTGTCTTTCTAGATAATTCCAGTTTAGTACCATTTGTTTTCGCAGTCAAAACTTTGTAAAATATTGGTTTGGACATATGAAGGATGTATATGTTACTGTAATCTGATTGAAGTTGAAATCCTTGCGTTCAGCATCCTTAGATAACTGAGCTACAATACAGCAGGTAGAGAACCAGCGAACATGAAAGTAGCCTGACATATACATTTTTAATTGGATCTCTAATTTAGGGGAATATTTTCAGATCATTCATGAGATTCCTTCATGTCTTGTCATCAGAATTGCATATATTTGCAAAATTTCAAAGGTGAAGTAGTACTTGCAGCTGTGTTAATCATAAAAACTATAATAATATGAAAGCGGTCAATGTGTTACACCTTGTATATAAGAAAATATTTAACCATCCTATACATAGATATAATATAAATAAGATGTATCTATTTATATTTTATTAGGCTAACAAAACTCAATTTCTAAATCAGGACATAATGATATCTGTGATAAGAGAATATTCTTATTTGAATAAGTGATAAGGTACAAGGTAAAATCTTAAATAGTAATGTCTATGATCAGAGGAAAGAATTATAATTAATATATATATAGTCAAGTTGCCATGATGATAGTTCACTAATATGGCTGAATTTTATTCATATTTTTATTCATACGCCATCTCTGCTACTAGTTTAAACATAAACTATTGTATAACTATTTATGTTATAGAAAACAAATTATATTACACGTACAAAAGGAGCGATAAGCGTTATGAACTATAAAGATTATACGTGATTAATAAATAACACGTGCGTATTAGATTATGCTACCAGCAATTTGCCTCTGCTTATATATATTTAAGAAGAAGTAAAAATAAATAAATCAATCAATTATAGAGCAAACGCTACTATGTACATTTGAATATATAAAAAATTCGTTACGCAGGAGCTGCTTCAACTTAGCGAATTTCCTTAGAATAAATCACTCTCTAGTGATCACAATTTTAGTCTGATCAAAATGAAATGTCATATATGATTTTAGCATTTGCAAGTCCAATTTTCTCAATAAATGACATACGCCGAGGCGAATGGGGGGAGGTATAAAAAAAGAAGAAAACACAAAATATAAAATATCTCTCTTAATATTAGAACAATCGAAAAATGCGTAAGGAATAAAGTTGTATAAAATCAAATTTGCTACAATTCATCACCTTATCATTTTTGCTCAAACTCTAATGTGTACAGAGATATTAAGGAATTTAATTTTCAATATTATACCGTCAATATTTCTGTAAATATTATTGTTACAGAAAAAATGATAAGAAACAAAATTACAGTAAAACTTAGTACCTACAACTTTATTTCTTATAAATTTTTCGATTTTTCAAATTTTAAGGGAGATATCTCAAATTTTATGTTTCCCTCTCCCTCTAAACCCCCCTTTCCCCTGGTCCGATTTTACCCATTAACGAACTTGACCTTTTGAATATCAAAAGCGCCTCAAATACCAAATCTCATCCCGATAAAATGAAAACTGTGACCGCTAGAGTGATGACAGACACATATATATATATATATATATATATATGTATATATATATATATATATATATATATATATATATATATATATATATGTCCATAGATATATATATATAAATTTTTCAGATGGTGATTTTTGACATCTACTAGGTAGGATCGATGGACATTTGAAGAAATTTTTGCGAAATTTTGACTTCGGTATGGGACCAATAGCTCTATTTCCTTTCAGGAAATTCGCTAAAATTCGTTACACAGGAGCTGCTTCAACTTAGCGAATTTCCTTAAAATACATAAATATCTTTCTAGCGGTCACAATTTTAGTCTGATCAAAATGAAATTTCGTATATGATTTTAGTATTTGCAAGGCCAATTTTATTAATAAATGACATACGTCAAGGTGAAATGCGGGCATAAAGAAAGAAGAAAACACAAAATAAAAAATATCTCTCTTAATATTAGAACAATCAAAAAATGCGTAAGGAATAAAGTTGTAGAAAACCATGTTTGCTACAATTCATCGCCTTATGATTTTTGCTCAAACTCTAATGTGTACAGAGATAGTGAGGAATTTAATTTTCAATCTTAAATCGTCAATATTTCTGTAAATATTAGTGAAACAGAAAAAATGATAAGAAACAAAATTACAGTAAAACTTAGTACCTACAACTTTACGTCTTATAAATTTTTGAATTTTTCGAATATTAAGGGAGATATGTGAAATTTTGTGTTTCCCCCTCCCTCTAAACACCCCTTTCCCCTTGTTCGATTTTGCCCATTAACGAACTTGACCTTTTGAATACCAAAAGCGTCTCAAATACCAAATTTCATTCCGATAAAATGAAAACTGTGACCGCTAGAGTGATTACAGACATATATATATATATATATATATATATATATATATATATATATATATATATATATATATATGTCCATAGATATATATATATATATATATATAAATTTTACAGATGGTGATTTTTGACATCTACTAGGTAGGATCGATGGACATTTGAAGAAATTTTTGCGAAATTTTGACTTCGGTACGGGACCAATAGCTCTATTTCCTTTCAGGAAATTCGCTAAAAACCGGCAATCGGATCTTTTCTCTTGGGTCATCTAGACAGACTCTTAAAGTATACGAATGTGAATGATTGAACCGATTGGAAGTGTGGTCTCTTTATCTACTTACATTTATACGATCAACTTCAAATTTTGAGTACATACTCTCTGTTACTACAAGAGTGGAAGAGCTTAATGGAACTTTGAGCGCTACTAAATCGTACACTGATAGAAGTAAATTCCTTACAGTAAGAAAAATTTTTTTAAACCAAGATCATGACTATCATATATAGGAAAGATATTTGGTATAAGAAAATAGTATCTTGACATCTATAGTTTTGACTTGAGAAAATTATCTTAACTAAAGGTAAACTGACTCTTGACTCAAGAATCTCGAAATTCTTAAACTGAAATGATGATTTCTTTGGATCAATATGCTAAAATTTCGGACCAAAATAAACATTTGTTTAATCCAAACAAATCAAACTTTTTAAAGAAGTAATGATATACTTCAGTTAAATATATTAAACATTCCCTTCTAGAGAATCGCAAGAGTATTTAACGAACTCTAATTTAAAAAAATCCAACAATTCTTGAATGGTTGAACTTAGAAAAACATTTTTCTTATCTTTTAAAAGATGTAAGATAGGGAAAATTTTTAAATATAAAAATGTTTATCTGATAAAATTAAACAAATTGTGTTTGAAACTTTTTTTTTATACATCCCTCAGGTTTTGGGGTAATACGGGGCGAGGCGTAAATGTAACGTAAATTTTGTATTTACGCCAGAATTATTGGATGCATGACAAAAAATTTCAAACGAAAGTTGTTTTTATAAGTTGTTATGAAATATTGTACTTATAAAAAAATTTACTTTGATCTCAAGTATAGATGAGAAAACAGACCCAGAATAAAGTTTGAAGGGGATTGGGCGTTGGGAATTTTCGTCATCTCTGCCTTGACTATTACGCCTAAGCTTACGTTGAAACAGAAATCAAAATAAATAAATAAACAATTAATGCGTATACATAGATGAACTGAATTTGATAATTAATTTAAATAAAAAAAATCATTTATATAAACTCATATACAAATGACGTCATATTTATTATATTATGCAAATGAATAATAAAAAATATATAGCAATTTTTTCGTTACATTTATTTATTAAATAAATTAATAAATAATTATAACTATAATCGCATGTCTAGTGGTTATGAAAAACCTTCAATATAAAATAAATTGATGTATATCATCTAACTGTCTATCTGTCTGTCTGCACGTTCATTGAAATTCAAATGAAAATGCGATTGTTATTTTTTTATGTTTTTGCCTAAAGGTTGGAATTATGGAAACACACATTAATTATATTCCATCATCAAAATAAATTATAATAAAATGAATATCATCGATATAAATATCATGATTACAGCATTTATGTAAAATATTATATTATTTCATAGATATTGTAATTTATGGATAGAAAATTATGATAACATTACTTATTTATTTTATTGATTCTTTGTTATTTATAAGCAAAGTGTATGTTTTCATGTTTAAAATTTGCCCACAGGGGAATATTATTTATTTCTGATATACAGGTTGTCTCATTTTACATAATACACCTGAATATTTCTTCAAAAAGCGTCTTTTGGAAAAATTACCCAAATAAAAGTTGTTTTGTTCAGACGAAGATATCTAATATGGTAATCTTGATTTTCACCTTGACTTTGACCTTTTCAAATTCGCCCCAATACCTAGATCAGTAATTTGAAATTTTATTTCAAAAACATAGAGTCCTCATTAATTATCATTTGATAATCTAATATTTGACCTTCAAGGTTATCAACTTGTGTTTTTCAAATAGGAACCCATATTTTATTGACAGAATTGGTCAGCTGAAGAAACAAACCTTAAAAATGGGTAATCAAGTCTATTTCGGTTAATAACTAATCACTTTTTCAAAAGAGATTACATTTTTTGAGAAAAATAAGGTCTTTAGAAATAATTTATCAAGTATTAAAAGTTTCCGATTCTATCCAAAAAGTGGGTTCCTTTTGAAATACGCAAGTTATTCTTCACATAATCTTGAAGGCCGAGATCTAGATGAAAATCAAAATCATCAAGATTCCCACCTCCGAACAAAACAACTTTTATATAAGCCATTTTTTCATATTTCCTGGTGCATTGTTTAGATACATCCGGTATATCTATATCGCATGTCTTAATTCGAATAGGGAATATGCATGAACATTTTTTTTCACATTTATTTTCAGAATATGAAAATTCTGTTAATACTGTAATAATATTTAAAAACGAAATTAAAATCCGACAAATATCAAGGAAGCTATAAGCTTTTAAAGATTATTATCTGTCTCTTTCTTGCAAAAATACTAAAAACGGAGTTTTACGTGTATTTTAAATGGTGAAAGTGTAATATGACGTCACATAACATATCAAGAGGGCTATCACTTATATCGACAATTTAGTATTCTATATTTATATTTAATAGTCGATGGTACAGACTACGAATTATTTAGTAATATAATAGAAGAACAGGTAATTAAGAATAATTAATAGGATTTACATGGTAGACAATAATAATATTTATGTTTACATCTAACACAATACAAATATACGGGACCTTTTGTCTAATACAAATAATTCAAATACATATAAGGGAAAATACTGTTGTGAAAGCTATTAAATTTTTAAGATTACTTTGTTTCAAGTATTTTAAGTTAATTTAAATATGGATAAGATTTAAATTAACGCAAGCGTTTAAATTAATACAATAGTAGAAAGTAATTAAACAATGCTAATGATTACACAAATATTTATTTATTATTTTTGTTTATCATTAATTTTCTCGAATCTATTTTCTCGAAACAAATATCAAATCTTTTCTCTTACTAAAAAATGAGAAAGTAAAAATAAAAGAAAAAATTTGATGCTTGTATGTTCATGAGAGGAAATTGATTGGTCTTTACAATTTTTGTGGAAATTTATCATAAGAGTTTTTTCAAAAATGTTACAGTTAATCCTTAACAAACCAAGGAAGTTCCAATAGCCTAAAAAGCTCCCGAATCGAATAAACTAGCAAACTAATTGACGGATCTAATAGTATTTCAAGAGTTTTTTGTAGAAAATTTTGTGCTCTACAACTTTACATAATTTCTCCAAGGCCAACCAAATTTGTTTACGTAGGAGCTACGTAAACAAAGCTGATTTTCTCGAAGAAACGCATTAGAAATAGTGATGAGCAAAATCTGTCTTGGTTTTGCAATTTTGCAAGACCAAGATCATACATACACTAGCAAGATCAAAACCAAGACCGACACCCAAACCGAGAATGCAAGACCAAGACCAAAATGCTAAGACTAAATTAAAAATTATAACTTCCGTTGTAAATATTTGTCGTAACTTCAATATACGTTTTTGTTGGAACAAAACATTTTATGTGTTTTAGATTTCCAGTTGACTCCACTAAATTTAAACATCAAATATAAAAATATAAAAAAGGTATTGGTAAACTTTACCATTGTCTGAAAAAAGAATAATCTTGGAGTAACTATTCTTTTCCGATGTCTGGTAAACACATGATTGATGTAGAGCTAAGCTAATTTTTTTATATATTTTTACTATAAAAACCAATAGAATACGGTAAATTTTTTTATTATTATAAAATAAAGCTTAATTAATTATAGATATTAATTGTTGATCATTTATAATTTATACCTATAAAAAGCCTTGAAAAATAGGGAATATGCATGAAAATTTTTTTTTCACTTGAATTGAAGCATGTTTACTTGATAAATATCAAGGTAAAATTACTTTTTAAATAACTATAAAAATAAGCGAGATATGAATGATTGAAATTCCCGATTAGACAAAGAGGGTGATAGCCCTCTTGATATGTTATGTGACGTCATATTACACTTTCACCATTTAAAATACACGTAAAACTCCGTTTTTAGTACTTTTGCAAGAAAGAGACGGATAATAATCTTTAAAAGCTTAAAGCTTCCTTGATATTTGTCGGATGTTAATTTCGTTTTTAAATATTATTACAGTATTAACAGTATTTTCATATTCTGAAAATAAATGTGAAAAAAAATTTTCATGCATATTCCCTATTGCCAAAACGACGTAAGTAGTAAGTAACAGACTAAATGACTAAATGAGCAAGACCAAGAGCAAGATTACAAGTATTTGAGTAAGATCAAGACCAAGACTGAATACGCAAGACCAAGACAACAAGTATTTGAGCAAGAACAAGGCCAAGACCGGACAAGCAAGACCGAGACCGATACCAAGACTCTCTTGGTCTTGGTCTTGCTTTGCTCATCACTAATTAGAAAAATCAACAATTCAACTTAGTACAGCGACATTATACAGTAATATCAATCATTATGTATTAGAACATTAAAATTGCAAATGTACGTTAAAGAAAAGGTTGTAGTTAATTGTATTTTCTACAACTCAACTAACGATAAATTTTTCTATTTAACAAAAATTTACTCAGTTTAAATCTTTAAATGCACGTGAATATTCTCGAAAAAAGTATCCGGATAAAAGTAGTTTTGTTTAGAGGGTACAATCTTTTGGTGATCTTGACTTTCACCTCGACTTTGACCTTTAAGGTTATTTAAAATTCAACTTGTGTTTTTCAACTCTGGAAATCCATATTATTTGCCATAATTGGATACCATAATAGATAAGAAAAACATTAAATCTGGGTAATAAAGTTTATGTTGGTTTACTATTTTATAGCCTTTTTAAAAAGATGAATTATCAATGATAAGACTGAAGTTTAGCTTGTCCTTGGAAAAAATATTATCAAGAATAATAATATTGATTAGACTTTTATAATTCAATAAAATACATATAAAATGCAATTTGAAAGTAAAAACTGTTGAAGAAAAATCTAATAAACAATTCCTATCTATATATTTATAAGATACAAGATAATTTATTAACTTATTCGAAAACAATGAAAACAGGAAGAAATAACTTCTGTATAAGTAATTGTGAATATAATAATTATATAAAATTTATCCTTGTATGTTTATATTTCTCATGACTATTGTCAGATGAAAATAACAGAAAAAAAAACTACTATTTTACATTTTCGTATCTTGTAAATAAATAATTAAATAATCTGATATAATCTGAGCTATATACGACCAACAGTAAATGGAACACTTATAAAAATGTTTGTTTGCAAAATATAATATACTAACTAAACTTCTAGAATTTTATCTGATATTTCGTTATTTTTACAAATTTTATTGTGAATATTGAAATAACAAATATTCATACAAATTCCATATTATTTACAATAATTGTTCACAATTTTTATAAATTATAAAAATAATTGTTAATGCCTACTTCATATGGTACAAATGGTCACAAAAGTAGTGCTCAATTTTCAAAATTATCAACAACTCTTATTCGAAACATTTTTTTTAAAAACCGAATGAATATGGTATAAATTAACTAAAATTTTTTGAAATATCTTTGCTACTTTTGTGGTCCAAAGTATTTAATGTACCAAAATTATTTAGGCCCGTCACACATGTTCCGGTATACCGGAGAGGTTTACCTGTACAGGTAAACCGGATCGTGTGTGCCAGCCTCTGCAGGCCAAACTGCACAGGCGTAGCGACCTGCGCCGGCGACCGGAGAAGAATCAAAATTCAGTATTTACTGCCTGCGCAGGCATGTAGACCTGAACGTGTGTGTGAGTCACTCCGGCACGCCTGTACAGTTTTTATGTTAGTTGTGTCTAATTCCATGAGTAGAGAACGTCAGTCATTTTAGAGACCGTCAGTCACTCATCTCTCGACTGAGTTAAAATCTTCCGGTTTATCGTAACGTGTGGGTGCTCTAGCCTGCACAGGTATACCTTTCCAGTTTTCCTGTGCAGGTTTACCTGACAGGTATACCCGAACATGTGTGCCGGGCCTTTGAATGAATTTTTGTTGACTTTGATCGAGTTGTATCATACTACTGGAAACAAAATTGTATTATATATTTATTTTAAAAATATAATAAAAAAAAAAGAAATATACATAAGATATAAATTTAGGTACCGGTATTTCGATTGCAATGAAATCATTATCAGCAGCTAAATCTTCGTATAACAAAAACAAGTAATAATAACAACTGCGGCGGAATGGATATTTTCAAAGATGGACAGTTCGATTCTGTCCATTCCCGAAGTTGACCATTCTTTTTAACTCAAGGATATATACACACACATTTTCAGCTCCTTAACACTTTTCGTTTTTGAGTTATCGTGCCTAGGCCCAAACGGGCAGATAAATAGACAGAGGGAAAGACAGTTTTCAACCGTTACAATTCCGGGGCTAAACTTAATACATCCTTCTATATATTATAGGGAGTATATTAATCGGGACTAAACTGAATATATCTTGTATATATTATACATATAGCGGATAAAATAAAATAAAACCTTTCGAAAAAATAAACCCTCAAATATACCAAATGAGTCACAATATAGTTATTTAAGAATTTGTTTTTTGTTTTTTTATTTTCCAAATTCATATTCTAGGTCTGAAACTGATCTGAACTCACAACTCAAATGTGTGAATTGGGCTGAATGAAATTGTATTTTATTTTATGTATAATAAAAGATTTATTTCTTAAATAAATTCTATTTATTTTTATAAAATATTGTTAACTTTTTTCAAGTTATGTATACAATTCAGTAGTAAGTAATATTTTATTTATCTTCTTGTACGTAAATATTTTTAAAACTTAAGTTGGTTGGTGTAATCGAGCAAATTAAAGATTAATTAACGATTGGATATGACATTCTTCAATATTTAAATAATCTACAATATTTAATTACACAAAAACGAATCTAGTGTTCATAGAGAGCCCTGCTCGAGCGTCGATGTTGAAGGCAATCTGTCACAGTTAAATCCAGTAGCCTCACAGAAATAGCTCAATTTTTATTTATTCAGAAATATCCTAATAAAAAATTGTTTGATTGTATCTAGGATACAATTAAAGAAGAAATATGCAACTTCTAAACCAACTGGATACTGTGTACAAAAGTGCAAGATACTGTGTGAAGATCGCCACTGGTTTTTGTAGATAATTCTGGTAGTCTACCATAAATATAAGTATAGGTGTTCGCAAAATGACCCAATTAGTCTATTTCCACATATCCGCCTGTTCGCCCGTCATTACAATAACTGGAAAACGAAAAGAGATAACGAGCTTAAATTTCGTGTGTTAGTTCTAGAGCTTAAAAACAGGGTCAAGTTCGTGAATGGATAAAATCAGACTGCCCTTCCCCCAGCCAGGATCTTTGAAACCGTAAGAAATATAGGAAAAAATTTAAAGACAAAAAATGTCTTTTTTTAAGAAAAAAAAAACTATTGCTGAAATGTTTTTTTTATAAACTCAGTATTTACCGGGTATTTAAGCCAGTTAGTTGTGATTTTCACATGTTTGTTATAAAATGAATTTTCTCAATAAACTTTTAATTTTAGTCTACGACAAAAAATGATCGATTTTATTCTGAATTTTGTAGAATTTTATGAAGCTACTATATATCTATTACACCAACTACCTTAAATAGAAAATATAAAATACATTACTACATTAAAACTACCTACTTAAGCTATACAGTAGCTTAATCTTTAATGGCTTAACAACAACTAACTAACTATATTCTATAATATTTATACTACAAGTTCGCTTACACAATGAATTCTTCATTGATAAAACTCTTCGACGAAGTATATAAAGTTTATCTTTTCTTGAAAAAAAAAAAATGAAATGATATTTTTATTATTGCAACTATTCTACTACGGGTACGTACGATGATGCTATATAGTCAATTTCAATAGGCGTTTTTAATAGAAATGTAGTTGCTGATGACAGTCTAAGTCTTTCACACAGTAAATAAGTAAGTGAAGTAGTTAACCGGATGTCAAATAGATATTTGTAATTTTTTTTTTTAAATTACAAACAAGATAAAGTTTATACATGCCGTGTCCCATCATATACGCTAGTGTGATCTTTTCAAGTTCTTTTTTTTTACACGCCAAAAACATTATTCAATAGGGAATATGCATGAAAATTTTTTTTCATATTTATTTTCAGAATATGAAAATACTGTTAATACTGTAATGATATTTAAAAACGAAATTAAAATCCGACAAATATCAAGGAAGCTATAAGCTTTTAAAGATTATTATCTGTCTCTTTCTTGCAAAAATACTAAAAACGGAGTTTTACGTGTATTTTAAATGGTGAAAGTGTAATATGACGTCACATAACATATCAAGAGGGCTATCACCCTCTTTGTCTAATCGAGAATTTCAATCATTCATATCTCGCTTATTTTTAAAGTTATTTAAAAAGTAATTTTACCTTGATATTTGTCAATAAAGCATGCTTCAATTCAAGTGAACAAAAATTTTCATGCATATTCCCTATTGCCTAGAATAATGATCCAAATACGCGGAATTTTGGATAGAAAAATTATATTTTGTAAAGTATTAATAACTGACCACTTCGGTCAAAATATCTGGTGGTCAAAAAAGAAACCAGTTTAAGCTATAGCCTGTCCAGATCTCTAATATAGGTTATAGTTTCTATAGAAATACCGACATTAACAAAATTTTAGAAATAAATGATCTATCTGTAAATAAATTTAAAACATATAAAAAAAAATTAACATTCAAAATGTCAAAATTTACAAAAAATTTATTATTTGTCTTAAAAAAAAACTAGATTTGTCATTCGTTGTTCACAAAAGTCAGCCATGTATTTTAAGCCCAGCCTTCGGGTCAGTTCTCAATAGCATACATTGACTGCACTTTGTAATATATACTGAAACTCTTGGTTTATTAGCTTACAAATATCAAGGGTGAGACCAAATCGGTCTGGTCTAGAGAATTTCTCCAGGGCAAAATAAATATTTATTTTCACGCTAGCGTGTGACCAGAGACGGTATAAGAAATAATTATTTGCTTAGAAATATTTGTGAAAACATTTTTTGTTCTCTTTCACGAACTTAAAAAACTAAATGTCTTTACTAAATTACTGATTTCCTTAGATGATTTTTTCGTATTTAAATGATGTTTGATGTCCGATTTCATACTTGTAGAGTTTGTGATTTCTCTAGTCATTATAAGTGTTTTTTAGCTCTAGCGTGTGAGAATTTTGAATATACTCTGCTTTCTTTGTGGTGCCTCGTAATTGCTCTATCTGGAATATCCGTCTTATTATCTCAAATTAAATGAAATTACACCGAAGAACGTACATTCTTCACTGGCAAATTGTATGCTAATTTCCGCAAAACATCCACAAAAGCACAAAAATACTTATAAATCCCTATTACATGATTTCCTAATATGGATTGGATTTATAATCTATATTGTTTTCCTGCCTACACTCCCGTTCAAAAAAAATGAACAGACCTGAAATGTTAATTTGCTTACTTTTCATAAAACTCCTCACTTTTGCAACTCTCTGTATATTATTTATTTATAAACAAAGATACGTAGTATATTTTTTAAATGTGAAAAAAGAAATGGAAGTTTTATATTTTTTATTTATGTAAACAATTTATGTAAACAAAAGCATTTACTACAAGAATAATTAAAATCGTGAGAGACTGATTCATAATCATCCTTACAAAATGCTTAAAAAATTTATTTTCACAATTTTATATTTTTTCATAAAATAGTACTTTGTACTTGTATTTTATTTTTCGTAAGTACTTTCAAAGTACTTATGCTTAGTACTTGTAAGTTATTTTTGAAATGTACTTTGTACTTCTAGTGGACTCGCTACTACATCTCAAAATACTTCATGTTTAGATACCTTTGCGGAATCACTACGTATGTCCCTTGTTATTTAGGTAACTACATATTGTTACCTCAGTAACTATCAACAAACTGTATTTGACATTATTTATTAGAAAAAATAAAGTTTGGTTTGAATTCCAAAATTGTGTCTATTTTATATTTATAGAAATAGATTTCAGATATTGGAATCATCATCCCCTTCAACTCTAACATTGGCGCCCGAGAAGAAATTTACATTCAAAAGGGTGGTGAATTCCCTTACGTAATGTTTCCATACTGGTATTTTTGACTTTTTACAATACTTGATACAATGATCCACAGACTTCGGGTCTTATTTTCAAAATTGTTTAGTCATTTTGTGCCTTCTTTTTTTGGTTTTTGGGAAAATATTTCGAATAAAAGCTATTAGTATATTTTTGATGAACAACTTTTATTCGAAACATTTTCCCAAAAACCGAATGAATAGGGCACAAAATGATTAATCATTTTTGAAAAAAAAAACACGACTTCTGCTACCCATAGTACTAACTGTTTCCTGGTCCACTTGGCCACAAAATTTGATGTCATTTTTTTAAATTTTATAATTTATTTGTGCCTTATAGATTCGGCTTACGAAAAAAATTTTCAAATAAAAGTTGTTAGTATATTTATAATGAACAACTTTTATCCGAAACATTTTTCAAAAACCGAATCAATAAGCCGCAATTCAGCTATAAAATTTTAAAAACTAACATCATTTTTTGTTACAAAACTTCAAATTCGTCCCCAAAACCTAGATCAGTTTTTTTAATAAAAATACATATTTCGATTACAAAGTAGTCATCCTCAGTATAAGTTAGCTAGTCGTAATTTACTCTTTGACAATAAAAAAAATAGAAAATAAAAACAAATAGACAAAATTAAAAAAAAAAATTATTAAAATTATTCTTGTTAAATTTATTCTTGCTAGAATTACTCTTATTAAAATTACTCTTATATTGTCTCGGGATATGTTACTTGTTGCTAATTTGGTGACAGTTACACGAAAGTTTTGGTGAAAGATTTTGTTGTCTATAGTACAATGCCCAACGCTGTAGTACACCAATGGACAAAATTTAAAAAAAAGAATCTCATTTAGGACCAATATGTGGGTATGTTATATCAATTTTGTAAATCAAAATAACTTGTAAATTACTTTATTATTACTTAACTTGAATTCTGAGATGTGACATTCATATTTTTTATAAACCAAATTTCACATTTGAATATTTAAAAAAAATGTTGTTTGTTGCTATTAAAACCCACCGATTTGTATTAAAAATGTGCCCACATATTTTTTGTGTCATTTAGCACGAACAAATCACATTTTTAATTATTATTGTTTTCGTATTAAAAAACAGGTGTTCAAGGTGTGATTTCAATTTTATTATTATTGACTATTGACTATTGAATTTTGAACTATTGTTTTGCGGTATTATTAAAAAAACAAAACAATTTACTTTTGTTTATACTTTTTTTGACTAATATTCAATTTTTAAGTGAAGGGATTAAAACAGGTGTCAGTAACTTTGTTTTTGCTGGGGGTTAAAAGTAAACAAAATATGAATATTAAGAAGACGTTTCGAGCCAGTGGTCTTTTCATTTAAAAATCTGTGTTTTTTTGGTGAATAATTAAAATTTTTTTCTTTTTAGTAAGTAAAAGGCATTCCATCCTTACAATATCCATAAAACCATTTTGTACCATAACAATTATTTATGACTACAGGCATGCGAATTTTCTATATTATAGCCGATAATGGTAGATGTTACAAGATACTCTTAAAAAATGTATAAAGTAGTCTTAATCTCCTTTAAATGCCCTTACAATCTCATTTAATATGTCACTTGTCAAACGCTAGTCGCTTCCGTTGGTATAATATAACCGAAAGGCAACCATACTAACAATGGAAATAAATAGACGCTAGTTTACAAAAAACAATTTGAAAAATACTAATTTATCGGCTAAAATATCTTATTTTCATTTGTCTAATTCTGTATATATGCCAATATAGCCGCAAAGGTTACATTGTAATTTTTTAAGTTTCAACTGCCAATTATTTCAATTATTTTAGCAACAATATCTAAAATATATAGAACGCCTTTTTGGACAGAGGCCTAAAACCACGCAAACCCAACCAACATCGGATCATGACCGATGAAATGAAAGATTGCAAGTACTCGGTTGAAATGGTTACCATTTTTAATTTAAACAGTTTTTGCCAAAATATCTGAAATATTTTGAATACCTTTTTTCGGACGGCCCAAAAACACGCAAACCCGTGACCAACGTCCCCGACAGATTGTAGTACTCGGGTGGCATTGTTACATCATCGACCACATAATAAAAAACGTATTTGCTTATTAATAAATACATTTAATATGGTAAAAATTTGTTTAAGGATATTATAAGGATGGGTCCAGAACTAGAACCCGAAAAAGAACCAGAACTCATTTTCATCCCAAAATAGGCACTGATTAAATGTTTTTTTTAATTTAAATTGTTTTGTAACAATAGGGAATATGCATGAAAATTTTTTTTCACATTTTATTCAGAATATGAAAATACTGTTAATACTATAATTATATTTAAAAACGAAATTAAAATCCGACAAATATCAAGGAAGCTATAAGCTTTTAAAGATTATTATCTGTCTCTTTCTTGCAAAAATACTTAAAACGGAGTTTTACGTGTATTTTAAATGGTGAAAGTGTAATATGACGTCACATAACATATCAAGAGGGCTATCACCCTCTTTGTCTAATCGAGAATTTCAATTATTCATATCTCGCTTATTTTTGAAGTTATTTAAAAAGTAATTTTACCTTGATATTTGTCAAGTAAACATGCTTCAATTCAAGTGAAAAAAAATGTTCATGCATATTCCCTATTGTCCAAAATCTATATAGTTTTTGAAAGAAAAACATGTTAAATAATATATTATATTTAAAAAAAATATAAAATACTCGTTAAATCGTATTCTTCGTATCACTGTCATTGCACCGCCTATGAGTCTGGATGTCGAAATAAAAGCCTACATTCATATATAATAATATTGAGTATTATGTGTATTATTTTTAAAATAAAATTTGCAATGTAAATTAATTTTATATGCTAATTTGATTAAAATAAATGAAGATATTTATTTTTGTACAGCCAGAAAGTAAATAAATAAATAATATACAGCTTGTTTTTTAAAATACACCCAATCTGGAATACTGTATAGTGTATCTATCCCTACCAATGTGTAATGTACTATGATATGGTCTACTTTGCCACACTTAAACAATCAGTATTGTATTATAACATAAATAACTATTATATTATATTTATCACTCTCTCTAACTACAATCAATTATATATAGTTGCATCTTACTCGTGCATGCATACATCGTCGTTATTGTCCTTCGTCTGTCGTGTCAGTGTAACACCATATCATGGCATACTGTGAATAGACAGTGACAGATGCACTACACAATGTTGTTATTGGGTCTATTTTAATTTACGTAGTGTATATTTAAAATGCATTTTTTGAACCTACATTGTAATTAGTAGGTATATACTTAAAAGTTGAACACATTAGTAGATCTCTGTGATTGAGAAATAAACACAAGTGTATATGAAGAAAAACTGGTCAAATACTAATCAAGATTACACAACAGGGGGTTCTGTAGAACTATCTATTGTACATAAATTATAAGATTAATATTATTTAAATGATTACAATCATATTTGAAAAATAACAGGATAGTCTAATAAAATCAAAACGTGTTGCAAACCGTGTAGTTTTACAGGTGTTAAAAAAGGTAGTAAAAAGTATGTTCATATTTATATAACGAACAATTTTATAATATAAAGTTTTGCTCCATTTCTTACCGTTTACGAAATAATCGTTAGGGAATGGTTGATCTTAGGTTTTTAGTTCATTCGTAAACAGCACTTTCTTGTGATATTTTTAACATATATCACATACGGTAGTGCGTCGGCCCAAGTTTAAGTATACACACCTACCTCCTATTTTTGCAGGAACGATTAGAGACGGTTTTAGGCCTCTGCATCTCAGGAGCCACAAAAGGTTTGAAGCTCAAATTTAAAACGTAACGTGAAACCCACCATCTGACGGTACGTTCAACATTTCAGCTTTATTAGTTTCCAAGATATTTAACCCTAAAAATCGACATTTTGAGAATTGACTCACTCACTGATCATCTATATTCTAGGGTACTTCCTGTTATCCTAGAAAGTTGATTTTTGGTAGGAAGATAGGTCTTAGGGTCAAACCACCCAAGAAATTTTGAAAAACGGAAATTTCCCCACCCTTATTAAATGATTTTGTTACAATACTATATTTTACTTTTTTTGCTCTGACTGTTAAGAGATAATTCTGATACTGAGATCTTATTGTATTTTTCGGTGAATTTTGACGCAAAAATTAAGGATCCCTATATTTCAGAAACAAATTCAGAGGCGAATTTATCAAAAAACAAGAAAACATGCCAGTTTTTATTCAGTATTTGATCCCAGAATTTGAAACGATTTATTTTCAGGAATGTACAATAATCAGTGTACGGAGTTCTAGAGATTTGAAAATACATTAAAAACTCGAAATAAAATCATGTTTTGATCATTTCTATCAGAAATGATCAGTTTTCAAGCTCCAAACGACAGAAATGCATAGGAAATTATGTAAAAAATGAATTTTTAAAGAAAAACAAAAATATTTTTTGTTTGCCAATTTTGCCGAGAAATATCTTGAGCTACATAGAGTAATTTTAATTAACTTATTATCGCATGGAAAAGTTTGTTGAACGAAATTATGCAAACATTAACCTACATTCGTAGATAAACTTGAACACATTAGTAGATCTTTGTGATTGAGAAATAACAAGTATATGAAGAAAAACTGATCAAATGCTAATCAAAATTACACTATCGGTGGTTCTGTATAACTATCTATGTACATAAATTATAAGATTGAAAATATTTGAAAAGTAGCAGGATTTTCTAACAAAATCCAAACTAGGTTTGCAGGTATTAAATTCTAGTACCTTATCTAGTATTTCTAGTATTTATGAAGACATTTGGCAATGAGGGCAATCTGGTAAAGATAAATAACAGATTGCTATTTTTGTTAATATATTGCTAGATTGATAGTTCTCGAAATGATTGTTACCATAAAAGTTCCTTACACGAACAAAATTTTTAGAAATAAAAATTTTAAAAATAACTGACAAAACTTTGAAAAAAATAATTAATTGACATAAATTAATTGTACGGTGTTTGACATAAAAATATGTATCAGAAACAGGACCAAAAGATATCAAGGCATCTTCATCCATACTAATATTATCTCTAAGTAATCAATAAGTAATGTGTTTATAATATAATAATTTTAATTTACATACATATAATACTGGGTGTATCCGCAACGTGGACTTTCCGATGGTATATTCAATAGGGTGACGCATAAGTAACGTTATGATTTAATTAGTGAATAAATTTTTTGCTCACGTTTCTTTTTTATTTCAAAATTAACTTTGAAAAACTTGGGAAATTTATGATGGAAAGACTCAGCACAGAACAAAGGACCAAAGTTATTCAATTTTATTTTGAAAGTCAGCATTCGATTATTCAGACACAAAGATTATATTGAAATTTCTTTCATGTTCCGACAATTTACCGATTGGTTCAACGTTTTCGGCTACATGAGGCTGCCTGTGATCTTCCGCGTGCTGGAAGACCTCGTGCAGTTCGAAATGACGTGAACATTGCTTGGGTGCAAGCAAGGGTTAAGGAAAACACCGAAACTTCCACCAGGCGACGTTCTCAGCAGTTGGTGATGTCTAGGCGGTCTTTGCAAAGAATTTTACATACGTTACACTTTTTCCCATATAAGATTCAATTGGATCACCAGTTAAAACCAAATGATGCACAAATACGCATTCAATAGAGTCAATCATAACGTTACTTATGCGCCACCCTATATATATATATATATATATATATATACATTCCTGTGTATCAATTTTAACAGAAGGAGGGTGTATAGTGAAATATAATGGAATGTATATTTAGAATTGGAAATCCACGTGAACGAAGTCGCGGGTACAACTAGTTCTATATACAAATGTTTATAATGGAAATCCAATAGACGGTGGTGGAATTTTAACACGAGTGTTCCATATTGATTGACAATTTACCAGATTTTTTTTCAATATGTATATTCGTGTTCTATTGTACTATAAAGTTTAAATTTCAATGGTTGAAATTTTATATACATCAGCAAATTTTTACGATCACTAATTATTAAATATTTATTTATAGTAACACCTAATTTTAATCTAAATTCCAATCACTTTTATTTTTATAAAAATAAATAAAAATAAGTGACATGACACTTAAAAATTCTACCGTACATGACTTTAAAACAACCATACTGGTGTAATAATTCATACGATATGACATTTTTAGTTTTTGTGAACATAACAAACAATTGGTATACACAATAGATACTATACATATATATACAGCTTGTATTTTAAAATAGACCCAATCTAGAAACAATGTATAGTGCATCTATCACTGCCTATGCACAGTATACCATTATATAATGTAATTTGTTACACCCAAACTGCATTCTACAGGCAGTGGAGCTAATACGTCTCCACCAAAGACTGATCTAAGACAGTGCATAGCATTTGAAAATATTTGGTTGTGTTATTTTAACGGTATTTCAACAATGACATTAGTAAGGTTATTCCTGGAACAAAATTTCCAGGAACGTCTTATGAGAATGATCAAGTGGCCAGCCAGATCTCCAAATCTATCTCCTAACGACTTTTTTTTGTGGGGTTTTCTCAAAGCAGAAATTTATGCGTGGAATAGGCCTGGAAATTTGCAACAATTAAGGCAAAAAATTGTTGACACTTGTGCGAAAATTTCTCCTCAAGTGTTAAAAAATACCCGGGTAGGGTTTTACAATCGAGGATATTGTTTAGCAAATAATGGAGGAATATTCGAATAGTTGGTTTAACAATTTAGTTGGGTTGAAAATTTCACTTTTTTTTGGGGGGGTATCAGCCGCCACCGATATTTATGAAGTTTAAGTGTAACAAAGTACACCATATCATAGTACACTGTATATAGACAACGATAGATACACTATACATTGTTTCCAGATTGGGTCTCTTTTAAAATACAAGCTGTATATATACTATATACTCAAGTACATACACAGAACCATGTGATGACATAACTGACCTTTTTTTTGGTGAATATAATTACCAGACCCATTTGTGTAGAGTACGGAGTCATTCACAATGCAAGATTCAATTTTATGTGTTCTGTAAGTATGTTTGAGTATGATGGAATATAATAGTTTAATGACAATTTACAAAAAAAAAACCGTATACCTTACAAGAATGTTTTAGATGATTGAGATAGTAAATAAATACCAAAAGACTTTTTATTTATTTTGCTTCTTGGATTAAAGGGGGTCCGTAGATTAAAAGTACATGCCGTTTTAACGTTTAAATCACGTTCGGAATCGTTTTTAAAATTTTACCCTATTCACTAGTAAGATTGAAACATTAGGATATCGGTAATAAATTATTGCCGTGTCAAAGAATTATATAGATATTGTTCCTGAAGATTTACATTTATGATAAATTTCTTGTAATCTATGATGAAAAGAAAGTGTGTGTTTACTTATGTACGCACGTATGAAGTTATACTTCTTTTTAAATAATTTATTAAAATAATATTAAATAAGGTCAACACAACTATTAGACACAAAAGTTTAATAATATGATATATTAGTGGAAAACTACAATAGAAAAATTTTATAGTGTATCTAAAATTAATTATTCTACATTTTATCATGGAAGAAGAGTACCAGCGTCACTTCTTCCGTTAAAATTAGAAGTCTGAGTTTAATAATGACGATATTCCTGTACCTAATTTCAACTGTTTAAGCACAGAACAAAGAACCAAAGTTGTTCAATTTTACTTTGAAAATCAGCATTCGATTATTCAGACACAAAGTTCATATCGAAATTTCTTTCATGTTCCGACAATTTACCGATTGGTTCATCGTTTTCGATGAACCAATCGGTAAATTTCGCTCGCGTGCAAGCAAGTGTTGAGTAAAACACCGAAACTTCCACCAGGCGACGTTCTCAGCAGTTGGTAATGTCTAGGCGGTCTTAGCAATGAATTTTACATACGTTACACCTTTTCCCATATAAGATTCAATTGGTTCACGAGTTAAAACCAAAGGATGCATAAATACGCATTCATTAAATAAATCATAACGTTACTTATGCGCCAGCCTTTATTACTGAAAGTGTCTCAAACTCTGTACAATAGAGTAGGATAGAAAACTGTGTAACATCGATCTACATCAGTCGAGTATTGCATCAGCGTTTCGTTACATGCAAAAAATTACACTCTGATCGCGGATTCTCATTACGCGTTAAAAGAAGTGAAACTTCAAAAATTATTTCTTGGCGTGCAAGTTACATTCTTAGTTTCTTGAATTCTATCAAGCGACACCGTATTCATATAATTAAGAAACCGGATTCAATACAAATTTCTATATTTATGAGAAAAATAACTATTGAAATTAATAACTTTTTTCAATTACTTATAAATCAAAGTTTATATTTCAGTAATTAATATAACTGCTGTATAAAAAAACAAATTTTATGTAGTCATACATTGTTATAAACCATTCACTAATGACTTAAGACGAGGTCATAATTATTAATAATAATTCTATTATTATTAATGACCACCAATAAAAGTCTATAGTTTTTTATTTCTTTCGAAAATATGTTATACCACACCTTTAGAGTTTAGAGTACATAGATGAATTTTTTGCATATTTAGAAGGTACGAAATATAATATATCTCGTTCACTTCTTGAAGCAGAAATAATTTATATATTTTTTTAAGAAATGTCATAAAAGAAAAAACTTGACTGGTCACATATTTGCAATTCACTTTTAGAATATAAAATAATATGTTAACAATAAAAATAAAAAAAATTTTCCGTGTAAATTCCATACCATATAAATAATATTTTATTTTTAACCTATCCGAACTTGGAATATTTGGAATCTTATCTAAATAATTACTAATACAAATTTCATTAACACGCTCAACTTTTGCGTAGAAATTATGTATAAACGCTAAGAGACGCATAGTACACATATTTAAAAATGGTTGCTTCAGATAAACTGGGTATAATAGATAATAGGGAATATGCATGAAAATTTTTTTTCACATTTATTTTCAGAATATGAAAATACTGTTAATACTGTAATAATATTTAAAAACAAAATTAAAATCCGACAAATATCAAGGAAGCTATAAGCTTTTAAAGATTATTATCTGTCTCTTTCTTGCAAAAATACTAAAAACGGAGTTTTACGTGTATTTTAAATGGTAAAAGTGTAATATGACGTCACATAACATATCAAAAGGGCTATCACCCTCTTTGTCTAATCGAGAATTTCAATCATTCATATCTCGCTTATTTTTGAAGTTATTTAAAAAGTAATTTTACCTTGATATTTGTCAAGTAAACATGCTTCAATTCAAGTGAAAAAAAAATGTTCATGCATATTCCCTATTGGAGTGACTTGTAGTCAAAGGTTTCATTTACCTTCACTTCGTATATTTGTTTCTTCTACTTAACCGATAGCCAGATAGCCAAACTGCGATCATCTGCTCCGTTAAAATAACATTTCCTCTGATTCTCGAATGCGCTGGAGAGCCTGGCAGGAATGAAAGAGAGCCTACAGGGTTGAGGGCAATGAAATGGCCAACGAACTCGCCCGTGAAGTAGCGGCACTGCCATGGACCGGAACCATATCTAGGATTAACTAGAAGAAAGACTACCTCTGCCGTAAACGAACAGGTGGATAAGTCTATGAATAGAAAATGGAAAGTTACAGCAGACTAACCAAACAAATGATAGCTGGGCACAATGCCGCGAGATCTTGTTGGCAAAAATCGGAAAGAGATAAACCAATTAGTCTTATGTTCAAAGAGTTAGCTAAAGTTTGCCGGTCATGTTATTTTCAGATGGTTTTTAAGGAGTCGATAGCAGTTAAAAAATTGAAAGGTAAAACTATTGAAGACGTTATTCAATCTATTATCAATTAATTAATCGATGTTTATTATAATTTAATGTTAGCAATCCTCCTCTTTAATATAATATTCATGAAAACAATGGAAAAAAATTCAACCACACACAATACTGAGAAAATTTATTCTGAATTCTTTGACAATTCAATTGATTGCAAATTATCGATTACATCAAAGAATTTGCATTGTAATTTGTTTCTAAACACACATAAATTAATAATGCATATACTCGTATGTATATTGGTTGTTTAGAAAGTAGATAGGCAACTTTTATGAAAACCTATTTCTAAGTTAATATGAAAAAACAGTTTCTATACACGTGGGCAGTTGATCCAGACTCTCTAGCTACAGGCCAAAGTCCCTAGATTGATTAGATGCCCAAAATATTGAAACTCATTGAAGAGATACATTAAAGAGATACAGAAACTCTCTTTCAATCTTTAAAGATTGAAAGAGAGATCAACCGGTGATAATTATTATTTTTAGTACAAAAAAATGATTTTTTAAATTGTATTTTTTCAAGAAAATCTTCAATTGTAAACACAAGACGATAGAAAACTTTTACAATTCAATACAATACAAGAGACATGTTATATAGATTGATAGAGTGTAGCGGCTGCCTTGGACGGGCTACACTTCGACCATAAAGCCCATTGTGATGCCTAAACATGTGAGGATGTGAGTGGAGTGGAAGGAATTTTTGTGTGTAGACTAGGAAGACTGCAGCCAACTCTGATAGACACTATGCCGATATTCAACTGGAGTTCGTGAAGGAAGCTGCAGGAAACCTTTACAAGTATAGCCGGTTACTTCGTTCTTGTCCATACGCCTACAATTTAGTCCATTAACCGTCCCCTTTTTTCTTCTTAATAATTGACAAACTGCCGATGTCGGAATTCGAACCCATAACCTGCCAGTTCCAAGTAGACATAATGCCTCAGACATAACGCTTTAGACTGCTCGGCTACTTTAACATGTGAAGAGAGATGTTAATCTCGCCTCTTCTTAAAAAAACTGTGTATAAAATTTTAATTTTATTGAAAAATACATTTTGATTTCCCATTTTTGGTAGTGAAGAACTATTTTTCATAATATTAATCCATAAACAAGCTCTTCAATCTTTTGTGTTCACTTAGAGAACATCCTCTATTAGTCTATTACATGCTACGTTGTAGTCTATAATCTATATACAGATGAAAAAAAAAACAATAGGGAATATGCATGAAAATTTTTATTCACATTTATTTTCAGAATATGAAATGTTAATACTGTAATATTATTTAAAAACGAAATTAAAATCCGACAAATATCAAGGAAGCTATAAGCTTTTAAAGATTATTATCTGTCTCTTTCTTGCAAAAATACCAAAAACGGAGTTTTACGTGTACTTTAAATGGTGAAAGTGTAATATGACGTCAAATAAGATATCAAGAGGGCTATCACCCTCTTTGTCTAATCGGGAATTTCAATCATTCATATCTCGCTTATTTTTAAAGTTATTTAAAAAGTAATTTTTTCTTGATATTTGTCAAGTAAACATGCTTCAATTCAAGTGAAAAAAAATTTTCATGCATATTCCCTATTGATGATGTACCGAACATAGTTTGTTACAAGATAAATCAAATTTATTGAACAATAGGTTTATTAAAACGATGATGAGTCAATAAATCATTAAAAAACGGAACAGGAAATATTAAATAAGTATTTATATTTATCCCCGTATGATATTTACATATTAGAAAAAAAGATACAAAATTGTTGCGCCATTTATTTGAATAATTTTTTTTATGATAATATAAACAGATAAATAAACAAACAAACACATTTACATACGTATGGTACATAAAAACGGGTCTTTTGTTGTTGGTATTGATAGATTATTTCGTGGAAGTATCGATAACGATACTTTTGATATTTTAAAAAAATATTATATACAACAACAACGCGAGGTTTGTGTTATATGTTTTTTAAATATTGATTTTTTTTCAAATAGTACATGTAAATTTCTTATCGATCTACAGTGTTTGAACTAAACAAGGTCTAAAAAAATTGTGTTTTTTCTAAGAAAATTAATCATTTATTGTATTGAGTCCCATATATACATATATATATATATATATATATATATATATATATATATATATATATATATATATTTGTAAAAAAAAAAAACGATTTTGTTTAAGGTAGTCCGACTATCATTCGAGTATTGCCAAATCAGCAATAGGGAATATGCATGAAAATTTTTTTTCACATTTATTTTCAGATTATGAAAATACTGTTAATACTGTAATAATATTTAAAAACGAAATTAAAATCCGACAAATATCAAGGAAGCTATAAGCTTTTAAAGATTATTAACTGTCTCTTTCTTGCAAAAATACTTAAAACGGAGTTTTACGTGTATTTTAAATGGTGAAAGTGTAATATGACGACACATAACATATCAACAGGGCTATCACCCTCTTTGTCTAATCGGGAATTTCAATCATTCATATCTCGCTTATTTTTGAAGTTATTTAAAAAATAATTTTACCTTGATATTTGTCAAGTAAACATGCTTCAATTCAAGTGAAAAAAAATTTTCACGCATATTCCCTATTACTAGTAGTAGTATTAGTAGTAGTGGAGGAGAGATCGAATCATGGTAAGTAGCCCTTTCTAGGCGTTTTTTAACGACCCCTATAGGGCAAGGAATTTGTATGTAGACTAAGATTTGGAAGGTTATGCGAATGCAGCCGACTTTGATAGGTACTTGCAGAACACCTTCACAAGCAAAGTTGGTTACTTTCGTTCTTGTCTATACGCCGACAGTTTAGTCAATTAACCGCACCATTAATTTTTTTTTAAATTAATTTAATTGACAAACTGCCCCCGTCCAACGAGTCCAAGTGGCCAAGCGGTCTAAGGCGGTATGTCTGCGCACTATGCCTACTTGGAAACTGGGAGGTTATGTAGTTTGTCAATTATTAAGAAAAAGAAGGGGCGGTTAATGGATTAAACTGTCGGCGTATGGACAAGAACGAAGTAACTGGATGTGTTTAAGAAGGTTTTCCTGCAGTTTCCATCACGAACTCCAGATGAATATCGGCATAGTTCCTATTATTAGTCGGCTGCAGCTGCATATCTTACCAATTCCTAGTCTATACACAAAAATTCCTTCCACTCCACTCACATCCTTAGGCATCACAATGGACCTTATAGTCGAAGTGTAGCCCGTCTAGGGCAGTCTCTACAATCTATCTAACTACCCCCGTTGGGATCTGAACCTGCATCCTGCAAAATCCGAGCAGAAAGGCTTAAACAACTGGATCTAAAATAGTTTTAAAACAAGTAATACTGTTAAGTTTATCATCGAATTTCATAATTTATCTACGATGAAATATATATTCCGATAACGTTGCGTGTTAAACGTTGAGTTTTTCAAACATAATAGGGAATATGCATGAAAATGTTTTTTCACTTGAATTGAAGCATGTTTACTTGACAAATATAAAGAAAAAATTACTTTTTAAATAACTTTAAAAATAAGCGAGATATGAATGATTGAAATTCCCGATTAGACAAATAGGGTGATAGCCCTCTTGATATCTTATTTGACGTCATATTACACTTTCACCATTTAAAGTACACGTAAAACTCCGTTTTTAGTATTTTTGCAAGAAAGAGACAGATAATAATCTTTAAAAGCTTATAGCTTCCTTGATATTTGTCGGATTTTAATTTCGTTTTTAAATATTATTACAGTATTAACAGTATTTTCATATTCTGAAAATAAATATGAAAAAAAATTTTCATGCATATTCCCTATTATCTAAATTTTTACTTGGACCGAAAAGTTTTTTTCAACCACTGTCAATAAAAATATTGATTACCATAAAATATATTATCATTTAACCGTAAACTTATTCATGGCCGAAATACCTTTAGATTCCATTCCATTAATCTTTATTACTGTAATATGTTTCGACCTATTAACGATCAATACCAAACTGTTAATTATCAATTTCTTAGTAATATTTATTTACAGTTTGGAAAAGTATTCTTCAAGTAGAGAAAATACTTTATGCAGTTTTTTTAATCTCGAATTATAAGAAGTAAAACGTAATACGTACTGAAAAAATATACGCCGTTTTTTAGCCAGAAAAACTTTGATTAAAAATATCCTAGAAAATATGCAAAATTTTAAGGAATTGAAATTTAAACATAGTTTAATTTTCTTCAGAAAGTTATCAGAGGAATTGAGTACATCGCAATTAAAAGTTGCGCAAGTGAATTATTGTTGCTAAAACTGTGCGCTCACCACTTACTTAACTGTTAATAAATATTTTGCTAACCAATGACCGTGTATTTTTTGTCTAGTCGATTTGTCTAAGGCGTTATGTCTGAGACGCTATGTCTACTTGGAGGTTATGGGATCGAATCCCGACATCGGCAGTTTGCCAATTATTAAGAAAAAAATGCGGCGGTTAATTGACTAAACTGTCGGTGTATGGACAAGAACGAAGTAACCGGCTATGCTTGTGAAGGTTTTCTGCAGTTTCCTTCACGAACTTCAGATGAATATCGGCATAGTTCCTATCAGAGTCGGCTGCAGCCACTCATCCTACCATCCCTAGTCTACACACAAAAATTCCTTCCACTCCACTCACATCCTCACATCCTTAGGCATCACAATGGACCTTATGTTCGAAGTGTAGCCCGTCCAGGGCAGCCGCTACAATCTAAGCAAGTGTAAGGTTGCTACAATCTATTAGCAAATTTCCCCTTTTCCTCGCAGAGCCTTTAAACCAATGATGATTCTTGAATTGTAATATTAGGTGTGTAAATCTTATAGAAACACGCATGTCCGCAAGGTAAGTTAAACTGAGCAAGGCGGAACCTTTGATCGTGACACGGAAAGTTTCTGCCAAATAAGTTCGTTTTTTATCTAAACTAAAAATAGAATATTAACAAATTTTTTTTCCCAAAAAATTGTATGAATTTAAAAATTTGCATAAAAATGATAGGACTTGTTTCTTCCATTTTTTATTCAAATAATATAAATAATAATTTATTTAAATTAGGTTTAGTATCTGACTTAATGCCACACAACCAGATACATATAAGTGATACCTTGATCATACGTGTTCAGGTGTACCGCATAATATGCAGAACCAAAATAAACAAGACCGATCAAGTGCGACGTGGACTTGCGCAGCAAGGGTTCCGTACTATGACTTTTAATAAGAATTTTAAGTTTTTTTTTTTCAAATTCCACAAAAATTGTTTAATTTGAAAACTTAATTTTATTTTTTCTGTAAAACATCTATCAGTTTGTATTATTTCAGATCTTTTGGCTCACAAACTTCGAAGATAACGGGAGGAATGGTCAATTTTTTGTACATTTTAGGCCAATAATTAAAAATTTATCACATAAAATTATTGAAAAAATATATTTGGAATGTGAAAACAAGCCCTTTCGTATAGACACCAGAGTAACCTTATTTTTAGATTGTGACCCCTCAATTTAGACCCTATTTCCAATCACTATAAAATTATTTTTAAATATTTTTGTACCTAAGATTGATGCGGGCACGCAAATAATTAATAGTTCTACAACTGTATCAAATTTCATATATTAGTTGTTCAAATAAGAATATGTTACAGACAGACGGACGGAAGGACGAAATCGCACCATAAGGGTTCTTTTGTTACCATTTTGGTACAGAGCCCTAGATATTAATATAAACAATTTTTTTTAAAGGTCGTATAAATTAATTTTATTAACGAAATAAAAAAAATTTTTAATTGTGAGAAGTTTTTGTTGTAATTATAAATTTATAGAACGTATTTTTTGAATTTTTTTAAATGTAAATAAATTATTTATATTTTTGCAATTTTGCAAAAGTAATGTTTTAAAACTGTTACGTAAATATCAAAAATATATGTATATATTTAAAAATAAATTTTTTGATATTAAAGGTCAAAGCTAAACTGATTCGTCATTTAAAAAATTACAAAAAATGTATTTAGGGTTTAAAACTAGTTGAAATATTAGCGATTTTAGTGTGGTAAAAAAATTCCTATTACAACTGAAATCTTCATAGATCAGTTGTAATCAGTAGGAATTCATTTCATAAATTTCTTCGTCTGATTTCTAGAATAATTTCTTCATATAAGCGTGAATTAAACTAAGCAGTATTTCAGGTGCAATGGCTACAAAGATGATCGTAAAGGTTCAAAGAAAACTCAACCCAGAAAAGTGTAAATCAAAATTATATAATCGTTTTATACAAATTTTATTATAAAACTATGATATTTAAAATAAAAGATAAATTAAAAGAAAAAAATAAATTGCTTATGTGATAAATTTTTTTCACCGCGTGAATGGGTAAATAAATCCCCTTAAGATATTTAAAAATCTTATTATTTTTCATAATTTAAAATAAGCTTCTGTTTTGAAAGCACTTAGTACATTTTTATGGAAAATTAACACTTTTTTGTGATTATTGATAAAAATTAGATAAATTTACCTAAGCACACACAAATTATTTCCAATTACCGATGGTTTTACCAAATAAATAATAATTTCTAAACTGTAACCAAAAAAATTATCGTCTCAAGGTTGTTTACGGTTAGCTAATTTCCATAAAATTGATGAAGACTGGTTATTTGGCAGCTGGTATACATAAATTTTGATATAAAATGATTATATCGATAAGACTATGGAACATCTTGCGAAAAAAAACCATCTGTTTTATGTGATTACTACAGCAAAGGCCACATGTCTTTATACAGCTATTTCATGTTAAATAATAATAAGTAATAAAATTTCCAAAAAAAGGTTCCCAAAATCTTTTGATGATTGACTTACAGAGGTCGAAAGTGTTCGTATTTGGTATCAGCAACAAAAATTTGTTCTTAAACCATAAGCATTAAACACAGGTATAAATAGCTTCAGAGGTGCAAAGATCAATGGTCTTTGAACATGGCCACAAAAGTAGGGTACATTTTTCAAAATTTTATTATTGATTTGTACCTTTTTCATTCGGTTTTAGAAAACAGGAATAGGTACACTACTTTTGGGACCCATATTACGATATCATAAACTTAAATATACCGAAAATTTACAGATTTTCATTAAAAATCAAGTTTTATTAAATTTAAGAGGTATCTTTATCATTTTCACTTAAATATATTTGAGGAGAAATTTAAAAAACAAAATAACCTAAATATTTTATTCGATCTAAGATCACTAATTTATTATGTATCTCTTTTTTTCATGGATAGGAAATTTTAAATAAAAATTCCAATTGAATTAACAGAAAAACCACAAATAAAAAATATAAAATATTTGACGCCACTTTTTAAACAATGTTTTCTTTCGAAATTTCTTAGAATTGAATGCAATATATGTATTTTCAGACAAACCTAATTAAAATTTGTTCTACGTATATAATTACAGAAAATCACATGCTAAACAAATTATAAAAAATGAATCACAGAAACAAATTAGCACATTAATTCAAATCACAAGTACAACACATCACATAGAAAAGTGCACTTAAGTCACTAAATAACAATTTTTATAAAGTCACTGTTACTTAAATGTTAACGTCACAGTTAAATCATAACAATCAATAATTTAAATTTTTTTTAAGTATAGATAGACATTACATTGTTGTAACGCGCACATCAACACAGCGCATAACTTACTTAAGTTTGTAATATCATGCTTAAGTCAAATATATTTAATGTTATGCTTCTATACCTACTAAAATGTGTATATTGACTGTCAAAGAAAAGATTAAAATATGATGATGATGTCTTGGGGTTTGCGTCATAAGGTGCAATCAGTAGCTTACAAATAACATACAAACATACACATAAGGGGATCCTGCAGCTACAGTCATGTTCATACAAACGGTATAACCTAAAATATTACAACATATTTTCAGTTTTTTTTACATGTATTTTGATCACTTTTTATTACCATGGCTGTAATATTTTAGATTATACCATTTGTATGAACATTACAAATGGTATAACCTAAAATATTACAGCCATGGTAATAAAAAGTGATCAAAATAAGTTATTTAGATATTTTTAAAAGGAAATATAAAATGATAGTGTCTGTAAAAATTTACTTTCTGCCATTTTGGAATATTCTGACGAAATCTGCGTGTTATATTCGAATAAATGTTTGGAAATTATTTGCCAGAATCTGTAGGGTGTAAAAGTAGTACTAGGTTAGCGGAAGGGTGAAGAGCTTGACAAGTTTGTCTCTTTTGTTCTATTTTTCAAATTTCTTGATTCGTATGTTCCTCATCTGGACTCGTTTTTCCTCTGACAGGATTTATAGTTCTCATCCTACGCTCGTCTTGGAATCTACTCGTTCGTTTTGATTAGTTTTCCATTTAACTTACTTGAGATTCCTTTCTTCAATTCTATAGCGTACAACAGTGGCGCAATTGGCATTCTCCTCCGCTGGCATTGCGGTTACAAGTTGCTCGCAATCAGTATTTATTTCACTACTTTCTAGTCTATAATGAGGGAAAAATATCTCTTGATCACACATTGACGTTATCCCGAATTATATCAATGAACCAGTTAGCCTCTATAGTGGATACTGTACCATTTCCAAATCATTGGTCCATCCAGCCATCGAGAGCGGATAAAACCCGTTTTCTTGTTAAGCCAATAAATGAGTCTTGTCCCCGACGAAGTAGATTTGCTTCACATTAGGTAACATCGTTAGCAGTTTCTCTACTAGAGTGTCTTAGAACCCAAGCCTGAGGAGTTTTAAATTCAACTCGACGGCCGGATGTTGATCTGCACAGTTCAACTGCACAGGTTGATCGAATTGTGTGCGTGTGCTATGAACTTACCATACAGGAAATGGAGATTCCGAATCTCAGCTGATGGATTTTTTAGGGATTTGAAATCGTCATTTGATAGTATTTTTTATTTATAGCCAATATTTACTGACTTTAAACTTTACATGCAAACATCAACAAGAAATTAGAAAATCTTGTATCCCCTAAGCGAACCACTAGCCTTGATTTGGAATCCTCATTCCATGTGAGCCAAGTCTAAAATAACTAAACTAAATATAAACATTAAATGAAATACCGCAAGTCTGCTTGATATTAGCTCTTAGATTATTTGTATAACTGCCGTATTCCACAGGTATCGCCTGTTATTCCTCAGTCGTCAGAGTCTTTTTCGATAGTGTATGCGGAGAGAGTATTCATGTCGAATCAAGGGAAGAGCTGTGAAGAGCAACTGTACTTTTTTTTGTATTAAACGCGTCGTTACTTGACAAAACTCCATTAAAAGTATTAAATTAAAAAAATATATCAGATTTTCGCAACAATATCTATATTTTGACTATAGTTTCGGAATCAAAGTTCTTTTTTCAGGAAATATAAAATAACCATTTGTATATATTTTCTGAAGAAGGAACTGTGTTGCCGAAACTATAGTCAAAATAAAAATATTGTTACGAAAACATCAAATATTTGTTTCATGTAATAAGTGACTGTAATTTTCTGACCTTTAGTAATGCTTGCGAGTGTATGGATACCTTAATTTGAGTTTTTAAAGGATCACCTTAAGTAATTTTTTTTTTTTTTTCTGTTTTTTTAACATCATCAACATTCAGAAAATGTAATTTTGTTAATGTTTTTTGATGTAATCTTATTATTTAACTTGTAGTTGCATTATACCTCATATTGTTGTTCATCAGTCGTTGAAATATGCAACAAGGCCAAATAAAGAATATTTATTATAAAGAGAGAGAGAGAGGGAGAGAGAGAGATACACAAAAACAATGTTATGTTTTAATTCATATGTGGACTTTTAAATTATTAAAGTATGTAGAAAAAAATATGTATTTTATAATTAAGGTAAATATTAAATTATTTTCCAATTATAAATTGTTGATAAGGCCTTCTATGGTATCAGTTCGTTCTGACAAGTAGAATTCAAACTGGTGTTTAGTTTTTTCGAGATATCAAATAAAAATCTTCTCTTAATGTTTAATGGAAGTTATATGTTCTAATTATGTCGTAGTCCTATGAGTTGGACAGAGAACAGAGGATATTTAAGAAAATTATATATAATTATGATAAGTTTAACAAGTTTTTAGATTAAAGAATAGAAAATATATTTATATTTAACAGATGAAGATGAAACTTAAAACAATAGCTTTCTTTCAATTTGTTCTTTTTTAAAAATTTTATAGTTGATTTATTCAGATTTATGCCTTATAAATTCGGTTTTTGGGATACTGTTTCGAATAAAAGTTGTAAGTCTATTTGTAATGAACAAATTTTATTCGCTTAAGTATACACAAATAAACAAATATTAACTTTTATTCGCATCAGTTTTTCGAAAATTTAATAAATAAGGCACAAATTAATAATGGAACCTTGAAAACTTGTCACTTTTACTTTCGACTGCCCATAAAATTTTATTAAACTTTTTTATCAAGGTAGTACAGTTGCGGACAAAACAGGCTACGGTTGCCATAGTGCCCACATGCATGGAGTTCGAGACCCCTTGATCCACATGATTGCACCATATTTCATCTGATGATGGAAAATATCTTCCAAAAAACGAATATACAAGCTTTGATTGACCTTTGATTAATATTAAACGCACGAAAAACAAAAAAATTTAAATAATCTCTACTATTATTTTGTTTGTTTGAAAGCTTATAATTAGACTTAAAAACTAGTAAATTTTATCTCGCTACGAGAGATATACATCGAAAAAATTCGCTAAAATAAAAATTTGGTGGAAGTGTCGATAAATATTTGAAGTAGTGGAAGCGGTGGGAACGTTAAATATTTGAAGTAGTGGAAGTGGTGGGAAATTACATTGATGTTTTTTGTCTTAAAATGACGGGAGCCGGAGATATAACAATAAAATACGAGCGAAGCTGCGGATAAAAGTTGGTTAGTTATAATTATGACAAATTGTACAACTTTATTTTGTCTATGAACGACGAAGCGCGTCGAATAACAAATTTCATCTGATGAAATTCTTCCGAAATATTTTTATCGGTACAAAAACTAAAGCTTAATTTCCCAATTCGATAAAAATATAATTACTATTTGGATTGTAACATTCTATTAAGTATATTATCGATTTTGTTTTATTGTAAAGCTTTAAATCATCATATTTCTGTTAATTTCGTAGATTTAAAACAAAAACATTATTTCAGCAATTCTTTGACATCAAATGCTTGATATCAAAAATCATACACATCTAGGATGGGAATCGAACCCATGACCTCGGGCATTCTAGACCAACGATCTGCCTCTAAGCCACCTGAGATGTTAAAGAATTGGAATGTATATGATCTCTCACTATCTTGATGTCAATGTATTATTAACATCTATTATATTTTTTAATTGCTTTTTGTAAACTAGCTATTTATCCATTTATCCATTGTTAGAATGGTTGCTTTTCGGTTATATTATACCAATAGAAATGACTAGCGTTTACTTAATTAGACATTTAAGTAACATGCTTGAACATTGATTACATTCTTTGACATAAAATTCTTGATATGATAAATCATACACATCTACACATCTACGTGGGAATCGAACCCAGACCTCTGGCATTCTTGCAGCCTACGAATTTGAAATAAAAAACAAAAATAGGGAATATGCATGAAAATTTTTTTTCACATTTATTTTCAGAATATGAAAATACTGTTAATACTGTAATAATATTTAAAAACGAAATTAAAATCCGACAAATATCAAGGAAGCTATAAGCTTTTAAAGATTATTATCTGTCTCTTTCTTGCAAAATTACTAAAAACGGAGTTTTACGTGTATTTTAAATGATGAAAGTATAATATGACGTCACATAACATATCAAGAGGGCTATCACCCTCTTTGTCTAATCGGGAATTTCAATCATTCATATCTCGCTTATTTTTAAAGCTATTTAAAAAGTAATTTTATCTTGATATTTGTCAAGTAAACATGCTTCAATTCAAGTGAAAAAAAATTTTCATGCATATTCCCTATTGTCAAATACCCTATAGTTATATTATGCATAGTGCACACATTATATTGAACAGAATTTCACATATATTTACATATAAATGCGATTAATCGAAGTTGATTATTTTTATTTTTCACGATCTTGTGTAAGTATTTCTTGTTAGCAACTAGTTGATAGCCTCCCCATATAGTAGTAATATTATTAATGACCTAAAACTTTAGTATCCATTAAACAAACCATATAATAATATTTATTATTATATAAATAGCGATACACTAATCTATAGGTAAAAGCTAACTAAATAAATAGACTGTATTATAAATATTAAACTTGTTTTTTTATTAAAATGTAATTATTTTATAGCTATCGAGTTATTAATTAATTATTAATATGTAATTTTATATAATCAAGTTTATCAAGATTATTATCATTATCAATAACTATGTTCCACGAACTGTACCAGATGTTCAAGAATAATTATATAACTTTTATAGGAGTGAAAATAGATTAAATTAGTTTAAATAGCAATTAACTGAGTTAATTGCCTAAATATGTGCTATACATTGAGTTCATTATCAGTGTAGATGTAAAAGAATACAAAGTAGAGTATACTGGTAATATATGAGAGACAGAAGTCTATATTTATAATGAACAACTTATATCCGAAGCATTTTTTCGAAAAACGAATCCATAAGGCACAAATCAATTATAAAATTTTGACTTCTATGGCCCACATGGCCATTGTATGCTTTTGAAATCAAGAGTAATTACAAATGTATGATCTCAAATTTTGGAAAAACTATTCAGTTTATGGAAAAAAGTTGTTTATTTTTCTTCTATCTCTAACGGATTCAAAGATGGAAACCTGGCAAAATCAATCGAATCGGATCGGATTTCTTTTTTGCGTTATGGAGTTGAAAGGCAGAAGGACGGATATGCGGAAATAAATCAAGTGTGCCATTTTATGAACACCTATACCATAAATGACTTTCTGTGATCAATATATTCGTTACAAAGTCGGGACTTCTTGTATATATTAAATACATACCAGTTATAAAAGTACGTTTTACTGTAATTTATATTTGAGAGCTTTATTTTGTGTAAATATGCATTGGAATATGAATATGTGTAAAAGAATTTGAAATTTAAGATTTATTGTACAATAGGGAATTTCTTGCAAAAATACTAAAAACGGTGTTTTACGTGTATTTTAAATGGTGAAAGTGTAATATGACGTCACATAACATATCAAGAGGGCTATCACCCTCTTTGTCTAATCGGGAATTTCAATCATTCATATCTCGCTTATTTTTAAAGTTATTTAAAAAGTAATTTTACCTTGATATTTGTCAAGTAAACATGCTTCAATTCAAGTGAAAAAAAATTTGCATGCATATTCCCTATTACTTTATTTTTAAATAAACAGTCAAACAGTCAAACGTTTAGGCTATTAATCCATTTTCGTAACTTTTTACTAATTTTACAAACAAATTTTGTATAAAAATCAAGTATAGATTTCACCATAAATTTACAATGACTTGAAATGACTAGTTAATCTTCGTCAGGGCTATTACATTTGAAATTAGAAACAAGAAATTTGAACAGTAGTTTTCTTGTTTGATGTAAGCATTCACTGAGAAATGACTCTTCGACCCCTGAAGGGAGACGCGGTTGTATCTAAGCATTTTCAGATACGTAAAAAGTATTTTATTTTAATAAAAAAAAACTATTTTTATTTTATCACTTTTGATCTTGAGCAGTTATTCTGGAACATCCTGTATAATAAAAATTAAGAGTGTTTATTTAATAATAATAAAAAAAAGTTCTTGACTGGATATATTCTTTTTGGAAAAATAATCAATAATTGGTTATTAATTTTCACAATGATTAATGATCAATTATTATATTCAAAGTGTTGAAAACCAGTTTTGTAAATTTTATGATAAAAATTTTGTCATATTGATTACAATCACTTAATTGGACAGAATTTTACGATTATAGTATACGATTGAAACATTTTTTCTTTTTGAAAGTCATCATTTTTGGCATTTATATTGTATAGCCATTATATTAACCTTAGGCTTATATATAGATGTTATGTAGAGATTACTTATTGAGTTATATATCCGGTACCAATTTTGACTAACAAATTACTTTCTTCAGTGTTTAATTAACATAGTTTGATACGTAAAAAAATTTTTGTTGACTTCGAATTAAAACATGGTTATTCAAATAATGAAACTTAAAATAAATACCATAATACTTAAAACAAAAAAGTTTGAAAAGGTTTTCAATATGTGGAATACAAAAGATAATTCCAGAATTTATGGTATATAAAATTCCTTAAAAAGCTCGAAGCTCAAAAGCGCTCTATTTACTTTACCTCTCGTATGTTTTTATATTGCAAAGATAATAAACTAAATTATATTGAAATATACTTGCAACTTCGCTACATACCTCCCCCCCCCCCCCCAATCATTTAACAATGAAATACCTAATCATTTCCAAAATCGAGAATAATTTCAGAAGTACCAAAAGTAGTATGTTAACTAAGCACTGAAGAAAGTAATTTGTTAGTCAAAATTGGTACCGGATATATAACTCAATAAGCCATAGGTGGGCAGACCTTGACTGCACTGAGCTCTGAGTGAGAGATAGGAAGAGAGATAGATTAAATATAGGGTATCCTACCAATTATTATTATTATCTTTTTTTAATTAAAACATTTTCTGGAAAAAATATAATAATACCAACTATTTTTTATGGTCACTATTATTCAAAGTATACAATACATACAATACATTGAATACATACTATGGAATTTTGGGCTGGTAATTTGGGGCTGGTGATTTACCGCTTGTAAATTTTTTGATGATTTAGCTTTAGTTTAGATTTTAGAATTAGATTTTAGGAAATTCCGACTAATTTGCCGAAACTATTCATATCGGAGAACTAATAAACAATTATTTACTTGATTTAATTATTTTTTCTTAGTAGGGAGTATAGTGTCATGGGAATTTGATGAAGATGCCAATGATAAAGCTGGGTGGGGGGGGGGGGTAGTTTTGGTAATTTGTTACTAATTTTTAAATGGTTACATAAAGGGGGAATACATATAGTTGTTGTTGTTGTAATTATTGTTATTGCTATCATCATTATTGTTATTATTATTATTATTATTGTTATTATTATTATTTTGTTTTTTGGTGTATCTCTCCATATTGTAAAAGATATTTTTTAAACAATAAATATTTTATAAAACTAGTTCTAAATTGATTGAATAAATTATTGGGCAATAATCGGTAGGCAACCTGTATTGAAACATCGTTCCGTCTTACTTCAAAACATACCTTTATTACTGACTCTCACCCAGCTTATGGAGAGTCCGTTCAACTCCGGAGAGCCGTCTGCGCCCACCTCTGCTGAATAAGTAATCTCTCTATAACAGAGGTATGTAGCTGAAAATGCAAAGATGCCTAATAAACTAAATTATATTGAAATTTAGTTGCGATTCCGCTAGAATATCAAAGGGTTCTGGCGGTATATACATATAGTAACACTTTTAAACCATTTCCCCTTATACATGGAGATAACATGTCTATCTTATTTATTTCCATTTTCCGTTTATGTATTAGAGGAAAAGCAAAGAAAATGAATACTGACAACCTTGTGATCGTAACGCACTAACCAGTAGAAATAGTTAACTAGTAAATTGCAAAAGCTTATGGTTCTTTGTGTTGAAATTAGAACGTCAAATTCTTCTCATGGAAACTTTCAACATACAGCGTCAGAAGGTTTTCCATTTAACTATTCACTCAGCTTTTGTATTTTATTGCATTACTAATATAAAAGCTTAAGTCTTTTTTATTTTTCTTATTGATTCAATTATTTTACACTAACTTTTATACGGTGGTGTCTCAAGGATGTTCTAATAAAAGAAATTTTTAATGCTCTTTTTGCGTGATTATTCAAACATAAAAGCATAAATTATTAGTTTATTCAAATATGTATATATCGCAGATGGATTTCGAATTCGCTGTTTTACAAAACCGCTAGTTGTTTTACCAAACAACTTCGTTATGTAAAACAACTGAACGACGTTTAGCGGTTTTACATAATTACGGAACCACGTAATATTGCTTAAACGTTTTGCGTTTATCAATGCAGCGGGTCAACGATTAGACGTTATGTAAAACAGCGTGAAATGAAACGTCAGATTGTAGATTTTAGTTTATATCATTATTATTTTTAATACTACTATTTATATTACCTAGCAGTCTATATTGTTTAAGTCTTAAATGCATAGCTTAGGCCGGGTACACACGTTACGGTATACCTGTGCAGGCCTAGAGCACCCACACGTTACGGTTTATACCATTGAATTTTTTGAAGCATCGGCTTCTACCTCCTTTAATTTTATGACAAGTCGTTCATAGGCTTCATCTCTCTTGTCACGGTCGTGGTAGTCTTTACTCTTAACCCACCACAGGCAAGGTTCCGACCTTTATATATCATTAAATTCTTCAATCACTTGGTAACGTTTTCGGGTTGACAAAGTCTATTGTTGTACACGTAATAATGTTGAACAATTCTACTATGTACACACAAAAATGTTGTAAAGACAAAAATGACTTACTCTATTGTCAATAAGAAACTAGACGCAACTAATAAAACCGTTATAATAATAAAACCGTTTAAAAACAAAAAAACTGTGCAGGCAAACCGAAGTGACTCATACACACGCTCAGGTGTACATACCTGCGCAGGTAGCCAATACTGAATTTCGATTCTTGTCCGGTCGCCTGTACAAGTCGCTATGCCTGTGCAGGCGGCTGGTACAGACGCTCCGGTTTGCCTGTGCAAGTTACCTGTACAAGTATACCTCTCCGGTATACAGTAATGTGTGTATCTTAGAATTATTGTAAACGGGCTAATGGAATTCCCATTACTAAAGGTCCTGTTTCCTAACAAGTTCTATATATTTGAGTTATAGTGCCAAAAATTATTGAAATTAAATAAGGTAACTACTACAACCGAGTACTACAATCTTTCACTTCATCGGTCATACCCCGAGTTGGTTGGGTTTGCGTGTTTTAGGACCCCGCACTAAAATGCATTCTATATATTTCCCTATATCAAAACACTCTTTGTGACTACAGATAAGGTATTCTGCATTACGTCTAAACGTGAGTATCAGTTTTGTAAAACGTATCGCAATGACAATCCAGCTGAACGTCGTTCAGTTGTTTTTTATAACGGAGTTGTTATGTAAAATAACTAGCGGTTTTGTAAAACAGCGGATTTGACGATCCATCTGCGACATATCTTTAGTTGAACAAACGTATATATTATGTAATTATAAATAATTTGTTTTAATTTAAACATTTTTAAATCATATCAATTATTACTTTTTATGATTGTTTTAAATATGGTTGTCAATGTTGTTGTTTAATACACATATTTATAACACAATTTCAATTTAATAAAACTGTTTTGTATCATTGTTGTGTGTGTATGTATGTAATGTATACACACAAAATGAATTGACATCTTTTGGTTTTAATTAAAACTATCGACTAATACCTTTTAATATAGAGACCATGAAGAATAGATACATTTATCTATTCTTCATGATAGAGAAATTAAATCCTTATTCTATATATTCTATGTTAGACCAGGAAATGGGTAGATTTGAATGACACTTGTCCGTTACATTTGCGTATTCTTGTAGGGCTGATAGCCCAGATAAAGATCTACTACTTTCCAACCACCGATTCACCATCCATTTTTTTCCCACGCGTTCAAAGTTAGCGAAACGGAAAAAAAAGAAGCTTTCAGCGATAGCGATGAAACTGTAAATTTGACAGAAAAAAAGTAAAGGAACCATTTTTAGGTATTAACAAGACAAACAATTTATAGTTTGAGTTTATGAAAAATGTTGTTTATTTTATAAAAAGGACCTTTTTTCGTCTTTAAATTTTTTATCTCTTACAGTTTCAAAGATGGAAATTTTAGAAATTCTAGAGCACACACACAAAATTTCAGGTCATTATTCATCACCAGGTTCGCCTTTTTTGGTGTGTTTTCTTCAAATTCTCTCGACTTCTCTTGAGCTATTTCTTGAACTAGCCTATTTCTTGAGCTATATGCGGTAGAAATGAGGCATTACTAAGTTACAGAAATGCTCTTAAGGACATTGATGTTACTTGCTTTGCCAGGCTATCTGCTATTTTTTATCCTTGCACTTCTACTTCATATGCTGATATCCAGAGCACTATGTTAGGCTTAACTACTGTTACAATTGTAAAATTGTTTAAAGTGCTGGGAAATATCCCCTTTCGCAAGAAGATCAATGTTAAATTATTTAAAAAGTCAGCCACAATATCTGTGAATATGTCTCCTTGGTTTAGGTTCCCTCTCCTGTCCCCTCATATTTTGAATCTATCCGTTGATAGTTCTTAAAAAAGAACACTGATTGAATTAATTGTGACATTTAATTTGTAAGATATAAATTTTTATATGCGGTATATACAAGGATACATTTAGTTTAGTTTTTGATTAAATGACGAATTTAGTCTATTTCCGCATATCCGTCTGTCCGTTAACACGATAATTCCATCACGTAAAGAGATAACGAGCTGATGATGATTGCAAATTCTTTGAAGATATGGAAAAAACCTCAAAGTTTGGATGTAAACCAGATTGCGGAGAAAGATGTATCATCTTTCCAGTCCAATCAGGATTTTTACTTCCTGAAACGAAACCAGCTTGGGCAGGATAGTCTAGACTGTTCTGTAAGCATGAGAAGAGAAACCACTATAGATATTTTAGGTTTACTAAATCCCACTGATCATTTATAATTCTACAATATTGAAAAGCGGGAAGAATGATTGAATTCATAAATATCCATACAAAAATATTTAAACGTTCTGTACAGAAAGCTAATACTCTTTGGTTTCTTTTCAGTAACAATATCGTTAACAAAGTAATTAAAATCACACAATATTATTGCATGTATATGTTGCTGCTAAAACAATCAGTCATCCATTTAAGATGACACTTGTGGCTTCAATTTCAATTGAGAATATTCAATCATTTGATTAATTATTATCAATACCGCCACAATATCATATTATTTTGAATATAACATGTAGATGTTAAAACAAGAACCTATTTATCATCATTCTTTACTGAATCAACATGCAACCGTTCATTATCCGATGCATATTTGCACACTTATTCGGTAAATATAGGATGTTCCAAAATGAACCAACATTTTAATTTATATAACAATTAGGTGACCTTACAGACATTGTCCTGTCCAAATTTCAATAAATGTTCTTTCTTGAGCTCATACAAAAATCCCATAGAAAAAAAAACTTTCAGTCTCTCTCAAATTTTCCGATTTTTGTTTCCTTAAAAACCTTATTCAGACAATTACAAACATTTAACAAATAAATTAGCCAAATCGTTCCAGCCGTTCTCAAGGGATGAGAGCTTGAGAACGAACAGCATTTAATTTTTATTTATATTCGCTTCGAGCGCAACCGTACTCAGCGCCATGCGTGGTCAAAAAAAAAACTTCATGACCAATGAAAGTTTATAAAAACCATAGTCGTTTAACAAAAATAATTTAATTAAATAAACAACATGTAAAAGCTAAATTAACAGCAACTTTTTGTTAAACGCTTATGGTTTTTAATACACTGACATTGGTCATGATGTTGTTTTTTTGACCTCGCATGGCGCTGAGTACGGTTGCGCATTTTTTATTTGATAATTGATAGTATTTTTGGTTTATTAAAAAGAAGGTTATAGAGGTTATGTGTGATACAATTACAAAATATCTGACAGATGAACATTCTGCTTTGGCATTCTGCATATGTTCCATCTTTTGACAAAATTTTACACACCATGTTGCCTATAATTTTTGAGAAATGCTTGTTTCATCATATTAATTCTTTAAGGTTTTCTATATGGTTTGTGGTTTATTGATGAACGTTTTATTCCTTAGTGTACACGCTTATAGATTTTGAACCTCTAGACACCTGTGTAATACAATGCATATGCCCCACGTTGCGCGGCAATTTGTTGGAATTTATCAAGATATCCTGATATACGAGTATATTCCAACAATTTTTCTTAAAGATAAAGTGTGTATAAACCACAAAATTCAAGGATAAAGTTTGAAAATCAAAATTAAAAACTATAATGCCATACTTTTATTTGGGACACCTTTTATTTATTTGGAGTTTAATATTGAAATTGATATTATTTAGGATGTTTTCATGTGATATTTGTATTTGAAATTTGAACAGCCTTGAATTTATATTAGATTTGAATTTAATAGTGTAAACTGTAGACATTAAATCATTGATTTTTATATCATACTTAGATCTTACAACAGTTGATAAAGTTTGTTATCTAGCATTTTGTGGTATATTTTCGAGTGTATATGGACGAAAAGTTAAGTAATATATAATTGAAATTAAAGGTTATAACCTTCGGCTTACGCTCCCGTTTAGAGACGTTCCATTTGAAGAAAAAAAAAATGGAATTATATATTTTTTACTGCATTTGTCAAAAGATGAATTTTGATTCTTGGATGACAATGATGGATACGAAAAGATTTGAAGTATACAAAATAGCCTAGTGAACGATTTGTGAAAACTAACTTAAATAACTAAAATTAAATCATTTTAAATCATGTCCAATGCATTCTTGTAGTTCAACAACATTTTTTTTTTACTAGACCGGGTTATTTTCAAATTTTTAATTTTATACTAGCCATCTAGGTTTTATAGAGACATTAATGTATAAAATATTTCTCTAATTTATTTTTAGAATTTATGATAATACTAATTATAAATTAATTAATTTTCTGTAATTGATACAAGGTGGTCTCGTTAAATACACAGATATTGGAATGTTAAGAATGTTTACTTTCTTTGATTATTTTTGTGTAAAACTAAATCTGTTTCTTCTAGATTAAAGTTTTTTTCTTTATTTAAAACTAAATAAAGAAAAATGTTTTCTTTTATTTGAAAAATCGAACTTTCTATAATCAACATTTTGAGGATATTAAAATATATATTTAACGTTCATAATCTAGAGCACGGTAGTGCGTAAGGCCGAGTTTTAAGGGACACATTGGACTTCTCACTACAGTGCTATTACTTATGGTTAATTTAGGCTCATTTTTTGGGTGCTGTATCTTTTGAACGAAAAGAGCTACAGGGTTGATATTTCAAATATAGATACTTTACGGAATTATAAGAAACAGTTTTTTCAATCAACGTTAACGAATTATCCGTTAAAAAGTTATTTCACTTCAAAAACGCAAAATTCGCGGGAACGCCTACAATTCTTGGTAACTAATAGATCAATATTCTACGATACTTCCAGATATGCTGTAAACTTGATATTTGACATGTAGATAGCTGTAGTACCCAAACCAACGGGAAAATTGCGAAAAGAGGAAATTTGTATCGGAAAAGCGGAAAATTTAACATTTTTTTGTTTTAATTAACTTAAGACTGTGTCATCGGCAAACTACCATGTAGAAAACGAAATATATCATATATATACCTATTAATTTTTATACCATATAGAAATAGACATAGCAATTTGAATACAGCAGTGTGCGTTTATTTTAAAAGTTAAGCACAGATGATTATAATTAGTTTTTGGATGGGTGACCCAACACTGTGTGAATTTATTTTATTTTATACGTTTTTTATTGTAATTTTGTAAACATTAATTTATATTCTCATTTTATTTTTTTTAACTTTTTTATTATATTTTGCATTGATCAATTATTATTTATTACTAGCATTAGCCGTTGCAGCTTCTACTGCAAAAATTTTTTAAAGCCCTTATAACCAAGCCCTTATGCTAGAATGATGCGGTTTTTTGTATTCGACGTGAAATTGCCAAACTGACGAGAAAAATAGGTAAACTTCAATTTTTTCAGTGCAACCCCCCGGAAAATTGGAAAAACATCCTCCAAAATTACGTTTTTCTGTTCTATAAATGCTATCAAGATTGAATTTTCACTAATCGACCCGAAATAACGTCAAAATATTTTGACGTATATAAAAATATTATAACGCGGCAAGTTATTTTTTCTGATGATTTCAAATATTTTAAAACTTGCCGCGTTATAAAATTTTAAAAACATACTAAGGGAAAACTTATGAAATAAATTTCAACCAAATTTTTTTTTACATTTAATCAATTTACCCCTCATTATTATTTTTACTTAATAGTTTACCGAGCTATTTACTTTGTAAATAGCTCGGCTCTTTAATGGGATATCATCACTTTTCAAAGAGCAACTATTATCTGAAGTCTAGAGCTATTTACTTTGTAAATAGCTCGGTCCTTACTCTCATATCATCACTTTTTAAGAAGGAACTATTACATTAAGGATTTTCCCGAAAACTCGGCCCTTTCTTACATTTATGTTTTTGGTCGGATATAAGAATAAAACTCTGATTAACAATTTTAAGAGTAAATTTGATTGGGTCATATTGGTCAAGGGAAACATAATTTTTTTTGCACTTACAATATACAAATTTGTTCGCCAGTTTAATATCGTTGATAACAACATCCACACCAGCAGCATTGCACTCAAACCAATAATTTCAACATCATATTTGTAGATTTTATCTGAAATGGAAATAAAAATAGAATATAAAAATATTGCAAAATAATATAATTGTTATTTAAAAAGTAGAACGATCACGTGCATCGTTCGTCGTCACTAGAGAAGATTAAAGCTGAATTTTTTCAGTGTAATTTATCCATCTATAAATAAGTTTACAGACTGCCAACTGTACAGAAAATTAACGGTTATACGTGGATAGAAACAGACTTCGAACTAATATTTATAGGTAAATGTGTCGGAAGATGAAGTAGTTGAAGACAATCCTTCACTGTTATCCAAAAACTAAGGTTGTGACCAGCCGTCCCGTCATCGCAACCTACAAGATCTATATCGTCACATTTAGATCTCAATTTAGATCTCCAGGCCAGGTCAAGGTTCATGATGAAACTTTGAGGATTGTGGACGTCTTGAAAAGCGAACTTCACGAAAATAAACTTTTCGAAGTGGGACAATCAAAAACCAATTAATAGTACAAGTATACGTTTACCGTAAGAATTTCTTATTTATCTAACATAGAAGTTTCTTTTCTAACACGCGTGAAGATGACTTTTGCTAATCTTGAGTTAATATAACCTTAAAACTACACTAAGTCACGTATTGTTAGTTTTCAATATTTTTACTGAGTTTAGTTTTAGTGAAAATGTTGTATCTCAAGTAAAATACATTAGCAGACACACTTATTTTGCTAATTACTGAAAATTTACATTAATGGACATACGACGGTTTACCTCTCGTCTACTGAAATATTTCAAAAAATCACTCGATTCTCATTTTGAATATAAAATCGTGTATATCTAAATTACGCTTTGTAAAATAATCAAACAATAATATGTTATGAATGTAGCAACTTTCACCCACCACTATATTAAGCAGGCAGATGGTTGCATAATAGGGAATATGCATGAAAATTTTTTTTCACATTTATTTTCAGAATATGAAAATACTGTTAATACTGTAATAATATTTAAAAACCAAATTAAAATCCGAAAACTATCAAGGAACCTATAAGCTTTTAAAGATTATTATTTGTCTCTCTCTTGCAAAAATACTAAAAACGGAGTTTTACGTGTATTTTAAATGGTGAAAGTGTAATATGACGTCACATAACATATCAAGAGGGCTATCACCCTCTTTGTCTAATCGGGAATTTCAATCATTCATATCTCGCTTATGTTTAAAGTTATTTAAAAAGTAATTTTACCTTGATATTTGTCAAGTAAACATGCTTCAATTTAAGTGAAAAAAAATTTTCATGCATATTCCCTATTCTTCTTATGTGATAACAACTCTGTTACTACATAAGAAAACTATTATATTGGGTAAGAAGTAAAAAAAAACTAACTTTTGTAGTTAATATTAAGTATTTTTCACTAAACGGAATTGTCCTTTACTAGAGTAAATACCGTGATAGTGCTACCTTAAAACATATATAAAATAAAATAATTTCAGTAAAATATGATTTTAATGGTTCAATTGACCTTATTTAACATTATAAATATTACTTCTGCCGTTCCATTCAAACTTATATATTATATATTGTTTGACTATTGGTGATGCATGTCGGATTATAGAAATTGCCTTTTTATGCAATGTCCATTACTTTTATGGAATGTCCATTGCACATATGAATACTATATGAATTATTGTTTGAATTCGGATAGTAGCTTCTATTCATCCATAGATGGCACCCCTCCCAATAGGCAAATCCTTTATATTGATGAATACTGATCTCTGTGAGTGAATCCTTTGGGTATTATTCGTGGAAGCGTTTTGTTGATGAGCTAAGTTAAGCAGAGAAACAAATCGGATTCCCCAAGAGACCAAAAAAGTATAGTTTGACCAAAGATTACAACCTTTACTTGTCGCTGTTCGACATGTGCATATATTGAAACAAATATATGGATATGCCGGTGTTTACAAAGGTTCAGACTTGTTTGCCGAAATAAATGGTAAACAAAATGTCTCGTGCTAAAATGAATAAAATACTCAAACGAAATTTAAATAATTTATACGAAGGTCAGTAATTATTCCTTATTTAACTGTAGTAAGATGTAGTAAGATGAAAATAAAGTTTATAGTACTCACCGTATTAAAACTCAATTCCGGAAAATCGAAGACCGATATGAGATCTCTACCTCACTTTTATTCGTTGGTTAAAAATAAGTACGAAGTATGTTTCCAACGATGTGAGTAAGATCGTATCCGCCTCGAAAGTGAAAAACGATATTTCTTTACAGGTAAGTACAAATACAAAATTCTGTTTATAAGATGTTTAATATAATTAAAATTGTTTTATTTTAGTTGATACAAAAATTGATACAATTCTCTATTTAAAAGATTTTGACCTTTCTGAATCGCGTTAGCAGATATAATAGAATGAATTTTGATGCTGTTCATCTCGATCACAGCTTCGTGCAGCGACCTCTTACGGATTTCAATAATACATATGCGTTACGCATATTAAAAAAAAGTGGTAAGTTTGAATTTCTTAACACATTCTCCTCTGTTACAGGGTCTTTCTTTTGGAGGAGTTTTCGTCGGCCGTAGGCTGGTCCCGGGGTGTCGAGGATTCGAGCATTCTATCACTGAATAAAACGATGAACGTCTAATATTTTGGCGACTTTGGAGAGCTGGTGTAACAAAATATTGATCCATGGTAAATTGAATGAAAAACTTGTTTAGTTTGTTGAAATATTCATTCATTTGATGTTTCTCTTTTTTGTAGGTGTTGAATTAGGAGATTGTCTGCACATCTAGGCATTTTCTGTAAGTGATAACAATTATTCGAAAAAAATACATTTATGAAAGTTTTAGCAGAAGGAATCTAAAAAAGGTGAAAATTTAAATAAATTATTGTTTCGTTCTGGGTTTGTGATATTTTTTTAAATACCGTACATGGGATCTAAGTATTTTCCCGGATGAATTACGTAAAATAGCTGTATTGGTAGCTTTAAAATTGATAATTGTAAATGGACCGATATATTTTTTATCTAATTTTTTACTCGAGACTCCATGCACTGATATAGTTTTCTTTCGGACCAATACAGAATCCGAAACTAAAAACGGATGTGGTTTTTTTGTTTTGTTATGTCTCGTCCGTCTGTCGAACAACGATTCTCTTAGAAATTTATCGATCGTTCCTTTGGTAGGTGGCTTTTGACTACGTAAAATGTTTGCCATGTCGAACAAATTATCTAGCGGTAAAACTAAATTTCTTCCGAAGAAAATCGTTGCTGGAGTCGATTTTATCGTGTTAGTGTACGAGTTGTTATATGCAAACGTTGCGTACTGGATATATTCATCCCATTTTTTGTGTTGTTGAGACGACGCTGTTAACAGAGTGCTGAGATTGGATATTATTATCTTGTTCATGGCTTCGGCTTTATTCGCTCCCGGGTTGTAGGGGGCTAGGTACCTAGGTTTTATGCACCATCTAAAACAAAAATCTCTGTAATATTTGGACCGAAAATAAGAAGCATTATCGCTTATTAAAAATGTTGGAATTGAAAAAGACAAAAATGATCTTTCCAATGCATCGCACACTGTTTGCGACGTACAACTTTTAAGTGGGAAAGTTTGTAAAAATTTTGAATAACTATCACACGCAACTAATAGAAACCGATTGTTCTTTGTCGAGTTCTGTATTGGTCCCAGAATATCGATGTGGAGACTTTCATAAATATATTTGGGGTTGAACGGGTTGATCGTTGGTTCGTGGGGTCGTGTAGATATTTTGTGACGTTGACATGTGTCGCATGATTTTACATACGTAGCGACATCTTTGTATAGACCTTCCCAATAAAATCTGGAGGCGATGTTTCTGTAAACCTTACAAATTCCTTGATGCGCAGACAATAATGAATTGTGCATATAAAATATAATGGCGTTCCGTAGACTCTTAGGTACGTAGATCCTGCGTTTACGGTGTTTTCCCACATATTTGCATAACATCCCGGAGAAAATTACAAAATCATTAACGCCCTCTTCTTCATTTTTTAATCGAAGTGTGACGCTTTTGCAGAAATCATCCTTTAGTTGAGTTGCTTTTATGTTGGGGACCGCTGTTGGCATTTCATTGAAATACAATAACTTTGTGTCTGGAGTTACGGAATCGTGAAATTCGTCATCTTCGGGTAGAGTGTTTAAATTTAATACGTCTTTTTTTTCTGTTGATAGGTCTTCGTTGTACATGCGGGAAAGTATGTCTGCGATGTTGTTGTTCGATCCACCAATGTGTGAAACTGAGAATGAATAATTGCTCAGTGTAAGTATCCATCGAGCTAGTTTTCCCGTGTTTTTACTATTTTTAAATAACCATTTCAGAGCTTCGTTGTCGGTTTCAACTTCGAAATGTGCGTGTTGAAGGTAATCTGAGAATTTATTCAGACAAAAAATTAATGCGAGACACTCATTTTCATATATGTGGGCCTTCCTTTCAGTGGCAGTCATCGTTCGCGAGGCATATGCGACTGGATGGAGAACTCCTTCGTGGAGCTGTAGCAACACGCCTCCAATGGCAACACTGGAGCTGTCGCAGCGGACGGTGAATGGCTTCGAGAAGTCAGGAAATTTCAACACGGGACATGTGGTGAGTTTTTCTTTTAACGTATTAAACGATTGGATGTGCTTCTTCTCAAATACAAAAGCTGTGTTTTTTTTTCTTAATTCATTTAATGGATGACAGATGTCAGCATATTTGTCGATAAACTTCTGATAATATCCAGTCATACCCAAAAACGAACGTAGTTGTTTTAAATTTGTAGGGGGGGCTAAATCATTTATGGCCTGGATTTTGGCTTGATCGACGAAACATCCATCCTCGGAGATTATATATCCCATGTATCTTAATTTGGACATGAAGAAACGGGATTTTTCGGGCTTTGCTGTAAGTCCGTTTTGTTCCAGGCGTTGTAGAACTTCTTTGAGATGTTCGTAGTGTTCTTCAATTGAATTTGAATACACTAGGAGGTCGTCCATGTATGGAATACAGCTTTTGTACTTGAGATCGCCGAATATGTTGGTGATAATTCTGTTTAGACTCTGAGCGGACGTCGATAAACCCATTGGAGCCATCTTAAATCTGTATTGGGCATTTCCAGTGACGAAAGATGTAATATTTTTGGACGTCTTCTCCAGAGGGACCTGGTGAAAGGCACTGGTGAGGTCTATCGTTGAAAATACCTTCGAACCGTGGAGACAGTTGAGACATTCGTCGATTCTTGGACTTGGAAACGGATCCCATAGAATATTTTTATTTACTCGACGATAGTCGACGACGATGCGATGAGTCCCGTCTTTCTTTTTCACCAGAAAAACTGGGCTTCCCCAGCTGCTGACACATTTCTCAATGACTCCTTGCTCCAGGAGGTCGTCGATGATATCCTGCAGAATTTTTGCTTTTGGAGGTGGTAGTTTGTATGGGTTATTATAAATCGGCGTTCGGTTCTTCATCAGAATCTTCATTTTGAAATTTGATGCACATCCAATTTTATTCGTAAGTACGTTTTTGTGTTGTTGTAGCAACGAATCCAATTTTGAAGCTTGGTCTGGTTTCAATTTTATTTGGTTTTCCAGCATCAGGCTCAATTTATGATCCGATGTACTCTGGAACGATAGTGGAACAATATTGTTGGCCCTGGGTAGCATTAGAAAAGATCGTTGGAAATCGAGGATCGCCTGGGTGTGGTGTAAAAATTCGCTGCCTAACAGAATTTCGCACGGTAAGTTTTTGTAAATGTAGAAATTTTGTTTCCATGTTTGGTTTTGAATTTTTATCACCAGGTCGACGGACTTGTCGATGGTGAAGTTGGTGTTGTTTCCAATTGTAATCTTTTTGTATGTTTTATGTAGGTGCTTCCTGGGGTATTTGATGCTCGCGAGTACGTCGGATCTGATGAAGTTATGTGACGATCCTGAGTCGATCATGGCTTTGAGTCTGGTGTTGGTGATTGTGAGATCAATAAATGGTATTTTATTTGCGTACTTGAATTCTTTATTATTTGACAGGTTCGTCAGTATTTTGCGTCGTGGTGGGTGATGCATGTATTGGGAACCTGTCGCATCTAGTTTTTTGTAATTGGTTTCAGAGTCTCTCGTTCCTGTGCATCATCTAGACGTGAAATGTTTTCATCCGCTCTCCTGGCGATGGTGTATAGTTGGGAGAACGTGGTCGGAATTGGCCAGATGGTGCTCAGGAATGGCAGGTATTTGGCATTCACGGAATCGCAAATGTGTATTACAATATTTTGTTCATCTGGTAGGTTGAGTGCTTTGGCGGTCGTCTCCAGATTTTCGATAAAATGGGTGAGTTTCTCTCCTGGTTTTTGGAAACGGTATATTTTGTTTATCGTTATCCTGGATTTTTGCATCGGTGATAGGAAATTATTAATTAAGTTTTTTTTTAAATGATTCCAGGTTTGATGGGTGGCAGCGGTTTGGGCTAGCCATCTCTGGAGATGACCCGTCGTGTATGAAGTCAAACCTCTTAGCAACTGATGGACTGGTATAAGTTGAAGGTTAGTAATTTTCTCCACTTCGATGAGAAAATCTACCAATAGATCTGGGTTTTCACCATCTGTGACTTTTATGTCTTTGCACATCCTATGTATGTCTGGCTTGAAGATGGAGGTAGTGTGAGCTATCTCCGCCATTTGTTGTCTGGTGTCCAGTAGAATTTGGTTGTGCAAAACCATTAAATTTGTCATTGTGTGGAGTGGCTGCTGGTTTTGTCGTCGGGTGGGAGTATTTGGTGCCTGAGGCTGAAGTGGGTTATTTGGTGTATGTGGGGTGGTGGGAGGTATACTGTTGGGTGTATTGTGGTTGAGTGAGGGGTTGGGTATACTATGGGTATTAATTAATGGTTGGTTATTAATTGTAGGGTTTGAATTTGGTAGGGTGTTTGGGGGGTAACGAGCAGCATATTGATTCGATGGTGATGGTGTCGTTCGGCCATGGATATCTGTCGCAAGTAGCAGTTGGCCGTTCGGTAGAAGCTCGTACATGGTTTCCCATGGATTGTGTACGAGATTGGATTGTCCACCATTGAGTAGGAGTTGTGGTGGTGGGTTTGTTGGAGGTCCATTGTTCGCCATATTGATTTGAGAACTTTTGATATTTGGAGGTAATGTGTTTTTATTGTATTGTTTTATTAACAACCTTCCAAGGTTTTTTGTAATATATGTCGTATTTCTTTCCAGATGAATCGATCTTGTGATGAAAAAATTTTATTTTCTTGGTAACGCTTGTTTTTCGGATGTCGTTCCAAAGTGTTTTTGCGTATTTAATGCGTATTTAATGCGAATTGCGTATTTTAATGCGTGTTTTTACTTTATCTTTTCAGATGATTCGACCGTGTTCATCCATAGAGGTAATGAAACCGAAAAGTAAACCTGAAAATATATTGAAAATATCTGAGAAGAGACACTGAAAATTGTATAATTAGAATGTCGTATTATAGGTACAGTCAGAAATGAGAAATATATTGTAAGGTGGAAATTAATAAACTTTGAGAAAAATTAGCTTGAGTATCTTATTGTGTTTTTATTTTCAGCGTAGAAATTAAAATTTTGTATTGTCAAATCTTTGGCTTATACTTAGATGCTATGCTTTCTAAGATATAATATTCTTTTGTTAAAAATAGTTGCTACCATCTGTTTGACTATTGGTGATGCATGTCGGATTATAGAAATTGCCTTTTTATGCAATGTCCATTACTTTTATGGAATGTCCATTGCACATATGAATACTATATGAATTATTGTTTGAATTCGGATAGTAGCTTCTATTCATCCATAGATGGCACCCCTCCCAATAGGCAAATCCTTTATATTGATGAATACTGATCTCTGTGAGTGAATCCTTTGGGTATTATTCGTGGAAGCGTTTTGTTGATGAGCTAAGTTAAGCAGAGAAACAAATCGGATTCCCCAAGAGACCAAAAAAGTATAGTTTGACCAAAGATTACAACCTTTACTTGTCGCTGTTCGACATGTGCATATATTGAAACAAATACATGGATATGCCGGTGTTTACAAAGGTTCAGACTTGTTTGCCGAAATAAATGGAAAACAAAATGTCTCGTGCTAAAATGAATAAAATACTCAAACGAAATTTAAATAATTTATACGAAGGTCAGTAATTATTCCTTATTTAACTGTAGTAAGATGTAGTAAGATGAAAATAAAGTTTATAGTACTCACCGTATTAAAACTCAATTCCAGAAAATCGAAGACCGATATGAGATCTCTACCTCACTTTTATTCGTTGGTTAAAAATAAGTACGAAGTATGTTTCCAACGATGTGAGTAAGATCGTATCCGCCTCGAAAGTGAAAAACGATATTTCTTTACAGGTAAGTACAAATACAAAATTCTGTTTATAAGATGTTTAATATAATTAAAATTGTTTTATTTTAGTTGATACAAAAATTGATACAGCTCTCTATTTTAAAAGATTTTGACCTTTCTGAATCACGTTAGCAGATATAATAGAACGAATTTTGATGCTGTTCATCTCGATCACAGCTTTCGTGCAGCGACCTCTTACGGATTTCAATAATACATATGCGTTACGCATATTAAAAAAAAGTGGTAAGTTTGAATTTCTTAACACATTCTCCTCTGTTACAGGGTCTTTCTTTTGGAGGAGTTTTCGTCGGCCGTAGGCTGGTCCCGGGGTGTCGAGGATTCGAGCATTCTATCACTGAATAAAACGATGAACGTCTAATATTTTGGCGACTTTGGAGAGCTGGTGTAACAAAATATTGATCCATGGTAAATTGAATGAAAAACTTGTTTAGTTTGTTGAAATATTCATTCATTTGATGTTTCTCTTTTTTGTAGGTGTTGAATTAGGAGATTGTCTGCACATCTAGGCATTTTCTGTAAGTGATAACAATTATTCGAAAAAAATACATTTATGAAAGTTTTAGCAGAAGGAATCTAAAAAAGGTGAAAATTTAAATAAATTATTGTTTCGTTCTGGGTTTGTGATATTTTTTTAAATACCGTACATGGGATCTAAGTATTTTCCCGGATGAATTACGTAAAATAGCTGTATTGGTAGCTTTAAAATTGATAATTGTAAATGGACCGATATATTTTTTATCTAATTTTTTACTCGAGACTCCATGCACTGATATAGTTTTCTTTCGGACCAATACAGAATCCGAAACTAAAAACGGATGTGGTTTTTTTGTTTTGTTATGTCTCGTCCGTCTGTCGAACAACGATTCTCTTAGAAATTTATCGATCGTTCCTTTGGTAGGTGGCTTTTGACTACGTAAAATGTTTGCCATGTCGAACAAATTATCTAGCGGTAAAACTAAATTTCTTCCGAAGAAAATCGTTGCTGGAGTCGATTTTATCGTGTTAGTGTACGAGTTGTTATATGCAAACGTTGCGTACTGGATATATTCATCCCATTTTTTGTGTTGTTGAGACGACGCTGTTAACAGAGTGCTGAGATTGGATATTATTATCTTGTTCATGGCTTCGGCTTTATTCGCTCCCGGGTTGTAGGGGGCTAGGTACCTAGGTTTTATGCACCATCTAAAACAAAAATCTCTGTAATATTTGGACCGAAAATAAGAAGCATTATCGCTTATTAAAAATGTTGGAATTGAAAAAGACAAAAATGATCTTTCCAATGCATCGCACACTGTTTGCGACGTACAACTTTTAAGTGGGAAAGTTTGTAAAAATTTTGAATAACTATCACACGCAACTAATAGAAACCGATTGTTCTTTGTCGAGTTCTGTATTGGTCCCAGAATATCGATGTGGAGACTTTCATAAATATATTTGGGGTTGAACGGGTTGATCGTTGGTTCGTGGGGTCGTGTAGATATTTTGTGACGTTGACATGTGTCGCATGATTTTACATACGTAGCGACATCTTTGTATAGACCTTCCCAATAAAATCTGGAGGCGATGTTTCTGTAAACCTTACAAATTCCTTGATGCGCAGACAATAATGAATTGTGCATATAAAATATAATGGCGTTCCGTAGACTCTTAGGTACGTAGATCCTGCGTTTACGGTGTTTTCCCACATATTTGCATAACATCCCGGAGAAAATTACAAAATCATTGACGCCCTCTTCTTCATTTTTTAATCGAAGTGTGACGCTTTTGCAGAAATCATCCTTTAGTTGAGTTGCTTTTATGTTGGGGACCGCTGTTGGCATTTCATTGAAATACAATAACTTTGTGTCTGGAGTTACGGAATCGTGAAATTCGTCATCTTCGGGTAGAGTGTTTAAATTTAATACGTCTTTTTTTTCTGTTGATAGGTCTTCGTTGTACATGCGGGAAAGTATGTCTGCGATGTTGTTGTTCGATCCACCAATGTGTGAAACTGAGAATGAATAATTGCTCAGTGTAAGTATCCATCGAGCTAGTTTTCCCGTGTTTTTACTATTTTTAAATAACCATTTCAGAGCTTCGTTGTCGGTTTCAACTTCGAAATGTGCGTGTTGAAGGTAATCTGAAAATTTATTCAGACAAAAAATTAATGCGAGACACTCATTTTCATATATGTGGGCCTTCCTTTCAGTGGCAGTCATCGTTCGCGAGGCATATGCGACTGGATGGAGAACTCCTTCGTGGAGCTGTAGCAACACGCCTCCAATGGCAACACTGGAGCTGTCGCAGCGGACGGTGAATGGCTTCGAGAAGTCAGGAAATTTCAACACGGGACATGTGGTGAGTTTTTCTTTTAACGTATTAAACGATTGGATGTGCTTCTTCTCAAATACAAAAGCTGTGTTTTTTTTTCTTAATTCATTTAATGGATGACAGATGTCAGCATATTTGTCGATAAACTTCTGATAATATCCAGTCATACCCAAAAACGAACGTAGTTGTTTTAAATTTGTAGGGGGGGCTAAATCATTTATGGCCTGGATTTTGGCTTGATCGACGAAACATCCATCCTCGGAGATTATATATCCCATGTATCTTAATTTGGACATGAAGAAACGGGATTTTTCGGGCTTTGCTGTAAGTCCGTTTTGTTCCAGGCGTTGTAGAACTTCTTTGAGATGTTCGTAGTGTTCTTCAATTGAATTTGAATACACTAGGAGGTCGTCCATGTATGGAATACAGCTTTTGTACTTGAGATCGCCGAATATGTTGGTGATAATTCTGTTTAGACTCTGAGCGGACGTCGATAAACCCATTGGAGCCATCTTAAATCTGTATTGGGCATTTCCAGTGACGAAAGATGTAATATTTTTGGACGTCTTCTCCAGAGGGACCTGGTGAAAGGCACTGGTGAGGTCTATCGTTGAAAATACCTTCGAACCGTGGAGACAGTTGAGACATTCGTCGATTCTTGGACTTGGAAACGGATCCCATAGAATATTTTTATTTACTCGACGATAGTCGACGACGATGCGATGAGTCCCGTCTTTCTTTTTCACCAGAAAAACTGGGCTTCCCCAGCTGCTGACACATTTCTCAATGACTCCTTGCTCCAGGAGGTCGTCGATGATATCCTGCAGAATTTTTGCTTTTGGAGGTGGTAGTTTGTATGGGTTATTATAAATCGGCGTTCGGTTCTTCATCAGAATCTTCATTTTGAAATTTGATGCACATCCAATTTTATTCGTAAGTACGTTTTTGTGTTGTTGTAGCAACGAATCCAATTTTGAAGCTTGGTCTGGTTTCAATTTTATTTGGTTTTCCAGCATCAGGCTCAATTTATGATCCGATGTACTCTGGAACGATAGTGGAACAATATTGTTGGCCCTGGGTAGCATTAGAAAAGATCGTTGGAAATCGAGGATCGCCTGGGTGTGGTGTAAAAATTCGCTGCCTAACAGAATTTCGCACGGTAAGTTTTTGTAAATGTAGAAATTTTGTTTCCATGTTTGGTTTTGAATTTTTATCACCAGGTCGACGGACTTGTCGATGGTGAAGTTGGTGTTGTTTCCAATTGTAATCTTTTTGTATGTTTTATGTAGGTGCTTCCTGGGGTATTTGATGCTCGCGAGTACGTCGGATCTGATGAAGTTATGTGACGATCCTGAGTCGATCATGGCTTTGAGTCTGGTGTTGGTGATTGTGAGATCAATAAATGGTATTTTATTTGCGTACTTGAATTCTTTATTATTTGACAGGTTCGTCAGTATTTTGCGTCGTGGTGGGTGATGCATGTATTGGGAACCTGTCGCATCTAGTTTTTTGTAATTGGTTTCAGAGTCTCTCGTTCCTGTGCATCATCTAGACGTGAAATGTTTTCATCCGCTCTCCTGGCGATGGTGTATAGTTGGGAGAACGTGGTCGGAATTGGCCAGATGGTGCTCAGGAATGGCAGGTATTTGGCATTCACGGAATCGCAAATGTGTATTACAATATTTTGTTCATCTGGTAGGTTGAGTGCTTTGGCGGTCGTCTCCAGATTTTCGATAAAATGGGTGAGTTTCTCTCCTGGTTTTTGGAAACGGTATATTTTGTTTATCGTTATCCTGGATTTTTGCATCGGTGATAGGAAATTATTAATTAAGTTTTTTTTTAAATGATTCCAGGTTTGATGGGTGGCAGCGGTTTGGGCTAGCCATCTCTGGAGATGACCCGTCGTGTATGAAGTCAAACCTCTTAGCAACTGATGGACTGGTATAAGTTGAAGGTTAGTAATTTTCTCCACTTCGATGAGAAAATCTACCAATAGATCTGGGTTTTCACCATCTGTGACTTTTATGTCTTTGCACATCCTATGTATGTCTGGCTTGAAGATGGAGGTAGTGTGAGCTATCTCCGCCATTTGTTGTCTGGTGTCCAGTAGAATTTGGTTGTGCAAAACCATTAAATTTGTCATTGTGTGGAGTGGCTGCTGGTTTTGTCGTCGGGTGGGAGTATTTGGTGCCTGAGGCTGAAGTGGGTTATTTGGTGTATGTGGGGTGGTGGGAGGTATACTGTTGGGTGTATTGTGGTTGAGTGAGGGGTTGGGTATACTATGGGTATTAATTAATGGTTGGTTATTAATTGTAGGGTTTGAATTTGGTAGGGTGTTTGGGGGGTAACGAGCAGCATATTGATTCGATGGTGATGGTGTCGTTCGGCCATGGATATCTGTCGCAAGTAGCAGTTGGCCGTTCGGTAGAAGCTCGTACATGGTTTCCCATGGATTGTGTACGAGATTGGATTGTCCACCATTGAGTAGGAGTTGTGGTGGTGGGTTTGTTGGAGGTCCATTGTTCGCCATATTGATTTGAGAACTTTTGATATTTGGAGGTAATGTGTTTTTATTGTATTGTTTTATTAACAACCTTCCAAGGTTTTTTGTAATATATGTCGTATTTCTTTCCAGATGAATCGATCTTGTGATGAAAAAATTTTATTTTCTTGGTAACGCTTGTTTTTCGGATGTCGTTCCAAAGTGTTTTTGCGTATTTAATGCGTATTTAATGCGAATTGCGTATTTTAATGCGTGTTTTTACTTTATCTTTTCAGATGATTCGACCGTGTTCATCCATAGAGGTAATGAAACCGAAAAGTAAACCTGAAAATATATTGAAAATATCTGAGAAGAGACACTGAAAATTGTATAATTAGAATGTCGTATTATAGGTACAGTCAGAAATGAGAAATATATTGTAAGGTGGAAATTAATAAACTTTGAGAAAAATTAGCTTGAGTATCTTATTGTGTTTTTATTTTCAGCGTAGAAATTAAAATTTTGTATTGTCAAATCTTTGGCTTATACTTAGATGCTATGCTTTCTAAGATATAATATTCTTTTGTTAAAAATAGTTGCTACCATCTGTTTGACTATTGGTGATGCATGTCGGATTATAGAAATTGCCTTTTTATGCAATGTCCATTACTTTTATGGAATGTCCATTGCACATATGAATACTATATGAATTATTGTTTGAATTCGGATAGTAGCTTCTATTCATCCATAGATGGCACCCCTCCCAATAGGCAAATCCTTTATATTGATGAATACTGATCTCTGTGAGTGAATCCTTTGGGTATTATTCGTGGAAGCGTTTTGTTGATGAGCTAAGTTAAGCAGAGAAACAAATCGGATTCCCCAAGAGACCAAAAAAGTATAGTTTGACCAAAGATTACAACCTTTACTTGTCGCTGTTCGACATGTGCATATATTGAAACAAATATATGGATATGCCGGTGTTTACAAAGGTTCAGACTTGTTTGCCGAAATAAATGGTAAACAAAATGTCTCGTGCTAAAATGAATAAAATACTCAAACGAAATTTAAATAATTTATACGAAGGTCAGTAATTATTCCTTATTTAACTGTAGTAAGATGTAGTAAGATGAAAATAAAGTTTATAGTACTCACCGTATTAAAACTCAATTCCGGAAAATCGAAGACCGATATGAGATCTCTACCTCACTTTTATTCGTTGGTTAAAAATAAGTACGAAGTATGTTTCCAACGATGTGAGTAAGATCGTATCCGCCTCGAAAGTGAAAAACGATATTTCTTTACAGGTAAGTACAAATACAAAATTCTGTTTATAAGATGTTTAATATAATTAAAATTGTTTTATTTTAGTTGATACAAAAATTGATACAATTCTCTATTTAAAAGATTTTGACCTTTCTGAATCGCGTTAGCAGATATAATAGAATGAATTTTGATGCTGTTCATCTCGATCACAGCTTCGTGCAGCGACCTCTTACGGATTTCAATAATACATATGCGTTACGCATATTAAAAAAAAGTGGTAAGTTTGAATTTCTTAACAATATTTATTATATGTAATGTAGATAAATGATAATAATTATTTATTTATATTAAATAATAATAATAATTTGTATAAATAATAAAAAAATATATATAAATATACGTCATTAGTTCGTTTGTAAATTAATAAAAAATACAACAAAAATTATTGTTATTAAACTTGTAAATGAGATGTTTTGTGCAAAACATTATTTGATAAGAATAATTATTTATTAAAAAAAAAAGAGACACTTTCTTATAGTTAATTTATTGATTTAAAGTATTTTGCGAAAGAAGTTTATACCAGATATGTTTTCTATCCTACGTGAAACATAACGTGATGAGATTTAGTCGATGAGAGATATTTTGATATACGAAACGAAAGTGAATTCACAACACAATTTTGAAAGTAGACTTGATGTCTCAAATCATCATATATATCATTTTTTCGAACACGTACTGTATATAGTATCAACCACACAAGTGGTGTTCTTTTTTAAAAACTTTACAATCGATTTATGTCGAATCTATTTGTTTTTCGAAAAAATGTCTCGCAAAAAGTTGTTGTGCATCAAAATCTCTAATGCTAAGCATTTTTTCGAAAACATAATGGATTCAGCACAAATCGACTGTTAAGTTTTTTTAAAAAGGACACCACTTGTGTGATTGAGTGTACAAAAGTATTTAAAAAACTATTAAACCAGGGAAATAGAAATTTTGTATCGTAATTTTAGCGCAAAGTTTGTATCACGATATATTCTGAAGGAATACACTTATTCCCAGTTTAACTATAGTGACCGTTCCGTAATAACAATTTAGTATTTGTTGAATTTTTCTAATTGATTCTCGTTTCATTGGTAACTATCGATTACGAGAATGAGGAAATATGCAACAGATGAACATACTAAAATCTAAGTAACCGAATACTGTATATGACAGTATGGAACATGGTCAAATTTTGTATGGAACAGTGTGGAACTTTTGCAATGCCTAGAATATTACTGTGGATTTTGTAACAAGTTTTCCGTTTAGCTACAATGTTGTAGAGTGAAAGAATAAAATTGTTTACTAAACTGGAATTATAATTATGTTTTCTTCGGGTATGACAAATACATTTCCGTAAGCTATAGGAAAACGAGTTGTATAATTCAGGAAAAACTAAATGGAACAAAAAATCATTTTTTACACAATAACTGATGTGTGATATTAGAATTTTTTTGTATGTATGTATGTATGTATGAATATGTTGTACAATGATGAATAAAGAATACCATCATGTGGGATTGTGAAAGAAAAAAAGGCTTTTGGGTACTGGAAAATACAACAATACATTTCAGTGATGGTATTATTCTTATTATTTAGACATAATAATAATACCACATTGTTGGATATTGAACTAAATTTTTTACCTCCATGTACACACAACAATGTTTTATAAATAGCATTTGGTTATAAACCCTATACAGAAGAATCAGATGCATACTAAAGCATCTATGTACACAAATTGAGAAAACAGATAAGAATTAAATTTTCAAAATTAAATTATTTCCCGTATTTAAATAAATGTCAAAATCAGCTAATATAACATTATCACGCGTTTGGTCCATATAAGATCACGTAGTCAACGTTGATTGGCTGAGCATAATTGACGAAGCTAATTGCGATCACATATATAGCATTTAAAACCATGGCGAGACACGCATCAAATTAGTAACGAGGAACATATTTTCATGGATTTTAATTACGATTGGCTAATTCATACTGATGAAGATTACGTTGCAGTCGAAATACGTATTTATGAAATACAAATAATTGATCTAGGGATTGAGGAAAATTTAATTTAAAAAATCCTACAGTTCTCTTTGGCAATCTTTAGAGAGTCTAGTTTTTTGCCTAGCTCCTGATTACAATACAATAATTAGTTACCATCCTGATGAACTAAATATGGACTTTGAAAATATGATATGATATTTGCTGGTATTTGCTGGTGATAAATATTGGAAATAGTGGAAGCGGTGAGAAATGAAATTGAGGATCTCAATCTCAAAATAAAAAGAAATACATAACAAGCTTTTATTGAGTTAAAAATATAAAATCGCCGAGTCAACATTATGTGACTTTTATGTAGACTATATATAAAAGATTTGAGCGCTGAAGTTTTAATAAATCGATAATTTCAATATCATCAACGATTTAAACCTGAACGCCACAAGCTTTTATTTGTAGTCACACATTGATGACTCAGTAAAATAAAAGCTTGGTTTAAGAAAACTTTATGTCTATTATTAGTGAAAAAGGATGAATTTCTAACAAATTCGGACTATTCGAAATAGTTTTGCATGAAATAATATATTTTTGTTGTTATTTCACATTTCAAAATATGTTATATTACAGAGGTCTACACATACAGAGGTTGTGTGCCATGTTCAATCCAATTTTTTTCAATTTCCCCACAAATGATAATAATGTGCATCTTACGTTCGTTTTATATGTCAGTTGTGTGGTGGTACATATCGATTAGTTTTTTTTTTCGCCCACTATTTGCTGTGGTACAATCATCTGATATAAAAAGATTTCAATTCTAAATTACTTCTAGTTTATGGTGTATTTTATATACTTCGAGATAATAATATCCGTAAATAGCTATGCTATCTTTTGAAAGTAAATTCGATTCTGAAACCACATAAAATGGATTTGTGGGTAAAATTTTAGAATATAAACAATTTAATGCGACAAAGAATTTTTGAATAAAACTTAAAAATACGTTTTTGTTAGTGCCGCATTCAAAATTAAATTTAACAAATATTCGTGATGAAGCGGAACCAAGGAACCAAAAAACTAAACCAGAAAGAGTTCCACATTTATACAATTTATATATTTTTAATTTTATTAATGCGATATTAATACAAACGTGTGGGTGGTTACTTTCTTGGAGGTGAAAACTAAACGTGGAGGACTTTCAAATTTTCTTTGTGATATCTTCTTGGCGGTACCATATTCCCGTATTTTTATCACTATTGCCATGCATTAGGAAATTGTGAATCGTAACATTAGAAGTAGATGAAAATCAACTTTCTAGATTTGTTTATAAACTTAGTAAAACCGAGTGTTGAAAATCGGGTAAAAGATTATGCAGTTACACAGATCATATAGTGATTACAGATCTGAGCAATTTTTTTTCGAGTTAACTCAACATTATCATATTAATATCTTACAAGTTGCCTAATTTAAAAAAAAATTTCAAACTATTTTTTTTGCTTATAAAAACTCTTAGGAAATCTGTTTTTCCGGTAAAACCTAGGTAGACCACCTTTTTGTGTCCAAAGAAATTCCAGTCTAAAAATTTTATCGAACTCCGTTTTTGAAAACGCGATTATAAAGTGACTTTAGATCTAGAAGCATGCAATTTTGCACAAGAGTTTCTTATATGACGTAGGTGAGCACTATGAATGGTTCATAGTGAGCTTTTGAAAATTTATCCCCTAAAGTGGTTAAACAGGGGATGTAAGTTCGCCATTTTTGAAGCTAGTAACGTGGAAGTTGGTGTTTAGGCAAATCCGTAAAAAAATAATAACGGATTCCTTTTTTATATAGATTTAATGATCCATTTCACAATTAAAATCCATGACCAATGATATAAAATATAATCTAGAGGCATGTTATATGAAGTAAGATCATCTCTAAAAGAAATTCTTGCACATATTATATGTTTAGTACCCAACAAAAGAATATTTAAATAATATTTAATACTGAAAAAATAACAGATACGTATGTACAATTGCCTATAAATTACGATAAGTGGAATAGAGATTATTATCATAAAATAAATGTATATATATATACAAAGTATTTCAAAAGTTTCATGTGTACATTTTCTTATAAAAACAAGGTGCTATAATAAAAATAAAATAAAATTTAAATATTTATACAAGAATAAAAATAAAAAAACAGAATTGAAATAATAAAACTGAATTTAGAAACAAGTTAAAATTCTTTTACCATTTACGGGAACATTAAATAAAATGTGTTATATACAATTTTTCACTAAAAATACAAGAGAATTTGTTTCTTTCACAAAAACATAAATTATTTTACTCCTTTTTGTTAGTGTGGCAATTGTTTACAACACTTACTATAGCTCCGGCAAATAAATAGTAGGTACATAGTACTTTAGTGATTATGTCTTGCAGGCACGTCTTATTTTAATGTAAAAATTCAATCAAATATTTTAATTCAGGCAATTTAAACATCTTTGTGCAAAAATTTCTGACAAATTAGCTTTATATACCCATTACGTTGTCAAATAACTCGGAATAGTTAACTGTTTTTGCTAAGTATAGACGCACTTAAGAATGATTTCCGAATGATGATTAATTTGCGTTTCTCCATGATTCATTGCCATTGTATACAGTTTAAAAAGTTTATACTTTTTTAACTGAGCAGAATATTGACTCCTGAACTAGACATGACTCCTGAATTCAAATAAATGGTTTCACCGCGTGAAAGTCCGGTATCTGAATTTTTTCTTCTACTGTTATGATGGGACAGGTAGCGAAAAACGTAGTTTTTCAATTCAAAAGACTTTGGTTAAATATTCTGTGGCCTCAAAACCAGTTTTTGCCTTGAGTTTGATAACAGATTCGGTGTACTAATAATTTATTTTAAACATGGCAAAATTTCGAACAAATTTCATAATTTTAATTTTTTCCTAAGCTCCGCTGAACATCTTTAAGGTAGTCCGGGTAAATTTACGGTTACATGATAATAGATTTTATGGTAATCAATACTTAGAACAGTTCTATTGAAAATAGGTGAAAAACAGGCTTCTTACGGAATTGAAATTGAAATAATTATAAAACTCCCACATAAACTTTCATCGTAGACAATAATGAAGTTTAAAGATGAACTTAACAATATTACTCAAGAAATTGGAACGTTGACGTTTAAAATTTATATTGACGTTTAAAGTATTTTTGTTTACTGGTTTTGCTCGGGATTTATATAAGTATTTTTGTGGGTACTTTGCGCATGCTCAATAACTCTAAAAAAATAAAAATGCTTATTCTATAAAGTTTTATTTATTTGCTAATTTGAATATACTGAAAAGACGACTGGAGTCCGTACTACCTTAAAACTTAAATTACTACTTTTTTTGTTGAAAACAATAAATGATATCTAAATAATTAAAATTTCAAGACCATCCGATGGTGCGTTAATACCTAAATAACTAAAATTGCTAACCAAAAGAAAAGCTTTTTTACATAAAGTACCGATAAAAATCGCAAAATTATTTCTTGGCTTGGAGAAAAATTGCGATATTAAAATTTTTTCCTTTTAAAATACCGAAATTGAAAACAAATGTGCAAAATTTTGGATTTGGATTGTCAACCTTTGGCCATGTAAATAAATACAGCTGCTGAGCTATAAGTTGTTAAACGAATCAAGATCATTTTAAACATGAATCTGGAAGTAGTAACTGTATCATACCATTTCCAAACTAAGAGATTCTAATGTAATTAATCTAGGCTAGTAATACCGAACCCTTATCACACAGAAACCTTAATTCACACTTCATTAATAAATTTTTTTATAATTTTACATAAAAAAAATGTTAATTAAACTTTTAAAAAAACATAAGTAATTATTTGTACAATGTTTTTTGTATAAAATACTTAAAATTTAGTTTTAAAAAAACCGTTGTACACATGAAACAAAAAAAACAACAAGAAATTAATTAAAAATCTTACATAAATGGTTAAACTAATTTAAGTATACAATTTATTATATTAAGATATTTTAATTTCCTTATTTGAAACACAACCGGATCATATGTTTTTTTTTTGTATAATCATTGTAAATTAATGGAAAACTTTTATTTTAAGTCTACTCTGCCATCTATGAATATTAAATAGAGTTTGTATGTTGGTGTTATTTTCCCGTAGTGAAAATGTATTCTAAGTTTTCATATTTGTTTTAGTTCGATTGTAATACGTAAAGATGATGTTTTCCATGTTGCATGTGTTTAGGTTGAGATTAGAGATATTCAAACTAAGAAAATTTGAATAATACATACTGGGGGGGGGGGGGGGGGGGGTTGCGGTTTGAGAGTACATTTATGGGCAAGAGTGTAACTATGGGTTTAATTTTTACAGAAAGCAATAAGCGTCTCAACCAGTAAAAGTGTGTTTTTTAGTTCTCTTGAAAATATAATTGGCGCTGACTGCGTGTAAGCTCCCAAAATGAATACACCCTTAATATAGCATCGGAATTTCCATAGAATGAAATCAAATATAACATATAAAAAGTAGCACTCTTGGAGAGTGTTTTTCTCGAAAGTCGAAAAGTTTTCCGCATCGGTACTTCATACAATTCGAAATAAATAAAATTTCAATAAAAAAAGGTATTGATTAAACGTTTTAGAGCATTAAATTTCCGACAAAAATCTCTCAAAACATGTTTCGAATAGCCCAATTAAATACAACTTTTGATCGCATCTTTTTTCATAAACTGAATCTACCGAGTATTTAAACAACTAACACGGTTAGTTGTTATTTTCACCTCTTTTTTTTCGAATTGTATGTTTATTTTGAACTATATTAACATAAACTAAATCTTAAATAGATACCAAAACGCATGTGTTCCTTTTGTGTATACAATTTTGTAAACAAACAAACAAACAAATGATCGCGTCATTTAAACTTTGTATAGACTGACAGGAGTACGCGGACACACCCGTCTTTTGTATTTATAATTTTTGACAGTCTAAATGACGACAACAACAAAAAAAACCACGCGTACTACAATGACATGACTTGTTATTTTTTTTCCTCCTCCTTACATTAATTAATTTAAATAGCCGTCGTCTGGCTCATAAATCATATTTCGGGTTTACAAACTTTCAACATTACATCCATCTATTGTGTGTAATTAGAATCGGACGATGAATATAATGTATCGTCGAATCGAAAATCTTTGGATAATCTCAACTATTACAATACTTAGAAGCGAACAAAAGTGTATAATTTTTTTAAGAGTGTTTTTTAGCGAATTTCCTCCAAAGGAAATGCAGCTATTGTTTTTGCACCAATGTTGGAATTTCGTAAAAATTTCTTCAAATGTCCATCGATCCTACCTATTAGATGTTAAAAATCACTATCGCTAAAATTTGTATATATATATATATATATATATATATATATATATATATATATATATATATATATATGTATACATATATACATATATACGTACTTTTATAAAATGCCTGTGGACTCTCTAGCGGTCACAGTTTTATTCCGATTAGAATGAAATTTGGTATTTGAGTCGCTTTTGGTATTCTAACGGTCAAGTTCGTTAATGGGTAAAATCGGACGAGGGGAAAGGGGATTTAGAGGGAGGGGAAAACACAAAATTTTACTATCTCCCTTAATATTTGAAAAATCGACAAATGTATCAGGAGTTAAGTTGTAGGTACTAAGTTTTACTGCAATTTTGTTTCTTATCATTTTTCTGTTACACTAATATTTACAGAAATATTTACAATTAAAGATTGAAAGTTAAAATTCTAAATATCTCTGTTCACATTAGAGTTTGAGAAAAATGATCAAGTAATGAATTGTAGCAAATTTGATTTTCTTCAACTTTACTCCTTATACATTTTTCGATTTTTCTAATATTAAGAGAGATATTTAATATGTTATGTTTGTTTGACACAAATACATGAAATATATTTTATTGTAAAAAATTTTGATTGTCGTTTCCATAGTAACTATGAGCTATAATCGTTATTTTGGCTATTAATAAATTTAATTTTTACCAAACCTAAAGTCATATCAGATATTATATTTCATTTTGATCACACTAAAATTATGACCGCTAGAGAGTGATTTATGTTTTCTAAGGAAATTCTCTAAGTTGACGCAGCTCCTGCGTAACGAGTTTTTTTTCATGATATTTTAGCAACTAGTGTTTCGGTATACTCAATTTAGATTTAGATTTCATTCAAACCAGTCCGAGTGATCCAGTTAGTTAAAGCACTCTACTAACTGGGAGGTTGCTGATTCGATTCCCAACGGTGGCAATTTGTCAATTAAATTAATTAAAAAAAAAAAATACTAGGCCAGTTAATTGACACTAAACTGTCGGCGTATAGACAAGAACGAAAGGAATCGGCTATGCTTGTGAAGGTTTTCTGCAGATTCCTTAAACAAACTCACACAGATGAATTTCGGCATAGTTTCTATCAAAGTAGACCGCAGTCGCACAACCTGCCAATTCCTAGTCTATATACATATTCCATGTCCTTTAAGAGTCGATAAAAAAAGCCTAGAAAGATCTACTTGCCAGGCTTCGAACTCCCCTACATATTCCACTGCATCAATTTAGCGAATTAATAAATACATCACTTCTTTTTTGGAAATCGAACGTAACCAACTTTTATCTTATTTATATTAATGGCGACCTGTGCTCGCCAGTGACACAGATACATATTTAAATAAATATGTTTTCCATGTATTTGTACACTCTCTAGAGGACACAATTTTAGACCGATCGTATCTGATACGCTTTTAGTATTTCAAAGTCCATGTTCGTTAAGGAATAGTAACAACAAAGGAGAAAGGGGAGCTAAGAGAAAGAAGAAAACACAAAATAAGTAACAAACTCTTCATATTAGCAAAATCGAAAAATGTATTTGTAGTAAAGTTGTAGAAAGTCAATGTATTAATTTTTAATCTTAAATCGTAAATATTAGAGAAACAGACATAATGATGAGAAAAAATTAGTTAAACTAAAGGGTGGCGCATAAGTAACGTTAAGATTTATTTAATGAATGCGTATTTGTGCATCATTTGGTTTTAACTCGTGAACCAATTGAATCTTAAATGGGAAAAGGTGTAACGTATGTAAAATTCATTGCAAAGACTGCCTAGACATCACCAACTGCTGAGAACGTCACCTGGTGGAAGTTTCGGGGTTTTCCTCAACACTTGCTTACACCCGAGCAATATTCCCACCATTTCGAACTGCACGAGAGGTCTTTCAGCACGCGGAAGATCACAAACAGCCCCATGTTGGCGAAAACGCTGAACCTATCGGTAAATTGTCGGAACATGAAAGAAATTTCAATATGGTCTTTGTGTCTGAATAATCGAATGCTGACTTTCAAAATAAAATTGAACAATTTTGGTTCTTTGTTCTATGCTGAGTCTTTTCATCATAAATTTCCCAAGTTTTTCAAAGTTAATTCTGAAAAAAAAAAGAGAAAAAAACGTTTAAAAAAATTTATTCACTAATGAAATCGTAACGTTACTTATGCAACATCCTGTATAACTTTATTTCTTGAATATTATACTTGAGATATATACCATTTATATAAGAGGTATATAAGACAGATCTACTATCTCATTTTCGACATCTACTACAGGGTATGTTCGATGAACATTTGAAGAATTTTTTCCAAAATCTCTTCGGCGGTACAAAACCAATGACAAATTCGATAATGTTTTACATATTCAGATTCGGAATGTGTTTTACCATAATAATATAATGACGTAACAAACATTATGCACACGACAAACTATACAAAAACTTTAAAACTCGTATCTCAAGTTTATTTTTTTTTAAATATATATATAAAAATTATAGAGCCAATAATAATTATAATAAAAATAATATCGATGTGCCTATTATTAAATGTAGGTACTACTTATATCAGTGAACTTTAAATATGTTGTATACTCTTGTTCAAGAAAATTTGAACCCGTTTCTAAATATGATAAAAGTATGATCTATCTAAAAAAAGTTCTTTTCAGATAGATTTTTGAGAAACAACTTCACGTAAATTGTCAAACAATAATCAATCAGATCAGAAAGCAAAATATGCTGCATAAATAATTTTGTACTTGACAAAATTATTAGTCAAATAATTTTGACAAAAAAAATTTTAATGTCTCAATTTAAAAAATAAATTATGCCGCACCACTGCCGAACTTTATCCGATTTCAATAAAGTTAGTGTGGGCTTACATTTTTTCATCAATATTTAATTAAAAATTCAATGACATGTTTGCCAATATAGTATATACACTAGTTCTTTCATAATATGTCTTACGAAGCCTTAATGGAAGTTAACATTAATATTGTATTGTGACGCCTAAGTACACATATTGTGTGTACTTAGAACTGGGAGGTTATGGGTTCGAATCCCGTCATCGGCAGTTTGTCAATAATGTAAAAAAAAGGGGCGGTTAACTGACTAAACTGTCGGCGTATGGACAAGAAGTAACCGACCACCCATGAGAAGGTTTTCTGCAGTTTCCTTCACGAACTCCAGATGAGTATCGACATAGTTCCTAGCAAAGTCGGCTGCAACCGCACATTCTACCAATTCCTAGTCTACACACAAAATTCCTTGTCCTCCACTTACATCCTCACATCCATAGGCATCACAATGGACCGTATGGTCAAAGTATGTTCCGTCAAGGACAGCTTCTACAATCTAAGTACACATAAATAATAATGTATATTTAAATCATACTTTTTCAAATTGATTTCGAATTTGCAGTCAAAATCCCGTCTCGATCCTGCATACACCTACAGAAAAGAGTTGGAGATTACTTACACAAAATACTTTCAAATCAATTCAAATGATATGCACTCAAGTGTACATAATATACATTTGTTTTAACTAATAAATATAATATTCATTCAATATCTCCATTCATCCAATTTTTATGTTTTTATTTTCACACAGTTAGGCAACCTACACATCATTTTAAGTATGTTGTTATCGAGTACTAGCAGCAATTGAATTAAAGAAATAATATGGGTGTGCTGTTTGTTTACTTATTAGGTAAGTGGACGAACGCACGATATTAAATACCTTCTATGCACTTTTATTTATTTATTTATTTATTAAAAACACCTACGATTTGTATCTCTCTATATACAGACCACAATAACGGAGTATGTAATATATTGATTACTAGCAACCCGCCTCGGTTACTAGTCCAAGTGGCCGAGCGGTCTAAGGCGTTATGTCTGCGTAGTATGCCTACTTGAAAACTGGGAGGTTATGGGTCAAATCCCGACATCGGCAATTTGTCAATTATTAAGAAAAGAAAAAGGGGCGGTTAATTGACTAAACTATCGGCGTATGGACAAGAAAGAAGTAACCGGCTATGCTTGAGAAGGGTTCCTGCAATTTCCTTCACGAACTTCATGAATATCGGCATAGTTCTTATCATAGTCGGCTGTAGCCGCATATCCTACCAATTCCTAGTCTATACAGAAACATTCTTTCCACTCCTCTCACATCCTTAGGCATCACAATGGACCTTATGGTGGAAGTTTAGCCCTTCCAGAGCAGCCTTTACAATCTATCTATCTATCTAACCCACCCCGGTTTTGCCTCGGCTTCGAAGATAGACATATAGCGTTGCTACAGTTTGATAGATCTTTTCAAGAGGAATAATTCCATAATACATTGTTTTCATATAACTATTGGTTTACGCAATGCACGCCAGGAAAACTCCCACTCGACATGATTTTTTCCGACTTCTTCAACTATTATCGTCATATTTCAGCCAATTTACACAAAACCTCAATGAATTTAGGTGTATACCTAAACCCTCTTCATGAATCACTCCGTCCATTGGTGAAAACCGTATGAAAATACATTCGGTAGTTTTTTGAGTTTACCTCGTGCAGACAGACAGACGCGGTAGGGGCGGGCGCTTTATTTTATAATATGTAAGGATATATTAGCCTCAATTTGGGAAAATATACCACCGCTTTCAAGACAGAAGTCTACGCCATACTGACTTGCGTCCGGTAGAACTTACATAGGAGTTACGTAAACCAGAACGTATACATTCTCTCTGTCAGTTAAGCTGCTCTACAAACTGAAATCAAATCTTGTCTGTCACTGAAATCAACTTAAGCATAGTCAGGAAGTGCCTAGAGTAACCACTAGAGCTGGCAAAACGGAACAACGTTAAATTGGTCAGGATATCAGGTCACAGTGGTTTCGAAGGCAACGTAAAAGATACATTAGCGAAGAAGGGAATCCGATTACCTTGCATACGCCCAGAACCTACTTTAGGAATTCCAAAAAACAGCATTCAAACAAGTGATTGACCAATGGATAGACCTTAAATACTGTGATCACTGAAAAATATATACTGCAATAAAAACTTAGGAAAATACTGTTTCGGAATCGGCATCCGAAAGAGGCTGTCCCTCGATGCACTGAACACGATACAACCTCAAAAGGTTACCGGATTCATCACTGGACATTATCACCTACGATGCACCTACACATATTAGGACTCCACAATGAATCCATTATGTGCAGAGTGTACGACGAGGAGGAACAAACATCCAGCCATATTATCCTTAACTGCGAATCTTTCGATTACAACAGATACAATATATTCGGTGCATCTCACCCCAAATATATGAACCAATCTTGTGTATTACTTAAACTTTAAGAATTTTATTGTAATTAAAATGGGTATAATAAAAAAATGGTGTAAACACACACAAAACCTCTATGTACTAACATTAGAAGCTTACTCTACGGGAAAAGGTGAGCGATAAATCGTTCACCATGGAGTGGTAGCCTAATCTTATTATTTTATACTCGTAAAGGTTAAAAATTAAAAAAAAAATGTTAAGATTAAAAGGTTAAAAGATGTAAACTTGCCACACAGCTTCTGTATAAATCTGACTATAGTTTGTATGTGGAGGTAGTGTGGCGTTTATACCAGATTTTTAATATTAACTTATTAATTCAGTTTTTAAAACTACTGACTTGGTAAAGTAATTGCGGGAGATACGCGGGTGTTGTCTCAGATTTCTTTTAACTGAGACATTAAATGCAGTTATGATTTATTAGATTTTATTAGTTTTTGTAGGAGTATGTGGTTTATTTATGAACAAGGGTCTAGCCGTAGTTTCGTAACGTTAACGTTTGAATTGAATATATAGGGTGGCGCATAAGTAACGTTATGGTTTAATAGGGAATATGCATGAAAATTTTTTTTCACTTGAATTGAAGCATGTTTACTTGACAAATATCAAGGTAAAATTACTTTTTAAATAACTTTAAAAATATATTACACTTTCACCATTTAAAATACATGTAAAACTCCGTTTTTAGTATTTTTGCAAGAAAGAGATAGATAATAATTTTTAAAAGCTTATAGCTTCCTTGATATTTGTCGGATTTCAATTTCGTTTTTAAATATTATTACAGTATTAACAGTATTTTCATATTCTGAAAACAAATGTGAAAAAAAATTTTCATGCATATTCCCTATTAGTGAATAAATTTTTTGTTTACGTTTTCTTTTTTCTTTTTTTTCAGAATTAACTTTGAAAAACTTATAATGGAAAGACTCAGCACAGAACAAAGAACCAAAGTTCATATTTCTTTTATGTTCGAAATGCACCTAGCGCTCCAACAATTTACCGATTGGTTCAGCGTTTTCGGCAACATGAGACTGTCTGTGATCTTCCGCGTGCTGGACGACTTCGTGCCGTTCGAAATGATGTGAACATTGCTCGGGTGCAAGCAAGTGTTGAGGAAAACCCCGAAACTTCCACCAGGTGACGTTCTCAGCAGTTGGTGATGTCTAGGCGGTCTTTGCAAAGATTTTTACATACGTTACACCTTTTCCCATATAAGATTCAATTGGTTCACGAGTTAAAACCAAATGATGCACAAATACGCATTCAATATAGTCAATCATAACTTTACTTATGCGGCCACCCTATATAAGTTCAAATTGCATTCTCTTTTTTAACTTATTGCAATAAATAGAGAAATCTAAATAGTAAATATTTATTTCAAATATAAATCTTAACAATCATATTATTAGATTATAGATTTGTATTTAGTATTGAGATACGAAAAGTTCACAAAAACCATTCATTTGGCAATAATACTATGCGGGTGGGATTCCCTATACAAAATAAAATGTATGTTAATGTAGAAATGTAATGCGCACACCAAGTAAATGTAGCTTAATTTGTTAGAACTACGTTCGAATAAATGCAGGTGTATTTTAATTAAATGAAAAATTATTAACTTTTTGAAATTCAAAAAAAATTAATTAATTACTGACTATAAGTCGTTTTTGAAGTGCCATTTCGTCTCGTCATTATGTAGGGTTATTCTAGCTTCGCCAAAAATTTGTTCCTGATCCCATCGAGAAATTGTGGTTTCTTACAAGGGGCATAGGGGTGAATATTAGGGAATAGCTATTACTAGAAATAAAAAATATAGCCCAAAAAAGTCAATAGTACGAATGTTTCGAATCAATTGTTTATTGAAGGTGGAAGGCTTATTAATTTTTAAAATCAAGTCCCTGTGGCGCAGAGGATAGCGCGTTGGACTTCTAATCCAAAGGTCGTGGGTTCGATCCCCGCCAGGGATGATAATTGTATTGTAAATAAAATTTTGATACAATTTATTTTTAACATTTTATTAAATTGACAATTCATATCATATATCTTATTGATTTTACAAATGAGGATTTGTGGTTCTTACAACTGGCATAGGGATGAAAATTAGGCGATACAAAATATAGCCCAAAAAAGTGGTTTTCAAAAAAATTTCATTCCTATCGTATAATATTTCGCTGAAATAGCAAAAAAATACTGATTTTTGTACTTGGAGATGCTCTCAAAATCCAGAAAAATTAAATGTTCTCTATAACACAGCCCATTTTTATCTGATTTTAATAAACTAAGAAGGAAATTAGACTTTTATTGACACATTTTTAACAAATTTTGTTTTAAATTGAATATACTACACTCCCGTTCACAAAAATTGAACCAGTAGGTCACTATCAAAAGGTATACACTATGTTTAATTTACATCTTCGTATCATAGATCCCACGAGTATGAGAGAGTACATATGTACATATACATTAAGCAATGTGGATGAGAAGGAGGTCATATAGTTTCGATAAACAAGCATATTTTTCATAATTGTTCGAGTGGACACCAACCACTCAAACCTATAAGAGATCCTTCTCATACACATTGCTTAATGTATACATACGTACTCTCTCATACTCGTTATGAATATTATTCACTATTTTGAAAAATATGCTTGTATATCAAACCTATAAGACCTCCTTCTCATACACATTGCTTAATGTATATGTACATATGTACTCTCTCATACTGGTGGGATCTATGATACGAAGATGTAAACTAAACAGACGGTATATTACTAAATATATGTATAATATACAGTATAACATACTGTATAACATACAGTACCACTTAGAATGTTTCAAATAGTTCATTTTTTATGAATGAGAGTTTACATATCTCTTTTTGATTTCATAAAGGGGTCATCATTAAATTAGGGTTCTCAGAATTTAATTAAGAGTGACCGTTAGCAGCGTTTAACCAATAAAAAATATGACCCAAAGCTTGTGAGTTTCAAAAAAAATATCATTCGAATCGTTTATAATTTCGCTAAAAGATTGTAAAGGTATTTTTTGTACTTGCGGTGATATAATCAAGTCCATAAATCTCTGTTGCTCTAGCTTAGTGTCAAGATGGTATCCAAATATTTCGAAATTAAATATTATTCGATGTATGATATTTCTCACGTATTAACACCATCAGTTAGTTGTTCAAATTGACGTGATTAAATCTGGTATTTAATAAAATATCGTGACTCATTAGAGTTACAGATTTATCAAAATACAATGTAAGTAATAAATAAATATGTTCAAGGCATACCAGTAGTTTAGAAAAATATTCATTTGACTAGGTACAAATTATTTAAATTGCCAATAGCTTGAAACAATCACCTTAATTTTAACAAGTTGAATGAATTTTCTAAAGCGTATTTTTTATTCGGCATACTAACCAAAAAATAATTGAAATTATATTTCAAATTTTGCCCCAATTCCTAGAACATTTGTTTGTATTTTATAAATACGTATTTCGACTACAATGTAGTCATCATCAGTGTGAATTAGCTAATCGTAACTATCTCTGAGATATGGATTCAGAGATATGTTGCTTGTTGCTAATTTGGTGCCTGAGTAACACAGGATTGGATTTTTGATGATAACTACTTAATTATTTCGGGAGTTTTTGTAATTTTCATTTGTTATGTTCTATCTGACATGATTTTGGATTTAATCTGATTAATAGTTCGCTGGTTGATATTAATTTGGTAGAAATTACTCCTACAGTGTTTAGCGAATTTTACTCGAATTTTATTTACACCTCCCTGACATGCATAAACATTTTGCGTGGCTGGTAACAAAAAAAAAAAATGTCACATGAACATAACATAAGCATTTTGTTTTGAGAAACTCGCACACATTTATAATATTTTATTTACATACCGCATGCATACTCGTACATAGCCGCGAACAAATGAACGATATTTAATTTTGCTGATTTAGCGCTTATAAATTTATTGTTGAACTGTTAAAAATAAATTCTATACTTATAGTGCAGTAAAATGAGTCCAAAAAGGACCTTAACCTCGGAATTCCGAGTAACAGCTCGGTTCGTTGTGAAACCTTCTGTAAATTGTTATATATATATATTATTATAAAATTATTTTATTAAAATTTTGTTTCAGTTGTGAAATGTCAACTTTGATACCTTGAAAACCGTTAATCGTATCATGTTTTAGCCAACGCCATCGTTTTTGCTAGGCCAAAATAGCTTTAAACGAAGTTTTTATCAAAATCGGGGACATAAAATTTCCCTCCAATTTTAGCAATTTTTTTAAGGGGTACCCCTTGGGAAAAATGTGAAAAAAGCGAAGAAAATTTTTCTTCTCCATTTTAATAATAAGCATTTTCTAGGCTAATTTGGACCCAAACAGTACTAAAATGAGGTTCAATTTAACGTCCGAACAACACATTTCAAAATTTAGCCATCTCAATTCATACAGTTTGGAGTTTTAGGACTATGGGTCTGATACCTTGAAAACCGTTAAACGTATTGTATTTTAACCAACGCCATCGTTTTCGCTAGGTCCAAATTTGCCTTAAGTCAAGTTTTTATCAAGATTTATAACAAATTTACCAAAATAAGTGTGTTTCGCAAATAATTAGTTACTAATAATTGTTTAAAAATTTTTTTGCTTCCCCCCCCGGGATCGTGTAACATATCATATTTTCATGGGAATTTTAATCTTAAGCATTTACTTGAAAAGTTATAGCCAATTTTGTACGGAGCGTACCTCATCTTTGATTCACACGCGCGTACTATGTAGATGGATATGTGACCTTAATTAATCAATTCATAGCTCCCAAACAGAGAAAATTTCCTTCTCTTTCGATTGGCGCAGACAGTTTTTTCAAATTTAATTTTCAAAGTTATTCGCGAAAAACTGTATTTTTGCACCTATTTTTAACCCGACTTCAAAAAGGAGGATTGTTCTAAATTCGTCAGTATTTTTTATTTTTTTAAATGTTTGTTACCTCAGAACTCCGTCATTTATTAACCGATTTTGAATTTTTTTGTTTTAAAGAGTTTGACTTTCCGATTGGTCCCATTGTCACCAAATCGCATTCTGATGAAGGGATCCCCTGAAAATCGAAGAAAACCTTCATTTTATATGATGTGATCACCGATTTCTGTGAAATTTTTTTTTTTTTTGAAAGGATATACTCATTCATAATGGGAAGATAAGAAAATATTTTTAAAAACCGACTTCAAAAAAATTTATTACAAAAAAAAACCGACCCAAAAAAAAAAAAATTTTTACAAAAAAATACAAAATGCTTGTAAAAAAAACTCAAAATCTGTTAAAAAAAAAACCGGAGTAAAAAAAAATGTGTTATAAAAAAATGCACTAAAAATTAGTTGGTCGTTTAGTAGGTCTACCCATATTTAGACAAATAAAATCAGTTATAGAACTCCAAAATCACTAAAAAGCGAGAAATAAAACCTATTTTGACAAAATGGAAACCCGACTTCTAAAATCAAATATTCTAAAACAAAAAATGTACTAAAAAGTAAAAAAATAATTGCATATTCTTGTGCCAATTTTAGTACACCAATGCAAAAATTTTTAAATATATATGTACAATTATTGTTATTTTTGGAGGCGGTGTCCAAATTTTATGTGAATTTCTCACGCTGACACCGACTCCAAAAATAACAATAATTGCACATATATATTTAAAAAATTTTGCTTAGGTGAACTAAAATTGGCACAAGAATATGCAATTATTTTTTTACTTTTTTGTGCATTTTTTGTTTTAGAATATTTGATTTTTGAAGTCGGGTTTCCATTTTGTCAAAATTTTTTTTTATGTTTAATAACTTTCTTAGCACTCCTTTCCAGACAGATGATTCTTTACCACATATTACTGATACACTTTAGAAGATAATATCGAAAATTCTCTCTATTACTCCGAATTCCGAAACTGTTTCCTCATTTTACTGCACTATTAAGTAAGTTTCTGGTTACATTTTTTTTCTTCTGACTTACAATAATCGTAGGATGTGTATTTTATACAAAAACAAAACCTGTCTCTCTGTTATAATATTATGAATGGAACAAACAGATAAACGGAATCGGATTTGAATTTATTTTATATCAGCAATTTTAGTGTAAAACTTTTTTACGATACAAAGAATCGCAGTTATTATTTTATTTTTAATAGCTTTAAATAAATTTTATGAATGAACAATGAATGAAAATAACTACTAACTGAGTTAATTGCTTAAATATCCGATGTTAATTGAGTTTGTAAGAAGATGGATATAGATGGAATAATTAATAATCATATATTTAAAGACACGAAGATAGATTATCTTTATTAAATCAATTCGTAGAATCATGTCAGAATAACTTTGTTGATAGTTACCAAGGTAATCGACATAAACATTACCGTGATATAAGAGGGTACATGTAGTTGAATATGCATAGCTATCTAATAAACTGAATACAGATGTATACAAATATGTAGTGTTGAAAGGTGTTATACAGTCTGTTTTCAAAAGCATTTCTTATAGGGAATCAATGTTAAATAACTAAATAAAATATTTACTATAAAATCATACATATATACACATACTTACAAACATCTGGCTGCTTGTGGTACGATGTTTGTTTGATGTCATTTAAGAGTGGTAATTTAGTGATGTCCACTTAATTTAAAATATTATTATTCATTACGTATGCACACACACACTACACACTACAGAGTACCCCACTATTTTTATTTCTTTATGAAGCATTGTGTAGTTAGTTACTATAGTAAATAATATTTAACATTGATTCTCTATTAGCAAAGCTTTCCAAAACAGACGGTATATATATTTCTTGTATTTTTCATCCGAAAAAAAATTTTAAAATCCAAATGATTTTTCGAAACATTCTGAACTGCTATAAAAAATTGTAAAAGGAAGTCACGTATGAAGTCAATAGTAGAAATGTTTCGAATCAATTGTACCTTGCACCGGAACACAACTTCAGGTGCATTTAGAATATCAAGACCCTGTGGCGCAGAGGATAGCGCATTGGACTTATAATCCAAAGGTCGTGGGTTCGATCCCCACCAGGGATCCCTTATTGCATTATATATAAATATATATATAATCCAATATTTTATTAAATTGACAATTCATTGATACATTTTTGTGTAATTAAGAGAAATTATAGAATTTTCAGTGGGAAAATTGGGACAAAACTATTCAGTTTATGAAAAAAGTTTCAAACAAAAGTAGTTTATTTTATAAAATGGAACATGTTTTGTCTTTAACTTGATCCCAAATTTTTAGCTCTATACTATATAATACACGCAAAATTACAGTTCGTCTTCGTTTTTGAGTTACCGTGTTACTAGACGTGTTTATGAGCACCTATACCAATATTTTTCCAGAAAGTCGAGAGTAACCATATAAATACCCTTATTTTTAATATATATTATGTATACCAAGTATAAAAGGTTTATTTACTATTTACTGTAGTTTTAAAATTTATGGACGAAAAATTCCAATTACTTCGTTTATAAATTTTCTAATAACATCATTTCCGCATATTCATCTACCAGCCTGTCTGTCTGTTTGTTCTGGAATGTAAAAGTAACATAAAGTTCGTAATAGACTAAATCGGTCCATGCAAAAATTTATCTTTTAAACCGTAAGAGATACAAAACTTCCAGCCATTAATAGTTTAGTTCAAGTGCCATTAATCATTGAAAATTATAAGTAAATTAGCTTATACCCGTGTCTTTGCTCGCGTTTTATTATTTTATCTCCACCTCCCGTTATTTTAAGACTAAAAATCTCAAAGTATTTTCCCACTGCTTCCACTACTTCAAATATTTATCGTTCCCATTGCTTTCACCGCTTCATATTTCAGCTAATATTTTCGAATTTTATCGTAGCAAGATAAAATTCAACCCAGTTTTTAAGTCTAATTATAAACTTTAAAACAAAAAAGTTTCATCAAAATCGGTCCAACTTCAATATACACAGGGTATTTAAGCAGTTAACTCTTATGTTAGTACTTAGATAAAATTAATTTCCGATACAAAAACTGCAGTAATCTAATTCCCACCAAAATAACACTTTTTTCCAACAGGCATTTTTAGAGGATGTTCGGATTCTTCATTCCCATGTCGAAAACAAACATTAATAGAATCGTTTTTTGTGTTTCACACCAAATTTTACTTAAACTAGAATCCAAACCATTTGAATATTGAATCTAATTATATATAAGATCATAGATAAACCAATTAAATAGAGATTTCTCTGTAATAACTATACATCTATAGTCTTGATAACTCTCTATAGCTCATTTAAATATTGTTATTAAAGAAATGATATGTAATATTTTTAATCTAAATTTTATATTAAACAGTTACTTTTTTTTGTAATTACATTTTCGTAATATTACATCATAATAATAATACAATAATATGTATAATATTATATAGCAAGTATTCACATAAAGAGGAATCATTATACTAGTAGTGTAGAGTAAAGTCAGTTCTCGGAAAACTCATTTATTTATTTTTAGTAAGAAATATGAAAAGAAATTCGGTATACCATAATAAAAAAATAAAAATAGTATTATTTATTTAGATTATAAATGTTGTTTTAAAAACATTTTAATTATTTTTTTATTTCAATATCTTACGTAAGATTTATGATATCCCCCACTCGCTTTGACAGCAAAAATAAGAAAAGTTGCACAACCCCCCCTTCGTCGCCTAAACCTGCTTACGTAATACTTGAAAAATTTTAAGAAGGAACATGAGTCATGAACCTGATAGTTACTAACTTTAAAATCATGAGGGAATAATTTTCCGATCAAAAACGAAAGATTTCAACGCCCTCATTGCCGTGTACTTGTCATGTCTATATGAATACTTTCTATATAATATTATTGTTTTGAGAACATATAACAACAAGAAACAAATCTATTAAAATATCGTTAAGTATTAGGTAGATTACATTTTGGAACAACTATCTTAACTAACTGACTCAAGTTAAGTAAACATAGACCTACCTGACTTTAATTATATGGTTTTAATACTAATTAATTAATACTATGGTACAAAAAAAAAACAAAGTGGTATTATATACTTAGTTTTTAATACGCATTAGAATTGTTAGGTTCTATCTTTACTATAAGAAAGAGTTCTTAGCATGGGCGTAGCTTCACCTTACGTCCCCCCCTTATATAACTAAATGATCATTGGCTGGAACAATTTAGAGTATTTCGAGAAATGAAACAGAGATGAAATCAGTAAAACTTTGTTATTGTTTTGTAAACAAAATGACGATCGCGGAAAATAAACTTCATTAAACAAAATGTCATACACCTGACTTTTGCTTCAGAAAATATTTTTATGACTACAAGAAAATCATCATGTCTTAAATCGTGTTCTATGGACAAATATTAATTTTTTTATCTTCGAAAATGAATGTTCAGCTGAAGCAACAGTGGCGGGAATTAATAATAATATTAAGACAGGTCAAACATCCGGATAACTAGCTGACAAAACCGAATGTTCTTGCTGGCAAGCTCAGAGAGACAACAATTCGTGAAGTTTACCACTGATGCCTACATCATAACGTTCCCCCAGTTTCTTAAAATTTTCGCATAAATCGTGATCTGACATCGCTACAAGCTGCTGCGACAGTAAACCTGGGAATTTTGGGTGATTGCTACCTGTAACACCCCCCGTAGTTACGCCACTGATTCTTTGTCTTCATAATGTTTTTTTTTTGTTTTTTGTTTTAAGAAGAGTAAAAACAATTTTTTTAAACTAGTTTAATGTTTGTGTATTTATTGGATGCGTATCTAATTGATACGAAATAATATTAAGGTCGTTGAAATCTATCTTTCGTGGTCCATGATGGGAAAAATTATTAAAAGATTGTTACTTAGTTACTAGCATGTATGATATGTATCAGGTGTGAGGTATTGTGTACTTAACTGACAATGAGTTAATGGTTTGCATACTATTTCTTCGAGCGTTCCACCATTGGGAAAATTTTACTATTCATATTTCTCCAGAAATCAATTTGAATAAATTATGGATGAGACTTCTTTACGCGGTTTGAACTTTCGCTTTACCAACTATCTTTGGTAATTTATAAAAATGTATCAATGATTTGTCAATTATATTAAATATTTCAAAGAAATTGTACAAGGTTTTATACAAAATACAATTTATCATCCCTGGCGGGGATCGAACCCACGACCTTTGGATTAGAAGTCCAACGCGCTATCCTCTGCGCCACAGGGACTTGATATTCGAAATTAATAAAATTTGTAGGTTCAATAAACAGTTGATTCGAAACATTTGTACTCTTGGCTTCATACGTCGCGTTCCTTTTCCAATTTTTTGTAGCAGTCGAAAACCGAATGATTTCGGTACAAATCATCTGTAAAATTTGTAAAAAATTGATAAATTCCAAATAGTTGAAGAATGTATCCTGATTGGGAGTTTCGGAAATAACGATAAATGTAAAATCCCTTTTGCTTCTTTTTTAGTGCGGATTAATTTCTGTGTAGACCAGTGTCTTCCCACTTGCTTCTAACCCAGACCCTCTCAAGGCTACCAAAAATTTTGATGCCCTTTTTGGTAACGTAATTATATTTATTTTTTTATACTCAAAAATTAAACTATTTTCTTTCGGCAAAAATATGTGAAATTTAGAAAAAAGAATGCTACCTTTAAAGCCGGTCGTATGAATGTTTCGAATTAATTGTTTCTGGAACCTCCAGACCTGTGATTTATTGTATAGTCCCTGTGGCGCATCTAGCGCCCTGATAGCGCGTTGGACTTCTAATCAAAAGGTCGTGGGTTCGATCCCCGCCAGGGATGATAAATTGCATCCGACCTGAAAAATGCGGTGCAATTTCTTTTTATATTTTATTAAAATTGACAATAACCTGGCTAGAATTCGAATCGTATTAAGACAGTTTTTGCCCTATAAGTTATCCACCAGAACTGATTTTGTTCCTAATGGTATTTTCCTATGTTTCGAATAAAAGTTGTTGGTTCTAAAAATCCTAACAACTTTTATTCTAAAGATATTGTCGGTAACCGAATGGAATCGGCTAAAACTGTCAAATTTGAAAAAACCTACCTTTAAAGCCGGTAGTACGAATGTTTCGAATTAATTGTTTCTGGAACCTGCAGGCCTGTGAGTTATTGTATAGTCCCTGTAGCGCAGCGGACAGCGCGTTGGACTTCTAATCCAAAGGTCGCGGGTTCGATTCCCGCCAGGGATGCTAAATTGTATTGTACACGAAAAATACGATGCAATTTCTTTTTTAATATTTTACTTAAATTGACAATTACCTAGAATTCAAGCTAGAATTCTGGCTAGAATTAGAATCGTAGTAAGACAGTTTTTGTTCTATAAGTTATCCACCAGAACTGATTTACTTCTTAATTGTATTTTCAGTAGCTTGCGGCAATATTTTTGATGATGCTCGGTTAAAAAAAATGCAGGTGTATTACAAACTTTGAAAAACAGACATTCGTGCTAAAACAATAGTGATGAGTTTTCAGAAAAGCTAAGCGAGTGGTCCTATCATTGCCTAAACCATAGCAAAATACTTCAATTTTCCAGAAAAAAAAATTTTAACCAATCATTTGGAAAACAGTATAAATAATTGCGTACTAAAAACGAATCATACGAAAGTTAAGTGAAGTTCTACAACTGGAACTTTTCTAAAAAAATTTGACACAATGTCTGACAATGGTTGGAATTTAAATTGTGTTAAATTCTAAATTTTTTTTCCCATATTTTATTGATAGAACATGATTTTATCTCACAGATTTTAAAAGATAAAAGTATGCTCGGCAATTTTGCAAAAGGTTTTGTTTTTTCTATCCAATCAAATTATATAAATTTACGATAAAAATAAAAAAGACTTAAATTGTTTTGATCACTTCTTCTATATAGAATTACGAAACGGAAAATAATTGTTAACAAATTCAATGAAATAAATTACCTTGTGGATTCTTTGATTGTTGTTTTAGGAAGGAAGATCAAAAGTATAGGTGCTTATTTAATAGTTGTGTTAAAATCTAACCGGAGGAATTGGTACGTTTTTTTTTTTAGATGAGTTAATATAAAAAAAAGTAATAATTACATGATTGTGAATCAAGGTTCTTTTCATAAATTGAAATTTGATGAAAAGGTTACAAGAAATATTTACGTTCTATTATATGATTGACTTGATATTGCTTTTTAAAAAAATTACAAAAAACCGATATGCCTGTATTTTATTACCAATATTTAGGGTTCCGTTGGCTTTTACAAAGGTTCAAATAGTACCTAAAGATCAAAGAACTATCTTACCATTTTTTTTAAACGAATACTTTTTCTCAATAATGTGAAAATTTGTGCATGTATTTTAGCGTATATCCTTAGCCCTTACGTAAAATTTCATCGATATTTTATATTTTTCTTCAGATCACAGTAAATTTGATAATGAAGTCAATGGATTTTTCTTATCAACCAACTTCTCAAATGTTATGGAAATTTTTTCTTACTGTTAATATTGTCAATATTATAACTTGGTTTCTTTTAAAAATTTTATCATTTCTAACGAAATGATCCAACGTCCTTAAACTATCGGCAATTGAAGTACATTTAACTCAGTTAATTGCTTAAAAACCCGGTATATACTAAGTTTATGAAAAAAATTTCAAAAAAAAGTTTTATTTTCAAGGTTTCAAAGGTGGATATTGTGCACGGCCCGGTTTTTCCCATTCACGAATTTGACGTTTAGTATATTTAACTCAGTACATTTAACTCGTGCATTTAACTCGTACATTTAACTCAGTTAATTGCTTAAAAACCCGGTATATACTGAGTTTATGAAAAAAATTTCCAAAAAAAGTGTTTTTTTTCAAGGTTTCAAAGATGAATATTGTGCACGACCCGATTTTTCGCATTCACGAATTTGACGTTACTTTTTAGATCTAAATAAAATCCACATACGAAATTTTAGCTCGTTATCTCTTTCCGTTTTTCAGTTATCGTGTCCTTGGACTGATGGGCAGATCGGCAGACAGACGGGCGGACATGCGGAAATGAACAAATTAGGTCATTTTAGTTAGGTTTGGAACTAATTAGGTCATTTTATAAACCAAAAATTATTACTGCGATCAATATTTTCAACCGTTACAAAGTTGGGATTAAAACTTAAACTATCCCGGTATAGAGTTATTATAAATTCCGGGTATAATAAACTTAATATACCCTTGTATATATTATAAATATCGGGCATAAAAACCACATGTCGAATATTATAAACAAACACTAGATGATATTTAAACAAATAGGCTTTACTTTATACCATATATATTTTTGGTACAGAATCCTTTGACAAAAAACAATATTTTTTTATTGAATATAATAAGTTTGATATAAATGATACTCTCACAAATCAATAAATAATAATAAACAATTTTTCAATTAATCAACACTCAACAATAATAATAAAATGTTTGATTGTATTTTTATGTTAATGTAATTTTTTATTATTATTATTTTTTGATTAATTTATCAATCAAGCAATTACTCAAACACTGGGTACTTACATGATATCACAACATGAAATATTAATATATATTCTAAGACTTTTTTTTGTTTAATATGCTAATTTTCTTAAGCGCCCGTTGATTACAAAAAATAAGTTTTTTAAGAGGTATTGATCCATGGTAAATTAATTCGATTTCAATAAAAATTTTTTATAAATATAATATACTAGAGCAGCAAAATTTTGAAATGTGTTGGTTGGACGTTAAAATGAACCCGATTTTCGTACTCTTTGGGTCAAAATTACCCTAAAAAATGATTATTATTAAAATCGAGAACAAAAATTTTATTCACATTTTTTCCAACACCTTTTTGCGATTTTTTTAAATCGCAAAAATCGGAGGAAAATTTTATGTCCCCGATTTTGATAATAACTTCGTTTAAAGCTAACTTGGACCTAGCGAAAATGATGGCGTTGGTTAAAATATGATACGATTAACGGTTTTCAAGGTAACAGACCCATAGTGCTAAAATTCCAAACTGTATGAATTGAGAAGGCAAAATTTTGAAATATGTTGGTTGGACGTTAATTAAGTTGGATTTTTGTGCTGTTTTGTTCAAAATTAGCCTAGAAAATGATTATTATTAAATGTGGGTGCGCGGGGCCCGTAGCATTTGCTACTCTTGCTACGTAGCTAATCCGGCTCTGTGTTACATTTATATTATAGTATGACCTTTTTTTTAAAAAATTTTGCTGTCGATTTGGGCCGAATTCATTTGATTTTTGATAAAATGTCTCAAATATGTAAAAGTTGTTCATCATAAAAATCCTAACAAGGTTTATTTTAATCATATTTTTGACAAAAGAATGGATTCAGCACAACTGACTGCAAAATTTTTGTGTACTATGCGCCACAAAAGTTGAGTCCTTTTTTCAAAACTGTATAGTCATTTTGTGTCTTATTCATTCGGTTTTTTGGGAAAATGTTTCGAATAAAAGGTATTCATTATATATGTACTAACATTTTATATTCGAAATATTTTTCCAAAATCTGAATGAATAAGGCACAAAATGGCTGTAAAATTTTGAAAAAAGGATACAACTTCATTCAAACACATGGTATGGCAGTGATTCTCAACCTTTTGACGGCACACAAAGTTTAAAAGTTGTTTACATAATACACTGTGTAAAATAGTTAATGATCATAATTTTGAATGTAAAATAAAATAAGATGTACTACAAAAACAACAGTACTTTTATTAAGAGATGAATTCCAAGTTAATAATAAGAATAATTTTAATGAGAAATTTGAGCTTGATGTTTTTTGATAATTTCATTTATATTTGGTCGTAAAAATGACAATACTACTCTCATATCGTCTTCTACATTTAACAGTCTCGATCTTTTTTTCGTTTTTATGTTAGTTAATACTCAACTGTAAACATTTCTAAAATTTGGCGGCACACTTTAAAAATTTGGCGGCACACAGAAGTTCTAAAATTTCTAGTGATTGAGAATCACTGGTATTGATAAAAGTTATCCAGAATATTATTTTCGATTTTAAATTTTATTACGATCGATAAAATCTTATTTTAGTCTGACTTCCGCGCGATATGAACCGTATAACCTTTGGTTTTAATAAATTATATAATTTCATATACATAAATATACGATTTGCTTCGATCAAGGTCAAATCCTGATATAATATCCATATAAATTATTTTCTATAATAATTCGTTATGGTATATAATGTTACTTGTACATATGTATGTATGTATGTATGTCGGAAGACAAAGTAATATGAGCCAGCCACACAATATAACTCTAAGTATGCAATTTACTGAGTAAGTACATACACCACAAAATTATGATTAATAATAATTATCTACAATTCGATTTGTTATGCAAAATGGATCAATTTTACAATAAATAATAATAAAATATAAAGTACTTTAGACTTTTATATCTTGATCTTAAAACATCACATATTATTATTTACGATATACTAGAAAACCAGAGAGAATAAGAAAGAGATACACAATCATATATACATCCATACTACTATATAAATGTGATAGTAACTCTGTTTCTTTGCAACTTCTTCACGACTAAACGGCTAAACTGATCATAATGAAATTTGGCAAGGAGATAGATTATATCCTGGGGAAGGATATAGGCTATCTTTTGTCTCAAAAAATAATCTTGAAGAGGGTGAACATTAAAAAAAAACACATATAGTCGAACAATGAGAACAATGAGTACTACTCATTTTTCTTGGAGTCGTTTAAAATTTTTGTTGATTTTATCATTTCCACAGAAACTATACTTCTAAAAAATAACTATAAAATTATTTTATTAAAATTTTGTTTCAATTTTGAAATCTTAACTTTGTGTGTCATTTCCATAGTAACTATAAACTATAATAGCACACTATAAATCGTTATACATCGATATACATATACAGTAGAGTCTCATTAATCCGTCACTATAAAAAACTATAAGGTGTCGGATTAGTGAGACTCTATTTTATATATATATATAGAAAAATAAATATAAATAAATATATACATATATGTTTTCTCCCTTGGAAAAAATGTAAAAAAAGTGAAGAAAATTTTTTTTCTCGATTTTATTTATAATCATTTTCTAGGCTAATTTTGACCCAAACAGTACGAAAATCAGGTTCATTTTAACGTCCGACCAACACATTTCAAAATTTTCCCTTCTCAATTCATACAGTTTGAAATTTTAGCACTATGGGTCTGATACCTTAAAAACCGTTAATCGTATTGTATTTTAACCAACGCCATCGTTTTCGCAAGGTCCAAATTAGCTTAAAACAAAGTTTTTATCAAAATCGGGGCCATAAAATTTTCCTCCAATTTTAGCGATTTTATTAAGGGTTCTTTTTATTATCTCACTTTGGCCACACTGATACTATGACGTCACAGACAATATACGTAAATACATTATCTATGTGTACATTATCTATGTAGGATCAACCAAATTGTAAACGCATTAATAGTCACGAAGTTATTAGCGATTCAACATCTTCATCATCACTATAGTTAATATCAATATTAACTATTTCAAACAAACATTCTATTGCTTGAAAAACAGCTAAACTTTTTTGATCCGTCATATAGAATATTGATGCCAACTGGCGCTTACACGTACTTATAATGACCGAAACGAACGGCATTTCGAAGAGTCACGAAAGCGTTCATAAACCAATACGAAAGTCAATACATGTAGCACCCAAAACGAATACACCCAATGTGATAACGGTATCCACTCTAGATAGATAGATTGTAGAGACTATGATGCCTAAGGATGTGAGGATGTGAGTGGAGTGGAAGGAATTTGTGTTTGGACTAGGAATTGGTAGGATATGCGGCTGCAGCCGACTTTGATAGGAACCATGCAGATATTCATCTGGATATCGTGAAGGAAACTGCAGAAAACCTTCTCAAGCATAGCCGGTTACATCGTTCTTGTCCATACGCCGACAGTTTAGTCAATTAACCGCTCATTTTTTTTTCTTAATAATTGACAAACTGTCGATGTCGGGATTCGAACCCATAACCTCCCAGTTTCCAAGTAGGCATACTTCGCAGACATAACGTCTTAGATCGCTCGGCCACTTGGACTGGTTAGATATCCACTCTTTCTTTTCTCTTTGATTTAAACCTTACATTCATTTCACATATTAAATTTATAATTTTATAATCGGCTTCTTTTCCTGTATATAATTCAATGAATAGCTAAGTTTAGCTAAATTATAACTATGAATATTAGTTTAATAATATTAACTGTTATCTTTTTTATTATTTAATTCGAAAAATTCATACACAATTGTCTTGAGGCTATATTCAAAATTTTTATTACCTACCATAATTATATACTTTAAAGTTTAAAACATTGGAAAAACAAATAAAAAATTTGCTATAAAAAGTATAATAGTTTTTATTGCCTGTAATCTAAGACGGAACCGATAGAAAATAATTAAAGTAAAATCTAAGCCGACAAAAAAATATAAATGAGTGTGATAGGGATCAAGATTTCGTACAAAAAGATACAAAAAGATTGGTATCCCAGCAAAATAAAAATTGCCTTCAAAAGTAGCGAAATCTATGTAAGGAGTTTTTAACAAAAGTGAGTTATAAAGGAGCAAGGTATTTAATATTTTACTTGGAAAATATGAAGTAAAATTTGAAATACCCTGCACCTGGCAAACATATCCAATAAATAGGACTCACCTCCTATAATATTCCTTCATAAAATTGGGTGGATCTATTTAAGATTCCAGAATTCCACATTATTGCCTTTTTACAAGCTTTTATTTAACTTGCAATGTATGTATGTATGTATGTATGTTCGGATCAAATCTTGCAAGCTGAATTAGAACCACTTCCTCTTATCCTACGGAGTTGAATTTTTACATGTTGGTTCAGTTCCGATGACAATCCATTTTTAACCCATAAAGGAAGATGGTTCTCAATTCGTCTGTATTTTTTTATTAAAATTTTTTTAAATGTTTGTCACCTCAGAACTCCGTCATTTATGAACCGATATTGAATTTTTTTTTTTTAAAGGGTTTGATTTCAGGTTGGCCCATTGTCACCAAACCGCATTCTGGTGAGGGGATCCCCTGAAAATCAAGGAAAATCCTCATTTTATATGTGATAACCGATATTTGCGAATTTTTTTTTTTTTTTGGAAAGGGTATACTCTTTCATAATGGGAAAATAAGAAAATTTTATTAAAAACCTAATTCAAAAAAATTTTTTACAAAAAAAAACCAACCCCAAAAAAAAATTTTTACAAAAAAAAAATACAAAATGCATGTAAAAAAACTGAAAATCTGTTATAAAAAAATGCACTAATTAAAAAAAAAAAAACGGATAAAATAAAATGCATTAAAAATTAGTATGTCGTTTAGTAAGTCTACTCATATTTAGACAAATAAAATCAGTTGTAGAACTTCAAAGTCACTAAAAAGCGCGAAATAAACCCTATTTTGACAAAATGGAAACCCGACTTCAAAAATCAAATATTTTATAACAAAAAATGCACTAAAAAGTAAAAAAATAATTGCATATTCTTGTGCCAATTTTAGTTCACCTAAGCAAAAATTTTTAAATATATATGTACAATTATTGTTATTTTTGGAGGCGGTGTCCAAAAGTTATGTGAATTTCTCTATGCTGACACCGACTCCAAAAATAACAATAATTGTACATATATATTTAAAAATTTTTGCTTAGGTGAACTAAAATTGGCACAAGAATATGCAATTATTTTTTTACTTTTTAGTGCATTTTTTGTTATAGAATATTTGATTTTTGAAGTCGGGTTTTCATTTTGTCAAAATAGCGTTTATTATGGTAAGCATGACCGAAATCGGAAAGAGGAAAGGGGGGTTTAGAGGAAGGGGGAAACACAAAATTTGGTATATCTCTCTTAATATTGAAAAAATCGAACAACAAATAAGAAGTAAAATTGTAGAAAATTAGTTTTACTATAATAAAGTTTAAATAAAAGCTTGAATTTAAAAATTTTTTTTAAAAATTTATCTTGCTTATTATACTTATAAATTTTCTAAAATGAAAACTTCTTATTTAGGATATAAATCACTTGTAACCCATGTAATTATCTTCTTATAGCTAGCAGTATAAAAAGCTAAATTTAACCTATATGAATAGCGAAAATTTCATTTCTAATTTTACACAGTACATTATAAAAAACGAATATGATAAAACATGTTTATAGTATGTTTTTTGAACTAGTTATGTTCCGCTATCATGCTTCCGTATTTTATTAATCCGACTTCAAAAAGGAGGATGGTTCTCAATTCGTCTGTATTTTTTTTTTTTTTAATGTGTGTCCCCTCAGAACTCCGTCATTTAACCGATTTTGAATTTTTGGAGGCTGTGTCCAAAGTTATGTGAGTTTCTCTATGCTGACACCGCCTCCAAAAATAACAATAATTGTACATATATATATTTAAAAAATTTTGCTTAGGTGAACTAAAATTGGCACAAGAATATGCAATTATTTTTTTACTTTTTAGTGCATTTTTTGTTATAGAATATTTGATTTTTGAAGTCGGGTTTCCATTTTGTCAAAATACGTTTTATTATAATTAACGATGCTTAAACATTTGTAATATTTCTGTGTTTTTCTTTCTCCATTAAATCTGATAAAGCACTTGTTGCTGTTTGTTGTTGCTGTCGTTATTACACAGAATTTTAACATGTTCTGGTTAACTCGATTAGCAACAAACTAAACTATTTTAAGTAACTTAATCTAAGAGAAAACTAAACTAATAAACTAATGTAGAATTTTATATTATTTTGTATTCTATATATAAATGATGTTAAACTTTATCTATTGTCTAATTGAAAATTTATAGAGCATGTAAATTAATATACAGTGTGTTCATTTGAAAAGTTTCCATAAGTTTAGTATAAATATTCTTTTTTTTTTTGAAATATGCATTTTAGAAAAAAAATATATTTCAGGCAAAAGTTAGTTTAAAGGGGAAAACATAATTATATTTTTGTTCCACGCATCCATGTCCACGTGTTTTAATTTATCTTTTAAACGGTGCAATATACGGAAAATATTTGAATCAAAAAAAAAATTTAACTCAAAAAGGAAACAACTTTTGTTTGACACTTTTTTCCTACATCTCCTAATTTTGGTGTAAATTTTTTGTATTATGTTTTCCCTCTTTAAACTGTGAAACTTTTGATCTAAAATGCATATTTAAAAATAATATTCAGCTGGAAACTTTTCAAATGAACACACTGTATAACAATTTTTAATCAGAGTTTATGAAACAGTTCTAGTTTTATAATAGTTTATGTGATAATGATAATGGTTTATGAGAAAAAATCTATAAAAAGTATTGACATAATTCTTTTTTTTTAAGGTTATTCGATCATTAGAGCAAAAAAATGTGTTTTTAATAGTTAGATAGAAATAAATATTATATACGTTACACGCAAGACTTAATGTATTTACCGTCCTAGGCTGTTAATTTTTTTGCATCCCCTATCCCACAATTTAAATGTGTTTGCTTAACTTCTCAATAATAATCAATGTCGAATATTTCGATCGCACTGTTGTATTTTATTGGGCAATAAGGGGAAAAACTATCATCACTTGAACATCTACTTATGACCATAAATACAAAATGCATTCATTTACAATAATTTGCGGCGAATTTTCTTCCGACCGAAATCTTCAATCAATTTATGTTTTTTTCTTTTGAAATTTATTACGCTTTATTTAGCATTTATATTTAGATATCATTCCAAAATTTGTTGCCCCCCTAAACGTTGTCACCATAGACTACAGCCTACACAGTCTAGTGAAAATAATAAACCTTTGTATAGATTATATTATGTTGTACAGACTCCTCGTTTTTACACCCGTTATATAAATATATATTATGTGTACAAGGATATTATAAGTATAGTCCCGATTTTGTAACGGATAAAAAAATTGACAGAATTCACAGAACAAATTTTTAGTATAGATCTAAAAGGTTTCTAGAGCCAAAAGATAATTTCAAGTTGGTGAATGGGCAAAATTCAACCGTGCATACAAACAAAAGTTGTTTATTTTTAAAAAAGGATCATCTTTTGTCTTTTGTTCTATCGCTTACGGTTTCAAAGATAGGCAGTTTTGCTCATTTTGTCCATACATGGTCCGATTTTGCCCATTCACGAATTTGATCTTACTCTTAAACCCTAGAACAAACATACAAAATTTCAGCTAGCTATCTCTATTCGTTTTTGAGTTATCGTGTTGAAGGACGGACAGACTTGCGGAAATGGACTAATTTGGTCATTTTATGAACACCTATAACCAAATTTCTTCTCTGTGATCAATATTTTCGACCTGTGAGAAAACGGAACTAAATTTAATATACTCTGATATATATTATATACCGGGTATAAATATTTTTTATATTTTAAATAAACAACTTTTGCTTGAAACTGTTTTTCACAAACTGGAAGAATTTCAGCTTAAACATATCTGTAATTACTCTTGATTATAAAAGTATATATGTGTATAATACCATTATACATTACTTTGTATTTTTATTGATACCTGTGCATGTGTAAAAAGTAAAATAAACCGTTCACGCATTCATAATGAACTCAGTATATACCGGGGTTTTTAAGCAATTAACCCAGTTAGCTATTGTTTTCACTTGTTAATAAACAAATTACCCTTTCTGGAATTTTAAATTTAATTTAATGTTTAAAGTAATTAATATAAATATTTTAAAAAGTCCATATGGCTATATTACCAACACACCCTCTTCATTACCCACAAACATGTAAAATATGAATATTTACTTTAAAAACACATTAAAAGTATTATTGACCTGTTTAACAAAGTCAAAGAACAAAAGTTTTTAAAAGAAATATATAGTTGTTTTTTTCGTTGGTGTTTTTAGAAAAACAAACGCACAAACAGAATACGCAGTCAATCCGACATCATGTCCTGTTGTTTCAATTTCCGGTGTAATAATTACTCATATGTATATTTAAATATGTATCAAATGTATCCGTTTGTCTCCTCCTCTGCGAGTGTATATTTACACAAAGTTTTTTTTTTTATATTTCACACAAAAAAACAAATCGTTTAGAAAGTTTTTGATTTTGTATCCAGTGCCCGAAATTATAAGTTTTAAGGTTGATCGAACACATGTATAGGTAAAATCGGCAATGTATAGATACTAATCCGAATTTTTGTTATGTTATTAATTACGTATAAAATAATTTTTTTTTTAAATCTGACGAAGGGTTTTCATGTAATTAATTATTAAAAATTGGAATTTTAACATGTTGTGAATAGCAAATGTTGTATAAATGCATACATTTTCGATAATGTTGCTCCACCGTCTATAGATTAAAAAGTAAAAAACTTCTACTTTTATAAATTAAATCTCGTACATTACATTAAAATTAAAAAATAAATGATCTGACGAAGAGTTATGTAAATATCTTAATTAAAAAGATAAAAAATTCACGAAAATTCTCATCCAATCGTCAAAATAATCGTCATTACGAAATGTTAGAATAAACAAACTAATATTAAGCGTTTTAGGTCAATGAAACAAGACTTTATAGTTAAACTTTTATAATGAGTTTAATTTTGTATTTTTCTCTTATAATGGATTTAATATTTTCACAAAGCTTACTGTTTATGTGATGAATATCAAACACCCGAAATCCATTAATTTTTCTGACAAAGTTAGAATTATGATATTTAAATCTCCTAGTAACATATAATAATTAATTCTATGCTAATGTAATCAATATTTAATTAATAATCTGATTATATACAAATAGTAGATACTTTAATTGACTATTCTTGATTAGTTCTAATTAATTATATGTTTTTAATAATAAAAAGAAATTAATTTATACCACAAGAATTCTGTATAAAATTAAATGATTATATACTTTCTCAGTAGAGATAATTGTGGGTATAAGTAGAATTTATTGACAGAATCTCTGCATCCGTATCAAACTAAGAATTAATATTAATGAGCAACGAAAATATCAGAATAGATTAATTTTCATTAATTATTATAAGACGGAAATCCTGTTGGAAAATGTGGTACCCGTTTTCTTGATCTAAACTTTCTACACTTTCGTTGTGAATATAACATGCATTCAAAATTTAATACTATCAAATAGTGACCAGTCCAAGTAGCCGAGCGATCTAAGGCGTTATGCCTGCGCAGTATGCCTACTTGGAAACTGGGAGGTTATGGGTTCGAATCCCCACATCGGCAGTTTGTCAATTATTAAGAAAAAAAGAGGGGGCGGTTAATTGACTAAACTATCGGCGTATGGACAAGAACGAAGTAACCGGTACAAAAATTTAATTTCTATACTATTAAATAAACGTGAAATTTTTTTTAAAAGTAGCCAAAAGTTATAGCCATTTTCTGACGGCTAGATCTCTAATATAGTTTATAGCTTCTATAAATACATTTATAGAAGATACATTTATAGAATTAACAAAATTTTGGAAATAAATTATTTGTCAATAAATTTGAAATATAAAAAGTAGACGTTTCAAAATGTGTTGAATTTAGAAAAGAAAAAATTTTTTTGACATAAACCGGCTTTTTCACCCAGTTATAAATAAATAAAAATTATCTTCTCTACTATTATAAAATTGTAAATGTCTACTGGACCGATTTTGATGAACATTTTTTGTTTAAAAAAGTTCGCTACGAGAGATAGAATTCGAAATCATTCGCTGAAATAAAAATTTAGATGGAAGTGTCGATGAAAATTAAGTAGTGGAAGCGGTGGAATGTAATTGGGGTAATTAGTCTTGAAATGACGTGAGCCGAAGATATAACAATGAAGTGCGAGTAAAGTCGCGGGAATAAGCTAGTACTTTTTTATAAAATATATTAAAATAATACCATTTATCGTGCCATTATGAAATATTAAAAATAATGCCCCTTTTGTCATCGTAATAAAACCAAATAAAGAATATCTGAATATATTAAAAAATAAAAGTATAATCCATTATACTTATTTAATATTTTATACAATTTTTTTGTATGTAACGTACTAAGAAAGAGACCTGTTCCATAGAATTACCTGTAGAATATTAATCACATTACTACTGACTGTACACACAGTATAATTCTAAGCACATTTTACTATACTTAACCACTCTTTTACAACAACAAAAATGATAACAATAATTATTGTTTTAAGACATTTATTTTACTTGGACAGAATTTTAAAAATACACAATTATGAACAAAAAATAAAACAAATGAAAATAACCATGAACTGACTGAATTGCTTAAATACCCGGTATATATACTGAGTTAGAGAAAAAAATTTCAAACAAAAGTTGTTTATTTTTCCAACAGGAACATTTTTATACCCAGTATATTCGTAAATATACAAGGTATATTAAGTTTAGTTCCGACTTTGTAACGCTTGAAAATATTGATCGCAGAAAAAATTTTTTGTTATAGATGTTCATAAAATTACCTAATTAGTCCATTTCTAAATGTCCGTCCGTCTGTCTGTCTATCTGTCTGTCTGTCCGTGAAGGCGATAACTGAAAAAGGAAATGAGATAGCGAGCTAAAAATTTTTGTGTGTGTTTTAGAGCAAAAAAGTAAGGTCAAGTTCGTTAATAGACAAAATCGGAACGTGTTTCCCCCCGCCAGGGGAGAAATTTATATCTTTGAAACCGTAAGAGATAGAAAAAAATTTGTTGACAATAAATTTTCTTCTCTTTAAAATAAACAACTTTTGTTTGAAAAATTTTTTCATAAACTCAATAGTTTGCTCATAACTTGTGCTCAAAGTTGAAAATGAGAAATACAATTGATAGGTGAACGAAGGCATACATGTATACATGTACATACCATCCATGCAGACTATTTTTATACCCAGTATATTTGGAAATATACAAGGTATATTAAGTTTAGTTCCGACTTTGTAACGCTTAAAAATATTGATCCCAGAAAAAAAATTCATATCTTATAAACTTTGAATTTGAAGAATTGTTCAAACATTATATACAACTCAGTATATATTGGGTCTATCTATATATTCTATCTCTTACGGTTTCAAAAATTTTCGCCTCTGGCGGGGAAAATACGATCCGATGATGCCCATTAACGAACTTGACCTTACTTTTTAGCTTTAGAACACACACAAAAATTTCATCTCGTTATCTATTTTGACTCTTGAGCTATCGTCTCCACAGACAGACGGACATTCAGAAATGGTCGAATTAGTCAAAACAATCCAAAATTGTTTTGGTGTGTTTTGTGAGTTAAAAAAGAAAGTATTAATATTATTTTTTCTGAAGAAGGAACTATTATTTCCGAAACTATAGCCAAAAATAAAAAATATTTTTACGAAAATTTCAAATCTTTGATTAATTTAATAATTATAAAGGATTTTCATAAACTTCAATATAAACACCAAAATTAGAGAACCCCAATTGTGTCCAATTCGAACACAATCCAAATTATGTCTAGACTTTTAAACACAATCCAACTCATAAGATTCATTTTCAAAACGATTGTTGAAATATAATTACTTGATTGAATAAAACTTCTTACCTATAAAATAAAAAAAATCCGTTAACTAGAAAACAAAGTAAATACTGCAGAAACTTGATAGGTCACTCAAAGTTCTCTAAAACTTGCACTTGAAAAACACGCGCACGTTAACTATACGCATATTCACAAACACACAAACACACAAACACACACACACATAGATATGTTTTATCGATAGATCAATCAATATGATACGAAATCTTGTTTGAAGTTTTAAAGATAAATAAAAACCACACTTGGAATACCACGAGCAATAAACACACAGCACCAAGCAAATCAATAGACACGATCAAATCATAGACTGATCGGCAACAATACTCTCAAGTAAGCTCAAGTTAAAGTTATGTTTCTGCAATACCTAGTTGCTTACCACTAGGTATATGTGAGTCAACAGCAGAAGAAAAGAAGAACTTCTTATCTTTATTTTATAAATACATAGAAGCATCTCTTCTTCATCGACAACGGGGCAACTTCTTCGTCGTGTATCACTTCGCTCTGATGGAGTTTACTAACTGATATAACTACATCACATACAAGGTAACAACGAAGAACTACTAACTATTACAACAGTTCTTATTACTTGACAATAGTAAACCTATTATTAGATTTAAATTATTAGTGTTTGCGGCTACAGTTGAGTTCTGAATTTCAACTTCGATATAATTTCTGTATATTATAGATAGGCCAGGGCCAGGCCAACAGGTCGATCGCGAAACCAATTTTAGTCGATCACTCTCGATGTCTTGACAAACAGTAATTAAAGAATTTCAGGTAAGATTTCAAGATTTTGAAAAAATAGAGAAATTGTGGAATTTACATCTTTTCCTTTTAAAAAAGATTTAAATGTGAAAAACATTAGTTCAAAAATTGCAAACATATCTCATACGGAGCAAAAGACATTAAAAAATTGAAATTATAATTTTACAAACCCAGATTTAATCTTAAAAGATAGAAAACTTGAAGATTATTTTGTGGTTATGTAAATATTACGAATTAATTGTTTCTTGAACCTGCAACGATCAAATGTTTTGAATTTTATATCTTATGTCCCTGTGGCGCAGAGGATAGCGCGTTGGACTTCTAATCCAAAGGTCGTGGGTTCGATCCCCGCCAGGGATGATAAATTTTACCTAATTAACAAGGTACAATTTTTTCTTAATTCAGTGAAGTACTTCACTTTTACCCAAAGAAATTTTTCGAAAACCGAATGAATAAGGCATAAATCAATTATAAAATTTTGAATAAAGAACACTTCTTTTGGGAGTAGTCTCTATAATTCCCTAAATAGTATATATTCCAAAAATCACCACTGTAGCTCTTTTCGTTCAAAAGTTATTTCGGGATCAAATTTGGTCTGATTTAAGGCCTAATAACACAGGCAAAAACCTTAAACGCGGTCTGTCGCACTACCGTGCTCTAGATTACAATTTATCTTACTAATTGAACCCATGACTCAAGAAATAAAATGCCAAAGAGAATCTACATGATTCCAGTAAAATATTAAACAGTGCTTTTATTTTGTTTTAAACAAGTAAAATTTAATATTTAAAATCGATTTCAAAGGACTGAACAGATTTTAATCAAACATTGCTAAAAACTACCGCAAGGAAACCAGCTATCAAAAGCAAATCATTCAAATCATTCAAATCGGTCCACGCGTTTGAGAGCTGCAATGTCACAGATAGACCTACAGACATACAAAAGCTTCAAACTTCTCTTTTTGCGTTGGGGATTAATGATATCACAAAACATATAAAATTGAGAACTCTACTGTAATTTAATTACATCTAACGAATTTTTTCATAATAATTATTTTCATTAAGAATTAAAGATTATTTATTAGGGTTTGATACCGTAAATCTCTACCATTTTAAACAGAATTAAACAGTGAAAAATCGCAACGTACGAGACCCTAAACGTACGTGACTGTATTATCCACTTGACTGATAAATGTTTTTTGTATTGAATAAACAAACAAAAAACAAATTTTTTACGCAATCTATATAAAATATCAACTTTACTGATCCATTACAAATTATATCGGTAATCAACAAAAAAATAATTTGTGAATTTCCTTTCAAAAGTACATGATGTAGTTTTTTGTTTGAGTAATAGTACACATGACCACAAAAGTAGCGTTCTTTTTTTTCTCAAAATTATATACTTGATTTGTGCCTTATTCATTCGGTTTTCGAAAAAACGCTTCGGATACAAGTTGTTCATTATAAATATACTAACAACTTTTATTCGAAATATTTTCTCAAAAAACGAACGAATAAGGCACAACTCAACTATAAAATTGTGGAAAGAAGGACGCTACTTTTGTGCTCACAGTTCTCAAAAAGGTTTTTATGTATATTTGACCTCTTATGACTTACTTTTTATCGAAAATTAATAATCTAGGAGAAATAAGCAAAAAATGTAAATCAAAATAATTTTATAGTTATTGAAAATGAGTACTAAAATGAAGGGGTGTGTCGAAATCTGACAGTGAGAATATTACGGAAAGAAGGGTTTCATTTCCAAAGGATTTCGATCGTTACGCTGGTGGTCGGTTGAACATTTTGTGTGACGAAATATCGTCAAATTTCAATCGCTATAATGGCTTTGAGTCTAATGTGTTTACAATGGTTTAACCTAAAACCGATTACGTATCTGCCGCGCTGTATTTGTTAACCTGTGACGTCATCGTACCAGAGTCGGTGCTGCGGGTGAATGGTTACGAATTAGCTTTGTGTAAAGTTATAAATTGGTAGAAACGCGTTTAGGACATTGGTTCGGGTAAATCAATGTCCGAAATTCCAAAGTGTGATATAAAAAATATTTACCGAAATATAAGTGAAAATCGGTATTAAATTGAAAATTACAAAATAATTAAAGATTTCGCCTCATACGACTCGTAAATATGTTCGGAATAATAAAAACGCATATTAGAGAAAATCTCGCGTCGACAGAAATCCAACAAGCATAAAAAGTCCAGTGCCAAACGAATGCGAGAGCTATGGCAACGTCGAAAAAGAAATGTAAAAACCTCACAAAGCGATTACGTAGTTGGTCCATCGGGCATACCGCGACCAGCGACAGTCCAAACGTCTACGGATCATGTTCAGAACGTTTTTCGCGGAAAATATACGGACTGCGAACTGCGCCTTTCCTCTTCTTTTTTTTAAATTTTATGTGACATAGTATTTGATTAATGCCAAAAATATACAAAAAATGACCATCCCCCGAAGTTTGAGTCCCGAAAAATCTGAAATAATTCAGACTGATAGATTAATATCTATACCTTGCAGGAAAAATATAACAGTTTTGGAGGAATTTTAAAAAAAATTTTTGGCTAATGAGTTTCGGTTTGGAATTTATAGAAATCTCTAGCTGTTTTGGCCCTTCTTTACTTAGATAGATAGACAGATACATCTTGGGGTCTAAAAAGTATAGCACTTAGACCTTATGGTCCATTGTGCTCCTCCTTCTACTTCAGTCTGACGAGATTCGCTTCTCCCATATGTTGGCAATAGCCAGGAGCTTGCAATCAGGTCTTCCTGAAGGTTCATATATTCGGGGTGAGGTGCACCGAATATCCTGTATCTGCTGTAACCTAGAGGTTCGCAATCAAAGATTATGTGGCTGGATGTTTCTTCTTCCTTGCCACACAATCTGCACATAATAGACATAATGGAGTCCCATTGTGTGCTGATGCTTCCGCAAGAGAAAATGCCCAATAATGAATCCGGTAACCCTCCGCAGTACATCGAGAGATAGTCTCTTGGTTGCACTCTGAAGCAGTACCTTCCCGAGCTCCTGCCGCGCCAGTGATCACGGTGTTTAGTATTTGACCACTCGTTGATCACCTGTTTACGTGCAGTTCTTGGAATTCCTAAAATAGGCTCTATAATAGGCTCTTCTTTACTTAATCTAAAATCGAAATGTGCAAAACTAATTGAAATAAGTATGCAATTTTATGTTTTCTATAAATTCTACAAACGTATTGCAAAAATTCCCGTAGGACACGTCTACACAAATCCAATTAACTTCGATAATAAGTGTCTGTAATCATCTTCATGTATAGTACATTCTTCATTATTGCTTCGGTAACAAAAAAATCGTATATATGGTAAGTAAGTTGTGTAAACCGTGAGTCACGCTCAACGAATAATACCACTACATGTACCATATCCAATCACGTACAGAATATAATTTCCAATCTAAAATCATTTTTATACAGAGTATACACACACATATACTGGGTCAGTCAAAATTATTGGAACTAAATCTTCAAGCGTAAATATTTTTAAAAAAAAAATGCAAACAAGTGTTAATTTTATTGTGGAAAAGTGTTCATTTGTTGGAATATTGATTAATTTTAGGTTGCAAATTTTTGTATGTTGTTTGGTGTACACACATGCTTCATTAAATAATGAATTGTATAAATATATTATTACAATTGGCATGTAATAAAATAATTGACTTTTCAATAGATTACAAGTTTTGTATTATATTATGTTCATGAGTTATATCTTGAGTAAGTACAAGGACCTGGAGATTGGAAGTTGGTGAAAATATAAAATGAATTTTCTTTTTAAATTGTGTTCAGAACGTCACTCAATCTTTCAAAATAGAGTCTGAAGCGAATGAATACCTTGAACAGAGGAAAGCTAATTACAAAAACTGCGATACAAAAATTCGAAAATAATTCTTAAAAACCTAGAATTGGTTTTTAATCGATTTATTCTTACGTTTTATATTATTTAAAAATTGTAGTCTTTTTAGAATAATAGCAGATAAAACTTACAAACAAGTGAAAATGGCAACTAATTAGTTAATTGCTTTCATACCCGGTATATATGAAAAAAGGAACATTTTTTTCTTTAAAATTTTGTTCTATCTTTTACAATTTCTAAGATAATCCGTTTTGTCCATTTTTCCCAAACATGGTCCGATTTTACCCATTCACGCACTTTAATTTTTAGCTCTAGAACACACATATGAAATATGAAATACACATATTATGAAAAGAGACAGCTCGCTATTTCTTTTCTTTTTGAGATATCGTGTTTACAAACGGACGAACAACTTTGAAATAATGACGTTCGCATTGAATAACGACATACAATCTTCGTACCTGCTGTTATCCGCGGTTAAGGCAACATTTTTTTTAATTTTTCTAAACATAGGCTTGTGGGTTTGAAGTCGTTCGTAAATTTCAACCACATAATGTTTGTGACTAAGTATTTTGAAAAAACGATTCAATTTTTTTGCAGCAGTAGGTTTGTTTTTGCGATCATTAGTAGCGATGTTGCTTGCTTTTTAATGCCCTCTCGTGTTATAATAAGTAATATAGTTCTTTGAAATCGTAATTGCTTGTTAGCGCCGTTCCAGTACTTATTGAAACACTACCGACGCGTTTAGTTGGATACTTTTACTGCTTTTACCTCTGCTTTTATAACTCGAACCAACCTTCATTCATACATAGATAAAATATAGTGTGCCTTCCACTACTATATTTTATCTATGGTACCATAGAATCATAGACTGAAGGAATAGTGACTGAATAAAATCAACAAAAAATTTAAACACAATGGCAAATAATCATATTAATGAGAAAAATATTAAACTTGAAAAAGAATTAATAATCAAAAATGAAATATTAGATGAAAGTTTTATAATGGAACATGAAATAATTACACACGAGTCAATTAATAAAACTGTTAAAGAACAATTTACGGAAGACATGTTTAGTGAAAAGGTTAAAGTGGAACATGAACGAATTTATGAAAATGAAAGGATTAAACTTGAAAAAGCTTTAAATACAGAATTCATAATTAAGGATGAAACATTCGATGAAAATGTTTCAGAACGTCAACAAATTCATACTGAAAAAAAAAATCCTACATGTGACGTTTGTAATAAAACATTTAATAATCAAAGCAGTTTAGCACTACATAAACTGATCCACACTGGAGAAAAACCATTTTCATGTGATGATTGTGATAAAACATTTAATACTCAAAGCAATTTAGCACGACATAAACTAATCCACACTGCAGAAAAGCCATTTACATGTGATGATTGTGATAAAACATTTAATACTCATGGCAATTTAGCACAACATAAACTAATCCATACTGGAGAAAAACCATTTTCATGTGATGTTTGTAATAAAACATTTAAAAATCAAAGCAGTTTAGCACGACATAAACTAATCCACACCAAACCATTTTCTTGTGATGATTGTGATAAAACATTTAATAATCCACGCAGTTTAACTCGGCATAAACTAATCCATACTAGAGAAAAACCATTTTCATGTGATAATTGTGATAAAACATTTAATAAGCAAAACAATTTAGCACGACATAAACTAATCCACACTGGAGAAAAACCGTTTACATGTGATGATTGTGATAAAACATTTAATACTCAAGGCAATTTAGCACGACATAAACTAATCCACACTGGACAAAAACCATTTACATGTGATGATTGTGATAGAACATTTAATACTCAAGGCATTTTAGCACAACATAAACTAATCCATACTGGAGAAAAATCGTTTTCTTGTGATGATTGTGATAAAACATTTAATACTCGACGCAATTTAGCACAACATAAACTGATCCACACTGGAGAAAAACCATATTTGTGTGATGATTGTGATAAAACATTCAATAGGCAAAGCAGTTTAGCACGACATAAACTAATGCACACTGGAGAAAAACGATTATCATGTGATGATTGTGATAAAACATTTATTAATCGAGGCAATTTAGCAGAACATAAACTAATCCACACTGGAGAAAAACCATTTTCATGTGATGATTGTGATAAAACATTTAATAATCGACGCAGTTTAACTCGGCATAAACTAATCCATACTAGAGAAAAACCATTTTCATGCGATGATTGTGATAAAACATTTAATAAGCAAAGCAGTTTAGCACGACATAAACTAATCCATACTGGAGAAAAACCATTTTAATGTGATGATTGTCATAAAACATTTAACGATCGAAGTTATTTAGCTCGGCATAAACTTATCCACACTGGAGAAAAACCATTATCATGTGACGATTGTGATAAAAAATTTAATAAGCAAAGCAGTTTAGCACGACATAAACTAATCCACGCTGGAGAAAAACCATTTTCGTGTGATGTTTGTGATAAAACATTAAATTGGAAATGCAGTTTAGCTAAACATATGAGACAAACGCATGCAAAAAAATAATGAGTAAAAAACGAACGATGTTGATCTGATATGTGTTTTCAACCTCAAAGACTTACAAGAATAGTTCAGCTCATTAAAGTTGTTAATTGTTTATTGAGTCCTGATATTTTTATGAATTTATTATAATTCAAATAATGCTAAAACCGAACACATGTTTTTTGCATAATTGTATTTTTTTTTACTGCTTGGCGGTGTCAAAGATACCTCAAGAACCACTAAATCAATTTAAACAAAAGCTCGTTCATGAACCTAGGAATTATAATTGTATTGAATACTTCGTTCTTTTTACTAAAAATATAAAATTTTACCAACTTTATTTTCGTTTTGTTTCATTTAAATCACTTACATTTGATGAAAAATCAATCTTTCGTGAAAATCCTTTCTCGAACGAGATGGAGTCTTACGAAGCCAAATTTTGTCTGGTCACTCATTGAAGTGTAAGCATCAGGGCCATTTACTGACCGTACAACAAGCATTCCGCTGCAATAAATTTTTCTCAAAAAATACGGAGTCATAAACACTATCAAAGAATACATATATATGTATTCTTTGTATATATGTATTCTTTGACTTTATAAACATATTTGGAAATCACAAACTATTTCCAATTGATTGAATACCCACAAGTTTATGTTAAGTAAATTTTTTTTAAAGGTTGGCTAAATAGATACCCTTTAATAACAATTAACTTTATTCGGTAACTAATAGAAACAAAATCGTAAAAAAAGTCATGTTGGATACTTGTCGAGACTTATAAACGTAATTTATTGGCTTATGAACGTTTACGCTCTTGAAAATGATGTTCGTTTCAGGCATTATACGTATACGTGTAAGCGTCATTTAGCATCAATATAACATATGGCAGATAGAAACAGTTTAGCTGTTTTTTGAGCAGTAGAATGTTTGTTTGAAATAGTTAATAATAATATTAACGACGAAGAATTTTGAACCCCCTCCCCCTAAATTTATTGAAAAACCCTTAAGTTGTCTACACATGCGAAACAAACAACTCTTATTGAGTATTCGTTTTGGGAGTTAGTGCGATTTGGTACTCACGCTTTTTCTGCCCTACCTCCATGAATGAAGCATCTGTGATAAAACTTTTGTGACTCTTTGTATAATTATTCAATTATTAACAAAGATAACCAGTACATATTTTAAGTGTGAAAAAAGAAATGGAAGTATAGTAAACAACATCTACTACAAGAATAATCAAAATTGTGAGAGACTGATTCGGTTCAGATCTATTCAATTTTATTGAACGGGAGTGTACATAAAAAAAATTATATATCTAGAGCACGGTAGTGCGCAAGGCCGAGTTTAAGGGATACAGTTTAACATAGAAATATTCAATTTATGCTTCATTAAATTTGATCAAACAATTTTTTAATTTCTATCTTCGATAAAAATTTGATTATTCTATTTTTGAACAAAATTTATTAATTGAAATCTAGAGCACGGCAGTGCGCAAGGCCGAGTTATATATTACTTCAACTTTCTTAGTTATAATTTTGTTATTAAAATACCTTTAACTTTTCAAATTTATTGTGACTTGAAAATTCATCACTGATTTATTATATTCATGGAATTTCTTAAATAAATAGTATTTCTACATCTTTAACATCTGAGGTTTCATATGATTTATGTAATAATTTAAAAATTCCGCTTTTACAAAGCTGATTTTAGCCTGTCCTTGTCTACTTTTAATATCTACTTTTAGTTTCTTTAAAATTGGTATTCCAGTATACCAGCGCCATCTTAATTTTCTTCTATTTAGGGGACACTTTTTATAACATGGAGATAGTTCTCCTCTATACTCTAACTTCCATAGTATTACAGTACACCGCTATCACAATTTTCTTCTATTTAGGGGACACTTTTTATAACATGGAGATAGTTCTCCTTCTATACTCTAACCTCCATATATGGTACGATAATAACTGGTTGGCATATTCGTTAATTAAGAAGAGCGCATACTTTTCACGAAAATCTACCAGAAAAATATTATGTCGTGAACACTGACCTCTATATAAATATATAGAGGTCAGTGGTCGCGACGCATGCATATATTAGTTCATATAAGTTCATAGATGGCAAGCATGTACAGTGGTATATTTCTACCCTATCGACAAATAATCTTATGTTGACTGTTTTACCATCTCAAAATATTTTATCAATACTAAAAAACCGCATAATTTAAAAAATACTAGGCCATAAAATTAGTAAATTAATTAAATTATTGAAAATACTTGAATTATTCGTTACTATAGTAAGTAGTTTGAATACTTTGAAGTATTTACTAAAGTCTAAATTTTAATCCCTGATTGGATAAGATTTGTTAAACTGAAATATATACTTCATTTGTGTTTGTGTATTTCGACAATAAGGTTTTTGGAATGTGGATCATTGCAATTGTCTGATAATATTTCGACATGAAAATTATTTTATTCTAAAAGTAATTAAGCAAAATTTCGAAAACGAATTATATAAGTAAGAATTTGGATTTAATTAATATTTGAAAATTGTATACTTATGTAACATTATTAATTTACATAACCTAACTTTTCCTAGTATAAAAAAAACACAGAATATGGGTAATACAATAACCGTGGCACAAGTTGCAGCAACCCAAATAATTTCACCAAATTCTGGATTTAAAAGTAATCAAGATGATTTACACGATAAAGATACAGTGCGTTCAATGGTAAGTGTAAAACAAAATTCTCCACCGAGTGTATCATTTGTTATAAATGTCTTTATTTTAGCATCATAAGTTTCAACATAATGTGGATCCTTCAAAAATACCACCAGAATGCCCAATGCATAAAAAAGCGCAAAAAAGTGAATGCCCTGTTCAGCACGGGAATGATGATATAAATCCATTAAATATGATGCCACCAATGAATCAAAATCCAGCTCCAGATCAACCATTTCCATTGCCAACAGATCGACAAGTTTCAACCATACCAAAAGCAATTACAGAGAGTGGAAAATCTGAATTTTGGGTTTATCCAAGTCAACAGGTATATTATTTATTAATCGACTTTGAAAAATTTAGGAATGTTCATAATTAATGCCTCTATGTATTAATTATAACGAAAAAGTTGCACACGTCAATTTTTTTATATTTGAAATTTATTGACAAATAATTTATTTCCAAAATTTTGTTAGTGCAGGTAGTTCTATATAAACTAAATTAGAGATCTGGGACGGTCAGACAACAGCTATACATTTGGAACGGTTTGGAATTAAGAACTTCTAATAGTTTTTCTGGAGTCGTAAAGAAAATTTACGTAGGATCTATTCTTATCATTATTACGCTATCTCCTATAGTTTTCCCCAAATAATTCGGATAAACATACATACACACAATATATTTCCCTTATATATATATATATATATAACTGACATATAAAATAATTTGGAGATCCCCCCCCCCCCAACCCTCTGCTTTAGTATTTAAAAAATTTATTTGTAATTTGAAAATTTGAATTTTCACGCTCGGAAACGCATTTTTCGGCTTCCGGGCTAATTTTTTTTAAATTCAGCGCTTCGATCCGCATAAAAAAATCATTTTTTAATTTGATATTGGGGGGTGTGTGTGACTATTCCGAATGCAATCCAAGTGTCTTTTTTTCGTTTTTGCTCTCTTTTACCCTCTTGTAATTCCAGATCGATTTATCGTATAAAGCCCAGTCAAAGTTTATCTATTTTTGCAATTTAATTAGACCAAAAAGATTTCCTTCTAGCAAGCAAAATTTTTTTTAATTTTTGAAGTCGGTTAATTTACATTGTTTTAAACGTGTAAATTATTTTTCCGAATTGCTTTAAAAACGTATGTGTTTTCAGATGTTTTGGAATGCAATGCTAAGAAAAGGTTGGCGATGGAAACAGGAAGATATTCGTCCTAAAGATATGGATCACATTATTAAAATCCACAATGCAAACAATGAACAAGCTTGGCAGGAAGTACTCAAATGGGAAGCTCTACATGCTAAAGAATGCTGTGAACCAAAGTAATAATGAATGTTTTATTTTAAAAAATTTTCACTTTTCTAATATTTATTTTTTCATTTTAGATTGAAAAGCTTTGGCGGGAAGGCAAGTCAGTATAGTCCACGTGCCCGCATTCGTGCATTGATGGGTTACGAATTACCGTTTGATAGACACGATTGGATTGTAGACCGTTGTGGCAAAGATGTTCGTTATATTATCGATTATTACGATGGTGGCGCCGTTGATGCTAGATATAATTTTGCAATATTGGATGTTAGGCCGGCTATGGATAGGTAAATTTCTGGACAAAACAAATTTTAATAAAGACCTAATTTATTAAACATTTTTTTCTTTTTTTTTTAGTTTTGAAAATATCTGGGATCGTATGAAAGTTACTTGGTGGCGTTGGAGGTATGAATATTTAAATAATAGCAGTCTACAACAGAATACTGCTTCTGAATAAATATTAATCGCATAATCGTTACTCTAGAGTAATCTTCAAAAATCGTTGCTTAAAATTAATTTATTTTAAATTATTTGAAAATGTGAACAAACATTTTGAAATTTAGATTACAAGCTGTTCAACATTGTATGGTAACAATTTAGAAATAGTATCGAAATTCGTATTTAAGTTTCTCGGCTTAAAGTTTAGAACGATTATAATATCTGTGAAGCCAAAATTAAGCGAAGAACTCGTATTATAGAATGGTGCAGGTGTAATATCACGGATATATACTAATCGGTCTTCTCTTACTTTTCTACAAGAATTCAATCAGAAAATTGGAATGGTTTCTTGTAAAAAATTTTCAATATGTTAACTATTGTTTAAAAAATCACGCCTTATTTGACTGCCATAAACAAAACAGATTAAATATAAATTCGAAATTAAAAAAAAAATGTCACGTTATACTCTCTGTTAAATATTATGAATTGTAAACTTAAAATAAATTGTGTTGTCCATAGATGCCTTTGAGTACTTTTTTTTTTCAAATTTTTGTAACCCTATTTCGAAAACTTACTTTTAATGTGAAAACGTCTATTCGCTCGTTACACTGGTGGTTGGTCGAACATTTTTGTGTGACACACTACCGTCAGATTTGTGAATCGCTAATAACTTCGAGACTGATAATACGTTTACAATAGTTGAGCCCACAACAGATAGATCGTGTCTGTCACGCTGTACTTGTTAATCTGTGACATCATCGTAGCACTGCAATGGTTTCAAACTAACTATGTGTAAAATTAGAAATTGGTGTAAATGCGTTTAGCTTTAGTCATTGATTCGGGAGTCATTGCGAAGAGCTTGCGGAGCTTACTAGAACCCAAAATGAGACGTACAAAATACTTACCGAAATATGAAAATCGGTATTAAATTGAAAATTACAAAATAATTGAAGATTTCGTCTTATGACGATATAGAAAACACATCAGAGTAAAACTCGCGTCAAAAGGAATCCAACGATCCTGAAAAGTGTATTCGTTCCAGTGCCAAACGAATGCGAGAGCTACAGCAGCGTTGTCGAATATACAGCGGACGACAGTCCAAACATCTACGGTTCATGTTCAGGAAAAATCTACGACGCGGACCCGAACTGCACGTATCTTCCTTTAATAGTCATTTGTGTCAAGTGATTTCCATTTTTATGACAAATCAATGAAAAGGAGGAAATACTTTTCAAAAACTTACTGAAGTAGGTTTGGTGATAATTTATTGGACGTTTCAACCCAGAAAATATTATTGGATTTAGGTGAATTTATTGGAGTTTACACACAATGCTTGGATTTTCGTTTATTCAATTGGAAACCGTACCCATCGGTATCTTTGTATTTCTCATTTAAAAGAAAGATACAAATATTTACCGGTAGAGATTTTGGTTCCATATGTCAAGTATAATAACCAGAAACTCAATTATCACATTTTTACATATGTCCGGGAAAACGTATCTTTATTTAAAATTAATTTTAAACAATTTTTAATATTGAAAACACGACGAATATGAAAATTTTCCATATTTTGCGGCACAAAGGATCAGAATTCCAGACGAATTGTTTACAATTTATTTTGAGAAATGTTGGGTCTTAATTCAGACGGAACAGTATGGATACTATTGTTGTTTTAACCAGTTAATTTCCTATTATTAAATAAAACTAGTAAATAAAAAAACTTAAAACGAACTAAATATTATCGAAGAAATAGTTGACAATAGAAGTTGTATAATTTCTCTATGATAAATGACATTCATATTTTTCAACAACAACAAAAAAAGATAAAAACTCTGATAAAACAATTGAACACCATTTGACATTTCGAATTTGACAGTAGAATGATAAAAAAACAAGTTATCGATAATAGCGATAGCCAACCTTACCGACATGATATACTAAGTTTACTATTAATTTTGACAGCAGTTTTTTTCGCGGACCAAATGTGATAGTTTTAATTGAAAAATAGGACCAAAAAAGATATATATGCCAGTATTAAATATAGTATTTTTTATATAATTTTATATTCAGGTGATAATTTTAAAATAAAAGTTTTATTCAAACATATGAACACATTACATAAATATTTTTTAACCAAATCACACACGAAAAGTGTGTATGTATTTTGTAATAAAAAAGGGGGTAGTAGCCATTTTGAGAGGGCAGAAGACCACTTGTTAACTGAAACGGCGTGTTTATATTATATTTTTGTACCGTAGCCGGCTTTTTAAAAAACAGAACTATTGAATCTTCTTTCTTTACGATTTTTATTTCGAATTTATGTACAATTATTGTGTGTTATTTATTTATTGTGATTCCGGTTTTTCCAGACTGAAATGATTGGGTAAGTTTATTTTTGTTTAGTTTTGTTCTTTGGATTAACATTTGGTGGGGTTTTATGGTTTGTACTACGTACTTCAAATTCAATCCTAAAGGTGGTTACTTTTCTGCATGATGATTCATTTTCCTAAAGAATCACTTGGGATAACACTGTAGCGTATTGATAAATATGTTTATATTTAGATAATTTTCTAAACATTTTATGGAAATTTTGCAGTGATTTCTAGGTTTTTAGCTGTTTTGATGATTAATTTTTTGTTTTCGATTAAGAATGAATTAAATTGTTTCATTGAAGATCCTATATCAAGGATTTATGATAAATTTTGTATGAAAATAGAGTCAATGAAATGTTATATGTGGTGGATACTTTTGTAAACCACACTATAAAAATTACTATGATAATTAATTGAAATACACCACAAAGTAATTAACAATTATTGATTTTAAAATATCACCCCATTAAAAAAAAAAGAAAAGATTATCGATTTCAAAAAACATAAAGTGAATTATTTACTAAATTTTATATAAGCTTTTATGAGCTTTGTTGGAGAGAATATTGTGTTGCTCAATTATTTAGAATACTTACATACAGAACGAAATGAAAACGTTTAGAAAATTTGACATGCTTGAAATACATACATATAATGAAAATCTTTTTGTTATGAAAATGTCATAATAATAATAATTCCTTATATATTTATCTAAAACTTATTGTGTGAATATTTTCACTGTCTGGTGCTTTGCTTTTCATTACTTTTTCACATACGATTTTATCTATTTCTCAAATGTTTTATACAGCTTTATGACGTCATAAATATGTAAGGATTTTTCTTGAAACAATGATGCTACTTTGGTACTATTGATAACTGACATTTTATTCACGACGTCTGGTTGCCTTATTACTTTACCCCTTATTCAATGAATGTAAATTTCAGCTAGATTGTCAATAGATCGCTCGTAAAAGCTGCTATCCTCGTTATCCTTGATAAGATCCGATTCTATGTTTAGGATAATCAACGAGGCCAGCAGTTCTTGTCTTAGTAGATAACGAAGCATCGTCTTAATGCGCTTCAGCTCGGAAAATCTCTCGGAAGTTACATGCGTAAATGTGATTATGAGGATTACACAGTAAGCGAAGTATAAGTTGGAGTACCTACTAACGTGCTTGTTATAGAATATAGAGGGATAAAAGTTTATATACCCAAGGCATGTAACTTCGGCAGGGATCCGAATCTCTTTGAGACAAAATAATTTCGTTCTTTGATGTTTGACCTAAACCATCTTTGCCGATTTCTTCCTTCTTCTCCGTGTATAAACAATTTTGTGTAATAAGGTAGTAAGCCTCAGGGGCCCACGTAGACTAGGGTCGGGTGGCAAACGCCACCCTGACCATATAATCAGCCCGACATTAGTTACAACCTCGAATGGCCAGATAGACTAGTGTAAAGCCCATAGTAAGGATACAGAAGTCGAAAATGAACTGCTATCATTTTTGTGATTCATCATTTCGATTTGATTTTTATTAAAAATTTATTTTTAGTTTTTATTGTTATATTTAATCTTGTTATTATTTTTATTGTTTCCATTCGTATATTCGTATATATTTCGTATAACAAAATTATATTAATAAAATACGAAAACGATAGAACGAAGCTGTTTTGTCTGTTTTGACATATGTTCACGTGTTCAGTGAGAATGTATTTGTGGACAATGATGGAGTACAATATTTAAAATAGAACCATTTCAAAAATTACCCATCCCTGGCTTACATAAAGACGGAAAAAGCTTGTCATATATTTTATGTTGAAAACATTTGATATATAGATATAAATGGAACTTTTTAAAAGCTATTATCATTATGGGGGATTTTTAGTTCAATTTGTGTTGGTATATGCTAAACAAACATCTGTTGATATTTACTGTATACCTTTAGCGTGAGGTAGTACCATGGACCACATAAATAGCGCTCATTTTTCAAAATTTTTTAGTTGATTTGTGTCTTATTCATTCGATTTTCGAAAAATTGTTTCGAGTAAAAGTTGTTACTATATGAATATGATCAAATTTTATCGGTAGTATTATTTCGATAACCGAATGAATAAGGCACAAATCAGTTGTAAAATTTTGGAAAAATGAGCGCTACTTTTATGGTCATGTGTATCATCCGTGTTGCAGAGATTTGTGAAAGAAATTGTGTGTTTTGGTGTGAAGAAATTCTGAATATATGAAACTCTTTTACTTAAATATATATCTTGTGTTTCAAAATTCTAAAAACTAACTTTTTTTTGTTTACTTTAATCTCGTGTGTTTCAAAATTCTAATATTGTTTTATTATTTTTGTTTTGGAATTATGTATTTGATTTAATTTTTTTTCTTTCTGTTTATAGGGTTCAAATTTTTTCGAGGGATGGGGAATTATGTTAAAAATTTTTTTCAGAATTTTGTAAATTTTTTAATTTAATTTAATACTTATTAAATAAAGATTATTCAAAATTATTTGAAAACTTTTCTTTTTCGTTTGTTGATAATTATTCGTTCCTTATTTTTGTTTTTATATTCCTTGTGAAAAGTTTTGTTACATCCCTACATTTTCTTCTTTTATTTGATTTTTCTTAGAACATTTCCAAGAACACAGCTATTTTTATATACCTGTTCTCGTATTATAATATTTTCCCTAGATTTCCAAGAAATATGGGAAATAAGTCTATCTTACCCACCCCTTGGATTTCTACAACCATTATTAAATTTTTTCTCCCTACAGGAGGATTCATGTGAATTGTCTTAAACTCGATGGGAAATTTATACCTTGTTTTTGTTGTCATGGAAAATCGAATTTAGCCAACTAAATAGTAGTTTTAGAAGAAAATAAGAAGTAAGGCGCAATTCGAGTCTATGCCGTAGATTTTTCGTGAAAACGCCCAGCACGCGATCCGTAGAATTTTGGTAAACTCAAAAATTTTATTTTTAGTGTTTTTTTTTTCAGCCAAGAAAACGGCTGTTGTTTTCATACATAAAATTTTTTATAACTCGAAAACGGTCAAGTTTTTCGAAAAAAAAACTTCAAACCTTTTTTTGGTTTAAAATGACGCAATAGCTTCCTAATGGTTTCTCACACTCATGTACCGACTCCGTGCTAGACTAAAAGTTGTTTTTGTATAATTTTGTTTTTTTTTTTGTTGTTAATTAACAAATTGTTAATTTTTATTTTTCTGTTCATAGGATTTAAATTATTTCGAAGGAAGGATTATTTCAAAATTTGGATCTTTTTTTAAAATAAAGATTATTCAAAATTATTTTTAAAATTTTCCTTTTTGTTTACATCATGTCATGTTTAGTTTTCCTAAATTTCCAAGAACACATTAACTATTTCATTATAAATGTATCTCTGTTCATATTAGAGAATTTAATTAGAAGCATTAATTTTATATTACAGAATATTCGTTAATAAAAATGATTGGTTTTAAAGAAAATTCTGATGTGCATTTTTCATGATGAAAACAATTGCATGCTGCACAATAATTCTAATGAATGATATATCATTTATTTATTTTAGTTATCGATTTGGTAGAATAAATATTACTTTAATCGAAATGATAGAACAGGAGTAATTAAACTATATACTGAAAAAAATAAAATAGTGTACCCAATTACCCAACTATGGTAGTAAGAAGCAACAAAGGGATGCAATTTTGCATGACCAGAATAAATCATGAGAGAGAGGAGTTAAATCAGAGGTGGGCGCAGACGGCTCGCCGGAGTCGAACGGACTCTCCATAAGCTGGGTTTCAATACAGGTTGCCTACCGATTATTACCCAATAATTTATTCAATCAATTTAGAATTAGTTTTATAAAATATTTATTGTTTAAAAAATATCTTTTACAATATGGAGAGATATACCTAAAAACATAATAATAATAATAACAATAATAATAATAACAATAATGATGATAGCAATAACAATAATTACAACAACAACTGTATGTATTCTCACTTTATGTAAAATTTAACCATTTAAAAATTAGTAACAAATTACCAACCCTACCTCCACCCAGCTTTATCATGGGCATCTTTTTTGTATCCAGTGTCATCAAATTCCCATGATACTATACCCCTTTCGAAGAAAAAATAATTAAATCACGTAAATAATTGTTTATTAGTTCTCCGATATGAATAGTTTAGGCAAATTATTCGGAATTTCCTAAAATCTAATTCTAAATTCTAAAGCTAAATCATCAAAAAATTTACAAGCGGTAAATCATCAGCCCCAAAATTCCAGAGTATGTATTCAATGTATTGTATGTATTGTATACTTTGAATAATAGTGACCATAAAAAATAGTTGGTATTATTATATTTTTTTCAGAAAATGTTTTAATTAAAAAAAATTAAAATAATAATAATTGGTAGGTACCCTATATTTACTCTATCTCTCTCCCTACCTCTCACTCAGAGCTCAGTGCAGTCAAGGTCTGCCCACTTATGAGTTAATACACTATAAAGAACGATTGAATAGTAATTTGACACGGACAGAGCCGTAGTTCTCGACTGTGTTTAATAAATCAATGTATTTTCCATCTCCACATACAGTGGAGTCAATCGTCACGTGATTGAACAATTAAATTAATAAATATCTATATATATATTAAATATGTAGTTATAATTGATACCGGGGCATACATACCTATACATCAAATAAATAAATGAATGGGTTAGACAGAGTACTCGGGGACGGGAAAAGAGGGACGGATATGTTCATTTTATTATTATTATTAGTATCATGGTTATTTGCCCAGTTCCACTTTAAGTGATATAGGTTGTTTAAAATATCATTTTACTAAAGGGTATACGTATAAATATGTTGATGTAAGTTTTTAGTTATATCAAAATAAAGACGGATTCTATTTGATGTAATTTTATATATAACTTTATATTTAAGTGCATTGGTAAGGTTCGTTAAGACTTTAGACTACAACACTATACATCCTACACCCAATGTATACACCGAGTGTCTATGTGTGCACACGGGTGTCTCAAATTGTGACATTTATTGCGACACTATAATTAGTGTCGAATCAGCGGCTGTGTAAACACCTTGTGTCCTACCACCCTACACCCAGTGTATACACCGAGTGTCTATGTGTGCACACGGGTGTCTCTAATTGTGACATTTATTGCGACACTATAATTAGTCTCGAATCAGCGGCTGTGTAAACACCTTGTGTCCAAGTGTCTTTCAGGTTTTCAAACTGGTTCGACATTTTTTCATACACTCCATACATTCCATATACATATTATATAGAAATAAATATAGCGTTTACGTCGTTGTTTAATTACAATATAAGCAGCAATAAGTTCTTTTATATGTGAACAGCTCGGACAGAAGTTCCGTACATTTTTATACATTTGCGTCTGGATACTTTTTGCAAAGTTTTTTTACTTAAGACACAAAAGTTTAAGAAAATGAGATAATAGTTTAAAAAAAAGTTATTGTATGGACGAAAATTTTATTTAGTTTAGTTCGTTAATAAATGAGATGTGATTTACTAATCTATTTAACCAATCCCAGATCATAGAATCATTATATAGCCTGTTTTCAAAAGCATTTCTAATAGGGAATCAATGTTAAATAAATAAAATATTTACTATAAAACCATACATAATACACATACTTACAAACATCTGACTGCTTGTGGTATGATGTTTGATTGAGGTCATTTAAGAGTCGGGATTTAGTGATGCCCACTGAAAATATACAATTATTATTCATTACATATGCACAAACACATTCCACAGACTACAGAGTACCCGCACTATTTTTATTTCTTTATGAAGCATTGTGTAGTTACTATAGTAAATATTTAACATTGATTCTCTATTAGCAAAGCTTTCCAAAACAGACGGTATATTAAATTACATTAAACTAGCTGTTTATGCAGCTAGTTTAACTTGCTTCATATATATGTATTGAAAATAATAATAATAATCACGCTTATTCTTACTTTACAAATATCTAAGTATTTAAGTCTAACTAAGAATTGTAGCGTAATGCTAGATAGCCTATAGCCTTCCTCATAAATGTGACTATCATATACAAAAAAAATTTTGAAAATATGACTGGTAGTTCCAGAGATTAGCCAGTTTAAATAAACAAACAAAAAAACTTCAGCTTTATTATATTAGTATAGATTAAAACTATCATATAGAAAAAAATTTCTATAAGATTAACATTCTAATTTTAAATGTAAAAATTCTCATTTTCCAGGTAAAATTATCCGGTTTTCAGGCTTTTTTGGGTGGTTTTAGCCTGATATCAATTTTTCTTACCAATTTCAACTTTCCAGAACAACTGGAAGTACCTTAGAATATTGATGATGGCGATGAGTGAGTGAGTGAGTTAGACCCCAAAATGTCTATTTTTAGGGTTAAATATCTTGGAAACTATTGAAGCTGTAATGATGGAACTTGGTACGTACCGCACCAGATGGTGTTGTGTCTCATGCTACGTTTTAAATTTGAGGCGCGCTATGCTTAAATTTGGTGTGACGCAATACCCTGCTATGTGATTCATTCAAGTGTTTGATATGTGTTGAATTGAATTGAAAATTATTTATTAATATCGTCAGTTTACGAAGTTACAATACAATACGTCTTCGAATCTATAGTAGTACCTAGCCTAAGCTTTACCTATAATACATCATCTTATTAAATAAATCTATAAACATTTTACATCGTTTCTTAAATGGAAGAATCTTGTATATAAAACCATTGATATCTGAAATTAACCTAAGTTGGACGGATAAGCGGTCCCTAAAACTAGACCTTAAAGAAAAATATTTACAATTTAGATTACACCGAATTAGTTGTAATCGACATCATGCCACGGTATCGTTTCCTGAAAAGCAACGTACGCGGGTCAAATTAGCCCAGTTCATTGATTTCCGGGATGTAGGATTTCGAGATGGTTTGGATGAAGGTTCTGATTGTGTGGTGCCCAGTTTTCCCGTGGAGTGCTTCAGCCGGATATCGTAGGGGGACTTTCAAAATCGTCCGAAGACAACGATTTTGAAATTTTTGCATTTTCGCAAGCTACTAAGGTGCAACGTTCGACCAGATCGGGGCGGCGTACGTGAGTACGGGCCGGATGCATGACTTGAAAAGTCAATGTTTCAGACGTTCGTCCAACCTACTCTTAGTGTTGAGTAGTGGGGATATGTGTTGGTATTTCTGAATCAACTATATACATATATTTATTGTGTAGATGAGTATAGCTATAGTAGTACGGGTAGCCAGTAGCTAACTAAATTGGTGCAAATCAATTGTGCAAGGCCATTAACAATAATCATGATTGATATATACAATTTTATTGATTAGGTACTCGTTTTTTATTTGTTTGTATTTAATATTATAGTAATTGATAAAATACCCCTTGCATCCCTTGATACCATTGTTGCCAGTTGAATGGTGTTTATAATTAAGAGTTTTGTTTTACATTTGTAAAATGTAAAAATATCATATTTCTTCGTGGGTGTACAAAATACTATTTTCGTTTGCGGAAAATTCACATGAGATAAGAGAGGAGTATTTTGTCAAATATAACATGAGACTTTCTGTTTTAAATGCAATATTTTTTGTTTAGGTTATTTAGAAATGTAACAATGATACACTGGCATCAAAATAGTGAGAAATCATATGCATCCCACTACCATAACATCAGGTGGTAGCTCAGAAGCAGAGCGTTGATCTAGAGTGACAGAGGTCGTGGGTTCAATTCCGATCCTAGATTTGAGGTCAAATAATGTTATCAATGTTCAGACATATTACTTAAATGTCAAATTAAGTAAACGCTAGTCAATTTCGTGGGTATAATAAAACCGAAAGGCAACCATACTAAAAATGGGTATAAATAGACGCTAGTTTAAAAAAACCTGAGTTAATTGTTTAAATACCAGGTATATATTGAGTTCGTTATCGTTGCACTGTTTATTTTATTTAGTTCTACACACACGTAGGTTTATTCATACGCATGATTTTTCAATTTACAAGTAATGGAATAATCCGGAAAAAAATAGTGAGCATCGAATAAATTGTTTTTTTTTTATTGTTTAATTTTAAATTATTCAATTTAAAATTAAAAATTTGATCGCATTTCAAACGCAACGTCATAGAATGTGACGTAATTAGCCATGGCACTTTCAGCACTTTTATAATTTAGCATTGAAGTACAGCAACACACTAGTTGATTACGTCATGAAAAATGACGTGCTTTTTGGGAGCGTGGAATTTGACATTTTAACATAGGGATAAACTTTTGTAGCTTAAAAAAATTATCTACAATGTATTTTTTTAAATTTTGGATTTCATTAAACAGGTTTTAGAGGTTTTAATTATTGACTGGATTTAGTCTATTATATTTGAGCTGAAATAGATAATTTTGAGATAAAACTATAGAAGTAATAATAATAATAATAATAAATACTTTATTTAGAATATTACAATTCTTTATAAAGGAGATTCAAGTTTTAAAAAGAAAAATTGAAAAACAAACTCAGTGTTTAAAAAGGAGAAAAAAAAAAACAAAACAAAATACAAAGCAAAAAATCAAACAAAAATTACTTATTTAATTATTTAATTTCTACAGGCTAAAGGGAACCATGATCAGCCCGAGAGGTATCAATGAAAACGCTATTAAAACTATAGAAGTATAAAAAAAATTCTAAACACATGTAGTTTGAAAGGATTTCAATAATTTGCTATTCGACTCTTTAACGTGGAATAGCCAATTTATTTTTCAAATCCTTACAATGGACTTCCACAAAGTAAAGCTCGCTACAATCAATACATTACCTAATAAGTTTTTAAAAAGGAACATTTTTTCTGTTACAGTTGGACTTCTCTTACAGTTTAAAAGATAGATTATTTCCGGCGGACGAAGAAACTGATTTTGCTCTTTACAGCTTTTGACGAACTGGATGCCACTTTACAGTTGTAGCTTTGAAAATTCCAACTCATTATCTCTTTTTCTGTATGAGATATCGTGGACGGACCAACAGACAGAGCTATCTGAAGATGAAGTAATAGGGAATATGCATGAAAATTTTTTTTCACATTTATTTTCAGAATATGAAAATACTGTTAATACTGTAATAATATTTAAAAACGAAATTAAAATCCGACAAATATCAAGGAAGCTATAAGCTTTTAAAGATTATTATCTGCCTCTTTCTTGCAAAAATACTAAAAACGAAGTTTTACGTGTATTTTAAATGGTGAAAGTGTAATATGACGTCACATAACATATCAAGAGGGCTATCACCCTCTTTGTCTAATCGGGAATCATTCATCAATCATTCATATCTCGCTTATTTTTAAAGTTATTTAAAAAGTAATTTTATTTTGATATTTGTCAAGTAAACATGCTTCAATTCAAGTGAAAAAAAATTTTCATGCATATTCCCTATTAGAACATTTTATGACCACCTGCATCAAAGTTTTTTTTAAAATCTGTTTTTACCTGACTATGGAGGGTTATCTGTTTAACAGTTTATGTATGTCTGCTTGTCTGTTAGGATGACATCTGTTCTCGTGTAGCTCCTAAACTACTGATCATATTTTGACAAATGAGGTGTCGTTAGGTTCGTCTTAGAGTTCCGCGTGTCAAAGGCTATGTGACGTCATAATCCATAATGAATGGTTTTAATTCACAGATTCTGAATATTATACCAAAAAGTTTTAAATAAATGAGTTAAAAAAACTAAAATTCGACTACGAAAAAAGCACGAAATAAGTTTGAAAAGCCTTGTAAATGCTGATCGTAGTCGAAGGTCGGGAATTGTTACAGTTTTGCTTTGTGCATTGCAGTTTGGCTTTCGACGACGAAAAATATTCACAAGGCCCTTCAAACTTGTTTCGTGCTTTTTTCTTTGTTCGGTTTTCGTTTTTTAATCTTATTTATTATCAACAATTTTTATTTTGTTTTTTATCTGTTCTTTAACCGAATTTTTTTTATTATGATTAAATGGCATTCTAGAGAAATAAAAATTAGGTCATATTAAGTAGACGTCATAGCAAGCAGATGATATATCATTGTGAAATTATACTGAATATTTATTATTATATTGTTGTTTATAAACTTGCTAGTTGAATACTTATTTATTTATATCAAGGTCTTTCGATTCAATAGAAACAAATTGTAGAATTATTCGTTTATTATACCCGGTATATGTAAATATACCAGAGTATATTAAGTTTAGACCTGACTTTGTAACGCTTGAAAATATTGATCATAGACATAAATGTTTGGAATAGGTGTTCATAAAATGGCCTAATTCGGCCATTTCCATATGTCCGTACGTCTGTGGACACGATTACTCAAAAATGAAAAGAGATTATGAGCTGGAAATTTGTGTGTGTGTTCCAGAGCTAACAATTATGGCCAAGTTCGTGAATGGGAAAAATCGGACCATGTTTGGGCAAAATTGGCAAAACTGCCCATCTTTGAACATTAAATTATCGTTTTTTTAAAATAAAGAACTTTTGTTTGAAACTTCTTTTCATAAACTCAGCGGGTATTAAAGCAATTAACTCAGCGAATTAATGATTTATTATTCAATATTTATTATCTTTTAAAATTTTCTTTAAAATTTATTATTAAAATTTAATTTTAAAATTTATTATTATTAAATCCGATTTTTATCAAAATCGGACACTAAAAATTTTGGTCAAACTTTTGCAATTAGTTAGAAAAAATAAAAATTTTGTTATCGATTTTAATACAATACAATTTTTTTAGGGTAATTTTGGCCCAAAAAGAACGAAAATAAGCTTTTTTTTAACGTACGACAAACACATTTCAAAATTTTCGCTTCTCAATTAATACAGTTTTGAATTTTAGCACTATAGGTCTGATACCTTGAAAACCGTTAATCGTATCGTATTTTAACTAACGCCATCGGTTTCGCTATGTCCAAATTAGCTTAAAACGAAGTTTTTATCAAAATCGGGGATATACAATTTTCCTCCAATTTTAGCGATTTTCTTATACAAGTTAAAAAAATACTACACCGCCTTTTGCAACATACTTCTCTGTTTTGATCCACTACTGACTGGCGTATATCCCTTTGGTACAGAAGCCTAAAAAAGAATCATTAATAACCTTAATCTAGGACATAACAGATGTTGTGTCATATAGATAGTTTTATAAAACAATTTGTAGATAATAATAAATTTATCCCGAAAATTTGTTAAAAAACAATTTAGGAATTCACTTTCTTTTTTCTTTTAAATAAACGACAACCATCAAAAAACTATTCTGATAATATAAAGGGGTGGGTAGTTTATGGAATAGTTTAAAAAAAAGACTAGTGGATATCACACCTGTGACGTTGTCTATAAAACTATATAACGAAACAGCTGATGAGAATGTTAACTTAAAATATGAAACACTGTCACATTCATCCATCCTCACAGAGCTTCATATAGCTTCGCATAGCTTCACATAGCTCTTGATAGTCTGTATAAAAACCATTTAAAATGTAAATTTTCATCTAAATAATTTGAATTTTTATTACTTCACTATATATATATATAATATACAAAAATAGTTAGTTGATGAGTACGATATTTACGGGGTGATTTTAAATGATTGAAGCTATAAAACATGATTATAGAAATCTTCCTTTCAAAAAAGAAAGACACAGTTAGAGTCTGCGCCGTTTAGACATCCGTAGACGTTTAGACAGTATGTCCGTTGGGCCAGCTACATATTCGATTTACTCCGTTTTTTCATTTCATTTTTGACGCTGCACATTTATCTCACATTCGTTCGGTACTGGACTTTTAATACTCGTTGATTTACTTTTGACACGAGCTTTCGTCTGATATGCGTTTTCTATAACTCCGAGCATATTTATGAGTCATATAAGTCAAAATCTAATATTTTGATTATCTCACTTTGCCTCCTAGTAGTGCTTCGCAAGTTCTTCACAATGACACTAGAGTTAATGTCCTAGCTAAACGCGTTTCCGCGCTTCACCAATTTTTAACTTTACACAAAGCTAATTCGAAACCATTCTTGCTCATGCGCCTACTCTGGTACAATGGCATTACTGGCAAAGCAAATACATCGCGACAGATACTTAAAGGCTGGATCTATCTGTTGTGGCCTCAATTATTGTAAACGCAGCATTAGCCTCGAAGTTATTAGCTTAGAAATCTAACAATATTTCGTAGGAGCTATGTAGACTAAGCAAATTTTTCTAGAGGAACATAGATAGATTGTAGAGACTGTCCTGGACGGGACACACTTCGATCATATCGTCGTGATGCCTAAGGATCTGAGGATGTGAGTGGAAGACAAGGAATTTTGTGTGTAGACTAGGAATTGGTAGGATATGCGGCTGCAGCCGACTGTGATAGGAACTATACCGATACTCACCTGGAGTTCGTGAAGGAAACTGCAGAAAACCTTCACAAGCATAGCTGGTTACTTCGCTCTTGTCCATACGCCGACAGTTTAGTCAATTAACCACCATTTTTTTTTTAATAATTGACAAACTGCTGATGTCGGGATTCGAACCTAAAACCTCCCAGTTCCAAGTACACACAACGCCTTTACAAGCGCGGCTACTTGGCTGGTAAGAGGAAGATAATCAAGTTACCATGATGATATGGTTCTTTAGTGTGAGTATTATACTTAAAATGAAAATATTACAGTTACAGAAAATATGGTCAAGTATTAAATTGTAAGAAAATTTATTTCTGATAAATTTTTTCATTTTACTATTAAGAGAGAAATTCAAGATTTTGTGTATTTCATTCTTTTCAAATCTCTCTGTACCTGTCTACTCTTTCGATAACGTTTTAATAATATTTATGCATCTTATTCACTCAGATTTATGGTTGCTGGTAGTTTTTTATCCTTTAATTTTTTAAGTAATACATCGTATCGGTCTTCTGTCTATCGAATGAATTCAATTATTGTCAAAAAAAATTAATCTATAAGTCTGAATGTAGTAGAGATCGCAAGAGATTCGTAGAATTTTGATTGACTAAATGACAAAGCGAGTCAATTGCTTTCACCTGCATGTTAGGGGCTACATGCGTATCGTGGAGCGCATTAACCCTCGAGGCGGAAACTAGATTAGATTTTTTATTTCAGTTCGTAAAATATTGAATTAAGAACAATTAAGAAATTTCGATACCATTTTCAAAATATACAACTTTAACAATTGAAGACCAAATGTCGCATCAGTCCTCTCCTGTGTGGTAAATAGTGTGAAAAACGCTACAACAACAGTCAATAGAAACTGGGTACCGGATTTTAAACCGTTAGTGCAAAAACCGGACTTGAATGTTGAAGAATGAAAGGTTTCATTCGAATAAGCTTGCTGGTTTATTCAAAACCTAATAGTGGACTTGATTGATTGATGATTGATTCATCTTGGAGTCAAAAAAGCATTGCAATTCGACCTTATGGTCCATTGTGCTCCCCTTTCTACCTCAGTCCGACGAGATTTGCTTCTTCTATATGTTGGCAATAGCCTGGAGCCTTCTTATCAGTTCCTCCCGAATGTTCATATATTCGGGGAGATGCATCGAATATCCTGTATCTGCTGTAACCTCGAGGTTCGCAGTCAAAGATTATGTGACTGGATGTTTCTTTCTCCTCGCCACACAATCTGCACATAATGGACCTGTTATAGAGTCCCATTGTGTGCAGATGCTTCCGCAGGGGATAATGCCCGGTATTGAATCCGGTAACCCTCCGCAGTTCCATCCTGTTCAGCCTCAGTGCATCGAAAGATAGCTTCTTAATAATGGACTTACCTGATGTCTTGTTTAATAATTTAATTTGTTTCTCACCAAAAATTAGCGTGTCTGGACATACCTTGTTCTTGCATCAAGGCCCCCAATTATTATTTCGTAAATGAAATGATCGAATTAGGTATGATTTTTTTAGAATGACCGTGATGTGCTGAAGATTTGACTTTAACACATAACGGTCAAATTTCAAATAATCCTCTACAAGGAAACATTGCTATTGGTGTTGCACCGATGGCAAAATTTCGAAAAAATGACCAACGATACTACGTATCGATATTTATTCACCCCCTCCTCCCTTTACCCGTATCCGAATTTGCCAATTAACGAGCTACGCCTTTTAAAACTGTGAACGCTAGAGAAATAAATTTATATTGAAAATTCGAGTTTTACGGAAGGTACGGAATCTTAAGGAAAACAAAAATAATTATTAGAAAATATTTCAATAAAAAATTTCTCACTTTAAAACCAATCAATCAATCATTTGTGCCAGTAGTTTTTCTTTTATATAGACAAAAAATTTGAATATATTAAATGAAAATTATTCAGCAGAGATTTTTATAAACTATGGTACATTCGTTTATTATTCTAGCGTTGCTTATCTTAAATGTTGTTTTTCAGCGTTTTTTCAAACATTAAATTGTTTATAACTGGGAAACGGTCAAGTAACTTAAGAGAGAACAAAAGATTGAATAGACAAGATTCAATCAAGGATTCAATAGACAAGACAAGACTTGAATAGACAAGATTGTGAGGATTACACAATAAGCCACGTATAAGCAGGAGTACGTACTAATGAGCTTGTTATATTGGGAAAAAAGTCCACATTCACATGGTATGCAGATTCGACCGAATTTCTTCGAGACAAACAGACGAGTTCTTTGTTGTTTGATCCAAACCATCTTTGTAGGTCTATTCCTGCTCTTCCTAATCCCTTCTTCCATCCTCTCCGTATATGAACTTTTTCCTCACGAAGGCTAGGAACCGGGTGACAAATGCCATCCTAACATATGGCCAGTCCGACATTGAAGTCATTGCATAGATCTTGGTTATTAATATATTAGATAGATAGATAGATTGTAGAGGCTGCCCTGGACGGGCTACACTTCGACTATAAGGTCCATTGTGATGCTTAAGGATGTGAGTGGAGTGGAAGAAATTTTTGTGTATTGACTAGGAATTGGTAGGATATGCGGCTACAGCCGACTATGATAGGAACTGTGCCGATATCCATCTGGAGTTCGTGAAGGAAACCGACAGATAATTGAGATAATTGACAAACTGCCGATGTCGGGATTTGAACCCATAACCTCCCAGTTTCCAAGTAGGCATACTGCGCAGACATAACACCTTAGACCGCTCGGCCACTTGGACTTGTTATTAATATATTAACCGTGAAGCTAATAAATTAAAAACAAAAATATCTAAATTATGTTATTCAAAATATTAACATTTATATTTGATAGGTAATATACTCATGTGTATAATTGAATTGTATTTAATTATGATAATGAAGTTGTTCAGAAAATAATATCCGGTTGAAAATAACTTCACTTCCCTCATTCAGTTTATAGATAGGTGAACTGCAGTATTATACGTAGGTAGGGCAGAACTATATGTAAGTATATAATATATATATATATATATATGTTCATAAATGATATTCATAAATATAGTTTTATTAGTAAACTTAGTTTAAAATAATATCATTTACTTACTTAATATCTAGATATTTCATCTTATACATTTTAATATAATCAATAACTCAATTATAATATCTTTAAGATATTGAATCAGATAAATTGTACAGGGTGGCAAAAAACTTAGAAAACGTCTTATTAAGATCTTATATCCATATACATATCAAATTACATATCCTACTGATTCATCATCGCCAAGCCAAAGCAATAGGGAATATGCATGAAATTTTTTTTTCACATTTATTTTCAGAATATGAAAATACTGGTAATACTGTAATAATATTTAAAAACGAAATTGAAATCCGACAAATATCAAGGAAGCTATAAGCTTTTAAAGATTATTATCTGTCTCTTTCTTGCAAAAATACTAAAAACGGAGTTTTACCTGTATTTTAAATGGTGAAAGTGTAATATGACGTCACATAACATATCAAGAGGGCAATCACCCTCTTTGTCTAATCGGGAATTTCAATTATTCATATCTCGCTTATTTTTAAAGTTATTTAAAAAGTAATTTTACCTTGATATTTGTCAAGTAAACATGCTTCAATTCAAGTGAAAAAAAATTCTCATGCATATTCCCTATTGAAGTTAGAAACATGAAATTTGGAAAAAATTGAGTAGAGGTGCACTATTTTTAGAAAATCGCCCCCTAAGAGAGTGACACAGTGCACTAAGAAAGGATTTTTTTAAATATAGAAATTCCACTGTACCAACTGAAATATCGAGGACTGATGATTACAAAGTCATTGGTACAGTAAAATTTCAACTAAGTGAAAGTCCATTCTATAAAATACCACAATTATTAGAAAAAATATTAAAAAATTCCTTCGAGCCGGATTTGAACCAGCGACCTATGGATTACTATTTGTTTGTTAAACCTCTACAGTCCACCGCTCTACCAACTGAGCTATCGAAGGTTGATGATTATAAAGTTTATTACGGTTAATAAACTTCAACAAAGTGAAAGTTATGAATAATTTACCAAAATTATAATAAACAAATGTAAAAGAACTCCTTCGAGCCGGATTTGAACCAGCGACCTATGGATTATTTTTGGATTTGAAAACCTCTACAGTCCACCGTTCTATCAACTGAGCTATCGAAGGTTGTTGATTATAAAGTCACTGGCACAATGAAAATTCAATAAAGTAAAAGTTCATTTTGAATTAAAATAAAAAGTATAGTAGATTTAGAAGAGTTCCTTCAAGCTGCATGTAAACCAGTGACCAATAAATTACTACTTGCTAGTTTGAAACGTCCACAGTCCATTGCTCTACCAATTGAGCTATCAAAGACTGTTATTTTGCGGTTGACACCACTCAAAAGTAATTTAAACATACAATTAATGAATGGTTGGTGTTAGTTTCGGCTATTTTTGGGGTTAACACCGATGATGAATCGATTTCGTAAATATGGTTTGATTTCTGTAAATGTCCATCGATCCTACCTAGTAGATGTCGAATTTCTGTTAATATAAAATGTAGAAATTTGAAATGTTAAGTTGTAGAAAATAAATGATATTACAATTTTCACCTGGCTCTGTTTCTCTGTAGCTCAAATATTTAGCGAAGTATTTGTAATTATCATGTTCTAATACTTAGAACAATAATTAATATTCAAACTCAATCAACATGTCACATTGATTTGATATTCGTTAGGAGTTCTTTTCTTGATAAAACCTGCAAAATCTACAAAGGTCTAACGTGCAAATATTTTCTAACAATTGTGTAACGACCCCAAATTGTCAAATTAAAAAAAAGGTATTTTTCCAAAAGCTCACTCTGTTGCGTGACGTCATTAACAAGTGAAATGTCTGTCAATACTAATACCAGTGTTAAAGATAAATACAGAAAAGACACGAAAAATAATCAGCTATAAAAATCGTAACGCGCCTTGTAATAATTCAACTCACAAAACTCCTGGAAAAAGACCAAAAGAGAAAAACAATTTGAGGATTTCCGTTTTGGAACTTGTATACAACACAATTGATTGCTAAATAGAACATGACTAATGACGTCACGTCCTATCACGTCGCACATCAAATACGCGCTGATTTTTACGACGTTTAATTGATCAATAAATGAACAATTTGAACAATGTTTATATTCCGTTTTTAGCCTAATCTTTGCAAATAACAAAAAAAAGTACGTTGACAATTTCTTCTTTATATAACGAATACGTCTGACAAAGATTGAAGTGCGTGGTCGCTCAATTCTTTGCTAGGCGAATCCGGTTACCTTTTTTTGCACTTTGTGCCGAACCTTGTATGAGTTCCCGGTGGGCCGTTTCCTGCCAATCAGCCCCTGTATGTAGGTATAAATGACCCTTAATGATATTCCATTAAATACGTACTACAATAACCTTTACTATACACATGAAACACGCGGTATATACTATAAATATACATAGTAACATATATTCCACTGTGTAAGTCAATTCGAATATAAATTAGTTTATTAATTAAGAAAAAAGAACTGTAATAAATACACATTTGTAAATATAAAACTTTTATAAATAATAATAATAAATAAATGGAATAATATATTATTTGAAAACTTAGATGCAACAACAAAACGGATGATATAATAAAAAATGTATGTGTATTCACAGACTTATAGAGCCTGCAGTTACTTATACTTACCACCAACAGAAAGTGTAGTAAAAATAAAGCCTATTTTACAAAATGGAAACCCGACTTCAAAAATCAAATATTCTATAACAAAAAATGCACTAAAAAGTGAAAAAATAATTGCATATTCTTGTGCCAATTTTAGTTCACCTAAGCAAAAATTTTTAAATATATATGTACAATTATTGTTATTTTTGGAGGCGGTGTCAGCATAGAGAAATTCACATAACTATTGGACACCGCCTCCAAAAATAACAATAATTGTACATATATATTTAAAAATTTTCGCTTAGGTGAACTAACATTGGCACAAGAATATGCAATTCTATTTTTACTTTTTAGTGCATTTTTTGTTATAGAATATTTGATTTTTGAAGTCGGGTTTCCATTTTGTCAAAATAGGTTTTATTTCTCGCTTTTTAGTGACTTTGAAGTTCTATAACTGATTTTATTTGTCTAAATATGGGTAGACCTACTAAACGACCAACTAATTTTTAGTACATTTTTTTATAACACTTTTTTGTTATCCGTTTTTTTTTTTTTTTTAATTTTTAGTGCATTTTTTATAACAGATTTTCAGTTTTTTTTACAAGCATCTTGTTTTTTTTTGTAAAAATTTTTTTTTTGGGGTCGGTTTTTTTTTCGTAAAAATTTTTTTTGAAGTCGGTTTTTAAAAAATTTTTCTTATTTTCCCATTATGAATGAGTATACCCTTTCAAAAAAAAAACATTTCGCAGAAATCGGTTACCATATTTTCCGATTTTCCGGGGATCCCCTCATCAGAATGCGATTTGGTGGGTTTTCCCCAATGGAACCAATGGGAAACCAAGCCCTTTAAAACAAAAAAAAAATTCAAAATCGGTCCTCGGAACGGAGTTCTGAGGTGACACACATAAAAAAAAAATACAGACGAATTGAGAACCATCCTCCTTTTTGAAGTCGGGTTAAAAAAAGATTAATAGTGTGCAGCAGCATTGCAGCAGAGGGCAATGTTTACAAATATGTTCATAATATTTTTATTGCACATTAATAAAAAGTTTTTATATATTTAAATAAATAAAAAATTGTATATTCGTAAAGCTATGTGTGTGTATTCATAGCTAATAATAATATTTAATGTGTTTTATTTTTATTTTTTAATCATCATATTGTGTTGAATTTCCATTGATTTGTTATCATTACGTTTATGTTCAATACGTGGCTGTGTTCATTTAGGAGTCTGTAACAAATTAAGGTAGTCCCAGCATGAAATCACTTTTCGACAGATTTTGCTTTTTTTTTTCACAGACTAAAAATAACGTTCACTAATAAATCCCAAAGTTTCCGAAATTTTAACCGTTTAGAACGCGAGATAGTTACTGCCCGCCCAACTATTTTCTGTTGTATTGAAAAAAACAATTCAGAATTTAAAAAAAAAACTAGGACAGTAAAGATAAATATTTCTTAAATAATTTTTTTTTTAAATCGCGTTTTACCGTTTTGTTTTTCTTTCATTTTAGTTCACCTAAGCAAAAATTTTTAGATATATATGTACAATTATTGTTATTTTTGGAGGCGGTGTCCAAAAATTATGTGAATTTCTCTATGCTGACACCGCCTCCAAAAATAACAATAATTGTACATATTACTTAGGTGAACTAAAATTGGCACAAGAATATGCAACTATTTTTTTACTTTTTAGTGCATTTTTTGTTATAGAATATTTTATTTTTGAAGTCGGGTTTCCATTTTGTCAAAATATGGTTTATTATATATCAATTTTTTTATAATTTCATAAAATGTTACACTTTTAATAAGAGAAAGTATTTTATCAGCACTGGTTTAGATACCGTGGTTGTTTTTGGTCTTTTAACATCAACCTTCGATAGCTCAGTTGGTAGAGCGGTGGACTGTAGAGGTTTTAAATCAAATAGTAATCCATAGGTCGCTGGTTCAAATCCGGCTCGAAGGAGTTATTTTATATTTTTTTTATTAATTCTTGTAATTTTGGTAAATTATTCATTACTTTCCCTTTGTTAAAGTTTATTTTTTACGATTACCATTACAATCATCAACCTTCGATAGCTCAGTTGGTAGAGCGGTGGACTGTAGAGGTTCTTAAATCAAATAGTAATCCATAGGTCGCTGGTTCAAATCCGGCTCGAAGGAAAGTTTTTATTATATAATTTTCTTCCGAACCCTTGACGAAAGTAATTAATCTTTTTCAATTTTATCATTTCAAACATTTATATCTATAATAAAATTTTTCATTTCATATTCATTCTGTTTCTCATTCAATTAAAAAAATCAGTGGAAATGATTTTTCATACTTTTATTATTTCTCTTTTTCAATAATTTCTTGCTTAAAGCTTGTCATGAAAGCCATGGAGCTATGTTATGGAAAGCTATGGTAAATATTATATAATACATTAAAAAAAATGGTAGGTTTCTAAAATATTAATGTAGTCATCAGTGGCCCATTAGCTCAGTTGGTTAGAGCGTCGTGCTAATAACGCGAAGGTCGCGAGTTCGATCCTCCCATAGGCCAATGAATATTTTTTAAACTTTTAATTAATTTATAAATATTAAGAAAATTGGATACAAGAAATTTTTGTAAGATCAGTGGCCCATTAGCTCAGTTGGTTAGAGCCTCGAGCTAATAACGCGAAGGTCGCGAGTTCGATCCTTCCATGGGCCAATAAATTTTTTTTTAAACTTTTTAAAGTTTTAATGCATTTGTAAATATTAAGAAATTTGGATACAAGAAATTTTTGTAAGATCAGTGGCCCATTAGCTCAGTTGGTTAGAGCGTCGTGCTAATAACGCGAAGGTCGCGAGTTCGATCCTCCCATGGGCCAATAAATTTTTTTAAAAACTTTTTAAAGTTTTAATGAATTTTTAAATATTAAGAAATTTGGATACAAGAAATTTTTGTAAGATCAGTGGCCCATTAGCTCAGTTGGTTAGAGCGTCGTGCTAATAACGCGAAGGTCGCGAGTTCGATCCTCCCATGGGCCAATGAATATTTTTTTAACTTTTTAAAAGTTTAATCAATTTATAAATATTAAGAAATTTGGATACAATAAATTTTTGTAAGATCAGTGGCCCATTAGCTCAGTTGGTTAGAGCGTCGTGCTAATAACGCGAAGGTCGTGAGTTCGATCCTCCCATGGGCCATTAAATTTATTTTATACATTAAAAGTGAGAAGTATCTATTGTTAAACATATATTGTATGCTAGGTGTTATTCGCGACGTAGTCCGCGTGGAATTTAAAACAGGAAAATTTTGAATTCGTTGTACGATTTCACTGTGAAGGCGCGCAGAATTGTTTATTATTATTAAATTTACTCATGTACAGGGCAGGGTCTAGTAACATTTCTGATAATTTAATTTTACCCCTAAATTCAACATCATTCAATATTTACACATAAATATTTCCGAGATAAAAAGTAGGCTTGGTCACAATCAGTAGCGGATTTAGGCTTAGGCCCGGGCTTAGGGCGGCAAATTTTGGGGGGCGCCAAAATTTTTAATACGACTAAAATTAAAAATCGATTTGGTTTTCTGTAAACTGTAAGACCAAATTTTTAAGTTTATTTTATTGCGCTCTTACAAGGTACCATTTTGAGGGTAGAATTTCTGAAATAATTAACCAGGCAAGTACTAAAATCTGAAATATCTAACAAAAAGATTTAAAAAAAATTTTTATTTAATGCTAGCATATTATTTATTTACGAAATTCGATTTTTTTTCGTATTTTTCATTCAAAATTTAATAGGGAATATGCATGAAAATTTTTTTTCACATTTATTTTCAGAATATGAAAATACTGTTAATACTGTAATAATATTTAAAAACGAAATTAAAATCCGACAAATATCAAGGAAGCTATAAGTTTTTAAAGATTATTATCTGTCTCTTTCTTACAAAAATACTAAAAACGGAGTTTTACGTGTATTTTAAATGGTGAAAGTGTAATATGACGTCACATAACATATCAAGAGGGCTATCACGCTCTTTGTCTAATCGGGAATTTCAATCATTCATATCTCGCTTATTTTTAACCCGACTTCAAAAAAGGAGGATGGTTCTCAATTCGTCTGTATTTTTTTTTTTTTTTTTATTATGTGTGTTACCTCAGAACTCCGACATTTATGAACCGATTTTGAATTTTTTTTTTTGTTTTAAAGGGTTTGGTTTCCCATTGGTCCCATTGTCACCAAATCCCATTCTAATGAGGGGATCCCCGGAAAATCGAGGAAAATCCTCATTTTATATGTGATAACCGATTTCTGCGAAATTTTTTTTTTTTTTTTTGAGAGGGTATACTCATTCATAATGGGAAAATAAGAAAATTTTTTAAAAAACCGACTTAAGTCGGGTTTCCATTTTGTCAAAATATGGTTTATTAAAGTTATTTAAAAAGTGATTTTACCTTGATACTTGTCAACTAAACATGCTTCAATTCAAGTGAAAAGAAATTTCATGCATATTCCCTATTGTAACATTTGTTTGCTCTTTATTATAAAACAAAACATTAATTCACCATGATAAAAATTATACAAGTGTCAGTTGACTCATACAATAAGTTTTTTATTTTTCGCTTCGATTCTTCTAAACAGAGCCTATACTGTTACGAAAGAAAAAGGGTGCCATATCGTCTCGGGCCTAGGGCGCCCTCAAACCTAAATCCGCTACTGGTCAAAATCAGTTTGGATTTTGTTAATTTGCAGACAACCGTATGGGCTATAGAAGAGGCAGTTATTTTGAAATCAGACTCAATTTTATTTATTTGTATAGATTAATTTATATATCATACTGGGAAGTTGGACGTGTAGATTTAATGCACTAAGTAATGTGACACCCAGCCTACGGCTTTTAATATTATTTTATGTTACTATGTAGAGATGAGCTATTCAGGTTTTATATTACTAAATGCAGGGCGTCTCCTTCCTCATTTTAAATAAATTTGAGAAAAACTGATTAGTTTTGAAAAAAAAGACTACAATAATAGAGAAATGGGGAAAGCTCGATCCGATATTTCCCATTTGCGACCTTGACCTCACTTTTTAGCTCTAGACCGAATATACCCTGATATATATTATATGTACCCCGTGTAAAAAAATATAAGATTTAGATCTAGAACTCTGTCAGAAAGCCCAGTTCGATTGTAACGCAGTCGGGAAACGTCAGGAAGCTACGCTCCTTTGTGGTCATGAACACATACTTCGAATTAATTGTTTCTTGAACCTGGATCGGTCTGATGTTTTAATTATGAATATCATGTCCCTGTGGCGCAGAGGATAGCGCGTTGGACTTCTAATCCAAAGGTCGTGGGTTCGATCCCCGCCAGGGATGGTTAATTGTACCTATATAACACGGTACAATTTTTTTTCTTGAATTGAGTGAAGTTCCACCACGACAATTAGAATTAAAACATAGTTCTGATATAAAATCGAGTTTAAAAAATAAGTGAAAATAACAACTAAGTCAATTGCTTCAATACCCGGTATATACTGAGTGATATTATGAAGAAAAAAAAGTGGAAAATTTTTCATAGGACCATTTTTTGTCTGTAAACGTTTGTTCAATCTCTTACGGTTTTAAAGATGGATATTTTACCTAATGATGAACGGTCCGATTTTGCGTATTCACAACTTGAAGTTACTATTTAGCAAGCGAACGCACACAGAAAATTCCTGCTAGTTATCTCTTTTTATTTTTTTGAATTTTCATTTTAAGAGATAGGCGGATAAATATACGGAAATGGGCTAGTTAGGTCATTTTATAAACACCTATATAAAAAATTTTCTTCTACGATCAATATTTACAACCGTTACAAATTTGGGACTAAACTTAATATACCTTGGTATATATTACACCTATATACCGGGTGTAAAAATATAAAAATGATAATGTATCCACTAGGACTCGATCCATATACCATTGTATATCCGGTACGGTGTGCTAACCAATATACCATGGGGCCATCCAAAAATTACGTAACGCTATTTTCTATCATTTTTAAAACTCCCTCTCCCCACTTCCCCGTCAATATGTCACACTATATAACAATAGGGAATATGCATGAAAATTTTTTTTCACTTGAATTGAAGCATGTTTACTTGAAAAATATCAAGGTAAAATTACTTTTTAAATAACTTTAAAAATAAGCGAGATATGAATGATTGAAATTCCCGATTAGACAAAGAGGGTGATAGCCCTCTTGATATGTTATGTGACGTCATATTACACTTTCACCATTTAAAATACACGTAAAACTCCGTTTTTAGTATTTTTGTAAGAAAGAGACAGATAATAATCTTTAAAAGCTTATAGCTTCCTTGATATTTGTCGGATTTTAATTTTGTTTTTAAATATTATTACAGTATTAACAGTATTTTCATATTCTGAAAATAAATGTGAAAAAAAATTTTCATGCATATTCCCTATTTTGGACTCTCATCTCCATGCCAAAAGGTAACAAAATGAGCATCTGGATAACTTGGACGATTTTGACAATGAGAACGGATTTAAATAATGCTTGAGTATACTCAAGGAATAAAAGTGCCCTAGTAATAAAAGTGCCATCCGTACTTTACAAAGGTCGCGCGAAATTTGAACTTGAAAAAAAAGAAATTTTCTACATCAAGTTAAAATTTATTTGTGTCAGGTGATATTTTTTCGACCAGTACCCTCCCTCCTGTAACGAATCGTAACAAATAACCCTAGTGACCGTTACATAATTTATGGACCGCCCACATAATTCGTATTATTCTGATCTGTTTTTTTTTTAGAGAAGAAATATTGCATTGTTTGAAAATGAGCGCACCTCCCTATATAGATGAGAGGGATCATGCGAGTAAATTCACATCAAATTTTTCTCTCAAATTTTTTTTGTTTTTGTATTTATCACAAAGTATCAAATTAAACTTTGAACTATCAATATTTTTTTTATATTTTGCACTGATATTTATAAAAAAAATTTGTTTCCAATCATTAAAAAAAAAAAAAAAACAAACACTGCCTATAGCTGGAAAAAAGAAAAACTATTCTGATTGAAATGAAATATTTATAGCATACAGAGAATTTGTTAACCAAATAGATAGAATAGAAAAAATAAAATATATCTCTGATTCATTAAAAAATATATCTTTAGAGATGATGATGATGATGTCCATTATACTACACTCTACTCTCTGCTGACTGATACGTATTAATGATGCAGGTGGTCTCTGTTTTTTTCCTTCTAAATATCATATTATATGTGTGTATATACATATAGACATCATACCCAGAGTGAATGCAGTTGTATTAATTAAAATTTTTCTGATCTTTGATACCACTCTCTACCTACGTCTATTATGGCGTATGTATTTATCGGACGTATGTGAAAATAATTAATAAGGATTGATTTTTATTCCTTTTTATATTTAAACAAGATGTTGAAAACTGTTGAAACACTGTTGTACGTTAGTCATATTATGTAAAAGGTGTCTAGTGCAGTGCATAAGGATGCGCTGCACTATCACTTGGAAAAATTTTAACGGTTTTTTTAAAGTCGTATTCAGGAGATTGTTCTGATTATAAATCTGTTTGGTATTCGTTGTTATCATTCCTCACTACTTTTGACGTTCATGCGCTACGCTAGAGTCAAATGAGTACTATCTTTAAAAAGAAATTTATTTAGGATTTAAAAAAATTCGTTACGCAGGAGCTGCTTCAACTTAACGAATTTCCTTAGAATACATAAATCACTCTCTAGTGGTCACAATTTTAGTCTGATCAAAATGAAATGTCATATATGATTTTAGCATTTGCAAGTCCAATTTTATTAATAAATGACATACGTCGAGGGGAATGGGGGGAGGTATAAAAAAAGAAGAAAACACAAAATATAAAATATCTCTCGTAATATTAGAACAATCGAAAAATGCGTAAGGAATAAAGTTGTATAAAATCAAATTTGCTACAATTCATCATCTTATCATTTTTGCGCAAACTCTAATGTGTACAAAGATATTAAGGAATTTAATTTTCAATCTTAAACCGTCAATATTTATGTAAATATTAGTGTAACAGAAAAAATGATAAGAAACAAAATTGCAGTAAAACTTAGTACCTACAACTTTACCTCTTATAAATTTTTAGATTTTTCAAATATTAAGGAGTCAAATTTTGTGTTTCCCCCTCCCTCTAAACCTCCCTTTCCCCTTGCCCGATTTTACCCATTAACGAACATGACCTTTTGAATACCGAAAGCGCCTCAAATACCAAATTTCATACCAATCAGATTAAAATTGTGACCGCTAGAGCGATTACAGACACACACACATATATATATATATATATATATATATATATATATATATATATATATATGTCCATAGATATATATATATATAAATTTTACAGATGGTGTTTTTCGGCATCTACTAGGTAGGATCGATGGACATTTGAAGAAATTTTTGCAAAATTTTGAAGTCGGTACGAGACCAATAGCTCTATTTCCTTTCAGGAAATTCGCTAAAAAGTGGTAAAGTATATCCATAATCTTACATCGATTTATAACCTTTTTTTATTTGTCCTAAATGTTTTGATTCATTACAAGTAGTTATTGTAAAATTTTAGTAAATGTACATTACAAATGGATTTGACAGATCTGACAATAAACATTGTTTTGTTTTATGATGTTCACGTGTACATGTGAATATTTACTGTGCGCTGTTGCCAGTTTCAAAAATATGGTGTCAAAAACCAACCTAACAAAACAGTTTTAATTTTATTAAATAATTAATTCAAGCATTCAACACCATTTTTTAATGCAATTATATAAACTGCATATTTCAATGAATATTATTTATAATGGTCAAACATTATTTATTATGGTTTCTACAGTGAAAAATTTATAAGCTCTGATTAAAATGTGTCTAGAATAAATTCTTTTATATAAATTGTTGTAAATTTTGTACATGTTTAATTATTTTCACTTATTTTAAATTTTACTTAACGAATGGCTTTGTAATCATCAACCTTCGATAGCTCAGTTGGTAGAGCGGTGGACTGTAGAGGTTTTAAACAAATAGTAATCCATAGGTCGCTGGTTCAAATCCGGCTCGAAGGAGTTCTTTAACATTTTTTTTCTTTTAGTTTTGGTAAATTATTAATTACTTTCACTTTTTTGAAGTTTATTTATGTCAATAAACTTTATAATCAACAACCTTCGATAGCTCAGTTGGTAGAGCGGTGGACTGTAGAGGTTTTAAACAAATAGTAATCCATAGGTCGCTGGTTCAAATCCGGCTCGAAGGAGTTCTTTAACATTTTTTTTCTTTTAGTTTTGGTAAATTATTAATTACTTTCACTTTTTTGAAGTTTATTTATGTCAATAAACTTTATAATCAACAACCTTCGATAGCTCAGTTGGTAGAGCGGTGGACTGTAGAGGTTTTAAACAAATAGTAATCCATAGGTCGCTGGTTCAAATCCGGCTCGAAGGAGTTCTTTAACATTTTTTTTCTTTTAGTTTTGGTAAATTATTAATTACTTTCACTTTTTTGAAGTTTATTTATGTCAATAAACTTTATAATCAACAACCTTCGATAGCTCAGTTGGTAGAGCGGTGGACTGTAGAGGTTTTAAACAAATAGTAATCCATAGGTCGCTGGTTCAAATCCGGCTCGAAGGAGTCCTTTTACATTTTTTTCTTTTAGTTTTGGTAAATTATTAATTACTTTCACTATAATGAAGTTTATTTATGTCAATAAACTTTATAATCATCAACCTTCGATAGCTCAGTTGGTAGAGCGGTGGACTGTAGAGGTTTTCAATCAAATAGTAATCCATAGGTCGCTGGTTCAAATCCGGCTCGAAGGAGTTCTTTTACGTTTTTGTTTATTAATTCTTGCAAAATTTTCATTATTTTCTCTTTGTAGAAGTTTATTTATCTTTTATCGTTATAAACTTTATAATCATCAATATTTGTAAGCTCAGTTGGTAGATCGGTGGACTGAAGTGGAATTCTAAACATTACCAGTTATCCAGATTATCCAGGTCGAAGCTCTGTATTCGTTTGCTTTCAGATTTATTGGGAGAAATTGTAAAACGGCGAGAACATTTGGAATTATACTATATATAAGGTCATTCTATGAACACCTATACAAACATTTTTTTTAATTTTTATTTTCCACTGGTACAAAGTTGGGACTAAACTTACAATACTCTTATAATATACTACTAACTTCTAACCGCGGCTTCTTTCGCGTTTTATTGTTATATCTCCGGATCCCGTCATTTTAAGATTATAAACCTCAATGTAATTTCCCACCACTTCCACTACTTCAAATATTTATTGTCTCCACCAAATATTTAAATATTTATCGATACTTTCGACCATTTTTCGATTGGTAATATTGATGGCAGAAAAAATTTTGGTACAAGTGTACACTCCTGTTCAATAAAATTGAACAGACCTGAAATACCTGTTAATTTTCTTACATTTCATAAAAATCCTCACTTTTGTAACTCTCTGTATAATTATTCATTTATGAACAAAGATAACTAGTATATATTTTAAGTGTGAAAAAAGAAATGGAAGTATAGTAAACAACATTTACTACAAGAATAATCAAAATTGTGATAGACAGATTCGGCTCAGATCTGTTCAATTTTATAGAACGGGAGTATACATAAAATGACCTAATAAGCCAAATTCTGCATGCCCGTCTGCCCTTTCGTCCTTTAACATGATAACTCAAAAACGAAGAGAGTAGTATGTGTGTTCTAGAGCGAAAAATAACTTCATGTGTTAAATTGGTCCGTGCACCTGCTCTATTCGCGTGATATGTATCTTTGAAAGCGTAAGAGAGGTGTTTTATGTGAATTTCATTGTGTGAACAACTATGTAATTTTTGGTTAACTGTTATTAATACGATTGAAAACTTGAACATGAAATTCTCACCAACTTCACATGCCCAAAACACTCTATATAAAATATATTTTTCCATACTTAATCGAGATTAAATATTATATGGTGGTTGAGTTCAGTGTGTTTGATGGTGGTATGCATCCTAAAAACTCTTCATATTATTCATTCATACCTTGTTTAAAACTGTGGATACAACATATCCTAGGTATGTACACATATATACACACACACACACCATGATAGATGGAACAGGTTAGATTCGTACCTGTTTTAATATTTATATACTCTGAGTCTGAATATTGTTCATTTTCCTGTTGGTTGAATATTATTTCGCATTAGGAAAATTAAAATGCCAAACAAAACATACTGTTTTTTTGTACTGTACTAGTAGTTATATATATATATATATATATATATATATATATATATATATATATATATATATATATATATATATATATATATATATATATATATATATATATATATATATATATATATATATATATATATATATTCAATGTTTATTTAAGAAAAAATATTACATTTTGTATATATAAGTGTACAGTTTAAGTATGTATCAATATTTTCATTCTACATGCGACGTATTCAATATGCATTTTTTTGAAGATATACTTCTTTTAATCAGCTATGAGAATCCGATCAGAGATTCTAGAAATTACTCGTAATTTAGTCTTTGACAATTAGAAGTAGATAGAAAATAGAGATCAATAGACAAAAAAAAAACTCGTTACGCAGGAGCTGCTTCAACTTAGCGAATTTCCTTGGAATAAATAAATTACTCTCTAGCGGTCACAATGTTAGTATGATCAAAATGAAATGTCGTATCTGATTTTAGTATTTGCATGGCCAATTTTATTAATAAATAACATACGTCAAGGGGAAAGGGGGGCATAATGATAGAAGAAAACACAAAATATAAAATATCTCTCTTAATATTAGAACAATCGAAAAATGCGTAAGAAACAAAGTTGTAGAAAATCATGTTTGATATAATTCATCACCATATCATTTTTGCTCAAACTCTAATGCGTACAGAGATATTGAGGAATTTAATTTTCAATCTTAAACCGTCAATATTTTTGTAAATATTAGGGTTACAGAAAAAATGATAAGAAACAAAATTACAGTAAAACTTAATACCTACAACTTTACTTCTTATAAAATTTTCGATTTTTCGAATATTAAGGGAGATATGTCAAATTTTGTGTTTTCCCCTCCCTCTAAACCCCCCTTTCCCCTGGTCCGATTTTACCCATTAACGAACTTGACCTTTTGAATACCAAAAGCGCTTTAAGTACCAAATCTCATTCCGATAAAATGAAAACTGTGACCGCTAGAGTGATGACAGACACATATATATATATATATGTATATATATATATATATATATATATATATATATATATATATATGTCCATAGATATATATATATAAATTTTACAGATGGTGATTTTTGACATCTACAAGGTAGGATCGATGGACATTTGAAGAAATTTTTGCGAAATTTTGACTTCGGTACGGGACCAATAGCTCTATTTCCTTTCAGGAAATTCGCTAAAAATAAAAAAATTAAACAAAATAAATTAAAATATAATAAATTTTATTGAAATTACTTAAAAAATTGCTTTCATTCGATTTACTCTTGTTAACATCACTCTTATTCACTGTTATAGTGAAACTGTCACAAAATTAGCAACGAATAACATATCCTGAGACAATATAAGAGTACTTTTAATAGGAGTGACGTTAACAAGAGTAAATCGAATGAAAGCAATTTCAACAAGAGTAATTTCAATAAAATTTATTTTATTTTAATTTATTTTGTTTATTAGCGAATTTCCTGAAAGGAAATAGAGCTATTGGTCCCGTACCGAAGTCAAAATTTCGCAAAAATTTCTTCAAATGTCCATCGATCCTAGCTAGTAGATGTCAAAAATCACCATCTGTAAAATTTATATATATATATCTATGGACATATATATATATATATATACATATATATATATATATATATATATATATATATATATATATATATATATATATATATATATATGTGTCTGTAATCACTCTAGCGGTCACAGTTTTCAGTTTATCGGAATGAGATTTGGTATTTGAGGCGCTTTTGGTATTCAAAAGGTCAAGTTCGTTAATGGGTAAAATCGAACAAGGGGAAAGGGGGGTTTAGAGGGAGGGGGAAACACTAAATTTGACATATCTCCCTTAATATTCGAAAAATCGAAAAATTTATAAGAAGTAAAGTTGTAGGTATTAAGTTTTACTGTAATTTTGTTTCTTATCATTTTTTCTGTTACCCTAATATTTACAGAAATATTGACGGTTTAAGATTGAACATTAAATTCCTCAATATCTCTGTACACATTAGAGTTTGAGCAAAAATGATAAGGTGATGAATTGTAGCAAACATGATTTTCTACAACTTTATTTCTTACGCATTTTTCGATTGTTCTAATATTAAGAGAGATATTTTATATTTTGTGTTTTCTTCTTTCCTTATGCCCATATTTCCCCTTGACGTATATCATTTATTAACAAATTGGCCATGCAAATACTAATGTCATAAACGACATTTCATTTTGATTAGACTAAAATTGTGACCGCTAGAAATTGATTTATGTATTTTAAGGAAATTCGCTAAGTTGAAGCAGCTCCTGCGTAACGAATTTTTTAATTTTTTTATTTTTGTCTATTGATTTCGATTTTCTATCTATTTCTAATTGTCAAACAGTAAATTACGAGTAGCTAATTTATACTGATCTAGGTATTTGAAATTTTATTTCAAAATCCTAGAGTTCTCATTAATTATCATTTGATAATCTAATATGTTAGGAAATTGATATAATTGTCAATAGAGCTGAAAAAAAAGATTGCTCATTTGCTGTTATGTATTTAAGTGGAAAGCTTTGTACTGTTGATAACTGTACCAATATAGTAGAAGTAGATTGATATAAATAATATAAATATTGAATAAATATAAAATACACATGGTTTTTACTGAGTACATACGTACACAAAAAAAAAAAACGTTTTGTTTATAATATATTCTGCGAATCACCCAGGTAGGTATGATGACTGTTCGTTGGCTTCGATGCTTATTACGTTACGTATACCTTTGTGTACCTATCGTGTCGTTCGTTAACTTCTAGTTACACAGTCAGACAGACAGAAATAGAAATCATATTATTATTATTATGATTTAATAAAATACTACTTATTTCAATTACTTGTTTTTTTTTCAATGTCAATATTTGTCGTTTATAATAAAAATAATTATTCATAGTGGAATTGTATTCTAATTAGCGAATTTCCTGAAAGGAAATAGAGCTATTGGTCCCGTACCGAAGTCAAAATTTCGAAAAAATTTCTTCAAATATCCATCGATTTTATCTAGTATGTCAAAAATCACCATCTGCAAAATTTATATATATATATATCTATGGACATATATATATACATATATATATATACATATATATATATATATATATATATATATATATATATATATATATATATATATATATATATATATTTATATGTCTGTAATCACTCTAGCGGTCACAGTTTTCATTTTATCGGTATGAAATTTGGTATATGAGGCGCTTTTGGTATTCAAAAGTTCAAGTTCGTTAATGGGTAAAATCGGACAAGGGGAAAGGGGGGTTTAAAGCGAGGGGGAAACACAAAATTTGATATATAACTCCCTTAATATTTGAAAAAACGAAAAATTTATAAGAGGTAAAGTTGTAGGTACTAAGTTTTACTGCAATTTTGTTTCTTATCATTTTTTCTGTTACACTAATATTTACAGAAATATTGACGGTTTAAGCTTGAAAATTAAATTCCTTAATATCTCTGTACACATTAGAGTTTGCGCAAAAATGATAAGATGATGAATTGTAACAAATTTGATTCTATACAACTTTATTTCTTACGCATTTTTCGATTGTTCTAATATTAAGAGAGATATTTTATATTTTGTGTTTTCTTCTTTTTTTTATACCTCCCCCCATTCCCCTTGACGTATATCATTTATTAATAAAATTGGACTTGCAAATGCTAAAATCATATATGACCTTTCATTTTGATCAGACTAAAATTGTGACCACTAAAGAGTGATTTATGTATTCTAAGGAAATTTGCTCGAAGTTGAAGCAGCTCCTGCGTAACGAATTTTTTTTTTCTTGCTGTTGTTTTGAATTAAATCGAGATGAAAAAAAATTAATCAATAAATATCATTACTCGTATCCCGCAGATTCATGGAGTTAAATTCTTATTTAATTGGCTTTAATGTACAATTTTTTTTTAATAATTGACAAACTGCCGATGTCGGGATTCGAACCCATAACCTCCCAGTTTCCAAGTAGGTATACTACGCAGACATAACTTGGACTGGTTATTTGGGCAAGGTTAATGGTTAAGTGAAATTGTTTTATATTTAAGATCTTTAAAACAATCAGCAAGGATTGAATCTTCTTATTTGTATTTCTTTGTAGCTGACGTTTAAATGACTGATCTGATCATAATGGCAATAGTTCAATTCAAAATCCGATACAGATAGATATTACGATCACGATATTTAAAGAATACCTACAATTATTTTCTAAATAGTAATAATAATTTTACACAAAAATCGAATGATGAAAATTTGTTTCCTGTAATTATTAAATATGACATACATTTTTTTAAATTGATATTTTTGGAACGATTATATCCAATTTTATTGAAACTATCGAAATTTTATATCGATCAGAACCGTATTACAGATACTCTCAGAATATTTTGTAGATATCAACACACCTTCGATAGCTCAGTTGGTAGAGCGGTGGACTGTAGAGGTTTTCAATCAAATAGTAATCCATAGGTCGCTGGTTCAAATCCGGCTCGAAGGAAACTTTTTTTAAATTTATATTTTTACATTCATTTAATACTTTTGTATTAATTTAATGAACTTTCACTTTGATATAATTTTTATTAAATTATCAACCTTCGATAGCTCAGTTGGTAGAGCGGTGGACTGTAGAGGTTTATTAAACAAATAGTAATCCATAGGTCGCTGGTTCAAATCCGGCTCGAAGGAAGTTTTTTATCCATAATGAATCACCTCTAGTCAAAACAGTTGGTTTTGGTTTATTTATCGATTATTAATCAATTTCTACTATATCAAAATTCGTTTAAACAGTCTTTGATAGTAAATTTATGCCGAATATTTCGAAAATATAACACGAAAAAAAATTTAGAAAATGGAGTTTCGCCTTCTTTCAATCTGTAACAAGTTAAAAAGAGATCGCTAAGTGTTGAAAATTTGTCTCTAAAATCACTAGGATAGTTTAATTTAAATACGGCTCCGCTTGACGGTTTCATTTTTCTTTTATTACTTACTAATAAAAGCGTCTATTTCAGTTTTAAGTATTATATTATTAGTTTATCAATAAAGGATAACCGTACATCTTTAATTAAATACTAATATGAAAAAATTAACTCGTCAACCAAGAATCGAACTCGGGCCTCTGGATATCTAGTCCAGCGTGCTAACCGCTACACCAAAGACAACTCTGACGTAAGAGCCAACTTTTTCATATCATTCTTATTTTTATTTTGACAGAATTATTTCTGTCGAAATTATTATTCATATATTTATTTGTGTAACCTTAAGGACGTTCAGTTGCTACGCTGAAGCCAAATGAGTACTATCTTTAATAAAATTTATTTAGGATTTTAAAAAAGGTGTAAAGTATGTCAATAATCTAACAACGATTTATAACCTTTTTTATTTGTCCTAAATATTTTAAAAGTATTTATTGGAAAATACCAGGAAATTGTAAATTACAAATTAATTTGACTTAATGTGACAGATATGACAGTAAACTATGTTTTATATTTGTGTGTATGTGTATATTATTTTAGTGTGTTTTTCAAAATATGGTGGCAAAAACAAACCTAACAAAAAAGTTTTAATTTTATTAAATAATTCAAATGTTCGGCAACACCATTTTTTTAATGCAATTATATAAACTGCATATTTTAAAGAATGTTTATAAACATTATTTATTATCCTGTCTACTTTAATAATATAGTTATTATAATTTTAAGTTAAAAAAAATTCTGTTCACCATACGACGCTGTGTTAAAAGTTTGATTTTTAATCGATAATTACTCTTTGAAATGATCGTCAACAGGTGTTAAATTTTTTAGGGAGGATAACTACTGAATTGAGCTATTTAATTCACTAAAAAAAAAATTTTTATCTACTATCAAGCTTCATGGATGAACGTCCTTAAGCGTCAACAACTACCTATATCTGATGTAGATAACCCTACATCTATTTAAAAGTAAATACGGTCCTGCAATGTCAAATTTACTGATGAAAATTACATTTTATTACAGGTGTTCAATTTTAACATTTACATTAATTTTTTTATCGCCATTTAACAAAAAATCATCGTAAAAGCTTCCATTCAAAAAAGTATATAGTAGACAATAATCATCAATTTTTGTAGTACTCGTCGCCAAGAGATGTCACTAGATCACATAAAAATTGATATCATCATTTCAATAATTTATTTTACATTTCAATTGATCCTCGTGTACTCCTCATAATTGTATGTGACGTGTGTGTGTGTGTATTATGTGATAATAATAACAGATAATGTGATGATTGGGTGCTGATGATGATGATGATGAGAGAGGTCGGCACCTACATAGAGAGTTGTTGCCAATTGTTTCCGGTGTAGGGAAATTACAGTTTCCGTTTTTTACGATCATATTTTATATATTATTATATAATCTATCTCAGTTCTCGATTTTGTTCATTTGTTGCAAAATGGGATATTTTTATTGAATTTTAAAAATTATTATTATGTTTTATTCTTAGCAATAAATTATTTGTAATTATTAGTGTCAAAAATCGGATCCTTGAGAAAAATTGTATCGAAAACGGATAAGCATTGATTAGGAGAGGTCAAAAACCAGTTTTATTGATTTTGGTATACCATATACCTTACCTACATATAACGGACAAAGATAGATGCTTATTTTTAACCCGACTGCAAAAAAGGAGGATGGTTCTCAATTCGTCTGTATTTTTTTTTTTTTTTTTTTTTTTTTATGTTTGTTACCTCAGAACTCCGTCATTTATGAACCGATTTTGAATTTTTTTTTTTGTTTTAAAGGGTTTGATTCCCGATTGGTCCCATTGTCACCAAATCGCATTCTGATGAGGGGATCTCCGGGAAATTGAGGAAAATCTTCATTTTATATGTGATAACCGATTTCTTTTTTGAAAGGGTATACTCATTCATAATGGGAAAATAAAAAAATTTTTTTAAAAACCGACTTCAAAAAAATTTTTTACAAAAAAAAAAACCGACCCCAAAAAAAAAAAATTTTTACAAAAAAAAAACAAAATGCTTGTAAAAAAAACTGAAAATCTGTTATAAAAAAATGCACTAAAAATTACAAAAAAAAAAAACGGGTAAAAAAAATATGTTATAAAAAAATTCACTAAAAATTAGTTGGTCGTTTAGTAGGTATACCCATATTAAGACAAATAAAATTAGTTATAGAACTTCAAAGTCACTAAAAAGCGAGAAATAAAACTTATTTTGACAAAATGGAAACCCGACTTAACAAAAGAAGCACTAAAAAGTAAAAAAATAATTGCATATTCTTGTGCCAATTTTAGTTCACCAAAGCAAAAATTTTTAAATATATATGTACAATTATTGTTATTTTTGGAGGCGGTGTCCAAAAGTTATGTGAATTTATCTATGTTGACACCGCCTCCAAAAATAACAATAATTGTACATATATATTTAAAAATTTTTGCTTTGGTGAACTAAAATTGGCACAAGAATATGCAATTATTTTTTTACTTTTTAGTGCTTCTTTTGTTAAGTCGGGTTTCCATTTTGTCAAAATAAGTTTTATGCTATTTATAATTTTTTTTCTCAACAACCGTTTAGTGAATGTTACTAGTTCAAATTGTGTAATTTGAAAATTTGGACGCTTCGTAGCTTTTTAAATGGCAATTATAACGAAATTAATTTATTGAGTGAACAAATCTCCTCACAGATTTAACACAAGCAGCAATAAAAAAGAATTTTTTATGCACCCAAATTAAATCCGATTTTAATGGAGATTTTTTTTATACCTACTATTTTTGGTACAAGAATTTCATTTTTAGCGAATTTCCTCCAAAAGAAATGCAGCTAGTGTTTTTTGCACCAATGTTGGAATTTCGTAAAAATTTCTTCAAATGTCCATCGATCCTACCTATTAGATGTTAAAAATCACTATCGCTAAAATTTGTATATAAGTATATATACATATATATATATATATATATATATATATATATATATATATATATATATATTTATGTATATATATATATATATATATATATATATAGTTCGATATTCATCTGGAGTTAGTGAAGGAAACTGCAGAAAACCTTATCTCAAGCATAGCCGGTTACTTCGTTCTTGTCCATACGCCGACAGTTTTTTTCCCCTAATAATTGGCAAAATGCCGATGTCGGGATTCAAACCCACAATCTCCCAGTTTCCAAGTACGCATACTGCGCAGACATAACGCATGAGATCGCTCGGCTACTTGGATTGGTATAATGATTTAGGTTTAGGATAAATATCTATTGATACGGAACTCTAAATAACATTCAAAGATGAATAATTTACATATAATTTTATTAATAATAAATACATTAGCAAAACAATAATATAGATCGAACCCAAGAACTCTCAAATGTATTAGTAAATTATTATCAAACATTGAGTAATAGAACAATATTGTTTAGGAACAATTACAATACTATACATATTATACAACAATATTGTTGTTGTTGTTGTTCGGAAAATCAAATTCAATAATCATAATAATAATTACATGCAATAAATACAGGATGGCATTTTTATTAAAATTGTGTGGGCATACATGGATTTCAGATAAACGTAATAGTTTCCTAGGAGCAAGTTTTATTTACGTGAAGATAACAACTAATTGAGTTATAATATTCCGGTATATACTGAGTTAATTACCAACGCGTGGACGGTGTAATTTAGTTTTTGATCTGAAATAGTGGCAGAACTATGCAGTTTATGAAAAAAAGTTTCAAAAAAAGTTGTTTATTTTAAAATAGAAAATAGTTGATATTCCTTTATATTGTAGGCAAGGTATATGGTATATGTTGGTAAGGTATATGGTATAGAAAGAAAAGTGATGTATGTTTTTGTTGATTTAAATTAAAGGTACATTCACTACCAAAAGTTACAATTTGCTCATATTATTTCTTATTTCTTTTCTATATATTGTATACAGCTTGTTTTTTAAAATACACCTAATCTGGAATACTGTATAGTGTATCTATCGCTGTCTATATGTAATGTACTATGATATGGTGTACTTTGTTACACTTAAATAATCAGTATTGTATTATAACATAAATAACTATTATATTATACTTATCTCTCTCTAAATACAATCATTTATATATATTTGCATCTGACTCGTGCATGCATACATCGTCGTTATTGTCCGTCGTCTGTCGTGTGAGTGTAACACCATATAATGACATACTGTGAATAGACAGCGATAGATGCACTACACAATGTTGCTATTGGGTATATTTTAATTTACGTAGTGTATGCATTGGACATAGTAGTTCTAGCGGAGAGGAAGTTGAATCCTGACAAGAAGGCCTTTCCAGGCCTCTTTAACCGACCCCTTAATGACAAGGAATTTGTATGTAAACTAGGAATTGAAAAGTTATGCGGCAGCAGCCAACTTTGATAGGAACCATGCCGTTATTCATCTGGAGTTTGAGAAAGGAAACTGAAGAAAACCTTTACAAGCATAGCCGGTTCCTTTCGTTCATGTCCATACGCCGAAAGCTTATTCAATTAACCGCCTCATTAGTTTTTCTTTTTAAATTAATTTATTGACAAACTACCAGTGTTGGGAATCACACCAGCAACCTCCTAGTTTCGAGCAGAGCACCTTTAATAACTGCTTCACACGGACTGGTCTCGATTATAGTAACAATAGGGAATATGCATGAAAATTTTTTTTCACTTCAATTGAAGCATGTTTACTTGACAAATATCAAGGTAAAATTACTTTTTAAATAACTTTAAAAATAAGCGAGATATGAATGATTGAAATTCCCGATTAGACAAAGAGAGTGATAGCCTTCTTGATATGTTATGTGACGTCATATTACACTTTCACCATTTAAAATACACGTAAAACTCCGTTTTTAGTTTTTTTGTAAGAAAGAGACAGATAATAATCTTTAAAAGCTTATAGCTTCCTTGATATTTGTCGGATTTTAATTTCGTTTTTAAATATTATTACAGTATTAACAGTATTTTCATATTCTGAAAATAAATGTGAAAAGAAATTTTCATGCATATTCTCTATTGTGAATAATTTAAGTAGTTATGGAGTTCATAAATTTTTTTTTTCAGATTCTATTATTTCTTTTAGTTTATAATATGTTGCTAACAAATTCAATACGTATATGATTATATCTGCTGAAAAAAGTTACGAAATCAATAGATGGAGTATATATTCAATTGGTAATAAGTATGCTGTAGAGTCTAAATGGTCTAAATAGAAATTTTTTTAATACGAGAGTTCGGATCTTCTTATGGAAATCGTACTAATGCAGTAATTCATATTGCATGTATGAATAATAATAGTTTATTTTGGAAGTATATGATTGATTGATGATTGATTTATATTGGGGTCTAACTATTGCACTTCGACCTTATGGTCCATTGTGCTCACCCTTCTTCTTCAGTCCGACGAGATTCGCTTCTCTCAAATGTTGGCAATAGTCAGGAGCTTGCTTATCAGGTCTTCCAGAAGGTTCATATATTCGGGATGAGATGCACCGAATAGCCTGTATCTACTGTAACCCAGAGGTTCGAAGTCAAAGATATTTTGGCTGGATGTTTCCTCCTTCCTGCCACACAATCTGCCCACAATGGACCCGTTATGGATCTCATCGTGTGTAGATGCTTCCGCAGGGAATAATGTCCGGTAATGAATCCGGTAACCCTCCACAGTTCCATCTTGTTCAGCTTCAGTACATCGAGAGAGAGCCTCTTTGTTGCACTCTGAAGCATTAACTTCCAGAGCTCGTGCCACGGTACTTTTTTGAAAGTGTATAATGAAAAATATTTATTAAAATGTATACCAAACATCTGGTAGCATCAAACAATACATTGAAATTACCTTTATTTTTAATCTTTTGCCAAATCACAAACTAGAACAATAGATGAATCGTTGTCGTAATTTTGGGAGAAGGCTGTCGTATAGCAATTCAATCATTAAATATAAAGCAAGTAGTTGGTTTCAGTTGCAATGAACAGATGAATGGATGGTGAGTGGGACACTCTGTATTTGTCTATATGCATTGTATGTATACACATAGATTATGAAATCAATCATCATTTCATTGTATAATTTAAATTGTTAATAATTGATTGATGTATTTTGTGTATGTATAGGAATGAATAGGGCTGAATGGAAATGGATAGGGATGGAGGTTCTAATCATAGAATTCAAACATTACAAACTAACCCAAAAAATTTCGACATTTAGTAGACTATACAACAATAATATAACAACAATGAGAATTATCATAATTTGTCTATTCGAAATACGAATAAATTAAGGATAATTTGTGATGAATAAGATTTATATAGGGCAGTAGCTTCCAAACTTTTTCTCTGATGGAACGCTTTAAGAATCCTGTAATTTTATTGGAACATCTGGGCAATTGCGAAGGGAGTGTAATAATACATAATTAATAAAATTAGAAATAAATGAGGAAAAAATTAGAAATTACTCATAACACAATTTTATTCCCGCAGGCTTGTTTCATCCAGAATTTATGGAGAATGCCGCCAAAGATGAGATAAATGAGACGAGACAAAAATTATAACATTATTTTGTTTGGGATGTTTTTGCCTCGGGTTTTTTTTTTTAAAATTGCTAGGATATTGGGACCGAGAATTATAAGAGGCATTAACTAATGTGTTTCTGTTTGGAATCTATGGAATCTATCTTGATACTAGTGTCTTCCTTCATACGTTTAATATTAGTTGGCTGGTTTACTTTGGTAGTTCATTTTTTATCATACCTGTATATAGAAGTGACGTTATGATGTTATTTATCACACAGCGTGTTTCTCATTAGCTATGTACCATAAAATTATTCGATTTCCACATTTTAAGCACACCAAATCAAAAAGTGATTTTACAGTGATTTAATAATGTTAATTTAATTTGGAATGATTTTTTCTGTTGATCCCTACAAACACCTGTATTTACCCAGCATATATATATATATATATATATATATATATATATATATATATATATATATATATATATATATATATGAATGTTAAAATATAGAATGGCAGTGGTTGGAGTGGGAGTATTTGATTCCTCCTTCATCATAACACACAATATAACCTCATTGTTATTATATACGTAATTTCGTTGTTTGTCCGATGTGTGATGCCCTTTGACAACTCTGCCCTTAGATCACCCTATTTGATTTCAGGAATAATCAAATTGTAGAGATGAAAATTGAGGAGAAATATATATTTGAGAAAAAAGTTGAAAGGAACAAAATTGTAGACGAAGTTATGAAGAATAAAAAACGCTTGCTTATTATTCGCCTCTGATACTTTACGCTATAAATTGTTTACCTGTGTTGTTATTATCGTGTTGAAGAATGCTATTTCAACACGATAATAATTTTTGGAGTGTGTCAAATATTTCAAATTGGTTACATTTCCTAAAGATAAAAGCAGTATATTCATTTTTCAAAGTATAACGCCACTTTTTTCCATACTGTACTGCTTTTATCTACTGTCAAATGTCCTACTTTTTACCGACGAAAGAAGGAGGCACTCAATTCAACCTGTATATTTTTTTTAATGTATGATCACGCATAACTTTTTAAAGAGTAGTCCGATTTTGATAATTCTTTTTTTATTGTATAGGGTTTCTTTCGAATTTGGTACCATATAAAAAAATTTGAACAATAAATATCAAATTTCAGCCACAAAAAAGACTTCCCAGCGCTTCCACTAAAGAATAAATATCATCATATTCGCTGTATATTGTCTGTGTGCAAACACTCAATATCGTTCCGCAATTTGAATTTTTTTTTAACCGATGAAAAAACGGAGGAGGTTCTCAAGGTAACCCGTTAACATATATATATATATATATATATATATATATATATATATATATATATATTAGGTATGACCACTCATAAATTTACAGAGTAGTCCGATTTCGATAATTCTTTTTTTATTGGATAGGGTATACTTCGAAGTTGGTAACATAAATTTTGAAAAAAAATTTCGCCCCTAGGGCCAGAAAAATAGATTGTTCACCCACTGAATTTTTATCTGTGAACCGATTCTGTAGAAGCTTGGCACACTTATGTAGTTCTAATGACACTATACCATGTACGAAAAAAGAAAGGAACTGAAAAGTGAAAAATAAAAACTTTAAAAAAAAAAATTAAACCTTCGAAAAAAGAAAGGAAATGAAAAGCAAAAAATAAAAAAGAACCTATTTAATTTAACTAAGTCTTACACTAATGTAAATACTTAAATAATTTTGAGTCGGCCAACATAGTTTGTACATTTTGTAAACTTTAAAGGTAAACTTTGACATATTTACATATTTCTAACCTCACTTATTCTAATTCTGCATAACTGCGTTTTACCTTTGACAAAATAATACATAAAAACAGTGAAAAAGCAGTAATTCATGTTTTACAGAGTATAAAGGCAATGGATCACATGTTACTGCTTTTCAATTTACAACAATTAACGAGACAGATGATCTTTTATTTTAGGCATTTTAATGAACTGTAATCTCAAATCACACTTAAATGAATTTACATGAACATATGTATGTATGTCATGTAACATATTATTAGTCGTTCAACAATTTTTATGGAAAATTATATTATGAATTTAGTATAAAAATATCAAAAACATGATATTTTCACTGATTTCATTTTTTACACCTTTCACCTAAGCACGGTAGTCGCAGGCTATTAGTTTTTGGACTACAACGATCATGTGGAAGCTTTGGATCAAGAATCCTGTTGATTTTTCAATGAGTTTTCCGTTTCGTAAATGTATACATATACAGCTACATTCATATATATTCAGCCTCAGGCCCATGGTAGTGATATTATTATTATTATGATTATGATTGGTTGGTACACTACTATAGCAGTGAGTATAATGTCACATAGCTCACAACATCATATAGCTGACTCCTGTTCGCACATCGTATAGCAGTAGTATGCATAGACTAGTATGTATAACATAAAAGTTCACTGATGTGAATGTTAACATAGGTTTGGTATATTTAATTTTCCTATTGTTAACTGTGCGCGCATGCATACAAAAACAATTTAACATACATTGAATGAAATGAAAGTTCGTTTTTGGTTTTGTATTACATGTAGTATAGGGTGGCACCACTCTTTCACACCCCCGCGATATTTGTTTGATTCTTGACTGTTCCGAAGTCGATTGGATTAGATTCGCATCAGGAATAAATTTTTTAAAGAGCTTTTGTATTGCGACCAATTTGATCTATTGTACCTCCTTTCCTTCAAAAGTGTTCTAGGAGTCCTATAGCCATGATAAACGTTAGGATACTTCTTGACGACACTTTGCGTATCTTTGACTGGTACTAAAGTAAACGCGTAAAGTTAAAATTATAACAAGTGAAATGTAACAACTTCACTGAATTAATTGTTTAAATACCTGTATATACTGAATGCATTATCACGCACAGATATATAAAACTATGACTTGAGATGCCTAAACCTAATACTACTACTACAGTTTGTAATACAGATGTTTGAGCAGAAATTGTGGCAAAACTATTCAGTTTATTAAAAAAAGTTTCAAACAAAAGTTGTTTATTTTAAAAGAGAAATATTTGTTTAAAAAAAATTTTTCTTTTAGGTAGAACTAGAATTTATTTGATTTTCGAAAAAATTCGTACCGAAATTCAATACGACTTCATGTTTTAATTACGGTTTGAAATTTGTAGATATGTAGTATTAAACTTACTGCAAATAAAATCGAGTATGTGGTAACTTGTAAATCAGTAGGGGCAACAATGTATATATTCAAGAAAATTTCGTCAAAAATTTGTTAAAAGTGCATAGTCTCTAAACTATTCGTTTAGATATTTTAATGTTTAGTTTAATAAATAAAAGTTTATAAAAGATGGGACACTCTGTAGTTGCGCTTGTGTTACCATATAACATAACATTTAGTTATGTTAGTTGTATCAACTAGGAAAAGTAACAAGCTTTAAATGAGCATTTTAATAAACATTACAAAATATTATACCGGGTGTACTGTATTGTTTATATTGTTATTCCCTATTCAGGCGAATACAGCCGTGCCTCAGGGTTGTTCTATTTTACCGTTATTTATAGTTTGATTTCTTTGCTTTGTATTAATAATCAAAGCCTATAGAAACAGTACTGGATAAAAGTTTCCTTCAACTAATTGATTTCCAATTTTATCTCTGTGAATTTAACAACACTTTTATATTACAAGCTACCTTGTTATCTGTATTATTAGGAAAGTTACTCATGACGTCATATATCAAGATGGCGACTTTAGTCAGGCTACATTTTGACGAAAGTATAATTTCCAATAGAGATAAACAACTGATATTGATATACACGTACACTTGGCGAGGCTCCGGTCAGTCAAGGCTGTTTTTTCTCCCCCTCACTATTGATGGGAACCGTTATGTATTCCGTGCTACTTAAGAATATTAACTTTGATCTTAAAGATGTACAAGCACTGAAGCTTCAAAAAGATTTAGGCTTGATTTTTTGTTTAAATGTAGTTGAAGTTCATATAAATCAATTATAAAAGTTTCAGGGGGTGGGTGGGGGTTTACGTGGGTCTTGAATTAATTATTTAATGTTAAAGTTCGAGTTTTAATGCATTGCTGTTATGGAGAAACCCATATTTTTACACATATTTTGACATATTTTGATAATTTTTACTTGAAATAAAATAAGACGAATAAAAAAAAAACTCCGCAATAGAAAATACAAATATTAATAAAAAGATTGATCCAATAAAATTCCGGTATGACGGGTGTAAAAAAAAAGATATTTAAGAAAACAACTGAGATTTCGTGTAAATTTAATTTCTGTCGGCGGTAGCTTAATTACCCGAAATCTCAGGTTTTTTTCTTAAATATCTTTCTTGTTAGACCCGGTATGACGGGTCTAAATTAAATTTTAATTTTAACTTACGACAAAAAATAATAAACATTATTGTGTACTTTTATGAATGTATTATATAAGATTTTGAAGAATTTTATAAATGGACTATACATCAGCGCTCGTATTAAGTTTCCATAAATTTCACTACTATTTATTATAGTTGATATATGTTTCATTACATTATTTGACCATTGTTAAAACAACATTTGTTTTAAAAATGGTCAAATAATTGACAGAAACATATGTCACCCACAATAAAAAGTGGTGAAATTTACGCAAAAGTAAGAGTTTTTGTATAATTTTTTCATTCAAAAAATATTTCACAAAGTAAATTTCCAAACAATGGGATCTAATAATTCTATAAAAATATGTATTCGAGAATATACTACCTTAGAAGAGCCGTATTGTGTATAATATTTGTGCGCAACCCGGTATTTTGAAACATTCAAATATATATATAAATAATATATGAATTATAGAATTAGAATTTGAAATGAATAAATGAAGTTAAAATGAATAAACTATATTTTGACAAAATGGAAACCCGACTTCAAAAATAAAATATTCTATAACAAAAAATGCACTAAAAAGTAAAAAAATAATTGCATATTCTTGTGCCAATTTTAGTTCACCTAAGCAAAAATTTTTAAATATATATGTACAATTATTGTTATTTTTGGAGGCGGTGTCAGCATAGAGAAATTCACATAATTTTTGGACACCGCCTCCAAAAATAACAATAATTGTACATATATATTTAAAAATTTTTGCTTAGACGAACTAAAATTGGCACAAGAATATGCAATTATTTTTTTACTTTTTAGTGCATTTTTTGTTATAGAATATTTTATTTTTGAAGTCGGGTTTCCATTTTGTCAAAATATAGTTTATTTCTCGCTTTTAAGTGACTCTAAAGTTCTATAACTAGTTTTATTTATCTAAATATGGGTAGACCTACTTAAACGACTAATTTTTAGTGAATTTTTTTATAACACATTTTTTTTTTACCCGGTTTTTTTTTTTTTTTAATTTTAAGAGCATTTTTTTATAACAGATTTTCAATTTTATTTACATGCATTTTGTTTTTTTTTTGTAAAAATTTTTTTTTTTGGGGTCGGTTTTTTTTTTGTAAAACTTTTTTTTTACCCGTTTTTTTTTTTTTTTTTTTAATTTTAAGAGCATTTTTTTATAACAGATTTTCAATTTTATTTACATGCATTTTGTTTTTTTTTTGTAAAAATTTTTTTTTTTGGGGTCGGTTTTTTTTTTGTAAAACTTTTTTTTTACCCGTTTTTTTTTTTTTTTTTAATTTTAAGAGCATTTTTTTATAACAGATTTTCAATTTTATTTACATGCATTTTGTTTTTTTTTTGTAAAAATTTTTTTTTTTGGGATCGGTTTTTTTTTTGTAAAAAAATTTTTTGAAGTCGGTTTTTAAAAAAATTTTCTTATTTTCCCATTATGAATGAGTATACCCTTTCAAAAAAAAAAAAAAATTCGCAAAAATCGGTTATCACATATAAAATGAGGATTTTCCTCGATTTTCCGGGGATCCCCTCATCAGAATGCGATTTGGTGCCAATGGGACCAATGGGAAACCAAACCCTTTATAACAAAAAAAAAAAATTCAAAATCGGTTCATAAATGTTGGAGTTCTGAGGTGACACACATAAAAAAAAAAAAAAAAAAAAAAAAAAAATACAGACGAATTGAGAACCATCCTCCTTTTTTGAAGTCGGGTTAAAAAGAGAGAAGATTTGTTTTACAACTATATACAGTGAACAGTATGCATAGGCATAGTGTTTACAGTTTACTATGCGGCACAAAAGTAGCGCTGATTTTTCAAAATTTTTTTGTTGATTTGTACCTTATTCATTCGGTTTTTGGGAAAATGTTTCGAATAAATGTTGTTAGTATATTTATAATGAACAACTTTTATCCGAAACATTTTTTCCGAAAATTGAATAAATAGGGTGCAAATCCATTGTAAAATTTTGAATAATGACCGCTATTTTTATGGCCATGGGTACAACAACGTTGTTGTATATGAACGAATATTTATGTAAATAAAAATACAATTTTTGTTTTGTTTTTTTTGGGTACAAGGGAAATGTAATTATTATTATTATAATTATGTTAATAATGAGTTACGTAAATGTGTACGGTTTGTTCTACCTTTTGTTTTACTACGCTGGGCACTGTGTACTTGTTTGTTTGGGAACAAAACTCATTCGTTGCTAACCAACATATTTTCAGGAGAACATTTCATTATTCATTTATTAAATTTTATTGTTGTATTATTTTTATTTACTATAATGTAAATATAAAAACAAAAAAAAAACAGGATATGGTGAACTCTTTTCTATAGGATGTTTTGTTGGTAAGTGTACACAAAGCCAAGAAAAGTAGCGAACATTTTTCAAAAACTTGATTTGAGCCCTTATTCATTCGGAAAAAATGCTTCCGATAAAAGTTGTTTAGTATATAAATATACAAACAACTTTTGTTCGACACATTTTTCCAAAAACAGAATGAATAAGGTACAAAATGACTATTCAACTAAAAGAATAACACAACTTCTGTGGCTTATAGTACAATTGGCGTCAAAAGTTGATGTTAGTTTTTAAAATTTTATAATTGATTTGTGCCTTATTGATTCGGTTTTCCAAAAATTTTCTAAAAAAAGTTGTAACCAAATTTATAATGATCAACTTTTATGCCAAACATTGTTTTCGAAAATCAAATGGATTTGACACTATTCGATTGCAAAGCTTCGAAAATCTTGAAATAGCTAAAAAACAACTTTTACCCGAATAATTTTTTCGATAATCGAATGGCTTCGATACAAAGCGACTCAAAAGTACGAATTCAATATAAATGCCGATCGAAACACGTCGCAAAATAACTTAAAATTCACAGTTCCACAGTGTTTCCAAACAGTGCCTTTTACAAATACTATCTATCGATCTAAGGCGTTAAGTCTGAGGCGTTATGTCTACTTGGAATTAGAAGGTTATGGGTTCGAATCCCGACATCAACAGTTTGTCAATTATTAAAAAAAAAAAGAGGGGTGGTTAAATGACTAAACTGTCGGCGTATGGACAAGAACGAAGTAACCGGCTATGTTTGTGAAGGTTTTCTACAGTTTTCTTCAACTCCAGATGAATATTGGCATAGTTCATATCAGAGTCGGCTGCAGCCGCACAACCTGCCTATTCCTAGTCTACACACAAAATTCCTTCCACTCCACTCACATCCTGACATCCTTAGGCATCACAATGGACCTTATGGTAGCCCGTCCGGGACAGCCGCTACATTTATTCGAAATATAAAGATTATTTAGACTATCAAAGGGAACTCTAGGTTTGAAATTAAATTTCAAATTTTGCCCTAATTCCTAGAACAACTGTTTGTATTTTATAAATACGTATTTCGACTACAATGTAGTCATCATCAGTATGAATTAGCTAATCGTAACTATCTCTGGGATATGGATTCAGAGATATGTTGCTTGTTGCTAATTTGGTGCCTGTGTCACTATGAGATTAAAAAATTCTGTCCTTTTATACGATTTGGCTGAGGGTATAATCTGACTTGAGGATTTTTTTAGGAAAGCCCCACATATTTATTTTCGGTATTCTTTGGTGACTATGCGGCGTTTGCTTTGTCACTAAAGTGAGTGTACCTACGTTAACTTAATTAATTAATTAGCTAGACAGCTATACCGATTTTCTTTCAACTTTTGTAAGTGCATTACTCACCAGTAATAACTTGTATTTTGAAATTATATTCTATATTTTTATATGAAAATAATGCACAATAGAAATTTTTAAGTAAAAAAAAGCACTTTTATCTCAGATTAACACCTAAAATATGATTTAATTATATAATTATATATACATGATTGTGTAAATTGACTGTAAAATTACAAATGCGTTAAATTACGATCATACAAAATGGTTTGATCTAATTTTAACAGTAAATTAGATAGTTAAGTTATATCATATGTTATAATTTAAGATAGGAGGAGAATTTAACTCTAATCGAAACAATTAGATATAATTCATTATCAAATCATTGGCCTGAATAAGATTTATGACTTTGATATTATATAACATAAAACCTTTTGAAAATTATTATATTATCTGAATAATTCTATTTATACATATGTGTGTGTATATTTTATAAAATTAACTTTGATTAAATACCCATGATTCATGCGCTTTCGAATGTTAAAATAATTGGCAAAGATGTAGCCCAGTAATTTAATTCAAAGAAATGGTAATAACCGCGTAAAAGGTCGGATAAGCGATTTTTTTCTTCAAGTTTTTGGTATATGTTGGAAATCAAATTGATAAAATACTTATAGGTTGACCCGACGTCTGTCTGTCTATTTGTCTGCCGTAGAGGTTTTTATTATAAAGATTATTTCAGGTAATTTATTAAAATTAGTTATAAATGTAATATGAAGTTAACCAAATACAGGCATGAAGTTTATAATTCGATTCTTTTATTTAACAGATTACCTTTGGGAATTGAAACGGGAAAGATAAAATTTTGTTTTCGAGATTATTCTGTGGGGTGTCACTTAAAAGATTTTTGATGCGAAATTACAAAAAAGTATAATTCATAGTTTTTGTTAATAATTTTCTTTAACATTTTTCTGAAAATAGCTGCTGTCCTCTCAAAAATGGACAAAAAATGACCATTTCCCCACTCCCCCCCTTATATCCAAAGTTTGCGAGAAGAAAAATCTGAAATAATTCAGGCATCTAGATAGATAGAGATTGTAAAGACTGCCCCGGACGGGCTACACTTCGACTATAAGGTCCATTGTGATTCTTAAGGATGTGAAGATGTGAGTGGAGTGTAGGGAATTTTTGTGTACAGACTAGGAATCGGTAGGATATGCGGCTGCAGCCGAGTATGATAGGAACTATGCCGATATTCATCTGGAGTTCGTGAAGGAAACTGCAGAAAACGTTTCAAGTATAGCTGGTTACTTCGTTCTTGTCCATACTCCATCAGTTTAGTCAATTAAGCGCCCCTTTTTTTTTCTTACTAAATGACAAACTGTCGATGTCGGGATTCGAACCATAACCTCTCTGTTTCCAAGTAGGAATACTGCCTTAGACCGCTCGGCCACTTGAACTGGTAATTAACTAGATAATTAACTATATTTTTCAAGTTTTTGGGAAATTAAAAAAAAAAACTTTTAAAATTCCTATTAAAATTTTGGCAAGTTAAAATAGGTAAAAACAGCATTTCATTGAGACAAATATTGTGTTTTCGTTCGTTTCAGGGTTCCGTACCAAAATGGTGAGATAGGAAGATAATTTGATACAAGAAACTCAATAAACACAATTTGTACAGCTTACTCAAATAAATAAAATCCTAATAACAAAAAAATCTAAATTTAAGGGATAAATTTATAAACCATATTTTACAGATTTCAGTATGAAGTAACTCCACGATGCGGTACTCCAACTCGCACTTGATGGCTCACCTTGAACCATGGGCCATAAATAATTGATCTATACCTTATTTATTCGGTTTTTCGGATTATGTTTCAAATAAACGTTAGTAGTATTTATAATGAACAAATCAACAGTAAAATTTTAAAACTTGACCGATACTTTTGTGGCCCGTAGTACAAATAACATTACAATCGCAAAACAATATTTTCTTCGTTTTTTTCGTATTGTCATCAGTAGTAAACTTTTTTTTCTATTTTCAAAATATCTCCAACTATGAGAGCGACTCAATGCTTCTATAATCACTAAACTGTATCCTTAGATATTTCTGGTATACCACTGTCATATATAGATATTTGTACAACCAAAAGGTATCTAATTGAAATTGCATTTAAAAAAAAAACTGTTTCAAGTAATAACATTAAGTTTTGGTTCTACGTCGTAGTAGGTAATACAATACGTAGATAGTAGGTATTGTGGCCAATGGTATAGTGGGCACACACATAGTGGTTTAACTTAACTCTCTCATTTGATATGCAAATATGAAAACCACATAGGAGTTGTTGGTTTCATATTATTATTATATCTATCTAGGAGAGTTTACTTGAAGGTATACGCTAAAGCTACTACTATCATAGAGATAATATATACGTAGAGTAGGCAAGCCGAGTCAAAAGTTGTCCTTCAGATAGCTGCTTGATTTCCGATTGGTCCCATTGTCACCAAATCGCATTCTGATGAAGGGATCCCCGGGAAATCGAGGAAAACCCTCATTTTATATGTGATAACCGATTTCTGCGAAAATTTATTTTTTGAAAGGATATACTCATTCATACACAATAGGAAAATAAGAAAATTTTTTTAAAAACCGTTTTCAAAAAAATTTTTTACAAAAAAAAACCGACCCCAAAAAAAAAACAAAATGCTTGTAAAAAAAATTGAAAATCTGCTATGAAAAAATGCCTTAAAAATTATAAAAAAAAAAAAAACGTTTAAAAAAATGTGTTTTATAAAAAAATGCTCTATAAATTAGTTACCCATATTTAGACAAATAAAATCAGTTATAGAACTTCAAAGTTACTAAATAGCGAGAAATAAGACCTATTTTGACAAAATGGAAACCCGACTTCAAAAATCAAATATTCTATAACAAAAAAGTAAAAAAATAATTGCATATTCTTGTGCCAATTTTAGTTCACCTAAGCAAAAAATTTTAAATATATATGTACAATTATTGTTATTTTTGGAGGCGGTGTCCAAATTTTATGTGAATTTCTCTATGCTGACACCGACTCATACATTTGTTTCTTATTTACACTTTTCTTAATCCAAATTTATTAAATTTTATTTTCTATTTTTTAGTTGGATTTTCTATAAAAGCGTGTTTTTTTAGTTTTTTTTAACTATTATTTATTAATGATTAATATATAATCATTATATATTATTCATTAGATAGAAATAGCTCTACCTCAGCGATGTCTGAACTCTCTTTCTATTGAGGAGACGTTTCCTCTTACACGCGCGCCTATGACTTGCCTATTCTATATATAAACATTATATTATCGAATGATAATTAGTGAGAACTCTAGGTTTTTGAAATAAAATTTCAAATTCGCCCCCTTTACCTAGATCAGTTTTTTTGTATTATAAATACCTATTTCAAGGTAATTTCGAGGTAAAATCAAGTGCCAATATGTCCATCTCTCTCTAAACATGTCAAAATACAAAAACGTGTTCACTGCGCAAGGCATAACTCAGCACCAATCAGGTGCGGTCTTAGAATAGCATCTAAAGTCGGGCGAACATGTATAAGTAGCGTAAAACCAAGATAGTTTGTGCAACTGTCACCAAATTAGTAACAAGTAACATATCCTGCGACAATATAAGAGTTATTTTAATAAGAGTAAAATTAACAGGAACAAATGTGAATGAAGGAAATTTTAACAAGAGCAATTTCAATATAATTTAAAATTTATTATATTTTAAATCTAGTATATTTTAATCTAGTTAATTTTCTATTTATTTTTATTTTTGTCTGTTGATATCGACTTTATATCTATCTCTAATTGTCAAAGAGTAAAGTACGACTAGCTAATTTATACTGATGATGACTACATTGTAGTCGAAATACGTATTTATAATACAAAAAAACTGATCTAGGTAAAGGGGGCGAATTTGAAATTTTATTCTATATATATTATCTCTATTACTATTATACTGTGTAGGTCTAGGTAAGCGTTCGTTCTCTATAATGTCGTTGTTATATAATTGCCCTCGATGTCGATGTAGTTTAGATTCAATGTTTATGTACCCGATGGCTATTTTATTGTGCTATGATTTATTTATTCTATGTACCAATATGATATCACAGCTTAAGTTTAGTATATCGTATTTGAGTAAATAGTTAAATGTATGGCCGTAAGATCGAGAAAAACCTTCCTACATTTCTCAGTACAATTATTACGGTACCCACCTAATAAATTCACAACGCTAATATTTTTCGTTTACAACACGAGATAAATCAGGAGAAGATGAACACTGATTTCATTAGTTTTCAAGAGTAGAAAATTAATTTAATTAATTAATTATTTAAAAAAATAAAGTGAACAAGCTTTTTTTTTGGTTAACCTACGTTTCTGAGACTCCCCGGTCTATAACAGAGGCCACACGTATGATTATTTTTCAACCTTTATTAATTTTTAACGATACATTTCTATGATGTGAGTGGAGGACAAGGAATTTGTATGCAGGTAAGGAATTGGTAGGTTGCGCGGCTGCAGACGACTATGATTGAAAGTATACCGACATTCAAATAGAGTTCGTGAAGGAAAACTGCAGAAAACCTTCATAAGCATAGTCGGTTACTTCATTCATGCCCATTTGCTGATAGTTTAGTCAATTAACCGTCCTCTTAATTTTTAATTGACAAATTTTTACCGTCCAATGGGTGCCAGGCCATACAGGCATTGAGGGGAATGAGACTGCTGATGAACTGGCAAGGAAAGGGTCGTCAGAGCCTTTCATAGGATGTGACGAAATGTTTTTCGCCTAAAATTATCTAACATCAAAGTACCTCAAATAAAAAAATAAATTACAAAACATTTTTTAACAAACAAAATTTACCACTGACGACAACAACAAAACAAAATAGAAGTCAACAACAGAGGTGTAATGGACGGTGGATAAATATACTAAGTCAGTTCACTTACTTTTGGATAGTCGAGCGGTCGAATGCATGCGTCAGCAACAGAATCAATAATTATCTTGAAACTCGAATCCAAATCGATTCAGTGAGTAATCACAAGAATTTGATTCTGTTGTCAGACAATTGTATTCGATTGTGAGATTTATCCAAATTACTATGTATTTACATCTGTACATCAAATTATTAAAAAAAAATAATAATAAATAACTATATAGTTCATTACAATTTTTTACTATATATTATGTTAAAAAAACCTTTGAATTTAATCATCAGTCAAACTGTCAAACAGTCAAATTGGAACTTGAACAAGGAAATTAAAATTTATAAAAAGTTAGTTTAGTAAATTTTTCGTTTCAAGGACCTGAGCCGTCCTGTGGAATAAGTGAGGCCTACCTCAACACAGCCCTCTGGAAGGTAGAGGAAGCAGAAAGAAACAAGCTTTGGGAAGATTCCCCAGGGCTGCGGCAGGCCAAGATCCTTCTCGGGCAGTATAACCGAAAGAGATTCGAAACCTGCATTAAGTTCACAAAAAATGAGCTACGAATCCTAACGGGCTTTCTCACCGGGCATTGCCGGCTGAATGGGCACCTCCGAAAGATGGGAATCATCAATGACGGCTCATGCAGGTTCTGTGAGCTGGAGGAAGAAACTCCAATTCATCTCCTACTTGAATGTGAAGCCGTGGCACGAAGACGGGCTGCTTGTTTCGACCAGTACCTACTCCAGGAGGATGACTTACCATCCCTGCACCCCACCCAGATCCTCAAATTCCTCCGAGAATTGAGACAGGTTGAGGAGCTCTGAGGCAAGCCTTAACAGAGCAGTAGTAGGGGGTCACAATAGATCATATTGGTCGCAGTGATTAATAACCTCCAAATAATAATAATAATAATAATCCCGTCCATTCGGCTTATTGGACTGGTAGCTAGTCTAAACTAATATTATGGATATCAATCTGGGATCTATTAGACCGAGAGCTGGTTGCAAAAAAACTGATATGAAGATAATTCATTTTGTGTCTGGGCAAAACTTGTGCACGAGTATTGTATGTTCTTTCCCCGGAACATTTTTCGTAAAGCAGTCATACTAATGGAGTACCACCTTGGTATTACTCTTAAAATTTAGTGTACATATTTTTGCGCCAACCACCAAATTCAAGTTTGAACATTTCCCTATTAGAAAAAACATGTCTATACCTGTTAGAAATATTTGGCACAAAATTTGGCATTTCTCAAAGTCTTATGCGATTGCCAATGCAACCTACATTGACTATATACATGAACCTTGCATTTTAGATAGAACGCGATTTTTTTGATATGCTAAAAGTTTTCTATAAAATTTTAAGAAAAAAGTATTGCTGTGTTTTTAAATAGTACAGAAATAAAGTTATACGCGTGAAAAGATTTGGGGGTGTTTTCCCCGCTGTAGTATTATCTTTTTTGAAAGTTTCATCTTCTATAAAATCGGGACTGTTTGTTACGGTCGCCGCTTCAACTGTTACAACTGTCAGGTTTTTTAAGTAAATCCAAATATAACAAACTTTAATAATATTGTTTTAAAGAACAAAAATTTATGCGCAGCTATTAGAATCATGCGAATTGAGTAGAAGTAGAAGTGTATGTGAAAAGTCGATTGTAAGATCTGAAGCAAACAAATAAATCGGTACGTGAAGTTCAAAAAAAACCGTTTAATTAATGAATTGGTTATAAAATTCTTTAGATTTGAAATGAATTAAAAATGCATTTTAGGTTTAACATAATCGAAACTTTATACGACAAAACTTTATGTATATATTCGACAAGAAAAAATAATTTACGTAAAATAATTATAAAACCAGAAAAGAAAAACAAAATAGGGAAATAAAAAAATTGTTATAATTTAATTTCATGTATTTTTTTTGCAACGTTTTTTTAATGTGTTTTCTTTTTTTTTTTTTTAAATATTTTTTCTGTTAAACTGAATCCAATTATGAAATAATAAAACTTTTTGTTTGAATTGTGTTTTTTATATATTTTTTTCTGTATATATTTTTCTCGTATAGAGTAATAATATTTTCGAAGTCATGTTTCTTACTGTATACAACAACAACAACAACAAAAACAACAACATTTCCATCTTGTGTGTTGAACAAAAGTTTTTCATGTTTTCTTTTTTCTTTTTTTCTTTTCTTTGTTTTGTACCTTCATTATTTTATTTGTACTTATAAACAACAACAAAAAAAAGTTAATTAAATGTTTATTATCATAATTTGTAAGATTTATAAACAATTTAATTTTTTTCTGTTCTTATGAATTTATGTCTAGAAACTTTGTTCTTCGTTGTACGAGAAAAATATATATATACATTTTATGACAAATGATAAAGATTAAAGTTATGTAATTTATATGATACCGTACCGTCGCCAAAGTGTAATATACAAACAAAATCCAATGGTGAGTCTTATGTCGTATAACCAGTCCACATCGGCAGTTTGTCAATTATTAAGAAAAAAAAAGTGGGCGGTTAATTGACTAAACTGTCGGCGTATGGACAAGATCGAAGTAAACGGCTATGCTGGAGAAGATTTTCTGCAGTTTCCTTCACGAACTCCAGATGAATATTCGTTTTGTGCGCTTATTGGCGTTCATTTTGGCATATGAACGCTGTCGTTTCTTTTTAAAATGCCGAACGTTTTGACATTATACAGCACGTGTAAGCGTCAGTTTGCATCAATATTCAATATGGGGGATGAAAACAGTTTAGCTGCTTTTCAAGCAATTGAATGTTTGTAGGAGTGATTTCAAAAACCACTAAAATCAAAATAAAACCCCTAACAAAATCAAAATCAAAATAAAATAACAATTTGATAAGCTGTGTCGGTAATGTAGGTTTTTTCCTAATAAGATTTTGCATGTTATGTGGGTTTTTTTGTTTATTCAGAAAAAAAAAGATTTTAAACATTCAAACAATTAAAAAATTCGTTACGCAGGAGCTGCGTCAACTTAGCGAATAGTGGCAATTTAAGTCTGATAAAAATGAAATGTCGTATCTGATATCATTTTAGTATTTTCAAGGCCAATTTTATTAATAAATGGCAAACCTCAAGAGGAAATGGGGGGGGGGGATATAGATAGAAGAAACCACAAGGCTAAGGAGGTTCATGCTTGATAAAAGACCTCTTATCGGTCATTTGAAAAAGTTATCAACGATAAAAAATCAAATTTTTAACTTTTAGAGTTTTATGAGAAAATATAATTTTTCTATTTAAATTTATAACAACTATGTTCACAAATTAGACACTGTGCTACATATTCTTATAAAATAATCATTAAATTTTTCACTTTATTCAATTTAACTAAAAAATATTGTTACGGAACATTACAATTATTAATTAATTATTTTTATCAGAATATGTGAAACTGCATTTTTTTCGCGTTAAAAAAATATATTCAGTTATACAAATGTTTAGAAACAAACGTGATTATTAATGAATTTTAATGTTAATTTACGACAAAAAATGATAAACTTTATTGTGAGTTTTGTAGAATTTGATGAATGTACTATATATTGGATTTTGTAGAATTTGATGAATGTATTATATCTAGTACATAAACGTTTTAAACAATATTTTTTAACCCGGTTATAATCTAACATCCAATTTTTTCATTTCTGTCAAACAGATTGATATTATAGCGATAAAAAAAAATTCTAAAAAATCCAATATTTTGGATCATATATATGTAGCCAAGGGCCAAAAATAGGAAAAAATTCCACAAAATCCAGAAGGATATTATGCCTGTAGTTCTTTGGCTGTAGTCTGTTAGTCAAAACAAGTTTAGAATGACGTCATAAACAAATACTCTAAAATTGTAAAATTTTTCCAGCCTTTTATAAATAACTCGTATTAAAATTTCGAAACACTTTCCGATTCGTTAATTAGTGTCCGATTAGTTAATTAATGTAAATTTTCCCATAAATCACTTTCTGAACAATTCGTCAATTTGTTTTTGTGTCTGAAAAAATCCACAACATGTAGAGAATTATTTTTGGGTGACTTCAATAGCTAGTCATTGCTATGGCCAAAAAATAATCAAATATACAATATACTTTATTATGTTTTAATGGAAACTACATCAATTAAATAGAGCTTAATGTATTTACCATTTTCATTTTCATTTAAAACCAAAACAAAACAACCAATTATATGATCATAAATGGAAGTTTAATAAACTTTTTTTTTTAAATTTCATAATATTTCGGAAAAACTTTCAATATATAGGATGTTTCAAAAAATTCGAAAATTGATCTGAAAATTGATTTAGTTGTCCATCATCTTTCTTTTAAACTTAAAAATTTTGTTCGTTATTGAGTTATCGTGTTTACAGACAAACGGGCAGTCAAAAATATGGGACTAAACTTCATTTACTCATTGTATATATCATATAGCACGGCATTGCATATGGCCAAGTTTAAGGGGGTGTATCCAGGCGAACCGTGTGTGTTATATATTCTCGAAATATTACGTCAAAAATGACCCCTTTGTAATTTTTGAACTACAAAAGCTACAGAGTTGAGCTTCGATCATAAATCCATTGTGATGCCTGAGGATGTGAAGATGTGAGTGGAGTGGGAGGAATTTTTGTGTGTAGACTAGGAATTGGTAGGATGTGCGGCTGCAGCGGACTCTGATAGGAACGCCGATACTCATCTGGAGTTAGTGAAGGAAACTGCAGAAAACCTTCACAAGCATAGCCGGTTACTTCGTTTTTGTCCATACGCCGATAATTTAGTCAATTAACCGCCACTTTTTTAAATTGACAAACTGCCGAAGTCAGGAATTGAACCCATTACTTCCCAGTTCCAAGTAGACATAACTCAGACATAACGCCTTAGAACGCTCGGCCACTTGGACGGTCGAATTTTCGAATACAGAATTATTACAAATTTTAACACACTGTTTTCAATTCCATCGTAAAGGAATAAATAGATTTAAGAAATATTTTAATTCAAAACTTGAAAAAACACGACCAAAAATACTGCTAGTAAGGATCACTATAGAAGTGGAACTGCCCGTTATCCTTTAAAGTTGATATTTGGTATACAGTTCGGTGTAGTGCCCAAAGGGGAAATTATGAAAACCCGAAATCTTGCAACGCACTTCAACCTGTTGTATCGAAATAACAGTATACATTTCTGATGGCAATAAAATACGAAAATATGTCATAAAATAGACAATAGACAAATTTGATGGAAGCGTTGGTAAAAATGAGATGTTAAATTAATATTTTACTATAAATTTGGTGGCGGGAGCGTTGGTAAAATGTGATATTTAAATTATTTTTTTGTTTAGTAATTTATATTTGGAAGAATATTTCATTGTGTTGACATGTTTCGGTGTGTTAGACTAGATTTTCATAAACTACTATATTCGTGAAACATACTGTACCACACAAATTAAAATGATGATTACCTCTTTCTATATTATATGTGATTGAATTGAAAAACCTTTTTAAAATGAAAATCAAATGAAAGTGAAAATATATATAAAATGATAATTTTCCAAATAAATTATATATATATATATATATATATATATATATTTATATTTTACACAAATTTAACAACTGTTGTTTGTATCTATAGATGTATAATTACCCTTAATTTTAATGAGTTTGGTATACGTTATTCAATTTTATTCATCGAATAATATGTGAGAATATTAGTCTGGAGGAGAACGGGAGAAAAACTAGTTTTCAAACACTAACTAGTTGTCAAGAAGTAACCGCAATCGCTTCGAATTACCTACCCGTCATTTTATTTGTTATGATATCAAGAAAGTACCTATATAAAAAAGTCTTCCTCTTTTCGACACAAAATATTGTTTCTATTCCCTTTGACCGAGTACCAAGGAGCCGAGTACCATCGAATCGATGAGCTAGATCTGGCGAACGGTTTCTCCTAGAAAAAAACTATGGAATCTCTTTTTTTAGCATATTAATTCGGTAACAAATTTGAGAAAATGTTTTGTTTTGAAAGTATTTTCAACGTTTACAAGATACATACTTAATACTGTTTCAAAACATTTAAGAAACGCTCGATTTTTATTTAGAACCCGAATATACTGGGGTTAAAATTGAAGCCACTAGAAACTTTTAATACTATACTATCAGTATACTATAAGTAACGTTATGATTTAATTAGTGAATAAATTTTTTGTTTACGTGTTTTTTTTTTTCATTTTTTTTTTCAGAATTAACTTTGAAAAACTTTAAAATTTATGATGGAAAACTCAGCACAGAACAAAGAACCCTAAGTTGTTCAATTTTATTTTGAAAGTCAGCATTCGATAATTCAGACACAAAAATCATCGAAATTTCTTTCATGTTCCGACAATTTACCGATTGGTTCAGCGTTTTCGGCAACATGGGGCTGTTTGTGATCTTCCGCGTGCTGGAAGACCTAGTACAGTTTAAAATAATGTGAAAATTGCTCGGGTGCAAGCAAGTGTTGAGGAAAACCCCGAAACTTCCATCAGGCGACGTTCCCAGCAGTTGGTGATGTCTAGGTGGTCTTTGCAAAGAATTTTACATACGTTACACCTTTACCCATATTATTATAAGATTTAATTGGTTCAAGAGTTAAAATCAAATGATGCACAAATACGCATTCATTAAATAAATCATAACGTTACTTATGCGCCATTTATATAAGATCGATCCTTCACTGTTTATATATGATAGCTATGAGTACACACTCTTCAAGTTGTTTAATCAGTTAAAATAATTATTTGCTTGCATAAATAAATCCTCCGTCTGAATGTATTTTATTTACAACATAATTGCGAACCAACTGTTAATCATTATTTTTATTTGACTCTAAAGTTTTTCGCAATTTTCACTTTTAACCATTGTCTTCATTTTTCGGCCAATGAATTCCAAGATTGAACTGTCTTATTTGTTACGGCATCATTATAATTGTAGACGTCTTCATGAGTTAAATTTTGATTTACAGGTAAACCGTTATCTAAAATCGTATCTATATTTTCTATCCATACTCTAACATCTAAACATCTATAAATCTAATTGGCTCTTAGAGCCATTCTGGGTACTTATGGGTACTTGTACCTTTACCCATTTGTATCGAAAGTCGTATATGGATATCGATAACTCTTCTCAGAACTGCATAGAACTTATTCTCCTGACTATGTGTAGTAGCTATCTAACTATCTACGAATGAAGCTCATTGCTACTATATATTCGCTTTGCTTTTAGGGAGAGAATTATGAATGTTTTATAATACGTAAGCCGATTATATATGGAAATATTAAAATACATTTAATGTAATATATAGGTATTATATACAGGATGTCTGCTGGCCAGTATTTTATGGTATAATTTTTCGGATATGGATGGATTTGTGAAAAATAAAATCACAAGTTGAAAATTAAAATTGAATTTCTAGACGAGGTGAGATTTCAGACTATTTTTAACATTACATTTCCCAATTCCTACATTTATATTGCCCCAATTCCTAGACCATTTATTTTTATTTAAAAAATCGAATACCTGATTATCAAGGTTAGCTTCGACACCCTCACTTAAGTGACAAAAACAACGCTGCATAGTCACAAAAGGATACCGTCAATAAATAGGTGGGGTGCCTCACACACCTAATCCTTTAATCAGTCAACTCAAATAATCCTCAGGTCAGACCATACCCTCAGTGAAATCATATAAAACGCGGAACTTTTTTAATATCATTGTGAGATACGCATCAAATTAGCAACAAGCAACATATCTCTGAATCCATATCCCAGAGATAGTTACGATTAGCTAATTCATACTGATGAAGACTACTTTATAGTCGAAATACGTATTTATAAAATACAAATAAATGTTCTAGGAATTGGGACAAAATTTGAAATGTAATTTCGAAAAACCTAGAGTTCTCTTTGATTATTTTAATAATCTGCTTTTAACATGCTTTTATTTGCTTGACCTGTATGTATGAATATAATGGAATTTTTGAAGTGAGATTTTACCTACTTCCGGATGCCCGAATATGAAAACGAGGGCAATACAATAATATTAAAAAAATAAAAATAAATAAAAATTTAAATGTAACAATAACCAAAATACAAATTTGCATATCTCTTACTGATATATAATCCATAGTATATAGTATATATAACCTATATATATATAGTGTAATGGTATAGTTTAAAGTTACTATAGAAATGTCATCAACAAAATTATAATAAAAAAATGCCATATATCCAACTGTTAAAATTTAGAAAAAAATAATTATTTGACATAAATTTCCCATGGTATATTCGATACATACTTTCTTTGGTAAGAATTGTATACATTCCATCACTCGTGAGAATAATAATGAAGAATGAAATTACAACACAAAAAATAGTTTTGTTTTAAGACTTAAAAACAACAATTAAATTGAAAAAAAATTAAAAAACATGGTTTTATTGCAATATGAACTAAAAAATCACACTTAATTTAAAATAGAAATAGAATAAAGAGACTGACAACAAAATTAACTTTAATGTAAATAAAAGCATGGGGTGCTCTCGACTTATAATGGCTCTACTTGTAAAAGTAGAGCCATTATAAGACTTTTGTTTATATTAAAGTTAATTTTTCATTGTATTACTTTGTTTCATTAAAAAAGTAACAATTATCAATATATAAGCTTGTTAAAAGAATATTGTAAATTAAAATAATGAATTTTCATAACTATCAGAAGAATTAAGTTCACACAAAAATTGAATTTTGACGTATTAGTTTCGATCGTATCCCCTTCAATATAAATACTTCAAAACATCACTCAATGAACCTAAACCGTCTCCAATCGATTTTTGAATAATTAAATTACACATAGTGAAGTCTTAACTTTTAACTGGCTTCTGTAATTATTTTACCTTAAAATCATTTTAAGTTTTCGCGTCAAATGCGTTAATATTTGTCATAATATTAATAATAAACAATAATAATTATTATTGTAAAAGGAGCAGAGTATTACAACAAATTTTGATTTAATTTAATGTAATCCGCGTATTTGTTTGTAAGGATTACACATTTTCTAAGTATAACTTACAAGCGTTGATATCGCATGTTGTTTAGATAGATAGATATAGGTACATTTACCTACGTATAAATGTTGTACATGAAAGAAGATGGTATATATTGAGATTTCATTGAAGGTATCTCTTATGTTAATATGTTCTGTTTGATTTAGTGTCTAATTATCTTCTCATTTTATAGAATTCGTTAATGAAGGAAGTACTAATAGAAATGTGTGTTTGTATTTATATAGGATTACACTGGTACAGCATGATTTCGTACAGTTAGTAATACTACGCTTACCAAATCATCAAATACCAGTACGAGTGGTCCAGTTCGTTAAGGCACTCAACTCGGAACTGGGAGATTACTAGTTCGATTCCCAACGGCGTCAGTTGGTCAATGAAAAATTTAAAAAAAAAACAACATCTAATGGGGCGGTTAATTGACTAAACTGTCGGCGTATGGACAAGAACGAAAGTAACCGGATATGCTTGTGAAGGTTTTCTGCAGTTTCCTTTAACGAAATCCGGATGAATATCGGCATAATCCTTATCAAAGGCGGCTGCAGCCGCACAATTTAACTATTCCTAGTATAAATACAAATTCCTTGTGCTTTAGGGGTCGATTAAAAAAGCCTAGAAAGCCCTACGTGCCAGGCTTCAACCTCCCCTCCGCTGCTACTATTACTACTACTACTACTACTACAGTACAACCTCGATTTACCGGGCTGACCTCCGGCTATACCGGTAAATCGAAAACCCGGTATATGAGATATCCGAACACACGGTATTCCATAGTAATGTGTACATACATGTGCCTACAATAAAAAAGAAAATCAGATATAAAAGATATGCCGCCACGCCCACAATTATAAAACATCCGAAGAAAAAAAAAATTTTATTGTCGCCAACAACAATTAATTTTTGTTTTGGCGCCGATGCAGGTGTTCTTATGATGAGTCATCATGATCCCGGTAAATCCGAATCACGGTATATTGAGGCCCGGTAAATCGAGGTTGTACTGTACTACTAAGTCATAAATATACATTCTTTTGAATTCCATCCAAATCGGGAACAAAAAACTTCTTTTATGCGATTAAACTCCCGTTCATTAAAATTGAACCAGTAAGTCTCATTCTAAGCGTATATTTTACTAAAGACATGTATAATATTACATATAGTAACACTTAGAATGTTTCAACTGGTTCAATTTTTCTGAATGGGATTGTACATCCATTTGAAAAAATAATTTATTTTTTTCTATTATTCTACAAAGAACCATAATAGATCTAATGGCTAGAATCCCTCGAACATTAATCTACCAACTGGTGAACACCTAAAAACAAGTGAAAATAACAACTAACTTAGTAAATTGCTTAAATACCCGGTATATACTGAATTTATGAAGTTTTAAAAGAAACGTTGTTTATTTTTAAAAAATGAAAATTTTTTGTCTTTAAATTTTTGTTCTATCTCTTACGGTTTCAAAGATGGACAGTTTTGCCCATCTGTCCATTTTGAGTCAGCTGTTTATAATTTTCAATTCCATGAAATCAACTTGTGCAAACGTGTAGGTATTAGTTTATCGGATTTGATACTAATAAACATTCGACATATATTACTACATATATATTATTTTAAGAATACAAGTAAGTACATGTGTGTACAAGAAATAATGTTGTACGTATTCGACTGAAGATTATTTGGACCAATTTACAACATTTTGACTCTCACAGAAATATTAATTGTCAAAATGGTTAATCATAAAGTGTTATCATAAGAAGGGAGTCGGAATACTCTTTATTGGCCCAGAGCATATATATTTTTTTCTTAATAATTGACAAACTGCCGATGTTGGGATTCGAACTCATAACCTCCCAGTTCCAAGTAGACATTAGCCTTAGACCGCTCGGTTACTTGGACGGCACCAAGTACAGGATTCTCATAAACCGACAAAGCTATCAAGGTCAAATTTAAAACGTATCGTTAGACCCACCATCTGACGAAGTAAAATATGATGACTCTGCAGTGGACGAACTTACTCAATAAATATATACCAATCATTTCCGCACTTTTATTAAAATACTTCGTCCTTACATAGATTTCACCACGACTTTTGAAGGCGAACAATTTTGTTTTTGCTGGGATACCAATACATTTTGTGAGCGAAAACTAGGTCCCTCTCTCATTTATGTTTTTGTCGGATTAAAATAAATACAAATATAAAAATTAATTCAACATGCCAATTATACATTGCAATTGCAATCGTAAATTAAACGTCTGATAGTAGAGATGGCGTAAAATTTGTGGCTTCTATTAAACCCGACAGTAACAAACAAAAGTGTTTAAGAAAAAAAAAGAAATAACGTTATGGAAAGTATCTTTATGATCCTTCTGGATTCAATTAACGCTCCATTTTAATTGTACAAAATTGTATAGGTATTTAAGATAAATATAGTTCTATATATATATATATGCTAGTACATATTTACTATATACTATTTAGTTATTTGTATAATATTAAGTTGGCAACACTTTCGTAATACAAGAAACACAACATAACCTAACTATCTACCTAAAGGATATAGAGAAATGATAATAATATATTCATTTCGTTCGTTCGTATGTATTATTTGTTTAGAGGATTATTTTGTGGTTTGATATAAGTTATCGTTTCATGTTGTTGTTGTTGTTGTTTGATACAACAACAACAAAACACTAAAATATTTTGTTTTATATTTATTTGTTATTATATATATTTTATTTATATTTAGCTTTGTTCGTTTTTGTATATGAAATTGTGATAAAACATGTTGAAAAATCACTGGTGTCCTTGTTTGGGTGTATTGGTTTTGGGTACTTACACCCTTTCAGCGCCATAAAGCGTTTATTTTTAGTGTTCATCTTGACGCTGTATATGCTGATAGCATGCAACTGGTTGAGTTCCACGATACACACCACGCTCACAGACACTTTATCCATCAAGGTAGGGCAGAAAAAGTGTCAGCGCCAAATTGAACTAACTTCCAAAGAGAATACTGTATAAAGGTGCATTTTCATGCACCTTTGATGACGCTGGTTTCTAGCGTCAAATTCGGTCACGTGATAAGAATTTAACATGCGCGTCATCTAGAAAAACCCAGCTAGAAACACCCCCATTTTTGCCAAACGTCGGTGGCAACAATGGGGGTGAATTTTATCAAAATCGGATGGCATTGATTCACAAAATTCCTTGCACATATTAGAGCTTAAATTTCGAATGCCATACGATTTAAACAATTGTAACTTTATTTTTTCGATTTTTGATTAAAAAATTCGAAAAAAGGGTTTTTTAGCGACTTTGAAGGCCTGTTTCTCAGAAACTGCCCATCAGGATCAGATGGCTTTTTTTTTACAACATATGGTGGTACCAATAAATATTTTCGCCAACTTTAGAGCGGTTGCCTCATAACATAACTTTGTAATCACCCAAAACGAATGTACCCTTAGTAGGTGGCCTAAAAGTAGAGCATTGAACCGGTAAGGCAGAAATCGTGGGTTCAAATCCCATCCAAGTTGTGTATGATTTTTCAAGAAAATTTTAATGTATTTTTAATCCTGTGCCTTATCTTTCTCATTTTTATAGGACAGAGGACATGATTGTAAGTTTAGGCTATGTTTAAGTTATCACAACGATTTGTTGTTACCAACTGAACTTGTATTGCTGATGATGCCCTCTTCTGTTGTGCTGGTGGTATTATTACAACTTCTATAGAACTGTACAGAATTATGGTTATGTTATAACTTATACGTAATCGTTTAAAATATACACACTAATTCGCTTGTCATTCCTCTCTTAAATACTTAGTCAAAAACTATATAAAGTACTCGTATATACTTAATAATTTATTTATTTTTATTAATTCCCCTTTTTTTAGGATACCGTCTCTCAAGATGACATCATGGAACTCATCTAAAGTTCCATAAGTAAGTTCTAAAGTTAATTGAATCATAATTTCAGAGACATTGGAGGGTTGGTTTTGTCCAATTATTGAAACTACTGAAATTATAAATTAGCACTTTTGATATTTCTCCGTGTATCGTTTTTAGCTAGTTTTCGAAGAGTAGCTATTGCGATTGTAACGATGAACTGTCATGTTTGTTAATAACTAGAATCGGCAAATGAGAATGTCCTCTCCCTTAATATGTCGTATTTAAATTAAAATGTGATCGGCCACAATTGAAATATTCTGTTGATATCAATGCATGGCTTTTCTGATTAAGTCAAAAGAATATTAGTAATAATACTTAATTCGTAGGAAATAAGACTAGGAGAATGAATGAATAAATTTAAATAAATTGAACGTTTTGTCATTTATTTATGACTTCGTCAGCAACTAAAAAATAAAAAATTAACATCAATAAATTTTACAATGAAAAAATGATAATTGTAATTAAGACATAAGTTAGGTTAGAATATATACCTTATTTTTATAATTCAAATGTCTAACATATTTATTGGTGTTAATTTTTTATTTTGTAGTTGCTGAGGAAGTCATAAATAAATGACGAAACGTTCAATTTATTTAAATGCACTCACTTATTCTCCTAGTCCTATTTCCTACGAATAAAGTATTATTATATAGTATGGATACGAATATTGAAACAATATTAGTAATGTTCAGGCATATTATTTAAATGCCAACCTAAGTAAACGCTATTAACCTCTATTAGTAAAAATGTATGGATAGGCGATAACTTTTCAAAAACAATTTTAAATATATGAAGAACTTTTAAATTTAATAAATTTCAATTATTAGTTAATAATTGGTCGTTTCAACAAAATTTTATGAATACTTGTAATTATAATTATTCTTAAACAATTAAAAGTAAATTTGTGACTACATCCACTAGTACGTGTACCGAATTTTTGAACTTTAATATATTACAGAATAACATTAAGGTAGGTATAGGATTCTCACAAATTTGATGAAACCATTTTGGTCGCTGCATGTCGCAGAAATAAACATATAAACTCAAATGAACACAATATAATGCAATTATTAAGATAGTTATGTATCTTTGGGGATGGCAAAATATACCTTCTATATGGTAAATCGAAATAGAAATATCTTCAGTTTGGAATATTTTTATACCCGGTATATAAATTATATGCAAGAGTATTTTAAGTTTGTCCCGACCTTGTAACGGCTGGAAATATTGATCCCACAAAAATAAAATGACCTTATTAGTTCATTTTCGTATGTCCGCCCGTCTGTCTGTCCGATTGTCCGCAGACGCGATAACTCAAAAACGAAGACATGAGAGAAAAAACCCATCTTTGAAATCGTAATGGATAGAAAAAAAAATTAAAGACAAAATATGATCCTTTTTAAAAAATAAACAACGTTTGTTGAAACTTTTTCCGAAAACTCAGTATAATCCTCAGTTTTTAAGCAATTAACACAGTTATTTTCACAGATAGTTATTTTGTTAATTATAAAAATTAATTACATTTATTACGAAAGTTTGTTTACATTTCCACTATTTCCAATACTTTATGAATTTTCGGGATCTTCAGTGGAGCCCAAAAACAACAGATGGCATATTCTTGTTCCTTCTAACTGAGTGTGTGCATGAGCAGCATTGCTCCACCTTTAAAAAATAAATGTTCTGAAGGTTTATGTTTTAGCCATTATCATGCTGAAACGTAAAATGTATGGCTAAAACGTGAAGATAGCGATCGGTCGAATAGGTTGAATATGGAAACCTGCAAAACAGATATATTGTCTAATGCATTTCACAAAACTTTCTAGCGCTGATGCTCAACAAATACTGATTTATTTTAGACTCACTTTGGCCGCAACCTCATCTTCGGTACGGTCTTCAGTCTTGGCTTCGCGACCTAGAAAGAAAACATACCATGCGTAGTGTACATTGGGTTAAGTAAAGAACACAAAAATCAATCAAGATAGGTTAAAGGAGGAGGTGGGTGTGAGTTCTAGGGAAGGACCAAGGGGATATAAATAATAAAATATTTCCTTTTAGTTTCAAAGTATTCCACGTCGAATGCAAAAAGCCGCATCCGTCTTGCATGTCTAGAAGTAGGTTAGATTTTGTATAGATCAGTTGGTCAGTGAGTTATACAAAGGGCTGTATGTATTATAGACAATATCAATATATCGGAACTTTCATTATTCATTATAAATGACGAAATTTTTCTAAAAAATATCGATATATTGTTGCCATCCCTATAAATCATACTGAATCACTATTTCTTTCTGTATTTTCCATAAATATTTTTGTATTTTATGCACTCTTTTTTATCTTACTATTATCTTTCTCTACGTATATAGTATCTTATGGTGTAATCTTTTCTAAAGTAAAAAGTATATATATATATATATATATATATATTATTTTCTTATATTATTAATTATTAAATAATATTATTAATATGTATATTTGCATTTATAATCTTTATTAAATGTTTGTGTTATTAAATACTTTTATCTGTTTCTAAATGTAACCACCATAAACTTTTGTCTTGTTTCTTATAAAATACACACAGTAGAAAATAAAACATTTGTAAAATTCTTCTAAGATTCAAATAAAAACAAATTTGTTTTCATTTAGATCATTTCGGTTTCATTTAGATCAAGCAAGGAATTTATAACAGAAAAGTATTTGTCATTATAGGTAAATACAATATATAAAAACTTGCACTATACTGGAGAGTGCGACATTTCTAAACAAATCGCTAAAAATATAAACAAATGTATTAAAATTTCAAAAAATATATTGATTAAAGTTACTTTACTTTAAAGTACGCGTCCAAAGAATCTATAGTTCAAAAAAAATCATGATTCCTTTTAAATAATAATTTTTTTTATTAGACAATTCGTTGAAAAATTACCTAAATTGTTAGATTTGTTAGAAACTTGAATCAGTGAACTTGTAGTGAAGTTCTACTGGTTTTAATCACTATATTTTTTTCGAAATTTTAAAACATTTTGAGTAAAAACTCGGAAATGATTCGATTTTAGGGTGTTTGTTTATGTTTTTAGCAAATTGTTTCTAAACAAACTCCCTCCAGTGGTGAAATTTTTATCACCCTGAAGCTATTTTGACTAATGCCTTTCTGCTATAAATTTGTGGAAATTACAGACCACAGTTCTTACAACTAATGAGAACAAATCTTCTCTATTTATTTCAAAAATGAAAATATATAAATTTTGTGAAAATCTTTTCTTGTGTGTTGCGAATGTATTAATTTTTCTTTCACTATTTTCTTTTTTATAGTAAAAACGATTCTTTTTAATTTTTCGTTTTCTGTCTATTTTCTAGGGGCGTTAATATTCTAAAACGTACAAAGGTAAGTCACTTTCAAATGCACACTTTTTCTTCAAATTATATTTTTTACTTTTTTCCACTCTTTGTCTTATGTGTTTGTGTACGTTCTGTTTGTCATTCTTGCTTGTGTAGAGAATAGTTGTGTTGCACTAATTACAAATAAGAGAAACAAAAGCGTGAATGAGTTTTCGTACTCTCAGCTTACTCTGGACAGAAAAGTCTAATGTTTGAACTCGAGAAATGTAGTACTTAAAATATAAACTTCTTTGATTATCGTAATTTCGATTTTTAGAGGACGTAAAGAGTTTTAACGGTCATGAAAGGAAGGCCATGTTAAAAAGCTGGTAAACTTTGTATATCTATTAACCTTTATAGATTTTTAAAAATTTTTCGGTAAAGAGATTCCGGAAGCCTAAAGAGAGAAGGAATCCGTAAGGGAATTAACAAAGATCTGTGAAAGTCCCTGCATGTGAAGTGGTATGCATTTTTTGTTCATACCCTATCGGGCAGGCAATCGTTGAAATGGTCTTTCAATATTGGAGGTATATCAAAAACACTTTTTATACACGGTTCCGTTCTTGAAATATTCAGAATTAAAGTAGTAAGTTTTGTTAAAGCTCCTAACCCTCTATAAGCTTAACCGGTGGTTAAATTCACTATACTGGCATAGATATCGAAATTGAAAGGAAAATTATCACAGTTAAGTATGCTCAAAACTAACGCAATCGTAGCTATTTTTACACATTTTTTCAAAAATAAAGACCTTTTCTTGAAGAACAGATGAAGCCATGGTTTGTACAAGATTTGATTGGATATGCGTTACTGTAAAGTGACGTCATTAGTCAGTAAAGCAATCTACTGCATGGGTCAGAATTTTGCTTTTTGAGAAAAAAAAGGTACTGAGAAAAAATTTTACAGGATTAAAACATTTTTATTTTTGGTTCATAAAAACGAATCTATCGTATATTTTGTAAAAATAAATATTTTAATAAATGTAAAAAATGGTTAATCAAAAAGATTAAACAAAACATCGATTGCTTTTCATTGACCAAATTAAAAACTTTTTATTCTTGGTAAGGGTTGGTTTTTTAAAACGGCTATAAAATAGTGAATTATTAACAAAAAAAAAAAAGGCTTAAATACTTAGTATTTAAGATTTTTTCGTCAGATATATGTGAACCACTTTTATTCTGGTCATTTATTCTGAAACCGCTTAATTGAAAAAATATTCAGGTGCTTTGTTTTAAATGATTAACCTGTATATACAGGTTGTAATCGTCAAGACTAGTCATTGGGATACTAATTTGCAACATACTATAAATAAGTTGGACAGAGACATATATTTATTTTTAAAAAGAAAAAGAGAAAAACGTACACATACATTATTATAGTTTGTTTGTTTAATTGATTTATACACTGATGTAAATTTTCTTTCCCAATATACTTGTATACTGGGAATATACAAGTATATTCCCATATATGGGGTATATTTTCTAATGAAAATTCACTAAAAAACACAACAGGGGTAAGAAAAATTTGGATTTGGACAATAATCGGATGTTTTCACTATTAAGATTATAGTATTTTCGAGTTCATCTATATATATATATATATATATGTATATACATATATATTCATATATATATATATATATAAATTTAATGTTCGTTTTTTCATAATCGCTAATCTCCTAAAGTCTTTTTACACAACGTTGTATTCATATAGGGTTTTTATATAAAAAAACACTAGACTTAAAAGAGGGTGGAGGGGGTTGAATTTTATCCACCGCGACTTTGACCGCATTATTAACGATTCATAGTGTTAGTGTGCTATTATAGTTTATAGTTACAATGGAAACGACAATCAAAGTTGACATTTCAAAATTGAAACAGTTATTTTTTAGAAGTATAGTTTCTGTGGAAATGACAAAATCAACAATAATCTATACAAATAAAAATTTAATGTTCGCTTGTTCAAAATTGCAAATATCCTAAAGTTCTTTACCAATCGTTTTGAAATTTTTACACAACGTTGTATTCGTATAGGGGAATTATGTCGTTCAAACTTTGCTGAAATGATATTTATAACAAAATAATTAAAGTTTGCATATTTTTTTTTTTAAACTACTCCTAACAGGGGGTGGAAGGGGTTTGTAAACATATTATGGAGAATCTGTCTTCATGAAGCTGAAATTTGGGAGGTAGGTAGTTTATACATAGTAAACGTTAGCTAAAAAAGGGTTTCTGAAATTTCTCATTTAAAGGGGGAGAAATGGGGGGGGGGGGGTGTTATATTCCTTAACATTTAGCTACAACAACGCGTGAAAAGCTAGTATATAATAACAGAATACACACTCAAGATTGTGTCCTATTGTCACATTGTCCATGCTAAATTGTATATTTATCCTAATAAATGTCATGTCTAGAACAAAGAATATGATGCATACATGACAATTTTACAACCGTATACGACAGGACATAAATATACATCAAACACATAATTTTAAAATTAAATTCTGAAATGCCCTTCAGCTATAAAATTACCTTTTTGCGTATATATTATTAATATTAACCAAATATAATACATATACATATATATTTAATAATAATATTTAAATAAATACTTTTAGATTGTTAATAAAACTTTCCTAATATAATAATGTAATTGACTTTTTATTAAATACAATAATATTAATAATAATAATAATACTGACTTAAACCCTTTTCCTAAAAACCTTCAAAACCTTTTGAAGAATTATTTTGCACATTTCTACCTAGAATATATGTTTGGTATAATACATTTTCATGTAACACAAAATCTGCCACTTATAATAAAAATCTGGTGTGAAAAACTCACATGATCTCTATATGCAGCGTTTAACAAATATTTTTAACATATATGCAACATTGGAGTGGAAAATATAAAATTATACACATATTTTATTAACAAAGATTGAATTTGAACAGAAAGTATGTAAATTATTTACCTTAATTTATTTCGTTTACGAAAAAATGTGCTTAATACAAAAATCATGTTTTTATCAAAATTAATTTTGTAGTTGAGAAAATTTCTAAAAACCAAGAAAGCGTCGAGAGCAAAGTACCATTAGAGTAGTGGCACATGAAAGTACATGAAAGTCTAGGTCATAAGAAGTGTACTCATGAAACATTGTTTTAAAAAAGATCAACAGAATTGTTGTTGAGAATTTCTCAAAAAAAACTCAAAAATATTAAGAATGTAGGGTCATTGCATCTTTAGCAATTTCCTGTATATATCCTTGTTAATATATATATATATATATATATATATATATATATATATATATATATATATATATATATATATATATATATATATAACAAACTGGATGGATGTTTATCCACCAAGACCAATGGCCAAAAATGGGGTTTTATTAGCAGGGGACCTAAATACAATATGCATTCATCATACATGGATGTAAAAATATAAATATTCAACTTAGGCTGTAGGCTATTTTTATGTTTTAATCATTTTGTAATGATGTTTTCATGTACTTTTAAGGTATTAAGGGTTCCGTTTTTACCGTATCTGTAATAACGGAACCCTTATTGTTTGCCAGTCTGGAAATCATTCACGGACGCGGATATACACTTTTCATTTTTTTTTCAAGAAAGATGAATGATGCCTATTTCAGAAATGATTCGTAATTTTCTTAAATTTTTTATTGTTAGTGTTCCGTGCCAAAATTGGCAAAACAGGACACGGAATCACCACGGACTCTGCTGTCTGTCAAAGATGTTTTTTTCAAAGATCTTTTCACGTATACATGATGAAATTTCGTAGAGTTGTGCAGCTACACAAATGTTGATGCCATAAAATTTTTTTCGATAACCGAATGAATAACGCACAAATCAACGATACGATTGAAAAAAATGTCATTAAATTTTGTGGCCAAGTTTTGTGGTACAAGGTTAAAACAAACATCACACATCTTGTATAATGTACACTCCCGGTCAAAAAAAATGAACAGACCTGAACAGAATTAGTCTCTCACAATTTTCATTATTCTTGTAGTAACAGATACAACATTTTATTTTTATATATATGAGTAAGATACAATACTTAACATGTGTTAACATTACATATATTTTTTAAATTCTCATTCTGTCACTGACACTGTGTATACAAATAAAAAATATAAATTCAGTTTATACTTCCATTTCTTTTTTACTCACTTAAAAAATTTACTACTTATCTTTGTTTATAAATAAATAAAATTATACATTATACAGAGAGTTACAAAAGTGAGGAGTTTCATGAAATGTGAGATAATTAACATTTCAGGTCTGTTCATTTGTTTTTGAATGGGAGTGTATGTGAATGATTCTCTTGAATAGTGATTTTCCTTTTTTTTAATAATTTATCTAAGACGATATCTTTCATACACAGGGAAGTTCACTTCTAAGGGCTGCAAGTCTAGTATTTGCTTGTGAAAGCGGTGTAAATTATTTGAGACAATTTGTATACTATAATATACGAGTACAATATGTAAAATGTATACGACAATGTAAAATGTTACAGTTAAAAATATTCCTCAAAAAACCGCATATTTTAAAATAAATAAATAAAATGTTTTTTTTTATCATTAACAATTAACTTTCCAATTATTTGAATAAATATTCAATTAATTGATATTTATTTATTCAAATAAAAATAATATATTTATTTGAAAATAATAATACACATATAACAGTGATTGTAGTCAGGGTTTTCTCCACATTTTTCAATATCAACTCCATCACATCATTATTACAATTGTTTTCAACATCATAATTAATACCAATTTTTACCTCTATATGACAAAAATAATAATTATAACAACAATAATGATGATAGTAATAACAATAATTACAACAACAACAACAACTATATGTTCATATATATTTATTTGTGTATAGTTAAGCGTCAACATTACGATGTTTGTCCAAATTCCCTTCGGTTACGTAAAACAAACTGTAGAAGACTTTAGCGTATACTATTTAGACAAATGTCATTGTCATTGAATTTTTTAATTAAATACTGATATGAAAAGATTAACTCGTCAACCAGGAATCGAACCTCGGGCCTCTGGATATCTAGTCCAGTATGCTTCCGCTACACCAAAGACGACTGTGACGTAACAGCCAACCTTTTCATATCATTCTTATGACATTTGTCTAAATAGTTTACGCTAAAGTCTTAAAGTCTTATAAATATATATGAATAATAACTTCGACAGAAGTATACTGTCTAAATAAATAAAAATAAGAATGATATGAAAAGGTTGGCTGTTACGTCACAGTCGTCTTTGATGTAGCGGAAGCATACTGGACTAGATATCCAGAGGCCAACAGTAATTGGATATAGTTTGAGTCTCAAACAAGTTTAAGAATAAATTTTCTTTTTAACGACGCAATATTGTTTTTAAAAACAATAACAATTGAATCCTGTCTAGTTTATTTATCATATTTGTATATAGAGATCACATGAGGGTTTCACACTAGATTTTTACAATTGTTTTCAAATAATAATTACATGGCCTTTTTTTGTTGTAACATTTTTCCTATACCATCATCAATGATCCATTATACACATGTGAATCGGTTGTTGTTGTTGTTGTTGTTGTTGATGTTATTGTTATTGTTGCAATTGACACAATACAATAGAATGAATGAACCAATTAATTAAAACAAACTATCGATCTAATTATTGGTATAATATGTTTTTTTTTCATCTCGTATTGTTTTTCAATTTATAATTATTACACAAATATATTTAATTAACTTTCATATTGATGATATATTACAATACTCATGCATAATAATTATATCGCTCATACGTGTATGTAATTGTGTCACACATAATTATTTTTATACTTTTTTAAATTTTGATTTTATTTTTATCTAATTAATATTTCGCTATAGATGGCAATCCGTTGAAAAGGGAGTGGGTAGAAACATAGCTTTTTCACTAGTATATAAAAGTTGACATTTTCAAATAGTAATTTGAATTTTTTTATTTAATAATTTTATGATAAACATTTGTAGTCTGACGCTCGACAATGGTATCCATCATCAAATTGAGTCACGTGATCGACAACATGACAAAGTTTGCGCCATCATCGATAACGCGTTGACAGCGTGGGAACGATACCACTTACTTCGGCTTGACGCCAATCGTTATTAATTAGAACTAATTTAATGTAGATTCGCTATTATCGTTCTAATGTGTCATGGTTGGTAGAAACTGAAACTCAAGCATGTTGAGTAGTGATGCTCAACTGTGATAGTTACATATGTGTTAATAAAATAAACAAAAAGTTATTATTTTGTTAATGAAATTCATCCTTTTTTTATGAAAAATATTACTAATTGTTTGGAATATGACGTCATGCGTTACTTTACAGTGACGTTTAAGGGTATACAAATAATAATATATGAAAATTTTTAAAATGACTCTAGATTTGGTTAATACTACGATAATAGATGCCAAAAAACATGTTTAAAAAATATTTGTCTGCCTAATTGTTTGTTCCCACAGCACATTAAAACGACTGAACTGATTATGATATGGTTTTCATCAAATGACATAGTCGCGAGGAAACCGTGCCCAAAATTAAGATAGAGAAAATCTGCAGTACAAAAATGAATAAAACTAACGTTTATTTTGCTTAATAAGTAATGAATCAATCATAGTTTGTCCAGTCCAAGTAGCCGAGCGGTCTACGGAGTTATGTCTGCGCAGTATGCATACTTGGAAACTGGGAGATTATGGGTTCGAATCCTGACATCGGCAGTTTGTTAATTATTAAAAAAGAAAAGAAAAAAAAAGGGGCGGTTAATTGACTAAACTGTCGGCATATGGACAAGAACGAAGTAACCGGCTATGCTTGAGAAGGTTTTCTGCATTTTCCTTCACGAACTCCAGATGAATATCTGCATAGTTCTTATAAGAGTCGACTGCAGCTGCATATCCTACCAATTCCGAGTCTACTCACAAATACCTTCCACTCCACTCACATCCTCACATCCTTAGGCATCACAAGGGACTTTATGGTCGAAGTGTAGCCCGTCTAGGGCAGCCTCTACAATCTATCTATCTATCATAGTTTGTTAGTAGTTACCGTGGTAACTCAAGGAATATATAGTGTGTACGCAAAGGTATCTAAATATGAAAGTAAATTGAGATGTTGAAGCGAGTGCACTACATTATAAAGTAAAACAACTTTGATTTAAAACATTTTTTAAATAAAACTATTAATTTAGGCACAATTTGTTTGCGAAATTGGTACGGGTCAAGTAGTATGTAAATCAAATGACTTTGATCATATTATTTTCATTAAATTACGTTTATACATATGAAAAAGTTTTCTATGTTTTCTATGTGTCGACTATTCGGAATGAATTTCGGACTAAATACACACATACTCAGATTACAATATTAAAATAATATAGTATTTCTAGGTATATAATGTATGTACCTACACATACCTTATGATGATATGGGTGAGGTTTGTTAGTTTGTAAAATGTACCTTTAGGCGAACAATTATATTCAAATATAATGTTAATTAACTAAAATACAGAATGTGCCAGGTAGATATTATGAAAAAAAATTTGGTTAACAACTTACGATTGTAAATTTGGAAAAAGATATTTGTTCCTTCATGCAGTCGATTTGTGACGAATCGTTTTGGAGTCCTTTTGGTTACAACAATACTAAGAACTTTCGTTCTAATATTGTTTTCGAAAACCGAATGAATTCGGCACAAAATAACTGTAGAATTTGGAAAGGAACGATACTTTTGATAGATAGATATATCTTATCTATAGTCTGGCGGAATTCGCTTCTCTCTTATCTTGGCACTGACCAGGAGCTTGCTTATCAGACATTTATGATGGTTTAAGTTGTGATGCACCTAATATCTTATATCTGCTGTAACCGAGAGGTGTGCAGTTAAAGATGATCCTGTTCAGGTGGTGTGCATCGAGGGACAGCCTCTTTGATGCATACCGAAACAGGATTTCCCCGAGGTTTTCTTGCTGTTTAAACTAAATCCATTCGTTTATCACTTATTTACATGCTGTTTTTGGAATTCCTAAAATATGTTATGGGTCTATGAAAGGTATTCAGACCATCTTTGCTAAAGTATCTGGTTTTTCGTTTCCTTCGAAACCACTGAACCCTGGTATTCAGATCAATTTAACATTGTTCCGTTTTGTCGGCTCTAGTAGTTTTTCTAGGCAATTCCTGTCTACCCCTGATGTGACTTCAGTTGTAGACAAACAGTTCTGGTTTATGTAGCCTCTACGTAGGGTTTCACGGACGCAAGTCTGATTGGACTTCTGCCTGAAAGATAGTGTCATATTTACCCTAGTTTAATTTCGATTATTTGCGAAAAAGCAAAACTTCTTAGTCGAGAAAGTTGGTTTGTCTTCAGTTAAAGAAATTTTTCATGATTTATTTAATTTTCCAGATCCGAACCGCTCCCAATTAATCCGTATAACTGGATTTACTTTTACTGTATTTACTGATGATAAAAAACAATTTAATGTAAACAAGTTGTTAGTCTCCAAAGAGATTAGAAACCGTATCATTGCCATACTTCAATCTTTTGGCAACAGAGGATTCTAAAACGTAAAGATTCTATGCACTTATTGATATTGATTTGAATATATCGTTTTATATTCAGTGTTTTTTATGAACAGCTATTCCGAAGCATCCTGTATAATTGAGTATAGTGCATATTCATATATTCGATCCGTTGCGTTGGCATGACAAGATTTTGGTATGATATTCGGCTCACATTCGGCGTGTGGGTGTGTGTGTTTCTGAAAACTGATGTAACATTAATAAAATATTATGATTTCAAATATGTGTATATATTATATAAAACAATATATGAATTTAATATTTTATAAAACTTATTTTGACAAAATGGAAACCCGACTTAACAAAAGAAGCACTAAAAAGTAAAAAAATAATTGCATATTCTTGTGCCAATTTTAGTTCACCAAAGCAAAAATTTTTAAATATATATGTACAATTATTGTTATTTTTGGAGGCGGTGTCAACATAGATAAATTCACATAACTTTTGGACACCGCCTCCAAAAATAACAATAATTGTACATATATATTTAAAAATTTTTGCTTTGGTGAACTAAAATTGGCACAAGAATATGCAATTATTTTTTTACTTTTTAGTGCTTCTTTTGTTAAGTCGGGTTTCCATTTTGTCAAAATAAGTTTTATTTCTCGCTTTTTAGTGACTTTGAAGTTCTATAACTAATTTTATTTGTCTAAATATGGGTAGACCTACTAAACGACCAACTAATTTTTAGTGAATTTTTTTATAACACTTTTTTTTTACCCGTTTTTTTTTTTTTTTTTAATTTTTAATGCATTTTTTTATAACAGATTTTCAGTTTTCTTTACAAGGAATTTGGTTTTTTTTTGTAAAATTTTTTTTTTTTGGGGTCGGTTTTTTTTTTAAGGAAAAATTTTTTTTGAAGTCGGTTTTTAAAAAAATTTTCTTATTTTCCCATTATGAATGAGTACACTTTTTCAAAAAAAAAAAAAAATTTCGCAGAAATCGGTTATCACATATAAAATGAGGATTTTCCTCGATTTTCCGGAGATCCCCTCATCAGAATGCGATTTGGTGACAATGGGACCAATCGGGAATCAAACCCTTTAAAACAAAAAAAAAAAATTCAAAATCGGTTCATAAATGCCGGAGTTCTGAGGTAACAAACATAAAAAAAAAAAAAAAAAAAAAAAAAAAAAAAAAAAATACAGACGAATTGAGAACCATCCTCCTTTTTTGAAGTCGGGTTAATAAATATACATATATATGTTTTAGTTTATATAGTTGATATTGTAGGTACTCAATGCATGTAACTCTTTGGTACTATAAGCCACAAAAATAGCGCTCATTTTTCAAAATTTTATAATTGATTTGTGCCTTATTCATTCGGTTTTCGAAAAAATGATTCGGATACAAGATTTTCACTATAAACATACTTATAATTTTAATCAAAACATTTACCAAAATGCGAATTAATCAGGCAAAAGTCTACTATAAAATGGGCGCTATTTTTGTGGCCCCAGTACGTTTTATTCATTTACTTTATACCATAAATATAATAAATCTGTAGTAGTACGTCGATATGTCAAACTCTTTTAAACTCGAAAAAATGTTCGTTAGCTTCCCTTGAATCGCCAAACCTTCATTACTCGAAAAGTATCCGCGTTTGTTAAGGTGTTCCACTTGGTTATGGGTTCGGAATCCCAACATCGGCTGTTTGTCAATTAAAAAATTAATGGGACGGTTAATTGACTAAACTGTCGGCGTATGGACAAGAACGAAGTAACCGGCTATGCTTGTGAAGGTTTTCTGCAGTTTCCCTTCACGAACTCCAGATGAATATCAGCATAGTTCCTATCAAAGTCAGCCGCACAACCGACCAATTTCTAATCTGCATGAATTCCTTGTCCTCCACTTATTTGTCGTCTGTAAAATATCAATATAGAATTAAATTGTATTGGAAATATTGATACATATCACAACTGTTCCACATCAGTTGTACCTGATTTAAACGTACTTGTAATAAAATATTCTATTTTGATAGAACAATACTAAAATTTTGTTGTATGTTTATTTATTGATAAATTTTCAATATTTGATTTGTTTGTACATGATGCTATATCCGCTTCATTAATATCGTTAATTTTTCAATTTTTCCTGTATATTTGTTGCCAAATCTATTTGGTTTTCGAAAAAATGTCTCGAATAAAAGTTTTTCGCTAAACTTTCGTTCTAAATATTCTTTCGTAAACCAAATGAATTCGACATAAATCAACTGTAAAATCGAACGTCAATAATGAAGCCGCTACTAAATAGGGAATATGCATGAAAATTTGTTTTCACATTTATTTTCAGAATATGAAAATACTGTTAATACTGTAATAATATTTAAAAACGAAATTAAAATCCGACAAATATCAAGGAAGCTATAAGCTTTTAAAGATTATTATCTGTCTCTTTCTTGCAAAAAAACTAAAAACGGAATTTTACGTGTATTTTAAATGGGGAAAGTGTAAAATGACGTCTCTTTGTCTAATCGGGAATTTCAATCATTCATATCTCGCTTATTTTTAAACTTGTTTAAAAAGTAATTTTACCTTGATATTTGTCAAGTAAACATGCTTCAATTCAAGTGAAAAAAAATTTTCATGCATATTCCCTAATAATAAGAAATATTGTATAAATAATTTTCAATTGTTATAAATAATGCGAAACCTTTATAATAGACGATGGCCATAATGCAACATCTTCTCTACATGTACAAATATGTACTGAAAACTATGTGGACAAATGTCTGTGATGAGAACGTATCAACCCCGCCATCGATTTTAATGAAGTTTAACTGTAACAAAGTACACCATATCATAGTACACTGTATATACACAGCGATAGATACACTATACATTGTTTCTAGATTGGGTCTATTTTAAAATACAAGCTGTATACACATATGTATAATATCATAAAAAATATTTTTATAAAAATATTCCGATTGAACAAAAAATTATTTTATTTGTTCAAGAAGAAAAAAAGCATTATCTTAAAAGCTCCACTACTACTATATTATAATAATAAGTAAACTACTTTTTATTTTCTCCGAGGAAAAGTGTATAGAGAAAAACTTTCGGAAGAAAAATAACATATTTTTCATTTTTATTGTCCGCATATTATTATTATTTAAAAAGGATATATATTTTCTGATATTTTTATTTTTCTAAATAAATATTAGTAAAACGTAAAGAGATGAGATGTTCATATTACCCAAACGTCGTCTATCCCCACCCCATTCTTCCCATACCACACACTACAACAACAGCACACCACACATCTGTTATTGATAATCTCAGTGTGTTTGAGAGTAATGTGTGCGCGCGTTATGCCGCAAGGTTTTATTTTGTTCCATTCAGCAGAGTTTATGGAAGATTTATAAACACGTGAAAGCTTTTTGGTTGCCTGAAGCTTGTAAGCTTTTTGACTTCACTTCATTCTCTCTATATGTATGAAGAGAGATATTATAGTATACTCACAAACGAAGAGATAATCGCACACTGGCTTGCTTTTATACAAACAAAATTTTTGTTTGCGTATAAGTAGTATATTTTAACCTTTGATACAATACATAATTTTTTCCCTTTTTTTTTACAAAAATAATAAACATTTTCTTTTGCCATACGAGTTCGGATCGTGGTAAACCAAAAGATATTGGCTGTTGTTTTTTTTTTTTTTCGTTTTCTTTATCTATTTGTAAAAAAAAAAAAATGTTTCCTTTTTTCATAAGAATATATTTTTCATATTTTGCTAAGTAATTTATTTCATATTTATATGGAAAATATCTGCTTATTTTGGATTGAAAAGATCTAAATACGAAAAATTGTTCCTTTTAATAGTTTACAGGATGTTGCAAAATGTTTGGAAATAGAATTTATTAAAATGAGAAATAAAACCTATTTTGACAAAATGGAAACCCGATTTCAAAAATCAAATATTCTATAACAAAAAATGCACTAAAAAGTAAAAAAATAATTGCATATTCTTGTGCCAATTTTAGTTCACCTAAGCAAAATTTTTTAAATATATATGTACAATTATTGTTATTTTTGGAGTCGGTATCAGCATAGAGAAATTCACATAACTTTTGGACACCGCCTCCAAAAATAACAATAATTGTACATATATATTTAAAAAATTTTGCTTAGGTGAACTAAAATTGGCACAAGAATATGCAATTATTTTTTTACTTTTTAGTGCATTTTTTGTTATAGAATATTTGATTTTTAAAGTCGAGTTTCAATTTTGTCAAAATAGGGTTTATATGGTAAGCATGACAAGATTTCACAAGGGGAAAGGGAAGTTTAGAGGGAGGGGGTTTTTGTAATAGAAACTTATTTGTTTTAAAATTCAAATGGGTACAACTATCGAGTACACACTCTGTATAAAATAATAAGTATAATATAATATTTTTATAATGTCAAAATAAAATACTTGATATTACTACTATACCATACACACACAGCTAGCTTTAGTAACGCTAACAATAAAACCACAAAAGAACTGCACAATTCAACCCATTATATTATTTTGTTCTATTTGTATAATAATATAATGTGTGTTCTGTTCTGTGTGTTATATACGTCATCGTTAAACCACCAACCACCGTCAACCATTTTTGGATTTAATGTTACATACATTGTGTTGTATGTACAATCGGTATTCATAATTCGGAGCAAAGGTGGCTGACGAAACTTTTGATGCGAAATATTTTTTACGGCGGATTAGACCGTTTGTTACCTGGTAACAGTCTAGCGACGTTGTCTCACCACGTGTCAACAGGTTGTTCATAGGTGATATTACAGATAATAAATCAGTTTTAAAAAAGATGCTGATAGATGGCAGTACATATACAGATTCAACATGAATTCATTCATAGGTGGTAAATGCATATTTTCTATAGAAAATAGTTTCGGTGTTTCAGATCTACCAGGCGTCGCCGCGATGGTTTAATTTTATTTTTATTTTTAGTTGTTTATATATTTCTAAACTTCCAATGAACATTGGCCACACGGCCATAAATCAATACAGAGTGTCAAGTAGAATGAAAATCAAATACTATTAAACTATTAAAACCATAATATACTTAATTAATAAATAAACACAATCTAATTAATTTTATTTGAATTTCAATTATTTGACAAATAAAAACTGAATAATTATATGAATTATTTGACTTCAAATAACTATTTGAACAATAAAACCATCTAAACCTTACTGGTTTATGATATTATTAAAAATAAAAAGTTTAATCGACCGACCTTCTTCGCTATGAATTATAATCACCGATTGTACATTACTCTGTATAATAATAATGTTATGTATGTTATATTTTTCGTTTTAACCTTTTCACATTATAAATATGTTCTACATTAATATACCCCGTTCGGGGTTTTGGTTTAACACCCTTATAATTCGCAACCACCTTGAAATTAAAAGGATGTTACCTAAGTATAATTAAATTAATGTAGTTTATATGGAAGTATTTGCAATACGCAGATCGCATATGACCTTAAAAATAAGAATTTCGAAACGAGGGGAAATAATATTATCGAGAGTATTGTGTCGAGAGATTCTCGACACAATACTCTCAAGTCTAATATTCTCAAGTTTGTGAAGTAATGCTATATTGTAGTAGAGTAGTAATAGTATTGGAAGAGGAGGCTAAAACCTGTACCAGTTAGCCTTTCTCTTTGCCAACCCCTGAGAAACCATTCCCTCAACTTCCTTTCTCTACCTCACTTCATTCGATTCGCCGACCTCTATTGAATCTACTATTCATTTTTAAGAATGACAGAATAGAGCTCTTCTTTAATTATTTAACCTACAGCTACCCTTTTTCGGTCGAACTGAAGGTTGGTTTCCTCATTCTAAACTTATAAGATCATTGTGCGCGTTACAGTACGGACAAGTCAGATTGAACTTCAATCTCGTGAGGATAGATTAGTTTTGAGTATCCGTGACAGGTGAGCATCCCAACCAGAAGATCCAATCTTTAAATTGAGCCAGGTTGACTTTGCAGCGTTACAGCCAGCTATCAGTTGCGCAGCAATAAACCCAGCTACTTTTTGTAATTTCCCATTTCCTGTTCATAAACATGTTCGATGATGGCAGTGGTATTGCTATGTTTTAATAAATTTTTTTTGGTATTTAATGCAAAAGTCGAGATGAAACTCACTATCTTCGCTTTACAAACAAGACCACATGAGACTTGCTTGATTGATTGAGATATTCTCTTAAAAAACAATCGGCTATGAAAACTTTTATGTTTTTTAAATATCAATGAAGTAAGTTTGAATGGTTATGTTATAGATTCGAAGTACCCACAATCATTTGTTCGAAAAATTTTCACCACTTTTTTCGATTAAAATTTGGATTCAACTGTGGGGTTCTTTAAAAGAAATAACAGCTTGTCTATGTTACCATGCAAACTCATTATTTTACCTAGCGACTAGTATGTAGAAAAAAATGACGCATTTTAGATACCATTGTTGTAGATTATTTAAACAAGATTATTTTACCCGAGTAAAAAGCGCGTTCACATACCCATATAATAATAATAATAATAATACCTCACTAAACATAATATACTGACTGTTTTAATACTGTTATTGTTGTTGCTCATATAATATACATTCACTTCCGGCCAACCACAAGTAATTCCGGAAGTGTGTTATCAAACTAAAGTCTCTAGTGTAATATAAGTGTATTAATATTTAATCATCAATTTTATATTGTTTAATACAGGTTGAATCTCAATACAGTCGTGCTCACGTTCTTTAGTGAGTTCAATGGCGCAATTAGGAATTGTTTTTCCATATTTTACTGGTTTTTTTCAAGGTTCACAGGTACAATTTGGTTGATAAAACAAAAATGCAATAGATTTTAGAGATAGTTTACGAGGAATGCTCTCTTTTCATCACCACTGTTATGCGATTTTAGACTTTTGAGAGATTTAAATAATAGTCCTGTTTGAATTGTTCTTATCGGATCGAATGGTCAAATGAAAAATAGAGAGATTGGCCTACCCCTGTCATAATCCATCAATTTTTGCAGTGTTCCATACTTCAAAATACAAAACGCTTCAAAATGCTTGTCACAGACCCTAACTCAGAGACTATTTCACGTAAATTATTTAAATTTGGCATAGTTGTACCTAAATAGTTACCCAAATAATAATTACTGTGCCATCTATCTCGAAAAGAATGTTTTGAATAAAACTAGTTGTTTTTTGTATGGAGAATGTGAATCTGCAATAAAAAATTAGGGTTTCCATATAAGATTTCAAAGTTCATCCCTTGTCAACTTTGGTCTCATTGGCAAGCTACTTTCAAAAAATTGAACATATATATATATATATATATATATATTTTTTTTTTTTTTTTCATTTCAAAGTATTTTTCTCAAGTTATTCGACCGGGGTTCGAATAACTTTTTTGAAACCCTATATATACTGTATTTTTACTCATTTAAACTTTTAAGAAAAACGGATGAAAGTTGTTATCCTTCACCTTTCTCACCAAGAGAACCATCCAGAAAAATCTGAAAAGCGCGATCAATTTTAAAAAACGATTTAATTGTTTTTTAGTGCAGTTAAATTAGTTTTAACAGGTAGTTTTATGCTAAATTATTTTGTTTGCCTATTTCAATATTTAATGGCAAATAATAGATTTTCAACTTGTTCTTGGATCATTCTGTACATATAAGAATATACCTATATCTGTTTAATGACGATATAGTTATCTCTAACTTTCAATTGAATTGTTCATGTATGTTGTTATAATATATTTATTAGTGGTTTGCATGTACAAAATATTGTCTTAACATGTTGTGGGTAATTATCCACTAAAATTGTCTTCTTAAAGTAAACCTCTTAAGTTTACTAAAGCTTACGAGGATTATGATTATAATTCAAATCAAATTTCAATGATATACCAAGCTTTCAAGTAGATTAATCTTAAGCACATACAAACGTTAAAATAGTCTTTTTGCATTGTATAGTCTTCGGCTTATTGTTGTCCTGAAATGAGATTTAATTTTATAATACTGAAGAATAATAAGTATTGTCAATTGTATATTTTAGTCGATAGACATTTGCAAAAATTTTTGCAAAATTTTGAAGTCCGTACGAGACCAATATATATCTACATATATATATATATATATATATATATATATATATATATATATATGTCGAAATGATTTCTTTTTAATTTTGCTTGAGCCACAGTAACTATTTTTTCTTTTTAGCAAATTTCCTGAAAGGAAATATATATATACACATATATATATATATATATATATATATATATATATATATATATGTGTGTCTGAATCACTCTAGTGGTCACAATTTGATCTGATTGGAATGAAATTTGGTATTTGAGGCGCTTTTGGTATTAAAAAGGTCAAGTTCGTTAATGGGTAAAATCGAACAAGGAGAAAGGCGGATTTAGAGGGAGGGGGAAACACAAAATTTGACATATCTCCCTTATTATTCGAAAAATTTATAAGAAGTAAAGTTGTAGGTATTTAGTTTTACTGTAATTTTGTTTCTTATCATTTTTTCTGTTACCCTAATATTTACAGAAATATTGACGGTTTAAGATTGAAAATTAAATTCCTCAATATCTCTGTCCACATTAGAGTTTGAGCAAAAATGATAAGGTGGTGAATTGTAGCAAACATGATTTTCTACAACTTTATTTCTTACGCCTTTTTCGATTGTTCTAATATTAAGAGAGATATTTTATATTTTGCGTTTTCTTCTTTCCTTATGCACCCATTTCCCCTTGACGTATGTCATTTATTAATAAAATTGGCCATGCAAATACTAAAGTCTGTGATATCTACCTATGTCAAGTGTAAAATTTACTACACTATAATATTTAATTCTCGAAATGAATAATTCCTATCGTTTGAAGACTCCATTAAAATTTTAATTTCTATTTATTTTAAAAGTTTTTGTATCTATTTAAAAGAATAAAATCAATTAAAATAAACTTGCCTGTAATTTCGTTCGTACATGATCGCTAAATACGATACGTAAGTAGTAGTACCTATACATATTTAATTTACATTTTAAAAATAAATATTTAAATTCATGTTTTAGATAAAATCAAATTGTATTATTTTTCACTATTGTAAAAACATATTATTTAATATTATATAAATATATAATACATACAAAAAAATGTACGTTTAGTTTCATAAAAATATACAGAATGTATTAAAAATAATCGAGTATTGACCGACACCAGACATGAAGGAGCAAAATATTTTTTTTATTAAAAAATTTCAAAAGAAAACTTCGACACAATGAAATGATTATCATCAAACGAAGTTAAGAATCATCTCGCGTAAATTAGCTTTCAAACAAAAAAATGTATCACCATATCTGGTGAGTGATTCTGCACGTATGTTATAAGTTATACTTCATTAGCATGATTGAAAATCAAAGTGTAAAAAAGTCATCAAATAGGTATAGACAATCAGCCCATCTGTTTGGGATATAGGTGCATAGCCATAGACATATACCTACAGACAGACAAAGTTTTCAAATTTATAACACCGTTTTTTTTTTTTTTTGGTCGGGAGTTATAAAAGGCCAAAATTTGATGTACGTATGCCGGAAAAAGCTTCCCGATTGAGTTATTATATATATAATAGTATACACGCACATTTAAACAAAAATTTCTTATTGATAAACCTTAATAAACACCAAAGAACTTGAAATGGCTTAAAAAGGGTTCTAGGTAATCAATTAGCAGGATAATGTGCCTGACATCACTTAATTTATTAATTAAATTAAATACTGATATGAAAAAATTAACTCGTCAACCAGGAATCGAACCTCGGGCCTCTGGATATCTAGTCCAGTGTGGGTTAGCACACTGGATATAAATTCAATGACAATGAAATGTGTCGAAGTATACGCTATAGTCTTCTACAGTTTGTCATACGTAACCGAAAGGAATTTGGACAAACATTGTATGTTGACACGAAAGTATACACAAATAAACAAATATTAAATAAAAATATCACTTCAACAGAAGTTAATACTGTCTAATAAATATATAAAAATATATATATATATATATATAAAATTAGAATAATATGAAAAAGTTGGCCGTTGCATCACAATCGTCTTTGGTGTAAAGGATAGCACACTGGACTAGATATCCAGAGGCCCGAGGTTCGATTCCTGGTTGACGAGTTAATTTTTTCATATCAGTATTTAATTTAATTAATAAATTCAATGACAATGAAATGTGTCGGAGTATACGCTATAGTCTTCTACAGTTTGTCATACGTAACCGAAAGAAATTTGGACAAACATTGTATGTTGACACGAAAGTATACACAAATAAACAAATATTAAATCACTTAATTTGATATGCCATTATACAGCTTGTTTTTTAAAATACACCAAATCTAGAATACTGAATAGTGTATCTATCGCTATCTATATGTAATATACTATGATATGGTTTACTTTGTCACACTTAAACAATCAGTATTGTATTATAACATAAATAACTATTATATTATACTTATTACACTGTAACTACAATCATTTATAAATAGTTGCATCTACCTCGTGCATGTATACATCGTCGTTATTGTCCATTGTCCGTCGTGTGAATGTAACACCATATCATGGCATACTGTGTATAGACAGTGATAGATGCACTACATAATCTAATGGGTCTATTTTAACTTACGTAGTGTATACGTAATTATATTTACGTTTATTCAACTGCAATCTGTCGTCTTTACTGATAACTATTGCCATCCTTATTTTTTTACAAATCATATCGATATATATATATATATATATATATATATATATATATATATATATATATATATATATATATATATATATATATATGTTTTATTCTTCATATTAACAAATAAATTTAAATACTTTTCAATTGTGTAATTTTTCATTTATATTGTTCGGTTAAAATGTAGATTTAAATTAATTAATGAATCCTATTTTCATTCCTCTCTTTCTTCACCTCTCTCAAGTTTTATTTCGAAAACGTTTCGAATGATAAAGTATCCTCATTTTGTCTCTACTCGAATATACGTCTCTATATATTTATCCTTAAGTTTTATCGTGTTTAAATCATAATAATTCTGCATACAGCCTTACAGAGTGTTTCATATACCTCGGAATAAATAAAGAAAGGATTTTCATAGTAAATGTAAAAGCAATCTCATAAATAAAATAAAATATTGCCGAATCTCAGTTAATCCTAATCTCAGTTCTCTTTTGGCGCTGTTCCAATGAAACGATTTCGCAAAAATTTGTTGAAATGCCCTACCGTTAAAAGTTGACGAACAGTTTTCAGCTAAATGAAACAAATACTGGAAAGTGGATTGTGTGAACCTCAAGCGTCATAATTTGGAATGTATTTCTCAGAGACAAATGCATCCTACGGCTTGTCGTGGTATTATTGCCTATATATCTGGTATATCGGAAATATTCGCTCAGGAAATGATTATCGATAGAAGAACAATCTCTAATGAAATTTTTGCCACATATCTATGAAACATTCTGTACATAATGTAAATAATGTAAAATATTTTTATAGAAATTACAGCTATATATATATATATATACATAACATAATATAAAAACTGTTGTATTCTTAAGAAATTATATTTTTATTAAAAATGGCATAAAAATAGATAAAACGCGAGAGCTACAGGTGCACCAATGTTCTTCGTTCGTTCATCTGTCGGCTTGCTACGTACGTTTAGTTTTAAAAATGCTTGATATCTGTAAGACGGTGGGTGATTGGGTTGGGTTGCATTTATATAGAAAAAAAAAATAGAACGTATTATGATTATGATTATTATGAGAACTATAATTATAAAAGATATAAAAAATACTATTTAAAAAAATAATAATAATAATATTCTTATACAGAAGCCCAAGACCCCGAACGCCATTGCAAGCAGGTTAGTACCTACACATACATATCTACTAACAATATACTTAACTAAATATAATATAAACATGAAACGGTTTTGAATTATATGTAAAAGTTTTGCATCTTGTATTCCTGTTATTAATAAATGAATCGTTTAAGATTGTTGTGAAGAAAATTCAATTTATTGACAGGTTATTAAAAAATTTTACAGATTATTATTTCAAAAATAATGAATATCCTGTCAAAATTTGAAGTTGATCCTGTTTTTAGTTTTTGAATAAAAAAATGTTACAGTTACGATTTTTAAGAGATTTTTACATAGGTTAAATGGACTCGTCGCTAAAAACATGAATAAAAAAATCTATATCTCGACAACCAGATAGCCAGTGTTATGAAAAACTGTCATATAATTTATCAAAGTCTTATAAACTTGGACCAAATTTCAAATTAATCTTGTTTTTTGTTTCTGAGATAATTAAATTTGTAAATCGAAAAATGTTCTAAATTTAGTTTTATTTTTAGTTTTATTTATTTTTATCTAGTTTTATTTACTTTTATTATAATGCAACTTTTTTGAAATATATAAAAACATATTTTTAATTATTAAAACTCTTCGAAAAAATGAAATTTAGGATTTAAGTTTTAAACAATACTTTTTTTTTTACAAATATATATGTTTTTTCCAAAAATTAAATTATTTGAAACGATTTAATTGCAAAATTTTTACTTATTTAGAGTTGACAATGGATGAGATATCAATGCATTTAGTATAGGACAAACTCACCACCCCTACTAAATGGGTGATTTTAGTAGCTTATTAGTGCTGCTTCTATAAATTACAGTAGAAACTATTTAGTCCAAGAGCAGGGAGTATAAATGGATAAGATACAATTTTGTAAGTTAGTAATACTACCACAGGCTAATACTAAAAGGCGCCACGTTTAAAATTGGCATGACGTCCCCCCGGTTATGATTTTAAGCGTTATCTAAGTCATAAGATGCATCAGTAACATTTATTCCAAAATGAAGGTTTCGATGTGTAAAATAAAAATATTCAGAGTCGCCCAGCTTAACTAATTCGCTACACTGAGATGTCACCGTCCTTGTACTTCTTATCTCATCGTCCTTGTCTCATATCCTTAGGATATTTATACTCCCGGCTCTCCGACTATATGTATTCATTAAAAATAATTTGGCCGGTTTGTAAAAACCAATATATTCGTTTACAGCAGTTGCAACTTATAATAAATAATGTTCACGGCAAATTTTTTCAATATCTTGAAAAGTTGTAGAAAATCAACTTAACTACAATTCATTACCTGGTTAATTTTTCTAAAACTCTAATATCTATAGAGATATCTAGAATTTTATTTTTCAATCTAAAATCATAAATATTAATGTAAGTATTAGATTAGATACTCAAAGTGTAGTATAATTAATTTTCAATAACTTTACTTCTCACATTTTTTCCGATTTTTCCAATATTAAAAGATATATAATATTAATTAAATATTGATAAGAAAAAATTAACTTGCCAACCAGGAATCGAACCTCGGCCCTCTGGATATATAGTCCAGCGGGCTTACCGCTACACCAAAGGAGACTCTGACGTAACAGCCAACTTTTTCATATCATTCATTTATTCATATCTGTTGTCAAATTTCAACATTATTATTCATATTTTTTATTTGTGTATACTTAAGCGTCAACAATACAATTTTGTGTGTTCCCATTGATCTAAACCTCCCTTTCCCTTGCCCGATTTTGTCCATTAACAAGCCTTTTAACTACTAAAACCACGTCACATAGCAAAATTAAAACTGTGACCGCCAGAGTGGACACAGGCACGCACACACAAACACACTAGATCCATTATAGTGATGCCGCGAGAGAATAGAGAATCGAGACGAGAAGAATATAAGGCAGCGAGAGACTAAACAAAAATAAGAATCCTGATCTCAAAACTCAGAAGTCACTTGTTGGTACTCGCCGTATAGCCCTACAGAGAGCTGTGCACGAGACCTATAAACGAATCGTTTAATTCATATCAACTTTTGACGATTCATTTTTGTATAAAGAGAATAAATTTTCACAAATTAGTCTTTAGAATAATTTCATATGCATACTTACATTTAAAAACGTATATGTGCAGTTTTCTTTACATTTTCCATTGCTCATTTCCCTCGCAGTGCATCAAGTTAATGTATTTCGTAGCACATAATAAGATAACAATATTTCCAGATACTTTAGTCGATTGCTAAGAAAAATGTAATAAAAATATTAAAAATACAATGTAAAAAACATTATAACTAACGGAGTTAATTGTTTAAATATCCTGTAAATACGAGAATTACTATTATTGGTGCATGACCTATTTATTTTACTTCTACGCATGCATAGAGGTTAAAATTATGGTTTATATTGTGTCTATAAAGGGAGTATAGATACAATACAAACGGAGAAATTCATACGCAGGGAATATGCGTAATATATTCATGCGCATGCTATTCTAACCTACAATAATTGCAAATGTTGAAGCTATATTTTGGACAAACTTATTCCATAAAATTATGCAGCTGAAGAATGCGTGAACTGGACCATGAATGGACCATAAAGTCCATTGTGATGCCTAAGGAGGTGTGAGTGGAGTGGAAGGAATTTTAGTGGATAGACTAGGAATTGGTAGGATATGCGGCTGCAGCCGACTACGATAGGAACTATGCCCATATTCACTTGGAGTTCGTGAAGGAAACTGTAGAAAACCTTCTCAAGCATAGTCGGTTATTTCGTTCTTGTCCATACGCCGACAGTTTAGTCAATTAACCACCCCTTTTTTTTCTTAATAATTGACAAACTGCCGATGTCCGGATTCGAACCCATAACCTCCCAGTTTCCAAGTAGGCATACTGCGCAGACATAACGCCTTAGACCGCTCGGCCACTTGGTTTGGTCACCTGTTATTGTTTAAGAGTTATCCTGTTGACAGACGGGAAGCTAGATATGCCGAAGTTGATTTCTTTGGTGTTTTTATGAACTCCTATACCTAAAATTAATTGTCCGGTCAATATTTCCTGCTCTAACAAAATCAGCACAGATATTCTTGTATATATTGTATTTTTACGGGGTATAAAATTAAATAGAGACTCAAGAAGGTTAGCAATATTCGCGTATTGCTTAAAAAATGCATTCCTGGGAAATATGATACTATATGGATACAAAATTTTATCTACGTTCTAGTTTTTTGGTACTTCTTTGACAAATATTTTGGATATATAACTTGAACCACTGATATGATTGCTTTAAATTTTTCCGCTTCAAAACATTTTATTTTTAAATTGTGAAAAACTATATAAATAATTTTCGAATAAGTAAAATTTCAACTAAATATATTTTTTTTTAACAAACTAGAACTATATTTAATAAAAAATAAATATAGGTTAATCTTCTATTGTGCGAAAACATTTCGAAATGGAAAATCTATTCTTTCTTCTCAAGAAACAAACCAATTATCCATTAGTGCTCTGAATTTTCTCATAGATGTCTCTTAGATATTTTTCGTTCGTCTTTCTATAAATAAAACACTTACACACACAGCAGCAGTAGGTAAGGTATATAGAATATAGATGTGATAAATTAATTTTCGCAATGCGATGAAAATTCATATAAAATTCATTCGTTGGTTCGTACTTTGATGAATGTATTAGGGTCAGAAAAGGATTGTTGTGTATATATATTTATAATGTATTACAACAAATTACAGGATGCTAAATCATTTTCTGGTGATGAAAATTATTATCATGCGTTGAAATCCTTTAATTAAATTTTAACAGTACTCATGATATGGGTAACATTTACTGGTTTTGGAGGTTGAATGTATAATTGTTATATTCGGGAAGTGGTCAGATAGTTGTACTACTACCCTTGGAAAAGTAATTTTTCAAGAAAAACTATTAGACATAGATTATTATACCGAGGAAACCATTGTGAAAACCTAAACAAATAAAAATTAAGTAAAATAAAATAGTATTCTCTATTAAAATTTTCAAATTCGTCCCCTTTATCTAGATCAGTTTTTCATATGTTACTCGTCGCTAATTTGGTGACAATTTCACCATTGTTGACGATTTCACCATTTCATTATTGTGAAATTGTCACCAAATTAGCGACGAGTAACATATCCTGACACAATATAAGAGTAATTTTAATAAGAGTAAGGTAACAGGAATAAATGTGAATGAAAGAAATTTTAACAAGAGTAATTTCAATAAAATTTAAAATTTATTATATTTTAAATTTAGTATATTTTAATTTAGTTAATTTTCTATTTATTTTTATTTTTGTCTATTGATCTCGACTTTCTATCTATTTCTAATTGTCAAAAAGTACGACTAACTAATTTATACTGATGATGTCTACATTGTAGTCGAAATACGTATTTATAATACAAAAAAAATGATCTAGGTAAAGGGGCCGAATTTGAAAATTTCATTTAAAAAACCTAGAGTTTTCACTAATTATCATTCGATAATATAATGTTTATTCTCTATTAAGTTAAACAGATTTATTGTACTATAAGATTTACGAGCACTAGATATAGTCCATTTATAAAATTCTTCAAAATCTTATATAGTGCATTCATAAAAGTCCACAGTAATATTTATTATTTTTTGTTGTAAAAATTAATTGAATATGATTCTTGACGAAAATGAGTAATATTTTTGTAAGATTTATTATATATTTTGATAACTAATGTATAAATAAAAATTTAATTCCTTCGAGCCGGATTTGAACCAGCGACCTATGGATCACTATTTGTTTTTAAACCTCTACAGTCCACCGCTCTACCAACTGAGCTATCGAAGGTTGATGATTATAAAGTTCATTGCTATAAATAAACTTCATCAAATTAAAAGTAATTAATAATTTATCAAAATTAAAAGTAAAAAATGTAAAAGAACTCCTTCGAGCCGGATTTGAACCAGCGACCTATGGATTACTATTTGTTAGTTTAAACCTCTACAGTCCACCGCTCTACCAACTGAGCTATCGAAGGTTGATGATTATAAAGTTCATTGCTATAAATAAACTTCATCAAATTGAAAGTCATTAATAATTTATCAAAATTAAAAGTAAAAAATGTAAAAGAACTCCTTCGAGCCGGATTTGAACCAGCGACCTATGGATTACTATTTGTTAGTTTAAACCTCTACAGTCCACCGCTCTACCAACTGAGCTATCGAAGGTTGACTAATATAAAGTTCATTGCTATAAATAAACTTCATCATAGTGAAATTAATTAATAATAAACCAAAATTAAAAGAAAGAAAATGCAAAAGAACTCCTTCGAGCCGGATTTGAACCAGCGACCTATGGATTACTATTTGATTTAAAACCTCTACAGTCCACCGCTCTACCAACTGAGCTATCGAAGGTTGCTGATTATAAAGTTTATTGACATAAATAAACTTCATCATAGTGAAATTAATTAATAATAAACCAAAATTAAAAGAAAGAAAATGCAAAAGAACTCCTTCGAGCCGGATTTGAACCAGCGACCTATGGATTACTCTTTGATTTAAAACCTCACAGTCCACCGCTCTACCAACTGAGCTATCGAAGGTGTGTGTTCCACATTAAAATATAATGAACTATGTCTAATAAGGCCCTGATTAATAACACAATTTTCGATAAAATTGGATTAATAATTCATATATTAAAAATGTTTTAAATCATTATTTTTTTTTTAATTACAGGAAACAATTATTAACTTCAATTTTTGTAAATAATTGCTGCAATTTAGGTAATAATTGTGAATATTCTCTAATTATCATAAAAGTGACCATGAACCTATATCGAATTTTTTTGAAGTGTTGCTACTCTTATTATGTATGTACGGGATGTACAAAATATGTACCGTGTGTTCATTTGAAAAGTTACTACTTAAATATTTTTTAAAATGTACATATTAGAAACAGTGTATCAACCAAAAGTTGCATAGTTTCAAGGTAGAAGATAGATTGTAGAGGCTGCCCTGGACGGGCTACTCCTCGGCCATAAGGTCCATTGTGATACCTAAGGATGTGAGGATGCCAGTGGAGTGGAAGGAATTTTTGTGTATAGACTAGGAGTTGGTAGGATATGCGGCTGCAGCCGACTATGTTATGAACTATGTCGATATTCATCTGGAGTTCGTGAAGGAAACTGTAGAAAACCTTCTCAAGCATAGCCGGTTACTTCGTTCTTGTCCATACGCCGACAGTTTAGTCAATTAACCACCCCCTTTTTTCTTTCTAATAATTGACAAACTGCCGATGTCGGGATTCGAACCCATAACCTCCCAGTTGCCAAGTTTTGGCCACCTGGATTGGTTTCAAGGGAGAAACATTATGTAATAATTATATTTATGCTCCATGCATCTGTGACAGCGTGGTATATCGTATCTATTAAACAGTGCAAGATAGGAAAAATCTTGAAATACAAAAAATGTGTATTTCATAAAAACGAACAGCTTTTGTTTGACTTGAGTTTTGATGTAGATACGGAACATAAATGTGGAGTAAATTTTGTATTCGCGACAGAAACATAACTTGTTTGTTTTTATGAGATAAAAATTTTTTTTTTCAAAGATTTTCCTATTTTGAACCATTAAAATGATAAGATACACCATATGGCACGGATGGATGAAACAAAAATATACTTATTGCATTGATAGATTGATTGATTGATTCATCTTGGGGCCTAAAACGTATTGCACTTCGACCTTATGGACATTGTACTCCCCCTTTTACCTCAACCGACGAGATTCGCTTCTCCCGTATGTTAGCATTAGTCTGGAGCTTGCTTAACAGGTCCTCCCGGTAATGAATTCGGTAACCCTCCGAAAAATGCGTAAGGCATAAAGTTGTAGAAAATTATGTTTTCTACAATACATTACCTTATCATTTTTGCCCAAACTTTAATGTGTACAGAGATATTAAGGAATTTAATTTTCAATCTTAAACCGTCAATATTTCTGTAAATGTCAGTGTAACAGAAAAAATAATAAGCAACAAAATTACAGTAAAACTCCATACCTACAACTTTACTTCTAATAAATTTTGCTATTTTTCGAATATTAAGGGAGATATGCAAAATTTTGTGTATCCTCCCTTTAAACCCCCCCCCCCCCTTTCCCCTTTCCCCGATTTTATCCATTAACGAACTTGACCTTTTGAATACCAAAAGCGCTTCAAATGCCAAATTTCATTCCAATCAGATTAAAATTGTGACCGCTAGAGCGATTACAGACACATATATATGCGCATATTTATATATTTATATATATATATATATATATATATATATATATATATATATATATATATTTATATATTTATATATATATATATATATATATATATATATATATATATATATATATATATAAATTTTACAGATGGTGATTTCCGACATCTACTAGGTTGGATCGATGGACATTTGAAGAAATTTTTGCAAAATTTTGAAGTCGGTACGAGACCAATAGCTCTATTTCCTTTCAGGAAATTCGCTAAAAAATGACTTTTGTGGTTCGTAGTGCCATAGAAGGTTAGATGTTAATAAAATTTAATGTTTTTAATAAATAAATAAATTTCAACTAAAACAAAAGGTCTCTTCTGTAGCAGAGTGAAATTAATTCCTCACACACATTTACATACTAATTTCTAAAACTCAACCGTTCGTAAATCGAAACACTTAATCCTTTTGCAAAAACAAGAGCTGCATTCAACACACACACACACAAACATACAAACAAACATGCACACATTTAATAACCAATCAAAATGAAGCTATAATATTTTCATATAAACAAGAAAGACCACGAAATATTTCACCCATCATCAAATAGAATATTTGATTTTAATCAACTATTATATTTATTTATTAAAACAAAATGTTACCAACTGTATGAATGTTCTGGATACTATCAAGTGTGTATCAAGTTCAGACCATAAATGATGCATACCATAACAGTAAAATTGATGTCTGTCAAATAGCACTGCAACAGTTTCAAATCAAATCAAAATAACTTAACTAAAATTAAAAATAGATCCGTAGACGTTTAGACTGTCGCTGGCCGTTTTATGCTCGATGGGCCAACTAATTTACGCCTAAACAAACTGTAAGTAGTATTTTTTTTGCTTTTAAAGTAGATTATTTCTGAAAATGTGCATTACTTGTTTTTAAAAAAGGCAGGGGACTCTAGTTGTCAATGTATATAAAAAACTTTATTGTTTTAATTCGCAAGGATGTGATAAATTAAGCTTCATTTATTTTATGGCTTTTATAAGTTGTAAAGCTAGAGAAAAACAAATGAAAATTGAAAAGAAAATACCCACCGACAGGCAGACAGAATGAGATGATTATGATTATGGGTTAAAAAGTGGAGACATTGGTAAGGAATATTATATTGAATTTTAAGACTACGTTACACTTCCCTACCTTTCCGTTGCTTAGAGATTCTCACTTCAATTAGGAAACGAGCTTATATCTGATATTAACAGCTTGTACAAATTATTATCGAACACCAAAATTTTCCAAAAATTATTAATTTAAATACAAAATTCTAATTTATGTGATTATACAAACTATAGTTACTAGGTATATATATATATATATATATATATATATATATATCAAAACACAAAGTGTTCAATTTACAAAGTATAAATGATAATTATTATTACAGTAAAACTTATTCAATTTGACATAAAACAATTTTCAGAATACATTTGTGGTGGTATAGTTAGTTGTAGAATGGCTATTTTACTTATAGTTATACAGTTATGAATAAATAATTAAATTTAAATTTATGTAAATAATATTTTAAGATTATTATTGCTATTATTATGATATATGAGACAAAATATATTATCAACAATAAATTAGGTGTTAAAGTGAAAATTAATCATATACCAAAAAGATATCATGTAGAAACGATATGGGTGGGTCTGATTTTGTCTAATTATAGTATTAATTTTGAGGTTATTATTATGTTTTTTACCTCTATGTATAGGCTATAATGGAGTTTGTACTATGGAGAATATGTGTTTCTTGTTGGTGTTGAATTTTCATTGAAGGATCACAATCTATTGGGAGCAGTGGGCGTGACTTAATTTTTGTCCGCCGATTAAATACTACGCTCTGGAGGTATTATAATAATATCTTCAAAAATACAAAAGTAATAATTTAGTACACAGTAGATACGATATCTCTAAAACAGAAATAGCTGTAACTCAATTTTCACAATTGTTGTATTACTAGAGATTGTGATAAGTTTTCTCCTTAAAAGTTATTTGAATTAAATGACTTTTTGGTTTTTCCAGATTTACATAGCTAGAGCTCAATAAATTTAAAAACATTTTGGCTTTCGATAACTTTGACCGGTCTATATGAATATTTCGCCTTTTTTCGAATTTCGCTTTCATTATTCATAATATTTCATATATTCTAAACATATAATTTCATGAAAATGATCCTGTTTTTATTTTCCAAAAAAACCTTTCCCATATTAAAGTGTGACATTTCGTGGTATATAGAGGTCACGAGGCGGTCACGCGACATTTTTTTTAAGAAGAGGTGCAGTTTTTAGTATGCATGTATAGATAGTATCAATAAATATATCATATTTTGTTGTATGAGATATAAATAAATTATAATTTTTATTATAGGTTCTGTTTTGATTAATTCTGGATTGTTTTTAAAATAAAAAAACCATTCGTAAAACTTAAGCATGATGGATCTCAGCTGATTTATCTTGATTTTAGATCTGTTGTTATGATGAAGCATGGTTAAGAACTCCAGAAGTTTCAATATATATTTCAAATTTCGACAATTTTATTAATAGCTATGCGTACGAATTATATAATAAATTTACTTACGCTTACATTTATCAACTGAAAGTTCTTTCTTCGAAATACTTTCATTCCAAATTACCTTGAAAATTTTGTTTAAAGAAACAAAATAAAGTATTGTATTTGAAACCGATTGTATTAGTTGCATATACCAAAATACTATGGACATAGATAAAACATATCTTTTCATTGGACAACAAAATACGGACACGTAATGTCTACATATATCAATTAATGAATTTGAATAAAACTTTCACAAATAATTACTCAAAATGATCATCGATGAATCAGGAAGTATCATAAACCTTGTAATACGTCACAATAAAACAAATGAAACTTTTGGATCAGTTTATCGCACTTAGGCTATAAGAATTAATTTTTATGGAAATTTGTGAAGATAAAACATATTCATGTCATCAAAAAAATGATTAAATTCTTAAAATAAATTATTGATAAATTAGAAATAAATTGTAGACCAGCAACATAATTTTGCCGATATTAAAGTTTAAAAAAAATCAGTTATAAGCAAAATGTTGATAAATGTAATCAGCATGTTTAGATGGCAGGCAATATTTAATTTGATAAATAATTAATATATCAGGAGTCGATTCACAATTACATAAAATAATTAGTTATCAAATTTGAAAACACATATAGTAAGGTAGTATATGCGTAAACCCACTTTTCTGCAGAATGTAATAAAATATTGAGTATGTGTAAAGAATAACCGTTCCCTTTCAAATTACTAAATTTGAAATTTTTTGCCCATCTAATAAAACATAGATATTATTTAGATATTCACTATCAAAGTTGGAACTTTTTGCATGGGTTATATGCACCAGTTGACTAAAAGTGACACATTTTGCATCATACATTAAAAACCTTTCTGTAGATTTTTTTCAAAAACAACTTATTGATGCATTAATTTATGGCGAATTTTTTTTGAAACCTAGAAAATTGTTCTTGTCCTATTTGTTAAAAACATAAACATATATAAAATATGGAATTTTTAACTATTCTCGGCAAATGGTATATGTATACATGCAATATTTCAGTATCAATGTATGTACAGTATCTACGAAAATTATGGAAAACATCACTACTGATGTCACAAAATATTTCCGTATATATGAGAATAATTTTTTAGACTGGATTGTCACGGACATACTAACATAATATTGTATAAAATAATTTAAAACTAAATCCTTATATAGTATAAAATAAAGTCTCCCAGCCGCGCCTGTCTGTCTGTTCGCGATTTACTCAAAAACTGCTGCACCGATTTTCATGCTGTTTTCATCAATGAATAGAGTGGTTCACGAGGAAGGTTTTAGTATATAATTTGTCAAGTTTTTGTATACATTGGCTAAAATATAATGATATTTGTTGGAGGTGTCATATTATAAAACAAAGTCCTCCGCCTTTCGATAGATGACAGTAAGCAACCAATGTGCTAAATATGCTTTTCATAGATAGCGATGCATACAACAAATACGTTATACACAACATGAGTACTTCAAAAATTTTGCCAATAGGTGGCAGTGCATATAACAAATGTACTTCAAAATTAAACGTAACTTGACGGGAGAAAATATTATGTTACTTGGTTATAAGGGCGTTACAAAATTTTACTTTACGCTAGTACATAATAAAAATTGGCATTCGATTTGATTTTTTAACTAGTTTTATCCAATAGTTAATAAAATTTGGGTTACTTCAAATCAAAGAATACACATTTATAGTTATTGATGAAAACTCTTACATTCCGAAAAACTGCGTCAATTTTTTCAGTCTTGTGTAATCAAATTTTCTTATTCATGTTATAGCTTTAATTTTAATGTGAACAGTGATATGGGACTATTACACACTTTCTTTCACACAATTATGGGCTTACAATTAGTTTTTGATAATAGATTTTATTTCGGTTATAAGTTGAGCTTTTTCAATTCTGTCGATTTTTTTTTTAATACAACAGATAATATTTGGGCGGGCATGAAGTTTAATATGCTTCTAATAAGAGAGAACGATTACTCTGTTATTAATTAATCTCGCATTCTAAACGGTCAAAAATTCTGCAAATTTGGGATTCATTAGAAAATATTATTTTTAGCCTGTGGAAAAAACATGAGCAAAATCTTTCGAAAATTGATTTCATGGTGGAACTACATTATAATTAAATCTTAAGTATAAATTAATGTTATCAAATTTTTTACTTTAATTATGATGTTACACACTTTGAATAACTGTTTATTTTTTGCAATTTGTTTTCAACCTTCGATAGCTCAGTTGGTAGAGCGGTGGACTGTAGAGGTTTAATATCAAATAGTAATCCATAGGTCGCTGGTTCAAATCCGGCTCGAAGGAAACTTTTTTTAAAATTTTTATTTTTACATTAATTTCTTACTTTTGTATTAGTTTAATGAACTTTCTCTTTGATATAATTTTATTGAATTATCAACCTTCGATAGCTCAGTTGGTAGAGCGGTGGACTGTAGAGGTTTTTAAATCAAATAGTAATCCATAGGTCGCTGGTTCAAATCCGGCTCGAAGGAATATTTTAAATTTTATTTTATTCTTTATTCATCTTTTTATTAATAACAAACTTAGATTCACGTTGCCTTTAATGTTAACATCAACAACCTGCAACAGCATAAAAAATTTAAAGTAGAAACGAACTTCCAGAGTGAACTATTTCGTGGAAGGGTGATAACTTAACGTGAGGGTTCCTTCTATCGAACCAAAATGCACAAGTCTAGTCTGTAGCGATACAATAAACGTATAAATGATACCCTCTCAAAACTATACGAATTTCATAAGTATGTTTTAATTTAAACATGTCAACACAAATACTTTTTCCAGCACCACCACTCCCCGCTGGTATTTAAAACCATGTTAAATTTGTTCAAACACAAGAGGCGGTTGGTTTTGTATTTATGCATGTAATAACCCACGTAACATAGTTGTAGGTAGGTAGGTAGATCGGTATAATATGCATGCATAACTTTTCACATTAGCGGTTTCACAGCATACACGTATGCATACATATCATATGTGTATATAGTTTTCACAAAAGCTCGTCGTCACTTTTCATAATATGTTGAAATAAAATTTATATTTATTGCACTCAAATTCACCGACATATATTATAGTTGGCGTCTTCGTTTGGTTTTAATAATGTCACTTAAACTTTTTGTGATGAACGGTAAATAATATTACTTTACAATAACTTTGTTGTACTAGATTATGAGCTTAAAGTGGCGCATAGACGGTCTGCATTTTTTGCTACTGCTCTATGAAATAGGATTTCTTATTTAGTTAAGGAAAAATGTTGATTAAATGGTAGAGAACTGAATTTTTGATAGTATAGGTGTATAGTCCCATAGTAAAATATATTCTGAAGTTGATTGCCCGGAGCGGTGAGATAAAAAATAATGACTAATACGTTTTTCGCTTATAATTAAAAACTCAAGGCATAGAAAATATATTCGAACATAAATTATAGATCATAAAATTATGGATAAATAAAGTCTCATACGATTTTTCTCATTTTCAATTGTTAAGCTATAAAATTAATGTAAAATTCAACAAATTCAAGTAAACTTTCAATTGATTCCATTGAATTTTTAAGAAACTAATTCAGGTTTTTACTGTAATTTCTTTAATTTCAAAGTAATTGCTGAGCTATTGAAAATACAGGTGAAACGTATAAGAGTTTATTTATCAACTATTGTATGATCTACATGTTTTATCTGAAACCATTTTCTGTAACTAGTGTTAATTTTTAAGCAAAAAAACTCTTTCCTTGACTAATAGAAAATTTCCAAATTCACCTTTGTCTCTGTTAAGCGAAATGCAATGACAGGTTTTAAGCACCTGTAATTAGAGATTGGATATATATCTTTTGTTTTTCGATCCGAGGTATAGTTCTTATAGAAATATACGAAAGTTGCCATACTTAATGTTCTATTGGCTTCGCAAGTGATGTTTGTTGGTCATAATAAAAAGTTGATTTGTACCATTGTTTCGAAAACCATGAGGAAATGTCAGCAAAAATTTGAAAAAGGAACACTACTTAGCCAACAGTAAACCTTCTATGTGGTTTTGGTGTAAACACGGAACTAAAACCTTTTAACTCAACAACGACCACAATTTTACTTGAACAATAAGTAAAAAACATAAAAATCAAATCTCAAATAATTTTTGTACCAATCGTTTTCAATGTTCTCGTCAATATTGATGCTACTAACTGTCAAATAAAATTGAACACTGAACGAAGACTTAAATAATGCAGTCTAGAGGCTACTTTAGATTATTTCAATACTGCCAAGCGTCAACACACATAGGTGTATATTACGTCGGAGATGTTTTAGTACTTTTAGTACTAAACTTCACGTGAACTTCACGTGAAATAGTTTTTGTTACTTACAAACATAATTCATTTTAGGTAAGGAAATTTTTTTCTATTATTTAGTATCGTTTTCTTACCGCTTATGTTAAAAATAAGTTTTGTTTGATACTTAATAGGGAATATGCATGAAAATTTTTTTTCTCATTTATTTTCAGAACATGAAAATACTGTTAATACTGTAATAATATTTAAAAACGAAATTAAAATCCGACAAATATCAAGGAAGCTATAAGCTTTTAAAGTATTTTAAATGGTGAAAGTGTAATATGACGTCACATAACATATCAAGAGGGCTATCACCCTCTTTGTCTAATCGGGAATTTCAATCATTCATATTTCGCTTATTTTTAAAGTTATTTAAAAAGTAATTTTACCTTGATATTTTTCAAGTAAACATGCTTCAATTCAAGTGAAAAAAAATTTTCATGCATATTCCCTATTGTCTCGAAATACTGGAATAAAAAGCATACTTGCGAAATTCGAAGAGTTTAGAAGATGTCATTTACGTGTCCTTACAAACCGTATTTTATATAGGAATTACTGAATTGGATGTATATTAACATGTAGCATACAAATTCAATGTGGGAAATATAAGTAAAATTTAGTCGGGTGGTAGAATAGTCTGATCACAAGTTACTTTTTCGTCAATATTAATTGCGTAAAACATATGAATATTATTTAAACATCAAAATGAGATATGTATGCCGCTTTCTAGAAGAACATAGCATTTTCTTATTTATATAGCACTAGCATTACCCGTCGCGACTTTACCCGCAAAAATTTTGTAACGCCCTTATAACCAAGTAACATAATATTTTCTCCCGTCAAGGACTGATAAATTATACACCTATACATCAATAAATTATACAACTATACCTTTCTCATTAATCATTTTTATAATATGTAAGGACCAATGTATACAAAAACTTGACAAATTATATAGTAAAACCTTCCTCGAGAACCACTCTATCCATTGGTGAAAACAGCATGCAAATCGGTGCTGTAGTTTTTGAGTTTATCGCGAACAGACAGACAGACTGACGCGGCTGGGGGGATTTTATACTAGGGAAGGATTACATAATTTTTCATATATATTTATTTGTGTATACTTAAGCGTCAACAATACAATGTTTGTCCAAATTCCATTTAGGTTACATAAGACAAATTCTGGAAGACTAGCGTATACTTTATAGACAAATGTCATTGAATTTTAATTTAATACTGATATGAAAAAGTTAATTAACTCGTCAACCAGGAATCGAACCTCGGGCCTCTGGATACCTAGTCCTGCGTGCTTACCGTTACACCAAAGACGACTCTGACGTAACAGCCAAGTTTTCAAAATAAAAATCACAATGATACGAAAAAGTTGGCTGTTACGTCACAGTCGTCTTTGGTGTAGCGGTAAGCACGCTGGACTAGATATCCAGTGGCCAGAGGTTCGATTCCTGGTTGACGAGTTAATTTTTTCATACCAGTATTTAATAATTTTTTTCCTTTGCTTTCCTGAGTGACCAAAATACGAAGAGATTTATAGAGATAAATAGACAAAAAAAGGCAAATTTATGGTCACTAAATATTTCTCCTCATATCCCACCACAACTATTCTCAACATTATTAATATGCCTGAAATTACTCATATTATTTGATTAAATTGTTTCAATTTATAAAATAATTCTATATTAAGAATTATGTGTTTTTAAATATGACTTAAAAATAATTCCTTCGAGCCGGATTTGAACCAGCGACCTATGGATTACTATTTGTTTTTTCAACCTCTACAGTCCACCGCTCTACCAACTGAGCTATCGAAGGTTGATAATTCAATAAAATTATATCAAAGTGAAAGTTCATTAAATTAATATAAAAGTAATAAATTCATATAAAAATAAAAATAAAAAAAAGATTCCTTCGAGCCGGATTTGAACCAGCGACCTATGGATTACTATTTGATTTAAAACCTCTACAGTCCACCGCTCTACCAACTGAGCTATCGAAGGTTGATATTAAATAAAAATTATATCAAAGAGAAAGTTCATTAAATTACTACAAAAGTAAAAAATTAATGTAAAAATAAAAATTTAAAAAAAGTTTCCTTCGAGCCGGATTTGAACCAGCGACCTATGGATTACTATTTGTTTTTTCAACCTCTACAGTCCACCGCTCTACCAACTGAGCTATCGAAGGTTGGAATTGAACACCACAAATTTAGGAGTTATTCAAAATAAGTAAACTTGTGTTGTCATGTGAAACGCATTGTCAACGAAATTAGTTGAATTATTTATATATTATTCAAAATATAAATATTTAACTTTAAAATTTCAAAATTATTCTCCGTTTTCGTTTTGATAAAAATCGCTCTCAAAAATTGTTCAATTAATATTACAGGTATTTACAAAAGTAGTAATATCACACTAGGACAATGTAAAATGATATTATATTTATATTTTGAAAACAAAATGTTGACCGTTCAGTTATTGTAATAGATAAACGAAAAGATTGACATTTTATATTGAATACAAGTGAACAAGTATACGAGGTACATTCAAGTAAAAAAAGTATAGTACACAATTTCAGTCTATTCATATAGTTGATGTGTATTATGAGCTGAAACTTTTTAACACAATTACTGCAAGACAACTACCCAATAATACGACTCTTGAACGGTATACGATGTACATTCAAGTCAAAAAAGTATAGTCTACAATCTCAGTCTATTCATTTAATTGTTGTGTGTTATGAGCTGAAACTTTTAAACACGATTATCAGACGTAGTATCATTAAGAATTGATCAGAAGAAGAATTACTTGCAGATTTTAAATATGTATTAGCAGGTTTCAACGCTTCAACATAAGACTCGATATTACCATAATTATAAAACTCATATGCCAGAACCATAATTTTCGAATAATAATTTATGGATAAGGTATGGGTAAATTAGGGTCTGAATAATAATTAATGGATAAGGTCTGGGTCTAACTAATATAGTACTTTAGTCAAACAACACGTCCAAAAATTTTAAACATAATATCTCGTAAACCGCAAAAATCAAGAAATATATAAATTATGAAAAATAGAAGGAAAATGTTCGAAAAAGATTAAAGGAAATGAGAAGAATCCTAAAAAAAAACTAACACGATTGTTAATTTTCGAATAATCTAATTAACAAAGTTTATGAAAGTTAATGATAGTTAGATGAATTTCAACATATTGTACTGCAGTAGAGTAAAAATAAATTTAAGCAACAAGTTAACTAATATCTCGTTTTTCAGTTCAGCTTGTTGAACTTCCAGACGACTGACTAACTGTTGAAATCGTTTTTTACTGTTGCTTCAACCAGTTGCTTCCAATTCAACAGATACCTACTTTTGTACAAGATTTATTGCAATTTTAGTTAGAAAATCCAGATGAGCTACTTTATATAGAATAATGATACTAAAGTTTTATAAAATTTTTCTGTTATTTTATTTTAAACCAGTTGAAAATATTTTAATTGTAAACCATAATTTTTTCTGAAATTTTGTGGAAAATATTCCGAAAAAGTACAAGGTTTTTAAGGCACGTACATGCATTCCACATACTTGCAAACACTCACTCGCACACGCTATTGGGCGCCTCTGATTGGTTACTTATTTTAATTTATAATTAATTATCTATGCGTTTGATTAAAAAATGGTAAAGGACTTTTCGTCTCAGAATTCAATTTTCTATCCATTCCTTCAGTTGTGTCCGTGAATTACGGGACATCCTGTATATTCAAATTCAATCAATTTATCTATTCAATTTATATATTCAAATTTAGGTTTTACGAATTGATTACCTCAAAAACAATGTAATTGTGTTGGACTGCATATAAATATTTGAAAAAATTCAAATCGATATAACAAAACTGAGTCAAAATCAACTTCGAAGCTACTGAAGTTAACAAGGTTTACCTACTTATGGGAGTACTAACTTAAATCTTTGAAAGTCTTGAGATCATTTCTTAATGATATTGAACGCAGTCTCTCGTAAATTTGAGCAAAATTCACTCTACAGTTTTTGAGATAACCAATTTGAAAATCTGACGTCATCAATTTATATATTATATATTCAAATTCAACCAATTTATCTATTCAATTTATATACTCAAATTCAGATTATCCAAATTGATTACCTCAAAAACAAAAATAGTCACTTGACATCAGGTTTCATAACGAAAAGCGTTTGATTTATTATAAAAACACTAAATTAGTTACTGAAAATTTTATTTTCTTATAAAAAAACTGAAATTTTTTATTTGATTGGTATGCCTTCTGTCATCAACCCTCGCACTATCACTATCAAGACATTTACAGAAGTCAGGAAACATGACCCGAAAAATATGCTAAGATAATTAAGATGAATTATATTATATTTTTATTTTTATTTTTAATTATATTTATATTTAGTATTTTATATACAGCTTGCATTTCAAAATGTCTATGCACAGTATACCATGATACTCTACTACTCTACAGGCAGACGTCCTTACCAAAGACTGATGACATGACGAATGTCTGTGGTGAGAACGTTGAACGTTGATATATACTACGTGTACCTAATATGAATCATTATCTGATATAACGGTGAATATTTAAATATTAAATTTTGTTTTATTATATTAAATTTCTATCATGGAAAATTTTTTTAATTAGTTTTTTTTTTTTTTTAGAAAATTTTCAACAAAAACCAAAAATGTTATAAAATTAATTGTTTCCAAATCATTATTATTATTTTAATAATAATAAAAAAAACACGCTATGATTATTATTATTATGATTATGATGAAAAATTATTATATGGGAAAAATCATAAAGTTAAATTTGCCTTAGGTGAACGAAAAATTAGAATTTATATATATATATCTATCTATCTATGTATACATACGTATGTATGTGACTCTATCATGTGTTTACACAATGCATACTAATTTTAATGCTATCCAAAAGCAAAGCATTAATAATTATTATAACGCTCATATTATGGTATGATGAGAACGAAAAAATATTAAACAAGTGTTTGAATGTACCTTTATTATAGTGATGCCACTAGAACTTGAATTCAAACACTGCGTAATGCAATAGACTAGTTTACACTTGGAAAATTTAATTTCTATTTATATGAATAATAAAATATCATTCTAAATTGTTGAAAACGCTGCGTACATTCATAAAAATTGAAACATAAAAATGATGTTTTGGACCTTTAAACGACTGTATAAAGTACATAGTTTGCTTATTGGCACATTAAGGATGTACGAGCACTGGAGCTTCAAAAAGATTAAGGCTTGATTTCTTTTATATGTAGTTGAAGTGTATATAAATCAATTTTAAAAGTTTCAAGGGGGAGGAGGGGTCTTGAATGAATTATTTGATGTTAACGTTCGGGTTTTAATGCATTGCTTTTATGGAGAAACCCGTGAGCGTCGACACATTTTAATAATTTTCACTTGGAATAAAATAAGACGAATAAAAAAAAACTACACAATAGAAAATAGAAGTGTTAATAAAGTGATTGATCCAATAAAATTCCGGTATGACGGGCTGTAAAAATAAGATATTTAAAGAAAAAATTTCGAGTAAATTTTATATCTGTCGGCGGTAGCTTCATTACCTGAAATCTCAGGTTTTTTTCTTAAATAACATTTAATTCTAATTTTAACGACAAAAAATAAAAAATTTTATTGTGGACTTTTATAAATGTACTATATAAGATTTTGAAGAATTTTATAAATGGACTATATAAAGTGCTCGTATGTCCTTAAACAATATACAACCTATTTAAAATGTGACTACTTGCCTTTTCCACTTCGCTATAATAGTCTAAATGCTAGTACCAGTGTACAAATGGCAACGAGTCTTGAAACTCAGCCGTTTTTTCAAGTCATTTGACATCACCTTGAGAAAATTTAAACTACGTTTAATACATTGACCGAAAGAGGGTAGGCAATATTTAATTTGAAAAATTTATTAATAGTAGTAGTCGATTCACAAATATACATATAATAAATGTTGAGAAAGTTTGAGAATAAATCAAATTATATTACAGTTGTATAAAACAATTTACATACAAATACGTAGTAAAACTTGCTATGTATAATTCAGAACATTCGACATTCGAAAGAGAAAAAAAAATGCAGCGAAGTTCCTGTAAATTAAATATGTTATAAAAAAAGTGAATACAAATTTATTGGTATGCTTCAAAATATTAGTTCAAATGCATTTTTTCGTTTTTTTCGATATTGAAAATCATACTGTTAATATTGGGTCTTATGCAGAAACTACAAATTTAATCTTTATAATCGAATAAAATATAGTTTAAAATGCAGCGAAGTTTTTCTAAAACTATGTATATTGTTGTTAAATAAACAAGGATTTATTTGAGCCAAACATGAAGGTATGTTCAAATACATTTTGGAAAGCAATAATGAATTATATAAGTAATTTTATCATTTTAGAGAAGCAAAACACAAGATTTTACTTTTTTATTTAAAATAAAAGACACATTACGAGTCACGACTCACGAGTTTTATTATTTACCAAATAACTATAGAATATTTAAATCTTGTTTCAACGTATAGACTAAATCTGTAACGTTGTGGGCATGCGCAGTCGCTTGATACCCTCCTTACGTCTTTCCCCGCAAAATGATTCTTTCGAACGTCCTTAAATATTAATTCATGCCCATAAATCTGTCTATGTATTAAAAAAACACAATTTAAATTTTCTTCGTGTTTATGGGCGGTTTTTCTGTGTTTGATGTTAAGTGTATGATCGATTTGGGTTTGGTAACCGTGCGGCATCACCATACCCGGTTAATGTTATGGTTATAATGTGTTATATAAGTGTATCAACGTATGTGTAAAAATTATTATGAATGACTTATAAAAATATATAGATATGTGAAAATGGATAATGTAGATTGAAGTATCAAAATAGAAAATATTATATATATATAGAGTGTTTTGTAGAACTTTTTAATCTTTGAATATGACGTGCAGGTTAAGTGTCCAGGATAGTCTTCATCTAACTGAACTGACCTCTGACACAACTCGACAGAGTATCCTTATGAGCCTAAACGTGAAATAACATTAAAAAGGTAGGCTGCGTCGTCTCAACTAGCCAAGGTACTAAATTTTGCTTAAATGCGCTTGTGTGACTAAAAATTTTATGTGTGTTGCTGGAAATCCTTGGGACAGCCACACATTCATTAGCAAACATACTTACTACACATAAATGCCACGCGGATGTTCTGAAGAGAATTGAATGAAAAAAATGAAACTGGATATCTAATCAAAAATAATCTAATCATGTTTAGTTTATACTAGGAAATAATGTTTTTTTTATCGTTAGTTTGGAAAGTATAACTTGTACATTATATTATCGATTAATAATTAGTGAGAACTCTAGGTTTTTGAAATAAAATTTCAAACTCGTCCAATTTACCTAGATCAGTTTTTTGAATTATAAATACGTATTTCGACTACAATGTAGTCATCATCAGTATAAATTAGGTAGTCGTACTTTACTCTTTGACAATTAGAGATAGATATAAAGTCGAGATCAACGGACAAAAATAAAAATAAATAGAAAATTAACTAGATTAAAATATACTAGATTTAAAATATAATAAATTTTAAATTATATCGAAATTGCTCTTGTTAAAATTTCCTTCATTCACATTTGTTCCTGTTAATTTTACTCTTATTAAAATTTTCTTATATTGTCGCAGGATATGTTACTTGTTACTAATTTGGTGACAGTTTCACAAACTATTTTGGTTTTACGCTACTTATTACGCTACTTATTAATTGTCAAAGAGTAAAGTACGACTAGCTAATTTATACTGATGATGACTACATTGTAGTCGAAGTACGTATTTATAATACAAAAAACTGATCCAGGTAAAGGGGACGAATTTGAAATTTTAGTATAACTTGTGTTTAACTATTGTTGTCAATACCTGTTGGCAAAATTATTAGGCCCATGCAGCCTTGATAATCGATTCTTAAGATATTTGTCGGAATATGTATTAAAAGTAAAGTGGACTGTAAATTATATTCACGTACCATCGCCTAATAGATACACTTGTCGCAATCTGAAGGGAAAGATAAGGCCACTAGGATTAAGGTTATTTTCGCTTATGAATGTTTTTTGCAGTTTCCTTCACGAACTCCAGATGCGTATCGGCATAGTTCCTATCAAAGTCGGCTGCAGCCGCACATCCTACCAATTTCTAGTCACACACAAAATTCCTTGTCCTCCACTCACTCCACACATCAAAATGAACCTTATGGTCGAAGTGTGTCCCATCCAGGATAGCCGCTACAATCTATCTAAGGTTATTTTAATATGCCTGGAGACGTATTTAGAATCGTAAATGACATCACTACCAGTCCAAGTAGCCAAGCGGTCTAAGGCGTTTTGTCTGCGCAGTGTGCATACTTGGAAACTGGGAGGTTATGGGTTCGAATCCAGAAATCGGCAGTTTGTCAATTATAAAGACATAAATGGGGTGGTTAATTGACTAACCTGTCGGCGTATGGACAAGAACGAAGTAACCGGCTATGCTTGAGAAGGTTTTCTGCAGTTTCCTTCACGAACTCCAGATGAATATCAGCATGGACCATATCAGAGTCGGCTGTAGCCGCATATCCTACCAATTCCTAGTCTACTCACAAATTCCTTCCACTTCCTTCACATCCTCACATCCTTTGGCATCACAATGGACCTTATGGTCGAAGTGTAGCCCGTCCATGGCAGCCTCTACAATCTATCTAATCTATCTATGACATCACTACAAGATTTCTTTTCAGACTGCATATAGGAATATCGTACAACACCACTTAATCGTGTTTTGATATTGTAACTCGAAAGTAGCGCTTCGCAACACCAGTATGTGTGTCGATCCAATGAATTTTGAGTTTGATTTAAAAGAAAACTAACTAAAGCTAACTAAAAAAACTAACATTGACTTATTTAAGGGAAAAGTGGTGAAAACTGCGTTAACACTAAATATTATTAAGGTGCGATTTCATGCTGACGCTTTTTATCCAGATGGCGCTTTGGTCGAAATTATACCACGTGACCAAATTTGACGCTGGAAATCTAATCTACCTTTATAAATTAAAACTAAACAACTTAGCTTCTTTTAATATTTAGGTACTATGAATTTATACAGCGGATTACTGAAAAACCACGCGTCCATGGTTCTAAGGTTAAGCAGATTTTCGGATAATCACCTATATATAATATTATTATTATTATTATATATGATGTATTTATTCATAACCGTGTATTGAATATATAATGTACATACATTTGAATTTTAAATGGGATCGCACTCGAGGGGTCACTTTTGAATATATTTAGTAGCCAGTTTTAGAGCTAGGTACACACACACACACTTACATACATACATACACACCTAGGTATGCTAGTAAAGTGACCACCATATATCTACATCTAGTAGGCTAACTCGGGGGTTGATTTTATTCTGTATATATATTCAATATGAATATTGTATGATTATGATACTTTTCACATCTATCTTTCAAAAGTAGCTACACCTATGTAGTACTAGAGAGCTACTAGGTAGACTAACAATCATGATAATGCACGGGAAAAGTAAATGTATATTAGCTATAGAGTTATAGAGCTTGTATACGACTCCATCCATAATACAACGATGTATTCTAAATACTCTGTGAATAATATGGGTTTTGTGCTTTTATGTGTTTTGTGGGATAGGGTGATTTACTAAACTTAAGGCACCATAACGTATGAAGTAAAAATTAATGTTGGATGCTTCACGAACACAATTTTTGTTGGCTGGTGAATGCCTTGAAAAAAAAAACTAATAGTAAAAGTTTTACTAAATATCGTCAATTAGATAACACGCACTTTTAGAAAAAAAAAATTAAATAAAACAAAAACTTTATCAGAACCAAACCTGATGTTTATTTGATTTCAAAGAAAAAAATTTCAACAATGTGTAATTTACAACTTTGATTTTATTAATCCAACAATACTGGTTTCTTTTATACTCTCACAACTGTCAATTTTAAACTGAATTTGAACGAACAAATGTCAATTTTTAACTTTTTGTAAATAGAATTGTGTGTTGAGGCCTTAAAAATTATTTCACTAATTTTCAGTACAACAACATAGTTATAAGTGCACATGGCTATAAAATATGGCATATAAATTAATAAGTGTATATCGTCGTGTATCCAATATACCTTAGCTCTTTTTATATTAAGACTGTTGTGTGTGTATGTACAAACTATCAACATTTAAATAAACATTTAAATTATATTTATTAGTGTAGATGAGGCAATATGTGGATAGAAACACGAAAGTGTGGTGATCAGCAGTTGTAAATATTTCAATGTTGTAAATAATTCATGTCAAATTGTACAAACAATGGAATGAATAGGCTTTGAGTTTTGGACATTCTCTAACATATATACACAAGGATAGTATTTATAAGTAGCAATTTTACCTCTATAAACAAAACACAACGTTATGCGAGATTCGAAAGGAGTTTGAAGTAGATTTTCATAATTTGTGGGTTGATAAACAAAAACTAGAAATATATTGTGCGGCAAAATAGAAAGATAACTTTTTTTTTCGAATTTCTAAACTATTTTGTAAAAAAAGTAGACAAAATAATACTATCTATCGTTTTGTTGAGAATTATTTTATAGGATAGTTCGTGATGCCCCAAGGAAAATCATAATCCTGGCTTATTGAGTTCTTTGCTTATTATGTTTCAAATAGGTGATATTAACCTTTTCTAAATTTGAAATTAGACGTATTTGATCAAACTTCTGATTTTCCTCTAACATATCTACAACACTGTTTGACAAATTTTATACGATTAAATGTTGTTGGTCTGTTGCTACTAAACTTAACATTTATTCTTATTTACACTGAAATTTTATTAACTTTTACTCAATCACACTATATAATCCATTCAAGTTATTCATATTATTAAAATCTCTCACCTGTTTTCGCTACACAAACCATTCGATCAGTCAGCTAGTGTACCATCCCCTTAATATGAGAAAATGGGCCTACTTAATGTCGTTATATACTATATATATATATATATATATATATATATATATATATATATATATATATATATATTTATATTTATATGAATATTTTTTTATGATGGAAAAACGAATTTTCACCATATAAAGTATTATTTTATTCAAGTTACAATATACATATTTTATATACGGTCTGTTTTGGACAGCTTTGCTAAAAGAGAATCAATTTTAAATATTATTTACTATAATAATTACACAATGCTTCATAAAGAAATAAAAATAGTGGGGGTACTCTGTAGTTGTAGTGTGTGTGTGCATACGTAATGAAGAATAATATTATAAATTAAGTGGTCATTACTAAATCCCCACTCTTAAATGGCATCAAACAAACATCAATTTACATCATATCACAAGCAGTCAGCTGTTTGTAAGTATATGTATGTATGTATGGTTTTATAGAAAATATTTTATTTACTATTAGAAATGCTTTTAAAAACAGACTGTATATATATATTTATATATATATATATATAATATATATATATATATATATATATACATATATATATATATATATATATATATATATATATATATATATATATATATATATACCCTCACTATGTTTAAGAAAAAAAAATTATTCAATCATTCAATTCGTCATGCCTGTTAACTCAGCTTTTTTCTCAATATAAAATTGATTACTTTTTTCGTCCTGTGTTATTGAATTAAAAAATTAACTCATATGGGACTTTAGCCTTTTTATGCCTGTATGATTTTTTTTCGCTAAGAGCAATTCATATTTTTTCATGCATTATAATTCATATTTTATATCTTCGATGTTTTCGTTACCGAAAATCTAAAATAACAAGTGAATAACTATATAATAACTATAACTGAGTTTACTGCTTAAATGCCCGGCATTAACTGAGTCCGACGTGCGATTAGAGTTTATCCTTACAAGTTATATATATTATTTCATATAACTTGTATATATATAAATTGTATATATATACTTGTTATTATATATATTACTATGTTACGAAAAGTTATTTTATTTTAAAATATTCTGCTTAGCTAACATTAATTAATTCATTTATAAAAAAATTTAAATTTAAATTTATTAATAGCCAATTTATTATACAACTATTTATAGTGTGCTAATAGTTTCTATGGAAATGTGGAAATGGCAATAAAATTTACATTTAAAAATTGAAACAAAATTTTAATAAAATAATTTTCTAGTTATTTTTTAGAAGCTAACATTTAAAATACAATTAAAATTTTAATAAAAAATTTATTTGATTAATGTTTTTCTGAAAATAAATTAATGATCTACGAATAAAGGAAAATTTAATGTAAAATCAACAAACTTGTTGAAAAAAATATATATTGCGAATTTTTAAAAATCTATTGATATTTAATGGTAATAATATGCAACAGCGACCCCAAAAATATTGAATAATCACTGTCAAAACAATTCATAGTTGCATAGTACAACATATAGAAAATGGTTTCATAAATGTTACAACATTATATATGTGATACTATATATGTTCAATTGATATAGTTGTATAAGAAGTAAATTAATCATATTGTATTTTATACTTTTTAATTTTTTTTTTTTAATAGTGAATGGGTCGTAACTTGACGAAAGTCCATTGTAATTATTAAATAGATAGATAGATATATCTTGGGGTCTGAAAAGTATTGCGCTTCGACCTCATGGCCCATTGTGCTACCCTTTCTACCTCAGTCTGACGAGACTCGCTTCTTCCATATGTTGGCAATAGCCTGGAGCTTGCTTATCAGGTCCTCCCGAAGGTTTATATATTCGGGGTGAGAAGCACCGAATATTCTGTATCTGCTGTAACCCAGAGGTTCACAGTCAAAGATCATGTGGTTGGATGTTTCTTACTCCTCGCCACGCAATCTGCACATAGTGGAGCCGTTATGGAGTCCATTGTGTGCAAATTCTTCCGCATGGGATAATGCCCGGTAATGAACCCGGTAACCCTCCGCAGCTGCATCCTGTTCAGCCTCAGTGCATCGAGAGATAACCTCTTTGTTGCACTCTGAAGCAGTACCTTCCCGAGCTCTTGCCGCGGTACATTTTCCCAGTGATCACGGTGTTTAGCATTTGACCACTAGAGTCGTTAATCACCTGTTTACATGCAGTCTTTGGAATTCCTAAAATAGGCTCTGGGCCTATGAAGGGTATTCTAACTCCCTACTTAAATATAACGAATATTTAAAATTTTCGTGAAATCACTTTATTTGACTAGTTTCGGAACACAGTTTCTTCTTCAGAAATAAAAATGAAAAATACTGTTTGATTTGACTGTAACGCGTGAGCTACCTTAAAAGGAAATATTGCGATGAAAGAAAATTTTATAATCTAACTGGTTTTGTGACAATTTACATGACTTTTGGATAACCTGAAACAATAAACGTTTGTAGAAGCATTTCTACAGGTTTTTTTTCTATACTGTTGAGCAGTTGAACAGTTGTTAACTTTATAAAACATAAATACTATAATAATAATTTGCTTTAACTGAATATATAATTAATCTTGTTTATATAAATTAATAATAATATAATTTTGGTTTTGTTGAAGAGAAGTTTTCTAGCCGATGGTCGTTTCGTAAACTATTTCTCTCTTGGATTTCTCCATGTGGATACATATGGATGATGGAATCAGAAGGTAACAAATATAGAGAATGTTGTTATTCGCACACACAGACATATTATTATAACTTTCATTGTTATAATATTAATAATTATAAATATGCACACAGTGTTCTAGAATTGTCGGCGAAACATTTCGGAGAAGATAGGAGAACCTAATCCCACCAAAAACAAAAATGGGAGACAAAAATTACGATATCCCAGCAAAAACAAAAATATCGCCTTCCAAAGTAGTGAAATCTAAATAAGGGCCATGTTTTTTTTAAACAAAACTGAGAAAATGATAGGTATATATTTATTGTGCAAGTTTCTCAGGTGCAGAGTATTTCATATTTTACTTGTCAAGTGGTCAGATTTTATTAGCACTTAATATACAAAGAAATAAACCAAGTAAAAAATGAAATACCCTGCACCTGAGAAACTTACATAATAAATATATTCCAATCAATTTCTTACTTTTGTTAAAATTCTTGGCCCTTATATTTTACTAATTTTGAGGCGACCAGTTTTGTTTTTGCTGGAATATCACTACTTTTTGTATGCGAAAACTTGTCTCCTCATACCGAATATCTTGTAACTGCTGCAACTGAGAGATTCGAAGTTAAAAATGATGTGGCTGGATGTTTTTCTTCCTCGCCGCACAGTAATGGGTCCATTGTGCAGTCCTATTGTGTGCTATCCACTCGTTGATCACTTTTTACATGCTGTGTTTGGAATTCCTAAAATATATTCTGGCCCTATGAAAGGTATTTCGACTCCCTTCACTGCTAGAGAGATAGTTATATCTTGGGGGATATAAATGTACTGAACTTCGACCTTATGGCCAATTGTGCTCCCTCTTCTACTTCAGTCTGACAAAATTAGCTTCTCCCATATCTTGGCAATAGCCAGGAGCTTGCGGATCAGGTCTTCCTGAAGGTTCATATATTCGGGGTGAGATGCACCGAATATCTTGTATCTGCTGTAACCGAGATATTCGCAGTTAAAGATAATGTGGCTGGATGTCTCATCCTCCTCGTTACACAGTCTGAACACATTGGATCCGTTGTGTGCAGATTCTTCTGCAGGGGAAAATGCCCAGTGATGAATCAGGTAATCTTCCGCAGTTGTATCCTGTTCAGGTTCAGTGCATCGAGGAATAGCCTCTTGGATGCATTCCGAAGCAGTATTTTCCCGAGCTTTTGCTGCGGTATATGTTCCCAATGATCGCGGTGTTTAATATTCATCCACTCGTTGATCACCTGTTTACATGCAGTGTTGGGAATTCTTAAAATAGGCTCTGGGTCTATGAAGGGTATTCCAACTCTCTTCTTGGCTAAGGTATCTGCTTTTTCGTTTCCTTCGAAACCACTGTGACCTGGTCTCCAGATCAATTTAACATTGTTCCGTTTAGCCAACTCCAGTAGTTCCTTTGGGCAATCTCTGACTACCCTTGAGGTGATTTCAGTGGCAAGCAAGGCTTTTAGAGCAGCTTCTCACGAAGATATGAAGATGAACCTAAAGAGCTTTACAAAAATTTAGAAAAAAATTCGCAAAAAATCGATTATCAAGAAAAATTATATTATAATGTTTGGGGGGGGGGGTATTTTTTTCACAAATTCAATTTTCTGGAACAGCCTGTATATATGTATATATGTAATTAAATCTCATATACTTACACTGTACTAAATAAGCTTTTAGTGGTTTTGTTGAAAACTAGTTATATTTAGTTATATTTACCACACAAATTCTCTACTGTTCATAAACCTTGTGCCATAGCGCTTCTCTCTCCCCAACATTCATCCCGTTTACCCAGAATATAATAATAATATTAACTGAATGGTTGGGAAGTATAAGGTACAACTACTTAATTTTAACTGTATTATTTAATGATGCAAAGTATATGGTTGAAAGGACAATGCCTTCTCATTTGTTCTGAGAATTTGTGGGAATTACTTGCGAATCTGTATATATGTATATTATAAATGGATATGTTTATGGTAGCAATCGGTAATGTTCGTTCATTATCGTGTTGTTCTATTTTGTTTTTATATTCAGCATCATTTATAAATTTTTCTTTCAATAAAAAAAAAATATTATTTCTGATCAACAAATATTTTTTTTGGCGAAAAAAATTAAACCCACTTTGACAAAATCGTCCCAGTTTTTAAGATTTAATGGGTTTCTACGAACGCAATTTTGATGAGTTCTAGTAAGCAAACTAATTGACAAATCGAAAAGTGTGCCCAAAGTTTTAAATTGTTTTTTTTTTTTTGTAAACTAGCATCTATTTGCATCTATTGTTGGTATGGTTGCCTTTCGGTTATGATTATGACAATGGATGTGCCTTCCTTTTACTCAATTTGGCATTTAAGTAATATGTCTGAAATTTTATGTATTATAACTAATAATCAGTACAGTTGTTTCGCAGTTTAATACATTTCTCGAGTTATGTATGAAAAGTGGAGGGTAAGAAATTTGTATAAGAACTTCCGATATTCTTTGCCGAGTTCTAGAAAGAAAACTGCATAAAACCTTCAAAAGCATAGCCGGTTCCTTTCGTGGCTGTCCATATGCCGACAATTTGGCCAATTAACCGTCCCATAACATTTTTTTAAAGTACAATTTGCCACCGCTGGGAATTGAACCTCAAACTTCCCAGTTCCAAGCAGAGTGACTTTGACCGCGCTACCACTGGGACTGGTTATTTAAAATTGTAAGAGTTTTAAAAAACTAATTAGCAAAATATGTTTTGCCAAATGCCTTTTTTCATTAACTGACTGGTTTCACCGCAATTTTAGCTTGCAAGACGATAGATGATTATATTTGAATCATTAATAATCATAATACATTTAAAAAAATTAAAAACATGTTGAAAGATATAACAAATCTTTATTAAAATCAATTCGTAGAATGAATGACAGAATGTATTTGTTGTTAGTTACCAAGGTAACAAACAATTACCGTGGTATCATAGGGTGTATGTAGTTGAATATGCAAAGGTGTCTAATAAACTAAAGTATATCTTAATTGCGACTCCGCTACAATATCAAACATCTGTAATTACGCTTACGGGTTATTAAAGCAATGAAATCAATTAGTAATTTTCATTTGTTTTTTGTTATCTCATCAAATGCACGATGCTTCTAAATCGACGTTTTCTAAATAAAGTAAATTGAGTTGAGTGAAGAATCGGGCCTCTAAATACGATAGGAATTCAATGCAACAATGAATAATTCACAATATCATTATACGCGAAAAAGTACAGACCGCTTTTTGTTTGACATTGCGATCGCTACATCCGGTTTATGGTTATATTCGAAATCGCTGCATCCGAAAAAAATATCATCAAAAAAAAATAAACTAAACCATTCAAAAATATCGTTATATCGGGAATCGTGGTATGCAAATTCCACTGTATATTAGAAATGAATAGATTATCTCCGAACTGATTTGATGTGACTTATGACGTGGTGAGTTGATAGTGTTTGTTATATAGATTTAATATGACAGAATTATTTAAACATCATCAACCATCTTAATAATATTCATAAATCTAAATTTAAATTGTGCATAGTAAGTAACTTAGCTCTCTAAACAACATGCCATGCATCAGATACATATTTGTATGCATCAAATGCACATCAAGATCATAAGTGCATTATTAAATTTATAATGCACTTAAGTAACTCACTAAATCTAAACTCTAAAGTGATTCACTCATACATACGATAGATACATAGAGACATACCAGATCATATGATTAACTTTGATTTTGGATACAAGTTTATCTTTATGAAATCACCTGTGTTCTTATATCATCACACTACAAAATACATATTTATTATTATGTATATATGTGGTATATTTATGTACGGGTATAGTCTGTACAAATATCTCTAATATAGTTATTCAAATAATAAAACTTGTACCACAATAATCGAAGCAAAATTATACCATCATTTAAAATGTATTATGAATAACTACACATAAGATTTACGCCCAGATAGCTATCAGTAGAAAAATTCCGTAGAAATAAAACTAAGCAAAAAACAAATTCTTAAATACACTAAATGAACCTGTAAGATGTTCAACGAATTAGTCATCTAGTTGGAATCAAAACCTAAGTGTTATGTGCATTTTTATACCCAGTATATATAAATATACAAGGTATATTAAGTTTAGTCCCGAGTTTGTAACGCTTGAAAATATGTGTTCATAAAATAGCCTAATTCTGTGTTCTAGAGCCAAAAAGTAAGGTCATGTTCGTTAAAATCGGACCATGTTTGTTCAAAATGGGCAAAACTGCCTATATTTGAAACCGTAAGAGATATAACAAAAGTTTAAAAGTAAAAAATCTTCTTCTTTTTAAAATAAACAAATTTTGTTTGAAATTTTTTTCCATAAACTCAATAGTTTTCTCGTAATTTGTGTTGAAAGTTCCTCGGAAAGCGAAAAATATGTCCATCTTTAAAACCATAAGAGATTTTTCTAAACTTGTGGGACAAATCAAAAACTGTTAACAAGTCAAACATTGATGGAAAATACAAAATATATACTACTAAGTATATACGACGTATTCAAACAATTAACTCAGTCAGTTAGTTTTTTAATAATTTCTTAATGTTGAATTTTGTTGCGAAAATTGTGGTTTATGCTTTATTATTGTTAACATGCTTTTTTTTAGGTTGACTTGTATGTATTTATCTACATATGTATGTATGCCATTGACCTCTATGTAACTGGACAGAGATTGTTATGGGTCTAAAAATGAAATAGCAGCTCCAACTGAATGATAGTCAGTGCCGCCTCAACTAGCTCAGGTACTAACAATTTTGTGTGTGTAATGGAAATACATATGACACCTACACAAATAATAACACACATTTTTATCACACAAACCGCAGAAGCGTGCTAAAGCAAAACTGAGTTCCTTGGCTAATATATATATATATATATATATATATATATATATATATATATATATATATATATATATATTAGCCAAGTTTCTCAAGTGCTTGCTTTACAATTTAATAATAAGCATAAAAAAATGTAAAAAGTCTTTTAAAAGTATGTTTTGAATTTAAGGATTCCTAGAGGATTGTTTTCAAAGAGTAAACTTATAAACGATATAAGTTTTATTCGAGTTGTCCATTCTTATGTTTATTTATTTCCAAGCTTTCCCAAAAAGTTTTGCATCGCCAGCTTCACTAGAATACCAAAAGGAAACTGTATACGAAAATCCAGGGAACTGTGTACCATGTAGAATACTTAATATTACTGGATCAAAGCTCCGATTAGGTCGTCCTAGATATCCATTTCAAAAGATATTCAAAACCATAATTGACACTCATTAACTTTTGCAATTCTGGTCTAACATTGTTAATCTGGCCTAAATAATATGAAGAATTTTGTTTTAACATCTCTTTCCAAAGCTAAAAACATTTTGCTTGAATAATTTTAATATTTTTCTATACTTATTATAAGGTTTGAATACCACTATGTCCATGGATGGTTATAATTTCATTATAGTTTCAGTTAATTTTAGATTAGATAGCTTTGTACAGTATATAGAGGTGTTTAAGAACAAGAAGTTAATGATAACTTCTCTAATGTTACTTTGATATCAGTGTGTGTATATTTATGAAAGGTGATATTTAAACTATTCTCCATTAATTATTTACATAACTTGTTTTGAGGATATTACATTAGTAAATCCTTAATGTAACCTGTAGGAAGTGTTATATATACATACATACACATATAAAGAGGTGTATATCATTTAAAATTCAGTTTTCACTGAAAAGGGTAGAAAATTTTCTGTTATTAATTTATACACACATAATATATATGTATATCTAAATCTAAAATTATATTCAGAATGGTTTTTTAAGAAAAAACCACATCCTCTAAATTAAAATTTGTTGGGTGATATGGCTTTATAAACATAATTTAGTTGAACGGCTGGGTAGATATTTCTATGAATAGAAAATAGAAAGGTACAGCAGGACACAGGCAAGCTAAAACAAATTATCGCTGGATAAAATTCAGCAAGTCTACCTGTCTCAATGGTTGGTTGGAGAGCTTGATTGATTGATTGATTAATATCGGGGTAAAACCTATTCCACTTCGACCTTATGGCCCATTGTGCTCCCCCTTCTCCCTTAGTCCTACGAGACTCGCTTCTCCACCATATGGTGGCAATAGCCAGGAGCTTGCTTATCAGGTCCTCCCTAAAGTTCATATATTCGGGGCGAGATGCACCGAATATTCTGTATCTGGTGTAACCCTAAGGTTCGCAGTCAAAAATTATGTGGCTGGATGTTTCTTCCTCCTCGCCACACAATCTGCACATGATGCACCCGTTATGGAGTCCCATTTTGTGTAGATGCTTCCGCAGGGGATAATGACCGGTAATAAATCCGGTAACCCTCCGCAGTTGCATCCTGTGCAGCCTTAGTGCATCGAGAGATAGCCTCTTTGTTGGTTGGAGAGCTTAGTCACTGCAGACTTAAATGGCATCTATCCTTAATAGAAAACATCGCGGCTTGTCTGGACTATAACGGGGTGTATGATGACACACTATTTCACCTTCTGGCACAATGGAACCAGAATGAGGGTACCATTGTACCCTTACGGAACCAGAATGAGGGTACCATATCTTTTTGGCTTGATCGGAATAGGAGAACTTGAAGTAAACAATTAAAGTAGAGCTCTGCCCTGCCATTCGTAAAGAGGACGAATAGATTCAAACAACCACAGGGATAAAGAAAACAGGGATAAAGAGGTTGAGGGGATAGGTACCCGGGGATCGGTAAAAAAGGCAAGAAAGGATTATTTTCTCAGCTTTGAATTCTGCTACTTCTACAACTACTTATTTAGTAGTAGTTTTAGTTGAATGTGCAATGAGCAATGTTCAATGTCTCAAAAATTGTGTGGGGCCTAATTGAAATTTACTTATCTCAAAGAGGAGAACGAAATAATTTTTAACACCATATATGCTGTAAGAAAGTTTTTTTCTGAATAGTTATTTCAGGAAAAACCACCTTTAAGGCGAGCTATAAGGAGACGTATTTTTCTAGACGTAACATGTCTAGTGATACAATTACAAAATTTTCCTGTATTTTCTTAAGAAAATGAGAACAGTGTCATTGTACTCTGATCGAAAGTGATTCACATTTCAAGCTAACAAGTAATCGTATATCATATTTTCAAGATCAAATATATCATTATACTTAGTTTAAATTCAATTATATATGGAAAATTATTTTCCAGAAACAGCAATAATATTTAACCTAAACACAAATAATTTTGTTTTGCAAAACAAACAAAAAATATATACAGAGTAGGGAGCTCATTTCAAAACTTACTAGCTCAATATCACGTGTAATTATTTGATCGAAAAATCCTACGATGCGAATTTAACTATCTTCATTCCTTCCTCTGAGAAAATTCACCTGGTCTACATAGCTCCTACATGAAGAATTTGTTGAAAATGAAACCATGAATTTTTTATTACATAATTTATTTTATTAATTTATTATTAAAAACAAATTCTTTTTAAATGAACAATTTTTTCTTTTACTTCAATTTTTTGTGGTATGAAGCCTTTATAAAAAGTTTAGAAAAAAAAAATTAAACCCCACTTAAACCCCACTTAAACCCCAAAAAATATTCTATTATCATATTCTTAATCATGAATATGCACTTACTTTTTATACCTGTATATATAAATATACAAGGTATATTAAGTTTAGTCCCGACTTTGTAACGCTTGAAAATATTAATCCTTGACAAAAATGCTTCACAAAGATATTCATAAAATGGCCTAATTCGACCATTTCCACATGTCCGTCCATCTGTCTGTCTGTCTGTGAAGCCGATAACTCAAAAACGAAAAGAGATAATGAGCTGAAAATTGTTTTGTGTATTCTAGAGCAAAAAAGTAAGGTCAAGTTCGATAATGGGCAAAATCGGAATGGGTCTTCCCCCGCTAGGCGGGGGGGGGGGATATACGTCTTTGAAACCGTAAGAGATAGAAAAAAAATTTGTTAACAAAAAATCTTTTTCTCTTTAAAATAAACAACTTTTGTTTGAAAATTTTTTTCATAAACTCAATAGTTTTCTTATAATCTATGGATTAAATGTTCCACGGAAAGCGAATTGTTAACAATTCTGCGTATTCGAATTCAATCACTGATATTCGATTTCTGAGAATAAGTTGAAGTAAGTTTAAGTTTAAGAAAAAAAATTTGTTCCCCATTAAAAAATAAATAAAACAAGTAAAGTTAGTTAAAAATAAAGTTAGTCTCCATTTGTCCTTGAAGAGGAGGACTCTTAAAAAATGACTACACAATTTTTTTCCACTTCAATGTTAATAAATTCACATCGAACCATTTTCAGATCAGAAACAAAAATTAGTAATATTAAGCTGATTAATTTTGAAATGAACGGCCTTGTATATATGTCATATGCATATTTCATGCACAATGCACTCTGGTATATATTGAATAACAACATAATTTTACTAACGATTGACATATTTTAAACATTTATGACATGTAGAATGTGCGAAAAACGCGTGAAACCGTATACAAACTTTGTACGAATATAAATTATTATAATTGGTAATGCAATCGTTGTAAATTAGGTGAAAAAAGACTCTTCAACTTATATGTTAAAGAAAGATAAAACTATTTAACAGTTCCTTGCGTATATTATCTGATGAGCTCGTTTGTGGTTTTAAGAAGAAAATTCATTTAATAGATAGATGATCTAAATCGATTGTTAAAAAAATATTATATAATTTAACAAATTTTTTATAAATTTTCTGTCAACTTGGAGTCTCTCTCATGGTTTGGTAAGTGCGATATTTGTCAAGTAAAGGTTGATAAATCCACGGACGTATATTATGGGGGGGGGGGGTGTTTAGAGGGTTCGATCAACCCTCGGTTGATTTTATTGGCGTTTAGAACTCTTTTTTTTATGGCTTATAGTTTATCTTTATGCATTGTTGGACTCTCTGATGTGAAAGCTCGCCCGTTGATAAATCACTATATTGGAACAGAAAGAGATTCTAGAAATCAAAACGTCAGAAATTTGTTCTGTCTGGCTCAGACGATCAAACAAGATGGATTCTTGTCTTTGTCTACTATTTAGATACCAAAACCAGAAGTTAATTATCAGTTTACGGTTTCGAAAATATTTACGAATCTTAAACAACACGCACGAATCCAGAAAATTTAAACTAATTTCAAACTCTAAACTAATGTATTCCTAAAGGAATTTGCTAAACGTCACCCGGAGCTCAATTTTAATTTCAGTAGGATCGATTAAAAAGTGTAAACAAACCTATTTCCAGCTTCCCAAGTTTGTCCATGCCAATGTCTACTTATTTAAATACATTGGAGGATTATTTTCCAGGATTATTAAGGAGGATTATTAAATCTTAATTTCAGTTTCAAAATCTATATTCTTATCAACCTGCTGATTGAGGGGTTGTAATATATTGTTGTTAATTTTCCAGTTCTAGTTTTGAGGTTTATTTATGATAAAGGCTTTTAGACGGGTGTTAGACTGGATAACCTTACTGATAAATTAATTATAATATTACAGTGGTATGCACAATGGTATGCAGGACATAATTCAGTTTATATTTTTGTCAATTTGTATTACAAAAAAAGTATAACGTCTATGAAAACCAGTGTAAAAGATTCTTCTTTCAGACATAAAAAACTCACTGTTCAAATAAGATACTCCTTAAGGTTATGCAGAACTTTAAAATAAAGCTCTCTGCTAAATTTTCAGATTTTCAGTGGAATTTTTTCAAAATAAAATTCCAAATTATACTGGACTAAACTGCAGTCTTTTTTACTAAATAAAATAGATCAACTAGTATCTTTACAATATATATATATATATATATATATATATATATATATATATATATATATATATATTTATATTAAATGTATGTATAAATGCAGTTAATTTATTAAAGATTATGCTAAAAATGTTTGATGCAGTTGCCAAGTTATTTACAAAAGCAATTAAACATTTAATATATGTGAATCAAATGTTGAAAATTTTATAATTATTATTTCAATACAGACAAATCTGACAGACAGACAGACATAAAGACACACACAAAACAGACACCACACATGACACCAAACAAACAAACATACACACATACAAATAATGTCAAAATCTTCTTACTTCTTAATCTAAATAATCAAAAACATTTTATTGTAGAGACTTTTGATTATTTCAACTAAAAATTTAGGTTAAATACAAAGTGTTTTAATATTTATTTTTGTTATATTTTCTTCAGTGTAAATAATCTTGTTGTTTTTTTTTTTTTTTGTTTAACAAAATAAATTTTATGCTAGTATTTTCTAAATTTGTGTAGCTTTGGATAAAATCTTATACCTGAAATCGTCAATGCACACAATTTTATGTAAATAATGTTATCCTACTAGTTCAAATTATAAAATAGTTTATATATCTAACTTTGGGACAAACCAACGTTTACAATCTAAATTGAAACTAAACAAAGTGATTGCATCGAAAGTCCCAACAGGAAAGAATTAGTCAAATAAAGTTCAAAATGAAGTTAGATATAAGTTAGTATTAACCAGCCAAGTATCCGCACTTGTTAAGGCGTTGTGTGTACTTGGAACTTTCAGGTTGTGGGTTCGAATCCCGACATCGGCAGTTTGTCAATTATTTTTAAAAAAACGGGCTGTTAATTGACTAAACTGTCGGCGTATGGACAAGAACGAAGTAACCGACTATGCTTGTAAAGGTTTTCTGTAGATTCCTCCTACACTCACATCCTCACATCCTTAGGCATCACAATGGACCTTATGGTCGAAGTGTGTCCCGTCCATGACAACCTATACAATCTATCTATCTAGATATAAGTACAAAAAAGGCACCTCTGAAAAGTGTTTCTTTTTAATCAAATCGTAAGTATTATCGAATATTCGAAAATCGTTTTCCTAGTTTTTCATAAATAACTTTTCGAAAATAGTAAAATTACGAAAAAAGCATATTGATTAAAAGTTATAGAGCATCCAATTTCATACAAAAAATTCCGAAATAATTCCTAACCATTAGGGAGAATTTTGAAGTTATTAACAATTGCAGTAACTTATTGTTTCAATGTTCAAAGAAATCGTTGTAATAAAATTTGTTAAATAGTATAAATTTCTAGGGAACTTTAAGGATATACATTTTCGGGCAAAGTATAGTCAGAGAATTGGCAAGAGGTAATAACTGTTTCGTAACTTCTGTCCTTTTTTGGGAAACATAACGCCCTTAGATTAGAAAAAATTTTTCCTTGTATTATGGGCCACAGAATTGGTACCCTTTTCGAAAAAGCCGAATGAATAATTGCACAAAATGACGATACAATTTTGAAAAAAGGACAGTTCATGAACAGGACTTCTGTGGTGAATTGTACATTTGCATCAAAAGATACGGTATTATATTATATTATGGGCCACACAATTGGTGTCCTTTTCAAGAAAACCGAATGAACATTTGCACAAAATGACGATACAATTTTGAAAAAAGGACAGTTCATGAACAGAAATTATGTGGCGAATTGTACATTTGCATCAAAAGATACGGTATTTTTCAGGCTTTAGCTCTAAAGCCATTATAAAGCCATTATAAAGGCCGACCTAGGGCATTTTATGAATACTTTTGTGAAGCATTTTTGTTAAGTTTTTCAAGCGTTACATAGTCGGTACTAAAATTGTATATTTACGTATACTGGGTATAAAAACAACAATTTTTGGCGTCAATGGTACTATATGGTTTGGAAAAGAATGTTTCGAATAAAAGTTGTTATTCTATTGCATAGTGAAGTTGACATTTATGTTACATAAAACAATATCTTGCTACAAGCGGTGGTTTTACTGCATATTAAAAATATTTGTAGTACCATGGACGTGTACTTCATTCAGGTTCATATTTCATGTGAAACTATGGTTGGTTTCGCGATGGTGGCAGTTTCTTTTTTTAAATTAATATTTTGTTTTGTTGAACGAGCGAAAGTCATCAACAAAATAAACATACTCGAAGTTGTAATAGCTAGTACCTAAGTATAGTAAAAATATGCACTCACTCATTGGTGGGAGAGTGTAGAACGCAGCTGAACAGCTGAAGAAGTTGGTACAGCTGAGAAGAAGGAATTTGAAGAAATGAAGTTGAGAAAAAAAATTGTATATTTACCAAGAGAAAAGTTTAATCAATTTTAATATACATTTTACATGAACTCCAAAGTACCTACCTATATATATATATATATATATATGTATATATATATATACATATATATATGTATATATATATATATATATATATATATATATATATATATATATATATATATATATATGTTTCGAAAAGAAAATCTTCAAGAGATGAACTTACTTTTAGTATGTATATGAATGCCAGTATACAAATTGAAAATATATTTTTGAAATTATTTAAAAAAACCGCTACGTCGTTTTATGTAAGGTAACTGTTGTTTATTTCGAGTTTAGGAAAGTTTGCTTTTAATTCCCCGTCATCAATTAATCACTAACAATTATTATTTTCCACGCGAACATGGATGGTTGAAACAAAACATTTTTCCTTTGATTAAAAATTGCTTCAAATTTGGGTCAGTTTTTTTATATCTATTATTATTAAATTAACCAAATTCAGTATTACATCCATGTACAGAATTGTCGACATGTAAAACTATAAGTATAAATCACATGAGTTTTTGAAAAAACAAACAAAAGTTGAAAAATGGAACATTTTTTGTCTTTACATTTCTTTTATATCTCTTACTGTTTCAAAGAAGATTCAAATTTGGACCTTATTTCCATATTACTACCTTGTGGTGAATATGTGAAAACCTTACCTCCTTTAACATTTTTGGTAGGATATGTATTGTACCGAATAATTCAACAATTAACTGAAATAGTGAAGAAGAAAATATATGATGTAAGTAACATTTTATATCGATTTAACAATAATTTTGAGTATAAAAATTTTTTTTTTCACAAAACATTAATCAAATTTATACCATAAATAGATTTATATCTTTATTAATTAATAGCCGCAGGTGGTACGCTGTACGCTGTACGTGTGTACCACTGTGTTATAACAATTTTTATTCATCAAATTTAAATTTTAATCGATATCAAAACCAAACGAAGGTATTTTAATAATACAAGCAGTATTTGTACTGTATACACATGTATATATATGTGTATGTGTATATGTAATGTATATGAGATACCTACCCCTCTGAAATTCTTTTAGGGTACTCTAAACACAAAAGTATATACGTAAAGAATGGAAGAAGTTGATGATGACGAAGATAGATTTATGTTTAAGAAAAAAAAAACGATGAACTTGATGATACTGTGTATGGAGTGAAGATGTACTACACCTCATCTCTCTGTTACATTTTAATGTATAATGTGTTCTGTTCATATTTTTAATTAAAACGAGAAAAAAAAAATTAATTGAAAAATGAATAAAGTTTATATGACAGGATTCCTTCAATTAACTTTATCAAGTTTATCATGTACTTGTATACTAAAAATATTATTATATATTATACAATATGCAGTACGTATATTCATTATACAGTACGTATATTCAATATACAACGATATGGTGATATAAAAAACACTTATTTTACGAACATAATAAAAAATTTAGAGGTCATGTCGTTTTACTGTTTGTAATTGTATTACAATTTTAATAAAAATATAATAAAATACGTGAATTATGTACATAATAATGATAATTCCGAATTAATATTATGTACATAATTTTTATTTTGAATTATCATTATATATATAATTTTAATTCTGAATTATCATTATGTATATACAAGGGGGTATTATACGTTGTTTAGTCCCAAATTTGTATCGGTTGAAAATATTGAACGAAGAAAAAAATTTTTAATATAACAGTTTGATATACACGATAACTCAAAATCGTAAATAGGTAACACGCAAGTTCAAGTTCGTGAACGGGAACGGCCAAAATTGGTCTGTGTATCTTGCCCGCTAAGAGGGAAATATCTTTGAAACCGTAAGAGAGAGTAGAAAAACTATAATACAAGAAGTAGAGGTACAGGTAGATTGTAAGGGCTGCCCTGGATGGGCTACACTTCGACCATAAGGTCCATTGTGATTCCTTAGGATGTGAGGATATGAGTGGAGTGGAAAGAATTTGTGAGTAGACTAGGAATTGGTAGGATATGCGGCTGCAGCCGACTAAGATAGGAACTACGCCGATATTCATCTGGAGTTCGTGAAGGAAACTGCAGAAAACCTTCTCAAGCTTAGCCGGTTGCTTCGTCCTTGTCCATACGCCGATAGTTTAGTCAATTAACCACCCCTTTTTTTATTTTTATAATTGACAAACTGCCGATGTCGGGATTCGAACCCATAAGCTCCCAGTTTCCAAGTACTGCATACTGCACAGACATAACGGTTTAGACCGCTCGGTTACTTGGACTTTTGTCATAAATTCATTGCAAACGTGCATATTATGCTATACCGATCACACCATTATTTTTATAATTTTGTGCGTGTATAAAAGGTAAAATAAACAGTTAATGCATCCAGTATGTATCGGGTATGTAAACAGTTAAGTCAGTTAGTGATGATTTTCACTTGTTTTTACACGATTATCATAATTTTAATATTGAATTATCATTATCCATTATGTACATAATTTAAATAATTAAATCAAATTATCATTATATGTACATAATTTTTATTTTTTACCAAATATTAATCCGATTATAAATTTTTAATGAATAATCCGATTTTTCTTTTACTGCTAAATAATCAAACAGCGTACCATAAATGTATCTATATTTCAAAGTTTATTTTTAAAGCCATGATATTGTCGAGAAGATTTCAGGTAATCTGAAGCATATTCTATAACTAATTAAATAAAAGACAATATTTAGGGATTGAAACCAAACGCTTGTGTTCCTAATAAATAATGAATGAATTTCAGTTTGTTAGTGGTTACAGTGGTAGGGTATGTACGCTAAGGTATCTAAAACTGAAAGTGAATAGTCATTTAGGCTAATACGTTAAAACTAAAAATGCTTTACCACATTTTTTACAGAAGACTATAGATGATTTCATACCTAAGCTATAGTTACTGAAATCAGGATAGAATAATATTTTTAATAAATCAGTATGTTCTATATTTTATTACTTTATTTGATTTTATCTTGAAGATGTCGGTAATATTTATATGTTTTTTATGATTTTCATATTTCAAAATTTGTTAAAATTTTTTCTACATGATCTGTTATAATCAACTGGCCCAAAAATACTACCAACTGGCCCAAAAATAATGAATAATCACTGTTGACACAAGTATTGCATAGTACATCATTTATAATACATTGTATCATAAATATAAAAACACAAATGTAATCCTATTATAAGACAGTGTTTTACTGAAAAATAATTTTTACTCGGATCGGACCTTGGTGTTACCGTTGGTCGGGTTAATCCTCAACAGCGAAAATCAGTTTGAGACAACCCCTTTCTCCCAAGTTCTCTTGTTTCTTTGACATCTCCCTTCAGACCCTTCAGTTTATTGAAAAAATGGTAGTGAATAATTTTGTCAGAAATAAGTTAACGCAATAATAGTGGGGAACAAGATTGATTGATTTTTCGACAACAAAGGTCTTTAACAAATCGATCCGTAAATTTGATTACAATATTCCGAAATTGGCGTTTTTGTAAGACTATTTCTGAACTGAAATTAGAAAGCAGGTTAAAAATTTTGAAGTGTATTGTTGGGCTCAAAGGTAACTTCAAATGTCTTAATGGAAACCCAATCTAACCCACACTTTCTTGAAAAACTTTTTTCGAAACCGCAAGAGATAGAGCAACTTCAAATTTTAGTGATGCTACGAGATGGTAAGTTTTCTTTCGTCTCGTCTCGTTTTTACAGTTGAAGATTTTCTTGAAAAAAAAACTTTTTTTCTTGAAAAAAAAATTAAAAAAATAGATTGAAAGAGAGTACTATCGTCTGTCTCTCGAATATGTATCGAAAATCAGAATTCTAATTTTCGTCACATCTCTTGCTGACTTATTCTCGTCTCGTCTCGTTTCTCTCATCTCTCACGGCATCACAACCTTCAAACTATATACAGAGGCGCTGTATTACTTGCCAGATTTTTTAGTTTTTTTTTTTTATATATATTTAATACATTCGAACTTAATGCGATTAATTTCTCTATAAATACAAAATAAACCGCTTAGAAACAACAATATTAAATTTAGTTCATACATTAAATATATAATCAGATTTTGATAAACAATTAATTATTATTATAATATATGTTGTGTGAAGAATACCTTGAACATAATCTTATGTAATCAATACCAATAAATATCTAATTGTTATCATTATCAAATTTGTTAATAATAATATCGAAACATAACATATTATATTGTAAACAATAAATAAATTCTACGATTCCATATTATATTTCCATGCGGCAAACATGTATGTTTATACAGAATGATTCACGATATAATGTTAGACATACATTTTATCGTATATGAATTTTCTGTTGACTGTGGATTATTTAATACTTTATTTCACATAGAATTTTCTCATTAAATAGTTGTTAATATCCTAAATAAAAGGGTGGCTTAAGACAATTCGCCGCCCTTGGAAGCTGAAAAATTGGTGTCTCCCTCCCTTTTGAGGTACATTTTCATGTTGTCTCTCGATGCTGAAGTCGAAAGAGGCCACGTGACGAGTTTTGACGCCATCGACGAAAATTTGGATGATATACAAAAATACTGACAACCGTTACAGTGTCCGCTTCTCATTTTCCCAGTCGAATCTGTTCTTTCATAATTTCCCAATAGCAATTATACTTTTAGTTGTTCTATCAAAATTCTATCGAATCGTTTAATTATTCTTTGTTGAATAATATAATCATCAATAAACTTTGACCATGAATATGATTCATTTTTTTTTTAATATTTCACACTTTAATCAGGGTGGTTTCTTAAGTTATTTAGTATTGAAGTAATTTCGAACGATTTATGAATATTCTGGTATTGGATAATTCACCATTCTTGTTATGAATTATGGATTTTTAGCGAAGTTTTAAAGAAAATAATTTAGGTATTGGTTTTGAACCGATGAAGGAATTTCGGAAAAATTTCTTCAGATGTTCAACCTATCTAGTATCTACCTAATACAATAGGCCACAAAAATTGATGTTATTTTTTTAAATTTTATAGTTAATTTGTGCCTTAATCATTGGGTTTTCGAAAAAAAATTTACGAATAAAAGTTGTTACCATGTTTGTAATGAACAAATTTTTCCGAGGCATTTTATCGAACACCGAATCAATAAGGCACAAATCAGTTATAATTTTTTTTTACCTATTTACTCTGGCGGTTAAAGGTCGCCATGAACATTAATATCATTAAAGTATATTCAGATCTATTTTTAAAAGAAAATTCGATAAGTTGACGCAGCACCTTTTTTTGTAATAATTTTTAATTTTTAATCTTTTAATGTACTCGTTACTGAATCTTAGATTTCGTCAATTTTACAATACCTATGAGTACAGTACATTCCCTGAGTTACCTGGTAACAACCAACAGACTCATTCTTGATTAAATATTGTACCAATAAACTCATTCTTAAATATTCAGGCAAAATAAACGTTTGGTTGAAAGTCCATATCTTTTATTTCAACGTAGATATAGTATATTTGGTGAACCATCCTGTACATAGAACATCGATAATTTTATCGAAATATGATATTTTATTTATCATACATATATTATTATATATTCGACAGTAAGGATCCGATCCGAATAACTTATTTGCAGTTGACTAGATCTAGGTATATAGTAGTAGTTCAATGCTTAAATATATTATTGTGTAGTATATTATTTCTGGTTCAGTTATAATAATATTCATCTTTGAATATAACTATAATATATATAAAGGTGTATATATATATATATATATAGATATATATATAAAAGATCTTAAATGTAAGTACACATTGTGTATTTGACTACAACTGTTGGATTGGAAGATTGGTTTAGACTATGAAACTAGACACCGTACATTCAGTGTATACACCGATTGTCTATGTGTGCACACGAGTGTCTCTAGTTGTGACATTTATAATTAGTGTCGAAGCAGCGGCTGTGTAAACACCTTGTGTCTGAGTGTTCAATGTCTGTTCGGGTTTTCAAACAGATTCGACATTTTTTCATACACTCCATACATTCCATATACATATTCTATATTAATAAATATAGCGTTTACGTCGCTGTTTAATTACAGTATAAGCACCAATAAAAAAAAAGACTTAAACAAAAAATAAAAAACATAGTTTACCGTCACTTGACTATGTCCGTGCGGTACACTAATCGGGCTCAACCTTGAAAAAAGGAACAATAATAATAATAAACTACAAGAACACCAACACTCAATATACACGCACACTCACACACATTCTCCGGTTCACATGACAGACTAAAACAAAAAATAAAAAACACAGTTTACCGTCACTTGACTATGGTACACTAATCGGGCTCAGCCTTGAAAAAAAGAGAAAAGGAACAATAATAATAATAATAATAATCTCGGAGGATTTTGCAGGTTTCACATCCGCGCGGTGCAAGGACGGAGCCTATACAATCATACGACCATAGTGAACCTTCATCAAAGGACGTAGCTACCTTATGAAGATTTATGTTTGTTGAAAAGGTGGGTGGCATTCTGGGGTGTATATCCTGTATCCACTCTCCCCTTTCAACTGACATAAATACGTTAACTTTTAATCACATAATAATAATAATAATAATGTAGTTACCTTCGTTTCTGAGACTCCATGGTCTGTAATGGAGGTCAGGAATTGGAAGGTTGTACGCCTTCAGCCGATTTTGATCAGAAATATGTCGATATTCATCTGACAGTTTTAGTCAATTAACCGTCGCATAAATTTCAATTGACAAACTGCCACCGTTGAGTATCAAACTGACAACCTCCCAGTTGCATACAGAGCGCCTTTGACAGCTCGACCACTTAGACTGGTCATATTGTTAACACAAAATGCAATATACAGACTGTGTTGGACAGCTTTTCCTATAGTAAATCAATGTTAAATATTATTTATTACTAGCTGTCCGTCTGGTACTGTATAAAGTCAGTCAGTACACATATAAATAAAGTCAGTCAGTTATCTCACAGCTATACTGTATGCGTATGGTTGTTTGTTTGTCATTAAAGAGTGAGGATTTTGTGATGCACAATGGACATACTAAAGTGTACTTTCATCACATGTGTACTGACTGACTTCATACAGTACCAGACGGACAGCTAGTAATAAATAATATTTAACATTGATTTACTATAGGAAAAGCTGTCCAACACAGTCTGTATATTTGCATAACCACTAATTTTACACAATCGGTATAATCATTTTCTTAGAAAGAAGTATTATGTAGCAGATGTTAGACACAGCATAAGGTGTAGAATTGTAGATGTAGATTGTTGACTGTAATAAACTCTATAGTGGACAGACAAATAATATGATCATAAGACGACGTATTGAAACGTGCTTATTTTCAATATTTCTTCAATGATTTTCACATGCAAACTATACTCAAAACACACACGACGTTATAATATTATTATTTGATGATAAATAAATAATTTATTGAAGTGGAAGAAAAAATTGTCTATTGTTTCAATATTATCATCTATCTATCTATCTATCTATCTATCACAGCAACCAAATCACATCACATCATAGGTTTGTTTGTTCGAGCGAAGCGGCATCGGTACCAAACACCAAAGCTTTAACAAAATATTTACTTAAAAAATATAACAAATGATTATTGTTCGTGTGTTTGTCTAAGGTTCTTAAGTTTTAAGGTAGTTCACTCGTAAACCCACTTTTCTTAAGAATTTAATGAAATTGTATCATATTGATATTAATCTAAATATTTTGCATTTATTAAAACGATTTTTTCTTTGGTGACCAATTGTGAAACGAGATATTCGCAATCAAAGTTGAAATTTTTAACATTAAATTTATTAATAGCCAAAATAAATCGATGTATAACGATTATAGTTTATAGTTACTATGGAAACGACAATCAAAATTTTTTACAATAAAATATATTTCATGTATTGGTGTCGAACAAACACAAAATATTTAATATCTCTCTTAATATTAGAATAATCGAAAAATGTATAGGAAGTAAAGTTGTAGCAAATCAAGTTTGCTACAATTCATTACTTGACCATTTTTCTCAAACTCTAATGTGAACAGAGATATTTAGAATTTTAACTTTCAATCTTTAATTGTAAATATTTCTGTAAATATTAGTGTAACAGAAAAATGATAAGAAACAAAATTACAGTAAAACTTAGTACCTACAACTTAACTCCTGGTAAATTTTTCAAATATTAAGGGAGATAGTCAAATTTTGTTTTTTTAGCGTTACGTAATTTATGGATGGCCCTTAACGAGTGAACTACCTTAACATATATGATCATTGAATCTTATTTTATGCACAAGCGACATAAGACAAGAAATAAAGTGTAAATAAGATATGTTCTCTGTTTTTCACACTTCAAATAATATTGGAAAATGTATGGAAAATTGTTTTATATAAGCAATTCGATAAACATTTTCTTAAATAATAGAAATTTTGTTAAACATGCTTCCGATAAAGAGACATTTGCGAAATTTTTCCTTTAAAATTGCTTTCATCTCGTTACAATTTATCACTAACGTCAAATGTGATTCTGAAGGATGAAGTGGATCTTTTCCAAAATTCCAACCACACCCCACCCCACCTTCCAAACCAAATCTACTCCTTTTTCAGCGGAAAATGATGATTAAAATTATTTTCAGGTTGGAAATATGTCATCGAAATTTGTGAGACACGCACCAAAGTAGCAACGAGATTAGGTAATTTATACTGATCATGACAACTTTATAGTATTTATAAAAAACAAATAATTGATCTAAGAATTGGGACAAATTTTGAAATTTAAGAATGATTAATGATTATAGATATAATAGATCAATAAAAAGTAGAAAACTCACAAATGAATTATTAATTCTTCTAGAAAATTGGTGTTGGTACATAAATTTAAGTTTTTTTTTGCAGGTACAGGTTTTGCTGTAATTATATTGTTTTTATTTCTCTACAGTTTATTGAATAATTGCACAGTTTTAAGTAAATATTTATGGTTAAATAATTACTAATTAGTAAATTTAATTATTTACAATTTATACATTTTAACGCCTAGGCTTTTATATTAAATATTTGAAATGCTTAAATTTCGATAAACAATTATTTTAATTTATAGTTTAACTTTTATTGGAATGTTATTTCATTTTATATTCTCATTTCAATCCAATTTATAGCTTTTTGGGATAGAGTTTTTTTCTAAGTTTAACTGTTTTCTTGTGTGTGTGTGCAATTGATAATGTCTTAAATGCTAGAATATAATATTATGGATCATTCTGGGATTTTGCTCAGACTCAAATATAAACGTGAGGCGTATTTATTATCAAATATTCTACAAAGTGGAAATCAATAATATATTTTCTTAATGCAATATCCACAAAGAATTCACACAACAGCAGTTTTAAGGGTATAGAAAGATTAATTGTTTTTAAAGAGGACCGACATATTAGCCTGTTTTTACACGTTAAAGTATTTATGAAAGTTTATAATCGCAATAAATGTATGTGATATAACGAGACTTACATCTCTTTATATATGCAGAAATATATCAATCGTATGTTTTGTTAATAGCTTATAATTCTCGTCTTGCTAAATATTTCTTTCTTTGTCAACCACTTCAGTCACATGATCATAGTAAACCAATCACAAGGAAGTAAACCAATCACCCTATTCTTACATCTGAAGTTACATATAAGATTGCATCGAAATAGAAGCCAGGTCTATTGTGTTATAACTGCATAGTTTCATCATAAAATACTATTGCGCTTGCTCACCACGGTATGCGTTATTAATAGTTGCTTGAAAAGTTACATGTGTAAAATAGGACTTATACTAGTTTTTCCATAACATAATATATAATTCAGAGTTGGCAGATAGTACTATAATTCAGACAGTACTCAGTAAGTAATAAGCCCCAAATATTGAAGAAAAAAAATGCTTTAAGTAATATGTACCAAGTCTACTGTGCATAGACAGTGATAGATGGACTATACATTGTTTCTAGATTGGGTCTATTTTAAAATACATAGTGTATATGTATCATTAGTTCATACACTATACATGAAGCGTATAAATTCCCAGTTAATTTTGATCTGCGGTTTATTTTACTAATTTGTGTTGCTTATAAATATATTATTTTCGACCATATCATATTGGTAATAAAATACCCGACCATCGTGGTTTATCGGTATGTACTATTGTTCGAAATTATTTTCACAATTACCCCACAAAAATTATTATATAGAACATTTTACTGTTGTTATGAAAATACTGTCATGTCGTATTGAAAATACTTTTGTTTAGGATTTTGCCTTTTATGATCATGAATATAATATCTCTGGCAGCCATATTCATTAGGACTATTGATATATGATTGTACATACAAATTTATATATATATATATATATATATATATATATATATATATATATATGAAATAAGGGAACTATACTAGAGAATCTAGAATACTGGAATCATAATGTATTTTGTTTTTTTAAATTCATTATTAATTTAAACGTGTTGGCAATGCGAGGAGAGCACTGTAGGCCTAAATAGAAATTGGGGTATTAAAAGTATTGCACTCCAACCTTATGGTCCATTGTGCTTCCCTTTCTATTCCAGTCTGACGTGATTAACTTCTCCCATATCTTGACAATAGCCAGGGGCTATCAGGTTTCCTTGAAGGTTCATATATTCGGGCTGAGATACACCGAATATCTTTTATCTGCTGTAATCGAGAGACTGATGATGTGGCTGTATGTTTATTGCTTCTCTCTGCACAGTCTGCACATAATGAGTCCATTGTGGGATCCAATAATGAAGCCGATAACCTTTCAAAGTTGTATCCTGTTCAAGTGCATCGAGAGATAGCCTCTTGGATGTATTCCGAAACAATATTTTCCCGAGTTCTTGTTGTGGTATATTTTCCCAGTGATCACGGTGTTTAACCTCAATTCCATAGATACCACACAACGATACCCAAATCAAACGGGAGAATTGACAAAATATGGCTACGAAATGGTAATAGTAATATTTACTTTTTATGCCACTAGCGTCGCTAGTTGGTTCATCCGTACTACAATCCGTACCGAAGTGAATATAATATAATAAATAGGAATGAAGTAAGCAAGTAACCAGTTTTATTTCGTAGTGATTATTTTGAAGTATGGAATTTGTTTCAACTAATTCCTTGAAAAATTGAAAATTGAAATTAATTATCATTTATTAAAGAAAGTATTTTATCATTTATTAAAAAAATACTTTGGCTGCAAATAATTTTTATAATACTATAGACGCGTAATGTTTTTCAATTAAAACTCGCGCCTTATACTCTCACCACTGTTTCCGGCATAGAAGCGACACTACTGACATCTTTTTTTTGGCCAATTATTTGTTTACTCGATTATCACTCGTTAACATGCTGTCATGTTTGGAATTTCTAAAATCCGTTTTGGGCCTATGAAAAGTATTCCGACTCCCTTTTTTGCTAAGATATCTGCTGTTTCGACTGTGAGACTAAGAAATTAGTCGAACCAAATAATATGAACACATCTCGATTCAAGCTGATTATCTGTTCAGTAAACAGCATTTTGACGTTACTATATGACAGTGCATTTATTTCAGAAAACAAAACTGTGTTTTTTGTTTCAGCAATTCCATTTATAAACTAATTTATTTCTAACTAAAAACAGTTAAAAACATTAATTTAGAAACAAATCGAATAGTTTTTACGTTATATTTTACAATCGCTTTCCCATTTGTATACTTGGAAAATATTTAAATAATATTATATTGAATTAAACAATTTGAATTGAATTCTATATAAAAAAAATAAAATTTACAATAAAAACTATTTTCATAACTATTTAAAAAACAATATAAAATTATATTAATTGAAAAATATGATTAAAAATTTATTTAAATAAAATAATAAAAAAGTTTTTTTTTTTAAATATATTTTACACAATTATTATGCTGTATGTTATGTCGGTAATGACAAAAGTTTTTCTATACATTTAATAATAAATAATAATCATAATAATAATAAAAATTTGTAACAATATGTTGTACTAACTTTTCAGGATGAATAATATGCATTTATTTAGAATTTTCTGTTATTTTGATTTTTATTCGATAAACAGGGTACAGGGTGGTGCATAAGTAACGTTATGATTTATTTAATGAATAACATTTTTCTTTCTGATTTTATTTAACGTTGTCATTTATTAAAATTTAGATTACAGTTTGTAAATATGTTCACAATATGTTTTGAAGATAATATCTTTCAAATGGTGCCCATTGTTTGCTTCGACCTGACGTGCTCTTTCCAAAGCATTTTTCAAAACTTGTCTTAGAATTTCACGTCCCACTTCTTCTCGGATATTGACCTTAAGCTCTTGGATGGTTATTGGCTTATTGGCATTCACCTTACACTTTAGATAGCCCCAAAGAAAAAAATTGGGAGCCGTTAAATAGGTCGAACGCGGTGGCCAGTTAAAATCAGAAAAACGCGATATTATTCGATCGCCAAAAATTCCGTGCAGAAGATCCGTAGTTGGACGAGCTGTGTGAACTGTTGCTCTATCTTGTTGGAACTACAATTCTGGATTGTTCTCCACCTCTGGCTTTAAAAAATTTTCGCCTAGACATCACCAACTGCTGAGAACATCGTCTGGTGGATGTTTTAGGGTTTTCCTCAACACTTGCTTGCACCTGAGCAATGTTCACATCACTTCGAACTGCACGAGGTCTTCCAGCATGCGAAAGATCACAGGTAGCCCCATGTTGCTAAAAACGCTGAACCAATCGATAAATTGTCGGAACATGAAAGAAATTTCGATATGATCTTTGTGTGTCAGAATAATCGAATGCTGACTTTCAAAATAAAATTGAACAACTTTGGTTCTTTGTCATAAATTTCTGTCATAAATTTGAGTCTTTCCATCATAAATTTCCCCAGTTTTTCAAAGTTAATTCTGAAAAAAAAGAAAAAAAACGTAAACAAAAAATTTATTCACTAATTAAATCATAACGTTACTTATGCGACACCCTATATAATATAATCAATTAATTTATGTTTAAATTTAAGAGGATTATAGATTACAATAAATTTATAAAAACAATCTATAATTACATTATAATTTAATTATTAATAATAAGTTCATCCAATTTTAAGGCAACTGTTGAATTCGAAAAATAGTTTTAAAGAAATGTTTTTGTCTGTTTCGTTGAAATATTTTTTCTATTTTACATCGTTTAAAGTGTAGCAACTGCTTCGCGGACATGGGTATAGAGATGGAACGTCTATATTGTGCAGTAAATGCTAATCGATTTTTCGTATTATTACCAATTATAAAATGAATCATTAAGAATGTTATTAACAACAAGATAATAAATAAAAGTTATCTTAAAGTTTGTCAAATATTTCAAATTGGTTACATTTCCTAAATAAAATGGTTATTAGTACAATCGAGAACAAATTTTTTCCAAGAGGTACCCCTAAAAAAAATTGCTAAAATTGGAGAAAAATTTTATGTCTCCGATTTTGATAAAAACCTCGTTTTAAGCTAATTTGGACCTAGCGAAAACGATGGCGTTGGTTAAAATACGATACGATTAACGGTTTTCAAGGCATCAGACCCATAGGACAAAAATTCAAAACTGTATGAATTGAGAAGCGAGAATTTGGAAATGTGTTTGTCGGGCGTTAAAATGAACCCGATTTTCGTACTTTTTGGGTCAAAATTACCGTAGAAAATAATTATTATTAAAATCGAGAACAAAAATTTTCTTAACTTTTTTTGCATTTTTTCCAAGGGTACCCCTTAAAAAAATCGCTAAAATTGGAGGAAAATTTTATGTCCTCGATTTTGATAAAAACTTCGTTTTAAGCTAATTTGGACCAAGTGAAAACGATGGCGTTGGTTAAAATACGATACGATTCACGGTTTTCAAGGTATCAGACCCATAGGGCTAAAATTCAAAACTGTATAATATTATAAGCGAGTATTTTGAAATATGTTGATCGGACGTAATAATGAACCTGATTTTCGAAATTTTTGGATCAAAATTACCTCAAAAATTGTTTTGTATTAAAATCGATATCAAAATTTTGTTCGCATTTTTTCTAACAAAATCGAAAAAGTTCAACCAAAATTTTTGGTATCTGATTTTGATAGTGATAATAAACTCGGATAGTGATAATAAAATCGAAATTGTTGTAACAAATCTTATGAATTTTCAATAAATATTATATAATAATTAATTAACTCGCTGAGTTAATTGCCTAAATATCCGATATATACTGAGTTTATGTAAAGAAATTTCAAACAAAAGTTATTTATTTTTTTAAAACGAACATTTTATGTCTTTTAATTTTTCTTCTATCTTTTGTCATCTCCCCACCCTTTGTAACGGGGGAGGGGATGCCGAAAAAAAAGTTTCCACTTAGGCTCCGAAATATATAGCTACACCTTTTACTAAAAACTAGAAAATAAGATTCTCGACTTACATTTTAACGACTCGTACATCATTCCGTATATCTTTCCATACGTATAGAAACAAACACATACATTATATATTATGTTTATATGTATCGCTACCCAGGCAGAGCCACAGCCAGCCTCATGCATACACGTGTATATGATATTATTCTAAAAGTAGCTTAGTAATATGTTCTTCGCTTCTAGTCTGTATATAGTGTTCACAACAATTCAAAACAATACAATACAAAGTAATACATATAGTAAGTGAAGCAATACATTTTCCTTTAAATTAAATCGTAATTACTAAACATTATTATTGCAATGTATGTTATTTGTACCTTACAGTCAGTAGTGTATATACCTACCTACCTACCTACATACATACATACAGTCAGTTAGTGGAAGGAGTAGAAACGTAATCTGATTTAAAGTATATTTTTAATGTAGACTTATTACTATTTAACTCTAACGATGTACACTGGTCAACAACGACTGTGAAATAACATTAAAAATTAGTTCATAAAGGCCAGGAATGGCGAACCTTTATGTGATCTATCTGCAATTTTTTCTAAAAAAAATTTTAATGAGGTCAAGACGTACTGTCAAAGAATCTTGATTTAATAATTAATTGGGGAAAAAATACTAAATGCTATCAACTTAAAACTTTTTATTTGCAATCCGATATATACATTTTGTACACCAATTGGGCAGTTGCATGATACCTAATACGTCATATTTATTTTCAGAATATGAAAATACTGTTAATACTGTAATAATATTTAAAAACGAAATTAAAATCCGACAAATAACAAGGAAGCTATAAGCTTTTAAAGATTATTATCTGTCTGTTTCTTGCAAAACGGAGTTTTACGTGTATTTTAAATGGTGATAGTACATTATGACGTCACAATGTCAAAGTTATTTAAAAAGTAATTTTACCTTGATATTTGTCAAGTAAACATGGTTCAATTGAAGTGAAAACAAAATTTCATGCAACACCCCAATACTCCCAACACATTATGTTTGTTTAAATGAAATTATAAATTAGAGTGATTTCTGCTGTTGCAAATTAGATGCCAAATAACTTATATTAGGTGCATATTTTGTTACTTTTAGCAGAAAACAAGCTGTACATGGAATCATCTGACAAACAGTTTCGAAGAGAGTCTTTAATGATGTTCATTTCTGAAAATAATCACTCACAATTATTATTATCAAGTTATTGTCAAGATAACATAAGCCAGCGGCCCAGGTCGCTCGCACTTCGTCACTCCGTAGATCACTATCCGTAAGGTCAGAAACACGCTCGAAATCTACCTATCTCTGTCGCGCAATCTGTTGCCGTTCAGGCATCGGTATCCCCGTTTACAATGAAATTTGTTACTATAAATGAAAAAATAAATTTTTTCGATCAGATACTTAAATTTTTAAATTAAACTCTTGCCAGAATTATTTCCTCCATTGATAAAATATTGCTGGTATAGGCAAACAAATCAACAGCCAAGAGCCTTACAAATTCGAGCAACATAAAGAGGTCTTAGGAAGGGCAAAAGTGAAATCGCAGAGATCAGAAATGTGCAGTGTGATAAAAAAAAACTGACTGAAATATGAGAATACATGTTGATTTACATCGTGTACTGATGAACGCACATTACAAGATATACTTCGTTGGCGTGACTGTAAATCAAAATTGAATTTGCTTTCTATATTTACCAGTAAAAACAAGAGAAAATAACAACTAACTGACTTAATTGTTTAAATGCACAGTATGAGTTCATTATCAGTGTATGAACGTTTTATTTTACTTTTTACCCATGTATAAAAATATTCCATATATAAAAGTACACATATATAAAAATATGACTGATATATACGAAACTACTATATACATATGTAGTAAACACATGCTATTGTAATATACAATAGTTACAGTAGTTATGGTTTCACTTGAAATTGGGGCAATGTTTCAAACAAAAATTGTCTCTTTGTTAAAAAGGGACATTTTTTTATATTTAAACTTTCCTACTACCTCTTACGATTTTAAAGGTAGATATTTTGATATTGCATTGATCGACGTAACTCATTCACAAACTTCACATAACTTTTGAGCTGTAAAAAGTGACACACGCAAAACTTTAGTTCAATATCGTTTTTGAGTGATTGTGTTGGCGACCAGACGGTCATACGGAAAAGGAATATTTAGAAAATTTTATAGAAATTTTTTTCTACGATACATAGTTGAGACAAAAATTATAAAATTCTTATGTACACTCTTGTTCAAAAAAATGGTCACATTCTAAACGTATATATTACTAAAAATAATATAATATTACATACAGTAACACGTATAATCTTTCAACTGGTTCGATTTTTATGAACGGGATTGTATATATTCTATATAATTGTATAAAAAGTGCAAAAACATGTTGTTCCAATTTTTGTGTTAGTCAGTGTAGATGTATATTATTATGTAGTGGAGTAAATTGAAGCTATAGCCAGGCTTGTGTATATCCATTTTGTTAGACCATTTAATTAATTTTGTTTTTCTAATTAATTAATTATTAAAATTTTATATTCAAATACAAACGGTTTGGAAAATACTGAAAGTGGAATACCATTTAATCTTAGAAGATATTGTAATTATACGAGTATATCTATTAATATATTAATGAAAATAACATAACGACAAATCTATCTCACTGCCATATCAAAAACTGACCGTAATTTCTTGTATCCTAATCGTAAACTCTATTCTCTCCCAGAAAATTTTGCAAATTTTCAATTTTTATGGCTTCCGAGAGTTTTTCAATTCAGGTTGATGATCCTCGCTTGTTTTCAGAAAAATTAGACAAATTTTTTCCAAATTCTCCTATTGCCTACAAAATTTCTTGACTTCTGATAAACTCCAATCAGAAATTTCCGTGAAAGTTCCCGAAATTCTCTTATTTATCCTTAAACTCCGTGATGTCTCTTAAAGCACTTTGATGTAATGTTGAAACGCAGTTGATTCAAAATTCTGCAGTTGATTGAACTTAAAACTCTTTAACTTGAAACCCCCCGATACCTCAGGAATTATCGTGAAACTTCTAAAGAGGGGACCATGACTGTTAAAGCAATTTCTCTATTTCTAGTCAAACTCGTCGATTTTCCTTAAGTGTTCCCAATGTCCATAGAATTTGTAGCGGAATCGCAACTAAGTGTTAATATAATTTAGTTTATTAGACATCGTTGCATTTTCAACTACATTCTCCCCAAGTTACCATAGTAATTGTTATTGTTTGTTACTTTGGTAACTAACAACAAATACATTCTGACATTCATTCTACGAATTGATTTAATAAAGATAATTTATATCTTTCAACTAGTCTTTTCATTTATTAAATGTTTGATTACTAATTATTCCATCTATATTAATCTATCCATCTTACAAATAAACTATTTTGTATTCATGTTACAAACTTGTCGTCTTCAGTATATACCAAACTCTCTGTACATAATTTATATTATGTGCCAAATTTACATTGCGTTTATAATCTTTTACAAATGATTAATTAATTTGTGATTCTTTTTTGTAAGAATGTATAAAAATTTATTATTATATAAATGTTTTTGATTATAAACAATTTTTTTTCATGTCAAAAACACTTTTTTTAAATTAATTAATCAAGCATGGAATAGAAGAATGCATTAATGGTTCTATAGCAATCGTTTGATTCTGTTTTGATAAGTTTACGGTAAGTTCAAAAATGGAAGAGATAATATTTCGAAGTTAACAAATATTTCTTCCAAAAAATTCACATTTTAAAGAATTTAGACATGATTCAGAATCTATTTAACAAGCTTTTATTTAACTTGTAATGTATGTATGTATGTATGTATATTCGGGTCAAATCTTGCAAGCTGAATTAGAACCTCTTATCCTACGGAGATGAATTTTTACATGTTGGTTTAGTTCCGATGACAATGCATTTTTATGATAAGCATGACAAGAATCGAGAAGGGGGAAACTCAATATTTGGTATATCTCTCTGAATATTGAAAAAATCGAAAAACATATAAGAAGTAAAGTTATAGAAAATTAGTTTTACTATAAAAAGCTTGTTTTTAAAAATGTTTTTTAATAGAAACTTTTTTGAAATACATTGTAGACTTATATTAATTATATTATATAGTTCAAAAAGTTAAAATCTTATTATTAGTAAACTGGTAGGAAAAAAATGTATTTTTTAATTGTAATTTTATTGTAATGGGTTTTGAAAACAATGCATATCCCACCCCATGTATGTATGTATAATGATTACAATTGAATAATACAATTATTACCAGGCATTGTATAAATAAAGACTAAATTTTCCCAACATATTTGATAATTTATAATTAATTCCCTGAAGAGTTTTGTCAACTAAATCGAATAATAATCTTATGAGATTATCATCCTATATTTAATGTGTGTACTACATACAGTGTGTATCAGAAATCTGTTTTCAAATTGGAAGAATCGCTGAAATTTAAACCATACAAGTAGGGAATTTTGCAAACTATTCTTTAAATTATCTCATGACAAACCAAAAGTCTCCCCATAAAAGCAAAGGTTTTTCATAGATAGATATATTTTGGGGTATAAGAAAATAGTTTTGTACTTCGACCCTATAGTCTATTGTGTTACCCCTACTTCAGTCTAACTAATCGCAATCGGATAAGTTCGCTCGCCCCAATCTTGGCAATAGCCAGGATCTTGCTTAAAAGGTTTTCTTGAAGGTTTATATATTCGGGGTGAGATGCACCGAATATCTTATATCTGCTGGAATCGATTGATTCGCTGTTAAAAGGCTCTATATTGCTTCCTCCTCGACTGTGCGTCTGTACATAATGGATTCGATATAGAGTCCTATTGTGTGCAGATAGGTTATAATGTTTCGTAGGTATTCTTCCGGGATAATTTCGAAGTTGTATCCTGTTCAGGTTCAGTACATCGATGATAGGTTTTTCGTAAATACCCATACGAAATCATGTTATTCCAAATATCTCGAAAACTATGATATTTATCACATATTTTTCTACAATTAAATTTTAAATTAAATTCCTTCTCTAATTAGTAGTGTTTCACCGAGGCTACGAGGTAGCCTCGCCTTGCCTCGGCCCTCGGTTACGAGGCACGAGGCGAGGTTAAAAATTTTAATTCTCGTTACTAACCGAGGCGAGGCGAGGAATTTGCCTCGGCCGAGGCAAATTTACAAAAAGTAAATTTAAAAAAAAAATAATATAGTGATACATGAAGCAACAGATAGATTATTTGGCAAATATTTTTTCAAATGTCCAGCGATCCTACCTAGTAGATGTCGAAAGTCATCGTCTCTAAAATTTATATACATATATATATATATATATATATAAGTTTTTTTTATATGAGGTTATATGAGTATGAGGTTGACAGCTGTCCCAACTGAGGCGAGGCGAGGCTAGCCAACATTCTGCATCCGGCGAGGTGATACCAAAACCTCGCCTCGCCTCGTGCCTCGTGAAACACTACTAATTAGGCTAAAATGTAGATTCAATAATGAAGCTAGCTAGCTCTTCTCCTAGTAAAAATAATTACACATAGCCGTAACTAATAAGGAAATACTCTTGTTGAGAATGATTTCCTAACCAAGCACATTCCTATTGCATATGGACATTAATTGTCCGTTATTTCTTTTACACTGAAAATGTTTAGAAGAGAGGTAATTTTTGCCAAATATATCTGAAGCACTTTGTATACAGAACATCATTTTTGATGTTCGGACGGGGATGGTATCATTTTGAATGAATCGTTCTGTTTGAAAAGACTCATTCGTCGTATATCATAAGAGTCTTTTATTTATTTAACAAGGTGGCCCGCAAAATATATCAAAGCCAAAAAATCATGGCAAAAATAAATTATTATTATTGGTCTCTCTAGAGTCGCCACTAAATATCTACTTTCTGTGTCGTAACAAATTTTCCATACCGTAACCTGCTCGATACAAATCGATACAACTAGTGGAAAGGGATGAAAATTGCCTTTTAGATTATAACTATATTAGATTGTAACCCAAAAACAGCGTCTTATAAAAGTATATCTAATAGATACAAATACAAAAATTTGGCCTTATATCTAGAAAATCTAGAAATGGATTGCAAATTTCAGATTGTGCAAAAATGTTCAGAAATCAAAAATGTCTATGGGTTATTTTTCGGAATTGCTCCCCACCAAATCCGAAAAAGAACCTGTCTATGAGAAATAAATGTATTCGATTTCTGGTAGACCATCCTGTAGAAGACGACCATTAAATTTATATGTGGTATAACCTAATTGATGGAGTGGTAAATCCAAAGAGCTATTCTATTGTTGTTCGGCTTCATAGTCAATGAAATGAATGAATAAAATATAAATTATTATTATTTTATTTTATTTTAATAATAATCAAAGTCGATGCCCTCCCTTGTCGACATTGTTGTTTGTCTATCTCGTTTTAACAGCCACAGCACAGGTGCGTAATCAAAAGCGGTCTTTGGGAGTAATGGAATATTTCCTGTGAACAAAACCGTTGACTTTTTATCACCATTGTTAAACTTTATTTAAATATATTTTATTTATTGATCAATCTTAAACTCTATTTAAAAATTCCTCTAAACCCTACAGTTTTAGCTCGATCGGAATAGAAATTTGTTGTATAACGTATTTTCGTTTTTTAAAGATCAAGTTTGTTAATGGGTAAAATCGTTCATGGGAAAGCAAAGCTTATACGGAAATAGAAAATATTTTAGTTTTTCTTATCAGTTAGAAATATTAATCTATTTAAACGGATATTTTTAATTGAGGGAATATTGAAAGATACTGTATACCAGTCATGATTTTATATGAGAGAGTAGGAAAATAAATATTCGAGTAGTATGAATAAGTAGAAAAATATGCCATAGCATGTATGGATTCGTATACAGAGAATATTATTATGTTTAACACATCTTAATATTATTCTATCTCGAGGCAATTATCCTTAATAAGACACATAGATCCGCGTCTGATTACAACATGCCTTTCAAGACTTCAACATGTGGGATTTCATAATAAAATTTTTGTTTGAAAATCATTTATTTATTCATTTACTGACGGACTGCGTTGTATATTGTTGTTGATCAATGATTAAGATTTCCTATATTTATTTGCTTTTGATTTGTAAATACATTTTTGTATTGTGCATTGTGTTTTACGTTTGATATATTAATTATAAATTAACCATAATATACAATGGAAAATACTTACAAAACATTCGTGGAACAATATACGTACAGGATTAATTAATTTAAAAATTGAAGAAAACAAATGAATTCCAACAACTTTGTTGCTGTTTAAATACCCAACATATAGTGAGTTCATTATCAGTATATGAACTAATTATTTTACTGTTGTGGTTATACCTAATATTACTATACACTTGTTTCTGTAATCTACTAAAGAGCTAAAATTGTGACAAAAAAAAAAAAAATTATATATATATATATATATATATATATATATATAAACAAAATTAAGACTCAATATAAATAAATCAACAAAATATAAATAAATTATTAAAATTCTTTGACCATCTTAGCTATAGAAAGATGACATTCATAAATTTTATGAAACAGTGGTTATAATTTATTAATATAAAATGATAATTCCTTCGAGCCGGATTTGAACCAGCGACCCATGGATCACTGACAATACAGTCCACCGCTCTACCAACTGAGCTATCGAAGGTTGTTGATTTAATTTGGTCAAACTCTCAAAAGAGCAGTAAATTGGATTAGTTATAAATAAATTTTTGGATTTCTGAGAACTCTTAGATTTAATCTTACTTAAATTTAATCGCAATCAATCTTGTTTAATCATTATCGATTGCCAACAAGATTCATAACAATTTACTTCGAACAAATGATTTTGATGAACGAAAAGAGAAGGTTTTAGGAAGAGAAATCGATGGACCTAGTTCTCTTATATAGACATAATTTTATATCGGCTTTGATACGGAAAATGTAATTTTTAAGGGAGTCAAGTTTTACTTCCTCCATTATTTTACAATTATCAAAAATTATAATTATCCTAGAGGAATACATATTCCTTGTCTATCTGCCATTAATCTACCAATAAAGGTGTTTTCGGTGCATACGCATAAAAATAATATGTTTGCCAGTTCTATAATTTTATTGTACCATTCCATTTTTCAACGGGTTATTATTTCTAATGTATATACCTATATTAATAGTAATTTTATTCTAAAGTACAGATAAATAGTATTAAGCTTTAGTCCTGACATGACTACAAAACTGTTGTTCTTTTTTCAAATTTTTATAATAAACTTATGCCTTATGTATTCGGTTTTTGAAAAAATATTTCGGATATAAGTTTTTTTTTATAAATATACTAACAACTTTTATTCGAAACATTTTTTTCAAAAATCGAATGTATAAGGTATAAACAATTATAAAATTCTGGAAAATTAACGCCATTTTTGTGACCAAGTGTACTATGGACAGAAGAATAGAAAAGTTGGTACCATACACTCAATACAGTATACAGTATTGTTACTATTATACAAACATTTATTTATTATCCTTGTCGTGTGTATAGTATATTAAAACTATCCAAGGACATAAAATCTACTACATACACTAAATAATATTGAAATAATCCAACATTGCAACCTGTAGTGTACAACAACATAACTTATATGGTTTTAATGAAAAAAATAGACAATGCACACCAGTGATACTTCAACAAATCTCTAAATCTAGCAAAGTTAGCGACTACTGTGTGTAGCAAATAGTGAAGCCGCGACGAGACATAAATTAAAATACTGATTTTCCGATAAATATCCAAGATACAGACGACAATTGATTCATTGATTGATTAATATCAGGGTAAAAATAAAACCTATTTTGACAAAATGGAAACCCGACTTCAATAATCAAATATTCTATAACAAGAAATGCACTAAAAAGTAAAAAAATAATTGCATATTCTTGTGCCAATTTTAGTTCACCTAAGCAAAAATTTTTAAATATATATGTACAATTATTGTTATTTTTGGAGGCGGTGTCAGTATAGAGTAATTCACATAACTTTTGGACACCGCCTCCAAAAATAACAATAATTGTCCATATATATTTAAAAATTTTTGCTTAGGTGAACTAAAATTGGCACAAGAATATGCAATTATTTGTTTACTTTTTAGTGCATTTCTTGTTATAGAATATTTGATTATTGAAGTCGGGTTTCCATTTTGTTTCCATTGACTAATTGAGACCATCCTCCTTTTTGAAGTCGGGTTAACTATTGCACTTCGACCTTATGGTCCTACAGACGATAATACTTTCTTTCAATCTCTATAGATTTTGAATCAGTAAAAATGTACCAATCACAAAACAGCAAATCATTTTGGGTGGTAATGACTTAATTTCTTCTAAATTTTCTAATTCTTAATTAGAATAATAATAATTATTTTGACTAAAATTGTATTTTTTCAAGAAAATCTTCAACTGTAAAAACAAGACGAGACGAGACGATAGAAAACTTTTACAAGTCAATACAATACAAGAGACATGTTACTCTCGTCTAGCGGTATTACCAGTCATTGTCATCAGAAAGACACAGATTTTTAAAGTTTGAAAACAATACCATGATTATGTGTTGCATTTTTTATCAATATTTAATTAAAAATTCAATGATATTTGTCCATATAGTACACGACAGTTCTCTCGTACTTACTCTTACGTAACCTAAGTGAAATTTGACGTAACCTAAATTAAAACCGTTTGTTACGTAACCTAAATGAAAGTATTGTATTGTGTACGCTTAAAAGTAATACTGTCAATGATATGAAAAGGTTGGCTCTAACGTCAGAATCGTCTTTGGTGTAGCGGTAAGCACGCTGGACTAGATGTCCAGAAGGCCGATGTTCGATTCCTGATTGACGACTTAATTTTTTCTTATCAATATTTAATTAAAGTTAATCTACCATTTAATCTTTGACTGTCCTGGAGTCAACGAGGATAATAGGCTTGATCTGAGGAGAGGAGGGTTAACATGCTTGGAAAGTATTTTGAATGGTAGGAATGAGAAAGCAGTCTTGAAAGTGGGCAGTTTTTTAAAAGAAATACTGAACAACAGAGCAATGCGATTATCGGGGAAAATAACTTACGAATGATGACTTGACACTCCGGCCCCAACGTTACATTTAGTTTAAGATAACTGGTAAATCCATTATTTTAATAATAGTAATATTTAATTTTATGTTTTAAGAATTTGAAATTTTCTTTTTTTTTTATGTAGTAAATATACATTTTTATTTGATCAGAGCTAATGTATGGGTTGATTAGCCCAACAGGGCATATCAAATAAATAAATAAATATTAATTAAACTTTATTAGTTGACTAGAAATGAAGCACTCATCGTAATCATGACGTAGACACGCCAGTTGAACTCTGCATTAGCAGCAAGCTCTAAGGAAATGGGTATTTAACTGTAACATTAAAAATATATTAACAATCCCATACCTGTCGTGAAAATGTTTGAGTATCACAGATTGAGTACTACGTTATGCTCAGTATATAACGTAACAGGATAATCGAATATAAAAAACAAAAATATCTATTTCTAGTGGGACACTTTTAAGCCTCGCCAAATATATAATACCTATATGACTATTATGAGTAATATATTACAGTTGTTTTTATTATATACCAATAGCAACTCAATTTATATTTGACAGGATAATTTATAGGGTGCATCCAGGAATTTCTTGATTTATAATTTAATTTTAACATTATAACAAGTTTCCTTATGGTTCAACATTTTTTCTCAATGAACATTAAATAACGTGTACTCGTTTCTAAATCTTCGACTTCAATATCTAGACACCTGTGTCGTGCAATAAAATAGTCCCTTGGTTACACTTCGAAATCACCAACAAACTTGTAAATTGATTATTAAATATTAAGGCTAAAAATAAACGTTTTGAAGTTCTGAAATTTTTATTAAATTAATCAATCTTTTTAGATCGAAGGTTTTGGATCGAATATACCAGGATGTCTGAGTATATTCCAACAAATTTTTAAGTTCAATAATAATGAATAAATTACTTGAAGCTTACTGGGTACACAAAATTTTTGAGTTTTGCTTAAACAGGAATTTTTAATTAGAATTATACAAATAATTTACACTTAAATAAATCATAAACAGGGCCAATTTTTACGTGGAAATTTTGGTTAATATAATAATAGATACCAAAAATGATTTAAAAAATTTTTATTTCTCTCTCCGTTTTTTTGTTCTCACATCAAACTAAACCGTCTGAACTGCGGTTTTGATGCGATTTTCGCTGGGTGATAGAGAATTATATTTGGTAACAATAAGGCTATAAAAATTGTTTTTTCCATACATCCATGTTTACGTGACATCGTGTGTTTGAAACATTTATCCGTTCACCCAATAGTTTTGGCTTAACGACGGAGCGGCTATTTATATGGGCATTATTTGGCCATAAAGGCCAACCTTTTAAAGACTTCAGATTCTGGCAAATACAGAGAGCCATCCATATAAACCGACGAAATCGTTAGATCATAGCACATGGTCTAATCTAATTGGCTCTTTTGATAACTTGGACCCATAAGTCTGAATTAATAAAAGACTCCGTTCACGCGAATTCTTGTTTACTGCTATCATTTTTGTGATCCAATTCGATTGTTTGTTTGATATTTTTTTAATATTTATTTTTAGTTTTTATTGTTAAACTTATTCTTGTTATTATTTTTATTGTTTCCATTCGTTATATTTGCATTTATAACAAAATAATATAAATAAAAAATGAAAACGATAGAACAAAGCCGATCTGTTTTGGCATGTGTTCACATGTTCAGTGAATGTATTTATTGAGAACGATGGACTCTTTAGCTTGAGTGTATTATAGTAAGCAACAATCTACCAACAAATCAAAATTAAAAATTGAATTTTAACGAAATTACAATTACCGGGAATGAAATATCAATGTTTGGAATAACAACAACGAAATATTTTTTATTAGGACAACCACTATACGACAGTTTTCGGTGTACAACCTGTATGCACATACAGAATGAGTACCTAAAGCAGCTTTTCTCTACACTCAAGTAATGTGCATTGTTTTTTATTTATTATTTTAAAAGTAATGCTTTAAATGTAATAATTCTAATAATAATGTGTATTTGTTACACACACTGGTTTTATTTTTCCATTGCAATGTTATGTTAAATAATCCGCTTACAACAACGACATTTGCTCCAAATCGATATAATTCTACTTAAAAACTTGTATGACTGTTTAGTTTTTAGTTTGTTTTTTTTTTGCTACTTATACGCTCAAAACATTTTATGAGCTATGGGGAATACGAAGCGCTTGTTAAAACAAAACTCTATTTAGAAATTATTTATTGTTTTAAAATAGTTACTTCAGTATATACAGATAGTGAAAGTTTTTATTTAGGTATTGGTAAATATTATTCGAGTCAATGAAATTACTGTTGTCGAAGCTGATAACTGGTATCAGTAATGAGTTTTATTTTAACTAGTGTTTATTTTACCGAGGCTACAAGGTACCCTCGCCTCGTCTCGTCTCTCGGTTACGAGGCACGAGGCGAGGCGAGACTAGGTTTAAAATTTTAATCCTCGTTACTAACCGAGGCGAGGCGAGGTATATTGTCTCAAAAACCTCGCCTATAAATATATTTATATATATATATATATATATATATATATATATATATATATATATATATATATATATATATATGGTCCAGTTAATGAGGCAGGATAGTGGAGGATCACAAGTAATAAAGAAATCAGTAATCTATTCAACAATCAAGATATAGTAAGATTCTTCAAATCAAAGCGCATTAAATGGCTCGGCCATATTGAAAGAATGGCAGAGAATAGACAACCAAAAAAACTGCCCAAGGAAAAGGTGGATACAGGATGTGGAGCGTGACCTTAAAATCCTGAAGGTGACAAACTGGAAAATTAGTGCTAAAGATCGTGCTGGATGGAAAAGAATTGCGAGGGAAGCCAAGGCTCATACTGGGTTGTAGAGCTGAGTTATGTATACATATATATATATATATATATATATATATATATATATATATATATATATATATATATATATATATATATATATATATATATATATATATATAATCGTTGGTGCGTCTGTTTGACTTCTGGAACATTTTATTTTATATAAGGGTATATTGAGTTTAGTCCCAATAAAGTCATACAAAGTCATGTATATAAAGGGGAAATATGTTGTGTGTGTGTGTATATTTGTCCTAATTGATTGAAGAAAACTATAGGAGATAGCAAAATTCCTAGTAATCCCTAGTCCGAATCCAAAGTACCAGATAATGATAAGAGATATCCCTAGGTAAAATATCCTTACGATTTCGGAAAAACTGTCAGAAGTTCAAAATACAAACCGTTTCAAAGTTATAGCCGTTTTCGGACGGCTAGATCTCTTACAGCTTATAGTTTCTATAGAATTGCATTAAAAAAATTTTCGGGATAAATTATTTTTGCGTAAATTTAAAATTTTAAAAAATTAACGTTTTGAATTGTCAAAATTTAAAAAAAATAATAATTATCTGATATGAGTATTTATTTTTTTAAATGATTAATGAAAATATGTATATTAATATGTATATATATATATGTATACGAGTTTATGCCAAATACGAAGTATACATACATAATGCATATATGTATGTGTCGTTTATGAGGAAAATAAATGGTTTTCCGTATCTACTTAGAGGTGTAGAATAGATTTATTATGATTTGAAAAATTCGTATTTATATATGTATATGTCCGCTGTTAGTTCTCAGTGCCATACCAGACGACACGTATGTTGTTTAATTCATCAAGTTGATTTGAACAGAGCTTTTGTTTATTTTATTTTATTTTTTAATTAATTTTATATGAGATAAAAAATTTATTTATATATTTTTGAATGTTTCTTAATGTAGAAAAAAATGTGTGTAAACTTATGTACGCACGTAAGAAGTTATACTTTAAATAACTTATTAAAATAATATTAAATATAGATGAACACTACACTATTAAGAGTTGTGAAAAACTATAATAGAAAATTTATATATTGTATCTAAAACCAAAGATTCTACATTTTATCATGGTATCACTTCGACCATAAGGTCCATTTTTATGCCTAAGGATGTGAGGATGTGAGTGGAGTGGAAGGAATTTGTGAGTAGACTAGGAATCTGTAGGATATGCAGCTGTAGCCGACTCTGATAGGAACTATGCCGATATTCATCTGGAGTTCGTGAAGGAAACTGCAGAAAACCTTCCCAAGCATAGCCGGTTACTTCGTTCTTGTTCATACGCTGACAGTTTAGTCAATTAACCGCCCCTTTTTTTTTATAATTGACAAACTACCGATGTCGGAATTCGAACCCATAACCTCCCAGTTTTCAAGTATGCATACTGCGCAGACATAAAGCCTTAGACAGCTCGGCTACTTGGACTGGTAAAATCAGTGCTACATCGATCGAGAAAGTGCCGCATTACTCGAGTGTTATATTATCGATTCGTAACATGCGGAAAATACATTCTGATTGGGTTCTCGTAACGCGCCAAAAGAAGTGTCATTGCAAAAAGTAAATCGCTAAAAAATAGAAAAAATACCCAATCGAGAAGTGTACCTCTTTTTTTTTTGAACATCCAATATTTATTCCGATTGTTTTTTTTTTGACAAATGTATAAACAATATTGAAAAACCATTTCGAAATGAGAGAAAAATATAACTTCATTTTTTATATCGATATACACATTTTATACGACACGACATCTTTGCAATGCCATCATCAACGGAAATATATAACGCACTTTATTTAAATTTATTGAAAGTACTTTAAGTTAATTGTTTGTAGTCAATTATTTATTGATTGTAAAAAATGACCATCAATTCTGTAACTTGGTTATGTGAGAGTAACTCAATTTAATATACTGAAAAATATGTTTTATTTTTATAGCAACGAATTAACTTTATCGATGTCCGATGTTATTTTAAATTTGATTAATTACCTCGGCAGGTACGACATACAGAAATATGTTGATGCAAAGAAAAACATATGTGAGTAGAAACGTACACTTCCGTTAAAAAAAATGAACCGACCTCAACCGAATCAGTCTCTCAAAATTTTGATTATTCTTGTAGTAAATGTTTTTTCTGATATTGGGATCAAATATATTTGGTGAATATAATATTAAAATTATACATTATACAGAGAGTTACAAAAGTGAGGAGTTTTATGAAATGTAAGAAAATTAACATTTCAGGTCACTTTTTTTTGAACGGGAGTGTACATGTTAGAAATTTTTTACAAACAACAAGTGAAAATAGCAACTAGTTGAGATAATTGCTTTAATACTAGGTATATACTGAATTTAGGAAAAACAGTTTTAAACGAAAGATGTTAATATTTAAATAAGAAACATTTATCTTACGATTTAAAAAAAAAAACAGTTTGGCTCATTTTGCCCATACATGACTCATATGAATTTTCAGCTCGCAATCTTTTTGTCGATTTTGAGTTATCGTGTTTACAAACAGACGGACGGACGGACAACTTTGCGGAATTGGTATACTTAGGTCATTTAATGAACGCCTATACCAAAATTAATTTTTTTTCTGTGATCAATATTCAACCGTTACAAAGTCGGGGCTAAACTTAGTAATACCCTGGTGTATATTATATACCGGGTATAATAAATAAAAACCGCCTTCAAAAATTTACCTATTATACATTTACGCTTATACTACAAATGAAAATAATAACTAACTGAATTAATTGCTTAAATATCCGGTATATACTGAGAGTATGGAAAAGAGCTTCCAATCAAAGTTGTTTATTATTAAAAAAGGAACACTTTCGTCTTTAAATTTTTTTCAGCTTCAAAGATACTCTATGATCTGATCTTAATAAAAATATATATGATACCATCCTGGAGGTAAACTTTAAATTGAGAACCTCTTCCTTTTTTCAAGTCGGTTATAATATATTATAATTACAGCAATTCAAGAATATTTTTTTAACTGATGAATGTTTTTATACCCGGTATATATGTCATATATACTAAGAGTATATTAAATTTAGTCCCGCATGTTCGTCTATCCAATTATCTGTTGACCCGATAAATGAGGTCAAGTTCGTTAACCAGTAAAATCGGACCGTGCATCTCCCTCCCGCCATCAGGGGGTATATCCATCTTTGAAACTGTACGAGAATGGTTTCTATTTAAAAAATTCAGTTAGAAACTTTGTTTCGTAAACTTTGTTTCGTTTTGTCAATATACTCAGTAAGCAGTTAACACAGTTATTTGCAAGTGAAAACACTTCGGCATTCAACTGTTTCGGCATTCCAAAAAATGCTTCGAACAAAAGAGGTGAGTATTCTTACAACAACGACTGGTATTAAAAGACCATTTTTTAGAAAACCAAATGGATTCGAACAAATAGAATACAAAAATTTGAAAAAAAGCCACTTTATTTAAATTTATATACATAAAATAACAGTAAACATAAAATAGACTAGCGATAATAGAATCAGATATGATTTACCTTTAAAATAGATACATTTTCAAGCTAGGAAATGCTGCGGAATCATAAAAATAATCAAGTGTGTGTTTTTGTCTAGCAATAAAAAAAATATTTGTTTTGTAAAAAAGATAACAATTAAAATTAATATATTTCAACTAAAACGACGGCGTCGCCACCATGAAACCGTAAATAATTTGTATATCTGTCGTTTATTTGATGTATAAAGATGCGGGCAACAACAGATAATTTATAATAATAGATAATAATCAGGGTTGAATGGTTTAGTTTGTATGACAATGAGATAGACAGAATAGAGAGGGAGAGAGGAACATGGAGCACAAGAAATAAGGGATGATGATGTTGTTGATCATTATATTGTGCACGCTTTGTTGTTTATTCATTTGTTTATGAATAATCATAATAATAATAATAATAATCGTGGAGAATTTAGAGACATTGCTTCGTGTATAGAAAGATAAATAATATTAAATCAACCACAATTTATAGTTTAAACAATATATGGAATTGTGTACAGAATTGAATCGTTTGATTCAAAGAGAATCAAGTAAAGAAAGATAAGGCAAGAAGATTCGAGTGTATTGATGAAATGAGACATCTGGTGGTTTATAATTGAATCCGTATAGATTGCAATTACCGGTTGTTCAAATAATAAAACTTACATACTTTCACATTACGCGCAGATTTAGAAATTTAGAACGGGGTAAACTACATACATCATTATTGGTTAAAGGTACTTTTGACATCATAAACCAAGATGGCAGCTTTTGTCAGGCTACATTTTGACCGTTAGTTATGCTTGGAAAATATGGTTTAGAAACTTTTAAGCTTAGTTGAAATTGTTTCCATGGGTAACTTGGACATTAAGTTTCCACAACTTTATGGCAGAGGAAAAATTAATAAATTCAAACCATGTCAATTTTATTGGTAAATTGGTAGAGAATGAACGAGAGAAATTTACTTTATCTTTAAAAAAACTTGTAAATATCTTCAGTAAAATGCACTTGAAAGACGGGGTTAAGTGAAAAGTGCACACGTATTGTTCATGAAAATTCTCAAAGGGGATAGAAAGAAATTTCTGGAAATGTTTTGACCACAGAAAGTTCATGCTGATAAATAGCTTACGTAGTGAAGAAAGGTAAATGGTAGAATTAGATACTATGATTCTACCATTTACCTTTCTTCACTACAGAAGCTATTTATCAGCATTAACTTTCTGTAGTAAAACATTTCCAGAAATTTCTTTCTATCCCCTTTGAGAATTTTCTTTACTCGTATGATTTGTGAGAAAACTAGTATTTCTTATGGTTTATGGCTAAAAGAAAAAAAAATGTGTAACCGGATCCAGATGTTATGAAACATATTTTTATGACAAAAAATCCGTATAATGTAGAAGTTATTGAGTGTGGATTAATTGTACCACCATCAAATAATTAGTTAGGATTTATTCCTGACGGAATCATTTTTCACGATGGAAAACCTGTCAAAATTATTGAGATTAGGTGTCCGTATGATGGAATAAATCATATTGTCGAAATCATTGATACAATCGAATGAATAGAAACTGATAATTTGTTCCCTAAAAACTCTATTTGCTCTGCTTAAGAATCCATACACACTAAAATATGTCTTACTTTTCGTTTTTCTTGGTGACAACCTCATACCAGATTTTTAAATTTTCATTTAAAAAAAGATTCATTAAAAAAATTGACAAATCGAATGAAATAGATACAAAACCCCACAGAATTAGATGCATACGAAAGTATCTACATATACAATTTGAGAAAACAGATAATGAATTAAGACAATGTCCCAGTTCCAAATTCTGATATATTAAAATTAAACCATTTAAAAAAATCTAATACCTGAATATCAAGGTCAGCTTCGATACCCTCACTGTAGTAACAAAAATAACGCCGTATGGTCACAAAAGAATACCTTCAATAAATAGGTGGAGCTCTTCACACACCTAATCCGTTAGTCAGTCAACTCAAATAATCCTCAGGTCAGATTATAGCCTCAGTCAAATCGTATAAAAGAAGAGAACTTTTTCAATATCATTGTGAAACACTCACTAAATTAGCAACAAGCAACATATCTCTGAATTCATATCCCAGAGATAGTTACGATTAGCTAATTCATACTGATGATGGCTACTTTGTAGTCGAAATACGTATTTATAAAAATACAAACAAATGTTCTAGGAATTGGGGCAAAATTTTAAATGTAATTACAATTACCTAGATAAAATAGGAGAAATACAAAAATTTTCCAAGAAAGACAAAATATCGTAATTACCAGTTATTTAGAGAATCGCGTACTTTATCAGTCTATCTTATTCTCTCTAGTATTATGCTGTCATATTATGTATGACATTGTGTTAGTGTGAAAATGCTCATTTGTAAGACATATTGGACATTTCAAATATGTGGTAATCAAATAATCATTTCTTTAAAATAAAAAACATATAATTATATGTCTCAAACCGATCCGGATAATTGGATTTCGTATAATTAGAGTTCTACTATATTCTTAGATAAGATTAAAAAAATGATATAAGATAGATTATGAAAATGTAGATCAAACTTTCTACATTTTCTTATGAAATAAGTAAGTTATAGTTTTACCCGAAAATGTTGGTATAGTAGACACAATAACGTAAAAAAATCGCCAATTAATAATTTGAAATTTTTACAATAGACCTTTCTATGATAGCAATGACATAATTTTTCAAATTTCACTTTTAAGATGATAAAAAAGGGATAAAAAACTCTTTTTTTCCATTTCCATCCATTTCTCTTTTTTTTTTAAATGAATATCAGGATTTGTTTAAATTTATACGGAAGTGAATGTGATGTTTTATATCCATTGTTTGATTATATTGTTTAATTATTTTAATAACAGATGTCATTTGTCTATTTCATTTATCTTTAATTAATTATATAATATGGGTTAGCAATGTTAAACAATATTGTATACATTTATCCTTATTATTAAGTACAGAATGGACTACTTATAGAAATTTAGGGTCTCTAAATAAATAAATATCGATTTCAAACTCTATTAAATCAGAGTCTCGCAAAAAATGTTTTGTCAAAAATGCACAGTCATCAGTTTTATGTGTATGTTCCAATAAGAATTTCACCGATATCTGCCACTCTGCTTTAAGCTTTATAGTACCCCATATAACTTTCCCCATATTCTGATCGTCCAAGTAGCCGAGCGGTTTAACGCTCTAAGGTCTAAGGTTATGCCTGAGGCGTTATATCGACTTGAACTATCTACTAATTATTAACAAAAAAAAGGGGTGGTTAATTGACTAAAGATGTGAACTGTCGGCGTATGGACAAAAACAAAGTAGCTGACTATGCTTGTGAAGGTTTTCAGCAGTTTCCTTCACGAACTCCAGATGAATATTGGCATAGTTCCTATCAGAATCGGCTGCAGCCGCACATCCTACCAATTCCTCTTCTACACACAAAAATTCCTTCCACTCCACTCGCATCTTCACATCCTTAGTCATCACAATGGACCTTATGGTCGAAGTGTAGCACATGCAGAGCTACATATCTATCTACGTTATATTGTACCCCATATAACTTACCCCATATTGTACTCTTTAAATCTCAATATAGATTCTCAATGTAGAAGTAAAAATTATTCGTAATCTACAATTTAAAAATTATGATTTTATTCGTGGAACATACTGTACTTATTTATTAAAACTGAAATACATATTTTATTAAGTATATGCTGGTTAACTCTACAATTACAAACCAATGAAATATTATTTTTATTTTGTTAATTTTTGTGGCATTTTTTGACCGTCTATTCTGTATCCCATCCCCTATAAATATATTTTTCATCCCCTCATTTCATTCATTCATTGATGTGTTATGCTATTAATAATTTGTAGATGTTATTATTGTTATTTTAAATGCAGGTCAATTGTTCTGAAAATTATTGATGTTGAATGAAGTTTTTCATTCGCATCATCAATAAATCAAGCTATTAAACACACAAACTTAATATATATAATTCTTCTGTACGTGTGTTTGTCACCTAACTCCTCCTAAACGGCTGGACCGATTTGGATGAAATTTTGTGTGTATATATTTCAATGGGTTCCTGGATGGTATTAAAACACAATTGGACCCGGCAGGTGGCGCTGGTTTGGTATGGCACCAAATTTGATTTGCTGTACAAGAGAACATTACATAATTTTGAGCAGTACTTTTTATTGCCTAGCTAGAAAGAATAGAAAATTATAAGTTACCAGTATTTTTTTAAATTTAAATTGTTGATTAAATAAAAGATTAGAGGTTACACGTAGACGTCATTCAACCAAGATTGTGTTGCTAAGGTCAAAGCTAAGGTAAGCCGAATAAACTGTTAAGCTGCTAACGTTCGTTTGTCCTTATCTATCACTTTGACATTGCGTTTGTTAGAAAGTGACAAAACCTATTATAATTAAAATAGTTTTATGAATGAGGGGATTAGCAAGCAATTTAGCAAGCAATACCTACTGTTCAAGTTTTGTGAATTCAGTTTTTCCGCGGTACGAAGTTCGTCGGGTCAGCTAGTATATCATATATAGTTCAGGATAATGTAAACGCGAAGTTATTTGGAAATTCTGTCTGTTAAAGTTGTCACGATGGTAGATTATTATCGTAATTTTCTTCAATTTATTCTCAGTACTTTTGGAGATACACTGGGGGCAGCAATTTTGATGCGTTTTTCCAGAAAAACTACAACACAAAAATGAATTATACGTTTTTAAAATGGTGTTTTTTTTATATTTCAACACTCTAAACTAACCCTTACTAATGATAAGCCTCTGTAAAAGTATTTTGGGTAACTACATATTACAATTGGGTAATTACATATTACACCAATGCCAAATTTTAATCATTTACGTGAAATAGTTTTTTAGAAAAACAGATATCGAGATGCATCCATAAGTGATTCAATAAAAAATTCAATAACATACATAAATTCAAAAGTCAATTATCCAATTCGTAAATAAATTAAAAATCATCTACCTGAAAAATTCTGTACAACTCAAATTCCGCCCTTTTTGATCTCCAAATATATAAGCAAAACTTGTAAAGTTCGGACTTAAGTTAACGCCATTTTGACTTGCGTCCAGAAGAACCTATGTAGGGTTTGCATAAACCAGAACGTACACATTTTCTCGGACGGTCAAGTTGCTCTGAAAGTCTTACCTGCTCTTGTTGCTCTGAAATCCTAGGGGATCGTCAGGTATTGTCTAGAGGAACTACTGCAGCTGGCACAACGGAACAACGGATCTGAATACCAGGCCACAATGGTTTCGAAGGGAACGAAAAAGCAGATACCTTAGCAAAAAAGGGGAGTTGGAATATTTTCAAAGCAGTAGGCAAACAAGTGGTCAACGAGTGGATAGACTTTAAACATCGTCATTTACCAAAAATTTGGCAAAATACTGTTTCGGAATGCATCCAAAGGCTGTCCCTCGATACACTTGACCTGAACAACATACAACTTCAAAAGGTTACCGGATTCTACACCGGACATTGGATTCACATTGAATCCCCATTATGTGCAGACAGTGTGGCTAGTAGGAGGAAACGTCCAGCCACATCATCTTTAACTGCGAATCTCTCGATTACAGCAGATACAAGATATACGGAACATCTCACCCACCAGCCCAAGTGGCAAAGCGGTCTAAGGCGTAATATCTGCGCAGTATTTGGAAACTGGGAGGTTATGGGTTCGAATCCCGGCATGGACTGTTTGTCAATTATTAAGAAAAAAAAAGGAGGCGCTTGATTGTCTAAACTGTCGGCGTATGGACAAGAACGAAGTAACCGGCTATGCTTGAGATGGTTCAGTTTCCTCCACGAACTCCAGATGAATATCGGCATAGTTCTTATCATAGCTAGCTGCAGCCGCATATTCTACCAATTCCTAGTCTATACAGAAAAATTCCTTCCACTCCACTCACATCCTCACATCCTTAGGCATCACAATGGACCTTATGGTCGAAGTGTAGCCCGTCCAGGGCAGCCTTTACAATCTGTCTATCTATCTATCTATCTCTAACATCTCACCCCGAATATATGAATCTTCGGAAAACCTGATAAGCCATATCCTGGCTATTGCCAACATATAGATGAAGCGAACCTCGTCAGACTTAGATAGAAGGGGGAACACAATAGGCTATGAGGTCGAAATTCAATACTTTTCAAACCTCAAAATTTATCTATCTATGTGTATGTACAGTTCGGAGACCATCCATGATAATCTATGTATAAACGTAAAAAATCAATAATTTACGCATTACCTCCTAAACAGAATTGAAAATACAAATTTTGATTGACATTCTCACCGTGTTATAAATATAGCAGCAACCAACCACATATTATAAAAAAGTAAATATCTATACCTACGCGATTGATTAATAATAAATAATAATAATAATACTGTTTTTTAATGTTTTACAGGTGAGTGATTCTTGAATCAATCAATCACACGAATGGAATTTATACTGCATCGAATATCAGAAATGCATTTAGATATCAAAAATGTATATAATTGTACAGGTATGTATTTATATGTATATATATATATAGATATAATCGATATATGTTTAATATGTTTTTATTTATCTATTTATTGAAATATATATTATTTTGTTATTAATATTCATTGATTTTATATAGTTTATAACAAATAAAATTAATTTTTATTGTGAATATCAAATGGTTACGAACACATAACAGGTGGCTGGTAATTATTAAGTCACGATATTAGTACAGGTCATTAATTAACCGGTAATTAATAATTTAAATTTTACTAAAATAAAAAACTGATTACGTGGTGTCAAATAGTATATGAAACATTGAAAGGTTACAATTTTTAGCTCAAACATGCATTTTGAGTACTTTGTTGCGTCGGAGAAACCAATATGAGTTTAAATATGAATCTTGGAGGTCTGGCTTCCGTCCACCATTGGGCCACCATTTTGAAATAGTTTTTGCGGTATATCTTCGTATAAATTTACAATTTCTTTTTATATTTGGAATATAATGTAATATACTAGGGTATAATAAGTTAAGTCCCGAATTTGTAACGGTTGAAATTCATCGCAGAAAAAAAAAGTTGGTATAGGGGCTCTTAAAATGACCTAATTAATTCATTTCCATATGTCCGTATGACTATCCGTAAACACGATAACTCAAAAACGAAAAGAGATAACCAGTTGAAATTATGTGTGAATATCTAAAATTGGATGCTTGGGCAAAATGGGCAAAACTGTCCATCTTTGTAAATCGTAAGAGGTTGAATAAACATTTAAAAACAGAAAATGTTCCTGTTTTGACAACTTTTGTTTGAAACTTTTTTTCATAAATTCAGTATGTACCTGTATTTAAGCAATTAACTTGTTTTTTAGATTTCCACTTTTATTAATTTTTTATAAGGGCATTCATGAACTTTCAATGGAAAGAAAGGATTTTTTGAATAAAATCAGATCCGTTAACTATGATCCTTTAAAATTTTTAACTATGTTACATATCGAGAGCACGGAAGTGCGTAAGACCGAGTTAAATATTTATGTCAAAATAATGTTATTAATGTTCAGACTTATTACTTAATTTAATGTCAAATAAAGTAAACGCTAGTCACCTCCGTTAGTATAACATGACCGAAAGGCATCCGTACACGAGCAAAGCATGGACAGGCACAAGGTTTACAAAAAAAAAACAATTAAAATAATTGAAAATCTAAAAGAATTCCTTTTATTTAGAAATGACTACTAAAAACTGTGTAACTTGATATATAAAATTTTAAACGGATTACAAACTTTGATTGTAAATCAATACACACATTAATTAATAATGAAATAGATTTTAAGCGTATTCATTACAAAAAATTTTTTTTTTTTTAATATACTTCATTGAGTTTGACTGTTTGTATTTTATGTTATTTTATTATATTTTATCGTATATATTAGTGTGCATATTTTTCCTAGAATTTTATCAAATGTTTTTAATGGGAAATTTTTTGATCAAATTACAACTCACCACTATTAATTAATTCTGTAAAAAATTGTATTGATTTTGTTGATAAATATAAATAAATCACATATTTTCTAATAACGAGCTTTTTTTAACAACAAGCTACAAAAAATTGCAATTATCGGAGCTTGTACCTATCATTTAACTCCAATATGAGTACCAAAACTCGAAACTTGGTCAAAAAAACATTTTTTCGGATTTTTTAAATTATTATTAGTACTAAATATTAGATTATCAAATGATAATTAATAAGAACTGTAGGTTTTTGAAATAAAATTTCAAATTCGTCCCAATACCTAGATCAGTTTTTGTATATTATAAATACGTATTTCGACTACAAAGTAGTCATCATCAGTATAAACTATCTAATCGTAATTTACTCTTTGATAATTAGAAATAGATAGAAAATAGAGATCAATAGACAAAAATAAAATTTTAAAAAATTAAACAAAATAAATTACAATATAATAAATTTTATTGAAATTACTCTTGTTAAAATTACTTTCATTCAATTTACTCTTGTTAACATCACTCTTATTAAAATTACTCTTATATTGTCTCAGGATATGTTATTCGCTGCTAATTTGGTGACACTTTCACCAAATTTCAATTTGGTTATTAGTTTCACCAAATTAGCAACGAATAACATATCCTGAGACAATATAAGAGTAATTTTAATAAGCGTGATGTCAACAAGAGTAAATCGAATGAAAACCAATTTTAACAAGAGTAATTTCAATAAAATTTATTAAATTTTAATTTATTTTGTTTAATTTTTTTTTTAATTTTATTTTTGTCTATTGATCTCTATTTTCTATCGATTTCTAATAGTCAAAGAGTAAATTACGACTAGCTAATTTATACTAATGATGACTACTTTGTAGTCGAAATACATATTTATAATACAAAAACTAATCTAGGTATTAGGGCGAATTGAAAATATTATTGTAAAATTTGCTAAAAAATGTTTACAAGATATTAAATAGTTACAATTTCGATTAACACAATTTATTTTGGAATTAGTTAATGCTAATTTTAATAAAAAGTATATTTTGTTAAAAAAAGCTGTTAAGGAATTTTAATAAGACAAATTAACAGATTTTTCGCGAACATCATATTTCATTTGCACATTTCACGCAAATGTTACATTGTTACATGAATACAATAAACAAAATGGTGTTTTTTATTTATTTTCTCAACGTGTTGTTGGCTACTGTTTTTAGTACTAAGGCTCACAAAAGTAGTGTTTTTTTGTCAAAGTTTTATAGCTGATTCGTTCCTTATGCATTCAGTTTTTGGAAAAATGTTTCGATTAAAAGTTGTTAGTATATTCAAAATGATCAAATTTTGTTTGAAGCATTTTTTCGAAAACCAATTGAATAGAGCACAAATCAGTTATGAAATTTTGCAAAAAAGAATGCTACTTTTGTGGCTCTTATAGTACATAAAATATATTTAACGATACGTTTATTTTCATAGTTAAGTTGTGCCAAAAATTATGATTGTGTACAGTTTTGACGCTGTTTATCTATACACATAGTTATTTAATATATTTTGGCTCATGTCAGTTTATTAATAGACTTCATAAAATATCAATTAATTAAAACGTGAAAAAACAAACCAATTGACCTGAGTCAGATTTGAACCAACAGCTTTTTTAATATTAATAAATTATTTAATATAAATTTGTTTCTCAAAAATAATCAATTGTGAAGAATCCTTGAAAACAAAAAAAGGCTAATTTATTACAAGATCATACAAAAGTTGCTCATTGTTTTGTATGGAATAATTTTATATTTTTGCTCAATGTAGTAGGGGTACTGTTTTCGAGAAAATTTCGTTAAACCAAAAAAAAATCTCTTTCTATAAAAATTTAAAATTGGCTGATGGCGGGGCTTAACACATGGCCGAATATTGCGTGCAACGAGAGACGAAAGAGTAATCCATTTGCTTACATTCAGTAATCATACTTATTTTAATTCATCTATGTTCAATAGTTATTTTTTTCGAAATTTTGACAGTTTTTTTATATTTTAAATTAATTAACAAATAATTTATTTCCAAAATTTTATTAATGCAGGTATTTCTATAGAAACAATAAAGCCTAAGAGTAAAACAATAAAGTAAGAGATCTGGGTCGGCTATCTTTTGATAATTTTTCTCAACTAAAAATAATTTCGTACAGGTTTTTCCAAACAATTCGGACATAGACATAAAATATTCCCTTTTTTATGTAGAAGACTACGCTGCAGACTAAACTTGGTTTTTTTTTTGCCACCAGACTTCTTGACCAATGATGTTATAATCACTTAAGGTAGCTATCTTGCAGTAATCGAGTTAAAAATAAGTGAACCTTAAATTACAATCTAAAATTTTTCGTCTTTGGTTGAAAAATTATTGTAAAACTTTTTTCAATATCGCAAGAAAACATGTAAAAAATATTATCTTTAAAAAAAAAAAGTTTCCTTCGAGCCGGATTTGAACCAGCGACCTATGGATTACTATTTGATTTTAAACCTCTACAGTCCACCGCTCTACCAACTGAGCTATCGAAGGTTGTTAAACTTTAGTGAAAGTAAATAATTTCAACTAAAAATAAATAAAAAATGTTTTATTTATAAAATTTTATTATAAACATCTTTTTAAACTGAATTTTAAAAAAATGTTTTAGAATGCGGTCAAGGTCTCAAAGATGTTTGAAATACTTGTATTCGTTTTTATCTTTTAGATTTTACTTATTTATTCTATTCGTGTTCAAAAATATCTGGAAAAAATACACAGTTTTAATATAATATGTTTTCGTTGCTTGCCCTAAAAATTCATAATGGGATCGCTTCGCCTATCGACAGAGACGAAATGGATGGCACTTTTGAGTCCGTGTGTTCATGCTATGAATTTATTCATGTTAAAACCCGGCTACAAGAACACAAATGTAAAAAATAATTAGGAAACGAAAACAATCTAAAATTTCCATTACTGAAAATCAGGTTATGTCTTTTATTTGAAGTTTATCTATCCGCGTTCAAAGCTTGATAATGTTTGGCAAATTTTTTATTTTTATATTTCCTTTAATAATACGCCTATTATTTTGTATGTTTGATTTTCTTTTCAAAGAAATTAATTATTTTCGTTTCATTAGTCAGGGAAAATAAGAATATGTATTTTGAAAATAAATCGCTTTAAGGCTTTATTAAAAATCCTCTAATATGTGTGTGGTAAGTACATCAAAAGCATCTCAGAATTAAATCATATTTTTACATCATATAACATATTACATTCGTATTAAGGGCCAATTAAAATACGGAAATAAATAAGAGCTTTTATGTGGTAAACATCGTTTTAACAATATAACTGTTATTGGATTATGTAATAAGCAAAAATAATGTTTTTTTCTTCTCAATCGGATCCATCTATAATAATTGAGAGTACAGAAAGTTTGAAAAATGTTGAAAGTGGAGTTTTATATCAACAATATATTAAAAAATTGACTTAATTCGTTAAAATGAACCATTTCTTTTCGTTACGATTATTTAAGCTTGCCCGGCTAAATAATAAATGACGTATAAATGATATTAGATTATATGGTAATTTAACGAAGAAAAAAGTTATAAAATAAGTAAGTTTCCAATGACATGCGTCAAATTGTACTGAATTTTCAAGGTAGAAAGAAATGTGCGGCTTAGTTTGCGGATTTTGTTGACACAATGCTCTTGCAGACACTGTATATTTAAGTAAATATTATTTCCGAGAATTTTGGGCAATTTGAAACACAACCTTTATGAGCCTCATATACTTCAGAATCCTTTGTGTAATTCGCTACTCATCTCAAAAGGAGGTTGTTCATATAATTCACACAGTTTTTTTTTAAAGGGTTAACCATTATGTAGGAATTCTGGAGTATCAATGTTTTAATTTAACAAGAGAAAACATTGACAGAGTAATACATCGAATATTCGTAGTATATATTAGGCGACAGTTACCAGCCAAGTAGCCGCGCTTGTAAATGCGTTGTGTGTACTTGGAACGGGGAGGTTATGAGTTCGAACCCCACATCGGCAGTTTGTCAATTATTTAAAAAAAAGACGGTTAATTGACTAAACTACGGAAGGTTTTCTGCAGTTTTCTTCACGAAAAGTATTGACCAAATAATACATCGGATAATCGAAGTATAGGGAATATAGTGGCGATAGTGAATGACCGTACTCTTTCGTGTAACTTTTTCAAGATTATTAAAATTGCTTATTATTGGGTTTACCGAAAAAGGATAGGATTAAAACAACTACTAAATGTTTTCTGCAGTTTCCTTCACGAACTCCAGACGAGTATCGGCATAGTTCCTATCAAAGTCGGCTGCAGCCGCTCATCTTACCAATGCGTAGTCTACACATAAAAAATCCTTGTCCTCCACTCACATCCTCATATCCTTAGGCATCACAATGGACCTTATGGTCGAAGTGTGTCCACTCCAGGGCAGCCTCTACAATCTATCTATCTATCTATCTTAAAGTGTTTTCCGTATAAAGGACTTTCCATTGACTTATAGACATACGTTTGCAACGATGCTTCCTTCAATGTTTTACACACTCCCTTTACATACATCTGAATAAATATTTGAATTTTATTAATTCAAAAACAAATTTAATAAATTGAACAGCTTATCCGGTCAAAGATTAACATACTAATTGAGTTCAAAATAATTCTAACGTGTAAGTAAATATGAACAAAGATTTTATCATTAGAGTTTATAAAAAAATTAGTTAACATTTTTTTAAATAAAAATTAGGTGTTGAAAAAAAGTTACAATATTTAACATTTGTGAAAGTTTTCATTCGTGACCGATTCAATTTCATAACAACGAAAAAGAAAACTTTTCCTCTTTTTCTGCTTTTCTTTCTTTCTTTAAAATATACAATCACGAAAATCGTTCAATCAAATATTAGGTGAAATTTTCCCTTCATTTTTTTGTTCGGTATGCAATAAGAAAAATCAACACATAACAATATGTTTTTTTCATGTATTTTATCTGATAACAGAAAATAAATGTTTATTTTGTTCACTACTTGTTGATCGAATCATTCACGTTTGCAACTGTTGCGTAACACTGTAAAAAATGAACAATTTTTTATTATTATTATACATTCTTGAATGTGTACAAAAAAGATTTTACATCATCAACAATTCTGTATAATTCACATTGTATTGGTTTTGATCTAAAATACCTTGCATTACTAAAAAAAACGTTTCCTATTCGATTTATTTGCATATTCACATTTGCGGCATGTCCCTAAGGATCAAGATTCTGCACAACGAAAATCTGGCCCAATTTTTTTTAAACTAATTTTTGTCTACCAACCCGAATAACCGAACATTTTAACTCGAATGGAGTTTTTATTAAGTTATACTTCTTTTGGCGCGTTATGTGAATCCGATCATAGTGTATTTTCAGCATGTAACGAAACGGTAATGTAACACTGGACTGATGTAGATCGATGCTACACAGTTTTTTATCCTGTACAGTGTTTGGGAAACATTCAGTAGTAAATGTATCATACAGTATACAGGCAATATATACATACATTACATGCTTAAGCGAAACAAATAAGTCTGTTTGTACAGAGTGACGCCCTTTCCTACTGTTCAATGAACAATAATTTTGTTTGTGAGTAATATGATTTTTGGATATTGACAGATAAAACAATATTATACACTATAAAACGAAATATAAATAAGAGTTATTCTTTTGGTAAATAGAAACACCACCAGCTCTTACATTAAAATATTTAAATTTAACTATTCAGTTGAAATTAGGTACAGAAATGTCTTCATCATCATTACTCCATATTTCTAATAAAAGAAAATTTATTTGAATTCCGAGCCTCATTATCAATGATAACATATTTATGGGCTCGTTATCTTTGTATTTTAAGTGTATACATTGATAAACCTGGTCTGGTGTTGATAAATTTAACTAACTCTGATTCAAATGTAAATAATGGATTTAATGCTAGTCTTTCAAACTTTAATTTTAATGAAAAAATTGACGCTGGCTCTGTCCTACCATAATATAATGTAGACCCATTGGTTTTAGATACAATATATAATTTTTAATATTGTAGTTTTTCACTACTATATCATTTTATTAAACTTGTGTGTCTTAATAGTAGAGTGTTGCCCTTGTTTAATATTATTTTAATAAATTATTTAAAATTACTTCAGGTCATTTTTAACAAAAAAGTTTTTAAATCATTTTTTTAACCTTTAAATCATTTAAACAACCATTTATAAGGCTGAAAAGCAATATTAAAGTTTACCAAAATTATTAAATAAGCTTTGAACATCCCTTAACAAAATCCTGAAGGTTAATTACGTATTATATCATTATAATAGCCAAATAGACGCTAAACGCATCCAGATTTGACAGGATGTAAAAAAAAAACACACGAAAACTGTAAACCTTGACATAATAGTTGATAGAATTTGGTTCAAGTTTTTTTTTTAAATCAAATACTACGATAGAAATATTTGTTATTTTTCTTCAGAAAAATTTGATAGGGAAAAAAATCAATCATTACGGGAATATACGGAAATATTTTTATTTCCAATAAAGAATATATTTTGTTTACCTTATCAAATTTCGTGTTCCCATTTTCGTAGATATTTCCCCTTGTTCAAAAATAAAAATTAAATTATTTCCGGTATATGAGAAAGTCTAATATTGTCAAATTCACTTTAATATAACAGTTGTATAAACAGTTCTAAGGTTGATCGATCATTTATACCTAATCATGACCAATAAATGAATTTTTGTTAAACATGATTTTATATTTCCCAAAAAATTTATATAATTTTATCCTCACACACGGGTAATGGCATATCATTTGCGATATTCTATGTTTGAGTATTATTTATAAATTTCGTTAAAATACCAACAAACAGTTGGCATTAAATTTAACTGTTATGTGAATACAATGCGTTGTGTTATATTATGCGTAAATGATGCATGCAATTTTTAACAATTTGTACCAAAAGATACAGAAAATGGTGTCAAATTCATGTATTTGGCCCATTTTGAATTAAGAATCGGATTCAGATTAAAAGAAATATGTTACCCTTGTACAAGGTGGCGCAAAAGTACCTTCGCGATTTTAAATTTAAAAAAGTATATGAGAAGTTAAGAAAATTTACAGTTTGCGAATTTATAGTTTCTTGAAGTTTTTTTGTTTAACTTTTTACGAAAAATGATGTTTAATAATAAAAAAAATAATAAATGATATATTTTCCCTGGATACGTAAATTTAATTTAATTAACAAAACAAAATAATAAACTCATGTTAACAATATTGCCACATCTTTTTGTTACATTCTGTACAAGTTAAAATCCGTAATTATTAATGGATGTTATCGGTGCGTATCGTAAGAAACATATTTTTGTATTTCGCAGCTTACAATAGTTTAATAATCACTATTTGAGATCGAAATTTTAATTGATTATAATATTTTACAAAAATAAAATGAAGTGTCTACAAAAACGTTTTATATTATAGAAATTGAAAGTATTCAAATTGGAAGTTAAAAATTTTAAAGTAGTTATTATACCCGGTAGGTATATATAATATACCAGGGTATATTAACTTTAGTCCCGACTTTGTAACGCTTGAAAATATTCACCGCAGGAAAAAAAATTTTGATATACGTGTTCATAAAATGACCTAATTAGACCATATCCGCAGAGTTGTCCGTCCGCCCGTCCCCCCGTAAACACGAGAATTCAAAAACAAAAAAAGATAGCGAGTTTAAATTTTGTATATGTATTTTCTAAACCTAAAAAGTAAGATTAAGTTCGTGAGTGGGTAAAATCGGACCATGTTTGGGCAATATAAACAAAATTGCCCAACTTTGAAACCGTAGATAGAACAAATAATGTAATGACAAAAAATGTTCCTTTTTTTTAAATAAACAACTTTAAACTGTATGGTTTGAAGCTTACCTTGTTAACAAACAAATGTTTTTTAAATAAAAACAAAACAAAAATATTTTTAGCTAATATTCCACATGTTTTTATTTGAAGATGCATGTGTCAGCTACAATTTAGCGATTATCAAACATAAAAGTTCTAGTAGTAAAAGTCTCATATTATTACTGTTACATATTTTTAACCCAACTTCAAAAAGGAGGATGGTTCTCAATTCGTTTGTATTTTTTTTTTTGTACATAATAATTTTATTATTTGTTTTTATCTATGACGACTTTGACAAATGTTTATATTAATGTGGAGAAAATTTGAATAAAAACACTATGAGCATGTTATTTTTTTTTATACTTACAAACTTAAACTTACGAACTAACTTAAAAATTCTACATTATATCCTCCGTATTTATACCTAAATTGTCTGAATGTAAAACTAAATTACAATCAATAAAATTGGTTAAAGTCAAAATCACGTCATCGTCGTCCAATAACAAAGTAATGTTATTGGACGACGATGGCGTGATTTTGCCGTTAACCAATTTCATTAGTTGTAATTTATTTTTACATTTCTTATTTCTTTACATTTGAGCTACTTTTGAAGAATTTTTTTATAAACTCTGTATATACCAATAGTATAGTCAGGTCTCTTCTGGCGCACAGCTTCCAAAATTTTCCACCAGAGGCATTGGTGGCGCTGCGTCGGCGGTTGTGGTTTGGAACTTTGCTAAGCTGGTGGAGGGATAGGGGCGTGTGCTCTGAAAGGTTCTGATCTCGGCTAAATTTTGAGGATGGTACTGGTGGGGGCGCTGCGATCGTATTGGTGCGAGATCTAATTGGGAGGAGTCAATTGATAACCAAAGCAGGTGTTTTGTTGTGACGTAAGTGGTAACCTTGAGCATGTCAAAACTAGTTATTTCTGTAGTTTTGTTGAAATTAACTAGATCTGAATTTTGCTGATTCGGTAAATTTGCGTTTATTGTAATATCTTATTACATAAAAATTGTCTATTAATCAAAATTCATTTGATAACCTAAGGGTATTTAAGCAATTAACTCAGGTGTTAATTTCGCTGATTTATAATCGAAATAAATTTCAAATCAAACAAAAATTCAATTATTTAATCAAATTATATATAAAATTCGAAACTAATTTGTCTTTCATGATAAATAATAATTTAATGAATTCAAAAACAATAAATATATTAGCTGTACCTCACTAATTTTCTACGAATAAATGATAATAATAAATGATAATTATTATTATCTGAACAATAATAAAACACAAAATATTTTGTTACAATCATTACAATTAGTATTGTGTTTATAAATGTTTGAGTATTCTTTGTAATAAGTGTGTAACAATGACTCAACTATGTGTGAGACTGACTGTAATAGAGCACTTTAAAGCTTACAACATGGCAGGCAGGCAGCTATTTATTAATTCATTACATATTATATATAAAATAATAATAATAATAATCTTTGTGTATTATTTCATTTTGTTTTACATTTAACAGTTAGTAAAGAGATAGATATACAGAAATGACAAATTAATAATAAAACGTTTTACAACTTATCAACATTTATAATACTTTATAACATTAATTATTATTATAGAAATGTAAAAATGAGATGTTTAATCATTTAAATGATAATATGTCTCTATCTATGGTTTCAAGTGTACAGATTGGTGTATTCTATTACTGACCATTGAGGTTCGTTTACACATTGCGAATAACTGATCTCTATCAGTAGACTGTAACTGGCTTTCTTGACTGGCATGCTGGCAGTTATTGAATCGGCAACTTTATATTATGGCAGTTATTTATCATTTGAAATCATTACTGTGGGCAGCGCCGAATTTATCGATGTGGTGGCATGCGGGCAAAAATTTTGTGAAATTCGTCTACACATAGCAAATATAATAACGGTCTTAATAACGGGGCAAAGGTTTATCACTTTTTCCCCGTGAAATTTCCAATAAAAACTTGAACCCCGAAAGCAAAATAAATATGTAAAAAAAAAACTGGCGCAGCAAGAATTTTTCTGGCAATCTGATCTCAAACAACGAAAAGAAGAAAAAAAAAACGTGCATATCTGTGCAAAACATGATATACTCTTTCACCGTATGGGTATTACTACGGGTAAAACATTTCTATGAAATCTTAGTCTAAAAGTATTGAAAATGAGCAAAAATTTTATTTCACAAAAAAAAATAAATATATCACAAAAAAATTACGTTACAGTTTTGTAAATAAAATAAAATTTTTACGAAATTGTTGAATTTTATTAAAAAACATAATTTTTTACTTTGAATTATTGTTGATTTCCATTGAAGTTTTAGAAATTTTGGGAATAGATGAATTTTGTGGAGGGTTTTTTTTGTGGAAGCCTATGGACCCGGGCCACCTAAATCTGGCGCTAACTGTGCGCGAAGCTGATTTATGAATTGGTGAGAAAAGGCCAGTGAAAACAAAAATGTTTAACTAAGCAAGTAGCTGATAGAATCGAATATTACAGAAACTTTTCTGTTATGTTTACAATGAAATCACAGTAGCTGTGCTACCAAGTAAGAAAGGTCAAAAGAAGAAAATATATCCACAAATATCTAATCGAATGGGATTAGTTAAAATAGGTCAGAATGATGTAGGATATAAAATATTGAAAATAGCATCCCATGTAGAGAGTTTTCTTAGTAATCAATTACAGGCGCATAATAGCGTATGTGAGTGAGTGTTTGTAAGTATGTTAGTGGGGAACGTATGTACGTGTGTTTGTCGTAACCCAGTCCGCGCCTCTGATTGGTTACTTATTTTTTAAAGGACTCTTCTCAGAATTCAATTTTCTATCCATACCAGTTGTGTTCGTGACTTATGGGACACCCTGTATATGTTCTATCTGATACCTAATCTGGCATCAAAATTAAAATTAATTTTAATCATGAACAGTAAAATAAAAATTCACAATGTGTAGTCGTGAAGTAAGCTAGCATCCATAGTAGGTAGTATAAAGTCAGTCTAGTCTATACATATAGATGATAATTCGCATTACATTCCAAAATCTTTAATTATAATTAGAATGTAATGTTTAGTATAAATGACTTTCTAAGTGTAATTAATATTCTTCATGCTTCATTCATATTGTGTGTGTCGTTGTGTCTTTTTATTATATAAATGTTTGTTGTGTTTCAGTATTTTGTCATCATATTTTCTACTTCAACTGCTACCAACAAACAAAATAACATATAAATTTATAAATAGTTTTCTCATTCATTTATGTAGTTGTATACTTCCTTCAACTTTATAAAATAGTATTGTTAAATCATAGATTGACATTTCTGATTTACATTTTTTGACATCAAATGTAAAATCATATCCATACATTCAATAATTTTATAAGAAATTAAATTTCGAATAATTTACACTTCAAGTGTATATCAGAAATGTGATAAAACTTCGAAATATTGGGAACAAAATTAATTTTGTGATATTTTATAAATATTCGATTGGAAGATACCATCAAATCGGAAAATACTGTTTTTGATAAATTGGAAAAAAAAAACTATATTATCATAAAAATTAAAATATTTATTAAAATTTATTAGTAGATAACACACTTAATATAGACTATTAAAGATGTGCTTTTTTTTCGAATTCCACTTCGTTTTCTCAGAAAATTATGACCAAGGTCCCATTCGATTCGTAATTGCATCTAGAAAGTTTTTGAAAATTTAGTAATTTATAAAAAAGGTAGTAAATTTGTAAAAAATAAAAAAGGTAGTTTTGTTTTTTGCGAATATCTCAAAAACTGTTGTAAATATCGGAAATCGAAAAAAAAATTCTTAAAGAGCAGGAAATTTTCAAAAAAAAAGGTGTCAACTCCCGGAACTGTACCACAATTATTTATAACTTTAATTGAGAGATGAAAATGGGTGTTGAAAACGAGTGATTCGACTCAGTTGATTCAGAACACTTGAACAAAAAAAATTTTTTTTCCCATTAAATGTGAATATTAAGGAAAGAAAAAATGCACATACTTACTGGATACTTCAACAAACTGTAATCCGTCGACAAAAAATTTTTATTCCAATGCTTTTGTTAATTAAAAAATTTTTGTTAATTAAAACATTTAAAAAAGATCCCCGTTGGAAAATTTAAAAAAAACTTTGATTTTCCATTTTTTTATTAACAAACATTACGTCAGTAAATCTATCGGACGATGAGATCATGAGATCAATCTCCGGATTTTCTAAAATTTTGAGTTGGTAACCCTATCCAAAATCGGAAAGACTTACGTATATACATAAAGCTCGTAAAAATAATTAAGAATGAGATAAAAAGACATAAAACACAAATGCATGATACAATAATAACGGAAATGTAAACTTTGTGTTGTTTATTTCCTTGTAAACCGTTTGTCTAGACGTAAATAAATAATATATGGACACAGATAAAACAGCAGCGGACTTATTGTAGTGGACTGTACAACAATTGATGTATAAAGACTTCTTCATTAGTGAACACAAAGAGAGTAGTTCGTAGAGTCCATCATCATTACTACAACCGTTTTAGAATTCCAGATTTTGTACGGACGTACAGAGTCATATAACAGCATTAGTGACTGCCCTAAGATTGATAATTCATGTTTATCCATAGTTTCCTATACATTAATTCTATATTAAACTCATAGAAAATTAATGGATGTCGAAAATGATTTCATAAATCTTCGGAAATGGTCTGATCGGTACTTATTCACAGTTTAAAATTCGGTGTATATGATCCAAAAGGAATCCAGTTTCATGGAATCTACCAAATGACGTCGACGAGAGATTTCAAATAAATTGTATTTTTTATTAATCATCGAGTGTGTCGATAACAGCACTTGCGAGCGCTACACGATTTGTCGTAAGGGACATGACTGAGGATTTTAGACTGCGCTTTCTTTATCTGCCATTTTGCTTTGCAAATTAAAATACAAAGTTTGTCTATAAAATTAATTAATTGATCTCTTGAATTATGTTATTGAAATCCTTGGACATTTAAATTCAATAGAAAATATCATTTGATATTTCTATTTTGTTTAAACAACCTGCGCTAAATGGCCACCGTTTTGCTTGCAACTGCTAGATCCGCTAAATACACTTCGATACGCCACTTGATTCGCCAAATACAACAATTAAGGCGAGTTACGGCGGTATAAACTTCTTCCTTGCATAAACGCTGAATCTTCCTTACAAGGCAGTCTTTTGAAAATAATTGGTACTGTCCGTATACACCTCAAAAGGTTGTCAAAGGTTTTGTGACAAGTTTTTACTGAATTTCTGCCCTGGGATTTTCATTTTGTTGAAAAACAGAGTTATGCTTATCGAAAATAAAATCGAATATCTGCCTACTTAGAGCAAATATCTATACAAATATATTATCTTTTTATGATGGAATACATAAAGGGACAAATTATTATAACGATCCACAAAACGTTGGTTTTGGTCCGTATTGGGTCTTTCTAATCGAGTCACGAACACTTATCTGAGATATATCCTCTATATTATAACTGACATAATACTTAAAGCTGTTTCTGTACGGTAAAACTGGACAGTCTTGGCCTTGGTTTGGCTGTTGATTTTATTTAAAATTTACTACATTTAATTCATTGATGACTGAAACTCATCGTTTAGCAATGTTTAGGCTTCGTTACTTTCCATCAGCCCAGCTTGGACCATATTTTTCTAACAAGCTTTTTCTTGCGATTTCTACTAAGAGAGATAAACTGTCGTCCATTATTCACCAGTGAGCTGAATATTATTCCATAATATTCCTCTTAGCTGTTGGAGACTGTCCATCTATTCAGTTATTCCAAAACGGATTTTTCGGATAGTAAAATATGGCAGAGAAAGTTTCAGAACGAATCGAAAAAAAAACTTGATCCAAATCAGTACTAGCTTAATATTTCTAGTCGAGTTCTTAGTACATACTGTAAACAATGATATCACTAAATTATTATCCACAGTTGTTACATACAACAAAAGGAATAATGAGATTGTTACTCATGTTTATGTTTATAAAGTTATTGTTGTTAGAGCTACTACTGCCGTGTAAGAGCTAGATAGATTTGTTGGCTATTTTTAACCCGACTTCAAAAAGGAGGATGGTTCGCAATTCGACTGTATTTTTTTTTTTTTTTTAATGTTTGTTACCTCAGAACTACGTCATTTATTAACCGATTTTGAATTTTTTTGTTTTAAAGAGTTTGATTCCCGATTGGTTCCATTGTCACCAAATCGCATTCTGATGAAGGGATCCCCTGGAAATCGAGGAAAACCCTCATTTTATATGTGATAACCGATTTCTGCGAAATTTTTTTTTTTAAAGGGTATACTCATTCATAATGGGAAAAAAAGAAAATTTTTTTAAAAACCGACTTCAAAAAAATTTTTTACAAAAAAAAACCGACCCCAAAAAAAAAATTTTTACAAAAAAAAAAAACAAAATGCATGTAAAAAAAACTGAAAATCTGTTATAAAAAATGCACTAAAAATTAAAAAAAAAAAAAAAAAAAAACGGGTAAAAAAAATGTGTTATAAAAAAATGCACTAAAAATTAGTAGGTCGTTTAGTACGCCTACCCATATTTAGACAAATAAAATCAGTTATAGAACTTCAAAGTCAAAAGCGAGAAATAAACCATATTTTGACAAAATGGAAACCCGACTTCAAAAATCAAATATTCTATAACAACAAATGCACTAAAAAGTAAAAAATAATTGCATATTCTTGTGCCAATTTTAGTTCACCTAAGCAAAAATTTTTAAATATATATGTACAATTATTGTTATTTTTGGAGGCGGTGTCCAAAAGTTATGTGAATTTCTCTATGTTGACACCGCCTCCAACAACAATAATTGTACATATATATTTAAAAATTTTTGCTTAGGTGAACTAAGATTGGCACAAGAATATGCAATTATTTTTTTACTTTTTAGTGCATTTTTTGTTATAGAATATTTGATTTTTGAAGTCGGGTTTCCATTTTGTCAAAATATGGTTTATATATACATACTTACATTATTATGTAATAATAACGTGGAAAGGTAATAATCCTCTATAGTTTTATTCATCAAAAAGTTGTAGTAATACAAGACTATAGCGCCTAACTTGGCTTAGCTTGAACTCTTGTTGATTGTATGTATATATCTACTAATAGCAAAATTAGATAGATTTGAATATAATATTGTGTTGTTTATATTGTTGTTGTTTTATTTCAGTTCTTCTTCCTTGTTGTGTTGTATTCCACTAACAATGTAATGTAACAATGAATGTGCATGTTGGATAATGATAAAGTTATCAATTTGATGATTGTTTTTGAAAAGTTTTGGTACTCCAGTACTATACTTTGGTTTTTTTTGAATTTGGTAAATATATTTATTATTTCTAGGAGGTAAAATAATATACTTAATTCACCTCTAAACCTGAAACAACTTTTTGTTTTGAAACAGATTCTCGTGGTAAAAGTTGAAATACTAGAAAATTCGATATTATTCATATTGAAACTATGAACTGAATTAATTACTTAAATATACGGAGAGTATAATGAGTTGAAATTGTGGCGTAACTACTCAGTGTATGAAAAAAAGTTTCAAGCAATGTTTGTTTATTTTTGAAAAAAAAACAACAGTTTTTGTCTTACAATAATAGGGAATATGCATGAAAATTTTTTTTTCACATTTATTTTCAGAATATGAAAATACTGTTAGTACTGTAATAATATTTAAAAACGAAATTAAAATCCGACAAATATCAAGGAAGCTATAAGCTTTTAAAGATTATTATCTGTCTCTTTCTTACAAAAATACTAAAAACGGAGTTTTACGTGTATTTTAAATGGTGAAAGTGTAATATGACGTCACATAACATATCAAGAGGGCTATCACCCTCTTTGTCTAATCGGGAATTTCAATCATTCATATCTCGCTTATTTTTAAAGTTATTTAAAAAGTAATTTTACCTTGATATTTGTCAAGTAAACATGCTTCAATTCAATTGAAAAAAAATTTTCATGCATATTCCCTATTCTTCTATCTTTTACGGTTTCAAAGATATTTTTACCAGTAGTGGAACTTTTTAGATCTGAAACACACATACAAAATTGTCTTCATTTTGAGTTATTGTTTCTCTGCACAGGCAGAGAGGGATAAGCGGAAATGAACTAATTAGGTCATTTTATGAATATCTATACCAAAAACTTTGTTTTGCGATCAATATTTTCAACCGTTATAAAGTCGAGACTATACTTATTTGCTTAAAATAAAGTTAAAAACTGCAGGTTTTACAAAACCTGACACGACAGTTTCTTTTCTTATAAATTTCATATAATTGTGGAATATTTTCAGGTATATTTTCATGTCAGGTATATGATTTTTATCTAAGTTAGCTGTTTTTTTTCCGGCTTTATGGATTAAAAAGCTTTCGTATTCATCCATAAAGCCGCTAATATAACCGTGGGGTTAAGTTAAACAGGGATTAAGTTAAAAAGTGTAAGTTTTCCAAAACCTAATTGATACTACATATCGTCAACGGCAAATTCTTTTCTTATAAATTTCTTATAAGAAAAGACGACTCAGCCCAGTTTTATGGATGCATACAAAAGCATTTTCATCCATAAAAACGGATAATCAAACTATAACTGGTATAAAGGTCCTATACCTGACTCGAAGTTGATTTAATTGTCATCTTTGGAAAACAAAGTAATAAAACAACTCTCGCCAGTTATAGGATAACTTAATCCATCCACATTACATACGATAGAAAATTTTAATCCTTTCCACCAATATAAATTATGTTAAGATTTTTTTCTTCAAACCAAATGACTTATTCGGGGAAATGGTATAAGGCGTTATGTCTAAGACGTTATGTCTACTTGGAACTGGGAGGTAATGGGCTCGAATCCCGACATCGGCAGTTTAATTGATTAAACTGTCGGCGTATGGGCAAGAATGAAGTAACCGGCTATGCTTGTGAAGGTTTTCTGCAGTTTCCTTCACGAACTCCAGATGAATATCGGCATAGTTCCTATCATAGTCGGCTGCAGCCGCACATCCTTCCAATTCCTAGTCTACACACAAAAATTTCTTCCACTCCGCTCATACCCTCACATCCTCAGAAATCACAATAGACCTTATGGCCGAACTGTTTCCCGTCCAGGCAGCCGGTACAATTTATCTAGGTTTAGTTTTATTTTTTTAATGTGTTGGATAATACGGAATCCTTAAACGATGATTGCATTGCGATCGAAATACCGAAATCTAGGCGCAAGTCTTACGTATATTTTTTAAATAAATTTTCATGTATACAATTTTGTTTCGAGTATTTTAGTATTACGTATGTAAGCATGTTTTCGGCTAAAATGTCTTGACCTTCTTGCATGGTTGGTAGACTTTTGTGTTGATCTCAGGTCAAAATTTCCCTTTTTCTCACAAATTATAATAACTTTTTAACTCTTTTTACTGTATAAAATACAACAATTTAATAAAATTAAAAAAATGAACAAAATTGAAAAAAGAAATTATGTAAATTTTTGAAAAATGATTTTATATAATTCTATTACAAAAACAAAAATATCCCGTGTCATGTATTTTGCCCCCTTTTATTATACCCACAGTACTGTTGTATATGGTTGAAGTGGAATGAATACTTATATTGTTGGTTTCTTGTTTGAATATGGGATGACAAAAAAAAAAAACAAGAAATATGAAAAACAATAACAATTCAAATTGAAAAGTAAAGTCATATGAAGTGTCAACCAGTCAATCATCACTTATAAATATTGTGTGATGTCACCATTATTTTCGTTTTCACCCATAACATAATAATACAAAATATTGTGAAAATTTTATAAACATTTTTATAATAATATTTAATACAAGATGTACGAGGACATTTTATCTATAAATTAATTATAAGGGTGACAATCCGGACTGAAACATGCGACGGAAATAGAAGATGTAGACAGGGCCTGTGTGATGATTCGCAAACGACCATGACAGAGACCAACGACAGATAGATTGTAGAAGGCTTCCCTGGATGGGTTACACTTCAATCATAAGGTCTATTGTGATGCCTAAGGATGTGAAGATGTGAGTGGAGTGGAAGGAATTTTTGTATATAGATTAGGAATTAGTAGGATATGTAGCTGCAGCCGACTGTGAAAGGAACTATGCCGATACTCATCTGGAGTTCGTGAAGGAAATTTCAGAAAACCTTCTCAAGCATAGCCGGTTCTTCGTTCTTGTCCATACGCCGACTGTTTAGTCAATTAACCGCCCCTTTTTTTTCTTTTTTTTCTTCTTTTTCTTATTAATTTTCTTAACAAACTGCCGATATTCTAACCCATAACCTCACAGTTTCCAAGTAGGCATCCTGCGCAGATATAACGCCTTAGACCGCTCGGCCACTTGGACTAGTATACAACCTAACTACGTTTATAGTTTTATTTTCGCGCGGTAGATTGTGTGTACTGCCAGGATGAGATATACATTTTTGATATTTTATCACCATTCAAAATAATTTCCCACATTCAGTGGCTAATTTACCGAGTAGGCAAGGTAGGCAGCTGCCTAAAGCGAAAAATATTCAGGGACGGCAAATTTGATCGTTTACACTAAATATAACGCTACTTGGGTGATCAAAATACAAGCCTGATACATTCTTGAAAAAAGATCTTATAATAAAACGATATAAAGATAACGAATTACTACAAACAGTAGTATTACCTTTATCGTTTAAAAGTAAACAATGTGCTCCTATCTTTGGCAATATACATTCCCGGATATTAATTCTAATTAATAACGATAGGCGTCTAGCGAAGAAGTTGGTTTCATTCCAACTTCTAGCATTTTCAATGCAGGCGTACAAACTTGTCACATAACAATTATGTGGAAGTATGAAAATTTCAGCATGTACCTTAAAAATGACAATTTTGCAGCTGCCTAGGGCGCTGCAAAATCCGCCCCTACTTACATTTTTAAAGTTATGACGAACTGCAAATTTTTATTTAAAAAAAAAACGCAAATGCCCTACCTTCTGGTGAATATCTCATCCTAAGTGATAGATAAATAGTTTGGAAGCTTTGATTATCACAAACAAACAGAAAACAGCGTCAGTTCTAAAATACCACTCGTGTCGCTAGAGTCTTCAGTTGTTTTTCGTTTCTTTCGCTGTTCGTCAGATCTCTGAATCTTTTGATCAAGGACGGAAAAAAGTATCCTATCACAGTAAAGTTCTTAAGACTTCACGAGAAATGCCAAAGGTGTTAACTAATGTACTACAACTTAAGCTAATTGCTTATCTAATCCATAAATCCAGCATTATAACCTTTTACTGACACGATATACTGTCCACGACAATTTTTTTTCGAATAAATTTCAAATAATTGTATCAAGCTCCCATAAGGGTTTTACTACTGGCTTTACGAACGCAAGCATTTTTATCAAAAAAGCCGCCAATAAAACCCTGAACTCGAATAAAGGACCTCTTCCTGAAACACTGCCAAACATCTGATTAACCACCTGAAACACATAGTATAAATGAAAAGTTATTGTATATGTATATATTTTTATTATATAATATTTTGTCACAAAGTTTAATTTGATATTTTGATGGATACATCCATCTTATGCTTCACATATATATCCGTTTTTATCCTTAGTACATACACACAGACACCCACATGCTTCTTCCTTCACTCGTGTGAAATGTAAAAGAAGAAAGAAAGAAAGGATAGTAGTATAGTGAATCTACAATAAACATAAATAATATGTATTTTTTAATAAAACTCTCATAATATTACAATTTGAGAACAGGTGAGGATGTTTCTACTTTTATCATTGTTATTACAGTGAAATCTAATTATTTATTTACAGTAAAATCGAAAGATTGTTTAGTCTAAATTTTGTTTGTTTAATTTCGAGAGATCTAAAATTGTATCGATGTGATATCAGTTACTTCGTAGTGAAAAATCAAAATTTGTATCTCAATCAAAGTCGTTATTGAATACGTCATCTTCAGGAAAAATCAACAGTGTCTTAAAGGGCAACAGTATCCGATTCTTTTGTTTGGGCTTGTTAAGTTTCTTATAAACAGTTGATCTGATATTGATAAGGTCCAATAAAATAGTATGATTTTTGTTTCTTCTTGTATATGTTGGGTCCAGTAGCAAAAAACCAACTTAGCTAATTTTGTATGGTCTAAAAATAACTCGTTTTTTTTTACTTCGGTATTGGTCGATTTTACAACTTTGATAGTTAATATCAATTGTAAAGGGTTTGATTACAATTTTTCTCTAAAGCCAATATCCCGCTGAAGAAAAATAGATTTTTCATGTGGAGCGGGAGGAGAGGGTTTGCTGTAAAATATTTCTTGAAAAAACAACAGAAATTTCCACCCGAATAAAGAAACTTCATATATAACATGTCGATAACAACCGCAAAAATGTAGTTGAGTCCCGGTAGTTATTAACGCGCTTGTTGTTATTGGGCTTGTATGTTAAAATTTATTACGTTTAAAATTGATAAGAACAATCCAAAGCTGTTATACCAACCAATACTATTAATATCCCAAAAAATTGAATTTAAAATGTAACTACAATTTGTTTTTGGGCGATAGAAATTTTGGGTCTTTCGAATTGGAAAACTATGTTTTTTACCACTGATACCAACATACACAAATTGAAAAAAAAAATCGAATATCTGATCTTTTACACGGTAAATATACAGTCCCCAGCACAAAATTGAAACATTCTAAGCATGCTTAGAATGCGACTTACTTTTTCAGTTTTATTGCATTTGACTGTACTGTAGATCACAAAACTAGCGTTATTTTTATAAAATTTTATAGTTGATTTATGTCTCGGTTTTTGAAGTTGTAAGTATATTTATAATTTTTTAGAAAAATCAGATCCGGTATTCAATATTGGTATAAGGATAAGAGGTATTCAGGATAAAAAATGTAAGCACCAATCAGCAAACCTCTAATTGCAACGTTTCGCTATTTATTTATAGCTTCCTCAGGCTCTATACGAAAAATACATAAATACATACATAAATGTATGTATGTTTTTCGCACAGAGCCTGAGAAAGTTTTTTATTTTCTTTTATACATTTAAAACATTATTTAATCTCTTAGTTTCCACTTCATATTAAAGATTCGATTAATGATTCTATACGAAAAACATGTTTTTCGCATAGAGCCTGAGGCAGCTATAAATAAATAGCGAAACGTTGCAATTAGAGGTTTGCTGATTGGTGCTTACTTTTTTGATCCTGAATACCTTTTATCCCTATACCAATATATTTATTATGAACAACTTTTAAACGAACCCCTTTTTTCGAAAATCGAAAGAATAAGACACAAATAAAATGTAAACTTTTTGAAGAAGAAACGCTATTTATGTGGCCATATGTACATATAGTAGCTGAGATACAAATTCTGTATTTGGTAAATTTCTGAATGCTTTTGACTTTTCTGAATCTTTAATATGAAGTGGAAACTAAGAGATTAAATAATGTTTTAAATGTATAAAAGAAAATAAAAACTATGCTACACATAAAGAAGTTGTCTCTAGATAAATATTATTAAACGAACCATTAAATAGTATCTAAGGGTTTTCCATCTTTAATGGAACAAAAATAAGCACGTTCATAGCCAAAGTACAACTATAACATAACTTTTCTCAACTCAACTCGACTCTCAATCTCCCACATGGATTTTAATTACAGCATGTCCTAAATATATATAATCGATTTGCTTGTTACAAAAAAAATTTACGTGAATATTATGCGTATAAAAAAAAGTCATTGAGCTTTAAATGCATCACAATTTTAAAATTTTCCACCCTTATGAATCCGTAAATGTTTTGTTAAGGACTATAATACATCCGTGATACTTGATATTAGATAAAACTTTTAATCTCAGATATTTGGCAAATACAATCGTGTTATTGTTTCCTAAAAATTCAAAACGATTTATCGATCAGTAGTAAATGTTATCAACGATTATAAATCAAATTTGTATTATAAAGCTTTATGCGAAAATAGAAAATATTTAAACGTGTAACAACTATTTTAATAAATTTGATACTGTGATAAATATTGTTTAAAAATAATCTTAGAATTAAACAATTTATTTAATTGAATTTAAACAATAGTGCTATTGAATGTTATAATTAAATTTTAATTATTTTAATAAGCATATTTGAAATTTTCCCGCGCTAAAAAAGTAAGCACTATTGTCAAAATATAATTTTTATTAAAATAATGAATTGTACTTTTGATTTACAATAAAAAATGATAAACTTTATTACTTTAATATAGATTTTGTACAATTTTATGAATGTACTAAGTCTAGCACAATATTAACGCTAGAAATTTTCAATTTAAACAAAGTTTAGAAAAACATTTAGTATACAAATTCGACGCTCTTGCAGGCGCACTTGAACTTCAAGTTTTAACGTCAACGAAATTTATGAAAATATTTTCGCTTTAGCAATACAAAACAAAAAATACATTAGTATTGGGTTCTCTGGCAGGGGGCGGAGTTAACTATTTCAACCTACTAGCAGTTGTTACTAATTTGTTCATCAGAGTGCGACCACGAAACTTGTAAACCGATTTGTATGTCACAGAGGTTGGAGTAGGATAAATCGACCTACTAGCTCTAGTTTATTAGTTACTCACCAGAGACCATATCCAAACGCTACAGTTCCTAATATAAATCCAATACTACTTTTAAAGTAATCCTTACATATAAAATTACATATCCTGACTGACTGACTTATCATCGCCAAGCCAAAGCTATTGAAGTTAGAAAAATGAAATTTGGCAGACATATTCCTTAAACAGCGTAGAGATGCACTAAGAAAGGAGTTTTCGAAAATCAACCCCTTAAAAGAGTGAAACATGAAATTAAAATTAGTAACAAATAAAAGCATGTGTTTCATAGTTTTCGAAAATCAATCCTCAAAGGGGTGAAATAGGCGGTAAAAGCTTGTGTTAGAGTTTCGTGTTTTTCGAAGTTAGTGTCATGAAAATTTGTATTTAGGGCGAAGCCACAACGGATAATGCTAGTTTTTGATAAATAGTTTCAAACATTAAGTGTTCTCACTTTCTATTTCTTTAGCCTTTTTTCATTCTGAGCATGAGAAATTATCCTTATAATGACCTACAGTACAAGTAAATTATTAAGGATAATAAAAAGATAATAGAATGGATTTTAAATGTGCTAAGCAATTAGACCCAGAACAATTTTGGTTTCTTATTGTCCAGAGAAGTGACATTTCTGTGAGCACGTAAGAAAAACAACCAAATTTTGAAACAACGACCACAGTCAAAGAAGACTACAATTGTAAACATCTGTTAATATTCCTCTCTTGGCACATCCTGTACACATGCATACATGTTATAATAATGATTATAAAGTAAATGAAATAACATAGAAAATGTGACAACAGTTGGTGACATTAAAAGAACATGAAAAAAAAGGAATTAAATATACAATTTTTCATCTTTGTCTGGTTTTTCTACTTCTATATACAAAAATACTTCTATTAGAGATTATTGTATTCGACCTCGGAAATCAATGTTGTGTTATTCGGCGATCCTGACGTTTTGTGAATACGATATCTCGAGAACGTATAGTACCAAAATAGTTTCATTTTCCCAGATTTTATTGTATTTTTTGACAATTTCCAAATATACGAAAATAAATAAATAAATATACTTGGTACTTTTTAGCTCCATATACGTAAAAAAATTCGTTACGCAGGAGCCGCAGTGAATTTAGCGAATTTGCTTAGAATACATCAATTTCTCTCTAGCGGTCACAATTTAAGTCTAATCAAAATGAAATGTCCGTATCTCATTATTAATAAATAACTAAGTCAAGGGGAAAGAGGGCATAGAGAAAGAAGAAAACACAAAATATAAAATATGAACAAATTTTGTATGAAGCATTTTTGTTTGTAAACGAAATAGATTTAGCTTAATTTACGTTCATTAATTTGCATACTTTCTTTCAATTTCATTTTTGATACTAAGATTGAGAATTGTTACTTTGACTTACCCATGTTAGCTGTTATTCATAATATCTGGTCAAAGTAATTAATATTTGAAAATATTTATTACTTTAGCCAAACTGTACTAGCCATTATGAATAATGGCTGGTTAGAGTAATTAATTAATCACTTTTTCTAGAGAATTTAGTCATTCTACATAATGTCTGGATATTAAACATAATAACTGATTATTTACTTCGGCTGTGACATATATATATTCTACTCAAATGTTGAATTCAAGGATTTATGTTAAAACCATTTCTTAAACTCTGTATACAAAGAATTTCATGTGAGTTTCTGACAGTGGATTCAATTATATTTTTAAGTATGATTAAACGAGTATTTTATACACTTGTATATAGAGGTTATGTGGAGTTTATACCAGATATATATAACGTATAGGACCAAATGCAGGTGTATGTTTGTATGGATGTTTGTTGTATGTTATTTTTGTTTCATCTATTTTACGTAAAATAACAACAATGATGTGTCGTCACACATTAGATTTTGTTTGTCATTTGTATGAGTGATGTTTCTCCACTCGTGTAGATAGGTAGCGTCCTGATCAGGTGAGTTTAGGGTGGAGTAACGACTATGAAACAAGATTATATAGCTACCGACTGGAGATGGTATTATTTCATGTATTTATAAATGGTACTTACAAACATATGTGTCTGCGCTTATATTACTTCAGTTAATGTACCAACTACCGGATTACTCGACATTATCCGGAAGTCATTTTAGCAACCTTGAAAACTATTGATTCGACACTAATATCGGTCAGTTTGCATGGTTTTTACACGTCATAATCTTCCAACTACCTTTCATAGACCCAGAAGTCATCTTAAGGGTCCCAGAAACAATCTACAAGTAATGAAAAAATTCGTTACGCAGGAGCTGCTTCAACTTAGCGAATTCCCTTTAAAGCACTTTCTAGTGGTCACAATTTTAGTCTGATCAAAATGAAATGTCGTATCTGATATAATTTTAGTATTTGCAAGGCCACTTTTATTTATAAATGATATATGTCAAGGGGAAAAGGAGGCATAAAGAAAGAAGAAAACACAATATATAAAATATCTCTCTTAGTATTAGAACAATCGAAAAATTTTTAAGGAATAAAGTTGTAGAAATCATGTTTGCTACAATTCATTACCTTATCATTTTTGCTCAAACTCTAATGTGTACAGAGATATTAAGGAATTTAATTTTCAAACTTAAACCGTCAATATTTCTGTAAATATTAGTGTAACATAAAAAATGATAATATACAAAATTACAGTAAAACTTAATACCTACAATTTTACTTCTTATAAATTTTTCGATTATTCGAATATTAAGGGAGATATGTCAAATTTGGTGTTACCCCCTTCCTTTAAACCCCCCCCCCTTTCCCCTTGTTCCATTTTATCCATTAACGAACTTTACCTTTTGAATACTAAAAGCACCTCTAATACCAAATTTCATTCCAATGGGAATAAAATTATGACCGCTAGAGCGATTACTGGCATATATATATATATATATATATGTCCATAGATATATATATATATGTCCCTAGATATATATATATATATATATATATATATATATATATATAAATTATACTGATGGTTATTTTCGACATGTACTAGGTAGGATCGATGGACATTTGAAGAAATTTTTGCAAAATTTTGAAGTCGGTACGAGACCGATAGCTCTATTTACTTTCAGGAAATTCGCTAAAAAGTGTATCGATTCAAAATAGCGTAGAAATATAACTATACATAGCCTTGAAGGAATAAATAAGTGAGTCGCCATATGGAGACAAGGGGTAAAAACAATCTACGATTGTACGGTCTTGCCATGCCACGAATACGATATATTTGGCGCAACTCTTCCCAAATAAGAGAACCCTCACAAAAACTTGATAAGCAAACTCCTGCAAGTTGTTTCCAAGATATGAGCTAGATAATAAGGGGAAAAGCACAATGAACCAGAAAGATCGACATGTACAAGAGTGTCAAAACTTGAGCTATCATTTCAAAATTTTATAATTGATTTGTGCCTTATTTATTCGGATTTCAGAAAAATGTTTCCAATAAAAGTTGTTAGTATAGCTATAATGAAAAACTTTTATCCGGAGTATTTTTTCAAAAACTGAAAAAATACGGTACAAATAAATTATCAAATTTTAAGAAATCTACAAAACTTTCTACAACACGTATATTGTAATTTTCCTTGCTTTTATTTTACCTGAGAATAATTAAAATATTAAAATTAAAAAAATTGGCGGTTATTTGACTAAACTGTTGGTGTATGAACAAGAATGAATGTAACCCGCTATGCGTGTGAAGGTTTTATGTAGTTTCCCTTCACGAACTCCAGATGAATATCAACATAGTTCATATGAAAGTCGGTTGCAACCGCACAACCTACCAAAATTTTGTTTGTACACAATTCCTTGTTCTGTAGGGATTGGTAAAAAGACCCCTCCGTTACTACTACTACATACTTGTTCATACTGATCTGGCTTTAGTAAAACAATTTTTGGTTAAATTTCGCTTTAGAAGTTCCGTCTTTAGTAGTTTTATTGATGACTGAGGATGAAAAACATTAAAGCAGAACTTATAATTATGTTGTATACAATAATGTCAATCAGATCATAGAACATATAAATGCTGTCGAAATTTCTAATATAAGCCCACCAAATGGTACAGAAACTATCATGTTAAGTGTTTAGAAATGCAAATTCTAAGAGAAATTTATATGATAATATTAAACATGGTATGGTCTAAGCTAAGTCTGTTCGTGGTAAAAGTAGTATACCTAAACCTTACAATACCTGGCTTTCTAGCCCGTTCGTACTCATATCTCATATCTTAAAGAATATTATTATAACTTGTTGGTGGGTTTGTTCGAAGATTCGAACGAGAGTCAGCATCGTTGTCGCCGTTGTGTTCGTTTCTATAGATATGATTTATGACCAACAAAATCTGTAATATTTTGCCATAATACGGATATCGTTTATACATATATGTATGTACGAGTATATACATACGAACTTAGAAGAACATGTAGCATAAATGTTAAATCTGCCACATGGATAACATATTATTGTAATTCTTTTACACAGTGATCTATGTCAAGCTATAAAAACCGCAACCATAATCAAGTCAAAGATCTATATCATATCATAACTTAATAGAATATAAAATGCATGGTTAAAACACGGTTCGAAATTTATATGTTTTAGCCCTGTACATGGGGAGAAGTGAACTGTAAATATTATTATCACGAAAAGAACAGTATAGTTACTATTACAATGTCACATAGTATTTTCATACCACGATATAAATGTAAAAAAATGTATTATAAATCTAACTATGATATATAACAGCTCCTTTACTCTTGTCTTCCTGATACTAATATTTACCGTACATTGCTCTCCGTGTATATATAGAGTATGCATCAGTGTAAAAGTTTGTTATGCATGTTCATAAAAGTACCTATTACTCTATTTTCGGGTGTCTGTTCGCCAACTCGATAACTCAAATAAGATAAGAGAAACATATCGAAATTTTTTGACCATGACTTGTGCTAAAATAACCTCAATAGTTTTACTGCAATTTCAGTTGAAGCATACACTGAAATGTTTCTATAAATTGTTAATAATGGCCTAAACTTTGAGCTGCACTGCAAAACTGGTCAATCCGACTCTGATTTAAAATTATGTTTGTAGATATAAAGTTGGGCGTGTTGTTGGGATAATAGTCAAAATAAATGATTCTTTTTATTCTTGAATACCTACTGTTAAAAGCATTAGTAAAAACTTTCTATATTTGAAATGTCATGTTCGTTAAAATGAAAAATCGCTCAAGGAGAAAAAGGAGCTTAGAGGCAGGAGGAAACATCTAGAATTTCTTTCTTAATAAAATGGAAAAATTGATAATAAGTAAAGTTGTAGCTAATGCATTTCACTTCAATTTATCACCTAATCATATTTTCTGTGAATCTAATATTTACAGAAATATTTGAAAATTAAATATAATAACCATAATAATGAACATCATAACCAAATTACCATGATTGCTTGATTTGATATTCACTATGATTCCTTCCTCTAAGAAAATTCGCGTAATCAACGTAGCTCCTACGTTTTTTTTCCTCCTTGTTTTTTATGTGTAGCTCCTACGTGATAAATTTTTTCATTGTATTTTTATGAAATTATATTTTTTTGAAGCTATCAGAATTTTTTAATTTAACGGATATTACAATTACAAGTTTGTTAGATTCCATTCTCCGATTTATTATCGAAAATAATTTATTAACGATAATAGATCATCACGTAAAATCTATATATATATATATATATATATATATATATATATATATATATATATGTATGTATTTAGATGAATAGTTTAGTGGTACAAGAAGTTATATATCCTATTTTTAAATCAGGGTTGGATTTCAATAAAATATGTGAGAAAAATTGAATTTTACATAGAGAAAAAAAAGAAGAAGAAAATATATACTTAAAGTTGTGTTGTAGCGGTGGTGGAAAGCTCTTATGTATTTTCAAAAGGTTTTAAATAGATTGCACATATGGTTTTTTTTTCTTGTTCTCGGTAGTCAGAGGATGATGATACATATAATTTAAAATTTATATATTCAACGCTCTTTTTTGACATCTCGAAAAAAAGAGAAGCTTTCTCTACATAATACTAAAAATATTATGAGCTTCTAAAACTATGCATTGCTAAAAAAAATCTATTAAGAAATATTCATACAAATTTTACTGTAGAAACAAAATGTTTTGATTACTAGTGCCTCTCAAAATGTTTTTGAGAAAATCATCAATTTAACACAAAAAATGCACATAGACCATAGTAGTAGTGGTATACAGATTATGAAGGTAATCAAAGAGAACTCTAGGTTTCTTGAAATTAAATTTGAAACTTTCTTGAAATTAAATTTTTAAAATACAAATAATTGGGGCAAGAATTGAAATTTAACTTCAAAGTAGTAATTTAACTTCAGTAATTTTGAAAAACTGCTCTCTCTAAATAATACACTTTGTCAATTTTTCATGTGTAAATTTTTATATAAATCGTAAATCGTTATAACAACGAATCGTTGTTGCATTTGTTAGTGATCGTGTACCTTCTGAACGACTTGATCGATTGAGGTCATATTCCACAATATATTTGTTTTGCCGAGACGATAGGTGGCGCTGTAGTCAAGCTATTAATAAAGTCAATAAATTGGAGGAGGTTCTGGGTAGCAAAATAATATTTTAATTCTGATAGCGGAAGCACCGAGACAAATTAAAAAAGTTGAATATTTCAAAAGACACTATCGACTCCAAAAGTGGCTATCCACAGGCAACGCCGGGAAATTTAACTAGCTTATTTGTATTACTGAAAATTGTATTACCTGTGATTTATAATCTTTGTCCAATTCCAAAAATAGTTTTTACAATTCTTTATTTTATATTTCAGCAAGTGCACACCGAATATATGTACATACAGTAGCACTTAGAATATTTCAACTGGTTCATTTTATTTTAACCAGAGAAAAAATTTTTTCTTAAGAAGGGACTGTGAAAGTTTTTTCTTAAACTATAATCAGTTTTTCTGAAACTATAATAAAAAATAAAAAATATATATTATGAAAATGTCAAATATTTGTTTAATTTCATAACTAAAAAAAGAATGTTAGAAAAAATATGTCGCATATGCCGAAGGTAGACACACATTTAAGTCAGTTAAAAATATTTATTGTTTTTTTAATGTTTATTATGATTGAATAGAATTTTTATCGTTTTTGTAACATTATATGCATTATTTCAGTCAAACAAAAACAATTTAATCGTACGTACTACACACAGTTTGTTTTTATAATTCTCATATATATACATATAATTTTAAAATATGCCAATAACTTTGACAGATTAAAATGATTATTATTATTATTGTACAGTAACTGTTGCATTAACTAACTAGTTACTATTTGAAACAAACAATATCAAATAGTTTACTTTCAACTTAAACGACGCTGAAATATACGCCCATTCACAGACATATTTGAAATGACAATCACATTGTTATTACAATTAAGTAATATATCCATCAATATTTATTGTACAAGTTTCAAAATGATATGTGTATGGTGGGGTTCTGTGTAACATGTGTGATCGACATGAACTTATCGTAGCTAGAGTTATTTCAAAATAAAATGAGCCTCACAGTCTAAGTGGTTCCATATACCTGTAGCTATTCCTTTCAAGAATATGTCAATAGTTCGACTAAAACTCAACAAACAACTCAAATATAACAGAAAAGGTGTTCAAATATAACTGAAATCTGACCAACCTACTGCTAGAACTTGACCAATCCACAAGTTATAGCATATATGGTGGTTAATATATTCAGTTAAAGTTTCAGCTCTGCCAATCAACGGTAAGTTGGGCAGGACCATTAAAAAAAATAAAAAAATGAAAATAACAAGTAACTGAATTAATTGCTTAAATACCCGGTATGCACTGAAAAAAATTTCAAACAAAAGTGATTTGATTTTAAGAGAGGGGGCATTTTTTTGTCTTTAAACTTTTGTTCTATCTCATACAGTTTCAAAGATAGACAGTTTTGTCCATTTTGCCCATTCACGAACTTGACCTTACTTTTTAGCTCTTGAACACACATACAAAATTCATCAGCTAGCTATCTGTTTTCGTTTTTGAGTAATCGTGTTTACAGACGGACGGATATACGGAAATGAACTGATTTGGTCATTTTATGAACACCTATACCAGCATTGTTTTTCTGCGATCAATATTTTCAACCGTTACAAAGTCCGCAATTATTGGAAATTTTTAAGGAAGTATTCAAGTTTATGAATCGGAATCAGTTAATGAATAAATCATAATAAAATAAAAATACAATCTGCCTATGCGCGGTTAATTGATGTTATAAAGACACTTGAATCAAATAATCATATTCCTTGGTTTTTGGATTATTTAATTCAACTGTTCAGTTATTTTTCAACAGATTTTCGTACGGAGAGAATATCTTCAAGGATACTTGAACAATACGACTACATAAAAGGTTCCTGTTAGATGGCATAGCCTCTAGATGTTCCAAATGCTACAACATATGTGATCGATATTACTTATATTACCTCCCAACTTTACGAATATAGTCAGTGTTTGAAGAATGTATCTATACAATGAGAATGCTTGACGATGATGAACTTTTATGATCTTTTCCAAAAACATGTACAAGACAATTGTTCAAATAATTGAAGTTGGCAACAAACTATTATCATACAATGACACTGATTTATTGTTGATAATGTCAATTGTAAAATTGTACGGAAATAAATCAATTGTTTTAATTACTCGCTTTTAAATGTACACATTGATGAACAAAATATTGATCAAAACTAAGATGGTTTGGGCCAGGAACGTATAGTTTCTTGCAAGTGTCTTATTTCAATATGTCTGTATTTATAAGTAATAATTGTCGGATCGATTTAAGACTTTACAAATGTATACAATTTTGATGACAATACAATTATATGGCACCCTTTGGATGATTTTTGGAGACGGTGTCCAAATTTTATGTGAAGGATAAATTTTATGTGAAACATTAAAATTTAAATAAATACAATATTTTTTCGAAATAAAAACTCTCTATGCTGACACCGACTCCAAAAATAACAATAATTGTACATATATATTTAAAAATTTTTGCTTAGGTGAACTAAAATTGACGCAAGAATACGCAATTATTTTTTTACTTTTTAGTACATTTTTGGTTTTAGAATATTTGGTTTTTGAAGTCGGGTTTCCATTTTGTCCAAATTATTAAATCTTTAGTTTCCGAACTGTTTCTAATCTACATGCATAACTAGCCTTACCCGTTACAGATTCGCCCGCTTGTGTAAGACTTCATAACTGAGTAGTATAATATTTCTCCTAACCAGGGAGACTTTATAATTTATAGGCTTGATATAAATTAAAAAATACTGAACTTTCATACAAACTCACATCACGTGTTTAACCCCTTTGAGGGTCCATTTTTACACTATCATTTTTAAAAACCATAGAATGTAGTACCATTAAAAAAGCTACCAACTTTCATATAAGAACGGATAAAGTTTTAAATCTATATTTACGTTTGGCTCGATGTTCAGACAGATGCAATTGTTTTGATCGATAGTGTACAAACATTTATTGAATTTGCCCAATAAAATTTATCGATTTTGTTTGATTGTTCGGGTAATTAATATATTAAAGTTATTTATTTAGATTCGATATTATTAAATCGATCTTGCTTTGATCTTAATTTGAAATCTTAAAACACATATTAATCCAGTAATTTCATAAACATACTCTAAAAATGAGGAGCAAGCCATTGCTAAGTTTTTCTTAGTAGCTTTTTAATATTTTACATTTCTCATTTAAAAATTTTAAACATTATCTTAAAATGGGAGTCAAACCACTGTTAAGTTTTTCTTAGTACGTTTTTAATATTTTACTTGGCAAGCTTATGTAAAAAAAAACCTGATATAAAAATAGTTACTGAGAAAAAAATCCTTGCAATTAATTGGCCTTCTCGAAGATATCACTACTACTTTCGGCGAATAAGCGACAGCTTCAATCTTCGAAAAACGAAACTCTGATGGAATGATCTCAGTTCCTGCCTGGTTTTCTCCGAATCTATTTCATTTAAATGATGTAAATTTGACTCTGTAGTTGGAATCTGCAGTTCCTCCAATACCGACATACGATTTAAAATTCGTATTTTTTTAGATAAGTCAGTTTTGGAAGAAATTTTCTAGGGCATCGTGTAAGTCGTGTCAAATGAAAGCTTAGTCAGAGTAGAAAAGAGTATTAATATTATCAGTGTAGAAAAATTCTAGCGCGATGAATTGTTATAAAAAGTTTAATTGCGTTTTAGCACAGTTAAATTAATTTTTACAGTTATGTACAAAACAACATCAGTGTAATGCAAGTTGCATATTAGCGAGAGATCTTTTTAGGTTTTTTTTTCTTGGAACACTAGTTGTTCAAGGATAGACTGCACTTTGCAGATTTTTTAGATTTATGTTTTCGATGGAATTATCTTTCAATAAAACTACTTTTCTGAAATAAACTGAAGTCAATTCTAAACTAACTGAACATAAGTTTAAAGAATTTATTTAATCTATACATGAAATCTATGTGCATGCATGAAGGCAGAGAGAGCATTCTTAAGTGAAACACACCAATCATCAGTCACAACGCATAAACAGTAGGAGTTGAGTTTACATATTGAATTAAATAAAGTAAATCATAAGAAAAGATCACTTTTAAAATGCCTGTCATCATAAAACTTTGTATATGTTACAAACAATAAGAAGAAAAAAAAGATAAATGATATGTGACGATTTATATTTAATTTTTATACCCAGTATATGTAATCATACAAGGTATATTAAGTTTAGTCTCGACTCTGTAACGCTTGAAAATATTGATCGTAGGCATGAATGTTTGGAATTCATACCTAATTCGGCCGTTTTCGCATGTCCGTCCGTATGTCTGTCTGTCTGTGAACACGATAACTCAAAAACGAAAAGAGATAACGAGGCTGAAAGTTTGTATGTGTGTTTCAAGGCAAAAAAGTGAGGTCAACTTCGTTAATGGGCAAAATCAGAACGTGTTCCCCCTGCTAGAAGGGAAAATAAACATCTTTGAAACCGTAAGAGATAGAAATAAAATTTGTGAACAAAAAATCTCCTTCTTTTTAAAATAAACAACTTTTGTTTGAAATTTTTTTTATAAACTCAATAGTTTTCTTATAATTTATGCCCAAACGTACCCCGGATAGCGAAAATTTCTCTATCATTGTAACCATAAGAAAATGAAAAAATATTTTTCAACAAAAAATTTTTGTTTTTACAAAATAAACAACTTTTGTTTCAATTCTTTTTTCATAAACTCAATAGATTTCGCTGTTCAAACATAAGAGAACAAATTACGTACCTCTTAATAGTATGTAGAGCTATAAATAGTAGAACGAATGCGGATATATTTACATACATAACATATCAAATACTGTTTGTTTTTATTTTTTTAATTTCTGTTTTGTATACCAGGTTTTGCACACATTAATATCCACTTTTTTAAACGCAAGAACATTTTCAGTATTTCAATATTATGAACACAAAACAAACATTTACAAGTAATGCATATTAAATACACATTGAATAGGCAGAATTGTTAACAATTCACACATTGATATACAACTCAGTATATACTGGGTATTCAAACAATTAACTCAGTTAACTGTTACATTACTTGTTTTTATTTTAAATTAAACAGATGTATTTATTTACCGCAGTATATCGTTTCAATATTGCGTATTTAATAAAAAACTCAAGTAAAGAATATTATATTATGTACCCGTTTTCTTGTGTGTATCGTTTTAATATAATTTTAGAATAATGGATGGTGTGAACTATGATTTGAGATGAAATGTCATCGTATAATCTCGACATCGAGATCAATCTTCAACGCGAGGTTTTAATGGATTTTTAAAAGCCCTTAAAAAACAAGAAATTAATGAAAAAGAATAATTTCATTTTTTTAAATTTATTCTTACTGTCTAAATATAAACATTGTTACCACCCGTTAATGTTAGATTGACTTAAATGTAAGTATCTACCGTTCAAAAAAAATGAACAGACCTGAACTGAATCAGTCTCTCACAAATTTTAATTATTCTTGTAGTAAATGTTTTTGTTTACATAAATTGTTTACATAACAAAAAAATATAAAACTTCCATTTCTTATATCACATTTAAAAAATATACTACATATCTTTGTTTATAAATAAATAATATACAGAGAGTTGCAAAAATGAGGAGTTTTATGAAATGTAAGAAAATTAACATTTCAGGTCTGTTCATTTTATTAGGAACGGGAGTGTATATGTTTGAAAATAAATCTAAGAAGTCGAGTTTGGTATTTAGCAAAACTTTGCCAATGAATTTTTTGTACAATAAAGAAAATTAGATTCTGTACAAATCTGTTTCTCTGACTTTTTAATCTATTAAATAGAACAAGTGCGTGTCAAATCACGTGCAATGTTCAGTACCATAGTCAAGACACAAATCTTTAGGTAAGGTGTATAACTGTATCTTGAAGAACAAGAATACCCAAAAATTTTGAAAGACCTATCCAACGGTAACCTGCAGGATGGGGTTACTTGTTTACTTCCAGTCTTTGGAATTCCTAAAATTGATTCTGGGCCTATGAAAAGTATTTCGATTAACTTCTTTGCTAAGGTATCTGCTTTTTCGTTTTTCGGGAAAAAGTTTATGAGTAAAACATCTGTGATATACAGGTGGATATTGCGTAACTATCAAGGTTCCTTTTTTATCCAAAATTGCAGGTTTAAAACTTGTTTTCAAGTAAAAGTAGTATTTTCGTGAAACAAATCTATACATATAAAATGCTTTGTCCTGGATTTTCCGAAATTCTACACATAAGGGGGTAAAAAACGGGGACAAAGTTTGTATGGGACAACGTGATTCCATGGTCCAATCTACTTCAAATTTTACATAAACATTCAGTATATTTAATTAAATACTAAGTAATATAAGGTCTGTAAAATTACAATTTTCGTGGGCGAAGCTACGACGGGCAGTGCTAGTTTTCTATATAATTTACGGATATTTTTTACAGATTTAAAGATTTACAAATTTAAAAGAAAATTAGAATGATGCTATTAATTCAAATTACTTTAAGACTATAGGTGTCAGGCAGATGAACCGCGACCCAGTTTATTTATATTTATCCACAAATTGCAAAACACATGATATTACTTCGATATACCCTTGTCTAATTCCAACTATTAATACATACAATGTTTTTCCACAATTTTCATGAAAATAAGACATTATGAAAAGAATACAACATTATAAAGTAGTGTAATAAATGTAATAAAATGCAATAGTTAAGTATATTATCAACAGCTAATAGCACAACAACGTTTGCCTTGAGTGTTTCAATAAATACATTAACATTTAATAATACACAAAAAGGCAATAAAGTGTATGAAATATTTGAATTAATATACGGAAACTGAGTTTGTGAAATATTGATATAAAGATTATTAAAATAATCAAAGAGAACTGAAGGGTTTTTTTGAAATTAAATTTTGCCCCCATTCCTAGAACAATTATTTGTATTTTATAAATACGTATTTCGACGACAAGGTACTCATCATCTATATGAATTAGCTAATCGTAACTATCTCTGGGATATGGAGTCAGAGATATGTTGCTTGTTGCTAGTTTGGTGCGTGTCTCACAATAATATTAAAAAAGTTTTGTCTTAGAGGTAGGCGCAGATGGCTCGCCGGAGTCGAACGGATTCTCCATAAGCTGGGTGAGAGTAAGTAAAAAAGGTATGTTTTGAAATAAGATCCAAAAGAGTATGCCCCAAAATTCCAGAGTATGTATTCAATGTATTGTATGTATTGTTCGGTGATCGCTGTAATCCGGCCGGGCAATGGGGTTCGCCGGGGAGGCGGGTGGGTGTAGATGCGGGCTGGCATGAGCCAATTCGTCCTCAGTCTTTTGTTTATCGCCTTTCGTGTAGTACGTATAGTGTCAATTTAGCGCGCTCGCTAACATCATGGTCCCGCCACGTAAACATTCAACATTAACATTAAAAGACAAATTGCGGATTATAGAAATGTCTATAATGACTACCAGACTTCCGAGCAATGACTACGCTGTCATTGCTCGGAAGTTTGGTATAGGCAGGTCAACTGTAGGCGACATAAAGAAGAACAAAGACAAAATCTAAGATTAAACATGTGTTTTATTACCATTAAATATGGCATACTATAATCCGGACGCCTCGATAATTCGAAAAGGGTCTTGTTTTTGGTCTACTGTAGTTAGTAAATATTTATAATTTAGTAAATATTTCATTTGTTTGCGAATGGGTTTATCAATTTTCGATTTCAATTTCCACGCTTTATGTCTATTTTTTTGCGATTTACACCAAAACTTATTTTCAATTAATAGATATTATTAAATTATAAAATAGAGGCGTAAAGCTTAGCATGTTTCGCATATACTGCGATCAGCAATGCGATCGTAATTTAGGGTACGCAACGTATAATTTCAGCGTCATTATTTTACAAAGTCCCATTATTATTATAAACATTGTGTCATATCTATTTATTATTTAAAATTACAGTTTAAATTGTCTAATAATTTCCAATTAAATAATGTGATATATTGTTTATTTATCTAAACAGTATGATGGGATGTGCGTGCAATGATCACTTAGTTCATAATTAAAATGTTAATTATTTAATAATTTTATTATTAAGTCTCCTTTAACCCTTTATTGTTTTGTTCCCAAAAAATGGTTAATCAAAGCGTAAATAAAATACATGATATATATTGCAGAATTCGTGCTTCAATATAACATTTCATTTGATACCCTAAATGTTATTTTATTATATTTCCCGGTTTAACCAACCGCCAAAACAAACCTCTTTATTTAAGAAATTTAATTCTCCTCTAAAAAATTGCCTCTGCGAAAAAATGGTAGATTGATGGACACGCATCCGTCCGTTAAGTACAGGCCACAAAAAATACTTCCATGAATTTTCTGTAGAAAATTACGAAGAAAATAAGTATGGGAAAATAAGTTTATGGATTATCCACCCATAGACAAAATAAAAACAGTTTCCAGATTTACCACTAAAGACGTATAAAATATGCCCAAGTGCAGTGGATAACATTTCTTCCTCAGAAAAAATACAAAATCTATATTTTATTTAATACGTATTATATAAGCCCAGAATACCTTTCATAGGTCCAGAACCTACTTTACGAATTCGAAAAACAGCATACAAACATGTGATCAGTGAAACAACAAATGGATAGACGTGATCATTGAGAAAATATACCGCAACAAAAACTCGGGAAATTATGTGTGACTGAGTAGTGAGTACGAAGAGACATCCAGCCAAATCATCTTTGCCTGCGAATCTTTCGATTAAAGCAGCTACAATATATTCGATGCATCTCACTCCGAATATATGGAACTTTCAAGAAAACCTAATAAGCAAGCTCCTGGCTATTGCCAAAATACGAGAGGAGTGAACCTCGTCAAACTGAAGTAGAAACACGAGCACAATGGAACACAAGGTCACTTTTCATACCCCAAAATTTATCTTATACGTATTTTTTTACGATACACTAATTTATACATATATTAAACGATTTTTACTATTAATTATTCCAAAAGATTCATTTTATACCTTATTTGCGTCAGTAAACGATTCTGTACACTAAAGGGTTAAAATAACATAGCATTGATGCCAGGCCCGAGTCATGCCAAATACTTTATAGTTATTGTTAATTCACTTAAAAGTATGTCATTATCAATATTTTACAAGTAAAAATATTATATAAATATCTTTATTTTATTGAAAATTTCTACAATATATGAAAATTATTTATTCAAACCATATGTGTGAAATGGGAAAGTTCACGTGGATTTCTCATAGGTACTTCATTTGAAACAACAAAGACAGTTTTAAATGATTTTACAAACGTTTATTATTTTACTATCCACCAATAATTTTGAAATCGTTCTTAAAGCAAACTAAAAAATTAAAATGAAACGTTATAAAATGAATTTTTTTTAAACTACGAGTTGAGGGCATAGTTATTAGCCACACAAATGTCCGTCCAAGTGGCCCAGTGGTCTAAGGCATTATGTCTACTAGGAACTGGGAGGTTATGGGTTCGAATCTCGACATCCGCAGTTGGTAAATTATTAAGAAAAAAAAGGTGGCGGTTAATTGACTACTAACTGTCGGCGAATGGACAAGAACGAAGTAACCGGCTATGCATGTGAAGGTTTTCTGCAGTTTCCTTCACGAACTCCAAATGAATATCGGCATAGTTCCTATTAGAGTCGGCTAGCCAACACACAAAATTCCTTTCAGTTCACTCACATCCTCACATCCTTAGGCATCACAATGAACCTTATGGTCGAAGTGTAGCCCGTCCAGGGTAGCCGCTACAATCTATCCTAGAAACAAAATTTTATATTAAAAAATTTGTTTAAAAATACAATTAAAAAAATGAAAATAACAAATTAACTGTTCCGGGGTAATTGTTTAATACCGGGTATATACTGAGATTGTAATAAAAAGATCAAAACTTGCTTATGTAAAGAAAAGAACTTTTTTTGTTTTTCAATTTTTGTTTTATCTCTTTCGGTTTCAAAGATGGATATTCCACCTCCCTGGGGAAGCATGGTCCGATTTTGCCCATTCGTGACCATACTTTTTAGCTCTAGAACACAAACATCAACTTCAACGTGTTATCTCTTTTCGATTTTAATTTATCGTGTCGACAGGCGGACGAATATGGAGTAATTAGATCATTTTATCTATACCAAAAATACTCTTCTACGATCAATTTGTTCAATCTTTACAAAGTCGAGACTAAACGGAATAAACCCTTGTATAAAAATAACCAAACGAAATAAACACCGGGTATAAAAATAATCAAAAATTTTTAATAACGAAAAATTTTTAGCATTCAATTTTGATCCAAAAATTTTTTTTGCCTGATTTGAATAACGGACAAACATCCAAATCTTTTGCAATCAAATGCATTTTATTATTAAAAACTTTGGCTTTTTGTTGGAATTTTTTCATAAATACATATAAATTTTCAAATAATTCAAAAAGTTTCCAAAGTTCATGTAGAATTATGTAAAAAAATTTTACTACTTATCATGCCAACAGTTTGTTGTGAACAAATTTTTCTGTATGATAATTCTGAAAAATATTGGGAAAATGATTAAAACAAAATAGTTGTGAAGTGTGAAAATGGTTTTTCCATATGATGTGTGATAACGTATACCTGCATACAAATTTCAAAACTGACAATGTAAATAAAAGCGTGCCTGTGTTTAACGATATTTGTGGTTGACTCTGAACAAATACATTTATTCTACTGGATGATTTATTTTATTGGAACGAAGTTCCTTAACGCGGTTTACAGGTAGTGTGACTAGGTACAATTCGTCACGTAACAAAATGTGGTATTCTGTGTGTGTATTAATGTGTCTGTTTGCTATGTGTATAATAAAAGGTCATTTCCACATATAAAAACTATACTTAAAATAAAAAATAACTATACAATTATTTTATTAAAATTTTGTTTTAATTTTGAAATGGCAATTTTAATTGTCATTTCCATAGAAACTATAATCTATACTAGCACACTATAAATCGTTTTATATCGTTGTATTTTGGCTATAGAAGTTTCATTTCTATCACGTGTACGGTGCTGAACGCGCTAAGTTGGTTAGGTTAAACGTGAATAATAAAAGTTTAAATAATTTATTTCGAATTACACTCGGAGTTGAAGAAAAGTAATAAACTGACGGGGGCCCCCGATCGCACCCACTATGTTTGATTATAGTCAATTCAATTTTCACACAATGCAATATTCGAAATAATCCTAATATTTTGTAACGCATGTACAAGAAGATCGCCACTGGTTTTTGTAGATTATTCTGGTAGTCGACAGTATATATTTGATGCATTCGAGAAAAAGAAGATTCTAGAATGATGCTCTAAAAAGATCTATTGGGTATATAATGGAATCGGAGAGCAATGGAGTGATAACAAGTTGTATTCTACATGTGATACGATAAAGATAACAAGCGGTTCAAAACGATTGTAGATGCGATGTTTATGGTTATATTATTATTACCATTACTGGATTGTTATTATCTTCATTGTTGCAATACAATAAATTGTAATTGTTAAAGTTGTTACCCATGGGTTGCATATACAGGTTACACCCGAAGACGTTAACATATCTTTCTTAATGATTAAATTTGTAACCCTTATCACCATCTCAAGTAACAATTCATTTTGGCATCCCAAATAACATTTTTTTGAGTCATAATTAATAGAAAAACCAGTATATCTCTATTATTTTTTTAGATGGTCTGTACATGGCCCTTTTATCTCGAAATCGGTAAACACTTCTCAGTTCTATATTGTAGTAATTTCCACCCGTCAAAAATAGTGGGTATTTTATTAATAAATTGATTTTCTTTTCACAATAATCCAAAAGTGGTTTTTGGCTTCCAAGAAGGCGGATTTATATTTTATCGGCTATGTTTACTCTAAAATATCTCAAAAGAAACAAACTGTAAAAAACTGAAATTGAATTTTTTTTGTTTGTTTGCGTTGAAATAATTTCAACTGTTAATAAAAATTTCTGGCAATCCTGATGCTAAACCTTCCTGACTCATCAATCATTGATTATTCAATTAAAACTTTTTTACTGTATCTAATAAAATGAATAACCCATTACATAAAAATATACATGTATATATATTTAACATATTTCAATATTTTAAAATACATTTAAATGGAGTACTAGTTTACAATTTAAATAAATATAACAACGAGAGAAAACAATACACACTCAGTAACTAACAAAAGCTAGTGTATGGAACGTAACATTAACACGTGAGTATGTTTATCAGGAGGGATCATAGAGGGGTTAGTAGTTACATTATAATATTATGACAATGATAAGGGTTACATTATTATTAACAGGGATGGTTAGTTAGCATTGTAGAGAATTACAACAATTATCATTTATGATTAAATGGATCATATAATGAAAATACATTATTATTAAGGCCCTTATTTATAAACTAGAAAATAGATTAACAATAAACAAACAGAGAGAGCTAGTAGTTTAAGAGCTATAGTTGAAAACAGACTTACAGTCTTTCAGTAAGACTCATATAAGCCCACCGTCACTGGACTATCTTCGTGGTGTAAGAACCAAGATATCCTGAAACCTACTCGATAGTTATTAAATAAATCGAAACTATTTTGTATAGGAAATATTCATGGAAGATGGTTTTTTTGAAGGAAATAAATATGGCATAATCAAAAACAAAATCAGAAGAAAAATTAATAAAAAAATTAAATAATTTCTTAAAAATTGAGACAGCTCAATTCTTTCAATCAGGTACTTAAACTGTTATTATTATTATTAACTATTTTATATAGAAAATATTCATTTCCACCTATGAATGAGTTTTTGAACCTGTATATGTACCGCCATCTATGAGCATCTTTTTAACGCTGCTTTCTTATTTGTAATATCACCTATGAACCACTTGTTGATCGCGAGAAAATTTCGCCAGGCCGATGTCCGGTAACACACGTTCTAATCCGCCACAATAAATGTTTCACATCTATAAGACAGTAATTTGGGATTTCACCCAAATATTTATTTGCTTGAGACTCTAATAACAAATACATGAGTTTGTGAGTAGTTACCAGGTAACTCGGGCACAAATGTGTACTATGAACCACAAAAGTTGATGTCATTTTTTTTTTATTTTAACGCGAAATTGTGCCTTATATATTCATTAACAACTTTTATTCGGAAATTTTTTTCGAAAAGCGAATGAATAAGGCACAAACCAACTTTTGTGGTCCATAGGACAAATTATCATGAGTTATCTGGTAACTACTAACAAACTCATGTATTTATTGTGAGATTTTCAAGCAAATAAATGATTAGTTGAAATCCTCCTTGTTTGCCACTAAAGGAATCACCTTTAAGAGAATAACTTTTTAAGAGAATCACTCAACACAACATGAATCTTACTCAAATTCTATAAATGTATCTGATATTAGCTCTTAGACTATAAGCTCTGTGTAGCTCATTCGAATATGGTAAATTTGTTGTTACTGATATGGATAGTTTTTGTTAAAACGTTGTACAATATACCAAGTATATTCGATTCGATTGGATTGGTGAGATGTGTTTACATATAAAATTTATCACAGTTACACAGTTATTTAAACTATTATAGAGGTGGGTTATTGTATTCAATAATTAGGGCTTGGATTTGTATACCTTGAAAACCCTGTGCTAGATTTTGTGTATAGACTAGAAATAGGTAAGATATGCGGCTGCAGCCGACTATGATGGGAATTATGCCGATATTCATCTGGAGTTCGTGAAGGAAACTGCAGAAAACCTTCTCAAGCATAGCCGTTTACTTCGTTCTTGTCCATACGCCGACAGATTAGTCAATTAACCGCCCCTTATTTGAACTCATAACCTTCCGGTTTCCAAGTATGCATACTGCGCAGACATAACGCCTTAGACTGCTCGGCCACTTGTACTGGTTTACTGTCCTATGTTCTTACTTATTATAATGAATATGTCCCTCGATGCACCCAATCTGAACAGGATACAACTTCGAAAGGTTACCGGACATTACCACCTTCGAAAGCACATACACACAATAGGACTCAATTATGTGCAAATTGTGCGGCGAGGACGAAGAAAGATCTAGCCACATCATCTTTAACTGATAAAATATATTCGGTGCATCTCACCCTGAATAAATGAACCTTCAGGAAAGCCTTATGCAAGCTCCTGGCTATTGCAAAGATATGGGAGAAGCTAACTTCGTCAAACTAAAGTAGATGGTGGAGAGCAATGGTCCAAGTTCAATACTTTTCATACCCCAATATTTGTCTATCTACTTACAATAAAATTTACAATAAATTTTAACAGTAATTTCCAATTAATTTTAGGGATAAATCATGTTCTAAGGCGGGTGTTACACGCTCATTCTGCCATTGGTTCAGACCGTGACTTTGGTCAGTCTCATCGTATGACAATTCGCTGATTGATGAATTGATGACCTATACTGACGAAATTTTAAATATTTTTATCTGTTTTGGTATGGTTAAGGGCAGACTGACTGTGTAACACACGCCTTAAGAGCGTTCCAGCACTATTTTATATAATCAGGACAAAAAACCGGTTTGATTTTATTATAGCACAAATACATAAACACACATATACAAATTATATTTCAAATTTTGCCCCTATTCCTAGATCATTTGTTTGTATTTTATAAATACGTATTTCGACTACAATGTAGTCATCATCAGTATGAATTAGCTAATCGTAACTATCTCTGGGATATGGATTGAGAGATACGTTGCTTGTTGCTAATTTGGTGCCTGTGTCACAATGAGATTAAAATATGTGAAATTTGGGAGAACCGAAAAATCTTGTATAGCGGCGCACGTTATTGAGAACAACCATAAAATTGATAAATCGAATCTAAAACTACTTAAATCGGTACAAAACCCCACAGAATTAGATGCATACGAAAGCATCTACATATACAAATTGAGAAAACAGATAATGAATTTAGACAATGGCCCAATTCCAAATTCTGATTTAATAAAATTAAACCATTTTCAAAAATAAAAATAAAAATCCAATACCTGAATGTCAAAGTTAACGTAGGTACACTCACTTTAGTGACAAAGCAAACGCCGCATAGTCGCCGCATGTGGGGCTTTCCACACACCTAATCCAGTAGCCAGGTAACTTAAATAATCCTCAAGTCAGATTATACCCTCAGCCAAATCGTATAAAAGGACAGAATTTTTTAATCTCATTGTGACATAGGCACCAAATTAGCAACAAGCAACATATCTCTGAATCCATCTCCAAGAGATAGTTACGATTAGCTAATTCATACTGATGATGACTACATGGTAGTCGAAATACGTATTTATTAAATACAAACAAATGTTCTAGGAATAGGGGCAAAATTTGAAATATAATTTCAAAAAACCTAGAGTTTTCTTTGATTATTTTAATAATCTTTACACATATACAACACATACACAAATACACTGTTCACATATACAAAATAATGTTATTTTGAAGAAAAATAATAATTTTAAACTTTTATATTTCGAAAACAACACGGAAACACACGATTTTTTTTTAAATTTATATAATAAATATTTAGCTTTACTGTCCTAGTTTTTTTTTTTAAATTCTGTCGAGTATTTTTTCTAATACAGCAGATAATAGTTGGGCGGGCATGAAGTTTTACATGCTTCTAATGAGGGAGAGAGTGAGAGAGAATGATAACTTAGATATTAATTATCTCGCGTTCTAAACGGCCAAAAATTCTGAAACTTCGGGATTTATTAGAAAACGTTATTTTTAGCCTGTGAAAACAAAATGAACAAAATCTGTCGAAAAGTGGTGGTATGCTGGAACATCCTTAAGAAATAAAATGAAAATAATTTGCATACATAACAAAGAATACAAATATAAAAATATTAACAGTAAGAGCGGCGATCGTAAAAACGGTGCCCATTTAATTAGGGAATGAAACTTTTAGAAAAGATAGAACATATATTGACTTCAATCACTTACCTATAGGCAACCTGTTCATGCAGCGATGTAACCACCCCCAAATCTTAATATCGTGCATAACTTTTTGTCTATGATAATTACGAGAAAAAATCAATTTATACTTTTTTTCATAAAATTTTATTTCCAATTACCTTTGTATGAAAATTTTGTGAAGCCTAACATTTAAATACACCAAATTATATAGATCCTATAAATAAATGTAAATTGTAAATGTTAAAATACACATTACGTAATTCATATAATATATGATTTGTTAAATAGATTGTAAAATAGTTTGTTAAATGTATGTTAAATAACTATTTTGTGTTAAGTGTTAAATGTTATTTTATTTTATAAATATGCCTGTTCAATGATTTTAATGATGTTTACTTACACCTAACACCTACCTACCTACAAATGGAAAACATTTTCACAGTTTCAATTGCGTTTTAGATAATATTTTTTTAAAATTAGGTTTAGGTGTGAGAGAAAAATTGTATAAATTGACTTTCATTTCATTTTATATTAACTAGTTTTTGATGTGAAAACATCTATAGCGAGACTATACAAGATTTTATATAGAGATACAAATGACATTTCAGATTATACAATGTGACGTTATACTTGTGAACGATCGGCTATCGGTTACAGTCGGCCATCATCGGCATTCGTCTTTATAAATGGAAATTTAACATTGTACATGAATATAACTTTTTCTAATGACTAGATCGCTACTAGCAGTAGTAGCGAAGGGAAGGTCGAAGCCTGACTAGTAGGCCTTTCTAGGCTTTTTCACCGACCCATAAAAGACAAGGAAATTGTATCTAGACTAGGAATTGGTGATGACTGGAGCCGACTTTGATAGGAACTATGCCGATATTCATCTGCAGAATACCTTCACAAGTATAGCCGGTTAATTTCGTTCTTCTCCATATGCCGACAGTTTAGTCAATTAACCGCTCCATTAATGTTTTTATTTTAATTAATTTAAATGACAAACTGCCACCGTTGCGAATCAAAATATCAACCATCCAGTTCCGAGCAGATCGCCTTTAACAGCTCGACCTCTCGGATTGGTATAGCTAGATCTTTAATACAGTTTATAGTTTCTATAGAAATATCTGCACTAACAAAATTTTTGTAAAAAATTATTTGTCAATAAATTTAAAATATAAACAAGTTGACGTTTTAAAATGCCAAAAGATAGAAAAAAATAATTATTTGACATAAATTTCCTATAATAATATTTGAAGCCAGGGCAACACCGGAGTTTTCACATCATACTTGAGTCCCGGGTTCAAAACTTAGTTAAAAGTCTCGAATCTACGTTCCTATAGGATTAATAAAACTTATACTATGTACGTGTTTCCATCAATTTCTAACAGAAAGACAAGCCAGAATGGTCGTCTCGTCTCTCGCTTACTTATTCTAATCTCGGCTCGTGTCTCTCGACTCTTGAGTCATCACTACCCCGAAGGTACACTGCACTTGGTCCATTTTTTTTTTAATTTTTTTAGATCCTCATATAACTTTTTGTGGTTCTGCAAGTGATACATAGTAAATTGTCCTTTTTCTAAGAATTACGGATATATAAACATTGAACTCTGGTCACAAGGGGTCCCCCGAGGTGACCCCCGGTCTTGATCCCCGAGGTGACCTTCGGCGTTGGCTCCGCGTCACAGAAAATAACATTACATGAATTGTAAAAAAAGTGTTTGGGGGATGTTTTTCCAACTTTCCGGGGAGTTTCCGGCAAAAAAATCTTTCTAGCATGTCTAGAAGTGCCTTAGAATTTGTATACATGAGTCAGTCAGTCAGTCAGCTTCACTAAGGGCTATATATTATATGTAGACTCCTTGCAACTTATCATTTTGAGGTAAACAACTATGTGTATATGAGATATTTTGTGTCTTTATAATTGGACTTGGTGTTGTGTATCTCCGAGATACTAAAACAAATTTCGTTACTATGAGTAAAAATAATTGAACACCGTGAATATGTCAAGTGGAGCCGAACCAAGCCACCCACCTTTTTGATATACATAAAAGTTTATTCTAAAAACCGCATTGATTGTATTATTTTTAATATTGTTTGATGTTTTCAAAATAAATTATTCACTATACGGTGTTGTATTGTATCGTCAACAATCCTTCTATTGGCCTCATGGTTTTTGTATTTATTTAAAAAAAAATTTATTTTTTGAAAATTGTTTTGCCTCTGATGTGGTTTTGTTTGGTATCAAAAAATTATTAATAAAATATGATTTTTATTTTTTCGGACAGAAATAACTTTTGTTATAGGTAAATTTTTTTCAAAATTCATTTCATTCGATCATATATTTATATACTTGTACTATGGACCACAAATTATTTAAAAACAAAAAAAAAAGGTGGGCGGTTAAATGACTAATCTGTCGGCGTATGGACAAGAACGAAGTAACCGGCTATGCTTGTGAAGGTTTTCTCCAGTTTCCTTCACGAACTCCAGATGAGTATCGGCTGCAGCCGCACATCCTACCAATTCCTAATCTACACACAAAAATTCCTTCCACTTTACTTACATCCTCACATCCTTACGCATTACAATGGACCTTATGGTCGAAGTATAACCCGTCCAGGGCAGCCGCTACAATCTATCTCTCTATCATGGGCAACCCTTATATTGTTTTAAATGCTACCTTATTACCTTCGGATTTGACCCTTACACGACCTCTAAATAACTTGTGGAGGGAGCTTTAATCCATGACATAAATATGTATTTGAGTGTAAAATTTACCACCTTTTCAGAATCTGAGGTCAAATACAAAGGTTCCTATTAAAAAAAACAAAAAAAACATAACTTGACCATCAAATTGTCTTGGAGATGCTCCTCCGAACAACTTTTATCTGAATCTTTTTTTCAAAAATGCTTTTTGAAACGTTATTTAGATGCATGGAAACATGCATCGATGCATGAAACACCCTGGATAGCTTATCCATTCTATCACTTACAAATCAGAAGAAGTATAATCACCAAAGTTTAAATGCGTATATTAAGTTTAGTTACCCGACTTTGTAACGCCTGCTCGTCTGTCTGTGAGTAGACACGATAGACGCATAGACACGAGTAGACACGTGTTTTCTAGAACTTAAAAGTATGGTCAAGTCCGTGAATGGGTAAAATCGGAACGTGCTTCCCCTGCAGAGCAAAATATACATCAATAAACCTGTAGAAAAAGTTTAATGGGAAAAATGTTTTTTTAAATAAACAACCTTTGTTTGAAATTTTTTTTCATAAATTCAGTATATACCGGGTGTTAAAGCAATTAGATAGATAGATAAATTGTAGAGGCTGTCCTGGACGGGCTACACTTCGACCATAAGGTCCATTGTGATGCTTAAGGATATGAGGATGTGAGTGGAGTGGAATATATTTTTGTGTATAGACTAGGAATTGGTAGGATATGCGGCTGCAGCCGACTCTGATAGGAACTATGCCGATATTCACCTGGAGTTCGTGAAGGAAACTGTAGAAAACGTTCTCAAGCATAGCCGGTTACTTCGATCTTGTGCATACGCCGACAGTTTAGTCAATTAACCACCCCTTGTTTTCTTAATAATTGACAAACTGCCGATGTTGGGATTCGAACCCATAACCTCCGAGCGGCCGCCTTAGACCGCTCGGCCACTTGGACTGGTTAAAGCAATTAATTCTCTTTTTTTAATTAAATTAAATAATGATATGAAAAAATTAACTTGTCAACCAGGAAACGAACCTCAGGCCTCTGGATATCTCGTCCAGTATGCTTCCGCTACACCGAAGCATACTGGACTAGATATCCAGAGGCCCGAAGTTCGATTCCTGGTTGACGAGTTAATTTTTTCATATCAGTATTTAATTTAATTAAAAAAATTCAATGACAATGAAATTTGTCTGAGTAGTATACGGTAAAGTCTTAGACAGATTGTCATACGTAACCGAAAGGAATTTGGACAAACATCATTATGTTGACGCTTAAGTATACACAAATAAGCAAATATTGACAATTAACTCTCGTTAGTTGATATTTTCTTTTGTTTTATCGAAGTTTTAAGTATTTTTAACAAATGCACATCTCTCTAAGAAATGTTCTTTTCAATAAACCTTTGTGTATTTAAATTTTAAACGTCTACTCAAGAACTAGATCTTACTTCCCCATGCAAAATGAAATAGAATTGAATGGAGAAAAACAATTAAAACATCGATTACGACATGCATTTTAAAAGTTTTCACACTCTCTCAGACTGTGTCTGTATACGAAGTATGTAACCAAACAACTTTCCATGAACGTTTCATAAGTTTTTGTGTACTGTATACACAACATACAATATTAATGAATAACTTTTAAACTTGATAAATAAGTTACGACTTCGACTACACACTTTCTTAGAAAGAAGATAAATGCTTCCGGTATAGAAAAAATAATTTTGTGTTGTAGTTGTTGTTATAATTTAATATATTTTATTTTTGTATTCTTGTAATTCATATTGAAACACCACACCACCAGAGGTATAACGATATCAAATTTAATTAATTAAGAAAAAGCATCATGATATACATTTTATTTATTCGATATATATATATATATATATATATATATATATATATATATATATAAATATATATATTGGGTGTTACAAAATTATATTGTTCTCATGACAGAGATAAATAGATATTTTGAACATATATTTTAAATTAGAATAGTTCATAGGTGGGCAGACCTTTACTGCACTTAGCTCTGAGTGAGAGGTAGGAAGAGAGATAGAGTAAATATAGGGTACCTACCAATTATTATTATTTTCTTTTTTTAATTAAAACATTTTCTGAAAAAAATACATACATACAATACATTGAATACATACTCTGGAATTTTGGGCTGGTAATTTGTGGGCATAAAATGTACCTTTTTAATATATTTGTGTATGAATAAAATATAAATGTTATATAAATTATAAAATATAAATCTTTTGATCTTTTACATTTACCGCTTGTAAATTTTTTGATGATTTAGCTTTAGTTTAGATTTTAGAATTAGATTTTAGGAAATTCCGAATAATTTGCCAAAACTATTCATATCGGAGAACTAATAATTATTTACTTGATTTAATTATATTTTCTTAATAGGGGGTATAATGTCATGGGAATTTGATGGCACTGGATACAAAAAAGATGCCAATGATAAAGCTGGGTGGGGGGGGGGGGTAGGATTGGTGATTTGTTACTAATTTCTAAATGGTTAAATTTTACATAAAGTGGGAATACATATAGTTGTTGTTGTTGTTGTAATTATTGTTATTGCTATCATTATTGTTGTTGTTATTGTTATTATTATTGTTATTAATATTATTATGTTTTTTGGTGTATCTCTCCATATTGTAAAAGATATTTTTTAAACAATAAATATTTTATAAAACTAATTCTAAATTGTATTTTGAGAAACAACCCTTCAAAGTCGCCAAAAAACCTTTTTTTTCGAATTTTGTAAACAAAAATCGAAAAACAATAGTTACAATTGTTTGAATCGGATGGCATTCGAAATTTAAGCTCTAATAAGTGTAAGGAATGGGTGTAAGTAGTGGGACCAATAAATAAGCTTACCAATTTTAGAGCGGTTGACTCATTTGTGTTTAGGATAATCAACAAGTCCAGCAGTTCATATTCCAGTAGAGAACGAAGACTCGCCGTAATGAGATTCAGCGCGGAAAGTAGTCTCATGCAAGTTACTTGCGTAAACAAGGTTGTGAGGATTACATAATAAGCGACGTATAAGTTGTTTTTCCTGCTTTTCTCCCTTCTTCCTTCTCAGTGTAAGAACTATTTTGCATGTAAGTATTCAGCCTAGGCCCCACGTAGGGTAGGGCCCAGGTGGCAAACCACCATCGCCATCGATTCTGTAGCTGTTTTTCGTAAATATACATTTTTTTAATCAAGAGTCAAGCCAAATCCTTATACACATTTTAGGTAATAAATAGGTGTTATTGGCTAATTTTTAAGACACCCAATATATTCTGTCTGATGTTTATGGGATATAGGATATTTATCTGATCTTTATAGATATATGTATGAGAGTTATTTATTATTTATTTATTATTAATTTATTATCTTTTCGATTGACAGTTACAAATTGATCTCAGCCTTTTATTTAATTTTTTATTTACTTAGAGATGATAACGATAATTTTTTTTATTGATGTTTTTAATATATATATAGGACTAAAGGGGATAATAAACGATATTAAGTTAATCATTTTGTTAAGCTTTTACATAAATATTTGTTGTTGTGTTTTAATTTCATAGTAAATGTTTATTATATTAATAAGATTATCATAAATTTAGTCGCACGACAGTAGTACCTTCAATCAAGCCATAAACAAGGTCAGTCAAATCACGTTTTACTCGTGGAATTTGTGATTCTCCCATCTTAACATAATGAAGGCAATTAAACCTTTCAATTTTGTTTTTTTTTTTGCTATTAAACTTATCGACGAAACGAATCCAAGCAAAATTCTCAAATTTGGATTCAATTAACATATTTAAAATTGAGGTAGACAGTTGAATGATATAATAAAGTATCCTATGTTAAGACCAAGCAGGTAGCCGCGTTTATAAAGACGTAGTGTGTATTTGGAACTGGAAGGTTATGGGTTCGAATTCCGACATCGGCAGTTTGTCAATTATTTTAAAAAAAGCAGGGGTGGATAGTTGACTAAACTGTCGGCTATGCTTGTGAAGGTTTCCTGCTGTTTCGATCACGAACTCCAGATGAGTATCGGCATAGTTCCTGTGAAAGTCGGCTGCAGCCGCACATCCTACCAATTCCTAGCCTACACACAACATTCCTTGTCCTCCACTCACATCCTCACATCCTTAGGCATCACAATGGACCTTATGGTCCCATCCAGGACAGCCTCTACAATCTATCTATCTATCTATGCTATGTTAACATTCTTAGACATCAAATGCTTGATATGGACAATCACACATATCTAGAATGGGAATCGAACCCACTACCCCTGGCATTCCAGACCTATGCTCTACCAACTGAGCTACCGGAGATATTATGATAGTGCGATGTATATGATTGTTCTTTATCTTTTGATGTCGTTGTATTATTTATTTTGTTTATTTGCTATTTCCATGTATTTTAAATTGTTTTTGTAAATTAGATTAGGTAAATTAAACTTATTCGGCATTGGTCATAACGTTTCTGAAAAACCATTCTGAAAATGGTCATGAAAATGAATTTGAAAGTCACGTATTATGTCCACCAGTAAATGAAGAGAATCATTTAAGAAAACAACTTACTACTTTTGTTTAAAACATTTATTTCGAGATTACTTATTTTTCAAATGTAGTCCTTAAAAAAGAAAATCATGGCCGTAAGATTTTTAGTATTTTGGCTGACTCCACCCTTAATAATGACTCCAGCCTAAACTTTACCTCAAAATACTATCTAGTAGCGTAGTTTTAGTGTCTATAAGTTTAGGTATTGAAATTGTTACCAGTAGTAACAATCATTTGGTAGACATTGAAAGCTGTACTAGAGAAAGTTTGAGAAGTTTTCAATAAGTTAAAAACGTTAGATACTCTACAATACGCCGAGGAGATACTAGTGAGCGAAGAAAAACCTCGTCGAGTGAGTTTCTTGGTTGCAAAAAGTACTGCACTATTGTGGCGTTGTAAGTTCCTGTTTTTTGTGAATGATTTAAAAAGCAAACAAAAGGCTGCTTATGGTAAATAAAATTTATATAAAACCTTCGGAATTCCTTTTGAATCCCCTATTACTAAAAATCCGAAGTTATTTTTTACAGAGACAGTATTTTTGGCATGTGAGAGTAAGCCTAAAAACTTTAAAATAAAGTTGAAGCAGTTCCTTTGTAATAGTTCCCTGATTTCATTAAAATCATATGATATTATTTCAATAATACAATAGCCTATATGTATTTCTGTTAACAGTACAGATTTATTCACTGATAAAAACAAAACCACAAAATTAAAACATTAAAAAAAGAACAAAAAAAAAGGTACCGTGAAACATTAATTAGTTTGGATTAGTTGGTTAATGAACGAACGTGTTATTATAGGAAACATTACAACAACACATACACAAAAAAAAAACATAAAAACTATATTAAAACATGCAAACGAATTTGAAAGTGTTTGTTTTAATTTTAGAAGTAATATGAAGTTGATTTTATACGGTACAATGTTATTTAAAAAATCCAAATAAGATCATTTCTTTACTTATTATATTTTACTCTTCACAAGTTGCCAAATGAGATGTCAAACTCAAATAAAAACAAGTGAAAATAACAAATAACTGAGTTAATTTCTTAAATACCCGGGATATACTAAGTTTAAGAACAAAAGTTATTTATTTAAAAAAAGGAAACATTTTTTGTTTTTTAAGTTTTTTTCTATCTCTTGCGATTTAAAAGATGGTTATTTCCTCTCCTGGCGGAGAAGCACGGTCCGATTTTGACAAATCGGACCGGAATTCACAAACTTATCCCTAATTTTTAGCTTTAGAACATACACACAAAATTTCGTTAACTCTTTTCGTTTTTGAGTCATCCTAATAACTATCGGACGGACATTGACGGAAATGGACTAATTTGATCTTTTTATGAATTTCTCCTATATATCAAACAATGTATTCTCCGATCAATATTTTCAACCGTTACAATTTGGGGACTTAACTTAATATATACCCTTGTATATATTATACATCCCGGGTGTAAAAATTTATACAACTAGTGCCATAAATATTTTCTTACCATATCCATTGGACTTTCGAAAATATGTTTTTTCTAAAACCAAATAGATTCGGTACAAATCGACTGCAAAAATTTATAAAACGAACACCTGTTTAGGAATCAATAGTACTTTGTTTCGAATATATTTTTCCCCCCAAAATATAGCCCTAAGAATTAATGGCGAGAAAATATTTTAAAAGATTATACCCGGAATGTCTAATATAATATATACCAGGGTATATTCCCGACCTTGTAACGGTTGAAAATATTGAAAACAAAATTTTTGGTATAGGTGTTCGTAAAATGATCTAATTAATCCATTTCGCATATCCGTGCGTTAGCGTGCGTTAGAACTCGAAAACGCGAAGAGATAACGCTCAGATCATAGCTTTGTTTTTTTAAGTTTCTACCACATGTAATCGGTGTAACCGGCATTATATGTCAGTAGTCGAATAAATACATATAAAATGCTTTGTCCTGAATGACGGATCAACGCACAGCCTAAACCGCTGATCAAAGAGACCTGAACCTGCTGAAACCCGGTGTGTTCTTTGTATGACGTAGGCATTCGATAAGAAATGATTTTCCGAAATTCTACCCCTAAGGGGGTTAAAAACGGAGGCAAGTTTGTATGGGACAACGTGATTCCTTGGTCCAATCTACTTCAAACTTTGCATAAACATTCAGTATATTTACTTAAATACTAGTAATATAAGGTCTGTAAAATTTCAACAGTGCTAGTATTCATTAAAAAACAGGGGGCCACAAAATTTAAGGAAATATTAGAATAATTTTAATATATTTGAACACTTATAGTTCATTATCGTTACACTACCTTATCACAAAGAACCCTCGTCGATATACCCTCGTTCCACCGTAGCCTCTGGGTAGCTCAGTTGGCAGATCACTGACCTGAAATGCCAGAGGTGTCTTGGGCTCAATCTCCAGTCAAGATGTGATGTCATTGATGCCAAAATAATGTTACAAATGTTTAGACATATATAACTTAAATGTCAAATTATGTAAACGCTAGTCACCTCCGTTAGTATAACATAATGGAAAGGCATGCATACTAACAACGGATATATGTAACAAACAATATTTTCAATTCGTGTAAATGCTTTTTTTTTGTTGTTCTAAAAACAAGATAAATGAAAATAAATAAATAAAATAATTTTTTTTTTAAAACTATTTCATTATTTTTGTAAAAATTGGTACTGCGTGTTAAATGAGATTTTTATCGTTTTAACATGAAAATTTATTTTCAAGAAATTGTTTGTTATTCCGTATAGATCGTATCAATTATATATTTGATGTAATAAATATATTTTTATGTGGCACACAAAAATTAATTTGTTAGTTTTCACTTTCTCAGTTCATGTTTTATATTCGAAAATTTGATTTAGTTCCGATTATTCTATAATGTTTTTTTATTGCAATCAATTGTATTCTGAAGCAGCAACGCCGTTTGGAGTAATTTTAGCATCCCCGTTAATTTTAGCATCCTAATCCGCATTAATCAATGCTTTTTGCGGATCTATAACGGATGTTGCTTGTTTTGTTTAGAATTTCAGACTGTAAATAAATCACAACGTGTTTAGACGTGTTATTATATGGATGTTTTTTTTTATTTATTACAACTATTTACATTATTGTTCGAGTGATTCGCCTTTAATAATCTATTTGACAAGTGAACCAACAATGCCACCACCGGCGCAAAGTGTGGTTAAGTGTAATTATAAACTAGATGAACTTGTCCGAGATAAATCTCAGTGTAAAATATGCCATAAAACATACTCTCGCAAGGGCGAAGCAAACACGTCTTTGAGGAATCATCTAAAATCAATGCACCCGGACCAGCTTAGCCTATTTAGCGGGATTAATTTCTTCACTTTTTTCGAATTTTTTCTATCGGGTACCCATAAAAAAATCGCAAAAATTTACGAAAAATTTCATCTCCTCGATATTGATAAAAACTTCGTTTTAAGATAATTTGGACCTAGCGAAAATGATGGCGTTGGTTAAAATACGATAAGATCAACGGTTTTTAAGATATCAGACCTATAGTGCTAAAATTAAAAACTGTATAAATTGAGAAGGGAAAATTTTTAAATGTGTTTATCGGACGTTAAAATGAACCTTATTTTATTACTGTTTGGGTCAAAATTACTCTAGAAAATGATTATTATTAAAATCGAGACCAAAAATTTTTTTACTTTTTTCGCAGTTTTACCCCTTTAAAAAATCGCAAAAACTGGAGAAAAATTTTTGTCCCCGATTGTGATAAAAACTTCGTTTTAAGATAATTTGGACCTAGCGAAAACGATGGCGTTGGTTAAAATACGATACGATTAACGGTTTTCAAGATATCAGACCCATAATGCTAAAATTAAAAATTGTATGAATTGAGAAGGGAAAATTTGTAAATGTGTTGGTCGGACGATAACATTGACATGGTTTTCGTACTGTTTGGGTCAAAGTGATTGCCTTTATTATTTTAAAAATGAAATGAGTAATTTTTTAATGGTGTAATAGTGCTTGCCTAACTCATTTTAAAAATGGAATTGTGTTTTTTTTTTTTTAATTTTTGTGTCTTAGTGTTGACCTTACTTATACTGTTTTAAATATTTACAAAGAAGTATAACTTCTTACATGCGTACATAAGTAACACACACATAAACTTTTCCTTATTTTTAACACCCATAAATTTTATTTCGAAAATGGTTACCGAGTCTACAGAGAAAAATTCATTCAACTTAAATTTAGATTTTGTTTTAGTTCAAATATTTATACATCACATACCTGTAAGCTTAGCTAAGCTCTATACAGATGTGAAAATAATAAATTATTAAATAAAAAATATTTTACACAAAATTTATGATAAACATTAAAAATAAAATAGTGTATTTTTTTTATTTAATAAATAAATTTTATATTTATAATAAATCAATGATAAACACAGTGCATACACACCAATATACTTGTACAGTATGTCTAAAAATATTATTACCCATTAGGCGAAATAAAATTACGAACACTAATATAGATTGTCACTCCCGTTCAAAAAAAATGAACAGACCTGAACCGAATCAATCTCTCCCAATTTTGATTATTCTTGTAGTAAATGGTTTTTATAGATACAGCATTTTATTTTATTTTTATACGTAAGAGGAAGATATGACACTTAACATGTATTAACATTACATATATTTTTTAAATGCTTTCTCTGTCACTGACACCGCATATATAAATAAAAACTATAAATTCAGTTTATACTTCCATTTCTTTTTTACACACTTCAAAAATATACTACTTATCTTTGTTTATAAATAAATAAAATTATACATTATACAGAGAGTTTCAAAAGTGAGGAGTATTATGAAAAGTAAGAAAATTAACATTTCAGGTCTGTTCATTTTTTTTTGAACGGGTGTGTACTGGCAAAGCCATAGATGAAATTATGATGAAACAATAGAAGATATGACAGATCCGCCAAATGAAGACAAAACTATGCAACTATTCAGGAAAGATTCTGTAAGCATTACCATTGGAGTAATTATAGGAAACTGCGCAGTCGGAATGATCCTCAAGAAAATCGCAAACGACAACTATTGCAGCGAGGGAAACGAGGAGGAGATAATTGAACATCTGCTGTTCCCCTTCCCAGCGTTGGAAAACAAACGCTCCATCATAGTATGTTTGCTAAGCGACCTAGAGGAAGCAGCAGAGATAGAGGTCCAAAAGAGAAGTTGGAAATTGTACGAAAAAAGGTTTTGTTAGAAAAAATAAGGATAGCATAATGGACCGCAGTTTTTTAGTGGAAAGCATTTAGTGGACCAAATTCTTAAACCTAACCATCCAATTCTTATGAAAATCTCATGGATAATTTAATCCCAAATCCTTTAGCTTTCAGTAAAATGTTTCGACAAAATTCAAAATTGAGCTTCAATGGAGTAAAACATTTTTTCAAAAACCGATTGGATTCGGCATAAATCAACCATGAAATTTTGTAAACAGAACACCACTTTTGTGGCCATAAACATATCAAGGGAAGATGTATTTCTATAGGTTTATGTATCTATCGATACATCTCCCTTCTTTATTTTTACATTATAGATAGATATAGTATAGAATAATATTTTTAAACATTCTGTATAGAGTATTACGTGTAATACGCACCAGGACATCATTTCAAAATACATGTTCTGTAATATTTATTTCATTTGGAATGAACTCAAATTACATATATCTTGAACATAAATTTATCAAAAGTGTCGTGTCATAAGTTATATAGCTTTTTAAGTGAATAAAAAAAGGATACTTAAGTAAACCAGATTTATAAAACAGTTAATTTCCCTATAAAATTATCGGAAATTTATTATCTGAATACATAAATATGCCGTTCATACATTTAACTACAATAGTATAAAGTTAAACTAGTTTATACCAGCGGCTGCACCGCGTTTTATTTTTATATCTCCGGCTCTCATTGTTTTAAGACTAAAAACGACAATGTAATTTCCCAAAGCTTCCACTATGTCATTTTTTTCAACACTCGTAGCGAGATAAAATACATACCGGTTTTTAAGTCTTATCATAAACTTTTTGACAAAAAAGTTTCATCAAAATCAGTCCCGCAATTTTTGCGGGATCCTCGAACAAACAAACAAAACAAATAAACAGACATTTGCAATTTGTTAATAGTAAGAAAAAGAAAAAGAGATTAGAGATCTAGTACCAGTCCAAGAGGTCGAGCGATCTAAGGCGTTATGTCTGCACAGGATGCCTACTTGGAAACTGGGAGGTTATGGGTTCGAATCCCAACATCGGCAGTTTGTCAACTATTAAGAGAAAAAAAAAGGGCGGTTAATTGACTATACTGTCGGCGTATGGACATGAACAAAGTAACCGGCTATGCTTGAGAAGGTTTTCTGCAGTTTCCTTCACGAACTCCAGATGAATATCGGCATAGTTCCTATCATAGTCGGCTGCAGCCGCACATCCGGCCAAATCCTAGTCTATACACAAAAATTCCTTCCACTCCACTCACATCCACACATCCTTAGGTATCACAATAGACCTTATGGTTGAAGTGTAGCCCGTCCAGGGCAGCCTCTACAATCTATCTATCATAGAGATCTAGTAAAGTAAGACAAATATTTTAGCAGTCCGTACCTCAAAAGCAACAAGAGCCTTTGTAAAATTATTTGGTTAATATTCTGTTTGTTTCAAAGATGCTCAAAATCGATTCAATATTTTCAACGGCCGAAACGATGTTAATGATGTTTTCACCGGGAGGTACGGCATTTTTCTGGCTAACATATAGATTATAACCGTTACATATAGACTGTAGGCATACGTTTGCATTTTATGCAACCGTGACCGGGTGGGAGCTATACTCAAAACCTAATTTCTAAACTGCGAGAAAGAGAATTGTCAACTTTTTTTTGAAACGTTTTTCTAATCAACGAATAGTTTAGGCACAATTGAAAAGCAAAGCAGGGGAATTTTTTCTATTGTTTGATAGATATAAAAAATTTGTGAAAAAATGTTTGATACAATTTTATTCAAAAGAAATATTTACCACCACTATTTCCCAGAGCTATATTTTGCAAACAAGTATTTATGGACGTAGGTTTATATGAATTTTTCAACTTTTAATAAACGTATGTTTAGGCAACATATGACCGCTAACAATAGAGTTAATAAAAAAATTATAAAATTAATTTATAACTGTGCATTTAATAATGACTTTGTATTTAGATTGCATTTAACTGTAAACATCCGGTATATTCATCGTTGTATTATTAAATAAATAAATAAATAATTCACAACAATTTTTAAATGCATCGTGTCATAAAAATCATAGGATTGTCAAGTCAACTCTGACATGAAATGTTTCTAAACATTTGGAATTCACTCTTATGATGCAGTTCCGAAAACCTGATTGAACCATTCCAAAACTTTTTGATTTTATTAAATTTTTTTAAGCTTTCTACAAGAAAAAAATATAAATAAAACAATGAAAATAACAACTAGGTTAATTGTTTTAACACCTGGTATCTGCCAAGTTCATAATCAATGTGAGAACTGTTGATTTTACTTTTTACATACTCACAATTGTATAAAAATACACAGTCGTTTACAAAGGTGCTACATACATATATGCTTTTGTAATCAAGAGTAGTTACAGATGTTTGAGCTGAAATTGTGGCAAAACTATTTACTTTATGAAAAAATGTTTCAATGAATTGTTTATTTTATAAATTGGAACATTTTTTTGCCTTGTAGTGAGAGAGGCTTTTGGCTATTTCACAAATTTGACCTTACATTTAAGTTCTAGAACCTTTAAAAAGTCGAGTTTAAGCCACAGTAGGGTGGATAGTCGTGGGATATAACTGTCATCATACCGTTTATAAACATTTGTAATAAACATTTATTACATCATACCGAAAATCTGCTATTTTTCACTCGATTATTTCTTTTGCTATTTCTTTCATTGTTTTGCTAAATTATATTTTCCATATGTAGAGACTAAGAAGAAAGAATTAGAAAATTCTTAATTAAAGGAAAAATAAAATAACGAAAGCCTACAAAATATCCCTCTATATTCTTAACCCCTTGCGGTCCATGTTTTTCTTCCGATATTTTCGATATACGTCTTCATGATTCAAATTCTTTTTGCTTCGATCAGGAACAGATCAGAAATTTACAGCTCTCTTTAAAACATTTCCAGTGAGTTTATTGAACCATTCTGTATGTTAATCTTTAAAAAAAATCATCATATGTGTATCAATTTTATACAATTTATTATGAATTATCGGTTATTAAATTACCCAAATTAAAATTTTGGTCCCTATTCATCCATTCATCTATATATAGGTAGGTATAGTAGATACCAATAATAGGGTATTATTTAAAATTTCCTCCAATTAATTAATGAATCATTTATACCATATAATATCTAATATTTCACCCTAAACAATATAATTATGGAAACATTATGGCTGACTATCATTTAATTTAGATTAAATGTATACAGGATATGTCATAGAACTATGGGCTGATTATCAATTCCACATAAATGCAATATATTTGAAACAGTAAGTCACATTCTAAGCTGAAATACTAGTAAATATATATGTAATATTTGATACAGTTACACTTGGGAGGGTTTCAATTTGTTTCCAGGGGAAAATATGTGTTGTTTTATTTACCCTTCTATGTAAAAAATCATCAATGCTTTTTTCAGGGTAATTTTCTAGCTTACTTAATCGGTCACCTGGAATCCAGATGTGTTGAAGTTGGGCAGAGAGATTGCCAGATTTTCCTGTCTTGTGTTAGTTTTTTTTGCTTCTGTCCAAGCAATGTCTCTAGTTTTGACAGAAGTTTCGACGATATCCACTCATGTCTGTCTCGTTTCAGGAATTCTTTCCTATTGTCTGTGTCAAGGGAGTTATGCTTAAGGTGTCTCTGATGGTATTGTTTCTGATACAATCTCTTCGGGTCTTTTTAACCCGACTTCAAAAAGGAGGATGCTTTTCTTTTTCTTTTTTTTTTAATGTGTGTTACCTCAGAACTCCGTCATTTATGAACCGATTTTGAATTTTTTGTTTTGTTTTAAAGGGTTTGATTTCCCATTGGTCCCATTGTCACCAAATCGCATTCTGATGAGGATATCCCCTGGAAATCGAGGAAAATCCTCAATTTATATGTGATCACCGAATTCTGCGAAATTTTTTGTTTGTTTGAAAGGGTATACTCATTCATAATGGAAAAATAAGTAAAATCAAGAAAAATAACAGATGATTGAGCTGTTGTGGAAAAACTATTCAGCTCAAAAAAAAAGTTTCTAACAAAAATTGTTTATATTATAATAAAAAGGCAAATTTTTTTTGCTGGAGATTTTATGGCCCGAACACACAAAATTTCAGTTTGTTATCTGTCTTCATTCTTAAGTTATCGTGTTGACAGACACACGGTCGAATACACTAACTAGGTCATATTATGAACATATGTACTAAAAGCTATTTTCTGCGATCAATACTGGCAATGGTTTGCCAAGCGTTTCGTTGCCCACAATAGGGAATATGCATGAAAATTTTTTTTTACATTTATTTTCAGAATATGAAAATACTGTTAATACTGTAATAATATTTAAAAACGAAATTAAAATCCGACAAATATCAAGGAAGCTACAAGCTTTTAAAGATTATTATCTGTCTCTTTCTTGTAAAAATACTAAAAACGGAGTTTTACGTGTATTTTAAATGGTGGAAGTGTAATATGACGTCACATAACATATCAAGAGGGCTATCACCATCTTTGTCTAATCGGGAATTTCAATCATTCATATCACGCTTATTTTTAAAGTTATTTAAAAAGTAATTTTACCTTGATATTTGTCAAGAAAACATGCTTTAATTCAAGTGAAAAAAAATTTTCATGCATATTCCCTATTAGGTTTGGTGTATTCTTCAATATACGGTATGAATCATACTGTTTTAAAAATTTTATTAATATTCAACTGCAGATTTCTATACTCCATTAAAATGCAGGTATGGATATAATAGACAAATTGAGTTCATGGTACATCGAACGGAAAGACCCTTGACCTTATTATTGTTTGAAATATTGTAGACAGAAACGTCACTATATTTTGTAATGTATAGTGTATACTCGTATGTACAGTTAGTAGATATACCTATACTATATAATATTATACTTTAATCTATTAGTAAATTCATTGAGTGAACATATTTAGTGAATTAATAATAATTAAAATCCTATATGGATTGTTTTAAAAGGATAAATATTTATCTAAACAAACTGATAAAAGTATCACAAAGAAGCGATGCTACAGATATCATATATACTCATTCATAATGGCAAAATAAGAAGAAAATTATTTTAAAACCGACTTCAAAAAAATTTTTTACAAAAAAAAAACCGGCCCCAAAAAAAAAATTTTTACAAAAAAAAAAACAAAATATATGTAAAAAAAAACTGAAAATCTGTTATGAAAAAATGCACTAAAAATTAAAAAAAAAACGGATAAAAAAAAATGTGTTATAAAGAAATGCACTAAAAGTTAGTAGGTCGTTTAGTTGGTCTACCCATATTTAGACAAATAAAATAAGTTATAGAACTTCAAAGTCACTAAAAAGAGAGAAATAAAACCTATTTTGACAAAATGGAAACCAATTGCGTATTCTTGTGCCAATTTTAGTTCACCTAAGCAAAAATTTTTAAATATATATGTACAATTATTGTTATTTTTGGAGGCAGTGTCCAAAAGTTATATGAATTTCTCTATGCTGACACCGACTCCAAAAATAACAATAATTGTACATATATATTTAAAAATGTTTGCTTAGGTGAACTAAAATTGACCCAAGAATATGCAATTATTTTTTTACTTTTTACTTTTTAGTGCATTTTTTGTTTTAGAATATTTGATTTTTGAAGTCGGGTTTCCATTTTGTCAAAATAGGTTTTATATTAATAAATATTTATCATTCAATCGATCTTAAAGATTCTCTGCATAGAATCATATAGAGTTAGTGAAACCATTTTTTGTAAAATTTAATGGTTTTTACAATCGATGATGTGTACTATGTACCAAAAACGTTGATGTCAATTTTTAAATTTTATAATTGATCTTTTATTTTGATATTTATCGCTTGTCGAAAAAAATCAACTATACAATTTTAAAACTGACCAACTCTTTTGGCCAAACAGTTACACAGTTAAATTATGGATTATCAAGCTTTGATCAGAAAATTTTCGTTTGTTGGAAATCATATCTTGCTTTTGCTTTTGTATTCTTTGATCCTTTGATCCTGATCCTGATCCTGTTTGGTATTTGGTTTCCTAAAAGTAAAAAATCTTTTACCGATCATTTGGAAAAATTATCACGGGTATATTCGATATATACATGTAGTATATCGCCCAGGACCGGTTATGGTCCGTGGGACATATACCCAAAACGCGCGATGAAGTCTGGAAGCTTATGCAAAAGGTTTCGGTGGATCCGAATTTTGTCTTTGGTCTGAAATGTCAATAGAGGAGAAAAAGTGTGAGGGTCATTTTGTTTACCACCGGACACCTTAATTAATGAACACTTATGATATTTAAAAAAAAAAACTGCGAGGTAGTGACTCCTAACGGTGATAGTTAGAAGGATATTCAAATCCTTTTATGTCAGATGTTGACAACTAATCGCAATTGTTTTTTTTGAATTTACCACGTGTCGAATTTTCGGAAATTACGATAAAAATCACACAAAGGAGAACAGAATAGGAAATTACATTAAAAACAATAATCACCTACCATATTCTGAATGTGAGTACGATTAAATTTTAATTATTTAATAAAGATTATAGAAAAATAAGAAAAATGAACCAAAAACTTAATGAAATTATATATTTTTAGAGATTTGATAGAGAAAATAAAAGACAGCAAAAAATACACTCAACGGCGATGATTTAATAAAAAAAAGGAACAAATTTTACAATTAATAATTCTATATGTTAACACACAAAAATATGATTTAAAAAAAAAAAAATAGTGAAATGTTTTATCATAAAATAATCTAATTTCTTCGTATTAGTATGTAAGTATAATTTTATTGATATTAGATTGTATATAACTATTCGGTAGTCCCAATCTATCGGAGGATTCGCAACTGAATTTTCTCACTCGTGGTGTTTATATTCAGTCGTGAATTCCCACAAATTGTCCTTTCAGCATTCATACACCCGGTAAATTCGACGCCATAATTTTTGGCGGTCTAATTTCGAATGTGTTACCCAAATCTGGGTGTGATGTTTAGGCCGTTCTTTAGGACCACCGAGTAATTACTGTACGACTTCTTATGATGTCTCCTTTTTAAAATAAATTATCAATTTCACTAAATGTTTATTATTTTACCAGGTATTTAGAACGATATAAAAAAAATTGAATAGCTGAACGCAATAGAATTTTAGTTGTATCTACGTGGATTTCAACTGGAAAGCGTGTAAATATGGAGAAAAGAAAAATAACAAAATAATTATTACCTTACTGTTTCCGAGATTCGACTGTATCAACACAATTCCGCCCATACGAATAGCACGTAGATGTTTACGAGAATGCTGGTATTTTCGCCATTAGCAATTTTGGTCCGGTATATGTTTTATTTTTTATTCTTAGTCCAATTAAACTATATGCGTTTTATGTATACATATATATATCCAGCTCGCGATGATAAATTCGATCACTAATTCGGAATCGTATTTTCTATATTTTACAATATTCGCAAATGAACAAAATATTGATCCAAAAAATAACGTATAATAATAATGTATAGCATTCGTCTAATTATTTGAGTAACATAATAAAAAATATTCGATACTCGATACATAGATTTACTTCTTTCCGCTTTGTAGGTCGATCGTAATCTGAACTGCATGACTGAAATTGTTTTTCAATAATCTCCACTCGACTACCGAAAAACAATTTACGTCACTCCGATTTGCGGACTTTATCTCGTTGGGTCCCGCATTATGTTGATCTCATCTCAATAACAGATCGCGTAACATATTTTGTTTTTTTTTTGTGCGTTCAAACTTGTGTTTTGAGACGGCTAGAAAAAATAAATTCAAACACTAATCTTAAGGTGGTTCCCGCGCGTCATTCAACTATTCATTCGTTTTTTTTTTTTTTTTTTTATTTTTTTTTTATTCGTCCCCCTATTACTTTCTTTTAATTAACAATTGTCTGTCAGTTTAATTTACTTATATTTATATTTTTACATTTTATTGTTAAGGGTTTGGTCCCCCCACCACATATAAATCACTTTCTTTACATTTATTTATTTTTTTATTTTTTTCTTGTTTTAAACACTCCTTTTTTTTAATGCCTTTATTTTATAATTTTAGGTAAGTGAGATGGAATCGTCACATACAAGGGTATATTAAGTTTAGTCCCGGTTGAAAATATTGGTCCCAGAAAAAAAGGTTTTCTGCAGTTTCCTTAACGAACTCCAGATGAATATCGAAATAGTTCCTGTCGGCTGCAGCCGCATATCCTACCAATTCCTAGTCTATACACAAAAATTCCTTCCACTCCACTCACATCCTCACATCCTCAGGCATCACAATGGACCTTACGGCGAAGTGTAGCCCGTCCAGGGTGAACCTAACAGACTTGGCCACAAAAGTTGATGTCATTTTTTTAAATTTTATAGTTAATTTTTGCCTCATTCATTTCAAAAAAAGATATTACTTATATTTATAATGAATAACTTTTATCTGAAGCATTTTTTCGAAAACCAAATCAATAAGGCACAAATTAATTATAAAAATAAATGACATCAACTTTTGTGGTCCATAGTACAATGTGACGTAATTTTTATCATATAAGCTACTGATCTAAAATAAATTTTCATCTAACGATTAAAGTTTTAGTTGACAATAATGATCTCTACCGTATCATATCAGTAAGTACCAACAAGTTTGAAATATAATAGGTTATAGGTAACTAAATGTTGTTACGTTAAAGTATTAAAACTAAAATCATAATAAATGAATTATGATTATAATAATAATTAAAATTATATATTATTGATCTTATTAATACTTATAAAATAAATTACAGATAATGTGGTTTTAGATATACACTCCCGTTCATAAAAATTGAACCAGTGCAAACATTTTAAGTGTAACCGTATTGAATATTAAGGATATTTTACACATGTAACTTTTCATGTAACTATTCATAACACATGATTTGGTGAGATTTAGATAGGTGGATTGTAAAGGCTGCCCTGAACGGGCTTCTTTTCGACCATAAGGTCCATTGTGATGCCTAAAGATGTGAGTGGAGTGGAAGGAATTTTTATGCATAAACTAAGAATTGGTAGGATATGCGGCTGCAGCCGACTATGATAGGAACTATGCCAATATTTATCTGGAGTTCGATCTTGTCCATACGCCGACAGTTTAGTCAATTAATCGCCCCCATTTTTTTTCTTAATAATTGATAAACTGCCGATGTCGGGATTCGAACCCATAACCTCCCAGTTTCCAAGTAGGCATACTGCGCAGACATAACGCCTTAGACCGCTCGGCCACTTGGACCTGTCAATCTTATATGTAACTTCAGATAGTAAGAATAGGGTGTACAATATGTCTATATCCTTCTTCCTTGTGATTGGCATACTCTGATCATGTGACTGAAGTAGTTAACCATGAAAGAAATAGTAAACAAGACGAGAGTTTTAGCTGTTAACAAACATGCGATTGACAACTTCAAGTGAATTGCATTCGTGTGAAAATCATTGTAATTTTTGCTATATGATATTATATGATTGCGAATAAAAACTTTCATCAGCCCGTGTCAAACAGGTATATATTTAGTAATAAATACGCTTAGAATGTGACTAACTGGTTCAATTTTTATGAACGTGAGTATATATCACATATATCTATATAAAATAATGAACACAGATCTTTTGCTACTAAGCCTAGATCGCTATAATATAGTTAAAGACGTGAATCAAAAAAGATTTATTATTTCATTAGTTTATCTCCCATATGTCTATATTTAGACGAGCGGTTATCCTCCCACTTTGTTAAGCGTAACTTCTAACTAAGTAATTTAAATTATTCATAGAGTTTCCATACAATCTGTACAATATCTGTACATTAGCCGTTTCACTTTTTGAAGAGATGCTATCGTTTTCTTAAATATATTATTACCAGACAGGGTGAAGGAGACATATTATGATGACCTTGATTTTGAATCGGATAGCTGAGTGAAAAAACACATAAAATCTGAGTAATTAAATTTATTTTGGTTAGTAATTAACCATTTTATAGCCTTTCAAAAAATGAATTTCAAAGATAAGATTGCATTTTTTTAAAAAGAGTCCCTTACTAAATTATCAAGAATAAAAACTTAATAAAAATTATCAAGAATAGGAAATGATTTAAATTATTCATAGAATTATATAGCTTTTATGTGAAATTATCTATACAATGTACAATTAGCTTTTTTTAAGAGATGCTACCGTTTTAGAAAAAAATATATTTCTTACAAAAAGAAACATGTTTATCTTTAAACTTTTCAACTATCTCGAACGGTTTTAAAGGACGAGATACCACACCGCTTCCTTAACGGGAGTGAACTGGTACACACACACAAATATTCAGCTCGTTATTAGTCTTTGTGATTATCTTGTTGACGGACGGACAAATTTTTGTCAGTGATAGTGACTAGCGAAGTGTGTAAGAGAGTAACTTGTTTGTTTGACGATAGCAAAAATTTTATCGGTAACAGTTAATTTGACACATGTTTTTTTGAAGTCTTTATTACATTATCTCTCAATTTAACTAACAAATAATTAACTGTTACTGATAAAATTTTTGATATCGTCAAACAAACAAGTTACTCTCTTACGCGCTTCGTTAGTCACTATCATCGAGAATTTTCGCGAGAGAAAAGTTGGGTGTCTAGTCGAAAGGAAGCTACTGACAAAAATTTAGCCTGTTACTAATCATTAAAAAAAACCGTGCTGTACTGTGGACTATATATTAAGATATAATTCATAACTTACTTTTATAAAGCTCCTAGCTAAATAATTCACAAATTTCGAACTATAAGCCGTAACCATTGGAATATAATACAAATATCTGTGAATATAGTGTTATGAATTAGGGGGCAATCATTATTATTCTGGTTCAACTTTAAACACATATAATAATGAGTTCTATTTTGTTCTGTAGACTACACTCACCTAGAGTCTAGGTCCTAGACTGCATCACTAATACAAATGATTAATAATAATTTAATCTTTATTCAATTAGGTATAGAATTTAATTATTTATTATTGAATAATATATTAAAACATACAATACAATCCTTCATGTATACGTTGGTTATATTATTTTAGAATATTATTTTATTAATTATTATTAAATATTAGTATTATTAATTCAATATTATTATTGTATACATTAGATTATCAAGAGAAAACATAGGACACGTTGATATTTGCAGTGTCAAAAATGATGAATTAATTTAATCGCGGTTCATAATGAGTTCATAAAATGGTTCATAAAATGAATCTTACCTCAAGAGTCATCACACAATGATGTAAATATGGATTTATAATTCTTGTAAAAAAAATTTTTACAAGCTGAAATTTTTCTATCATTATTAAAACACTATTTTTAACATGCTTTTATTAGCTTGACCTGTATGTATGTACAGGTTTTGCAGATGTATTAATAACCGGTGAAAAAACAATAATATACAAAAAAGTTTAAATAATATAAAAAAAATTATTTCAACTGTCAAATTTTTAAAAAAATTATTAATTGACTTGAACTTCCTATGCTATATATTCGATATAAACTTTCATTGGTAAGAATTGTACTCATTCCATCACTTGGGGGAATAATCTAGAGCACGGTAGTGCGCAAGGCCGAGTTTAAAATTTAGAGTTAAAAAAAAACTAAAAAAAAACATGCTTTTATTGGAATATGAACTAAAAAATGCAAAATAATTTAAAATACAATTGAATAAAGAGATTGACAAAAACAATTTCGAATAAAAGTTGTTATATAATAAATAACTATTATCCGAAGTATTTTTTTGGAAAATCGAAAGAATAAGGCACAAATCAATTATAAAATTTTGCAAAAGAACGCTATCTGTGTAATCAATAGCACCATATATTGATGACCTCATGACCTCTGCTTTTAGCTTTGTTTCAAGATTTCTGAACTAGAAGTACAAAATTTTAAACTTAGATACTATGGCATTGGAGGATGCAAAATCCAGATTTGGACTGAATTCCTCAAACCGAAAGTGGCTCTATACTATTGCCATTAATTTAGCCTTTGGAAATTTTATTTCATTATACGTGTTTACATTCTACTTCAATGTTCCATTTAATGACATATAATAAATGCCATTATAAATAAAACAAACAGTTCATGTACAATTAATATTCAATATGTACCTAAAAAATACAGAGTATTCAAACCATCATCTCAGTTAGTTGTTATTTTCACGCGATTATTCTAACATTAATAGATTAGTCTATTTTGATACCAACTTAAAACTATTCACACGGATAGTGTAAACACTGTACACAGAAAATGAAAAAGTGGCAACAAATCACTTAAGGACGTTCCAGCACTGTGTTATATAATCAGGACAAGAAACCGGTTTGATTTTATTATAGCACAAATACATAAACACACATATACAACACATAGATAAATACACTGTTCACATCTACAAAATAATGTTATTTTGAAGATAAATAATAATTTTAAACTTTTATATTTCGAAAACAAAACGGTAACACACAATTTTTTTTTTAAATTTATATAATAAATATTTAGCTTTACTCTCCTAGTTTTTTTTAAAATTCTGTCGAATATTTTTTCTAATACAACAGATAATAGTTGGGGGGCATGGAGTTTTTCATGCTTCTAATGAGAGAGAGTGAGAGAGAATGATAACGGGATTTATTATAAAACGTTATTTTTAGCCAGTGAAAACAAAATGAGTAAAATTTGTCAAAAAGTGTTGGTATGCTGGAACATCCTTGAGGGAGTTCCAGCATGAAATCACTTTTCGGCAAATTTTGCTTATTTTTTTCACAGGCTAATATTGATAAAATGTATATTGATGAAATGTATGTGTTGTGTATATGTATTTGTTCTATAATAAAAGCAATCCGGTTTTTTATCCTGATTATACAAGACAGTGCTGAAACTACCTTAAAATAATATTATTTTTTTCATAAAACCTACCCAACACACTAACTTTCTTCCATGTAAAATCATTAAATAAACGTTTCTGATATCTCAAAACAGCGTTTACTCTATAAAATCTTAAGAATATGTGTTTGTTGTAAATTTGGTTTTGTGTTGTGTTTTTGTTCGTTTCGTTATCATCAAATGGCGTGAATGTCACGTTTCCCGCCTACAAAAAAACTTTTTTCTTCGTATGTGTTAAGAGATCCCTAAAAATATTTTTTTGTTACGAAATAAAACACACCACCTAACCCTAATGATTTTAGTTGGGAGTTAAGTGAAATTAAATGATTGTATTTTTTTTTTTAGACAATAAATAAATAAATTTTTTTTATTGTTATGTAATAAATTTAATTCATTAAAAATTAATTATGAATGTTCCCAAACAAATTGAATTTTTGTTATAAATCACATTAGGCCTAAAAGTACTTTGTTATGATATTTTTGACTCTTTGAGGGATTTATCTCAGGTTGTTATTACGCATGAAAGCTTTGTTTCAAGTTTTCAATTAATTGTTTTGCCGAGCTAGTGTAAGCAGTGTTTAAAAGTTTGGGACATTGTTGCTCCGAAATGTATCCAAGAGGCATCCGCTCGATGCATTCAATCTAAACAGAATGCAACTTCGAAAGGTTACCGGATTCATCACCGGACATTATCACCTACGAAAGCACCTACACACAATAGGACTCCACAATGGATTCATTAGGTGTAGACTGGGGGGGGGGGGGAGCAGAAGGAAACATCCAGTAACATCATCTTTAACTGCGAAACTCGTGGTTACAGCATATACAAGAAATTCGGTGCATATCATCTCGACTATATGAACCTTCACCAGTCCAAGTAGCCGAGCGGTCTAAGGCGATATGTCTGCGCAGTATGCCTGCTTCGAAACTGAGAGGTTATGGGTTCGAATCCCGACATCAGCAGTTTGTCAATTATTAAAAAAAAAAGGGGCGGTTAATTGACTAAACTGTCGGCGTATGGACAAGAACGATGTAACCGGCTATGCTTGAGAAGGTTTTCTGTAGTTTCCATCACAAACTCCAGATGAATATCGGCATAGTTCCTATTATATACAAATATTCCTTTCACTCCACTCACATCCTCACATCCATAGGCATCACAATGAACCTTATGGTCGTAGTATAGCCCGTCCAGGTTACACGTCTGTATCTGGATGCCTTTAGTGAAATTCATATGTCGCCAGATTACACGTCGTATCCATCAACAAACTTGTATATTCCTTATTAAATATTCAGGTAAAAATAAACAAATAAATTCCACTAATTGTCTTTTTTATTTAATTCTTATTAATATAAGTATTAAGTTGAATATACCAGGATATCTTGGTATATTCCAACAAACTATAAACGTGTTCATTGTTTTTGGTAGTAAGAAAATGTTCCAAACTATTTGATTTTGCAAATAATGGTGAGAATAATGTCGCACATCCTCTATATGCTGACCGACCTGCACATTGAGGTTTTGTGACGTTTACACGTGATTTTTTAAATACAGCATATTAAAGTTACTCGAACAAAACGTTGAAACAGCTAAAAAGATACCTTCGAGATATCTACAAACATAATTTTTGATTGAATGAATTGAATACCGCAGCAAATAAAATTTCAAACAAACATTCATAATATTTCATAGATAAAATATATTATTGTATATTATTCCCGGTATATTCCTGTTGGTATGTAGTACCAACCTTATACACAGGAAGTAACTGCTATTCAATTACTCTTATCAGTTTGTATGTTGGTTATACATATATATAGTTTTGAGTGACAGAAAGTACAATAATACGTTTGACATTATATTCAAAATATTTAATGTATTTGTATGGAAAAGAGAATCAAGAATTGACAGAGAAATTTGTTCTCTCTTCTCGGTTTCTCTAAATACAATGCTATTTTATCGAAATATATTTTTGGGGAAGAATTTTATCAAACTCATTGTTAGAGATACAATTCATATAAAGGTTGGCTCGGGAGGGAACTTCAATTTTGTGGCGTTGTAGAGTAAGTTATTACAATTTAATAAGTTTATTATAGTAACAAAAATTATACTATTATAACGGTTTCGGGAATACAGCTATTTTACACATTCAACAGATGACGTTTCTAATTGGAAAATATTGCTCTGCCTAGTGTTTCACCGAGGCTACGAGGCTGCGAGGTTCAAAATTTTAATCCTCGTTACACACCAAGGCGAGGCTAGGTATATTGTCACAAAAACCTAGCCTCGGCCGAGGTAAATTTACAAAAAGTAATTTAAAAAAAAAAATAATATAGTAAATTTTTATTTTTAATATAGTAACATGTATTTTGAATTTCCGGAAAGGAAATAGAGCTATTGGTCTCGTACCATAGTCAAAATTTTGCAAATATTTTTTCAATGATGTCCATCGATCCTACCTAGTAGATGTCGAAAATCATCGTCTCTAAAATTTATATATATATATATATATATATATATATAAGTTTTTTTTCCCATATTATGTGTATTCATGCAAAATAAGTCAAAGTTAGTAATAATTTTCCCTCGCTTCACCTTGCCTAGGCGAGGCGAGGCGAGGATGATAGCTAACTCAGCCGAGGCGAGCTGAGGCTAGTCAACAGTCTGCCTCGACCGAGACGAGGTTGATATTTAAAAAAGCGAGGCGAGGCGTCAGGCGAGGTGATACCAAAACCTCGCCTCGCCTTTCTAGCCCTTTTTTTACTGACCACTAACCGAACCCGTCTACCACCCCTAACCTACCTCCTCAAAGGATGAGATGGGTGCGATAGCCACCCAAATCACCTGTTCTAGTTTTCTTAGATTTCTGGCAAGATTGTCTGAGATATGCAACTTGCCATGTTCTCATAAGAACTGTCAGAAATATGGGGCCAAATATTACCACCTTTTTATGTGCAGAAAAAGTCATCCCCTACGGAATATTGGCCTCTTTTGAGGGACATCCGGTAAAGGATGTACCCAGACTTATTTTAAGAGATGATTCTATAGTTTACTAGAAGAATAATACCCATGTAAACATGTAAAGGAGGAAAATGTCCATCTCAATTCTCAAAATATTATAATAGTGATTACATACCATGAAGTTCCTTCATCAAGCCCAAAAGAACATCGAAGGGATTCGGTTCAAACCAACTATAAAATTAGGAAAAAAGACAGTGCGTTTTGCTGTATATAGTTTATCGGAGACGTCGTGTAATATTCAATACGAATAGAAACTCAACGTGGACTTCCATTGGTCATAACATATATTTAACCATACCAATATTGATTCAATGATTTTATTAAAATTTTTTTTTAATTAACAAAAATAATTATCGAAAGTTTGAGTTAGTAATTGATCAACAAAAATATCAAATTTTAAATTTTCATTTTAGGTTTATAATAATTGTGTTCATTATTATAAAATTTTTGGTAGATAGGGTATACGATATTTTTTCCAATAACATATGTTATTTTAATTAAGATATTAATTAAATTAATATCTTTACATATATGATATTGTAATTATTAGATTTAATATCAAAAATCGATAGTTATTAATTTTAAATGTTTTTATGTTATGATCATGTAGATAAACGACCTTCTACAATTTTTTTTTCTTCATAGCCTCACGGCAGGTATGAAACAAATTGATGACAGTAGGTTTATGTAACTCAAGAATGAGTCGTTTAAAAGATTAACTCACTTAGGTTGAGTCAAGTGAAATCATTCAGCAATTGAAAGAATTGAAGTTCAGTAGTTCACATTCTATAAATCCATGCGCTGTTTTGAATATATTGTGTCGATTTATGAAGTATTCTGCTACAATGCTAAATAAAGTATTCTGATCGAGAACGCGGGAATTATTCAAAGTTTAAACTTTTCAGCAATTATAACCACCCTGCCTTCCCCCAAATCCCCTTCTTTTTCAGCGGAAAACATCCAAATGATAATTAAAATTATTTTCGGGATGGAAAAAGGACATCCATCTTAACAATATGCTTAAAACCAATCATGTTCACCATACTAAACTTAATTCTTAATACGCAAATGAATAATTTAACTAGTCCAACTGAATTGCGAAAAAGAATCTAAGGTTGATTTGATTTGATAGTCAAAATGATGAAGTCACAACAAATGAAAATTCCGTAATATTCATAATATTGAGTACTCGATGAGTACTCCAGAATCTGGACACTCATATCAATCTTAAATCTGCATTACTTTTTCCAAAAACTGCTAATAACAAAAACCTCCGGGACATTCCTGAAACAGTCCGGGTAAATGTATATGACTTTTGGTGACCTAAGTTAACTGTAAAGTGGCTCAAGATAACTAGCCGAGCCGATAGACCACTGTAAAACTGATCAACGACACTTCAGTGAAATTTAAACCAAAAGTTAATTTAATTTAATCTTTAATCTAAGAAACAGACCCGAAATGTTTTTTTAAACAGTATTTTGTTTTAATTTATCGAATAAGACAAATTAGACAGTGCCCTAATGCTTTGGAATGGGCATAAGGGTGTAATATTTAACACAATGATTCATAAACACTCTCCATGCCGCAAATGCTTATATTTACAGAGCTGGCATATTCTCGTCTCATATCGTTTCTCTCATTTCTAGCGACACCACTATATGCAAGAATTTAAAGGATTGCGTTAACCATTTGCAAAGTAATATGAAGAAGTTTCTCCAATAAAATCAAACTTAAACAAAAAAGAAAAATAATATTTCGAAAAAAAAAAAGTTCCATAAATTTCACCTGTTTTTTGTAAAAACTCTTTCTTCTCCAGAACACCGCAGCATATACACCAGAAAATGCGGCACCATCAAAATAATTGAGAACTACTTGAGTGCCAAATTTTCAAGACAAGAAGAGACGTATTTAAAAAAAACAAACTCTTAATGATGTTAGTTCAATTTTGAATAAAAAACATATTTAATTCATTCTGAGGACATAAAATTTGCAGTTTATGTATCTTTTAAAAATAACTTGACATGAGAAATAGGATTTTCACTTGTAAGAAGGTATGTTCTCGTGCCGACTACACTTGTATATAAATTTGTGTAAATAGCGTTGTATTTTCTATTTGTAAAAATTGAGTTGAATATCATATTATATAAATATATAAACGAACTTATACACATGTTACCGGGATATTTTAAAAGCACGCCAATGATATAATTCCTTTGTTATGGGTGCTAATATATACAAGGTGGATCAAAAGTAATGTCATAATGTGAATAAGCTGCCATTTTGTTATAAATTAAACAAATTGGATCAGTTTTCAAGAAAAGTTTATTAGAAAGTGTAAAATTGATGACATTAAGTTGAAAAAATTATATCGTGCAAATGACCAACTCCTGAGTTAATGCAAATTTGGGCTCGTTTTATGGCGTTTTGAATTGTTGCTCGCAAAACATATGGCTCCAAATTGGTGATTTCTCCTTAAATTTTTTCTTTCCAGACTTGCAAGGTTTGTGGTTTGTTGTGATAAACACAAGATTTCAAAAAGCCCCAAAGAAAGAAACATTCCGGGTAAATGGATATGACTTTTGGCGACCCAAGTTAACTGTAAAGTGGTTTAAGATAACTAGCCGAGCCGATAGACCACTGTAAAACTGATCAATGACACTTCAGTGAAATTTAATAGTATTTTGTTTTAGTTTATCGAATAAGACAAATTAGACAGTCCCTAAAGCTTTGGAATGGGCATAAGGGTGGAATAAGGGTGGAATATTCAATCACAAAACACGATTTAGAGACAATATGCAGACAAAATCAGTTCCGCATATGCCGTGATTATGCTTTTGGCATAATCCTACAATATATAAATTTACATATAATTTTTGTTTATAAATTTTTACATTAATATAATGGTTGTTTGTGTTTTTTATAAAAAAATAATAAGTACGTCAAACTGAATAACATTATAAAGTAATGCTACGAAACAGTAGCAAACGCTTGCTCGTTCGCTTGCGTCATCATCCATTTTCATACGTAAAAACCAATGACCTCCACATATATGGACTGAGACTTCCTTATGGCGTAAACAAAAATAAGCGTCCAAAATTATGTAATGAATGTAATTACATTTCAAATTTTGCCCCAATTCCTAGAACAAAAAACTCTAATTTCTCCCTAATTTCAAAAAACCTAGAGTTCTCTTTGATTATTTTAATAATCTTTAATAAAGAATGTATTTACTACTAAATTTAAAACTAATTGCGTCCTAGGTGCATCCTCTGGTCAATCTGATACTAAAATGATGAACAAAAACTATGACCTTCAGAACTGTTCGTGTCTACATTTAATTAAATAATACCACTTGAACAAACAAATAATCACTTCAAATAGGATGTATTTCATTTTGGACGCTTACAAGCCTTTCAGAGGACACGCTTTTAAGCGCACATTATTGACTTTCATGTTGGCTTATGAATCTTTCTACTCTTGAAAATGCTGTTTGAACTGGCAGTATAAGTACGTGTAAGCGTCAGTTGATTCAATATTCAATATGGTGCAGGATGAAAACCGTTCAGCTGTTTTTCAAGCAATATAATGTTTGTTTGAGTGACATCACAACCATTAGCGCGCTTTGATAGCACACACGTAAGCGTAAGTGTCCAAAACGAATTTACCCATAAATGCATTTTAAATTGAAACCACGGATAGAAGGATAGAAACCATATGAAATAATAGAAACCATATGAAAAATAAAAACCCTATTCTTTAATTTTCATATCTTATTGTGGTTTTTGGTATTCTAAGAAATGTACCAGAATCATCTATACGAATATTACCATACATTCAGGAGCTCATTCCTTTTAATTCCTTTGAACCATGAATGTCCAGATACCCAGCCAATAATGACATTTTGAGTTAACCTAATTATTTTATTTGAGTTTATTTCAGGGGAACTTAATGCAAACCTGAGGATAATCAGTCCATATGTACGGAGGTAAGTGGTAAAACCGTAGCAAGCACAGTAAAACAACAACAACAACATAATATAGACTGTAGCGTTTCGTACATACTACACATACATACATAAAATATGTAAAATACATTTGTTTATCTATATTATTATTCTATAAAAGCCTGTCAACATAGAAATGTTGAACGCGCGCTATACTCGCATATATCGCCGCGTCATTTATTTTAAAGCTTCTCTATTATGGCACCATTCCTCGCCTTCTCTCGTTATGTTGGTTGCATTTTTATAACGCAACAACAACAAAAATATAAAAAAAAAGATTGACGTTTAAAAAATGTATATTTACTTTTTGTTGTTGTTGTTGTTTGGTTTGTTTTCTGTTTTATATTGTCTGTTTGTTTTTTATTGTGTCAATTGTGCCAAAAAAAAAAACTTTTTTACACCTTAAAGTGATGTCCTGGCATTAAATATATAAACAAAACAATCGGGTAGGGATGAGCTTTTTTTCAAAAAGAACTCACACTTACCCAGAAAACTTACTTGGAGTAAAGTATGTGTTCTTCATATTAATATTTTTAGTTATTAATTTAGCTTAATTATTTGAGATCGGAGCAGTATGGAAGCGAAACCAGAGGTATATAATATGTGTGAATACGCACATTGTTTTGCCTGTAAATATATTTTATGGAACTTAGAGATTACCTGATTAATATATCATTCACAGACCAATCAATCAATGACGTTAGGGCTAAGAGCTGAATATACTAAAAGTTAATTAGATCTAGAAAAAGAGACATGGCTTTTATTTCCCTTACGACTTGAAAACGATCAGCAAATGACATGGTAAGAGGGTTCGTCAAAATCGTTTACCTATGTTAATTCATTTCTTTGCTGTTTACAAAGAAAAATTTCAAAAAAAAAGTTGTAAATAATTCAATTTCTTATAAAATGAGCATATTATTCAATATTTCAATATTATTATTTAAATATTATTCAATATTTAAATAAAGATTAATAAAATAATCTTTTTTATTTTAAAATTCCTATAAAAAATACTTTGAGCATTCGCAAAATACTTGCAAAAATACTTTTAAAACCCGAATAAAACTGACAAAGCACAGAAATACTTCTAAATAAGATTCTATTAAAAAAACATTTTTAAAAACAAGCTTTTTATTGTACAACTAATTTTCTACAACTTTAATTCTTATGTGTGTTATCGATTTTTTCAATATTAAGAGAGATATAACTAATTTTGTGTTTCCCCCTTTGTCTAAACCCTCATTTCCCCTTGTCCATTCTTGTCACCATAAAAATGCATTGTCATCGGAGCTAAACCAACATGTAAAAATTCAACTCTGTAGGATAAGAGGAAGTGGTTCTAATTCAGCCTGCAAGATTTGACCCGAACATACATGCATACATACATTCATACATACATACATACATTGCAAGTTAAATAAAATATAAATTTGAAACATTAATATTCCAATTTGTTGAGTAACACTGTTACAGAAAATTTAATATTCATAAATTTGGTTACTAATGCCTTAGCTGTCACAAGTAACCGTTTTCGAGATACAAGGGTCAAATCAGAAAACGAACATTCCGCGTTTCGCCTTCAATTTTTTTATTAAACAACGATTTTCTTTAAAATTTGATATAATATACTCGTTCGGATAAATTCTTCTTATTTTTAGTCTACCGGTCATGAAAAGATTAAAAAATTATAAAATAATGATATTAAATCAAGTAATAGGTTGACAATGAGAGTTACTTCAATTATGCATAATACTTTTACAATTGTATACAATCACTGCTGGTAGAATAATATATACTTTTACTAGTAAATGTATACACTAAACAGCATGCAAGCAAGTATCCAAGCATCGTAGTCAATAAAAATAACAGAATGTAATAAATTACATTAAATTAGGTTTACAGTATAGGAAATAATGATACCTCGCCGCCAGCTGACTCAAGGTTTATAGTAAAATATTTATATTCACAATACATCAGGTTTCATAATGATAAGCGTTTGATTTATTCAAAATTACATTAAATTAGCGAAATATAATTTTTCAGTTATATATACCAGGTGTGGCCAACTTTGGTGCACATAAGATCTACTTTTTATTTTAAAATTGTGTCGCGATCGACCTATTTTTTAGGTAAGAAGGGGATGTTTTTGCAATGTGCTTTTATACCGACGTGCACTTTGGCGAGCTCCATGATTAAGGGGTAAATAATCTACATACATGAGTATTTATTTAATGGGTTAAAAAACTTATGTCCAGAGGAATTAAAACATGAGCACTTATTAATAACATTTATTCATTCAAACTTTTTAAATTAATGAGAAACCTGAGTCTGCATTTCCTTTACTAGTGCATCATAATTTGGAGTATATCCTGACAAAGACAATAACAATGAGTCCTCAGTATGAGAATCGGTCAGGACGGAACGAAGTTTAGTTTTAGTCAATTGTAAACATGAAAATGCCGATTCGCACAGATACGTAGATCCAAAGCAAGAATAAATATATTCGCTACATTTGATAATATTGGGATACTTTTCTCGGTTAACATATTTCCAAAAATTTTCTTCAAATTTTCTGGCTTGTAAGATTAAATCAGATTGTAAAATTATAATTTCATTTTCCAAGGCGTTTTGCTCCATATCAAATAAGTCTGCAATTTTTTTGCTAATTTCCTTCACAATTAAATCTTTTTTGAAAGGAAAAGATGTAAATTCCACAATTTCTTTAATTTTTTTAAAATCTTGGAATCGCTTCTCAAAATCTTCCATTACATTTTGTATTTCGGCCACGTACTTGTCAATCTCATAAATAATATTTTTATTTTTTTGTAAGTTGTCTGCCATATTTGGAAAATGGTTCATATTAGAAAAAGAACTTAATAAAACCATTTCAAATGTCAAAACAAACTAATAAAAATAATGATAATATAAAAATTATATCCTTTCTATGAGCTAATCACAGAAAACATTTGAATAAAAAGTATTTGTACTTTTTAAGTTAAAAGTTTTTATGAGATACTTTTCGCAAACCCCGAACTTGCGAGTGATCGACCAAAATTGGTCTCGCGATCGACCGGTCGATCGCGATCGACTTGTTGGCCGCCCCTGATATATACTATCCGACCAAAAACATAAATGTAAGAAAGGGCCGAGTTTTCGGGAAAATCCTTAATGTAATAGTTCCTTCTTAAAAAGTGATGATATGAGAGTAATGACCGAGCTATTTACAAAGTAAATAGCTCTAGACTTCATATAATAGTTGCTTCTTAAAAAGTGATGATATGGAAGAAAGGACCGAGCTATTTACAAAGTAAATAGCTCTAGACTTTATATAATAGTTGCTTGTTAAAAAGTGATGATATGGAAGAAAGGACCGAGCTATTTACAAAGTAAATAGCTCTAGACTTCAGATAATAGTTGCTCTTTGAAAAGTGATGATATCCCATTAAAGAGCCGAGCTATTTACAAAGTAAATAGCTCGGTAAACTATTAACTAAAAAAAATAATGAGGGGTAAATTGATTAAATGTAAGAAAAAATTTGGTTTAAAATTATTTCATAAGTTTTCCCTTAGTATGTTTTTAAAATTTTATAACGCGGCAAGTTTTAAAATATTGGAAATCAGAAAAAATAACTTGCCGCGCTATATAAAATTTTAAAAACATACTAAGGGAAAACTTATGAAATAATTTTAAACCAAATTTTTTCTTACATTTAATCAATTTACCCCTCATTATTTTTTTTAGTTAATAGTTTACCGAGCTATTTACTTTGTAAATAGCTCGGCTCTTTAATGGGATATCATCACTTTTCAAAGAGCAACTATTATCTGAAGTCTAGAGCTATTTACTTTGTAAATAGCTCGGTCCTTTCTTCCATATCATCACTTTTTAACAAGCAACTATTATATAAAGTCTAGAGCTATTTACTTTGTAAATAGCTCGGTCCTTTCTTCCATATCATCACTTTTTAAGAAGCAACTATTATATCAAGTCTAGAGCTATTTACTTTGTAAATAGCTCGGTCATTACTCTCATATCATCACTTTTTAAGAAGGAACTATTACATTAAGGATTTTCCCGAAAACTCGGCCCTTTCTTACATTTATGTTTTTGGTCGGATATCAATAATTTTTGAAAGGCTTAAATATACGAAGCCAAAGGCTTCGCACAAAACGCGTAGCGTTTTGTTACTCTTCGCATATGCTTCGCGTATGCTATGCGTTCCTTTCGCTTCGCGATACTTTACTCTTTTTAGATTCACATTTACAAAGGAGACCGCTTCGCGTTATATTACGTCAACTGGCTCTGGTCGCTTTTTGAAGGGCTAAAACATCAATATAGTATGGTTGTAGTATAATATTGGGGACAATGGGAAATCAAACCCTTTAAAACAAAAATATCAAAATCGATTCATAAATGACGGAGTTCTGAGGTAACACGCATTAAAAATTGTCCTGCAATTTTTGTGTTTTAGCGAATTTCCTGAAAGGAAATAGAGCTATTGGTCCCGTACCGAAGTCAAAATTTCGCAAAAATTTCTTCAAATGTCCATCGATCCTACCTAGTAGATGTCAAAAATCACCATCTGAAAAATTTATATATATATATATATATATCTATAGACATATATATATATATATATATATACATATATATATATATATATATATGTGTCTGTCATCACTCTAGCGGTCACAGTTTTCATTTTATCGGGATGAGATTTGGTATTTGAGGCGCTTTTGATATTCAAAAGGTCAAGTTCGTTAATGGGTAAAATCGGACCAGGGGAAAGGGGGGTTTAGAGGGAGGGGGAAACATAAAATTTGAGATATCTCCCTTAAAATTTGAAAAATCGAAAAATTTTTTAAGAAGTAAAGTTGGAGGTACTAAGTTTTACTGTAATTTTGTTTCTTATCATTTTTTCTGTAACAATAATATTTACAGAAATATTGACGGTTTAATATTGAAAATTAAATTCCTTAATATCTCTGTACACATTAGAGTTTGAGCAAAAATGATAAGGTGATGAATTGTAGCAAATTTGATTTTATACAACTTTATTCCTTACGCATTTTTCGATTGTTCTAATATTAAGAGAGATATTTTATATTTTGTGTTTTCTTCTTTTTTGATACCTCCCCCCATTCGCCTCGACGTATGTCATTTATTGAGAAAATTGGACTTGCAAATGCTAAAATCATATATGACATTTCATTTTGATCAGACTAAAATTGTGATCACTAGAGAGTGATTTATTCTAAGGAAATTCGCTAACTTGAAGCAGCTCCTGCGTAACGAATTTTTATTAATAAAACAATTAAATGTGTAACACTTGTATGTGTAACACTTGTATACCTTACATATATGAGATTCTGTACAATATTCTGTACAGTTACAGTATGTTTTTATTAAAATTTTATAACGCGGCAAGTTAATTTTTCTGATGATTTCAAATATTTTTAAACATGCCGCGTTATAAAATTTTAAAAATTCGTTACGCAGGAGCTGCTTCAACTTAGCGAATTTCCTTGGAATAAATAAATTACTCTCTAGCGGTCACAATGTTAGTCTGATCAAAATGAAATGTCGTATCTGATTTTAGTATTTGCATGGCCAATTTTATTAATAAATGACATACGTCAATAGAAAAGGGGTGCATAAAGATAGAAGAAAACACAAAATCTAAAATATCTCTCTTAATATTTGAACAATCGAAAAATGCGTAAAAAACAAAGTTGTAGAAAATCATGTTTTCTACATTTCATCACCTTATCATTTTTGCTCAAACTCTAATGCGTACAGAGATATTGAGGAATTTAATTTTCAATCTTAAACCGTCAATATTTTTGTAAATATTAGGGTTACAGAAAAAATGATGAGAAACAAAATTACAGTAAAACTTAATACCTACAACTTTACTTCTTATAAAATTTTCGATTTTTCGAATATTAAGGGAGATATGTCAAATTTTGAGTTTCCCCTTCCCTCTAAAACCCTCTTTCCCCTGGTCCGATTTTACCCATTAACGAACTTGACCTTTTGAATACCAAAAGCGCTTTAAATACCAAATCTCATTCCGATAAAATGAAAACTGTGACCGCTAGAGTGATTACAGGCACATATATATATATATATATATATATATATATATATATATATATATATATATATATATATATATATATATATATGTATATATATATATATATATATGTATATATGTCCATAGATATATATATATAAATTTTACAGATGGTGATTTTTGACATCTACAAGGTAGGATCGATGGACATTTGAAGAAATTTTTGCGAAATTTTGACTTCGGTACGGGACCAATAGCTCTATTTCCTTTCAGGAAATTCGCTAATAAAAACATACTAAGGGAAAACTTACGACATAAATTTCAACCAAATTTTTTCTTACACTTAATTAATTTACCCCTCATTTATTTTTTTAATAAATAGTTTACCGAGCTGTTTAGCTTGTAAATAGCTCGAAACTTTATGGGATATCATCACTTTTTAAGGAACAGCTATTATTTGAAGTCTAGAGCTATTTACTTTGTTAATAGCTCGGTCCTTTCTCGTATATCATCACTTTTTAAGGAGCAACTATTATATGAAGTCTGGATCTATTTACTTTGTAAATAGCTCGGTCCTTTATCCCATATCATCACTTATTAAGAAGCAAATATTTTATTAAGATTTTCTCGAAAACTTACCTTTCTTACAAACGGAAAATTTAACAACTTTAATTGTAATTAAAATAACATATGAAGCATATATCGATCTGATTTGTTGACAAGGTTACCGCCTCCTTTTTGATTAGATAGACATTTAGTATTTAAATAAAAATTTTATAGTTTAATATATCAGTATGTTTTAATACTCCAAATAGAAAACATTGATTGTTGTATTGTATTGTTACAATGTAACTTTTTTTAAGTAAACAAGTTTAAAAAAACAAGTTTATTTTCAATTAGCAATTCGTAATGATGAAAAGAATTAAATAAATTGTTATAATTTGTAAGAATTGCTCAAGGCGGTATATTACCAAATATTCAAGCAGTGTTATTGCCAAAGAAAACTGAAAAGAAAGCATAAATTTTATACATTGGATTATTGATAATAATATTTATCGATCATATATCATAGGCCTTTTATTAAAACGCCACAAATTAATGTGAAATAAGAGTGATATATTTTTTATTAAAATAACTATATAAAATTTAGTATATATAAGATGTTATTTGATTTGTTTCGATTATGACTTCTAAACTAATCGTTTATTACAGATAATTGATTATCAACGTTATAGTCTTTGAAGAAATGACTTGACCCGTTGGCTCCACTTCACAAAAAAAAATTCGTTACGCAAGAGCTGCGTCAACTTAGCGAATTTCCTTAGAATGCATAAATCACTCTCTAGCGGTCATATTTTTAGTCTGATCAAAATGCCTTAAGGCAGTTTAAGGGGTGTTTTTCCCATTTTCGGAGGTTTGCGTTATAGGTAAAAAAATTTTTCAAAGTGTTCTGTTAAATTGACTTTATTTCGGGTCGATTGGTCAAAATTCCATCATTTCATCATATATAGAACTGAAAAACGTAATTTTGGGGGGTGTTTTTTCAATTTTTCGGGAGTTTGCAAAAAAATATATTAAGTTTTTCGAAATAACTTCCTAATTTGTAGCTATTAAGCGTCGATTGCAAAAAACTGCATCTTGTTGTATGTATAGAACAAAAAGGTTGGTTTTGGGGGTGTTTTTACCAAGTTCGAAGGGTTGTGATGGAAAAAAACTGATCTTTCTATCATGAATAGAAGTAAAGAGGTAAGTTTTAGGGATGTTTTTCCCATTTTCGGTGTGGTTGCGATGTAGGTAATGAAATTTTTCAAAATATTCTGTTAATTTTGACGTTATTTCGGGTCGATTAGTGAAAATTCAAACTTTATAGCATTAATAGAACAGAAAAACATAATTTTGGAGGATGTTTTTCCAATTTTCCGAGGCTTCCGTTGCATAACTTTTAAAATCAACGCATACTGCTGTATTCAAATTGCAATGTCTATTTCTATATGGTATAAAAATTAATAGGTATATATGATATATCGTTCTCTACATGGTAGTTTGCGTCAAACTAGTCTTAAAAATAAAAAATGTTAAATTTTCCACTTTTCCGATACAAATTTCGAGTTTTCGCAATTTTCCCGTCGGTTTGGGTACTACAGCTATCTACATGCCCAATATCAACTTTACAGCATATCTGGAAGTAGCTAAACATTTTGATCTATTAGTTACCAAGAATTGTGGGCGTTCCCACGAATTTTGCGTTTTTGAAGTGAAATAACTTTTTAACGGTTAATTCGTTAACATTGATTGAAAACATTGGTTCTTATAATTCCGTAAAGTATCTATATTCGAAATATCAACCCTGTAGCTCTTTCCGTTCAAAAGATACAGCACCCAAAAAATGAGCCTAAATTAACGATAAGATATAGCACTGTAGTGAAAAGTCCGAAAGTCTCCCTTAAATCTCGGCCTTGCGCACTACCGTGCTCTAGATATATATGAAAAAACTAAAAAACACCCTTTTATAGCTAGCCAATTTTCATCATTTATGTTTTTGATCAAATAATATTTACAACCAAATATTTATTAAATTATAAAAATATTATTATATTTGATATTAATAATAGTTTACTCTTATTTGAAAATATTTGATGGCTTTCTTAAAAAGAAAGCCGATTTCATAGGATGATGTTTGTATATTTATTAAATATCACTTCGAATTATATTATTTTGAACTTGTATATTTTGTAACAGCTTTAGTACCTTCACTGACAGCATGTTTTGCTAATTCACCAGGTAATAATAGTCGAACTGCAGTTTGAATTTCCCGACTTGTAATTGTTGAACGTTTATTATAGTGAGCTAAACGTGATGCTTCAGCAGCAATACGTTCAAAAATATCATTAACAAAACTGTTCATGATACTCATAGCTTTACTAGATATACCAGTATCAGGATGTACTTGTTTCAATACTTTGTATATGTAAATTACGTATGATTCCTTACGCTTCCTCTTCTTTTTTTTATCACTCTTTGATATATTCTTTTGTGCTTTACCAGCTTTTTTGGCTGCCTTTCCACTTGTTTTAGGTGGCATTTTTGTTAACAATTGATACTTCTCACAAAGCAATCTGTTTATCAATAAAAATAGTTACGGGATGAATCAGATATTAAAGTCCAGTTTGATCCAAGATCATTATTCTGGGAACTGATAGTGCGCTTTCGCCCGATGGGGCGTCAGCGATGTCGTCATTTTCATCCCGCCCGACGTGCGTCGGTGGAAAACAGGAAAAAGGATGTGGTATGAGTAGGACAACCGAGGTTGGATATTTTAGGTAATCTGAAATGAAAAATAGTTACCCAGTTTTATGATATATATATATGAAAACCGATCTTACATGATATATGAATGCTGTGCGCTCATTGGTCTAGGACATTTCTATAATACTATTGGTTAATACCTAACATATGATAAATAATTAATATTATAAATTAATTGAATAACCTTAAAATTTTAACATTGTTGTACGAGATTCTGTACAATAAACATACAAGTGTTACCCATTTATTTTTTTTATTAATAAAAAAAAATACAAAAATGTCTGGACGCGGTAAAGGTGGTAAGGTTAAGGGTAAAGCAAAGTCAAGATCAAGTCGTGCAGGATTACAATTCCCTGTTGGAAGAATTCACAGATTATTGCGGAAAGGAAATTATGCTGAACGAGTGGGTGCTGGTGCTCCAGTTTATTTGGCAGCAGTTATGGAATATTTAGCTGCTGAAGTTCTTGAATTAGCTGGTAATGCAGCTCGTGATAACAAGAAAACTCGTATTATACCTCGTCATTTACAATTAGCAATTCGTAATGATGAAGAATTAAATAAATTATTATCTGGTGTAACAATCGCCCAAGGCGGTATATTACCAAATATTCAAGCAGTGTTATTGCCAAAGAAAACTGAAAAGAAAGCATAAATTTTATACATTGGATTATTGATAATAATATTTATCGATCATATATCATAGACCTTTTATTAAAACGCCACAAATTAATGTGAAATAAGAGTGATATATTTTTTATTAAAATAACTATATAAAATTTAGTATATATAAGATGTTATTTGATTTGTTTCGATTATGACTTCTAAACTAATCGTTTATTACAGATAATTGATTATCAACGTTATAGTCTTTGAAGAAATGACTTGACCCGTTGGCTCCACTTCACAAAAAAAAATTCGTTACGCAAGAGCTGCGTCAACTTAGCGAATTTCCTTAGAATGCATAAATCACTCTCTAGCGGTCATATTTTTAGTCTGATCAAAATGCCTTAAGGCAGTTTAAGGGGTGTTTTTCCCATTTTCGGAGGTTTGCGTTATAGGTAAAAAAATTTTTCAAAGTGTTCTGTTAAATTGACTTTATTTCGGGTCGATTGGTCAAAATTCCATCATTTCATCATATATAGAACTGAAAAACGTAATTTTGGGGGGTGTTTTTTCAATTTTTCGGGAGTTTGCAAAAAAATATATTAAGTTTTTCGAAATAACTTCCTAATTTGTAGCTATTAAGCGTCGATTGCAAAAAACTGCATCTTGTTGTATGTATAGAACAAAAAGGTTGGTTTTGGGGGTGTTTTTACCAAGTTCGAAGGGTTGTGATGGAAAAAAACTGATCTTTCTATCATGAATAGAAGTAAAGAGGTAAGTTTTAGGGATGTTTTTCCCATTTTCGGTGTGGTTGCGATGTAGGTAATGAAATTTTTCAAAATATTCTGTTAATTTTGACGTTATTTCGGGTCGATTAGTGAAAATTCAAACTTTATAGCATTAATAGAACAGAAAAACATAATTTTGGAGGATGTTTTTCCAATTTTCGGAGGCTTCCGTTGCATAACTTTTAAAATCAACGCATACTGCTGTATTCAAATTGCAATGTATATTTCTATATGGTATAAAAATTAATAGGTATATATGATATATCGTTCTCTACATGGTAGTTTGCGTTAAACTAGTCTTAAAAATAAAAAATGTTAAATTTTCCACTTTTCCGATACAAATTTCGAGTTTTCGCAATTTTCCCGTCGGTTTGGGTACTACAGCTATCTACATGCCCAATATCAACTTTACAGCATATCTGGAAGTAGCTAAACATTTTGATCTATTAGTTACCAAGAATTGTGGGCGTTCCCACGAATTTTGCGTTTTTGAAGTGAAATAACTTTTTAACGGTTAATTCGTTAACATTGATTGAAAACATTGGTTCTTATAATTCCGTAAAGTATCTATATTCGAAATATCAACCCTGTAGCTCTTTCCGTTCAAAAGATACAGCACCCAAAAAATGAGCCTAAATTAAGGTGTAGTAATAACACTGTAGTGAAAAGTCCGAATGTCTCCCTAAAAACTCGGCCACGCACTACCGTGCTCTTGATATATTTGTTTCGATGGTTTGGCTTTCCTCTAATAGTTAGTTTTCACAGTATCCCTTTGAAGGCATAAACAGAAATATTGCTGGGTCCCATCAATCTTGATAACGGTTCCCACATAAGTTAGAAGAATAAACACAAACGCGCCGCATTTTGTATATTTAAGAGTAATGTAAAATTTATATTATATTTATATTTACATTTATATTTACATTGCAAATGAAAATGTTTCAACGACCTTGTTTATTTTTATGACTACCCTTACAAAAAAGTATTGCTAAAAGTAAATAAAACAAATCCCTATTTGTCTATGGAATACAATTTCAAAATAAAACCTTGTTTTCTTTAGTATACTAGATGTACCATCAACGGCAAAAGTCGAGCCAAATTCAGTGACTTTATAATTGATATGTGCCTTATTTATTCGGTTTTCGAAAAAATGCTTCGGATTCTTCGAAATCCAAATAAATAAGGCACAAATCAATTATAAAATTTTTTGATTATAGCTCGACTTTTGGAGTTGATGGTACCTAATATGAATAACTATTCCATATATCGGTGAGTTTTTTAGTGTAATTACATAGTATAATCAGTCATTCTTAATGCTTACAGTGTTTTGAGCATATATACAGTCATTACATTTAAAGGAATGCTTGGAAAACCAACCAATGAATAAATAAGTGTTTAAAACTTTGTAATAGTATTAACTTATTGTCGAGTTTAATTCAGGTAATAATACGAATAATAAATGTATTAAATATTGATATGATTCATTCTTCTTATTGGCCATTAGTTTACCTAATGACTGAACTATTGCTGTTATTAGATAGACAGGCAGGTAAATCTTGGGGTATGAAAAGTGTTACACTTCAACTTTATGGCTTATTGTGCTCCCCCTTCTACTCCAGTCTGATGAGGTTTGCTTCCTCCATATCTTGACAATAGCCAAGAGCCTGCTTATTAGGTTTTCATCAAGGTCACATATATTTGGGGTGAGATGCACCGAATATCATGTATCTACTGTACTCGAGAGATTCGCAGTTAGAGATGATGTGACTGGATGTATCTTCCTCCTCGCCGCACAGTCTGCATAAACTGGATCCATTTTGGATGTCTATTGTTTGTAGGTGCTTTCGTAGGTGATAATGTCCGGGTGCTGTAGTTAAGCTTAATAACTTTTATAATCCACTTCAATGTATACATTATATACTTTCACTGCGATTTGAATGTACTATTACTAGTTAGTATAATCCATCATATAACTATGAAGCATAATAACAATAATAGTCATGCACATATAACATGAAACTATCTTCATGTCAATTGATTTAATAATAATGATTATAAACTATAACTAACTGACTGACGACAAAACATTATAGCTAGGTAGCTTTGTATGAGTTTGAATTGTTTAAAAGTTCCTCTTTTTTTATTAATATTAAAAAACTCCTATACAATACAATATGTATGATGATATGAGACTGTCTATCTATATTCTATAAGAGTATGTAATGCTGTTTAAATTACTGACCTCCATATACATTTGAACTGACTATTATACACTATGTTTAGTTTACATCTTCGTATAGTAGATCTCTCACGAGTATGAGAGAGTACGTATGTATACATTAAGCAATGTGTATGAGAAGGAGGTCTTATAGGTTTGATAAACAAACATATTTTTCAAAATAGTGAATAATATTCATAACGAGTATAAGAGAGTTCATATGTATACATTAAGCAATGTGTATGAGAAGGAGGTCTTATAGGTTTGATAAACAAGCATATTTTTCATAACTGTTCGAGTGGTCACCAACATATTAATATAATTAGTGATTCCAATCGCGTAAGAAAGGTGTATAATAATGCCAAAGTCGGTCAGCGGGACATTGAGACAGAAACGATTTCGAATGTGTAACTTTCAAAAAGGTCATTGTTACTAATTCACGCACTGCACTGTATGACGCTCTCCACTTTTAATTTCAGAGCGATGTAAGAACTCCTTTGGTCCGTGATCAAGCCGTAAGAATTTTTTTTAAATATTATTTATAGTTTAAACTCACCTCTCACCTAAATTTTAAGTTGAATAATATTGGACACTACCCTTGTGAAATATTACATTGTTTAGAGGATGTAAGAACTATTTTATACCGCATGCCAGATGTAAGAAATGTTTTTTCATACATAATTAGTTAACAACTAATTAAAAAATTAATTTCAAATTTGTCAAATAAAAGTTGTTAGTGTATTTATCATGAACAAATTTTATCTGAACCACTTTTCGAACACCAAATGCATAGAGCACAAATCAAGGATGAAATTTTGAAAAATGAGCATTACTTTTTTGGCCATGTGTACAGAGAAAAAGAGACAGATATATACATATATTATTATTAATTCTAAGAGTAAGAAATAATGTCTGTATCTTTTTCTTTATACAAATAAATGTATACATATGTCTTCAATTTTGTTTGAACACTGTTGCATATTTTTCACAGCAATGGCTAGTCGTGACAATTACAGCCTATATATGGAGGTTAGTGGTTTAAATAGTTAAAATGAATGCTTTATTTATTATGTTATGAAACACAATTGTAGAGGTATCATAATATCATAATATACAGGGTGTATCACATACACTGAATTATTTATTATTTACACGACTATAGTAAATGATTTTATACATTGTTTTTTAATATTAAATTTTTAATTTGCGTATACATGTTTTATAAGTTTTCGACATATAATTAAAGTTATTAAGATTTATTGGCTTTTAATTATTCAACATTTTAACCTTCAAATAAAACTTATTATTTATTACAATAAAAAAATGTCTTTTACAAAGTTTCTGTAGATATCAAATTTTAATATATTATACGACATAAATAAAATTATAATTTATTTGATGAATTTCCATCAGTGTAATTCTGAAATGATAAAAAAAACAACACTGGATTAAGGGGCCACACCACCACCAAGATTATATGGTAAAAGTTTTATCAAAATCGATTGACTAAATTTTGAAATATCTTGTCCACCAGTTTTAAAAAACTAGTTTTGAGAAAAAATCAATAGATCAAGTACCACATCAACTTCTTAAAACGAAGTACCATTAGAGTTAAAAAAAATACCTTCAGATGCCTGGACTATATTCGTCTACTCGTATCTATTCGGTCGCTACCAGAAATGCGGGCCTACTCTGCTGCGCTCACTTCAAACTATCATGACTTCAAAAATAATTGAAATTTTGTTAATTTAAAAGCTTAAATTGTTCTTAAAATTATAAATCTTGCAAACAAAAATCGATTTTCTGAAAACCTGAAGGTGGTGTTAAACACTTGAAGGGAAAAAGTCCCCAAAGCCGGTATTGATTGTTTGAGAATTTCGATCAAAAACTTAATTTTGCGTTGATATCCAAGTATAGTATCCAATTTCAATGTTCAAGCACCAATAACGATATCGTGAATTCGAATAGCATTAGTGGTAATTATATTTTCAAGAATTTGTTAAATGTGTATCGAACAAAATATCAATTTACTGAATATTTTTTTAAATTATATTTTCCATGCAAAAGTAATACGTAAATTATTTGCATCATGGTCACTCAAAACCTTCGAATAAAATTTGTTAGCATTGCAAAAGTACATAAACTTATTCAATAAAATTTTAATGCAAAAAGAAATTTAATACTTTTCAACTTTAATTGAAATTATTACCTTGAATTTATATGCTTATCAATTGAAAATTCTTATTTTTATTTTATGCATTTCAGAGTGTAATTGGGTATTTGTAATTATTAACATGAACAATAATGTAACGAGTGATTTTAAATGATTGAAGCTATAGAAAAACACAATCGAATTAAAAAGAAAATTCTTTAAAAAGAAGGAACTACATTCAATGTATGAAATTGAATTTTAGGGATTTCCCTACGTGGTAGCTACATTCCTAGCTTTCCAATAACCCAAGGGATTTAAGAATAAAATAATAACATTATATGTTGACTATGGCTTTAGTTACCCCTGTAGAAAAATTACTTTAATCAAATGGTGACCTGTCGTGGATTTGGGGCTTGGGAGTTTATGCCTGCTTACTTGGGTTTTAAAAATAAGCCAGCTTACGACTCGAGTCTTACGACTCCAGGATTATTAAGTTATTGGGCTATTTAACTTAATTGTCTGTGTTTTATCCTTGAACGTCCTTGAGAAATTGGCCATCAAGCCTCGACCTACAAGCAACTATTATTTTCTGATCTCTCGGTATCATTTAAACGTACATATCAGAAATGTCCACGTATTGTAAATATAAAATTTAAAATTTATTTTCAAAAATATTGCAAAATATTATACTTTAAATTAACAAAATTTAATTAGCAATTAGTAGTTTAATTATCAAAATTTAATAAACTAGATGCAATTAAATGAAATGCGTTAAATTTTGTAAGAATTTGCAAATATTTTTGGTTGTTTTTGAAAATTATTCTTTGCGTTCAAATCTAGAGCACGGAAGTGCATAAGGCTGAGTTTGGAGGGTTTTTGGCCTTCGTAAATAACTACGTTTAAAACGAAAAGAAGAATTTGGAAGCACTGAAAAGCTTTCAGTATAGTGTTCATAAATGATCGCGACACTTCAATTTGAATGTTTATAAATTTATGGGTGTGATGTTCCATAGGACTAAAATATGTGGAAAAATCTTGTTCTATGGGCCACAAAAGTCAAAACTTGATAGTTGATTTGGGCCTTATTCATTCGGTTTTTGGAAATATGTTTCGAATAAAAGCTGTTAGGATGTTTATAATGAACCAAGCAAATACAAATCAATTATAAAACTCTGAAGAATCTTCTCTACCTACCTCTGAAGCAGGTACTGCTTCGGAGTGCAGCCAGGAGTCTGTCTCTCGATACACCGAGGCTGAATGGGGTGCAACTGCGGAGGGTTACCAGATTCATTACCGGGCATTGTGCTCTGCGGAGGGATCTGCTCACAATGGGACTTCATAACGGGCCCATTGTATGCAGATTGTGTGGGAAGCAGGAGGAAATATCTAGCCATATTGTCTTTGACTGTGATCCTTTGGTTACAGCAGATACAGGATATTCGGTGCATCTCATCCCGAATATATGAACCTTCAGGAAGACCTGATAAGCAAGCTTCTGGCTATTGCCAACGTATTGGAGAAGCGAATCTCGTCGGACTCAAGTAGAAGGGGGAGCACAATGGACCATAAGGTCGAAGTGCAATACTTTTTAGACCCAAAGAAGTATCATACTATCTGAAGAATCATCGCCACTGTTGTTGCCCATACTACCTTGAGACGGCTTATTATCTCTTCTGTTTTTCAAGTAAAAAATAAATTGATCATTATCTACAGATCTTCGCAAAAATGTAAGAATATTTAACTAATCGTCCTTTCAATTTAATAGTTGTGATTTACAGGACAATTGCGTACAAGTTTGAAACATTATTTCATACACCCAAAAGTTTCGGCTTCAATGCGGGGCATTTGGTAATATATATTATTCTTCTTTAAATTTGGTTCCAAATTTGATCGAAATACTCAAAACAGGTTCGAAATGTGAATCATAAAAATAAATGTTGGTTAAGTTTCCGAATGTCTCTCCGTCGGTAAAGGTTCAATCAAAAACTGAAAGACATAAAAAGCTGGAATTATTTTAAGCTTGTTACAGAGCTTTATAAAGTCTCTTTTTAAAACTGTTAATATATTATATGAAACTTAAATTTTTGAATCAGATTAATGCAGAAATAATAATTCCATCACAGGTTGTAGCACTAAGGATTAACTTTATTAATTGGGCAGGTGAAAATAATTAAAAGAACAAAAAGAGCCTCAATCATGCATAAATTAGCATTGTATTTCAATGCCTTTATCTGTAAAAGGAAAAAGGAAATACCGCCATATGAAGAAGAACACTTGTCTACAATACTAAAGACCTTTATTTATTAAAATGATATTAATAACATCTGGTTTTGAATATTAATAATTATATTATAGTCCAGTCATTAACGACTTTTCATTCGACGCAATGAGATACTGAAATATTATTGCATGTTCTGTTGTAACTTGACGTAAAACAATTGACTTAATATTGCAGAAACGAATTCAGAGACTAAGACAAAATTCTCAGGGCAAAAGGTTATTTTTTCAGGTTTTATTCTTTAACTCAAAAGGGGATCAAATTTCAGAAAAATTGTGTGGTGATAATTCTTTTTCTCAATTGAATTAAAAAAAGTATGAATTTCTTATTAACTCTCTACGAAAAACAGGTCCGGAATTATGGTAGTTTATATTGGGAACAAGAATAGCAAAAACACGATTATTTTTTTTAAATTTTTTCCTTCAGTTGCGTGCGAACTTTTGCTTTATGCAATAAGTGTCTCAATTTTGAGTTTCCGGTCCATACCTTTAAAACAGGGCATTATAAGAAAAACTCTATGAATTATTGGTTCTTTATCTATATGAAATTTCAAAATGACTAAATTCTTCTGAATTATGTGTGATAAATATGCCCGAAAGCTATAACGAGTTATATATAGTTAGGGTAAAAAGTAACGGAAAACAAATAAAATAATTTTCATAAGTAAAACTTTTACGAAATTCTGGATAACCAAACTGCAATAGGTACGAAATAAAGTATGCAATTCAAACAAGAAAATCGGCCCTCGAAGAGAGTTTCACTATGCACTGCAAAAAAAAATAAAGCTTTTTTTCGACAAAGCAATTCGGATAGTGATAATTATACTGTGCCAGAAAATCCAATAATATTCTAATAAACAATTGCGTTATAAAAATTATCTATTTTTGTCTCTAATGACTGATCTAAAATAGTTATTTTACAACAAAAAATGTATTAAAAAAACAGTAAAACATCTTTAATACAGACACATGGAGTCAACATGTTTCTTATAAACGTTAATTATTTACCTGACAAGAACAGATGATTCATTTAAAGGTCACAAATACTCACACACAGTACTCAAAACAGACACATTCCATGCTGTTGTGGGAGTAGTAGGGAGAGTAGAAACGACAACGTAAAGAGGGACAACCTGTATTATTTTAAAATAATACACATGAAGCATGTATTATTGTTAAGTATATTGGTGGTATACACAAATGTATACAAGGCACTATATACATATAGTAGTATATGTTAGTAGTGTGTTTCGTTCATGTCCGATCTGTCTCGGAATCATTCGTATGAACGCTAAGAGCCCCCAAGCCACTTAACTAACTTACAATATTGGTTAGGTTAGTTTATTAAATACATGCTAAAGTTATGGTGTTTTATTATTCGTTTTTATTATTAATTGTGTAAGTCGAGTTTTTTTCTGTTTGTTTGTTTGTTATTTGTGTATTTTATCTACTGAGACACAACAACGCTCTAAAACAAAACAACGACGCTACTTAAGTCACAACAAAACAAAAATAATAAATCGCGCCGATTTTAAAAAGTGAGTGTTATAAATATTCTTTGAGTTTAAAGTGAATTTTTCTTTATTGAAAGTGAAAAGTTTTTCAGGTGTTTCTTTTGGTGCAAAATAACAGTGAGAAAATATTTTTGTGTGCTATTTTTTTTTCTCACCTGTTGTGAATGTGTAAATTTTTGTGTGTTGAGTTATATCACAAAGGATTTATTTAAATCAATTTTTGTTTCAAAAAATTGTTTTTTAATTTGAGGTTTGTATTTGTATTTTTTTTTTTTAATAAGTTTTTGGTTTAAATTTAAACTACTACCTGAGCTCCTTTCTGATATGTTTGTGTATGTGAGTTTAACAGGTAGGATGATTTTTTTGTCCAGTGTTCATGCGCATATATTATGGACGCAGGAAGGTTACGCGCAATTATTTGTTAATGGAAAATAATGGTTTTTATTTCTCTCGAAATATACGTGATTTGGAATTTAATTAGATTTTTAAATGATTACTCATAATGTTTTGCTTTTTTGTCATTCATTAAATATTTTTCCGAATTTTTTAAGTCCGTTGATTATTTTTATAGAAAATATTTTGAACATTTATTCGATTTAAAAAAAAATAACATTTGGGTAAAATTCCTGAATTTCCAAGTAATTTGGGTAATTTTGAATGAATAATTATTCAAAGAATAAATTCGTTTTATAAAATTCCGGTTTTGTTCATTGGGTAATTCACAATGTTTGTATCAAGTTTTAGCAGTTTTTATTTATCGAAAAAATGTACCACAACGAACAAAATTTTTGTATTAGGCTCAAAATAACTGTTTATAATCGGGTGAAATTCAAATAGTTTACATTTTTATAGAAATTCTAAATGTTTCTCATTTAATTCGAGCATTATTATTAGTTTATTAAAAATTATTATTTTCTTAATATTAGGAGAAATAGAAGCCTGTTTCTAGAAACAAAAGTTTAATCTCCCTGGAAACCTCGCAATATCAGTTTTTTTAGCCACCTTGAATGACAAAATTGTCAAACAAATTTTAGTTACTCAAGGATTTTAAAATATTTTTATAAGTTTATATACCAAACAGGTTTAGGTTAGCAGCTTGTTTTTATTGTTTTTAACAATTTGATCTTTACAATTTAACAATTTAAATTAATTTTATTATTTTATTTTTAAAGTTAAATATTTCTTCTTAAAACTTTGTTCAAATATTTTAAATTTCTTGATATTCCTTTTGAGTCAAATTGATGGAATTCGATGCCAAATCATTTAAAATTGACTAAGAAACAGGTGAAGTTAAATAAAAACTTGTTGTCTTTTTCGTTTGCCTCTTGACGATATGAAATAATGGGAAATATATTTCAAATTCTCAAGAAAACGTAAATTTGAAGTAGTCAAAAGAAGTTAAACCTCAAGAATGTTTTACAATCAAGAAATGATTAAGGATCCTACGGTTGTCGGGGTGCCGCGATCTGATTCTTATAGAACTCGTCAACATAAGACGAAAATTAAGAATAAAATTTTTCGGGATCTTGCTTAGTTTATCAAATTTCAAAAATGTAAAATTGTCATTTTTTATTTTATTTTTCCTCGATTGTTTTTTATAAAAATCGAGTTGGTCGGGTCTGCGTGTTTTTAGGTCCTCGCACTAAAAGGCGTTCAATATGTTTCAGATATTGACAAAATTAACATTTTTTATATTTTTAAAATTCGATATCTCGAAAATAAAGCGATAAACCGAAAAATTTTACTCTCTACTTTCGTCTTAATTTGACGAGATCCAAAGCTTGTTTAAAGACTTTTTTGTTTGTTTTTTTTGGAGGTTTCAACTTCCATTGCAAAAAAATAATGAGACTTTGTTTAAAACGTTGATTTTTAAAAAAATAATAAGAGGTAAATTACATGTCAATGTATAAAATCATTTTTCAATGTCAATAAATAATTTAATAACCGGATAAAAATTTCAAAACTATACACTCAGTTGCTATACAAAAGCGAGCGTTGCTACAACATGATGAAACAATTTTTATATGAATTCATACCTTGAGAAAAATCGTTTATAGTGGTGAAAATTTAATTTAAAAAAATGTATTTTATTTTGATAACATTTTTTCAAATTGTGTTTTTTATTTCAAATTCTCACGATAAAATTTTTCAAATATAAATGTTTTTTACTTTTCATTGCTTTAGTTTAGACTTTAGAGTTTAGACTTTTGTGATGGTATTTATATGATAAATTCTTGGTAATACAAAAACCCGTTTTACAAGGGATGGATTTTAATTGTATATATTATATATGCCTTGAGGGTATTACAAATTTCTTACCTCTTGTAACATGCCACACTAAAAGTTAAAATTAGTACTTCCTACATTTTATTGTATTCAAAAATCATAAGATTTAGAATTTAAATCATTCTTTAGTAGAGCAGTTGGATCGAAATGTTACTTAACAATTTCTCCGTTATGCAATATTTTACTCTAATTTTTGTAACATTATTTTTTTATTTTATATACTAAACCTTTTATGGTATATTTTATTTCGAATAACTATTTATTGGCTATGGCTCGAATAACTAATTTCAAAATAGTAACAACTTTTATTCGAAATTTTTTTTCAAAACCGAATGAATAAGGCAGAAATTATTTATATAATTTTAAATAATAAAAAATAAATCAACTTTTGTGGCCAAGTGTACACTCCCGTTCATAAAAATTAAACCAGTATGTCACATTCTAAAATGTGTATAATATTACATACAGTAACACTTAGAATGTTTCAACTTGTTCAATTTTTATGAACGGAAGTGTACATTTGACCATAAAAGTAGAGCTGATTTTTCAAGGTTTTGTAATTGGTTTGTCACTTATGCATTCGGTTTTCGAAAAGATGGTTAGGAAAAAATTTGTTCATTAAAAATTAACGTACAACTTTTATCAATGGTCGCACGTGGAGTACAGTCCGAAAATTCTGATAACAAACCAATACTCGTACTGATTGATCACGTCTGCACATACAATAAGTCATTATATAAAGGTACTAGAAGCTTCTAGTTGATAGAATGGGAAAATTTTAAATAGCAAAGCGAACAATATTTGTATCAAGTCTTGAATCCACGTGCGACTACTGTAGGGTTAAATTTTCAAAAATATCTTAAGAAAGTGTTTTTTTTTTTTGTAAATATTGTTTATTTTTCTGTTGATTGAAACTCAATGTGTATAATATGTTTGTAATCATTTATGATTCATCAGAATTTTATGTTAATTCATATTTTTATGATGATGATATAATCATTCAAACAAGTTCGTGATTAAAAAAATTTTAAATAAATATATAAATAACACGCATAACCTAACACAGAGGTGGGCAGGAGATGACTCGGCCAAGCTCTGAGTGAGAGGTAGGGAAGAGAGATAGAGTTAATACAGGGTAACCTACCAATTATTAATATTTTCTTTTTTTAATTAAAACATTTTCTGAAAAAAATATAATAATACCAAACTTTTTTATGGTCACTATTATACAAAGTAAATAATACAAGCAATCATTCAATACATACTCTGGAATTTTGGGCTGGTAATTAGGGTCATAAAATGTACCTTTTTAGTATATATCATATTTGTGTATGAATAAAATAAAAATATATAAAAAATATATATAAATCTTTTGAACCTTTAAGTTTACCGCTGGACCATTGTAATAAAAGAGGGAAATTTTTGCAAAGGATAATTTAAATAGAATTAAAGTTTTGGAAATTCCAAATGATTTGTCTAAATATTTTACTATTCATATTCGAGAACTAATAAAGAATTATTAACCTGATTTAATTATTTTTTCTTCGTATGGAGTATGCTCAGTATAGTGTCATGGGAATTTGATGAATTAAGTTAAATTTTACATAAAGTGGGAATTCGAGTTCTTCGAGTTAGTCTACTTTGAATTGAAAAAGTGAAAAGTACTATTTGTAGTAGTGGAAATTATTTTTCGCATAATTTGTTTTTCAAAAAAAATAAAAGTAGTGAATTTAATAATGGAGAAGACATCGCAAGCAGTCTTGGATAAGTTCAGATTATTATTATTGTTATTATTATCATTATTGTTATTATTATTATTATTATTATTATTATTATTATTATTATGTTTTTTGGTGTATCTCTCCATACTGTAAAAGATATTATTTAATCAATAAATATTTTATAAAACTATTTCTAAATTGATTGAATAAATTATTGGGAAATAATCGGTAGGACAACCTGTATTGAAACATCGTTCCGTCTTGCTTCAAAACATACCTTCTTTACTTACTCTCACCCAGCTTATGGAGAGCTCGTAAGGCTCAGACGAGCTGTCTGTGCCCACCTCTGACCTAACAAAAACAAAACGTTCTCTTTTTATTATTACTTAAATATATATACTTAAATTGTGTACCCATGGGTTAAATAATTTTATAGAACAAGATCAACCTTTAAGCAATGATGGGTATACACTTTATTGACCATGAACACAAAAAATAACCTAAATAATTGGTTGCCTAATTTGATCAGAAAACTATTAAACAATAATATAAATCTCATGGCTTTTTATATTGAGTATAAATTTTTAATTTGACGTAACTTTTTCAATACTTTAAATTTAATTCACTAATATTTTTAATTACATTATTTTACAAAAATGATATAAATGATCAGACATTCAAGTCATCTTGCATGGGGATCAAACTCACGACTTCTGGATTTTTGGACCGCTGCACATCCAATTAAGCTATGGGGTTGCTGTGATGAATAGACATAAAGTTTACAAAATCAATTAAAAACATTTTTGTTCATTTTAAAACCTTGATTCATGATTAATTGAATTATTTTTAAAAAAAAGTGTGTGTGTCCGTCCTTATGTTGAAGTTATACGTCTTTTTAAATAATTTATTAAAATAATATTAAATAAGGTTAATACTACTATTAAGACACAAAAGTTTAATAAAATGTTATAGTAGTGAAAAACTACAATAGAAAATTTATATATTGTATCTAAAACCAACGAGTCTACATTTTATCATGGTAGAACAAAACCAGCGTCACTTCTTCCGTTCAAGCTAGAGTTTGAAGACTGGCATTAAATCCATTATTTACATTAGAATCAGAGCTAGAGAAATTTATTAAGACCAAGGCTAGGTTTATAAATATATACATTTATTATACTTTTATGAGCCCATAAAAGTTATAACATTGATAATGTGACTCGTAATTCTAATATTCATCTTTAATCAGAAACATGGAGTAATAATGATGAACACATTCCTGTACCTAATTTCAACTGTATAGGTAAAATTTAAATGTTGTAATGTAAGAGCTGGCGGTGTAGCTATTTACCAAAATAAAAACGATCTTTTATTTTTTAACCCGACTTCAAAAAGGAGGACGGCTCTCAATTCGTCTGTATTTTTATTTTATTTTTTTTTTTTGTGTGTCACCTCAGAACTTCGTCATTTATGAACCGATTTTGAATTTTTGTTTTAAAGGGTTTGATTTCCCATTGTCACCAAATCGCATTCTGATGAGGGGATCCCATGGAAATCGAGGAAAACCCTTATTTTATATGTGATAACCGATTTCTGCGAAATTTTTTTGTTTTGTTTGAAAAGGTATACTTATTCAAAAAAAAACCGACTCCAAAAAAAAAAATTTTTACAAAAAAAAACAAAATGCATGTAAAAAAACTCAATATCTGTTATATGTAATTATTGTTGTTTTTGGAGGCGGTGTCCAAATTTTATGTGAATTTCTCTATGCTCACACCGACTCCAAAAATAACAATAATTGTACATATATATTTAAAAATTTTTGCTTAGGTGAACTAAAATTGACACAAGAATATGCAATTATTTTTTTACTTATTAGTGCATTTTTGGTTTTAGAATATTTGATTTTTGCAGTCGGGTTTCCATTTTGTCAAAATTTTTTTTATCGATAATGTTTTCATAGTGTGCTGAAACATTTTCTTGAGAATGTATATGCAAATGTATAAATATCTATCTTCGAGCCAGATAACTTTAATTGATGATCGTATCCTTGATATTTTATGAATATCGTGTACTAATAATTACGATCGAACAATTAAAGTTAAATGATTAAATCATGGGACTGCGTAAGATAAAATTCAAATAATTTAAAAAATTCATACAAACTATCTAAACTAACACTTAAGTTAAAAACTACGTAATAAAAGTTCAATTAATCAAATGATTATTGCCTAATAAAAAAATTATGTAACTGCGTGTGTGTTAAGAAATTTCTAATCAATAATACATTTTTGACAGTAAAATGTATTTCTTAACTTCTGTATAACCTCACAAATTATATAAAATTTCTTTAGAATCCAAAACAATTTAAGTAATCATATTATATGAACAATAATTGCGCGCACTTTAGTGTTAAAAAAAAACTTATTATTTAATGTTTTTGTGTTTTATAATGTGGGTGCAGTCATTGTTGTTTTTTTCCTTCTGAGCTAAAATATTGTAGGCCGGCAGCTGATGTAAGTATGAAAAATTACGTGAACGGTTTGGGATTTATTTAGTGTTTCAGGTAATCTCGCCTCGGTCCTCGGTTACGCGGCGAGGCGAGGTTCAAAATTTTAATCCTCGTTACTAACCGAGGCAAGGCGAGGTGTATTGTCCCAAAAACTTCGCCTCGGCCGAGGCAAATTTACAAACAAAAAATTAAAAAAAAAAAATATAGTAACATGTAGCTTTACAAAAAACATGAAGCAATAGATAGATTAGATGCATTTTAAAGGAAAAAGAAATTTTATGCCTTGATTATTTTTTACTAATAATATAAATTTGTTCATCGCCGGTTTGCAAATTTTATAGAGAAAAGTCAATGAATTATTTTTATTTTGTTGATCGATTGCATATCCTTATTTAAGAGAAAAATACAAAATTGTGCGGTCGGGGGAGGCCGCCAGGAACGAAGTTCTTCACGTTATTTTTTCAACTCTAAACGTGATATAATATGTAGATTTCTATTGATTATGTTAGTGTATTTTTTTCACGGCAAAAAGCGCAGCTCTCTTTTATTCAACTCTTTCTCTCTAATTTGTATATTTTATTTTATTTTAGCGAATTTCCGGAAAGGAAATAGAGCTATTGGTCTCGTTTCAAAGTCAAAAGTTTGCAAATATTTTTTGTAAATTTCCATCGTCCTACCTAGTAGATGTCGAAAAACATCGTCTCTAAAATTTATATGTATATATAAGTTTTTTTAAACCATATTATGTACATTAATGCAAAATAAGTCAAAGTTAATAATAATTTTCCCTCGCCTCGCCTTGGCCGAGGCGAAGCGAAGATGATAGCTAATCCGTCCGAGGCGAGGCGAGGTTGATATTTAAAAAAACGAAGCGAGGCGAGGTGATGCTAAAACCTCGCTTCGCCTCGTGCCTCGTGAAACACTAGATTTATTACGAAAGTATCCGTATGAAAATTGTTTTTTTTAACATTTTTAACATGCTTATATTAGGTTGACTTTATAATATATGACTTTAATGGGATTTTTTAATTCAGTTTTCAACCAGGAGTCTAAATAATCTGAAATTTCGCAGACGTATTACGAATCGATGACAATAAAAAGAAATTTTTAGTTCATATTGCAATAAAAACGTGTTTTAGTTTTTTAAACTCAATTATAATCATTATACTCTGTACTAAGGACCACAAAAGTAGCGCTAATTTTTCAAAAATTTATAATTCATTTGTGTTTTATTCAGTCGGTTTTTGGGGAAGTATGTCAAATAAAATTTGTTAGTAATAAGCAAATAAACTCATATTACAAAAAATCTTGATTTAATTCACGCAAAACCTTAAATGATGTTTTATTGAGCCAAAAAGAAAAAAAAATCCCGTGGGGCAAAATGCATTTCTATAATCAATATCTATTTGGCCGAAGAGTTCCCGGTTCTTATGCGCCGATTTCTACTAGACTAATATACCAGCTGCCGGTTCATTACATTATTAATATGTATATTTTTACATTATTTAATTATTAATTAGTCGCCATTTATATGGAGACTGGTAATTAATTAATTAAATTAAATTGAAAAAAAAAAAGCAATACAACAAAGTCATCAGAAAAAAATGGCTTCTTTT